>CM071948.1:6574882-7877382 GCA_036784905.1 Acrossocheilus fasciatus
TTAATTAAGAGGTGGATATCTTTTAGTGCCATGAATTCCTCTCAAAATACAAAACATTGCAAGAGAATTACAATAGAGTAGAATTATGTCATTTAAATGTGCACACTTCCTGCTGACAGCTGGTGGTGCTATGATGTGAATAACTACAATCTCAATTTAATATAAACCCAACAATGCACTTAAAAGTTTCCTCTTTTATTATTATTATTAATCCCTCAACATGGCAGTTCCGTTCACAGTTTAGAATTTTCAGTGTCTTGGCATCAGGTTGACAAAGTTTGGTGTGAAAAGCCTAAAACCATGTTATATACCCTGTAATAAACCACAGAATACTGGAATAAATTTTTTTTAAAAAGGACATTATCCAACATTTCCGCTAACCCTAAAACACAACACAATGAAGTGCAAAATTCTAAATACAGGTAAAAGACCTAGAAAAGAATTAATGCAGAAAACATAATAATATCCTATTTTTGTGGATTATTTTTTCTTTTTAATTTTTAAAATTTCAATTTGTCAAACTGCTAATGGCTGTAGTTCAGAATGTTGTCTGGCTTGATGAGAACAAAATATGTACAGAGTTTAGCTTTCACCGACGTCTAACAGCTGACAACTCTGATGTGTGTTCATAATTTCATGATAATTTTCAATATCACTAAAAGCCTCAAAATGACTGACAAACAAACAAATAACAAAAACAACAACAACATTAAAAGTTTTTGTTCAGTGCTGAGTTATAGAACTCGTGAATCCTCTCATTATATCTGTAACAAATGGGGAGCCGTGACAATGGAGTAGAGGATCCAAATGCAAGGCTTTATTATGAAACGTGGCTAAAACAGGCAGGGTCGAACACCAGCAAACAGTATAATCCAAACACCTATACATTGCTTATTGTGCTCTAAGCAGGGAATGTTTAAGAACCCATGATTTGATTCATGATTGTCCAGGCATAGAGTGGAATGTACCTCCCCCACTTTGCATAAAGAACATGGAACTGTCACTCATAGGTAAACTGAAGGTTACTTAGGCAACCTGAATAGACTCAGCAGGGTCAAAGGGTTATTTAGAGATGTGGGTCCAGTTAAGAAACGGGGCCAAGGGTCAACACTGGCAGCCTTTTACATTCCTGATGTTGCAAGAGGGGGGTTACTATTTTAAGGTCAAGGTCAGCTTTGTAACAATGATATGTTTCCTCCAGAACTGCCTTAAACCAGGGGTGTCAAACTCAATTCCTGGAGGGCCGCAGCCCTGCAGAGTTTAGCTCCAACCCTAATTAAACACACCTGATCCAGCTAATCACGTCCTTCAGGCTTATTTGAAAACTACTTGGTTTGTGTGTTGGAACTAAACTCTGCAGGGCTGACACCCCTGCCTTAAAACATGTTTCTCGGTGCCTTAAAACATGTTTCATGAACCTCGGTGTTTCCTGTAGCTCAAATAGTAGAGCATGGCGCTAGCAACGCCAAGATCATGGGTTCGATTCCCAGGGAAAGCAAGAGCTGATAAAATGTAAAAACTGTAACTTGAATGCAATGTAAGTCGCTTTGGATAAAAGCGTCTGCTAAATGCATAAATGTAAAATGTAAAACATACTGCTGACTAAACAATTAGAACTTAAATGGTTATATAAATTCCTAGCTTTTTCTATGATGAAAACACTGAAACTGCTTAATGAAGCTTTAAAATTATATACACCGTAAATACAGTATATACAGAGGTGGGGCTATTACTTTCAACTCTTGAGTCTTTGCATTCAAGTCTCAAGTCAAATCCCAAGTCCTCAAAGAGTTAAAGTTAATGATAAATAAGTGACTAATTAAATGATGATTGTGCATTAATGATGAACACCTGCTTTTAACAAGCAGCCTCATTGAAGAAAAGAGAAACACAAGAACTACAACTGACTTCAGGGTAACACTTTAAAAAACTGTTCCATCATTACGAATAACTACACAGGAACAAATGACTAATGCACTATTAACATTGCAGTAACAACTATTACCTTACAAAAAATTCTGATTAACGATTTAGTAAGTAATAGCGCTCAGTTGAAACTGGTAGTTCACTATTAGCTAATCAATAACTACTATTTTTTTCATATATCCTGGAGAACTCCTAAGAACTGCTGTATACAGGTTCATAATTAATGTGAATTATGCATAATGAATAATTAATTCTAAAATGAAGATCAAGGTAACCCACTAGTAATGACTCAAGTATTACCAAATCCTTCTGAAGAAACTACTAATTATTTGGATCAGTATTCTAAGTGAAGATCACGCTAACCCACTAGTAATGATTTAAGTGTTAACAAATCTAGCAAAATGAATTACTAACCAGGACCCAATGACTTCAGTAATTACTAGGGGGTTACAGTCTTCACTTTAGAATACTGATCCATTCTGATCCAATTGTAATTCCCTCTGAAGAATTTGGTAATACTTGAGCCATTACTAGTGGGTTACCATGATCTTCACTTTAGAATCTATTATACATTATGTATTATTTGTATTAATTATGAATCTGTATACAGTAGTTCTCAGTAGTTCTTGGGGAGGTATATGAAAAAATAATAGTTACTGATTAGCTAATAGTGAACTACCACATTCGACTAAGCACTATTACTTACTAATTCATTAATCAGAGTTGCTTTTCAGTTACTAGCAGTTACTAGAGTGCTAATATTGCGTTACTCATGTGTTCTTGTGTAGTTATTCATTAATGATGGAACAGTATTCTAAAGTGTTACCGACTTCAGCCACAGCCTTGGATGAAATCAACTGAATTAAAAGAAGACATTGCTCAAGATCTGATTAAACAACTCCACAAACAGCATCAACAGCTTCACTCATTACTAACCAGATTGATTGTATATCTAACAGAGGTTTAGATGTTGATTTTTTTATTGGTCAAGAAAAAATCAAACAAACGATGCCACCATAATTGTGGTCAAGGTTTGCTTTAGTATGTCTCTTGACCCTTATAATAGCTTAAAATAATTTGCATCTAAGCAATTACAATTGTGTTTCACAGAAAATATTTGCACATTGAACTAGCAGATTAGCTTATGGTTTTTGCTTATAACTCATTTGAACATTATGAAGTTCTCTTTGTGGCTTATTGGCTGTTCAGCTATTACAGAACTGCAAAAAAAAAAAAAAAAAAAAAAACTAATTCTATTAAACAAATGCCGCTATGATACTTCAATGTTGAAAATAAATAACTGTTTCGGCTCAGGCTTTTATACATGAACACTTATCATACGATCCTCAAAAGTGGTGACAATAATTATTCAGCGCATGATGTTTTTACTATGGTGTTACCCAGCATGCATTGCAGCATGAAACATTTTGTTTATTGTCACCGTTGTTGAGATTCATATGCTGGTTCTTGATGTCTGTTTGTGTCTAAGTAATACAAGAGCTATATATATATATATATTTTTTAATGTATTATATAATTTAAAATTCATTCACAACTATTAGAGCAGGGATCTCCAACCCTGCTCCTGGAGAGCTACTGTCCTGAAGATTTCAGTTCCAACCCTGCTCTAACACATCTGTCTGAAATTAACAAATAGCCTTGAAGACCTGATTAGCTGGTTTGGGTGTGTGTAATTGGGGCTGGAGCTGAAGGACAGTAGCTCTCCAGGAGCAGGGTTGGAGACCCCTGTATTAGAGCAACACTGTGCTGTGGTTTCACAGGGAGAAAAAATAAATAGCTTTGGATGTAATCAGGCTAGCTCCTTGTGATTATCTCATCATATAAAAGCAGCTAATATTTGCTTAATGTAAAGCATTGCCCTCTCTACATTATAATACCACATGCAGTGCTACAGAGAGATGTCTAACACAGAAAGTAAAGGGTCAAGAGCCCAACTAAAGCAAATACTGATCTCCATGATTTTAACCAATAAAAAAAAAATCAACATCTGTTCCTCTGTAATAGCAGGTGTTCATCACTAATGCAATAATGCACAATCATGCACAAGGGCAGGGGTGTCAAACGCAGTTCCTGGAGGGCTGCAGCCCTGCAGAGTTTAGTTCCAACCCTGCTCCAACACACAAACCATGTAGTTTTCAAATAAGCCTTAATAACTTGATTAGCTGGATCAGGTGTGTTTAATTATGGTTGCATCTAAACTGTGCAGGGCTGTGGCCCTCCAGGAACTAAGTTTGATACCCCTGTGTTAGCGGATAGAAAATATCATTTGGTCAGTATAAATGCTGGGTTCAGCCTGTTGGGTCATTTTATTGGGTTATTTTTAGTATTTATACCCAGGTGCTGGGTTATTATTTTTTTAACCCAAACGCTGGGTTCAGCTTCTTGGGTCATTTTAACGCTGGGTTACTTTTTTCTACCTAACCGCTGGGTTGAGCTTGTCTCCGGTGAAACTTCTCAACAATGCAGCTGCTGAGCATGCAGCTCGGGCTTTCTAAGTCCACAGGAGAGAGCGGTTCTCAGCGCCGTCGCCGCCGCTTTGGTGCACTCTTTCAGGGAAATAAAGGTTTGTATTACATTTTATTTAATTTATAAAGTCTTTAATGTTGTGTAAATAATATTATTTTATGTAACGCTACATAAGGACGAGATGTCGGTCAGCAGCGGTCGTTTCGCGCTGGAAACACCTTTGCCTTGCATAACATTCGTTATAATTTGTATTTGTTATAATACTGAGTGTAATTTAATTTGATGTTGAAACATGTTCTCTAAACTCAGTACTGTTTGTTTTTGGGCAGGTTTTGGAGTCAGTCACGCCATCTCTCAGCTACGAGTGAAACGCGAGGCCGCAGTCTGAAGTTCGCAGTTCCCCCAGCGAACAGCAGCCCTTCACCGGCTCAGATTTCGGTGACAAACCGGCACGAGAATTGGCAGTATTTCGGTAAAAAGCGTTTACAGAGAACGGTTGCATACACCTAAATTAAAATGCTACTTTCAAATGTGCCTTTTTTATTTCTAAATAAAAAAGTTATTGTTAAATGAGTTTAAATGTATGTAATATTGTAAACTATGCTGTATTCACTCAAATAAATTCAATTTGTCTTGTATTTTGTCCATGGGTGCTCTTGCTTTATAATAAATGCCCATCCTTTGATTATTGCTGTTTCCTCTAGTAATTATGTTTGTGTTTGTTTGTTTTTTTTTAATTTCCAGCCCATTTTAAGCCAGCAATATAATTTTTAAACAATAAATTAAACAACTCTGCATGGTGGGTAAAAATGTTTAACCCAATCAGCTGGGTCAAAATAACCTACTATGAGTTCTGTCCAATATTTACCCAGCGCTGGGTTGCCAAATAACCCAAGTTGGGTTGTGTTTAACCCAGCATTTTTTAAAATGGAAGAATAAACAAATCCCGTGGCTCCCTATGAAGTGAAAGTATGGAGAAAACATGATGATAAGGGTTGCCAGACAGAAAGAATGATCAGAACCTCTAATTGAATGTTTAATCTCAAACTCAATTCCTGGAGGGCCACAGCTCTGCAGAATTTAGCTCCAACTAGCTCCAAATCACACCAGCTTGGAAGTTTCTAATAATCCTGAAGGGCTTGATTATCTGGATCAGGTGTGTTTGATTAGGGTTGGAGCTAAACTGTGCAGAGCTGTGGCCCTCCAGGAATTGAGTTTGAAATTAAACATTCAATTAAAGGTTCTGATCATTTTTTGAGTTTGAGACCAAGGCTATAGGGAGATAAGAGGGTCTATATTACTTACTATTTGAGAAAGCGTAACGGCCAACTTTGATCACGTGTCCCTTAATAACCAATCACATTACAGCCTTAACATCATTGAATTTAAGTCAGAGTTGTGTGACACTCAATCGCTGGTTACAGATACCATAGGAATGAATGAGAAGTGCCGTAAACTGAATAACATCTGTTGCAAAAAGTCAGCGTCTTCTCTTAAAAAACAGCATTTTTATTTTATTTTATTTTGTGGTAAACTCTAAAAATAGTTAAATCCAAAAGTATTGTTTAGTGTAAAACATATTGAAGATTAGCAGATAGGCTGTCGATTCATTAATAAGCTGTTTCCTCCAAAAAGCTGTTTATGCCAGTAGCCCCTCACTGCAGAACAAAGATCCAGGGGGCGGGATTGGATCCACATCCAGGGGGTGGAGATTGGTAGGTTTAGGGGTGGAGATGGGTGGGTTTAGGGATTAGGGGGTGGAGACGTGTAGGTTTAGGTAAATGTAAGGTGGGAGGAGTTGGATCTAGATCCAACCACACCCCCTGGATCTTGTGTTCTGCAGTGAGGACCATCTTGTTTATTCAGCATAGTGAAGTCTCTCCTCCATTGACATCCATTCAAAAAATAAAAAAAATGCCCTCTGGTCTCCTTTCCTATGTACTGACAGATCAGAAGCTTTAGCCGTTACGCTTTTTCAGCTGATGGTTACAGGCTTGCCCATTAGTGGCTTTGTTACACATCTTACCAAAAGTATGATTAAAAGAAGGTATTCATGCTATGCTTAGATGCATAAGGTACAAAACCATAAACTGTATTAGGTTAATTCATTTGTAGTGCACTGCTCCAAATACCATTTAAAAATTCTAATCCTTTTTCTTCCAGTCACTCCTGATCTTACCTATTTATACACTGTATTTCTACACTATTATAGACATTTATATTTGTAGAAATTGTATACCCCTTGACAGTGAGAAATCCTTTGATCACAATTTATTAATAGCCACTGAGGCAACTGGAGAAGTATACAAATGTTGGATCTACTCTATGAATTTGGGGCCAAACCCTTAGCAAAAAAACTACCCTTAGCAAAAAAAACTTAAGGTAACCTGAACTACATTTTCTTGGATCTTCATTTGATTTCAGTAAAAGGGTCATCAAAGCTTCAGTAAGACACTTTGGCAAAGTGCCTTGAGATAGACAGTGTTCAAACTGTGTACAGAGTAGAAGGGAAAAATTTAGCAGAAAACATCTTATCAAATTTAGTTAGGAATCTGTCAGGCCCTGGGGTCTTGCCGACATGAAATGGTAAGATAGCCTTAGAATTTTTCTCTTCTTCTTCTTGGTTTTTAATGGTGGCTAGCAACCAGCGTACTTAGATTTTAATGTTTTTTTTTTTGGTTGAAAGTGGTTGAAGTTCTGCTTTCGTTTTAATAAAATATTAAGGAAATATATAATATTTTATATAAATAAATAAATAACAAAAAAAAAAAAAAAAACTCAGCAAGGACTTTTAATAAAGAGAGGAATGGAAATTCAAAAACATTATTGTTAGTTAGAGAATCTACAGTATATAATTCCCCAGAATCATCTTCAATTTGTGAGATATGTTGGTCTGAAGATCTGGAGTTGACGAGCTAGTAGTTAGTCGGCTTTTTCCCTGTGCATATAGAAAAAGCCTTGTGAATGAAGAACATCTAATGCCGTTCTGCATAAAATGTTGAAATTGTTGTATCGGGACTGATGAGCAATCACTTCTTTATAAAGCTCGGGAGTAGGAGAGGTAGAATATAGTTGGACAATTTTGGATATTGTAATATGTCCTCCCTAAGCATCGTCCAGATGAAAGAGGGGAGACTTGATCCGTGAAAACTGTCAATAAAAAATGACTCAATTTGGCGAATCTGACTGCAGTGTCAGGTCTATCACTACATGTAGCCTGTGGGAAAGAAAGGTCCATGATCAGACTCCACGATAGCTGAATAAAAACAAATACAAAAAAAAAAAAAAAAAAACATTGTAGGTAGAAAAATGCCAGGGGTCTGCATACCCAGTCTATCACATGAAGGCTGACATTTCGGTAGCCATTTTAGATAATGCCTTTTTTTAGGATTGGTGTAGTTTCAAGTTGGTTCTATTACACAGTTAAGATCTATGTTTACAAAGTTTCCATCATTCCATTAAAGTCCTCATGAAATCAAAATTGACTTTATTTATTTTGTTAGCATACATTGCTAGTCTTGAGGTAAACAATTAATCTGTTAATAATAGTTAATAAACTAAACTAAAAAAAAAAGTTTGTCATGGCAATCTTTAATCAAAATCTGAACATTTACTTCCGCTCTGTAATGGCATTCCTTCTCTGATGATGTCAGTTTGATGGCTTGGGCAGAATATGCTTAACCACGCCCCTCCAACCGATGAGGAGCGCTAAAATAAAACCCTGCCATCTATTCAATATTCTCTTTCAGTCCGAAATAAGTCACTACACTGAAATAAAGTCGGCAGCAACTTCCAATTCATGCAGACTTTAACATTCACTAGCAAGACCGAAACAGCTTTCCAGAAACCTTAATATAATGACCGTGACTGGATCAGTGGTAAAACTGGAAACAGAAAACTGAATTCTTGTGGGGTTTTTTTTTATAGCCGTTCCTCTTGTCTTGGCATTGCACTTAAAATGAAAAATATGTTCTACCTGCTGTTTCTGTAATCTGAGGTAATCTGAATTAAGTAAATGTGTCTCTTGAAGGAAAGCAATATTTGTTCCAAGATGCATAAGATGAGAGAAGACTTTAGACCTCTTTATAGAGCTGTTTAAACCTAACATTACACAGTGTAAATCTAACGGATGACTTTCCTGTCACTCCACATAAAACATCTGACATAGTTTGGTGTGAAAAAATAACCATCGCACATATGCCATAACTAACATATGACATAACAGGTACCCTTTGGTTTAAAAAAACAAACAAACAAAAAAAACCATGAAATTATTCAGAAAAAAAGCATAACCAAAAAGGAAGTAAACCAAACCAAAAAAATAAAAACATTCTGTTTGCTGAGGCAAGCTGCAGAATTCCTCTATCACTATTACACTCCCAGCAACTCTTCATTAACCACACAACTACTGAACTACCACCATCCTAAATATTACCACTTGAATACCACTGTGGTATGTAAATATCAACTGTAATCAGACACAAATAAAAAGGGTAGGTAAAACATAAAACATAAAGTAGAGGTGCAGAGGTGTGAATTGTCAAAGCATACAAACAGGCACAGAATCTTATATGTACATAACTTTAGATCAGTCCAGACCAGATGTTTAGAAACAGTCTGTACAAGTCAATTGATTCCCTATAGCAGCAACTATCATTTCTGTCAGGACCACTATCGTCAAATGATAGACACTTAGCATACAGTTTGGTTTGGCGGTATGGTTCTGTTCTGGGCAAAAACTCCCTGCCCATCCATGCAGCCTGTCATAAATGAGCAGGGAGAGCAGCAATAATAATAACCCCCCAAAGGTTAACAGAACCAAGCAGATCATTAATGTACTTAATTACATTTAGTGTAACACATAACTCAAGATTTAGGGAGTCTGATTCAACAGGACTATCAGAAGCCATGTCCTGACTGTGGCGAAAGAAGGAGTTGGGGATGGAGGAGGGTAATTGCTTCCGAGCAAGCAAAAGCTGCTGAATAATACTGAATAGCGCTTGTGTAGAGATGACGTATTAGATGATGTAGAGATGATGTAATAGGTGTCGTATTCCTATAGATAAATGTGATCAGCTGAGAGTCATTTGACCTGCCAGAACTAACGCTATACGCTTGATATTTGTCCATCATTCATAAAAAGCTTTGGTTTTAGATTTTGTTTTAAAGGTGAAGCTTTCCCCTTCATGTGTAAGATGCACACAGGTCAGGTAGAGAAATCTGCAGCAAATTCCTTTCTAGTAGGTCAGCATTTTGATGCTTCAAAATGCCACATCATTTTGAAAGCAGCACACTTCTTAGAGAGTGCTGTGCTTAGGTCGGGGTAAAATCTGCAGCTCTTGTTGCCTGGCCCAGCACAGAGTTTGTTCCTTCTTCTGGAAACGTTTTAAGCAAACATGAATGGGCCTTGAAAGCAGACCATATCTGGGTTTAAGAACCAGTTAACAACGTGCTTTTTCCGGTTCTGGTTAAACTTTCAAGTAAACTCGATCATGTCCATTCCATTTTTGCCGTCCTCTAGGACATTTATGATCCAAAGGATTGCCCTGCACAAGGTACCTCGTCTAACAGTGCAGCATTGGTTGCTTTAAGCTCAGCTGTATCTGCCTCTACTTATAAGAGCTGCAAAGTTTTCTCCAGCTGTTGTTAACCACAATTCCATAAGATTTGTAAAACATTTCTGTAGAAAGCTGGATTGCCCTGTTTATTTTGTTCCCTGTGTTGAGACATGCTGAAGGAAAGAGGACGAATAAAAAGTTTGGTCTCGTACTATATCGCGTACCTTGTTAGTGTCATGCGCTTATATCAGCCTAGAAAATCGCAACTTTTCATTTTCTGCCGGTCTTAGTACACGATATAACTACAGAAGAGTCAAGTTTTAAATAGGACAAATATCGAAACTCTTTGGTCATTTTTGAACGCGATGCTACTGGTCTTAATCGGATTCAATGATCTATGCTAAGCTATGCTAAAAGTGCTATCGCCAGACCCGGAGATCGCCTGAGGTGCCCTTGAGCAAGGCACTGAACCCCCAACTGCCCCCTGGGCACCACAGCACAAATGGCTGCCCACTGCTCCAGGTGCGTGCGTGCGTGTACTTTGGATAGGTTAAATGCAGAGCACAAATTCTGAGTATGGGTCACCATACTTGGCCACATGTCACTTCACTTTCACTTTCAAATTAGAATCGCGAAAATTAATGCATATATTTTGAGACAAAGGTCTTAACAATTTTCAGTTTTTTTTAAGATAATTAAAGCAAAAGTTTTTAAATAACAAAAGAGTATGTAAAAGTATGGTATTTGGGGTAAAAAGCCCCCTGCTGTTGGGGCTAAAAGGCACAGTAATTAACATGATAATTAATAGATTGCTGACTTTTCCATTTGTTGACATGACATGGTTAGGTTCAGATGGTAAATATCATATATTATGTTGGTGTCCATATTAGATATAATCACCGTTTAAAATGAAACCATCATATTTAAAAACATGATATTAATCATATCATATAATAAAATATCATGTGTTATTAGTATTGTAAATATATATTCAATTATTATTGGATCTCCTTCAATGCTTTTACAATCTTTACTTATTAAAATGATTTTGTTTCTGTATTTTAAAATATATTTCTTATATTAACATATTTTAATGACAGTATATTTATTGATCAAAAATTTATTCTTTTATTTTCAAAACAAGCAGAAAATAGTACAAACTTTGATAAAGTGATTATTTTGAACAAGTATTGACTTAGACATTATTTTTTTAAAAACAAACATTATTTTAGCTTATTTTTCTGCAATTATACATTTTATGCGCAGTGAATAGCACATTTTTTGTGCCTTTAGCCCTGTTTAGCCTTTAGCAGCTTTAGTGGAGGGGGTGGGGTGCATTTGTCTCCTGTCATGATTTCTTTAATGCATAACATCAGCATTAAAGTACAATAAAAATACATGTACAGGATACAATACAGGAAACCTAGAATAAGTGCTGGCTTAAACACTTTGGACTCAATGTATATATACGTGTGTGTGTGTGTGTGTGTGTGTGTGTGTATATATATATATATATACACATGTATATGTATGGGTTTTTTGCACAAAGTATGATTTACAGGTCCAGTTTCAATTAACAAAGCCTAATTTTCACGCAGTTACTTGAAGAATATTATGTTATGACTTCAAAACAATTTTAACATGCTGCAAGATTTGAAAACTGATACTTTTGAATGCTAGCATGACATTTCCAGCTTCAGATGTTTTTCATAATCAGTAGGTTTGTTCGGTAGCTAGCTCACACTGTATGGAATTGCACTTAAGAGGTCACCAGTATGAATCCCATGACACTACGGTTTGACAAAACAAACCTGCATATAAAGAAGTTCAAATGGCACAGTTGCATCAACAAATGCATTTTTATATCAGTTTTGCATTTTTTAACACTATTGGGTAGGTTTAGGGTTGGGTTTGGAGTAGGAGATAACACAATAGAGAAGGGGTGTCAAACGCAGTTCCTGGGGGGCCACATCCCTGCAGAGTTTAGCTCCAACCCTAATTAAACACACCTGATCCAGCTAATCACGTCCTTCAGGCTAATTTGAAAACTACATGGTTTGTGTGTTGGAGCAGGGTTGGAACTAAACTCTGCAGGGCTGCGGCCCTCAAGGAACTGAGTTTGACACCCCTGCGATAGAGCATTAACTTTTAGCAACACTCCCCAGATATTTAAATTCTGAACCACTGCAATACGTACCTGAAGTAGCATAATAAAAACACAGCAATAACTGTTTATATCAGTGTAATAAAAACGTGCCAGAGTCATGTATTGAACACGTTTTTTTAGCGCCACTCACTGGATATTTCACTTTGAAACTGCAGTGAAACGTGCAGTAAGGTACGTAAAAACAGTGTTGCAGAAATGTGTCTAGAGGCACGTATTTCTATGAGCCTGGCTTTAAGCTGGTCCTTAGTTGGTCATGAGCTGGTTTAAGCTGGTCCTTGGCAGGAGCTACTTACTTAGGACCAGCACATGACCAGCTTAAACCAGCTCATAACCAACTTATAACAAGGGAAGTTGCAAGCGAAGACCTCTTTGAGATATTTGCATTGCCTTTCCAGTTCTGTAGTCAGCATGCTCAGGATGAATTCCTCGTTTGTGGCCGAAGCATCCACCAACATTTTAGCTGGCTCCATTTTACCCTCAATTATGCTTTTATCAGTTTGGTTTCGACTTGAAGTGGACCCAAAAGGAAAGACCTCACATCACGCTTTCGCTATGTCAGGGCTTACTTGAGTTTATTGTGCTAAATTTGGGGCTGTGCATTTAAATTTGGGGCCATGTAAAATTTAAAGTGTTAGCTACTGAGCTCCAGTATTTATCAAATTTTGGTTGAGGGACAAAAATACTGTCTGCTGAGGAAGGAGGTTTACAGGAGGTTTTTGGCTTGGTGGTTGGAGTTAGGAGGAGATGGTGTGATGTTTTGAAACATTTCAAAATTTATGGTTCACTGCTAGGTGGTGTTGATCTGGTAAATCCATTAACTAGTGCATAATTTATGGTAGTAACTGATCTTGGGTCAATGTTATAATTTATAATAAAATTAACAAGTTCAGTGATAAGTGATAATTACACTTTCATGAAAACATTTGGTTTGTAAAAGGTGTAATCTGGGGGAGTATGCAAAGCATTCAGCCACATAATATGAAAAATAGAGATATTTAAGTTAACATTTGAAAATCATTTTTAAAAGATTTCAGACTGTCAATAAGATTCAGGAAACATGAAAAGGCAGAAGACGAATAATATATGATTCATTACAGATGATTGTAGCAAAGGATTTGGCAGAGTTTTTTTTAACAATGGGAGAGCTGTGTGAGGTCCCAATGTGCCAGCTTTGAAGGGGACTAAGGTGTCATTATCCTATGTACAGTGTTTCTTGTATCTTGTATCTTCTTCAATAAATGTCTCAGTTTTACATATTACCTGGCAAGATACTTTCCAGACAGTTCTAGTACATATTTAGGCTGTGTTCTCATTGCATTTACACAGTTTTCACCAGCAGGTGTCATCAGTGTACAGTGTATTTTGAAACTGGCAAACTGTGAATCATTTTGAGAAGCAATGGTTCAATTAATTCGGAGTTTTTAAAACTATGAACGCATGTAAGCATATGTATCAAATCTAATCACTAATTGATTAAATAATCATTACAACAGTAACTGTATTGCCAAACTTGACACAACTTGAACTTGCACAAGATGAATTATTTTTATGGTTAAAAACAGTACATTAACTTTAAGCTTTCAGTAAGAAAAAAGAAAAAAAAAAAGTCAGTTACAATGTGTATTGGGAAAAAGACAAATACCACAGCAATGTTAAAGTTATATTTCATACTGTCTGGACATGTATTTTCACTGACCAGCTATTCAAAAAGACCACGTGTAAAAGTTGTCTGAAAAACATTCAAGGTAGACTGCAATCCATCATACTGCAAAATACAAACAATTTAGGAGGTGATTTTTAGGAGGAGATCCATTCCAGATGCAATTTAACCAAGTGTAAATTAGCATGGAACTGTGGGTCACACAGGTAATCTGTTTTTTAAATAAAAGCACACAAATCCTGGTTACTGACTAATTTGTTCTTTTCAAGAAAGACTGGTTAGTGTTAACCATGCATCGATCCTAAACGTATTCACAGGACCTTAACATCCCTTTAGACAAATGCACAAAATCTGAAAAGGCTACAAAAGCATTTGTAAAGACATGTATGTTCATGAATCCATGACAAATCAATAACCCCAAAGAAGCGGTATTTTACAGTTTTAAAATCACAGTGAACCATGGCTTTAGAGGAATTTTTGCTTTTATAAAACAGTTACAGGGGTAATTACTCTTGCAGAGCCAGTGTCCTGCACAGTTTAACTCCAACCAGACCCAACACATTTGCTTGACAGTCAGTCGGACTTGATTAGCTGGTTCAGGTGTGTTTAATTAGGGTTGCAGCTAAACTCTGCAAGACAGTGGCCCTCCAGGAACAGGTTTGGACATCCCCTAACCTGAACATAAACATACAGCAACAAACTAATGACAAATAATAATCCTTCTACCACACAATGTCTCTCTAGCAATGTTTAGCAGAATGGTTGCCAAGCAACACATAGACCTACTGATGCAGTAACAAGGTCAAGGGTGTGTGATTATAGAGTATTTAACCATGGCTTCAAATGCAGCTCAGCCAATCTTAATCAAGGAGCAGAACTATCCATTTTATATCACTCTGTCAACAAATGTGAAAATATTCTGGACTGTTGCTACTCTCCCTAGGAGCAGACATCCTGCAAAGATCACTCTAAAAGCACAAAGGACAATCTTGAAAGAGGTGAGAAAACATAGCAAAAGATCCCCAGAAAAATCTGCAAACTGTGAAAGTCTTTGTTAATGTGTCTAATACAAGAATGTTGTCCATGAAAGAAAAACCTGTTGGGAAAAAAGGTATGTCTCATGCCCATATCATCTAAATGTTCAACAAAATTTCTGGGGAAATGTTCTGTGGACAGTTGAGTCAAAAGTTGAAGTATATTTGACTAAAATTAAAATGACAATAAATATAAAACATTAAAATTAAAAATAATATACATGATATTAAAATTAAAATAAAATGATTTTATACATGTCTCTTCAGAAGACTTGGATTAAAACACTTGATTATGTTGGATAACCTTTAGGATGATTAGATTAACACCGTTACATAATCCTGAAGATTAATCCATAATTCTAATATGATGATTTGGTGTGTGTGATTCAGCACAAATCCTAATCTAAAGTGTCACCACAGCTTCTTTAACTTTAACAGCAACTTTACCTGAAACAGACTATAAGAATGCATAAGGTCTGAAAAGTTGTCATTGTTGCACATGGAGGATTTTTGATCTTTGATCATTGTAACATTTTAAATGTGATTTTTTTTTTCTGTTTTGTCTTTCATCTATTATTAAATTATTTACAGGTGCTTTATGTAACTTTTTGTTTGTATTAAAGCATAAAAATACCATAATTGGTTTGAAGATATTCAGAAAGCATATTAAGTTCCAGTTTTTCGAATTTGAAATGTGCATTCCATGTCAGAATGTCTGTTTTTGTCTTGGGCTGTGTAATTTCACCCACTGCCAATTTACCCAGTAATATTTTGACATCCCAAGTTGCTAAATGGTGGAAAACACAGCATATTGAAGCCATGGAAAGCCAGCAAACTGGGTCAGAGATCGCAGATTATACCTGATCTAAAAATCCTCCGCATCCATCTAAAAACAACGCTCTTAAGAGAAACAACACTCTCCAGTATTTTGAATTTGAACTATACCCATTTCAAAGGTGACAGGACGTGTAGGCCAAGTATGGTGACCCATAATCGGAATTTGTACTCTGCATTTAACCCATCCAAGTGCACACACACAGCAGTGAGTAATGAACCCACACTCAGAGCAGTGGGCAACTATTTTGCTGCGGCACCTGGAAAGCGATTGGGGGGTTCAGTGCCTTGCTCAAGAGCACCTCTGTACCGTGACCTTCAGGTTACAAGTCCAACTTTCTAACCATTAGGCCCCCTAAACTACTGACAGTCAATATTACAAAACTTACATGGCAAATATTTCTATTTACTTTCCCTTAATAACATTGACATCATAATGCACATGCTAAACTGTGTTTGTATTCTTCGAATGAGATGTTTGAAGACATGGCAAAAACAAGCACCTCTAAAATTATAATAAATAGCCCATTTAACATCCCAGCTTTATACATTGCAAAATAAATATTTGCCCAAAGGCCACAAAACAATGACATGTTTATTTGATGATTCTGGCAGCTTTTTGCAAAGCCATACATTTCACAGGCCTTGCTATAAGCTCTTAGCAACAAGTTCAGAAACTGACAACAGAGTGACAGAAACCATAGCAAACATACCCTTCTGCCTGTCTCTTTAGATTATTCACACACACCCCAGTGGTCAGGGGTTAGAGTTAAGCCTTAAAGATCACTGTCCCATTACAGATATCTACATTGCCTTCCAATCTACTAAACCTTTAATCATATTTCATAAACTGTATATCGATATAGATGGTTTGATGGTAAAGACCGGTGTTCAGAATGGAAATTAATATTGAAAACAAAAACACATTACAGATAATGACATTTTGTTCTCTAGGGACTAATACTGAATGATGGATGGGGGAGGGGTTAAAAAATTCAGAGATTTTGGACTTTTATTTACATGTAATATCAGGGTTTTCTTCTGCAATGTCTGATATGTTTTTGTTCAATTTCAAACTATTCCAACTGAACAAATAGATCACCATTGAATTACTTATTATTATCATTGAATTACTAATTATATGTGATGTGAAATAGTCGAATTGTAAAGAAAACTACAAATACTACATGACTGAATGTCAAAATTTAGATGATATTTCAATAATGCATCACCTGTTGTTGTTTTTATAAACAAACTGTCTGTGGTAATGCCTGCTGTAAGTCTAGGTTGATCAACATTTTATGCATTTTTTTTTTATTTGTTTTTGCATGCATCATATTCCTATTTTCTTTTCTTAATTTTCCTAATAGCAAATGTCAAACACACATCAAGGGATGTGTGTGCTAGAGAGCTCAGACTTTGGATAAATGTGGCTCAAGGGTATCCCTGTGCACCTCTGCAAATTAATCATTCTGACACGTTCACGACCCTTCTAATAAGACAGGGGCCACAGAGCACCCCCCCATCATCCCAGCCTATGCTGCCTCGCTCCTTCTTTGTTTGGCCCCCTATCCCAGGAGATCGGAGAGCTGAAGTGGGGGAGGACATGGGACAGAGGACTGGTGTGTGTTGAGAAAATGGGGGGTACAGATCGCAAGTGACACCCTCATTCAGAATGCTCCTGGGGGACAAGGCCAGGCACAAGACTCCTATCACAGTTTAGGCAGCGCAGCCCCCCATGCTCAACAAAAGCATGTCCTGCACGCTCCCCATAATAATGGGGGTATTTAGCTAGTGTACTAAAAATGTTCTAAAAATCTCTATTGTATACATTAACCAAGCGCAATAACAACATATACACAAAAGTGCAGATATGAGATTGCTTATGATTATACTCATTTAAGCATTAAGGGATATATTGGAGCCACCAGAATCAAGAAACATCAATTAAGGTGCAATCTTACTGTTGCACAAAACTAGAAACTATATTATTATTAATAATAATAATAATAATAATAATAACAGTAATAAACCTGGAGAAAACTGGCTTATGTCAGATGTACTAGAGAAGTATAAACAATTTCTTGACAGATGGCTGATCCATTGGCTGCAAAATCTATGCAAATTTTGCAGATTTGTCACAATAAAGAACATTGATAGTTTCCCTAAACCTACTTAAATGTTATGCAATAATACTTCATTTTTTTTATTTTAATTTTTTTTTTATTTACCGTTACCTACTGTACTGTCTTTTAACTTCTGGGTAAAGCTTAACCAAGTGTAGTCAATTTTTATTCTGTACAGTGCTTTTCACTATGACTATTATTATGTTGCAAATATGTCACCATGCAAAGATTCTGAAATATTAAAAGTATGAATTAAACTTGCCATAAAACCCCCCTTTAATATGATAGTGTCTATTAAATCTCGACAATTATACATAGTTTAGTTTGCTCAAAATGTATGCATTTGTCAAAATGTGTGTGTGTGTGTGTATATATATACACACATATGTGGAAACTCTAAATACTAAGGCAATTAACTGATAAGTCTAAAGCTGTATGTGTGCCTCCATTTTAGTTTCCATTTAAAAAAAATAACATCTGAGCCTTTTTTTTTTTCAGTTCCCCCTTGGCTCACAGATCATTGTTGTGGCCTAATTTTAAATGGCAATCTGTCCAAATAAATAATTCATGAAATGAATTAATTTATATTCATGTTTGCTGACATTATTTTTCTTTTTGGCACTGAAAATGAGATGACTGACAATGAAAAAGGGGGCATCTTCTGACCTCTGTGCTCCTCATTTTCTCTCTGTATATCCCATATGTGATGGTGCATATTTTGTTGATATTACTCAACAGATATGCTCAGCATTGTTGAATTACCCAGTGCCCCCCCCCCCCCCCACCTTTTTTGTTGTTGTTGTAATAGTAGCTGTTTTCATGTGGTATGTGATTCTATACTTATAGTGGATTATCATGTGATTCTTTGTAAACAGGACATATTAAATTGAACAATATGTCTTTCGCTTGGCTTCCAAATTAATCATGGGTATTCATGTTTTGAGGTTGTATATTTGTAAATCTGTTTATAGTGTTCTTATTACACACACACACACACACACACACACACACACACACACACATATATATCACTGACTAGATGAATGGAGCACATGGGATCTTTATACACTGTAATGCCTTGCCTTTTCACTTATTCAATTCTGCATTATCATCACAGGGTGACTTTGATTTCACTAAAATGCTGAAATGATATACAAGTTTTTGTGACAGTAGAAAGTTCATTATTTAATGATGCAAGTGTGGCTCAGTTTATGATTGGTTGTTTGTTGCTAAACAACTGGCTGTTACATTCTAACGCCATATCGTTCAAACTATAAAGCTCTAGCACCACAATAGAGTGCAACAGTGCCCATCCTCTTTTTCAGTAGCCTTAGTTCTGGAAGTATTTTTCCCGTTCATTTTTATCTTAAGGTTTTTAAATAGGTCTTTGTTTAAGAGTTACAAGGGGTTCATAATGGCTGATAAGGATAAGGCAGCTGGGTTTTTTCACTTCATTACCTTACTATTTCGTATTAATTTGTCTTAATGACATAACTCATCCATGTTTGCAGTTTCACTCTGTTCAGTGTTTTCAGTGGTTTCTTGTCAATCACTGGTCTACCTGGAGTAGTCACTTATTCTGTCAAAGAGGTTTTGATTTATAAACTATGATCTTGATACAGTGACAGACAGTGTGGGAAAATTCCAAAGCAGATTGCTAATACAGATTCAATTTTTAATGTAACATATAACTGCATATTTAGGCACATTCCCACAAAGTCTTAGAATTGATGGGTACTCTTTTATGGACTATGATTGCTGGCTAAATCCCAAGACAATACATGTCATTCTCCTCAACAATCCCAAGGCAACAGAAATTTAGGTCCCACTTTATATTAGGTGGCCTTAACTACTATGTACTTACATTTAAATTAATCATTTGGTACAATGCACTTATTGTGTACATACATGTTTTTACATTGTACTTATATTTTTAAAAATACCTATATGTAATTACATCTGTAATTAATTTCTGTAGTTGCATTTATAATTACACTGTTGACCCATCACTTACACCTTAACCCACCCTTAAACCTACCCATACCACCAAACCTGTCCCTAACCTTACCCGTATCCCCCCTCAATAGCAGCAATAGTGTTTTGCAATACATTATGAACACAATAAGTACATTGTATTTAATTTTTATGTAAGTACATAGTAGTTAAGGCCACCTAATATAAAGTGGGACCGAAATTTATAATGAAATATATAGAAAAAGTATAATTATGCCTCAGTTTCATCATCATTAAATAATTGAGGATATATACAGTATGAGATTGATGCAAGAACAGTACATATATAAGTCCAGAGAGATCCTTACATAATATTATATTTTCAGGTTATAATATATAATACTACAAATTTTGAGTTGTCAGTGTATATATGTGTGTGTGTATGTGTGTGTGTGTATGTATGTATATATGTATGTATGTATGTATGTATATATATATATATATATATATATATATATATATATATATATATATATATATATATATAAAAGTTATATTTACAGGTTTGAGATGCAGTTTTATTTGTCGTACGTGATGACTTCAGTACCTGCTTATCTGGGTCTGGAATTGCTCCAGAAGGGGAGGAGAAGCATTGAACCGTGGGAAGAGGAAAGAGAACGAGAGAAAGAAAGAGAGGCATTCTTGAGAGAGCAGTGAAATTGTACCCAGGGTATAATGGACTTCAGTTCCATTGAAAGTGTATTAGCAAAAAATGGACTACATGAAGCGTTATTTCTACAACACTTCTGTTCTTTAATTACCTCACTTATTATTTTGTGTTTACAAAACAGGAAAGAAAAACATGAGTTTGCTTTCTTCCTTTATTTTATTCCTCTTTCACTCTCTCAGATGAACAGGAAAGACTGCGAGTAGTCTAAGACACAGGTGTTCACATGGTGAATTAATACTAAAAAAACTTCCCACACACACTTCCCATTGATCAGAGGATGGTCGGACAACCGTCTTGTCTTTTTAGCATTCTCTCTTCTAATGTTTATGGTTCCTGCACCTTCAGGAAATTACCCTTTTATAGGGTCAACACAATAAAAGACCTTTGGTTTTTTTCCTAGTTGGGAGTGGTTAGTGGGTTGGTGTTTGTGAATGTGTGTATATGTGTGTATGTGACTTTTGTGTGTGTGAGAGAAAGACATTTTAGGTGGGGGAGGCAGTGCTTGTAGTGTTGTTTAATCTCCTACCCGTCCTTTTTGACATTTTAGGTGGGGGTAGTAGTGTTTAATCTACTAGTTCTCTTTTGCGGCCAAAGAAAAAGACCTGAAGAGGTTAATTGGCTCCTCATCCAATATATCACGTTGCTGTGAACTCTCTGACCCTTCTTGTCAATAGGAGGCCTTTTCCTCTCTGACTTGATGAATGTGTGTTTCTATGGGAGTGTACTGCAGAGTAAAATTTTTGGAGAACAAAAAGAGAAGTTATGGCAAATTATATATCTCAAATAATTCAATCTCTCATAAAAATAAGAGCCCTACATTTTGTATTTGTACTGTCTTCTCCTAGCATTTGGCACAGTTTGGTGGTCGATAGATGATAGTTCATGGCTGTCTAAACAGACAAAAAGCAATAAAGCAATAAATTAAAAAGTACAAGAATAATGTTGCAGAGCATAATGACCACTGTTTGGAAAATTATTCATATTGCAATAAGTTAAACAAAACAATTTAACAAAACAATTAAAAAATTAAGTCAGGGAGGTGGGTGATTGTGTGGGGGAGGTGAGGGTATAAGCAGACAAATTACTGAAAAAAAACAAAAACCACAGGCTGTTATGAAAACTCACTGACAAGGGAGAAAGGTCTGGTCTAAATATATAGACTGGCAACAGTTCTAATGGTCAATTTTCTACTCTGGCCTGTACACATCCACAGCCAAATTCAGAACATAGGCAGAACAAAACATACCAGTGCAACGTCTAATATATCATAAATCCACCTTTATATCTAACACCCAAGATATAAGCTTGTAATAGTGGGAAAATCTATCAAGACACTTTCCTTTGAATGTACTAGTGCAGCAATGTGTTGAGTAATGTATTTTACAATATTGTGTATATTTGTAATGGGCATACTGTATCCTACATAAAGGGGAGTAAGGAGAGAAATACCTTTTTTTGGTGAGAAAGAGACAGTTTTGTTTTTGTGGGATTGCATTTAATGTCACAAGCATTTGCTTTTGTTAGCCAGTGGAGAACTGACTGCTTGTGTGATAAAGAATGAGAATGGGAGATGATCATGGATGCAGTGATGGGAAGCTGAAGAAACAAGGATTACTGAAGAAAATAATAATAATAATAAAAATAATAATAAAGTAAAAGTAAATATAAACTAATATAAAACTGCAAAGAGACAACATTGTAAAAAATCTTGGAAGAATATAGTAGCCTAATGGTTTAATTTGTATGATATTCTATTTAAACTTTAAAATGGATATTATATAACACAAAACAAGAATAAAATACTAGAAAGGAAGTAAAAGAATAGAATAAAATGAGAGCCCACTGAATAAACTCAAATTAGTATTTGAAAAGGGATGCAACACAAAAAGAACGTAAATGTGACTAATTAGCCTACATGAAAATTCTCTACTACCTTGAAATATTTAGAAAGTAAAATTTTCAAACAAACAAACAAACAAATAAATACGGTTGATGTTTAATACATGAGTAAATGCACTCCGTGAACCATGTGATGGTCAAAATGACTTAGCTATAAGTCATTTTTTATGCTGTTCTCATACTGCACAGCTACAACAACAAACTATGACAACAAAAAAGCTATTTATAAAAGCCATCCATGAGCTTTGCAGCCGTTAAATGATCATTTATGTGATTCGTCTCTTGAATGTAAAGCGCGTTCATTATGCCAGCGGGAACGTGGGCTGTGTGACAATCAACGCAGAGGTTAGTTAGGGGAACACAAACCTATCTTTGTTCACTCTGGTCAGAAAAAAAACGGATTATTTGCTCGGCTTTTCATCTGCCTTGTGCGGAATACATTATGTGTGTAAATGTTGTTGAACCCCGGCTATTCTCAGCGAAAAGGTCACACACTCCCCTCGACCCAAACTCCTCCACGGGCTTTGTGTCCGCACTAAAGAGAAAAAACGGGCTATGCCTATAAACTTCACATTTAAAGGCAAGCGCAGTCGTAAGGCGCTGCTGCTGCTGTAAGGAAAACAATAGTAGTGTTTTGGGACACTTTTTCTAGCAGAGACTAAAGGCAACAGAGCCTGCTTGTGCAAGACGGTTCTTTGGCAACTGCTTTAAAGCACATCATTTTTAATACTAATATCTATTAACCATCTGAAATACTAATCTGTATCTATCTATCTATCTATCTATCTATCTATCTATATATATATATATATATATATATATATATATATATATATATATAGATATATATATTATAATGTACTCGGAAGCGACATTGAGCGCATCTGTCTATCATGCCTTTTTACATTCTCCTTATTGATTTATTAGCCTACACATAAACGGGCACGAGCGCAACCAAGTGAAGGCAGATTTCAAATTATGTGTGTGCGTGTGTGTGTATAGGCTATCTATCTATCTATCTATCTATCTATCTATCTATCTATCTATCTATCTATCTATCTATCTATCTATCTATCTATCTATCTATCTATCTATCTGTCTGTCTGTCTGTCTGTCTGTCTGTCTGTCTCTCTCTCTCTCTCTCTCTCTCTCTCTCTCTCTAAAGCATTAGAATGTTGACATTTATGATCAACCTATATACAAAATCTAATAAACGGCCATTTGCCACTAAACTTCTGATAGATGCGGAACTGCATTTAAAGAGTGCAGAGAACACTTAAAGTGTTTAGATCATAAGCTTAAGCTGCATAATTTATTAAACAATTAAAAAAATAAATAAAAAAAAATCTAAAAGTTCTGTAACTCACGCTCTGAGGCCATGGTGATGACGGACTCGGTAGTGGCGTGATACTCATCGGCGTCCATGAAATCCTCTAGGGAGGATGCGTCCCCCTGGAAGTCGTGATGGTCCAGAAGCTGCTGCAGCGGAGGTGCTTTTGGAAGAAGCTGATTAACCACCTCTCTGCTGATGTTGGGCGCTTGTTTTAAGCGCAGTTTGCTGAGGATTTGTGATTTGATTGTTTCCAGCCGTAAGACTTTACTCTGTTCTCTCCAAACGCACGCTGAACACTCTGGAGAGTCCACATCCTCCAGATCAAAGAGAGAGACTCCAGCATCCGAGGACATCTCACTCAGTGGAGCCTGAAAGAGGTCCGGCTGATCGCTCCCGGACAGTCCCAAAGAAATGAGGACCGTTAAGCACAACAAAAAGTTATACCTTGTCATGATGTTAAATGGTCAGTATCAACGGTTTTCCTCTTGACTTTGCAAGATACTGTGGTTCTTATCTTGAGAATATTTATTCGAGCAACGAATTAGCTATCTAAAAAGAAATTAAGACGTTTTAGCAGAATATATATTCCATTTTAAACGGACAAAGCGACGGGTATAATCGGATTCTTTTAAAGAACGTTCCTTTTTGCATTTCAATTGTGTTTTCAAGTCCTTTTATCAGCTACCTGCTTCACTGTCGGAAAATACTTTAGCATGTCTTTTTCAACTGTACAAATGCGTCTATAAAGCCCCCTTTATATATCACTGCTGCCTAGTGGCGTAATCCGTCTCTATTGGCTAACATTTCAACAAAAGGCTCACAGGTTTGTCACTAAATCTAGAGAGAGAGAGAGAGAGAGAGAGAGAGAGAGAGAGAGAGAGAGAGAGAGAGAGAGAGAGAGAGAGAGAGAGAGAGAGAGATTGTATTGTTTATATTCTGTCACTCCGCACCTCGCAATGTAAGTTTAGCTAGGCCTACTAGACACAAACTTTATAAGTTAAGTTAACTTTTCATTGCAGATTGTATAGTTTATAGGCTATTTTAGCTCTAATTTAATCAGTGTTACCTTGTGCAAAAAACGCTATTTGCAGGTTAGATTCTTGCTTTTAGTAGATATAGGCACCACTTTTTCTGAAATTACTATGCAAATAAATATCTAAGCATTTCTTTAATTTCCATTTAAAAAAAAAAAAGAAAAAAAAAAGGTCATTAATATGATCATCTAACTTAAAAAGGATTTTGCCTATGCTCACCTAAATATGAGAGAGCGTACGAATATAAAACTGTAAATTGGAAACAGTGAGAACCACTCGGCTTTTTGGACAAATCATTGTTTGATTTGGGAACACGTTCACCGAAGGCTTTAAGACCAAGCAGAATCCTCTCCCCGCTGGTCACTTGCGTTGGCTTTGCAGCTAGCATGGCAAGCGGATACCCCTGTTCACCGCCCGCGTTTTGACAACAAATAACTTTGGGCAAACGCAGACAACGTGATTATTATTCAAGAGCCCAATAGCCAGCCATGTATTAGCGCGACTATCCGCTTGTTAGGTCTGACGTCACGCCTACTGGGTCCAAAAGCTCTGTCACACACCATAAGCAAACAACAGTGCTAACACTTTTTTTTTTTTTTTTAATGTTTTTATTGCTTTACATTAATGTAGTCTCTAGAATAGCTCTTCTTCTGAGCTAGGGGTTTCTTCTTAAAAGTATAATAAATTACTATCTGTACTATTCCTGTATTTCTTTAGTTGCATTATTTGTTATTTTGCACCTGAGGTATTAAGGAGTAGGCTACTAAATGATTCCTTTCATGGTTTATCTTTGCGCGCCCTCTGGAGGAGAAAAGCCAGAATTGGTGCGTTACTTTTCTTTCTAAGCAAAATATAATTTGTTTAAACTGCTTAATAAAGATTGAAGATTTCAGACATGTCTCTGCAATTCTTTCCACGGCACACTGATGTCTGAGAGAGCTATCTTTATTAAACAAAATAAATCTTTATTGAATCTTTATTGGAGGTTGATTATGTATACTTTCAAGGGAACAGCTTATTCAGAGGAGCAAATTTGATAGGGCTACAGTCATCAACTAACCAAGCATCCCTCCGACAAATTTTGAAACAATGAAATAAAAATTTTGAAATAACAATTTTATAGACATACAAGATTTATCACTCCCTCCCAGGCTGCAATTAAGCTATACAGGCAGGTTGCATGCTGCAACTTGGGGTTCAGTATAAGTAAATCAAAACCCGGTCAAACACTGTGGATTAAATTGTTATTGCGCTGTGTTGTTTGAGAAAATAATATGAATAAGACCCAAGCGGCAACCTCCCGCTCCCTCTCTTGAAACCAACACGGAAGTGACTAAAACTGCAATTCATCGATTGGCCGCTAGAGGCTGGCTCCAAAAGGGAGTCAGTCCCATAGACCTCCCATGTTAAAATGCTCAACTTTACAGCAGAAAAAAATTTTTACAGCCTGGTTCAAAAAAAATATTTTGGTCTATAGGTAATTTTGCCCTTCATGACAACTGTGAGGGGGGTGAATTTTTTTTTTATAACTCATCCGTTTAAATTATATTAAGTCTTAAAGGGGTGGTTTACTGCGATTTCACTTTTTTCATTTTAAATAGTGTGTAACGTTGCTGTTGGTGCATGGACAGTATCTGCAAAGTTGCAGCGCTGAAAGTTCAACGTAAGCGGAGATATAGTCTTTTAAACATCAGGAAGTTTAATGGCTACAAAAACGGCTCATATGGGACTACAACGAGATACTTCCCGGGTTGCATACGAAATAAACCCATCAACCCCTCCCTCCGGAACATGCAGAAAAGGGGGCAAGGCCATGTTCTGTGGCTTTGTCGCAGAGGAAGAGTTATAGTGGAGAGTTGTAACCATGCCGTCGAAACGGTGTTATTTTCACCCAGCTGTCAGGTCTTCTGTGTTCGGGCTTCCTATACTGACGCTGTAGTTAGTCAACAATGGTTCAAATTTATGTTTGATTATGTTCCTGACAATTACAATCCTAATTTAGCTCTCTGTGCTGCGCATTTACTGAAGACAGCTTCCAGAATCTACAGGAGTTCAATGCCGGATTCACACAGAAACTATTACTAAAACATGGAGCAGTTGTTGTTGGGCCACAACCTGTAAGTAAGATTTCATAATTTTAAATGTATTTGCATGTATAATTTCAGACTTAATGTTTTAGTTTTATCAAGGACTTAAACAAATGCTGGCTTTAGTAGCCAGTTAGTTAAATGCTATTTCGTGTGTTTATGACAAACGCGTACAAACATTTTGGAGCCGAATTTGTAATTATGTACTAATTTTGTAAATGTATTTTCCATGTATACTTTATGACGTAATTTTTCGATGGGATCAAGAACGTAAACACAAGCCAATGGTGTTTGGTTTTAGTAGCCAGTTAGTTCGATGCTATTTTGTGTGTATAAGACAAACGTGTACAAACTTCAAAAAATTATATGTAATCACAACAGCAAACTTCCATTCAGAAACGTTTGTAAGAGCCGTGCTTGCGGAAGTTCTGCTTGACTTTCTTCATTACCGCTTTCTGGGTCTGATTCTGGCTCAAACTGATATATGAAAAATAAGGCGTTTTTTAACAAACGAAACACGAAGACATGTTATATTGCACCCCATAAACACAATCAAGCAAAGAAAAAAAGCAATAAACCACCCCTTTAAAGTTCTGCATAATTAAGGGCGTGGCCACTTGAGTGACAGGTGGACTGCCGCTCTGCTCCAGAGTGTGAAACTGGCTAGAGTGTGAAACTTAGAAAACTGGCTTTAATGGTTTTAATGAAAATGATCTCAAACATGATTTTCACCTCTATATTGATATTGTACTCTGCTTTTGCACTGTCTGCAAAAAGTGAGATGTCATGCCAAGGCAAAAGGCAGTAACTTCCATATTATATAGGGTGCTGATCACCATTTACAGAATCATTATAGCCGAGGCGAGAACTAGTTACTGAGCATATAGCTTCCTGATTCTTTACAGGTCAAGCTTGACAACAGATTTACTGACTCTTCCAGACCTTGTAAGTAACCCTGGAAATGTTACCCTGCGGTTTTGGGTTGGTACAGTCTCTGTTTAATTAGTATATGTAGACTGAATGCCAACAGTCCCCTTTGTTTGTGGTGAATCTGTGTGTACAGCTTGTTTGGTTGTCTGTGTTGGTGTTGGCACTGCTTGAAGATGATGTCGGTTATGTCCCAGTACTGCTCCTTGGTCCGTCTCGATGACATAGGAATGAGGTGTTACACTTTCTTGCCTGATCACTGCCAGTGAAGCCCAGACCTTCTCATGGCCCAGCTTGGTAAGAACAGTGTCACCTGGTCTCAGTATTGACAGATTTTTAGCTCCATTAAGACGATTGTAGTAGAAAGCTTGTCTGTCTTTCTCTATTTTGTCTTTCAGCATGACAGACTTCCTATTTGGACACCTGGGTTGAAGATTCTTCTCCTGGGTTGGAAGTGTTGTTCTGATTTTCCTTCCCATTAGAAGCTCTGCCAGACTAACTCCTGTAGTGGTACAGGGGTTTGATCAGTAACACACGAGAGCTACCAGAGGATCTGTCTGCTTCAGGATTCTTTTTACAATCTGCACAGCCCTTTCAATGTGACCATTACCCTGAGGAGGGTGAGGATTTGATGTAATGTGTACGAAATCCAGTCGCTTGACTAGTTCCTACAACTCAGCACTGGAGAACTGAGGACCGTTGTCACTCACTACCTCATTTAGAATCCCGAATCTTGCAAAGACAGCCTTCAACTTTTGTGTGACATGAGATGTTGTTGTGGAAGGTAAGTGCAGTATCTCCAAAAATCTGGAATAGTAATCAGACACAATTAGATAATTCTGTCCATGATGTTCACAAAGATTAGCCTCAATCCTTTTCCAGGGTCTTTCTGGGAGTGGTGTGGAGATCAGGGGCTCTTTCTGCTGTGTATTTCTCAGCTCACAGCATATCTGACATGACAACACTGTGTTCTTTATGTCCACTGAAATTCCTGGCCACCACACTGACTCCTGTGCTCTCTCTCTAGACTTTGTCAGGCCCTTGTGACCTTTGTGAATCTTTTCCAGAATCTCCTTTCTCATTGCCCTTGGCACAATGATTCCTCCTTCCCTTGATCACTAAACACTCAGGCTCTGAGAGCTCCGCTTTTGCAACCGCGTACTCTCTGGCTGCTACCGGAACTTGGCTCCTGTGTTGTGGCCATCCAGCTCTGATCAGCTTGATTATGGCAACTCACCATATGCTGTAGTAGCATTTCTGATACAGTCGATTTTATGGGACGTCGCAGGTATACCTTGTATTACTGCAACCACATAGCACTCCACATCCGCATGTTTTTTTGTTTCTTTAGTAATAGCAGTTTGCAGGCTCCTGGACAGTGTATCTGCAACGACAAGCATCTTGCCTGGCGCATACTATGGGCTTAAACCGCATTAAACGCATCAAAAGTCTCTGGCACCGTACTGGAACGTTGTCAAGACTCCTGCTGTTGATGAGAGGAACCAGTGGCTTATGATCTTTCATTATCTTAATAGCAGTATGCATAGCAAATCAAATTATGCATTTAGTTATGCAGCAGTAGGTAGACCGTAGTTTACATTTACATTTATTCATTTTGAAGACAATTTTATACAAAGTGACTTACAATTGCTGAAGTTTCAGTGTATAAGAATGGATGGTACGTGAACTCTTCAAGCGAATAGGCATCATTTGCATTTCATTTAAAAGGGGCTTATAGCAATTCTTAGTACCTTTGTGCTGCTGTAGCAGCAATATGCATAGTTATTCAGATCGTATGTAGCTAATTTAATAGCAGCAGCATGCATAGGAAATTCATTTGCAATGTTAGAAATAATATTAGCAGCAGGAAGTCAATTATTGTTGCTAATATAGCAGCGGCAGCAGAAAGTACTTCAGTTGCTTGAAATTCAGTGATAACGCATGGGGTAAATAACTCTTTAAAGTGAAATAGGCATTTTATTTCTTTACTTATTTAATGGGGCTTACAGTAGATTTTGTGAACTCTTCAAAGCAAAATAGGTATTATTTGATTGCGTCGCTTGTTAATAAAGATGCTTATAGCATTTCGAAGTACTTTCATACAGCGGTAGCAGCAGTATGCATAGCTATTCAGATCGCTAGTTTAGTAAATTTTAATAGCAGCAGCATGCATAGCAAAATTCAGACGCAATGTTAGAAATATTAGTAGCAGTCTGCATGGCAATCCAATTATCATTGTTGCTATTATAGCAGCGGCAGCAGAAAGTGCATTTGCTTGCATGAAATTTTAATAATAAGATAACATTTGGAGAGTAGTGAATTTTTAGGTGAAATAGCCATTTTATTATTTTGCTATTCAATTCAACAGGGTTTATAGAACTCTTCAAAGTGAAATAAGCATTAATTGGTTATTTGGTTATTTAATAAAGGGGCAGTAGCAATTTCCAGTACTTTTGTTCAGCAGTATGCATAGCTATTCAGATCTCAATGTTAGCAAATTTTATAGCATGCATTGCAAATTCAGATGCAAGGTTAAAAATAATATTAGCAGCAGTATGCATAGCAAGTCATATTATCGTTGCTAATATAGCAGCGGCAGCAGAAAGCGCTTTAGTTGCATGACATTTTAGTGATAACTCTGGAGGGTAAATTAACTCTTTAAAGTGCAATAGGTATTTATTACTTATAAGAAAAAAAAAAAGTGCTGCACCAGTAGATTATGCGTCGCAAATTCTGAGTAAATATTACAACTGCAATAGCTCGAACAGTAAATTCCTACAACATTGTGAATATCATAACAGCAACAGCACGTACTTCAACTCAGTATTGAAATGTTAGTGAATATTATCAATAGCAGCAGTAGCAGAAGTTTTGTTGTGTTGGGCGTATCGCACTGCATACATTGCGGACAGCTTTACCTATCGTAACGGGTCTATTGACTTTGTCATGTTGTGCCGCTCGAGTCCGGCGTAGACACCATGTTAAAGTAAAATAGGCATTTGCCTAGCTACCTATATGCCTAATTAATGGAGCTCCCAGCAGTTCAGTCTGTTGGGCAGCAGCTTGCATAGGCATTCAGTCATCAAGATTTTCTCAGCAGCAGCATGCACAGCATTTCTATGTTGCAATTTTAATTTGGACACAATTAATATAAAAGCACACAACTGCATTTGTAGTGTCTTGCTCAAGACCATCTCGGAACAAGCCACGCATTTAGCAAACATTATTGTTCTTTATATGCAATATAATTTTTTTTAAATTATCAAAATAAATGAGCAGCTGCTTTTGAGGCAAAATTAGTCCTGGGCATATTACACCAAAACTACAGGGTGTACTGTGATTTATCCTTTCACCAAATATTTTGTTATCTTATTAATAAGTTAAAGGTAAGTATTTCCATTGCAGTAACATTGATTAACTTTAAAGAAAAAGAGAAAAGAAAAAAAAATACAACTCTTCAATGACAAATTTAAAATTATTTGGTCAGGCCGGTCGAGTCAGGTGGTTGTTGGGGGTTACTTTATCTTTATCTTATCTTTTTTGTGATTAATGACACACACAGTGCGCATTTCTACCTAGGTAAGTTTGAGCTATTGGCTGAGACTCACATAGTTATTTAGGTCATTAGTTAAATAAACCTAAGGGTACAGCACCCAGGTTCACATTGTTAAGCCACTAGTTAATTTATCTGGGCTCCATTAGCCCAGAAACACATTTAACCCAGGTCACTAGTTTAAGCTATCTGGACATAAATTTAAATGATAATAAACAAACAAATATATATTATAAATATAGCTGCAAGCAGCAATTACGGGGGCCAAGCACTCCAGTGGCAAAATTAGGAGTTTAGCATGGCATGGAGCATCAGACCAAATGCAACAATCAGTAATAAAAGCAATTTTAGGATGATTGTATTTGAAATGGCTGAAAACTCAAATGCAGTCTATAGTAATATAATTAATTGGCTTATCACTTTTGACCAACAGGTGGCACTGTAATAAAATCATTTTGGTGTGTTCTGTGTGATGTGACAATGGCACACACAAAGTTTCTTGTCATTATGTCAAAGCTTTGCAAAGATATAGCCTCAGACTCATTTTGGCACCATGCCTAAAATTTGCAACGGTACTGTACGAAAACGGTTTCGTCAATCGACATGAAATGCATAACTTTTTGTCAGCACAGTCTGAAGATGATTTGACTTGATTTTGGTGAAAATCGGACAAACGTTTGAGGAGGAGTTAGAAAAAGTAGGTTTTTAACATAAATCAAAATGGTGGACAGGGAGTTCAGATTTACTAAGCAAAAATTGGTATGTATGTTGTCAGCATGACCCAAGGGATATTTTGAGACCAGTTTCATTACAATAGGCTAATGCAATCAAAAGTTATTAGCAATTTTGGAAATTTCATAATTAAAGGTTAATGAAAGGCTTATTACTCTTGACCAATAGGTGGCGATGTTACCAAACTGACGTGGTATGGTCAGTGTGAGGTGACAATGTCACATACAAAATTTGGTGCGAATACGTCAAAGTTTCGCTGAGATACAGCCTCAGATGCAGTTTGGCATCTTTCCAGCAAATTTGTTGATGCGCTAAACGAAAACCGTGTAATATATCGACACGAAATCCATAACTTTTTGCCAGCATGGTGTGAAGATGATCCGAGTCAAATTTTGTGAAAATCGGACTAACGGTCTAGGAGGAGTTCGAAAAAAGTAGGTTTTCAACATGAATCAAAATGGCGGACAGGAAGTTTAGCCAATTATTGCAAAATTGGCGTTGATGTTCTCGGCATGACCCAAGGAATCTATCAACATCAGTTTGATTACAATAGGCTAATGTAAGCAAAAGTTATTAGCATTTTTAAAAACTTCATTATAACTTTTGACCAAAAGGTGGCGCTGTCCCCAAACTTTTTGAGTACCATCAGGGCATGGTGCCGAAGAACCACACTGACTTTCGTAACGATACGTTAATGTGTTCGTAAAATATAGCATTTTACGACAAAATTCAACATGGCTGACTCCCAAAATGGCTGATATGGGAAAATCAGATATGGTTGGACTCGGCATGATGCACCGAATCTAAAGAGACAAGTTTTGTGACTTTTAGCCTAACCATTCACAAGTTAAAAGCAAAAATATGCATTTTTCATATATCCTGACCACTAGGTGGCACAGTGCCAAAACACTGCAGGTCGCCTCAAGTCATGCTTGTTATAACACACACCAAGTTTCGTCTCAATATGCCAAACTGTTGCGGAGATATAGCCTCAGATCCATTTTTGCATGCTTTTCATAGAATTTATTCGTGCATTATTCGAGAACGGTTGGAATAATCGACTTGAATTCCATAACTTTTTGCCTGCATGGTCTGTAGATGATCTGAGCCAATTTTGGTGAGAATCGGACAAACCGTCTAGGACGAGTTCGAAAAAGTAGGTTTTACGAACAATTGAATATAGCGAAAAAACTAAACCTTAGGATTTTTGAATTTTTGGACTGGATTCGACTCGGCTTGAGCCAAGGATTCAGAGGAAAAAGGAAGTTTCATTTTCTGGCTTACGGTTCAAAAGTTATTAGCATTTCAAAAGTGAAACATTGGACATGTGGTGGCGCTAGAGAGTTTGAGATAGAGACTAAATTTGCTGTGGTTACTATTGACACTGTCCTCTATCAGTGTGCCAAATTTTACAACTTTCCCGCAAGCGGTTCTATGGGCTGCCATAGACTTCGAGCAGAAGAAAAAAAGACCGCTAACAATAACAATAGGTGCCTCCGCACCTTCGGTGCTTGGCCCCTAAAAAATACATTAAATTATAAATTAAAATGCTCCGTCGGGACAAGACCACGAGAATCAGATAAGCCCTTTACACAATCTGACATGGCTGCGGTTGGAATTGAACTGCGGGGTTTCGTCTGTCCAGAGGAGGACTGGCCCCCCAATTGAGCCTGGTTTCTCCCAAGGTTTTATTCTCCATTCTGTCTCAGAGGGAGTATTGGTTCCTTGCACAGATACTATTTAAACTAAACTGAGCTAGAAAATGACATCTCTGAATTTAACAATGAAATGCCTTTAACTGAAAATTGAGAAAATTGATTGTTTAATCTTATCATTATACATTACTGACACTCTGTCCTCCAATTTGATACTGTTAAGTGCTTTGACAATCTGTATGGTTAAAAGTGCTATATAAATAAAGATGACTTGACTTGACTTGGTCAACCCGTCAGGTACACACAGCAATAATACACTAGCATTAAGCCATTCAGCAAAGCCAGCCCAGGCTCACATAGATAGCAAAACTCACGGTCTCACGGCTCTCTGGAACAGCAGCAGTACAAATGTCATGGCAATAGATCTGCTTGTTTTGGGGTTTGTTATGTTTTATATTCCTTCTGCCTATAGGGATTATTTTAAGCATATTATTGTATAGAAGCAGCATACACAATTAATTGTTTTGTTTTCTTCTTCCAGCTTTGTTGGAGGGGTTATTTTATATGCTATTTGTGCAGCAGCAGTATGTCTTAAATACTCATGGCACCGTATCTCCATATGCATTGGCGGTAGCAAGTTCCTGTACTTATAACTACAGCTATAATCAACAGCAGCAGCAATTCAGCAATTCAACATTGTCATATCCATCACCATGCTAAAATCTTCAGAGAGTTGTCATGATTGAAATATTGTGGGTGTGACGTGTGAGAAACGCATACTTGTTTAACCTTAATGTTTTTGCATGTCATAGTAATTTCTTCTTAGCATTTAAAAATAAAAATATATTGTTCATTTAATATGTTGTGTTGTGAAACCTTTGGGAAGTCTGAATTTCACATACTTCACTTTATTTATTTTTTTGTTATAGTTTTTCTGCATTACATTACTTAATTTGAATAATTGTAAATATTAAAAACAAGTATATAAATACTCTTTACATGGCAATCAGCTTGCAAGAGAGTCTGAGTCTGAGTAGAGTCTCAGGCATTTGTTCCGGCTGAGTAGTAGCATGTTCAGCTAATAGTTTTTAATCAGGGCTTTATTTAGTAGAATTGCATGTGTTCTTCTTGGGCAGAACAAAACCTTCACCCACACTAGCCTTAGTGTTTGGTGGGAGTGTGGTTAAAAAAATAAGAATTAAAAAAGGATCTTAACCTTTTGCACTCCTTATTTGGGAGTCACACTCATGGTCTTCATGGTCAAAAGTGACCGGACACCTGAAATTTATTTTTTTTTTTCTTCAGTAAAATCAATCTAATATATTTTTGTTCAATAATATTTTTTCTTTTGTATTTTGAGAGAATTTTATGGTACTAATTAATATTTATGCAATAATTATGATAAATATTTCCCATTGAAAATAGTACAATTTTTTTTTTGGGCATTTTTTTAAAATTATTTTTCAATTTATGCAGTATTTCAAAATAGACACTAGGCCTTTAAAATCCAATTTTTGAATGCAGATTAGCACCTCCTGGTGTGAGCAAAGAAAGAAAAAACATGTAATTTTATGGTGTAACCACTAGTTGCCTGTATAGGACTCTATAGAGAGTCTTGTGAATTCCCTAGTTGTTTTTAGACATAATTGTTTACTTTTATTAGGTTGTGGATATAAATGTATATTTAGGCATTCTCAAAGACTACTTTTTGTCAAGGTTTATATATTTTTTTGCATTATTATTATTATTATATAGGTTGTGCATTATTATTACTACAGCCAACCCTGAACACAGAAAGCATTTTGTTACACAAAACATTAAAAAACGGAATGCTTTATCAGAGCCTAATCCTTCAGGGTCTGATCTGATTTCAACCTCTTATTTCACTCAACTCATTTTGGCTATATGGTTATAGCCATACCAATTCATTTGAGTGTGTATAATTGTGTATGTGTGTGTGATGTGAGTGTGTGTGAGTGGATGTATCTGTTTTACACTCTTGATGTTTTAGAGTATAACCCATTCCTTGTTGTCCACTTTTTAACTGCATTGTAGTTGAATTATTGATTTTATTTTACATAGTTGCTGTGTTACAGACACACAAGTTCATTGGGGGGGGGGGGGGGGGGGTTACAAGTGTGTGTGTGTGTGCGCGTGTGTATGAGTGGATGTGTTGATTTTGCACTCTAGATGTTTTAGAGTTTCACCCCTTCATTGCTGTGCAATGTTTTTCTGCATTGTTGGGGATTTGTAGATTCTACACACAAAAATTTTCTGTATTTTTTAATTTTTTCCCGTTTCCCATTCATTTCCTATGATCGGTCATTTTTGACCGAAGACCATGAGTGTGACTATTTTTTTTACGACCATTTAACTTTTTCAAATCATGCCCTCAATTTTTTTGTGTGTTCACATACCAAGTGCCATCAAAGTCACTGAGTTTCGTACCATTCTGGTGAAGCTACGATTTTTAAAAATTCAAAATGTAAAATTCTCCAGTCAGAAATGACCGAAGACTGTTGTTGTGCTCTTGAGCAAGGTGTTTCATCTCAAAACCTCAGCATAGGTTATGCACTTATCATCAAGTGTGGTCTAAAGTGCAGGCAAGCACCACATTTTCACTGCTTTTACTGTGCACCAACAATAATTAGACGTGACAGTCTTATCACACATTTTAAAATGTGTAAAAATTCAGCATCTGGACAACCGCCATTCCCAGCATCAGCAGCACCACCACCACCTCCATCCCCAGCATCATTGTCAACAAAAAGAGTATGTGTATAGCAGCAAGTCAGGGTGACTTGCACACACTGTGGCATCAAAATACATCAAAAGAACTTGCTGGTTCATATCAGCCGAAGACACAGGCAAAGGGTAACAGATATTACAGCAAAGCGGCATCTATCATGCCAATGCATTGATGCCAAAAATGGCATCTTTGCTGTTGATAAGTCATTCTTTAAGCCATGCTCTCCTATACATGTTCAAAAAAACATGGGGTGCAAGCCAAAAAATAACCTGTGAATTGGATGAATGCAGCACAAATACTGAATTTGCAGTGAGAAGTGGAATTGCTCTTTTGTCCCCGCTCAGACACTACACCCATCATTTTAGATGAGGAGGTACTGACACAAATGGTTACTTGTGTTTTTTTGGGGGGATGCAAGGAAGCAGAGCTGCTTAAACAAACTACTGATGCAGGTGTTCCACTTTCTGTTGAGGTGACCATTGGAGGGCCTCCATCCAAAATGTCCATTTCAATATATGAGCCAAAGGTTTCATACGACAGCAGACTGCGTAGGATAATAGCTGGATATGATTCAAAAAAGAAGTCTGGCACTATCCATGTGCCAAAGCAAGACAGTCATGTCTTCATAAATCAATTGCAAAATGGCATGTTTTTAGTACTGACCGACATCTGTTCATGACTGCAGTGAGTGATATTACCCCCTATCCAATTGTAAATAATCAAGAAACAGATTCTGTATCCAAAGGTGAAGATGAAGGACAAGCATATCCACCTGATGATGCAGGCCTTCGAAGGATGGTTCACTATTTAATGGACAAAAAAAGCTCTTCTTGCCCAACTACCCCAGCATTTGGTCACTGGTTCCAAATCTTTGCAAGATCTTCCGAGGCAGTTGATACCAAAAGAAACATCATGTGTGGAGTGTGCCGGGCAACTTACTGAGAACACTGCTCATAACAGCACATGCCAAACTTGTCATTTATACTGGTGTTGTAGATGGTGAGACATGTCAAAATATATCACCTTAGCCATACCAATTTAACTAATGTTAAAAAAAAAAAGTAGAAGTCAGTGCACAGTGGACTTTCTAGATGATTGAAAGCAATCAATAACAATATTGTACTGTTTCTTTTCCTTTCATTTTTTAGGCTTTTCTACATACTGCAGGCAATGTCCTGACTGTGGGCTGATGTACAGATATCAAGAATGGAGTGATGGAATTCACAATTTCAATGATTATATTCTCATCACCCTTCATTTGTGTATTGAACTGTGCACATCACTTCAGGTAAGAAGACATGTAGTGTTTTACTGTCCTTATTTTTTGAATGTGTGCCTTATATTTTATACTTTCTTAGACTCACCATTCTGTAAGCAGAGCAACTGAAGTCCTTCAGCAAATCTCACAGTGATCTCGCCATGAGCTCACAGGATACTCATGATGAGGTCACAATGTGAGGTCACCGTGAGCTAAAAGTGTGACCTCACAGCGCTCTCACTGTGTGCTCATACTAATGTGAGGTCAAAGTGCACTCACTGCACAGAGATTAGCAGCATGCATTGCAGCATGAAGCTTTTGATTGTCACCATTGTTGAGATTCATGCACTGATTCTTGATGTCTCTCTTTGTGTTTAAATGACACCATAGTTCAAAATGTTTGTGCCTTATCATGCTTTTAAAATTCTTCATAAAAGGTTATAACACTGTTGTGGCCTATACGGTATAATCACAGAGCTATTATTAAAAACTTCAGATTAATAGCTTCTCACAAAAACTGCATACTGAATTTAGGTGATGGTTGCACCATTATCATCAATAACAAACCAATATCACCTGGTTGCAGTCTCTTTTCAGTTTTTCTTGCCATTACAAATGTGATTTTCAAACACAGTTACAGCAGCCCCAAAAATATAATGCTGTGAAGTCAAGGGTCAAGAGCCCAACTAAAACAAACACTACTCACCACGATGGTAACGTCAAACAAAACAATAAAACAGCATCATATAAATCTGTTAATTCTCAATAAGCGCTTTTGTAGATGTCTAACAGAAATAAGAACCCCCCCCCCCCCCTCCCTCCGCTCATCTTTTTGAGTTCACAATGAGCTCATATATTACTCACACTGTGAGTATCACCGTATGAGAATGGTGTGATATCACTGTGATCATCACATGATCTCACATGTTGACTGGGTAACTTACCTGTAAGTATGCCACTTACTTACTTATGTCTCTTTACTTAAAGTATTGGGCTTGTCTGTTCCCCACAAGATTGCAGTGATAGCATTGTGATATAGACTTTGCATGTTGCTGCTATTGTTTCATCTTAATCACAAGTGCTAACTATGGCAACATTCTTAATTGAAAGCAAATTTGAGTGTGGGTTCACACAAGTTATTAACATGTCTGCTCCTGTTTCTGTATTTACTCAGAGTTGTCTGTTATTGATTACAGCTGCATGGTTTTTCCAAAAAACATGTTTTATAATGATGCATTTTTTTTTTTCCAATTTCAAGGTGGTGAGAAGAACCTGTTTGTGGTTGTTCCAAGTTATAACAACTGGGCTCCTTGGATTGGACCTACAGAACATGAAAAGTTTCATGCACCAAGACAGGCTACTGAAATGGCAGATCTCCAAATGACAGAGGAGAGGCTCCAAGATGCACTAATTAAACTCAAGGTAATGGCTGGTTTCACTGATTATTAATTCACTATGTTTGAATTAAGCTAAATATTATTTCTTGTTAAAATGATAGGTGAACATGTTTTGAAAACTGCAGGATGAAATGAGGAACAGGTCATCTTACGACAAGATCTTTGAGAAGGTCTGGGGAGCTTCAGGTAAGGATGCATCTTTCACTGTGCAGTTAGATCTGTAGTTGCGTCTGTTTACTCTACAGTTGTAAAAAGTCCTTCTGCCAGGAGAATGTAATTGTTTGTAGTTCAAGCATACAAGCTCATCTGTAGCAGTTATTAAACATTGTTTATGTACATTATTATTACATCAATTATGTGTTTTCCATAGGTGGTTGGGTGGTTGTTATGTGCTCTTGTGTAGTGGTGTACTCCATAAAATTTAATTTAAGAGCAGAGTCCCTATGTGGAGACTATGTGGAAATTTTACTTAGCTGGAAGCACTTCCCAAACGTTTCCATATACGACTTTGCAAGGGGACTGGCAACACACTAATTTGAGGGAGCCTGAAAAATTTAGTCCACATGAGGGGTGGCTGGCTGAAGCAACCACAGACAATCTGCAGCTGGCGGGTGAGGGAAAGCTGAAGGTCAGTTACCTTGGCTCAAAACAAAGATAACAGATACAGACACAAACTGCCACACAATCACTGGGTCATCTGACCACTACACTCTATATGTCATTTTCCATGAGAGGAATATAAAAGATGCTAGAGACGCCCTTCGGAGGATTGGACTTGTCCCAGAACTGGGCTGCGTTTCCCAAAAGCATCGTAAGCTTAAGTACATCGTAGACCCATTGAAACCAATGGAGCTACGATCATCTTAAGCTTACGATGCTTTTGGGAAATGCAGCCCTGGCTGGTTGAGTTAACAGCCAGTGCGCTGAACAGTTATTTGCAGAAATGAGGAAAAACAACTATTTTTTTAATACCCTCACACCCTCTCAGCACATCTTCATGACGAGAAACATGCTACATCACTACAACACAAAATGCAATACCAAAACTAAAGCCAGCATCCAGAAAGTAGTGGGCAAAGATGTTCGGCTGTAGCTGGATGACAACGGTCAGATAGTAATGGGTAAATTAATTAAGCTGTTTATTTTGTCAGTTGTTTAACATTGAATGGTCATCTGCGTTATTATCTTATAATTTGTACTGTTGTTGTTTTGTTTTATTTTACTACAGGCGCAGCTGCACAGATACCAACTGAAGCAGAGGAAACAATACAATCCAGTGAGTGACAGAAAACTAAATAAAAAGCAATAATACATCTGAATTTAACAGTATGGATCTGCTTTATCTTGGGGAATATTTCATGATACTTCGTGTTTTCAGCTGCTCCCGTTTTCACATCAGGAGTTCAGATCAATATTTATTTATTTTTTTTTTACTTGTGATTTTACACTACTTTCTAACTTTCTTCAGCTATAAACAAGTTTTACTAAAAAATCATTTACAAATATGGATCTTCTCTTAAGACTGTCCTAGTTCAAGGCGTAACGACAAGCCAAACAGATGAACATGCAGGCAGGAGGATATGGGATGTTGACTATCTCCCAGCACAACAGAATTTGGTAATTTATTCATATTTCAATGATTGTCATAAATATTGTTATCTGGATAACTGTTCATATGTGTATGTTTTACTAAGTTACATAACAATGTTTATTTCATTTTATCAGCTGGTGTATGTCTTGGATAGAGCCAAAGATCCAAATGAAGATTTACTTCAGCTGAGCCCAACCCAAACATTAAAGAGAAGTGGCTTTTGGTCTTTGGCCTTTGATGAATTAGAGGCAACAGTAAATATCTATTCATAAGCATTATTTTGCTGTTGACATTGGGTTGATATGAATGCAACTTTACTAATATTCTTCTATATTTTTTTTTACCAGATTGGCAATCAGTGCTTTCAGCTCATAGCTGCACTTGCAGCTTCACAGGTCAGTTTGATAGCTTTTGTTGTGTTTAGTAATTCAGGGGTTATGAAAAATATTTAATGTCACACTGCACTATATGTTTCTATCTTTTCAGGGCAAAGATGTGTTTGCTGTCAACGGTTATGTGGTGGTCACGTGGTTGCCTCCATATAGCAGTGATCCTCTGCCAGATTTACCTGTTAGTATCCTTAAAAATATGTGGCATGCACATTTTAATTATTTGCATATGTTGCGATATGAATTGTTTGTGCAAGAAATTAATAATCATATACTGATATTGAAAGATTATTTGTTTTTAATTAACTTTAGTCTAATGTATTTGAATCAACTATAGCCAGCTGTATGAACTGTTCTAAAGTGTGAACCGAATGGCTCATATAATTAGCCTAAAAGTGTGAACCAAATGGCCCATCCTGTCAGGACATCATAAGGTTACACTATCATTGGCTCTCCATGGGGTGTTATTATGTTGTTTGTAGCACATGTGTTACCAGGTATAAAGGTCTGGTCTCACAGACAGTACCTTGGGTTAAGATTGTTTGAAGGATGACATGCTAACATCACTGCTGAAGAACTGCTACAGTGCTACCTTCAATAAATTCTTCTCCCCACAAGAACTTTGGTCAAGCTTACTTATTTTATGTATTAGAGAAATCTAGTACATTGGCGAGCCACCCAAACTACTGCTCAACCAAATACAGCAAAATCTAACAGATATTAATCATCATAACTGTGGTTCCCTTTCGCTTAGAGAGACCAATCCACTTTGAGTGTAACTAAATGAGCCAATGCACATTGGCATGCGATTATTGCATCCAGTTGCCGCTGATCACAGCGTGAGTATAAGTAGGCAGCAGGTGCAGCGCATATTCAGCTTTTCGCTTTGGAGCCGAGCGGTTACATCGTTCTGCTCCTGACTTCTGCTGACGAGTGAATTCAAGGAGTTGAGCATTCCTAGGTTCATATGATCACACATCTTGCTTCTCCACTGTGAATAAAGCATCAAATCCATGAGTAAATACATTTTTACATATGTTCACATGAGAAACAATTACCGTCTGATAGGTCTTCTGTCACAGAGTTGACTTGGTGATACATAAATGTGATTGCAAAAGATCCCAGTGTCAATCTACAATATGTGCAACCACTTAATGTTCTCATAGTCTATTGCAGTTGCACTTGCAATGTAAAAAATAGCCAAAATGGTTAGTTTCTTTTTCCTTTTCTGTGCTGTTAATGTTTCATTCAATGTCAAAACAAAATGAAAGAAATGTTGATTGAAAATAATCAGTTTACAGGTCCAACATTACAATAAAATAATCAAGTATAATTATGACTTCTTTCCTTTTTATACAATTACAAACAAATCCAGATAATTAAATGCATGTATAATACACAGGAACATTTTACAACAAAAAGTATAGCAGGTGTATCATTAAACTGCTGTAGTTTGAATGTGCTCCCTTTAAACCAGGCCATAGGTCGCCATGCCAGATGTCTTCTCAAAGTCAGTTTCTCAAAGTCTCCAGACGTTTTTGCAACGTCTTCCTGCATTTGAAATGCATAAAGAATCTGGTTTACACTAGGGCTGTCGCGGTTAAGGAATATCCCTTGCGGTAGTTTTAAGTGGCTCAATAGCGCGGTATGCGGTATTACCACACACACACTCACACACACACACACACACACACACATATATATATATAATCTGTATGTTACGATGTAAGGAGGTCATATTCAGAAACCAATAAAACCGAAACTAAATCGCGTTGAAACAGGAAGTCTTGGTTCAGTCATGTATTTCAGAGCTATTTATCTGTGGATTATTATTAAAGGATCTTAAACTGCATTTGGACCCACTTCTGTTGCCTACTTGTGCGCCACTCGTAACAGAAGTGGGTCCAAATGCAGTTTAAGATCCTTTAATGATAATCCACAGATAAATAGCTCTGAAATACATGACTGAACCAAGACGGGGTCGCCAGAAACACAGGAGGTAACAATTAGCAACAACTCACACAGACAATAGCAAACCAGGGCTTGATATACAAAAACACAAGACCAAGCAGGAAATGGAACACAGCTGAACCAGATAAACACTAATGAAAACACAGCATGATGGGAAATGGAGTCCATGACCAGAACAACAGGCAGAAACACAAAACAGAAACGCCCTCTAATGCCTCACAGTGGTGCAGGCAACTGGGCGTGACAATATCTAATTTGGTCACACTTTATATTAGGTGGCCTTAACTACTATGTACTTACATCAAAAAATAAGTACAATGTACTTATTGTGTTCATACTGTATAGCAAAACACTTTTGCTACTACTGAGGTGGGATACGGGTAAGGTTAGGGACAGGTTTGGTGGTATGGGTAGGTTTAAAGTGTAAGGGATGGGTCAACAGTGTAATTATAAATTTAATTACAGATGTAATTACATATAAGTACAATGTAAAAACATGTACACAATAAATGCATTGTACCAAATGATTAATTTAAATGGAAGTACATAGTTAAGGCCACCTAATATAAAGTGGGACCTCTATTTTTTTTTCTGTTTTGTTTTTTTTCTAAAGCTGCAAGGCACTTGTGCAAAATATTGTATGCCAGGACGACTAGGCTGTGCCCAGGTCTCCGGAACCTGCGATGACGCTCAGCTCCATTGGCCCTCCGTCTGCGCCTTTGGATCCACAAGCTCTGTCTCCATCAGTCGGCCCCTAGATGTCGGCAGCCACACCATCTACATCTTGGCTCCTCGCTCCCTCGACTCCGCCCTGTGTTGTCAGCTCTGGGATGCTCTGAGTCTGTGCCATGTGCCAAACTCCATCTAAGCCGCCAGGGCATCATCGTCATCCTCCTATCACCATCCCTTCACCACATCCTGCCATCATCCCTGCCTCTCACCATCCCTACGCCATCTCCTCATCCACCTCCAAAACCCCCTCCATCCCCTATTCTGTTGCTTGAACTCTATCATCTTCAGTCTTTGCACACACATTCACTTCTGCACTTCGTTTTTCTGTAAAAAAAAATTTTCTTCAGAAAATTGCATTGTAATTTTTATTCATTCATTGATGTAAAATTCTATTTATCTATTTTTTCCATTTATTATAATGCTGTTTTTGTATAATGTTTTAAAATGTGCTTGTGTATGTTTGTAGTAATACAAATGTACTATAAGCATACTTGTATTTCAAGTACATTTTTAATACATTTAATAGTACGTTTTTTTGTTTTTCACCAAAGTATATATGCTACTGTACTTTTTTAATGTACTTTATGAATATTTGTAATGTACACAATATATAATACATTAAAGTTTTCTAGATATCAAAGTGTAAGTGTGTGTATATACTGAAAAATATAATACCAATAAATATAATATAATATACTAGTGTAATGCTAATGCATTTCTAATGAGCTGAAATACAACTGAAATGTAATTGAAGCACATTAAAACGATGCTTAAAATATATTCTACCTGTAGTTCATGAAGTATTAAAAGTACATTTTAAATGTATTTTAAGAAATACACTTAAATTGCACTAAATAAACTTAAAGTGGTTCCAATTTAACACAATTTCAATATATTAAATATATTACGAATAGATTAAAATTGAACTTAAACATATCTTGAAATACACTTAATATACTTAAAGTTCTTTCAAAATGATACATTTAATATGCACTTAGTAAAGTATAATATAAATATATTAAGTGTGTCTGAAAAAGCACAATTTAAATATATTTATTTTTCACCTGGGTTGCACAAAGTTACACGACTTTTTTATTCGGCAATTGCATTTGCATCTCACATTATTTGCCTTTACTCTTAATCACACTTTTTAATGCACTTCAAAGCCAAAAACCACCTCAAGCATTTTATTTATTTATTTATTTTTTTCTGGAGCCTCCCCAGTCGACAGCATTTCACTTTTTGAAAGTTTTCCTTATTCCTTGTTTTCCTTAGATTACCTTGAGCGACTCTAGGAACAATTTTAAAACCCTTGGTTTAAACTAATCCTGTTCCTACAGGTGCATCTCAATAAATTAGAATGTCGTGGAAAAGTTCATTTATTTCAGTAATTCAACTCAAATTGTGAAACTCGTGTATTAAATAAATGCAATGCACACAGACTGAAGTAGTTTGTCTTTGGTTCTTTTAATTGTGATGATTTTGGCTCACATTTAACAAAAACCCACCAATTCAAATCTCAACAAATTAGAATACTTCATAAAACTGATAAAAAAAACCACATTTTTAGTGAATTGTTGGCCTTCCGGAAAGTATGTTCGTTTACTGTATATGTACTCAATACTTGGTAGGGGCTCCTTTTGCTTTAATTACTGCCTCAATTTGGCGTGGCATGGAGGTGATCAGTTTGTGGCACTGCTGAGGTGGTATGGAAGCCCATGCAGGTTTCTTTGACAGTGGCCTTCAGCTCATCTGCATTTTTTAGTCTCTTGTTTCTCATTTTCCTCTTGACAATACCTCATAGATTCTCTCTGGGGTTCAGGTCTGGTAAGTTTGCTGGCCAGTCAAGCACACCAACACCATGGTCATTTAACCAACCTTTGGTGCTTTTGGCAGTGCGGGCAGGTGCCAAATCCTGCTGGAAAATGAAATCAGGATCTTTAAAAAGCTGGTCAGCAGAAGGAAGCATGAAGTGCTCCAAAATTTCTTGGTAAACAGGTGCCGTGACTTTGGTTTTCAAAAAACACAATGGACCAACACCAGCAGATGACATTGCACCCCAAATCATCACAGTGGAAACTTAACACTGGACTTCGAAGAAACTTGGGCTATGAGCTTCTCTACCCTTCCTCCAGACTCTAGGACGTTGGTTTCCAAATGAAATACAAAACTTGCTCTCATCTGAAAAGAGGACTTTGGACCACTGGGCAACAGTCCAGTTCTTCTTCTCCTTAACTCAGGTAAGACGCCTCTGACGTTGTCTGTGGTTCAGGAGTGGCTTAACAAGAGGAATACGACAACTGTAGTCAAATTCCTTGACACGTCTGTGTGTGGTGGCTCTTGATGCCTTGACCCCAGCCTCAGTCCATTCCTTGTGAAGTTCACCCAAATTCTTGAATCAATTTTGCTTCACAATCCTCATAAGGCTGCGGTTCTCTCGGTTGGTTGTGCATCTTTTTCTTCCACACTTTTTCCTTCCACTCAAATTTCTGTTAACATGCTTGGATACAGGATGTGAACAGCCAGCTTCTTTGGCAATGAATGTTTGTGGCTTACCCTCCTTGTGAAGGGTGTCAATGATTGTCTTCTGGACAACTGTCAGATCAGCAGTCTTTCTCATAATTGTGTAGCCTAGTGAACCAAACTGACAGACCATTTTGAAGGCTCAGGAAACCTTTGCTGGTGTTTTGAGTTGATTAGCTGATTGGCATGTCACCATATTCTAATTTGTTGAGGTAGTGAATTGGTGGGTTTTTGTTAAATGTGAGCCAAAATCATCACAATTAAAGGAACCAAAGGCTTAAACTACTTCAGTCTGTGTGCATTTAATTTATTTAATACACGAGTTTCATAATTTGAGTTGAATTAATGAAATAAATGAACTTTTCCATGACATTTTAATTTATTGAGATGCACCTGTACCTTCCTGCAAAGTTCAGCTTCAGCCTTATGCCCTAAACGCACAGCAAAATTTTCCGCTGTCCCAGACGAAAGATTGACATCGTGAAACAATCGTGGCCAATCAGAAATCGCCACAATTGCTTCATGAAGGTGGTCTTTTATCTGGGATAGCCGAAAATCGTGCAGCGTGTTTCAGGCTTTAATCAAACAAACAAGAACCAGCTAATTAAGATCTTTAAGAGCACTTTACAGACAGGTGTGTTTGATCAGGATTGGAGCTGAACTCTGCAGGAAGGTAGATCTCCAGGAACAGGACTGGGCACTCCTGGTTTAAACTGTATCTAGCTGAAAATACAGTAGTCTATGAAAAAATAATTATAACTGATTTGTTGAATATAACTTGCCAGCAAATAATAATAATAATAATAATAATAGTAATATTGCTCCGTACCCATACGTTTTTAAAAAATATATTTCAGGACAATGAGATCAGAATTGGGAAGAAAAAGAAATCTGGGCCATATTCCCTTTGTATCAGCAGCTTCCTGATGAGGTAAATTTAAAAGTAAAAATAATTGGTTTCTACAATGAAGTGCAGATGGTTTACCAAAAACTAAAATGTACTGTATATTTCTTATCTTATTCAATATGCACTGGTAACTACATACAGATAAGGTATCTGTTTTCTGTATATTATTCATAATTGTTTCTGTCTATAGTTCTGGAAAACTCACAAATGCACTGTAGATTCAACTACATTTTTTTCTTTATTTACATTTTCACGTGCTTATAATGACAACAAACCTGTCATTGACTGTGACTGTTTCATGTAGTTGTTCTTCTCTTTGCAGAATAACATTCTTGAAAAAGCAGAAGCCATCACTGGTCCATACTTGGAGTAATGGAATCTCTGGACTTTCTTGAGAATCTTGTTGATATTTGAAGTGCCCATATTATTTATTCCCCCAAATATTACTTTTCATGCATTGTAAAATAGCTGTTTGTAAATGTAAAAGGTCTCCAAAGGTTTAAAGATCAAATTTCATGACAAATAAAGTGTTGTCTCCTAAAAGTAAAAATTGATTTTGAACGGCTGTGCTGAAATGAGTGTCAGAAACTCCAATCTCATTTCCTGTTAGCAATTTCCCATTAGGTTTGATTGCATAATGCCAGCCTATGGACTTCATCGGCTGTCCCTCAAACGTCTACTCTAATCTGCCCTCAATCACTGTAGTGGTAGCTGAGGCCAAACCGAGTACAGCTCTAGGAATGGCAGGGTTTAAGGATGTATTGCGTGTCATTTAAGAAATTGTCAGATTTGAGGTTATTATCTTTGATCTTATGATTTTACTAGTAATTACGTTTGTTTACATTGCTACATTTCAGATGCTGTGCTGTGAGCTGGTCAGTAACGTAATGTTCCTGATATGCAAGTTTGCTCCACAAAATAAACTGGTCGAGGAAATATATGAAAATGAGGATGTTCATGATTCAATATCCAAAACTAAACCCTTTAGGTTAAATTACATTTGTTTTTATTTTTTTAAACTTAATTTTTCATGACTATCAGTGTAAACTAGGGCTGTCGCGATAACCGCAATATCGCAATACCGCGCTATTGATGAGCATAACCGCAGAGGAATGAAACAACCGCAGCAACCGCGATATTTCAGTGTTTTCTTTTTCGTAAGGTTATGCCCTTCTCGTTTTACACTTCGTGCATGTGTACTGAATATTAGTAATGATAACAATGTGTATCATGCTGATTTGCACAGAGGCCCAGTAAATTTGCACTTAAGCCTAAACAGATAGCGAATGAGAGAGAGATCGACTGATCGCGTGCAAATACCTGCGTCTGTCCTTTAGGCCGAGTTATATGTGAAAACAGGTTGTCATGTCCAAGGAAAGCGAAATCTGCCTTAGCATCGACGCTCTGCTGGTCAGCTGACCCTTTAAAAGTGGCGCTCAAAGTTAAAATGATTTCAACAGCGTGTTTCATTACAAATCTCTGAATGAATCAGCGCTTTTGAACGTGTAGTTGAGTGAAAGGCTCACTCAAAGACAGTTCCTTGACGCCACCTTGTGGCGTAACAATGAAGCTGAACTGACTGACAGCCACACGCAGGTGAAATATCAACAGAAAAGTATCTTGTCAGTCATATTCCAGGATCAGAACTAACTGTTATATATATATATATATATATATATATATATATATATATATATATATATATATATATAGGCTAACAATATACTAATGATCTCATTGTCAGGTTTAAGTTTTGTTATGTGGACCATTATTTTGTCATTCTCTTCTGTTTACTTCACTTCCTGTTTCAACGCAATTTAGTTTCGGTTTTATTGGTTTCTGAATATGACCTCCTTACATCGTAACATACAGATTATATATATATATATGTATATGTGTGTGTGTGTGGTAATACCGCATACCGCGCTATTGAGCCACTTAAAACTACCGCAAGGGATATTCCTTAACCGCGACAGCCCAAATTAGATAACGGATTTTTACATGAATGACTGAAAGCACAAATTAGCCACCTGGAATGGACACATTGCTAACATTTTTTTTTTCAAACGATTGACCAAATCACCCTCGATTAGACCGGATTCAAAAATCTCTATAACAGAGGTGATACGATATTAAAATATACACAGTAAATTTTGCAGTGTTAAATGAACTCTATAAGAGTTAAATTTAACACTCGGCTCGAGTGTATTTGGTCCCACTCAGAATTGGTGATAAATTGACTCTCGTCATAGTGTTACATTTTCAGAGTTAAATTAACTCTATTTGGAGTAAAAAATTAACACTGCTCAACACTGAATAGTGTTACCAGAGTTTAACACTAGGGGAAATTAACTCTGTTCTGTGTTACCACAATTTAACTCTGCAGGAAAATTTACTCTAATTAGTGTTAATATTTCACTTATGTAGAGTTCATTTACATTTATAATAGTGAAAAATTCTTTAATTTTAAATCCCATTTGGTGTTTTAAAAACAGAACAGAAAACAAGAATCAACGACGTCAAATTCAAAACATTTATTACAATGCTGCCATGCTCAAGAAACATACACAATTTCATGCACAAAAATACATCACGTGACGTCTGCATGAAATGACAATACATCACTATATTCAGTACAGAACCAGTTGAACCACATCGCTAAGCAGCCTTGCTATACTCAGCAATACAAGGACCTTCACTTTGCCAACATCTTTATTGTACACAGTGGTCTGAATGAAAGTGTACAGTCGTGGCCAAAAGTTTTGAGAATGTCATAAATATTAATTTTCACAAAGTCTGCTGCTTCAGTGTTTTTAGATCTTTTTGTCAGATGTTACTATGGTATACTGAAGTAAAATTACAAGCATTTCATAAGTGCCAATGGCTTTCATTGACAATTACATTAAGTTTAAGCAAAGACTCAATATTTGCAGTGTTGACACTTCTTTTTCAAGACCTCTGCAATTTGTCCTGGCATGCTGTCAATCAACTACTGGGCTACATCCTGACTGATGGCAGCCCATTCTTACATAATCAATGCTGGGAGTTTGTCAGAATTTGTGGGTTTTTGTTTGTCCACCCGCCTCTTGAGGATTGACTGCAAGTTCTCAATGGGATTAAGTTCTGGGGAGTTTCCTGGTCATGGACCCAAAATTTCAATGTTTTGTTCCCCAGGCCACTTACTTATCACTTTTGCCTTATGGCAAGGTGCTCCATCATGCTGGAAAAGGCATTGTTCGTCACCAAACTGTTCTTGGATGGTTGGGAGAAGTTGCTCTCGGAGGATGTTTTTGTGTCATTCTCAAAACTTTGGTCTCCTAAAGTTGATTCAGCTGTGGGATCAGGGCACCTCCAGTGCAGAGCTTGCTCAGGAATAGCAGCGGGCAGGTGTGAGTGCATCTGCACGCACAGTGAGGCCAAGACTTTTGGAGGATGGCCTGGTGTCAAGAAGGCCAGCAAAGAAGCCACTTCTCTCCAAAAAAAACATCAGGGACAGATTGAACTTCTGCAGAAAGTATCGTGAATGGACTGCTGAGGACTGGGGCAAAGTCATATTCTCCGATGAAGCCCCTTTCCGATTGTTTGGGGCATCTGGAAAAAGGCTTGTCAGGAGAAGAAAAGGTGAGCACCACCATCAGTCCTGTGTCATGCCAACAGTAAAGCATCCTGAGACCATTCATGTGTGGGGTTGCTTCTCATCCAAGGGAGTGTGCTCACTCACAATTCTGCCCAAAAACACAGCCATGAATAAAGAATGGTACCAAAACACCCTCCAACAGCAACTTCTTCCAACAATCCAACAACAGTTTGGTGAAGAACAATGCATTTTCCAGCACGATGGTGCACCGTGCCATAAGGCAAAAGTGATAACTAAGTGGCTCGGGGTCCAGAACGTTGAAATTTTGGGTCCATGGCGTGGAAACTCCCCAGATCTTAATCCCATTGAGAACTTGTGGTCAATCCTCAAGAGGCGGGTGGACAAACAAAAACCCACTAATTCTGACAAACTCCAAGAAGTGATTATGAAAGAATGGGTTGCTATCAGTCAGGATTTGGCCCAGAAGTTGATTGAGAGCATGCCCAGTCGAATTGCAGAGGTCTTGAAAAAGAAGTGTCAACACTTTGTTGTCAGCAAATTGCAGAGGACTATCACTGATATGTTAAATAAAAAAACTACAAAAAAAAAATAATTAATTAATAATAAATAAAAACGAACCTTCTAGAAGATATCCCTACTTGAGACATAGACACCCTTCCTGGTCTCTTCTGGCCTTAACAAGACACAAACAACAAAGCATTTTAAGATTATCAACACTGCTTAAAGAATGCTATATGAAGTTAATCCTTAGTCACAGTTTAAAGCAACTCAGTAGCTACAAAACTGCTGAGAAAAGTGGCACAATGAGATTTCTCAAATTATATTCCTCGTTCTTTAGAAATGTCTCTCTGTATAGTTAAGACTCCGGTGCTTCTTAGAAAGACAAAAATACAGAAAAAGGAGGAGAAAGTGTTTTAAAATCCAAGAGAAATATACACCACCTGTATTATGGACATGTGATCAAAACATTTAAATGTTGTCAACAATGCATTAAAACTAAAACAAAAACAGTGCGATACTTACATAGACATTTTTGAAGAAGGTACGGGAACAAAGGCACAATTCCTCTGGCTTCGTTCACCTTCCTTGGTGGTGATGTACTGCAGAAATAAAAAAAAGTGTTAAATATAAAATTTTAAATTAAAAAATGTTTATATATATATATATATATTTATATTACACACAGTTATCATATATACACAGTTATTCATATGAAATATTACCTATTCTTTTCTTTAATGTCAGCTGTCAGAATATTGAGTTTTTCTTGTTTCATCGAGAATCAATCAGACCAGCTTAATAATAATTAAAAAAAATAAAATAAAAAAAAAAATCAAAGCAAAAACATAAATATGGTATATAAACAATAAAAATACTACTTCAAACAATACTTAATTTTAAATACTTTAACCTTATAAAGATCAAATTAATGTTGTATTTTTAAGTATATTTATGAGTTTGCAACAGTCCCCCAAAAGCATAAGTAATAAAAACTTATTGCCCACCTTTTAGCTCCATCATCTAGTCTCATTCCTTTACTGGAAGACCTTTCTTCAATAATGAGTGTGTCCTGCGAGTCACTGGAGTCAAAGGATGAAGACAGGGACTGATTTGACTGCGCAGGAGAAGCTTGTTACTTAAAAAAAAGGAGAAAGATAATACATTAGTTCTGCAATATGCGCAATGCCATGCCATTAACAGTCACTCCAAATAAACAGGCAACATTTAAAAATGCGTTAACATTACTTGTAACAACACTTACAAGTACCGATCGGATCATATCAACTAACTGTGTATGTCTAATAACAAAAACGTAAAATAGTTGTTCGTGGTACCGTAATCACTGCATAAGGTTAAAAAAACGAAAAACAAAGACGCGGCTGTTTTTAAATGAGATGTTCCGCCTGCCCCATTGGCTTCTTCGTCGCGCAGCATTGAGCCGAGTTAACGCTAAAACCACAGCGCCATCTACATGCCTTCAATAACGATGCAATAGGGGCGTTCGACTAATTTGTCTTCACAGAACTTAAATTAATCCCGTTTACACATTTAGTCTTTCATGAGCTGAACAGTAGCAAATAGAGTTTATATAACATTCCAACGGTTTACATAGCATCATATAATTTATTCAGAGTTACGTATCTAACGTGGTAGGACATGCTAAAGCATTTCATTCCACAACTACATAACGTGCTGTACTTACATTCTAACATCACGCAAACCCCGGCCACAGTCCTACCGAGAACATTTCGACCGTCCAATACATACAAATGTGTCAGCTTAAGGTATGCCCCATTGTGACGTTACATCATTGAACGTTTAAAAAACAAATTAAGTAGATGTACCAAAGCTAAATACAGCTGAAAATCAAATTAAGTAACATTACTGACATCATTTAAACTTTTATCATTACCACATTGAGATAGAAAAACACATTTCTCAAACATACTGACTTGCCTATTCGATATTCCCGAGTTTAAACCAATCAAATTACACAAAGTTAAACTTATGCATTAATAGTAACACAAATATTAACCTCAAATATTAAACTTATGTTTTAATAAATTAATTAAAAGAGCTTACCTTTTGGTGCAAGGCAAAAGAAAATGGCGACGAGAGAACTTTTTCTCTGGTCTTCGGGGTTGGCTTGAGGGGCGGAGCTTAACAAAGTTAACAATGCAGAATTCAACTCTGATAACTTTCACCAACACTAGAGGGCATTTTTCACTATTTGTTGTTAAGTTAACTCCTTAAGAGTAAATGGAGAGTAACACTGCTTAATTAACACTGCTGATTTACTATTCCTTTGCTTGTCTCAGATTTCAGTTTGTCTTCTATAGCAGCTGATCTGAAAAACAACAAATGTTAATATTTCTCACACGCACAAAAAAAGGCAAATGATTATTGATGATTTGTTTTCTATTTAAGAATGACAGAACAATGTACCTGGTTGGAAATATAGTCAAAAACCTTCACAGCTTCAGCAGTTTCAGATGTACTGTATGCTCTTATAAGCAGCCCTTCTTACAATTTAATCTTTGTTCTTATCTGTAATGAGAAATATATATTAGAAAATAATGTTGATAAGGTTGACAAGCTATAAACAAGGTATAAACACCAATCAACCAACACTACCACAGTTGGGTGATCAGCTCAATTAACTGTATGTTCATAATCATGGTTTTTCAAAGATCATTAACCTCATTACAATGAAGCCACTTCATGTTGCAAATAAAAACTGTTAATGTTGTACATGTTATAATGACTAATTTAATTTAATTTTTTTCTGCCAATGCATGTCAAAAACACGACTGATACAGACAAATAACGTTAATTAAATACAAATCTTACCTGAAGTCACAGTGAGGTTCCAACAGCCAGACGTCATACACACTTGCAGAAGCTGGTAAAAATAAGAGCATACCCCTGTATTTTCTAATTAATTCCATAGTTCCACCAAAACAATTTGAATTATGTCATCACTCACCCTTTAGATGCTCCAAACCATCTAAGACTTTCATTCATCTTCGAAAGAAATGCGGAGATATTTTAATGAAATCTGAGATATTTATGTTCCTACGATGAAAAGATTCATCAAAGATGTTCACGTTTCAAAAAGTTCATCGCAAAAAAACATTGCCAAAGTAATCCATATGAATTGCTGTCACGGTTCATGGGTCTGTGTGTGTGTGTGTGTCATCATCTAATTACCGCAGCTGTTGCTTAATCAGTACGCACCAGCAGGGGCGTAGCAGCCATTTTAAAAGTGGGGGGGGACAGCTGTCAGGTGATGTGACCCTCAAAGGAAAATACATTATGTACATAATGTACAAAGTAAGTACATTCATGTTCATATAATAAATTCTAAACAGAATACCAATTGGCGTTTTAGAGCATCAGTTGCAATTTTGGGAACGTGCCATGATAGCTTGATATCATACTCAAATTTGAAAAATAACTTCAGGACTTGGGACTTTAAGACCACTGTGGACATCTATATTTTCTGATGAAGTAAAAATATACTTTTTGTGAAATAAAGATATTTTATGGACAATATTTAAATTACAATACACTTGAATAATAATGTTTATCTTCATTCTTAACACTTATTCACAGATAATTCTACTCCGGATAATTTTACTTTAAAAAATTTAGGAGCACCTTCTAATCAATAATCAAAAATTCTGATCAAAAATGAACCTTCCCATTAAGAGGCAATATTTGACTCCTTAAAGTGATTTACAGGGAATTTTGTTTTTACCTTTGTAATGGCATTTTTGTAACTTTATTAAAAGTATGTCATCTTTTATGTCAAATCAAAAAAAAAAAAAAAAAAAAAAAAAAATTATATATATATATATATATATATATATATAAGCTTTTTAACATTTCTAATTAAAACAACAGAATAAAAACAAGAAGAATAAGAAGTAGATTAAGAATAAATTACCACTCAAATGAAATCAGTATTTAAGAAATACATTTGTACTACAGAAGTGGCACAGAAGGACACACAAGTGCCTTTTCAGACAATTAATGAGGCTCAGAGGTTTTGAATTTAGATTTTTTTTTTTTTTTTTTTTTGGAATATAGAAATATTAAATGATTTAAATAACAGAAAAGATACTTTAAAAATTAAAATAAAACTGCCAGTAGGTGGCGGCAAGTCACTGATTTGTTCTCTGAATCATTCATTCAATTGATTCTTTTGAACAGCTGATTCATTCAGGAACGAAGTCCGCGACTGTCTTTATGAACGGGTAATTGAATCATTGACTCACTAGAATCGTTTAAAAACTCAGTTCATTCATAAACGAAACAGAAACACCGCTATTTTCGTTGACGAAATAGAGCAAAATAAGGCCATAGTGTTGTAGTCAGACAATATAAGTCACTAATATTAACTTCCTGTTTAATTAACTGTTGTATTAAATCAGTAGGCCTATCACATTTGCAAACTCCCTTAATCATCATTAAAAGCTGTCAGTCATCTTAGTTCATCGCGATCCTTACACTGCACAATGAATCTCTTATTTACACCCTGTCTACGCTTTGTTTGTTATAATGAGAGAATACCTCTGTGATACATTACTCAATTGCAAAAGCAAATAGAAACCTTTGAAGCTCCCTCAGCGCAAACACAAATATGCTGATCGGGAAGGGCTCCTAAATATTTTTTCATAGTCGACTCGCACGTAGTAGTTTTCAGTGGCAAATGCGACTGAAATAGTCACACTGTAGAGCCCTGATCTGCAGTGTTACAGTAGGTTAAATCATTTGATCGTGTGAATCGTGTCATCGCGACATAACACTTACTTACTGTGTGTGTTTGGGGGAAAAAAGAAAAAAAAAGGACGTAATCGTTTTCTGGGGTGTATTTTACCCCAGACCGCCAAAGAGCAAAGATGTGAATGAATGAAACTGCGAGAGCAACGGGAGATTTTAAACTCATGGCAGATGACTCGACTTGTGATTGGCTGAATGTTAGTTCACTCAAATCTGAGTAACAAATCGGAGAACGTGGGTGGAAATATTGGCGGTGGGTCAAAAAATTGCGGGGGACAGAATCACCTGTTTCTAATAGTGCGGGGGACGTGTCCCCCCCGGTTGCTATGCCCCTGCGCACCAGCTGTAGCTCGTTGCGCTGCCTATATCTGGCCAGCGCTTTCAGTGTGTTTTGTCGGTTCGTTAACATTGTCTTGGTTTTGCCAGTTCTCCGTGTTCCTGCCGTCACTGGATTTATCCGCACTCACCTTGGAATTATCGGCACGGAGTTGGATACTCTACTCTCTGCTGGAGATTTCTTGTCTGTTCTTTGCTGTTAATAAACGTATCATTGCACTCGCACTTGGATCCTGGACTCTTTATCGTGACAGAACGAACCGACCATTATGGATCCAGCGAGTTCAGCGGAATTGAGGGATGTTTTAACTAGCAGCAACACCCGCATGGAGCGCCAGGAGGAACAGATGATGGCCACGGGGCGTGCGGTCCAGGCTCTGGTTACTCAGGTGTCTGAGTTAACCACTCAGTTTCAGCGGTTTAAGGTGGAAACTGCTTCAGCTCAACAATCACCCCCGCCCAACCCACCTGTTGCCGTGGATCAGTCCGTTCGCTCCACTGAACCTCGTCTACCGCCTCCAGCCTTTTACTCGGGGGAACCCCAATTATGTCGCTCTTTTTTGGCCAAATGCTCCCTCTACATTTCCCTCCAACCTTCATCGTTTCCCACCGAGGAGTCTAAGGTGGCTTTTATCATCACTTTGCTCTCGGGACGGGCGGCTAGTTGGGGAACCACCGTGTGGGAGCAGAGACTTCTTTGCTGCTGTTTGTTCCGATCGTTTTCCGAGGAACTTAAGAAAGTGTTTCTCTGCCCGAAGCAGCGCGACTTCTCGCTGAACTACGTCAAGGAGAACACTCCGTTACGAGTACTCTATTGAATTTCGCATATTGGCTGCGGAGTGCGGTTGGAATTCAGAAGCACAATGGGACATGTTCTTATATGGCTTGTCTGATGCCATTAAGGATGAAGTCTATTCGTTGGATATACCCACCGGCGTGGATGGGCTCATTGACCTGGCCATTCGCGTGGATACTAAGTTGCGGCGACGGGGCCAGCAGACATTCCGGGGACTGCCGGTCTTTCCACAGGGTCACTTTTCCCCAGTTCCTGACGAGTCTGTGTTTTCTCCTCCAGATCCAGAACCCATGCAGATGGGCAGGTCTCGGCTTTCACAGCTGAAGAAGCAGAGACGCAGGGAGAGAGGACTCTGTTTGTACTGTGGAACTGCCGGTCACATTGCTCTGCACTGTCCAGTAAAAGCCAGTGCCCGCCAGTAGGTAAGAGGTTACTGACGGGTGGGATTACACTTAACAAATTAGATTAGATTAGATTAGATTCAACTTTATTGTCATTACACAAGTACAGGTACAGGGCAACGAAATGCAGTTTAGGTCTAACCAGAAGTGCAATAGCAGCAAGTGCAGTATATACAATGGTTGAATAAGTGCAGGACAAGGATATGTACTGAATATTTGTATAAATATATATAGAAAGATAGTTATTAATATAAACAGAATTTACAGGTGAATATGTATAGTGAATAAATATACAGATGGCTATTACTATAAACAGAATTTACAGGTGATATGTACTATCAATATAATATATATACAGATGACTATTACTATAAATAAGGTGTAAAAGTGCAGTAGAAGTGATTGCATATTACAATTAGACATACGGTGCAAAATGTTAATGTAAACATTGATAATGTAAACAACAGTCGGCAGTGCAAATGAGCATGGTCCAATTTAGGTATGGTAGTGAAAGATACAAGAGTAAACAGTTGTTACTGTAATAAAAATTTACATTCAGTAGTGCAAATAAGGCAGATGTGAGGTAGGAGAGAAGAGTTAATAATATATGAGGAAGTGGATCAACGGGGGTTAGAGTTCAGTAAAGAGACAGCTCTGGGGAAGAAACTGTTCTTTAATCTGCTGGTCCTGGTCCGGAGGCACCTGAAACGCCTACCGGAGGGCAGGAGAGAAAACAGTCTGTGGGCTGGGTGAGAGGAGTCCTTAAGGATGCTGCGAGCTCGATGCAGACAGCGTTTTCTCTGGATGTGCTCGATGGCAGGTAGTGGAGTCCCTGTGATGCGCTGGGCAGTTTTCACCACCCGCTGCAGTGCCTTGCGCTCCGCAACAGAGCAGCTCCCATACCATACTGTGACACAGTTGGTCAGGATGCTTTCTATTGCGCAGCGATAGAAGTTCACCAGGATAGCAGAGGAGAGCTGATTCTTCCTCAGTGTCCTCAGAAAGAAGAGGCGCTGGTGAGCCTTCTTGACTAGGCTGGAGGTGTTGGTTGTCCACGACATGTCCGCCGAGATGTGGATCCCCAGGAACTTGAAACTGGAGACACGCTCAACAGCCATTCCATTGATGTGGATGGTGTCGTGTGTGCCTCTTGACTCCTTCCTGAAGTCCACGATGAGCTCCTTCGTTTTGGTGGTGTTGAGGAGCAGGTTATTTTCAGTGCACCATGTGGCCAGGTGCCGGATCTCCTCCCTATAGGCAGTCTCATCGTTGTTACTGATGAGGCCAATCACCGTGGTGTCGTCTGCAAACTTGACGATGGAATTAGATCCATACACAGGCTTGCAGTCGGAGGTGAAGAGGGAGTAGAGAAACGGGCTTAGCACACAGCCCTGTGGTACACCAGTGTTAAGTGTGATGGATGTGGAGCAGGTGAATCCTGATCGAACATTCTGGGGTCTGTTGGTCAGGAAGTCCAAAATCCAGTTGCACATTGAGGTGTTGATGCCCAGGTCTCCAAGTTTGGCTATTAACTTGGTTGGGATGACAGTGTTGAATGCTGAGCTGAAGTCAACAAACAGCATACGTGCATAAGTGTTCTTATTGTCCAGGTGAGTGAGCACAGAGTGCAGTGCCATGGAAACTGCGTCCTCTGTGCTCCTATTGCTACGGTAGGCAAACTGGTGTGAGTCCAATGTGGATGGTAGAGAGTCTTTTAGGTGTTCCAGGACCAGCCGCTCAAAGCACTTCATGACGATGGGTGTGAGTGCTACAGGGCGCTTTATTTTCATTAGGGCACCTCGGACTAGAGTGTTTTGGCACTGGCACAATGGAAGTGCATTTAAAGCATGTTGGTACGGCTGCTTGGGCAAGAGACAGGTTGAAAATGTCTGTAAAAACCCCAGCGAGCTGCTCCGCACATGCCCTGAGAACACGACCAGGGATGTTGTCTGGTCCAGCAGCCTTGTGCGCGCTGATCCGGCTCAGTGCCTTGCAGACATCTGTGGAGGAGAGTATGATTGGTGGGTGGTCAGCTGAGGGATTGAGCTTGGTGGCAGTTTCTCTGTTGTCTCTTTCAAAGCGAGCATAAAAGTAATTTAGCTCGTTCAGGAAGTTGACATCAGTGGCTGCGGGGGTGGAGTGGGTGGGTTTGTAGTCACTGATGGCCTGAATGCCCTGCCACATGCGTCGAGGGTCAGAGTTGGAAAAGTGTCCCTCTATCTTTAGCTTGTAGCAGTGCTTGGCCTTTTTGATGCCCCTCTTCAGGTTTGCTCTGGATGTGCTGTAGGCTTGTGCATCTCCTGATCTGAAGGCAGTGTTGCGTGACTTCAACAGGAGTCGCACTTCCTTGTTCATCCAAGGCTTCTGATTTGGATATGTGGTGATCTGTTTCTGGGTTGTAACACTGTCAATGGTGATATTGATATGATCCAATACAGAGGAGGTGTAAGAGTCAATGTCTGTGTGAGCGCCACTGGTGGCTTGAGAAGCAAACATACTCCAGTCTGTGTGTAGAAACCTTTCCTGGAGTGTGGAATCTGCCCCCGCTGGCCACACCTTGATGGTCTTCACTGATGGCTTCACACGGTTGATGAGGGGTGTATATTTGGGGGTGAGGAACAAAGAAAGGTGATCTGACTGTCCCAGGTGGGGGAGGGGTGTCGCAGCGTAAGCTCCAGCCATGTTTGTGTAAACATGGTCTAAGGTTTTGTTTCCTCTGGTGTGACAGGAAACATGCTGGTGAAACTTGGGTAGCACTGACTTTAAGTTTGAGTGATTAAAGTCACCTGCAACAATAAAAGCCGCTTCCGGGTGATCAGTCTGTTGTTTACTGATGGCTGCGTGAAGTTCTTTCATAGCAAGCTTGGCATCAGCATCCGGGGGAATATAGGCTGCAGTTATAATGGTGGAGGTGAACTCCCGCGGTAGATAAAACGGTCTACATTTAACCATGAGAAACTCAAGGTTAGCTGAACAATGACTCCCAACAATAGCAGAGTTTGTGCACCAAGCTTTGTTAATGTAAATGCACAATCCACCACCTCTGGTCTTACCGGAGCCATCTAATGTTCTATCCGCCCGGAGTGTGTGGCGTCCCGCTAGCTCAATAGCGGTGTCCGGTATTCCGCTGTTTAACCAGGTTTCCGTGAAGATTAGGACGTTACAGTTCAAAAGTTTCTTGCTGTGTGTGATGCTGAGTCGAATCTCCTCCATTTTGTTCACTAGCGACCGTACATTGGCAAGGAAAATGCTGGGTAAAGAGAGCCGGTGTGGTGTTAGCCTTAGCTTAGCTCTTAGTCCTCCGCGCTTCCCCCGCCTTTGTTTACGATCTCGACGCCGCCTGCGAGCACTTCCGCCCGGCCGGGTAGGGTGCATAGCCTCGGGTGTCCTAGCGATCTCAGGAAGGAGTCGAAGATTGTCCATAAAAGTGTCGGAAATTCGCAAACCGATATCCAAAAGCTCACAACGGGTGTACGATGTAAAGGCACAACTGTTCTGCACGAACAGACCCGAGATGAGTAAGAAAAATACCGCAAAATTGCAAAATCTGGAGAGACCCAGAGCCTCGCGATGTACTCGCGCCGCCATCTTGGGTTTTACCCATCCTCTCTTTCAGCCACTCATCTTCCGGTAAAGTTGAGGATGCAGTCATTTACTTATGATTGTGAGGCTTTAGTGGACTCGGGAGTGGAGGGTAATTTTTTAGACATTGGTCTCGCTCACAGCCTCAAGATACCAGTGATGGAGCTTTCTCAGCCCATCTCTGTGGTTGCGCCTAATGGTCAGTCGTTACCCGCCGTCACACACTCCACTGCCTCTTTAAGACTTATCACCTCTGGACAACACTCAGAGAAGATTGATTTTCTTTTGACCGATACTCCCGCTGCTCCTGTAGTTCTGGGACATCCCTGGCTCGTACTCCATAACCCCCAGATAAATTGGGGCAAGAATGCTGTTTTGGCTTGGAGCGAATATTGTCATGCTTCCTGTTTGTTGTCTGCATGTTCTCCTGTGTCTTGTTCTGTGTTTCAGGATGATCACGCTGACCTGTCTAATGTGCCATGTGATGAGTACCTTGACCTGAAGGGAGTGTTCAGTAAGTCTCGGGCTGCTTCTCTACCTCTGCATCGTCCCTATGACTGTGCTATAGATTTATTACCAGGTACGTCTCCACCTAAGGGCAAGTTATATTCGCTTTCCACTCCGGAGAAGGAGGCTATGGAGAAATATATTTCTGATTCTCGAGCAGCCAAGATCATCCGCCCCTCTTCTTCTCCAGCTGGTGCGGAATATTTGATCGTGAAAAAGAAGGACGGCTCTCTTCGTCCCTGTATTGACTATCGGGGGTTGAATGACATCACGGTGAAGAACACTTATCCTTTACCGTTGATGTCATCGGCCTTCGAGCGTTTGCAGGGAGCGTCATTTTTCACAAAACTGGATCTCCGCAACGCTTATCATTTGGTTCGCATAAGAGAGGGGGATGATTGGAAAACTGCCTTTAATACCCCCAGGGGGCACTTTGAATATCGTGTTCTTCCCTTCGGTCTTTCTAACGCCCCCGCGGTTTTTCAGGCACTCGTCAACGATGTGCTGAGAGATATGGTATATCAGTTCATTTATGTCTACCTGGATGACATACTGATATTTTCCCATTCTCTCCAGGAACATGTTCAGCACGTCAGGCGAGTGCTTCAGAGGCTGTTAGAGAATGGGCTTTTTGTCAAGGCGGAGAAATGTGTTTTTCATGCACAGTCTGTTCCTTTTTTGGGATACATCGTCTCAGCCGAGGGGGCGCATGGATTCCGATAAGGTTCAAGCTGTGGTGAATTGGCCAACCCCAGATTCCCGCAAGGCCCTGCAGAGGTTTTTGGGCTTTGCCAATTTTTACCGGCGTTTTATTCACAACTTCAGCCAGCTAGCCGCCCCTTTGACTGCCTTAACTTCCACCAAGACTGCCTTCAGGTGGTCCTGTGCAGCTGAAGCTGCGTTCTCCAAACTCAGAAGCTGCTTCGTTTCAGCTCCCATCCTAGTTGCCCCTGATCCATCCCGGCAGTTTGTGGTGGAGGTTGACGCGTCAGAGGTGGGGGTTGGTGCGGTCCTATCCCAGCGTTCCCTCACGGACAGCAAGGTGCATCCCTATGCGTATTTTTCTCACCGTTTGTCCCATGCCAAGTGTAATTATGACATTGGTAACAGAGAGTTGCTGGAAGTCAAGCTTGCCTTGGAAGAGTGGCGTCATTGGTTGGAGGGTTCGGGGGTTCCCTTTGTCGTTTGGACTGACCACAAAAATCTTGAATACATCAAGTCTGCCAAAAGGTTAAATTCTAGGCAGGCTCGGTGGGCTCTTTTTTTCGGTCATTTTGATTTTTCTATTTCTTACCATCCTGGGTCTAAGAACATCAAACCGGGCGCGTTATCCCGTATTTTTGACCATTTGGAGCACCCGTTTTTTTCCGAACCCATTGTGCCGCAGAAAATTTCTATTTCTGCAGTCACATGGGAAATCGAGTCGAAGGTCCGCATGGCCTCTCAAGGGGTAACGCCTCCGCCCGGATGCCCACCGAGTCGTTTGTTTGTGCCAGAGTGTTTAAGGCCCGAAGTTATCCGATGGGGTCATTGTTCCAGGGTAGCCTGTCATCCTGGGATTAATCGTACCATGTTTCTTGTTAAAAGGTGGTTCTGGTGGCCAGGTATGGCTCGCGACGTTCGCCTTTTTGTTTTGGCTTGCTCGGTCTGTGCTGTTTCTAAGTCTTCCAATCGACCCCCTGCTGGACTTCTTCAGCCGTTGTTAGTTCCTTCGAGACCCTGGTCCCACATCTCGCTAGATTTTGTTTCTGGTCTCCCACCCTCACAGGGAAACACGGTGGTTTTGACCGTGGTGGACCGGTTCTCGAAGGCAACTCATTTCATCTCTCTGCCTAAATTACCCTCTGCCAGAGAAACAGTGGTTGCTGTCATTGACCACGTCTTTCGCATACATGGCCTCCCGATGGATGTGGTCTCTGACAGGGGTCCTCAGTTTGTTTCCAAATTTTGGAGAGAGTTTTGTAAATTATTGGGGGCGACTGTTAGTCTTTCTTCAGGGTTCCATCCCCAGAGTAACGTTCAGACGGAGAGGGCCAACCAAGATTTAGAACGAATGTTGCGGTGTTTGGCTTCTCAGAACCCCTCCTCTTGGAACCAGCAACTCTCATGGGTTGAGTACGCACATAACTCGTTACCAGTCTCAGCTACGGGCCTATCTCCGTTTGAGTGTAGTTTAGGGTACCAGCCACCACTTTTTCCGAGTGTGGAGTCCGAAGTCGCGGTTCCCTCTGCCCACGCCTTTGTCCAGAGATGCCGCCGCACCTGGAGCAGGGCCAGACAGACCCTCCTCCGGGTGGGGATGCGCACCAAGGTCCAGGCCGATCGCCACCGGTCAAAACCTCCCGTCTACGTCGTGGGTCAAAAGGTGTGACTTTCATCTAAGAAAGTTCCTCTCCGATCCGTCAGTAATAAGCTCGCTCCCAAATTTATTGGCCCATTTACTGTCATCAAGATTATTAGTCCGGTGGCAGTCCGCCTCAAACTTCCTCCTGCGTACAGGAGAATTCATCCGGTCTTTCATGTATCCAAATTAAAGCCCGTTTTTCATTCTACTATAAATCCGCCTGTCCCGGTTCCCCCACCGCCGCGTCTCGTAGATGGGGAACCAGCTTATTCGGTAAGACGTATTCTGGACTCGAGGCGGAGGGGACGAGGATTTCAGTACTTGGTGGGCTGGGAAGGTTACGGTCCTGAGGAGAGAAGTCGGGTGCCTGCTAGAGACATACTGGATCACTCTCTCATCGATGAATTCAATCGCCAGGTAGGTTCTCCTGGGAGCGCCAGGAGGCGCTCCTAGGGGAAGGGGTACTGTCACGGTTCATGGGTCTGTGTGTGTCATCTTGCGTCTCTGTCTGGTGTGTGTCGTCATCTAATTACCGCAGCTGGTGCTTAATCAGTACGCACCAGCTGTAGCTCGTTGCGCTGCCTATATCTGGCCAGCGCTTTCAATGTTTGTCGGTTCGTTAACATTGTCTTGTTTTTGCCAGTTCTCCGTGTTCCTGCCATCACTGGATTTATCCGCACTCACCTTGGAATTATCGGCACGGAGTTGGATACTCTACTCTCTGCTGGAGATTTCTTGTCTGTTCTTTGCTGTTAATAAATGTATCATTGCACTCGCACTTGGATCCTGGACTCTTTATCGTGACAATTGCGTGGTTTCCTCCAAGCGCCCTAAAGAGACACGATCGCTCTATATAATATAACTGTTTAAATTTAGACTTATATGCACATTTAAGGGACATTTGCACGCACATCATATTTGATTTACTAAGCTCTCTGCTGCGAGCTCATTATCATACGAACCAATCAGAGCCGTTCAATGGCTCTGGAACCAATCAGGTTTAGTCTGTTGTTTGAATTTAAACACAAACGTTTTGTTTTTTTGTTGTTGTTTTTTTTTTCCAGATATGATGTTGAAATCCTTGTGGGAATTTCAGAAATATATATTAGAAAATAAAGGCATCAAGCTTGAACAAATTTATAAACACTTAGCTTATTAAAATTAATGTATCATGTAATGAACAACAGCCTAATCAATCAAAGTAGCATAACCCATATTAAACAACATATTTTAAATATTGCAATGGTTAATAATATTTGACAAAGGTTTGTACATTGTAAATGTTAAAAATGTTTTTCAAAATATCATACTTTTCCAAATATTAAAATTATAAATACATAAATATTTAAAATATAACCTTGTGTAAAAACCTACTAAAAGCATAATCATTTTATGTTCTTACACAAAGTACACATAAAATATACTTTAAGTAAAGGTAACATAAGTAGCCTATGTTTTCTTTAAATACAGTAAAACGTCACTAAAAGTATGCTTGTGTTTAGTATATTCCTTAAAAGTGCAACTAAGAATACATTTATTAACAGTATTTCTACTATACTTTTTAGAAATATAGTAATAGTGTGCTTGTGTTTATATGAACCTATTGAGTACTCCTGCCCTGAGAGCAGCGCATAGTTTAGTAAAAATAACAGTGATATGAATTTTGAGTACTTTATTAACCGGGAGCAGCGCATAGTTCAGTAAAAATAACAGTAATATGAATATTGAGTACTCCTGCCCTGAGAGCAGCGCACAGTTCAGTAAAAATAACAGTGATATGAATATTGAGTAGTTCTGCCCGAGAGCAGCGCATAATTCAGTAAAAATAACAGTAATATGAATATTGAATGCATAGTTCAGTAAAATTAACAATAATACAAATACTGAGTATTCCTGCCACGAGAGCAGGGCATACTTAAGTAAAAATAACAGTAATATGAATATTGAGTACTCTTGCCCCGAGAGCAGCGCATAGTTTAGTAAAAATAATAGTAATACGGACCTATTGGTACTTCTGACCTGAGAGCAGCACATAGTTCAGTAAAAATAATATGAATATTGAGTACTCCTGCCCTGAGAGCAGCACATAGTTCAGTAAAAATAACAGTAATATGAATATTGAGTAATGTTACTCCTGGCATAGTTCAATAAAAATACCAGTAATATGAATATTGAGTACTTCTGCCCCGAGAGCAGCGCATAGTACACTAAAAATAACAGTAATATGAATATTGAGTTCTCCTGCACCGAGAGCAGTACTAATGCTAATGCTAAAACTAATGCTAACTGACTGATGAAATGTCACAGATATTTGAACGAGTTATGTTGTCGCTATTATCAGTTTCACAGACAGCGCGGAAGCATTGGAAAAGCATGTTTTACTCCAGTTACCTCATTAGCAGCTTTGGTGCGATCAACTGATGAAGCAGTCTAATGAAAATGCATAGCCTACTATATTATATATTTAGTCAATGATTATTTGTTCTGTGCATCTTGGTTCACTAATTATCTCACTAAAGGTTAGAGATGTTTATTTTTTCATTAAAATACATGGTAAATTCACTTACCTTGTTATAAATGCCTCCCACCAAGCCTGAAGTAACATCTGTCTGATGTATTCCCTCCTCCACACACACACACACACACACACACACACACACACACACACACATTCAAATTTCCTGACCCCGTCTCTGCTTCAATTTCATTGGTTGAATCTGTGAACCAATAATTTTCCGTTCTGCCCTCAGAACATGTTTGAGTAAAAGTAAAACTCCCATCTGCCATGAAATGACGTAATTTGTAATGCAGAAGACATATTTTCATAGTTTGGAGCTTCTGAGAACACTAAATGCTGTGTTAGTACAACTAAGCAAATCAAGAGAATGCAAGGCCACAGATGCTGAAAAGCTTCTTTCTCAGTGAGAGAAAGTTGCTTAATGAAATTTTAAGAGTAATAATTAATTATTAATAATAATTTGTTACATTTATATAGCGCTTTTCTGGGTACTCAAAGCGCTTTACATGAAAAGGGGGGAATCTCCTCAACCACCACCAGTGTGCAGCATCCACCTGAATGATGCGACGGCAGTCATATTGCGCCAGAACGCCAGCTTACTGGTGGAGAGGAGACAGAATGATGAAGTCAATAAGTGTATGGTGATGATTAGGAGGCCATGATGGTCAGAAGCCAATGGCGAACTTTGGCCAGGATGCAAGGATAACACCCCAGTAAAGCTCAAGTACATGAAAGATGTTTCGTTCTCATGAAATGACATGTAATTTGCAATGCACAAGACAGATTTGAATGTTTTTGACAATTTTTGCAGATCAAGTTATGTTAGAGCTTGAATGCTCAGAATCACTAGTTTAGAGCTTCTAAGAACACTAATGCTGTGTTTAGTGCAACTAAGCAACTGAAGAGAAAGCAAGGCCACAGATGCTGAAAAGCTTCTTTCTCAGTGAGAGAAAGTTGGCTTAGGCAATTTTAAGAGCAAAGCTCAAGTACATGAACAATGATTCTTTCTCATGAAATGAAATGTAATTTGTAATGTAGAAGAGAGATTTTCAAGATTTAGAGATTTTTGCAGAGAAAGTTATGTTAGAGCTTGAATGCTCAGAATCACTTGTTTAGAGTTTCTAAGAACACTAAGGCTGTGTTTAGTGCAATTAAGCAAATGAAGAGAATCCAAGGCCACATATGCTAAAAACATGCTTTCTCAGTGAGAGAAAGTTGCTTAATGCAATTTTAAGAGTAAATCTCAAGTATATGAAAGATGTTTCTTTCTCATGAAATGACATGTAATTTGCAATATAGAAGACTATAACTCAAGATCTGTGAAGATGATGTATGCAAAGTCTTCAGGAAGCAGAAGATAAGGAAAGCCAAAGGCCCAGACGGTGTCTCTCCAGCCTGCCTCAAAGCCTGTGCTGTCCAGCTATCATCCATCTTCACATTGATCTTCAACAGATCTCTAGAGCTGTGTGAAGTCCCCTCCTGCTTCAAATGTTCCACAATCATCCCTGTACCCAAGAAACCAAAAATCACAGGACTTAATGACTACAGACCTGTTGCTTTAACATCAGTAGTCATGAAGTCATTTGAGAGACTGGTGTTGGCCCACCTGAAGGACATTACTGGACCCTTGCTGGACCCTCTACAGTTTGCGTACCGAGCAAACAGATCTGTGGATGATGCAGTTAATATGGGACTGCACTACATCCTGCAGCATCTGGACAAACCAGGGACTTATGCAAGGATCTTGTTTGTGGACTTCAGCTCCGCTTTCAACACCATCATCCCGGACACCCTTCAGAACAAACTGACGCAGCTCTCTGTACCCACCTCCATCTGTCAGTGGATTACCAGCTTCCTGACAGACAGGCAGCAGCTTGTGAGGCTGGGAAAACTCACATCCAACACACGCACCATCAGCACTGGAGCTCCTCAGGGCTGCGTTCTCTCCCCACTACTCTTCTCCCTCTACACCAACGACTGCACCTCTAAAGACCCCTCTGTCAAACTCCTGAAGTTTGCGGACGACACAACAGTCATCGGCCTCATCAAGGACGGCGACGAGTCTGCTTACAGACAGGAGGTTGAGCAGCTGGCTGTCTGGTGCAGTCACAACAACCTGGAGCTGAACACGCTCAAAACTGTGGAGATGATAGTGGACTTCAGGAGAAACCCCCCTCCTCTCCCCCCACTCACCATCATGAACAGCACCGTGGCTGCAGTGGAGTCATTCAGGTTCCTGGGCACAACCATCTCTCAGGACCTGAAGTGGGACACTCACATTGACTCCATTGTGAAAAAGGCCCAGCAGAGGTTGTACTTCCTTCGTCAGCTGAAAAAGTTCAACCTGCCACAGGAGCTGCTGAAACAGTTTTATTCAGCTGTTATTGAGTCAGTTCTGTGCTCCTCCATAACTGTCTGGTTTGGGTCAGCCAGCAAATCAGATATAAGACGACTTCAACGGACTGTTAGGACAGCAGAAAAGATAATTGGTGTGCACCTGCCCAGCCTTCAGGACTTGTACAACTCCAGAGTGAAGAAACGGGCAGGTAGCATCATCAAAGACCCCTCTCACCCCGGACACAACCTGTTTGCACTTCTCCCTTCAGGCAGACGCTACAGATCTCTGTGCACTAGAACATCTAGGCATAAAAACAGTTTTTTCCCCCATGCCATCTCCAGCTTAAATAGCTAACACATGGATCATTACCTGTGTTCTGTAATTCATTCTCCATCTTTAATTATTGCCTCTTTCTCAAGTACTATGTAAATACACATACATATCTGTTTATTTATACAGCTGTATATATAGTAAATAATGCACAAATCTGTACATAAATCTACTGTTCCAGATTCATACTTATTATTATTATCCATTGTTAAGCCTTACTATTAAAATGTTTTTTCTGTTCTCATGTCAGATGTGCATGTATGTATTGTAGCATTTGGACCAATCAGACACAATTTCTCATTTGATTTAACAAGTGAAACTAGTTATTAGATTAACAAATAATCACAGACCCCTCAGCCAATACGCATTCTTGGGTGCCCCTATGTCTGCAGACGCCGCCAGACCACCCCCGGTGCCATGGCAACCCATCAGATAACACTAGTTTTATTGCTCAGAGGAATGCAAATGGTCGCGCAAGCAACACTCACTTCATATCCACTTTAGGAAAAGGACATTATGCCATAAAATGGACTCTTCTCTAATTAATTCATAGGAAAACCTTTCTTTGAATGAGCACACATATCATTAAGTCATTGTGTATATTATTACTGTTTTTGTGTATTTTATACTGTTTTATTCATGCTTATAATAGATCAATAGTTAATATCACTCTGACTGTAACATGTTTGGTCTCTATCAATCCGTCTTCGGATGATCTAATTGAGAGGGAATATTACATGTTGATAACTATGCAACATATCAGTGTCCTAAGAATCTTTAATAGTTTGTATAATAACTTTCAATCCAACCCCTTTTGCAATTTACCATGCTCTCAGACAAAGGGCCATAAAACCCCCAGTATTTCCAAACTCCCGCTTGGAAATTCAGCCTCTCATATTGGTCAAGCCCATCCCGAGAGGCGGGACTCTTCGCAGACTTTAAAGAGCCCACGCACAGTTCCCAAACTCTCTTCTACCAAAAAAAAGTGCCCTGGAGACACATCACCTGGGAAACCTCGCGGCTCCCCTTCCGGGGAAGCCCGATCTTCTGGCAACTTTAAGTTCGGTAACTTCGGGAACCCACTTCGGACTAATTAACCCATGGCTGGAAGGACGAAGCTTTTACTCCAAAAGGAATCCCTCCCCGGGAATCTACGCATTATACATGCACCAGGATACTTTACTCAGCACCCACAAAAACCATGCAAGTAACCGCTTGTTAACTATCTAGATGCGCTTCTAGGCTTCGCCACCTTTTAATTAAGGTGAAATGATTTTCTAATGGTTCAAACCCAGGTTGTATTTAGCTGATGTTAAAATCCTGCCGCTCTCTCTCTCTCTCTCTCTCTCTCTCTCTCTCCATGCCTTCCTTGCGTTGGCATCCATGTTTAATGTGTGTATGTCTGTGTCTAGTTCTATGTTACGTGTTCCCCTGTAGTGTAGTTTAATAAACACCCATATGTATTCACACTTGGTTGTCTGTCTGCTGCTCTCAGAACTAAGTCACTTTAACGTTCGATCTTGCTACAATACTCGGAGCGATGCTTCACTAAGGAAATTATTTGTCGTGGCCAGAGGAATAATTCTCCTTAGAGTTGAGAGAAGGGTCCGTACTGTGGACGAACTAATCATTTTATTGTACTATTAATACTACAGCTAATTCCTGAAGATGGATATATAATTGATAACCCGTTATGATTAATTATGTTCATCTCATAAAGCAAATATGCTACAGATGGTGGAGAATTTGAGCAACGTTTTAAACTTAGTTCTGTGAGCAGACTCAGTAACAATTGTGTGTTTCTTATGTGTGTTTATTCAAACCAAGACTACTATCCAACTACGTCTTTTTGTGAATGAATGTAGGCTACACGCCCACTTTCCGTGCCTTAACAGTTCTTGAGTTTCTCGCGGAGAAACCAGCCACTGTTAATGACTTAAGTTAACTGCAGTTTTATAAATTTGACCCTATAAAACGAAGAAACCTTTTATAGTGTGTCTTAATGCTATTTTAACCGCCCTAAATTGAGCGAAGAAAACCTCTTTTAGCGCGAAGAAGATAGCGAGCGATGTTCCTCGCTTATCTTAATATTAAGGCCTTATATTATATGTTGCTAGATTGATGCCATTGGTGTTCCGATGCCATACAACTAGACTATTACTCCCGTGGGTTTAACCATTAGCGTAGCTAACTAATGCGTGCCCCCTCGCCCGATCACGGAGCAACATTAATCTTACTGCAGGTCAGTGTCGGATTAATGATAACTGGGAGTCTTAAAATCTTGATCAAGTAATTGTTGCAATAACCGCACAAGTCCCATATAGCTGGCGAAGAAATCCCAGATCGGCAGTGCGTATAAATATATATAAATATATATATAATTTTTTTTTAATATACTAAAGTTATGATCTTGGGCGAAGAATCCCCATTTTCAGTTTTGAACAGCATAAGTCCCATATCCAACTAGTAAATGTCAGATCGGCAGTGCACAGAGTTTTAGATGAAATCTATTTGATATTGGATAAAGAAAATCCCCACTTTCGGGTTTCGTTGTAAACCGTGTAAGTCTCTCCTGAACAGATAAAATCTCTTCAGGACAGCGGCTTAAATTTTAGCTGTGTGATAAAAAAAAAAAAAAAAAAATCTCACTACAGTATTTCATCTGCTTATTGTCGCTTGTCATTGCATTCATATTAATCCACTGATGTGATGCAATTGGTCGATTTAATGGTGTAATGTTTTGCCATTGTCTGTGAAGTGAACGCGCTGTGTAAGTTATGAATGAAGTGTGAACGACAGGTCACGTCTGGCTGAGCGAGAGATTCCCATGCATGTTTACATCTGGCTCAAGTGCTTCGCGCACACCGGTTGTTAAGCGTGCATCGGTTTCTTAGCAACGTCTGACCCCGGAAGGCTATAGCGAGCCCTTTCCGGTTCAAACTCAAGATGGCGCATACGTCACAGACTAATGTAAACAGACCATTGCAGGTAGCCGAAGCTACCACGCTAACGGCCCTACATGGATAGAGGCTAAAGCACTTACCTCAGCTGTTAGACTGAGACAGTGTGTGTAACGTGTAACAGTACGCCTACCTCTACAGTTTCTTTCTGTTCCACCTTCTGTTGGGCTATCAATTACTTTGGTCTCCCCCACATGCTTTGGTTGTTTTGTGTATTTTATTTTACTGTTATTTGCAGCAATTATTTATTTATTTTATTTGGGCTTATTTTATTTCATCTACTCCAGTCTGTAGTTAAGTCTAGCTACACCTATTGAGCAAAATTGAATTTACTTAGATTTTAAATCTATTTAAAAACAATTTTCCATTTATTTTCCTACGCAATTAGGACATTTTAACTGTGTTTCAATTTTCAATTTTATTTTGTTACCCTTTTCCTCTCCTTCCTCTATAGACATAGGTAATGCTAGCCACTGCGGTGCACAATGAGCCTCCAAATCTATTAGTGGCCCACCGTCACACGTCTGATTCCCTTGCTCATTGGCATCAAGCTGCTTCATCCTAGACGCTTAATCTTTCTGTTGTCCCCTCTCAATGTTCCCTGTTAGGTAGCATGCCCCTGGTGCTTGGCAGTAAGCTGACGAGTCATCCATGGGGAATTCTCGGGGACTGGACTCGTCTGCCTGACCTACCCGACATGTACTGGGGGGGGGCGCCTCGGAGGCCCAAAAGGGGTCCGTGTAACTTGGGACCCACAGGCGAAACCCAATTTTGGCTGTGCCAGCTATTCGTTGAGCCTCCCTCACTTGAGTGATGCAACATTGTGCCAAAAGGCATTGCTGTTTGAGTGGTTGCCACCGGGTGCCATGGGTGCGAGTGATCAGGAGCCCCTGCAGTTGTGTGCTTGGGAGAGTCAAGGGAGACGGCCCAATCACTGGGGCTCACCCGGGTAACCTCAGCTCATCACCAAGCCTAACAACACCTAAAATATAGCCATTCACTCAATATGAAACGTGAAGAGGACTAGAGAGCCTCTCTGCTTTAGCGTGCTTGGTCTGTGCAGCTATCTCTCTCATCACCTCCCTAGGCAGTACAAGAGCCCCGCTCCGCAGTCCTTGTCACAGCCCCTAGAGGTGGTAGTAAGCCCTTGATTTCCCACTATTCCTTTCTAAATTCGAACTTTGATTTGTTTTATTAATTTTGGTTCTGTTTGTTTTGGTTGTTTTGTGTGCTCGGAGACCGAACCTGTTTGAACCATCAGAAAATACTTGGTAATAACGTTGATAAACCAAATAGCCTAAGTCATTAAATGAGCCCCTAGGTTATCACCCATCAACAGTGTTACCCATAGTTTTCGGGTGCTCACTCACACCAATTATTCACTCCTGCCTTATCAGCCACGATATGTAAGAGTTTAGTTTGCGTCACTAACTGATCACACCAGTTAATCATGCAACACATAGCCCAAATATTTTAGCTCACTAAATCTGTGCGGACTTGCATTGATGTTTTGTGTTTTTCCCTCTTCACTTGTGCTCCACCTGTGTCCAGATTATCCGGCTTGGCTAAGCACTGCAACAGACGCCCTCCGGTCCGGGACCACTCCTGATCTACAGCACCTGAGCGAAACAGCTGGATGACAACCTGAACTGGCAGACAGACCATGATCAAACCAGGGCTACAGCCACAGAGAGCCAGCCAGGATCATCGGTGCTCTTGCCTGCAAACGCATCATCCAGTTAAAGCCAAGCGAAAGATGCTTCAACCACAAGGAGGCCCGGAGGACCGGGAGCGCGTGCAGAACCGCCAGGCCAGCTGGACCAGCAAATGACAGCGGATGAAGAGGACAAGGAGCTACAAGAGGAAGTAGAAAGTTTCAGGATGCCTCTATAAAACCCACACAGACACTGAGCACAGAGAGCAGCTGGAATAGAAGCCAGAGAGGCTCCAGCAGGCTAAAGCTCTCTTAAGTAATGACCCAGGCGAACTGAAACAATGCCTGTGAATGCCACCTGCAAGCTGCCGAGCTGAAATCCAAGTCTCTGCTCAGCGACGAGGCAACTTCAAACGCCAACCAACAAAGCCAAGGTGAACTCAATGTCACAAATGAACTGAAATAGGCTTGCAGACCACAAGGTGAACAGAAAGGGAAAACACAACACAGAATTTCCCCTGACAAGCAGGCCCAGGCCCACTGTTCACACCTCACTTGCCAGCAACCACAGGTGGGGCAGGGACCCTTCCAGAGCATCACTGCAGATACACACACTGTGTGGCCCCACAGACCCCAACCAACTGGCCTGCAGAAGGCCACCACACTGGCCTGCCTGCAAAACATGAACTTTTATGCTCGAACTCTGCCCCATGTGACCACACGAGACAGGCTATCTGCTCAGGATCACCTCCGGGCCTTGAAACACAACATCCTGTACCAGCAGTCTGAAACCGTCAAAGCGGATTACAAAACTTACGAGAAGCCTGCTACAGCCAGCTCTGAGTCTACGGCAGACAACAGATGCATCACATTGTGAGTCACCATTCAAGCACCATGGTCTTCCCCCGCACAATGACCACCTGACATCTGCGGAACTCAGCCCATATGGCCTACAGACAACACAGCGCTGCCTCCATAAAGACTGGTAAAATCCTGCCTATCCCTGCACAGTACCCAGAAATGACTCTGGAGTGCACACGGGCCAGCAACAGAGATCCTGAGGACATAAAACGTGGCCTCCACAGCAGCGCAAACAGGATATATCAGACTCTCAAAACTCCTTTTAACTGCGAGTGGCATAAGAAACTTACCAGAAAGCCCTCCTACTAAAAGAAACGCCCAGATCTTGTCAAACAGTCTCTCACAACAGAGACATCCATCCTAATGCCAGATGGTCATGGCACCCAAACAGCACATCAGCAGACGGCTGACCGCCCACGACAAGCCAAAATAAACACACGGTCAACTCTCCTGCACCTGACCATCAGCTCCATGAGACCGTACACCCTGTGTACACAACCCCAAATGAACACCGGCCCTCTTTTCACCAACATGGACCTGCCGTATGGTTTTGAGCCCGAGGGACTTTAAGCATTCAGAGAATTAGCCTCAAGTGCGGGAACGTTCACACTTCCAGCCTGCCAACTCATCTGAAGTGCACAGCCAGGTCACAGAGATAAGACCTGACATCTCAGCTGGTCGCGAGAACTCAGTCTCAAGGTCAGACCAGCCCACGACCCAGACTCCTCCTGCCTTTACATCTTGAAAGGCACATCACTGTGATAGATGCTTCATCAGAAAGTCAACACAGTTCCCAACCAGCAGGAAACAGCATGTTGGAAAACAAGGCGAGACTTGGAGTTCTGCTGACACTGGAGTAAATCCAATTTATATGTCAATTCCAACTCTTGGGCAGACCCCAAGCTGAAGCTCAGGAACAGAACTGAACTCTTAAGGCCCAAAGGTGTGCACGGAACATGCAGCCATACATGCATACAACCTTCTCAGTGATAAAGAGCTGCTGGGTCACATTGACCCTTTGCTGAAAGTGAGACAGCCAAATCTCCGGGCTGAAGTGCAAGAACCCCAGCCACTCCAGCCAGACAGGTCACCTAGACAGACTGTCAGGTCACAGAGGTCACGGAAAATCTCACAGCCAGCCATGAGGACATGGCCTGAAGCCTCACACGCTTCAAAGCACTCTGAGCCACACCCCCTTTTCTAAGAGACATCCTGCACCTGTCGAAACTGCCAGTGCCAAAGCTGCTCTTCACAAGAAGCAACAATGCAGAGCTGATGTCAGCTATGTGGACTCACTCAAGACCACATTACATCATCAAACTCAAATGGCATCTGCACTCTACACCAACAACATGGCCAGAACTAAAGGGGGGTTGCCCACTTCAGCAGAACACTGCTCCCACCGGGGCACTAACTACTCAGATGACAAAAGAGCCCAGCTCCGCACTTCACAAATCATCCAGTGATTCTCCAGTCTACCACAGCAACACTTCAAGCTGGACTCCCAGTCATCACAGTACAAGTGACAGCCATCCTGATAACCCTTTAAATCGCATCAGCTCACAAGAACTGCATCAAAGAACTCCTCAGTTACACAGACTCAAATCATGCCAATCTCAGCTTCACATGCCACCTCCTTGACTAGGATAAAGATGAGTTTGCCACAATGAACAGGAAACCAGTCAAGCACCAACACCTGTACCAGGCGTGCAACAACATCACAAGTGCATTGCATGGTGAGCTACGGCCTCAACCAAGACCCACCCACCCACCCATGACATGGCAGCCGTAACCAGAATGAAACCAACTTTCACCTCCAGGGTACCCACCTCGCAGCCCTGACACTAACTTACGAGCTATCCATAAATGTCATTGCCTAAATGCAAACCTCTGACTGAACAATAAAGCTTATTCTCTACCACCTCCCTAACCCCTCCAACCACCCTATCACATCTACTCGACTTGCTGCTGCTCCAGCCCTCAAACTGCGGCATGACGTCACACACATGCTACATGTGCTGAGCAACATTGCATAATGTGTCCCTGATGCCCACTCTGTGCCAAAGCTTGTGGTGACACAGTGACAAAGGGGGGTCAGGTTACCCACAACGCACCATGTGCTGGACACCAAGCGCAGTATGAAAAAGCCACCAGACAGGACCTGGAAAGAGAATTGTTTCACACAAAGACACTGTTAAAAACAGCGTATGTGGAACTTAATGATAGGGACACCAGAACTAAGGCCTTAGCAGTCCATATACATGCAGCCAGAGCTGAAGTCCAAACTTTGACTCAGCAATTCTGCAGCATTAACGAGGAGCTTGACATGGTTCAGAGAGAACTGAAACAGTCCTACCGGCTGTGCATGGATTCAAATAAAAGGCACCCTGCTGCACGTCACACAGCCAGCAGTGCAAATCCCCTCACTCCTGTACACCGATACGAAGGGGGGAGCCAAAGTCTTCTGCCTAACATTTCACAAGTCAGCTTCCTGAAAACCTCTGCAGCTGCAGAAGGAAAGGGATTTATTCAGGCGAGCCCTGAAACAGCACATGGAGTGACACTCAAAGACCTCAACCGAATGGCCAGAAACATCCCTGCACTCACGCCAGAACTGGCAGGAGAATATGATGTTTACTCTTACTTAAGAGAGATTGACTTTTTCCTGCAGCCGTGGACCAGTGTGAACCACCAAGATAGACTAGATCTACTCTGGATCACCTGCAGCCCAGAAGTGCAACGCTTCCTGGCTCGACAGCCAGGACACATCCAATCGGACTACCAGCAGTTTAAACAAGCTATCAAAAGGGAATTCTCAGACCCAGAATTCGAACACGGACTGATCGCTACCTTAGCCATCGAACAGGGCCGTCATGAAACTCCCCGTGATTACTACCACAGACTTCGACGAGCTTACTACGGAGCTCGCAGTGAACCTGGGATGGAGGAAGACACTGGCTTTAAGAGCCTTTTCATCCGAAACCTCCACCCCATTGTAAGTCACCATATAGGCATTAGGGCCTGCCCCACAATGCCAGCTCAACAACTGCGTGACCTGACACAGAAGGCCTTTAACAAGCACAAGGCCTCTACCAAAGGTGTTTGTAAGACCCCACTGAATCTGAACTGCACAACCCAGAATCCAAAACAGGCGCCAGAATTGCCACAATGCCAGGCACTTCTACAGAAAGCCACTAGCCAGCAGAGGAAAGAGCCGCTGCCATGGCAACAGACCCAGGTCCCAGACCAGCCACTGGCAGGAACCATGGAAAAGGCCATCCTCATCCTGCGAACACCATGGTATGTCCAACGACAGTCCCCCACAACATCCTCCTCCACCCTTCACACAGGTGCCGAACGGATGTTGCACAAGGACAGCCGGACACGCCTACTTCTGAGTTACAGGAGCTTCTGATACTGGCAAAAGAGCTCTTTGAAATAGACTCAACCGAGGAGTACTGCGAAGGACAAACTTCTGACTCCTTGCCTGACGCAACACAGCATCAGACCCCTCCAAGGGAGGAGCATCCCTTAAAACCAGTCGACACCCCAGAAGCAGCCAGACAACGTTGGGTTGAGCAACGGGCCCACATGCCCAACAGCGAAACCTCTACCAACACAACTCAGGCAAGCTCAAGTCGGTGCCGCCACAAAAGCAAAGCGACACCGCAAACATCAGATTTCTGGTGATGTTCCAGCAGAACAGAGGGCTAACAACCACCTGCTGCCCTCCTGCCATCATCACTAGGTCAGTCTGAAACCCTCTTCACCCTACAAAATCTCCATAACAATTCCCTGCGACCCCTGGAACCACTTGCTCTCTCACCAGTGAGAGTCTAACCCAGCTGTTCCACACCACGGGTACCACAGATAGCCTCCTGGCTAACAGCATCAACAACCATCTCACCCGGACCAACTCACTTCGGGATGACAGCTGACACTGCCTCGACACCTGCTGCACCAGCTCGAGGATCCGCACCTTACTACAGCCTACATTTCCATAGCTTTCCACTTGACAGCATCCACCACGGCACCACAACCACTCCTGGAGGCAACCAACAGCCAGAGAGCCACCACTGGCTCCCCGCCATGAGTGGCAGGTGCAAGTCTGATTGTTCTGCATCTTTAATGTCGCTCGTTGTTGTCTATTGGACGGACAACAACGTTCGAAAGAGGGGAATTATGTAGCATTTGGACCAATCAGACACAATTTCTCATTTGATTTAACAAATGAAACTAGTTATTAGATTAACAAATAATCACAGACCCCTCAGCCAATACGCACTCTTGGGTGCCCCTATGTCTGCAGACGCCGCCAGACCACCCCCGGTGCCATGGCAACCCATCAGATAACACTAGTTTTATTGCTCAGAGGAATGCAAATGTTCGCGCAAGCAACACTCACTTCATATCCACTTTAGGAAAAGGACATTATGCCATAAAATGGACTCTTCTCTAATTAATTCATAGGAAAACCTTTCTTTGAATGAGCACACATATCATTAAGTCATTGTGTATATTATTACTGTTTTTGTGTATTTTATACTGTTTTATTCATGCTTATAATAGATCAATAGTTAATATCACTCTGACTGTAACATGTTTGGTCTCTATCAATCCGTCTTCGGATGATCTAATTGAGAGGGAATATTACATGTTGATAACTATGCAACATTTCAGTGTCCTAAGAATCTTTAATAGTTTGTATAATAACTTTCAATCCAACCCCTTTTGCAAATTACCATGCTCTCAGACAAAGGGCCATAAAACCCCCAGTATTTCCAAACTCCCGCTTGGAAATTCAGCCTTTCTCATTGGTCAAGCCCATCCCGAGAGGCGGGACTCTTCGCAGACTTTAAAGAGCCCACGCACAGTTCCCAAACTCTCTTCTACCAAAAAAAAGTGCCCTGGAGACACATCACCTGGGAAACCTCGCGGCTCCCCTTCCGGGGAAGCCCGATCTTCTGGCAACTTTAAGTTCGGTAACTTCGGGAACCCACTTCGGACTAATCAACCCATGGCTGGAAGGACGAAGCTTTTACTCCAAAAGGAATCCCTCCCCGGGAATCTACGCATTATACATGCACCAGGATACTTTACTCAGCACCCACAAAAACCATGCAAGTAACCGCTTGTTAACTATCAAGATGCGCTTCTAGGCTTCGCCACCTTTTAATTAAGGTGAAATGATTTTCTAATGGTTCAAACCCAGGTTGTATTTAGCTGATGTTAAAATCCTGCCGCTCTCTCTCTCTCTCTCTCTCTCTCTCTCTCCGTGCCTTCCTTGCGTTGGCATCCATGTTTAATGTGTGTATGTCTGTGTCTAGTTCTATGTTACGTGTTCCCCTGTAGTGTAGTTTAATAAACACCCATATGTATTCACACTTGGTTGTCTGTCTGCTGCTCTCAGAACTAAGTCACTTTAACGTTCGATCTTGCTACAATACTCGGAGCGATGCTTCACTAAGGAAATTATTTGTCGTGGCCAGAGGAATAATTCTCCTTAGAGTTGAGAGAAGGGTCCGTACTGCGGACGAACTAATCATTTTATTGTACTATTAATACTACAGCTAATTCCTGAAGATGGATATATAATTGATAACCCGTTATGATTAATTATGTTCATCTCATAAAGCAAATATGCTACAGTATGTACCAGGAGCACCCTAAAACCACAACAAATTCCTCATGTGTTTGCGCACACCTGGCGAATAAAGCTAATTCTGATTCTGATTTTTATTCTGATTCTGAAGACAGGTTTTCATGAGTTAGGGCTTTTTTGCAGAGAAAGTTATGTTAGTGAATGAATGCTCACAGAAGCTTTTCAGCATCTGTGGCCTTGCTTTCTCTTCATTTGCTTATTTGCACTAACACAGCATTTAGTGTTCTCAGAAGCTCTAAACTAGTGATTCTGAGCATTCAAACACTAACATAACTTTCTCTGTAAAAAAGCACTAACTCATGAAAATCTCTCTTCTACATTGCAAATTATATTTCATTTCATGACAAAGAAACATTTTTCATGTACTTGAGCTTTTCTCTTAAAGATGCCTAAACCAACTTTCTGTCATTGAGAAAGAAGCTTTTCAGCATCTGTGGCCGTGCATTCTCTTCAGTTGCTTAGTTGCACTAAACACAGCATTAGTGTTCTTAGAAGCTCTAAACTAGTGATTCTGAGCATTCACGCACTAACATAACTTTCTCTGCAAAAAAGCCCTAACTCATGAAAATCTACATGTCATTTCATGAGAAAGAAACATCTTTCGTGTACTTTAACTTTACTCTTAAAATTGCATTAGGCAACTTCCTCTCACTGAGAAAGAAGGTTTTCAGCATCTGTGGCCTTGCTTTCTCTTCAGTTGCTTAGTTGCACTAAACACAGCATTAGTGTTTCTAGTGATTCTGAGCATTCAAGATCTAACATAACTTGATCTGCAAAAAATGTCAGAAACATTAAAATCTGTCTTCTGCATTGCAAATTATATTTCATTTCATGAGAAAGAATGAAATGAAATGTAATTTGCAATGTAGAAGACAGATTTTCATGATTTAGAGATTTTTTGCAGAGAAAGTTATGCTAGAGCTACAATGCACAGAATCACTTGTTTGGAGCTTCTGAGAACACTAAATGCTGTGTTAGTTGTTGTGCTTATATACCGGTTAAAAGATCCTAAAACCCATAATTCACATCCTATTCGTCCATAAATGCCTTGTAAATAGCGAATGCATAATTACCTTTTATCAGGATGGATGGTATTAGACGTCTTGGATGCTTTCCCGCCGGTGACCGTCTCAGCTCAGTCAAGTCCGTGCCTCTTGAGGCTCGATTATGATATATTCAGGTTCAGATAACAGGTTATTATTGTTAATTAATGACTCAGAGACTTAAAGTTAACGAATCACCAAAACATTGGTTTCGTTTTATAAAAAAAAACAAATAACTCATAAGCAAATAACAAAATAACAGTAGTCTTCACCACGAAGATCGGCCTTGACAAAAAGTCTAACCAGCACTTATATAGTTCTCTTTGTTCCTTCTTACAACTGCTCCCCCCCCCCCTCTCAAGGAGGAAGCATAGCCTTTTGTCTCAGAGTCTGCACAAAGTAATGTCAAAAGTTCAAAGAGAAAAAAAAAATACAGCATCCCTAAATAGCGAAGGTGTCTAGTTCTATTTTAAACTATAGGCGAAAATTGTAACACCTGCTTATAACATAAACAATACATAAGCCTATATGTCTAAACCACAATATAACACCTCTAGCAGGTGTTATGAGCATCTTATGCCACGGTTAGCTAGAAATTCCACTTTGCACCGAGGTGCAAGGTGCATCCTCTTGCTTTTAACCGTTCTGTTACAAAGATAAGCATAGCAAACATAGCAGTTAAACCCAAAATTATCACCATCTGCCATTTTAATACAGGATACACTTTTACACAGCTTTCAATATTTATATTTTAATAATAGAATTCTGGAGTTTCACTGTCTCTAGATCATTTGTTAACTTCTGTAATTCAGCGGAGAAATCACATAACCCAATCATCTCTCTCATTAATTAATTTATTCTCTTATTTACTGATTCTTGCTTTCTCATTAATCTCAGAATTGCCTTCATTTTGGAGATGATCTTCTGGTCTTCTCGCTCTCTCTTGGGCCTGTCTGCGACGCTCCTTCTTCTCCTGTTTCTTGACCTCCCTACTCCAGTTTCTTTGTATCCCTTGAACGAAAAAATCATCAAAATCAACTTCTATTTTATCTGATCTCTTCTTGGCGGTTTTATTAGAGGGTTGGTTAGGAAATCTCATATCAAATAAATCACTGGGTGATTCTACATAGTGCAACTAAGCAAATGAAGAGAATCCAAGGCCACAGAAGCTGAAAATCTTCTTTCTCAGTGAGAGAAAGTTGCTCAAAGCAATTTGAAGAGGAAAACTCAACTACAAGAAAAATGTTTCTTTTTCATGAAATGACATGTAATTTGCAATGCAGAAAACAGATTTTCATTAGTTAGAGCTTTTTTGTTTAGAAAGTTATGTTAGAGCTACAGTGCTCAGAAACACTGTTTTCGAGCTTCTGAGAACACTAAAAGCTGTGCTAGTGCAACTAAGCAAATGAAGAGAATCCAAGGCCACAGAAGCTGAAAAGCTTCTTTCTCAGTGAGAGAACGTTGCTCAAAGCAATTTGAAGAGTAAAACTCAAGTACAAGAAAAATCTTTCTTTTTCATGAAATGACATGTAATTTGCAATGCAGAAGACAGCTTTTCATTAGTTAGAGCTGTTTTGTTTATGTGGCAGCTTGGTCTAGAGGTGCACTAAAGATTAAAGAAACATTACTGACTACGCCACCCCGGGGCCTATCTCCGGGGAAATGCCCTTTAACCAAGAGCAAAGGCTCAGAGGTTCGTTATATCAGAGTCAGGTATCAGACATGGGTGGAGTATAAAACAATAGAAAACTTTATTGTTCTCAATAATAGAAAAGTATCATTTATTTAACACGACACACCAATAAATCAAAACAAATCTACGCACAAAATGACACACATACGCTCACTTCAGAATGGGGCGCTGGCTATCCTTTGACAGTGTAGCATATTTGCTTTATGAGATGAACATAATAAATCATAACGGGTTATCAATTATATATCCATCTTCAGGAATTAGCTATAGTATTAATAGTACAATAGAATGATTAGTTCGTCCGCAGTACGGACCCTTCTATTGACTTTGAGAAAAATTATTCCTCTGGCCACGACAAATAATTTTCTTAACGAAGCAGTGCTCCGAGCATTGTTGCAAGATCGGACGTTAAAGTGACTTAGTTCTGAGAGCAGCAGACACAGACAACCAAGCGTGAATACATATGGATGTTTATTAAACTACACTACAGGGGAACATGAAACATAGAACTAGACACAGACATACACACATTAAACATGGATGCCAAGGCAAGGAAGGCATAGAGAGAGAGAGAGAGAGAGAGAGAGAGCGAGAGAGAGAGCGCTCGCGCGCAAGAGAACCATGGCAGGATTTTAACTAACTAAAACCTGGGTTTGAGCCATTAGAAAATCATATCACCTTAATTAAAAGGGGTCGAAGCCTAGAAGCGCATCTAGATAGTTAACAAGCGGTTACTTGCATGGTTTTTGTGGGTGCTGAGTAAAGTATCCTGGTGCATGTATAATGCGTAGATTCCCGGGGGGGATTCCTTTTGGAGTAAAAGCTTCGTCCTTCCAGCCATGATTAGTCCGAAGTGAGTTCCCAAAGTTACCGAACTTAAAATTGCCAGAAGATCGGGCTCCCCCGGAAGGGGAGCCGCGAGGTTTCCCAGGTGATCTCCAGGGCACTTTTTGGTAGAAGGGGAAGAGAGAGAGCGCGTGGGCTCTTTAAAGTCTGCGAAGAGTCACGCCTTTCAGGATGGGCTTGACCAATGAGAAAGGCTGAATTTCCAAGCGGGAGTTTTGGAAATACTGGGGGTTTTATGGCCCTTTGTCTGAGAGCATGGTAATTTCCAAAAGGGGTTGGATTGAAAGTTATTATACAAACTATTAAAGATTCTTAGGACACTGATATGTTGCATAGGTATCAACATGTAATATTCACTCTCAGTTAGATCATCCGAAGACGAATTGATAGAGACCAAACATGTTACAGTCAGAGTGATATTAACTATTGATCTATTATAAGCATGCATAAAACAGTATTAAAATACACAAAAACAGTAATAATATACACAATGACTTAATGATATGTGTGCTCATTCAAAGAAAGGTTTTCCTATGAATTAATTAGAGAAGAGTCCATTTTATGGCATAAATGTCCTTTTCCTAAAGTGGATATGAAGTGAGTGTTTCTTGACCATTTTGCATTCCTTTGCGCAATAAAACTAATGTTATCTGATGGGTTGCCATGGCACCGGGGGTGCTCTGGCGGCGTCTGCAGACATAGGGGCACCTAAGAATGTGTATTGGGTGAGGGGTCTGTGATTATTTGTTAATCTAATAACTAGTTTCATTTGTTAAATCAAATGAGAAATTGTGTCTGATTGGTCCAAATGCTACATAATTCCCCTCTTTCGAACGTTGTTGTCCGTCCAATAGACAGCAACGAGCGACGTTAAAGATGCAGAACAATCAGACTTGCACCTGCCACTCATGGCTGGGGGACAGTGGTGGCTTTCTGGTTGTTGGTTGCCTCCAGGAGTGGTTGTGGTGCCGTGGTGGATGCTGTCAAGTGGGAAGCTGTGGAACTGTAGGCTGTAGTAAGGTGCGGATCCTCGAGCTGGTGCAGCAGATGTCGAGGCAGTGTCAGCTGTCATCCCGAAGTGGGTTGGTCCGGGTCAGATGGTTGTTGATGCTGTTAGCCAGAAGGCTATCTGTGGTACCCGTGGTGTGGAACAGCCGGGTTAGACTCTCACTGGTGAGAGTGCAGGTGGTTGTTAGCCCTCTGTTCTGCTGGAACATTACCATAAATCTGATGTTTGCGGTGTCGCTTTGCTTTTGTGGCGGCACCGACTTGAGCTTGCCTGAGTTGTGTTGGTAGAGGTTTCGCTGTCGGGCATGTGGGCCGTTGCTCAACCCAACGTTGTCTGGTTGCTTCTGGGGTGTCGACTAGTTTTAAGGGATGCTCCTCCCTTGGAGGGGTCTGATGCTGTGTTGCGTCAGGCGAGGAGTCAGAAGTTTGTCCTTCGCAGTACTCCTCGGTTGAGTCTATTTCAAGGAGCTCTTCTGCCAGTATCAGAAGCTCCTGTAACTCAGAAGTAGGAGTGTCCGGCTGTCCTTGTGAAACATCCGTTTGGCACCTGTGTGAAAGGTGTGGAGGAGGATCTTGTGGGGACTGTCGTCGGACATACCATGGTGTTCGCAGGATGAGGATGGCCTTTTCCATGGTTCCTGCCAGTGGCTTTTCTGGGACCTGGGTCTGTTGCCATGGCAATGGCTCTTTCCTCTGCTGGCTAGTGGCTTTCTGTAGAAGGGCCTTACATTGTGGCAATGCTGGGTGCCTTCTGGCGTCTGTTTTGGATTCTGGGTTGTGCAGTTCAGATTCAGTGGGGTCTTACAAACACCTTTGGTAGAGGCCTTGTGCTTGTTAAAGGCCTTCCGTGTCAGGTCACGCAGTGTCTCCACCTGGGCCCCTCTTCTCCAGTGGTTCCGTTTGAAGGTCTGAGGGCGTGCAGCTGTGCACCTGTTCATGGACCTTTGCATCAGGTTGACTCTCAGGACTGGATGTGGGTCTGAGGAGGTGTAACCTGTCTCTGTCAGTCGCGTGAGCTTCCACTTCTGGATATCTCGGCCTTCTGTAGTGTTTGGTCGAACTGGGGATGTTTTGGCCAGTTTGTCAAGGTCTTTGGGAGTCGTCTCGTGCAGTTTCGGGGTCTGCATGGAGAGGGTTTCTTCTTTTGCTAGAAGGGAAGAGTTCTGTGGTGAGGGCTGGCGATGCTTTGGTTTGCGGCCATTCACTTCTTCCAGTGTGTAGCAATTCTTGGATGGGGGACTCCATTCTGCTCAGCGGTGGTGATGCTGACGAGGGCTCCGCTTTTCTTGGCTCTAATTCCTTTTTAGGTGGTCTTCCAGAGCATTTATTTCAGAGTCTTTTGTTTTAAGGTCAGTTTTGGCTTCCTTTAGTAGCTGTTCTGCAGACTGTAGATGTCTTCTCATGTCTTTCTGGGAAGCCTTTAGTTCTTGTCGGTCACTTTCAGCAACTGCAAGGGCTTCTTGGAGCTGTTCAACTTTTTCCTTTGTTTCCGGTTTCACTCCACCTGGTACCTTGAGTTTATCCCGAGTCTTCATTTCGAGCTTGTCTGTGAAGCGTGAGATGTGCAACAGCTCTCTCAGGAACTCAGTGGTCTGATGCCTGAAACCATCCTGGACTTTCGCTGCCAGTTTGTCTATGCGGGTTTTGGCCATGTATCAGTTCCTTTTGCCGATGGGTGCTGTGCTTGTCGCGTAGTGTCAGCTGGGCTTTGAGGGCATAGCTTAAGGAACTGATGGCCTTGTTTAGCTCCCCGTGGTGGTGATTCTGGCTTGAGTCGTGTGTCAGGAGTCTTTTCCGGATTGTGACTATTACTCAGAATATTAAAAGTTCAGTGGTCTTTAGGGTGAGGCTCTCTGTAATGCCTCTTAGTCAGGTGTTCACATCTCCTATGGGGTTTGCTTTCTGTGACATGCTGGCAGACTGGGAAGTGAGGACTGACACAGATCTGCTTGGTATTATCGGCCCATATGTGGTGAAACAGCTAAGGGTCATTTCAGTGATTGTAAACCCAAAGTGGAGTGCATTGTAGTGGGGCTTTGTGGTTCAGGCTTGCTGTTTTGGAATTGACATGCTCTGACACATTCCGCCACATCTTGCTTTATGCCAGCCCCGTATGCCACTTGTTTTAGTGTCTTATAAGTGTCTCTGGTACTGTGGTGTCCAGCACATGGTGCGTTGTGGGTATGCATTGACCTGACCCCCCTTTGTCACTGTGTCACCACAAGCTTTGGCGCAGAGTGGGCATCAGGGACACAGTATGCAATGTTGCTCAGCACATGTAGCATGTGTGTGACGTCATGCCGCAGTTTGAGGGTTGGAGCAGCAGCAAGTCGAGTAGATGTGATAGGGTGGTTGGATGGGGTTAGGGAGGTGGTAGAGAACAAGTTTTATTGTTCAGTCAGCGGTTTGCATTTAGGCAATGACATTTATGGATAGCTTTTAAGTTAGTGTCAGGGCTGCGAGGTGTGTACCCTGGAGGTGAAAGTTGGTTTCATTCTGGTTACGGCTGCCATGTCATTGGTGGGTGGGTGGGTGGTTCATGGTTGAGGCCGTAGCTCACCATGCAATGCACTTGCGATGTTGTTGCACGCCTGGTACAGGTGTTGGTGCTTGACTGGCTTCCTGTTCATTGTGGCAAACTCATTTTTTTCCTAGCCAAGGAGGTGGCGTGCGAAGCTGAGATTGGCATAATTTGAGTCTGTGTAACTGAGGAGTTCTTTGATGCAGTTCTTGTGAGCTGATGCGATTTAAAGGGTTATCAGGATGGCTGTCACTTGTACTGTGATGACTGGGAGTCCAGCTTGAAGTGTTGCTGTGGTAGACTGGAGAATCACTGGATGATTCGTGAAGTGCGGAGCTGGGCTCTTTTGTCATCTGAGTAGTTAGTGCCCCGGTGGGAGCAGTGTTCTGCTGAAGTGGGCAACCCCCCTTTAGTTCTGGCCATGTTGTTGGTGTAGAGTGCAGATGCCATTTGAGTTTGATGATGTAATGTGGTCTTGAGTGAGTCCACATAGCTGACATCAGCTCTGCATTGTTGCTTCTTGTGAAGAGCAGCTTTGGCACTGGCCGTTGTCGACAGGTGCAGGATGTCTCTTAGAAAAGGGGGTGTGGCTCAGAGTGGGGCCAGGTTCCCTCCATCCCCTTGAAGGTGTGTGCTTGAGGGTTTGGCCACGCTGTCTGTGTGTCACACTGTTGCTGTCCGTTCCCCTTTTGTGTATGCTGGTAGTGCAGTCTCATATTTTTGCCAGTGTAAACATCTGGTATGGTCTGGCCAGACGTTCTTGCACTTTACAGGGCTTCTCCGGGGGTTGCGAGGTCTCATAGGAAACTTTTGCACTTGCTTGCGCAGGCAGGTCTGGTGTGTGCTCGGTGAGTGCTTTGAAGCGTGTGAGGCTTCAGGCCATGTCCTCATGGCTGGCTGTGAGATTTTCCCGTGACCTCTGTGACCTGACAGTCTGTCTAGGTGACCTGTCTGGCTGGAGTGGCTGGGGTTCTTGCCCTTCAGCCCGGAGATTCGGCTGTCTCACTTTCAGCAAAGGGTCAATGTGACCCAGCAGCTCTTTATCACTGAGAAGGTTGTATGCATGTATGGCTGCGTGTTCCGTGCACACCTTTGGGCTTTAAGAGTTCAGTTCTGTTCCTGAGCTTCAGCTTGGGGTCTGCCCAAGAGTTGGAATTGACATAAAAATTGGATTTACTCCAGTGTCAGCAGAACTCCAAGTCTCGCCTTGTTTTCCAACATGCTGTTTCCTGCTGGTTGGGAACTGTGTTGACTTTCTGATGAAGCATCTATCACAGTGATGTGCCTTTCAAGATGTAAAGGCAGGAGGAGTCTGGGTCGTGGGCTGGTCTGACCTTGAGACTGAGTTCTCGCGACCAGCTGAGATGTCAGGTCTTATCTCTGTGACCTGGCTGTGCACTTCAGATGAGTTGGCAGGCTGGAAGTGTGAAAGTTCCCGCACTTGAGGCTAATTCTCTGAATGCTTAAAGTCCCTCGGGCTCAAAACCATACGACAGGTCCATGTTGGTGAAAAGAGGGCCGGTGTTCATTTGGGGTTGTGTACACAGGGTGTACGGTCTCATGGAGCTGATGGTCAGGTGCAGGAGAGTTGACCGTGTGTTTATTTTGGCTTGTCGTGGGCCGTCAGCCGTCTGCTGATGTGCTGTTTGGGTGCCATGACCATCTGGCATTAGGATGGATGTCTCTGTTGTGAGAGACTGTTTGACAAGATCTGGGCGTTTCTTTTAGTAGGAGGGCTTTCTGGTAAGTTTCTTATGCCACTCGCAGTTAAAAGGAGTTTTGAGAGTCTGATATATCCTGTTTGCGCTGCTGTGGAGGCCACGTTTTATGTCCTCAGGATCTCTGTTGCTGGCCCGTGTGCACTCCAGAGTCAGTTCTGGGTACTGTGCAGGGATAGGCAGGATTTTACCAGTCTTTATGGAGGCAGCGCTGTGTTGTCTGTAGGCCATATGGGCTGAGTTCCGCAGATGTCAGGTGGTCATTGTGCGGGGGAAGACCATGGCGCTTGAATGGTGACTCACAATGTGATGCATCTGTTGTCTGCCGTAGACTCAGAGCTGGCTGTAGCAGGCTTCTCGTAAGTTTTGTAATCCGCTTTGACGGTTTCAGACTGCTGGTACAGGATGTTGTGTTTCAAGGCCGGAGGTGATCCTGAGCAGATAGCCTGTCTCGTGTGGTCACATGGGGCAGAGTTCGAGCATAAAAGTTCATGTTTTGCAGGCAGGCCAGTGTGGTGGCCTTCTGCGGGCCAGTTGGTTGGGGTCTGTGGGGCCACACGGTGTGTGTATCTGCAGTGATGCTCTGGAAGGGTCCCTGCCCCACCTGTGGTTGCTGGCAAGTGAGGTGTGAACAGTGGGCCTGGGCCTGCTTGTCAGGGGAAATTCTGTGTTGTGTTTTCCCTTTCTGTTCACCTCGTGGTCTGCAAGCCTATTTCAGTTAATTTGTGACATTGAGTTCGCCTTGGCTTTGTTGGTTGGCGTTTGAAGTTGCCTCGTCGCTGAGCAGAGACTTGGATTTCAGCTCGGCAGCTTGCAGGTGGCATTCACAGGCATTGTTTCAGTTCGCCTGGGTCATTACTTAAGAGAGCTTTAGCCTGCTGGAGCCTCTCTGGCTTCTATTCCAGCTGCTCTCTGTGCTCAGTGTCTGTGTGGGTTTTGTAGAGGCATCCTGAAACTTTCTACTTCCTCTTGTAGCTCCTTGTCCTCTTCATCCGCTGTCATTTGCTGGTCCAGCTGGCCTGGCGGTTCTGCACGCGCTCCCGGTCCTCCGGGCCTCCTTGTGGTCGAAGCATCTTTCGCTTGGCTTTAACTGGATGATGCGGTTGCAGGCAAGAGCACCGATGATCCTGGCTGGCTCTCTGTGGCTGTAGCCCTGGTTTGATCATGGTCTGTCTGCCAGTTCAGGTTGTCATCCAGCTGTTTCGCTCATGTGCTGTAGATCAGGAGTGGTCCCGGACCGGAGGGCGTCTGTTGCAGTGCTTAGCCAAGCCGGATAATCTGGACACAGGTGGAGCACAAGTGGAGAGGGAAAAACACAAAACACCAATGCAAGTCCGCACAGATTTAGTGAGCTAAAATATTTGGGCTATGTGTTGCATGATTAACTGGTGTGATCAGTTAGTGACGCAAACTAAACGCTTACATATCGTGGCTGCTAAGGCAGGAGTGAATAATTGGTGTGAGTGAGCACCCGAAAACTATGGGTAACACTGTTGATGGGTGATAACCTAGGGGGTCATTTAATGACTTAGGCTATTTGGTTTATCAACGTTATTACCAAGTATTTTCTGATGGTTCAAACAGGTTTGGTCTCCGGGCCCACAAAACAACCAAAACAAACAGAACCGAAATTAATAATAAAAAAAAAAAAAAAAAAATCAAAGTTCAAATTTAGAAAGGAATAGTGGGAAATCAAGGGCTTACTACCACCTCTAGGGGCTGTGACAAGGACTGCGGAGCGGGGCTCTTGTACTGCCTAGGGAGGTGATGAGAGAGATAGCTGGACAGACCAAGCACGCTAAAGCAGAGAGGCTCTCTAGTCCTCTTCACGTTTCATATTGAGTGAATGGCTATATCTTAGGTGTTGTTAGGCTTGGTGATGAGCTGAGGTTACCCGGGTGAGCCCCAGTGATTGGGCCGTCTCCCTTGACTCTCCCGAGCACACAACTGCAGGGGCTCCTGATCACTCGCACCCATGGCACCCGGTGGCAACCACTCAAACAGCAATGCCTTTTGGCACAATGTTGCATCACTCAAGTGAGGGAGGCTCAACGACTAGCTGGCACAGCCAAAATTGGGTTTCGCCTGTGGGTCCCAAGTTACACGGACCCCTTTTGGGCCTCGAACTATGGATGAGTTCGCTCCTCTCAAAAGGGTGGACCACCGTGTAACTTCACAGGGTACTTAACCAAAATTGCCCTTATGTGTCAGTCAGTATGGTTGATACAACACTTGAGGTCCCTATTGCTGATGTCGTGCTGCGTGTTGCCACTCGGAGTACAGGGCCAGAGGTATCCGAGGCGCCCCCTTTCCAGTACATGTCGGGTAGGTCAGGCAGACGAGTCCAGCCCCCGAGAATTCCCCATGGATGACTCGTCAGCTTACTGCCGAGCACCAGGGGGCATGCTACCTGACAGGGAACATTGAGAGGGGACAACAGAAAGATTAAGCGTCTAGGATGAAGCAGCTTGTGGCTAGCATTACCTATGCCTATAGAGGAAGGAGAGGAAAAGGGTAACAAAATAAAATTGAAAATTGAAACAAAGTTAAAATGTCCTAATTGCGTAGGAAAATAAATGGAAAATTGTTTTAAATAGATTTAAAATCTAAGTAAATTAAATTTTGCTCAATAGGTGTAGCTAGACTTAACTACAGACTGGAGTAGATGAAATAAAACAAGCCCAAATAAAATAAATAAATAATTGCTGCAAATAACACGGTAAAATAAAATACACAAATCAACCAAAGCATGTGGGGGAGACCAAAGTAATTGATAGCTCAGCAGAAGGTGGAACAGAAAGAAACTGTAGAGGTAGGAGTTCTGTTACACTTTACACACGCTGTCTCTAAGTGTCAGTCGGATGCTAACAGCTAACAGCTGAGGTAAGGGCTTTAGCTCCTATCCATGTAGGGCCGTTAGCGCGGTAGCTTTGGCTACATGCAATGGTCTGTTTACATTAGTCTGTGACGTATGCGCTGTCTTTAGTTTGAACCGGAAAGGGCTCGCTATCGCCTTTCGGGGTCAGGCGTTGCTAAGAAACCGATGCACGCTTAACAACCGGTGTGTGCGCGAAGCACGTGAGCCAGAGGTAAACATGCATGGGAATCTCGCGCTCATCCAGTCGAGCTGTCGTTCACACTTCATTCATAACTTACACAGCGCGTTCACTTCACAGACAATGGCAAAACATTACACCATTAAATCGACCAATTGCATCACATCAGTGGATTAATATGAATGCAATGACACGCGACAATAAGCAGATGAAATACTGTAGTGAGATTTTTTTTTTTTATCACACAGCTAAAATTTAAGCCGCTGTCCTGAAGAGATTTATCTGTTCAGGAGAGACTTACGCGGTTTACAACGAAACCCGAAAGTGGGGATTTTCTTTACCCAATATCAAATAGATTTCATCTAAAACTCTATGCACTGCCGATCTGACATTTACTAGTTGGATATGGGACTTATGCTGTTCAAAACTGAAAATGGGGATTCTTCGCCCAAGATCATAACTTTAATATAAAGAAAAAATATATATATATATATATTTATATATATTTATACGCACTGCCGATCTGGGATTTCTTCGCCAGATATACGGGACTTATGCTGTTCAAAACTGAAAATGGGGATTCTTCGCCCAAGATCATAACTTTAATAGAAAAAATATTTATATATATTTATACGTGCTGCCGATCTGGGATTTCTTCGCCAGATATATGGGACTTATGCTGTTCAAAACTGAAAATGGGGATTCTTCGCCCAAGATCATAACTTTAATAGAAAATATATTTATATATATTTATACGTGCTGCCGATCTGGGATTTCTTCGCCAGATATATGGGACTTATGCAGTTTTTGCAACAATTACTTGATCAAGATTTTAAGACTCCCGGTTATCATTAATCCGACACTGACCTGCAGTAAGATTAATGTTGCTCCGTGATCGGGCGAGGGGGCACGCATTAGTTAGCTACGCTAATGGTTAAACCCGCGGGAGTAATAGTCTAGTTGTATGGCATCGGAACACCAATGGCATCAATCTAGCTACATATAATATAAGGCCTTAATTTTAAGATAAGCGAGGAACATCGCTCGCTATCTTCTTCGCGCTAAAAGAGGGTTTCTTCGCTCGATTTAGGGCGGTTAAAATAGCATTAAGACACACTATAAAAGGTTTCTTCGTTTTATAGGGTCAAATTTATAAACAGTTAACTTAAGCCATCTTCTTCGCGCTAAAAGAGGGTTTCTTCGCTCGATTTAGGGCGGTTAAAATAGCATTAAGACACACTATAAAAGGTTTCTTCGTTTTATAGGGTCAGATTTATAAACTACAGTTAACTTAAGCCATTAACAGTGGCTGGTTTCTCAGCGAGAAACTCAACAAAAAACTTAAGGCACGGAAAGTGGGCGTGTAGCCTACATTCATTCACAAAAAGACGCAGTTGGATAGTAGTCTTGGTTTGAATAAACACACATAAGAAACACACAATTGTTACTGAGTCTGCTCACAGAACTAGGTTTAAAACGTTGCTCTAAATTTCTCCACCATCTGTAGCATATTTGCTTTATGAGATGAACATAATAAATCATAACGGGTTATCAATTATATATCCATCTTCAGGAATTAGCTATAGTATTAATAGTACAATAGAATGATTAGTTCGTCCGCAGTACGGACCCTTCTATTGACTTTGAGAAAAATTATTCCTCTGGCCACGACAAATAATTTTCTTAACGAAGCAGTGCTCCGAGCATTGTTGCAAGATCGGACGTTAAAGTGACTTAGTTCTGAGAGCAGCAGACACAGACAACCAAGCGTGAATACATATGGATGTTTATTAAACTACACTACAGGGGAACATGAAACATAGAACTAGACACAGACATACACACATTAAACATGGATGCCAAGGCAAGGAAGGCATAGAGAGAGAGAGAGAGAGAGAGAGAGAGCGAGAGAGAGAGCGCTCGCGCGCAAGAGAACCATGGCAGGATTTTAACTAACTAAAACCTGGGTTTGAGCCATTAGAAAATCATATCACCTTAATTAAAAGGGGTCGAAGCCTAGAAGCGCATCTAGATAGTTAACAAGCGGTTACTTGCATGGTTTTTGTGGGTGCTGAGTAAAGTATCCTGGTGCATGTATAATGCGTAGATTCCCGGGGGGGATTCCTTTTGGAGTAAAAGCTTCGTCCTTCCAGCCATGATTAGTCCGAAGTGAGTTCCCAAAGTTACCGAACTTAAAATTGCCAGAAGATCGGGCTCCCCCGGAAGGGGAGCCGCGAGGTTTCCCAGGTGATCTCCAGGGCACTTTTTGGTAGAAGGGGAAGAGAGAGAGCGCGTGGGCTCTTTAAAGTCTGCGAAGAGTCACGCCTTTCAGGATGGGCTTGACCAATGAGAAAGGCTGAATTTCCAAGCGGGAGTTTTGGAAATACTGGGGGTTTTATGGCCCTTTGTCTGAGAGCATGGTAATTTCCAAAAGGGGTTGGATTGAAAGTTATTATACAAACTATTAAAGATTCTTAGGACACTGATATGTTGCATAGGTATCAACATGTAATATTCACTCTCAGTTAGATCATCCGAAGACGAATTGATAGAGACCAAACATGTTACAGTCAGAGTGATATTAACTATTGATCTATTATAAGCATGCATAAAACAGTATTAAAATACACAAAAACAGTAATAATATACACAATGACTTAATGATATGTGTGCTCATTCAAAGAAAGGTTTTCCTATGAATTAATTAGAGAAGAGTCCATTTTATGGCATAAATGTCCTTTTCCTAAAGTGGATATGAAGTGAGTGTTTCTTGACCATTTTGCATTCCTTTGCGCAATAAAACTAATGTTATCTGATGGGTTGCCATGGCACCGGGGGTGCTCTGGCGGCGTCTGCAGACATAGGGGCACCTAAGAATGTGTATTGGGTGAGGGGTCTGTGATTATTTGTTAATCTAATAACTAGTTTCATTTGTTAAATCAAATGAGAAATTGTGTCTGATTGGTCCAAATGCTACAACAGAATTGATACAGCAATCATGCGTACACCCTCACTGCACACTCACGCCACACCTCACTGTGAGCACAGCACTCAGGCAAAAGAACCCACCACCACAACCGGAAAGAGACGCTAATCCTCTGTAACTGGCTGCCCCAATTCTGAAGAGAGGAAAAAAAAAGAAAGAAAACAACAACAAAACATACACAATAAGCCAAATATATCAACCACATAAACGGAGCAACCGGCAATCTAAAACAAGTTTAAAAGTTCGCCATAGCAATTTGGTTCATCGAATCGAGGCGCCGCGTCCGGTCACCCGACAATGCTGGAGTGGACAAGAATGGGCAACAACAACCATCAATAAATCACAAAAAAGAAACACATTCTATAGGCTGCCTTTAGGCCACCAACACATAAGAGATAAACAAACAAAAATAAACTTGCAAAAAAACTCAAACATATATATGGGTAATATACCCAACTTAAATCAAATAAGAAAATAAACACAAACACACAACAACAATCAATTCACAAAAGAATCATATGTTTACAGGAAACAAGCTGCAGAAAATAATGGTGACAGTTAGGTGGCTTTATCTCATGTTTAAATACCACTGGAGGCTTTTAATTTGGATTGGTTACTCACAATATGCAATCCATAAAAAAAAATACCACACCAACAGCCCACCATCGGTCCAGCTGATGTAGCGCAGTCAACACCATGAACGATGGATGGGGAAATCAGACGCAGCGTATCAACACTCGATCTGGAACTAAGTTAGTTAATAATGCTCGTCTGGCGGTTCAATGGAACAGACAAACTCGTAGTCCCGTTCCGAAACACTGAAAGCAGAATAGTCACTGGGACAAGTCCAATGATGGCGAAACCGGAAGCAAAACAATGCAGACAGCAAGAGGAACATCCGCTTTAGGTGAACCCAGAGCCCACTGTAACATCCCCTGTATGTTGGCCCGCACCTGTAGTGCGATTCACACGGCACCAGAGCTGTAATGTATTAAACACGCATCAAATTGACGGCATCCGGTCGACGGCATCCCACAAAGTTCCCCTGTCCAACCATACAAACAGTCATGCGTCCCGCCGGAAAGCACGGTGTCTCGCTCAAATGACGCAGAGAGAACGCACACCCATAGCGACACCCTTATATACCGAAGGAACGCAATTAAAGGGGCACGCCCCCTGCATATTACATAACCCGGCCGAAATAAACCGTACTGCTACAGTCTACCCCCCCTTTTGTCATCGTCGTCCCGACGGTGAAACATCTAACGGGTCCAAAACCCTAACTCCAGGGCCTAAACAAAACAGTGACTGTATTAACACCACATAGCGGAGGGTTCGGAGTACCCACCACTCCGGACCCTATAGTCCGCGGTAGGTGATGCACATTGGAATGTTGCCCCGCCCCTGCTCGCCCTGTGCGGCGTGGGGCCATCACAGAAGGATCAGACGGTCCTGGGGAAGAGGGCCTTAGTACAGGCACTGGATCTATGCTGGCCTCCGCTATAGGCACTACCTCCAACTCAATCACATTGGAATCAGTGGCACGTTCTTCCAATGGAAGCATACCTACGGCGGTCCTTTCACGAGCCAACGAAGGGGCCCTAGATGCAACATAGGCCATATCCCCATCTTCTAGTTCTACCTCGGTCTCCAAGGGCACAGGTGACTCAGCCAGACTCTCAGGGAGACCAACCAATGGTGCCTCCCCCTGGACTCGAGGCTTCAATGCGGAACGATGGACGTTCCGAACCAGACTCAGGTCTCTTGCCGGGGCCACTGTATACACTGAACCGCCAGCCAGAGGGGCTCTAACTACCCGATACACAGTGGAACTCCACAGATCATGGATCTTGTGGCGACCCCTGACCCCATAGTCTCGCAGGTAGACCAACTGGCCCTCGCTCAGTGGCAGTTCCTTTACCCGTCGATCATGTCCTGCCTTACGACGGCCTGCCACAACTTGCAGCCGTTCTCGAGCACCCTCCATGGCAACATGTAGCCGTGCCTGGTGCTCCTCTATCCACTTGTGTACTCGGCCTGCCACAGGTTCTCGTATCTGGCCAAGCAAGAAATCTATAGGCAACCTCGGTTCTTGCCCAAACATTAAAAAATGAGGAGATTCACCAGTGGCCTGGTGGGGGGTGGTATTATAACAAAACAACACCTGCGCCAGGCATGATGCCCAGTCCCTTTTCCTCGCGGTGGGCAAGGTTCGCAGCAAATTGTGTAGGGTCCGATTAAACCTCTCACACTGGCCGTTACCAGCTGGATGGTACGGACTGGTGCGAGACCGACCCACCTTGTAGAGACTGCACAACTGCTGGATCAAGTGGGACTCAAAATTGCGGCCCTGGTCGGAATGAATCCGACCAGGAACCCCAAACTTAAAAAACCACTCCTCCACCAGGACCCGGGCCACAGTTGTGGCCTGCTGATCCCAAGTGGGAATTGCCACCGTAAATTTACTAAAAACGTCCGTCATTATCAACACGTTCTCCTGGCCGGCCTGCGATGGCTCCAACACTGTAAAATCAATAGCCACTATTTCATTCGGGCGAGAGGCCAATAGATGCCCCATATAGCTTCGGGCAACTGGTGCCACATCTTTGGCTTGCTGACAGCGTTCGCACCGCTGGATCCAGCGGGCCACATCAGCGGACATACCCGGCCAGTAGCACCGCTGCCGTGCCAGCTCCAGGATGCGCTCAACGCCCTGATGTCCATGATGCTGGTGTAATGATGTTAAAACCTCTGACTGCAAAACCTCTGGAACTACCACCTGAAGCACCACTTCCCCTCCGTCAGGACGGAAAGCCTTACGATACAATAGGCCCTCCTGCTGCACAAACCGATCCCATTGGCGAAGGAGCATAGTCACCAGTTTAGGAAAAAGTCTCCGCTCTTGCGACCCTGGGCATTGCCCTTTCCTCCAGAACCTTAAGACTTCCCCGATAACAGGATCTGCCTCCTGTAAGGCCACCAGGTCAAGTGCTGAACAACTCGGAAAGACCTGAATGGCACTCAAGGTGGTAGCCTGCACTGGTTCTATACTCACAGCTCGCCTCAATAGCTCTGGCACAACCAACCCCAAGGAATCACTACTATCAATTGTCTGCACTGTTGGAGGCAGCCGCGACAGTGCATCAGCATTCTGGTTAGTTCTACCTGCCCGGTACTGAATTTCAAAGTCAAATGCGGCCAATTCAGCTGCCCACCTCTGCTCGGTAGCACCCAGCTTGGCCGTAGCCAGATGACTCAACGGGTTGTTATCAGTACGTACAACGCACTTATGCCCTAACAGATACTCTCTGTATTTTTCGGCCATGGCCCACTTAAGGGCCAAAAACTCAAGCCTCATAGAGCTATATGTGGCAGTGTTTCGCTCAGCCGGACGAAGGCCACGGCTAGCATAGGCAACTGGTCTAACCTTCCCATTAACTTCCTGCGACAACACCGCTCCCAGCCCGGCATAGCTGGCATCCACTTCCAATATGAACGGTTGCGTGAAATCTGCATACGCCAAGACTGGTGCCGTCGTAAGTTTAAGTTTCAAAGTCTGAAATGCCTCCTCGCACTCTGAGGACCACACAGCGGTCAATTCCTGACTACGCTTACCTGACTTACCTCGAGTTAGTTCGGCCACTATTTTGTGTAATGGGGCCGCTAATTTAGCGAACCCCTGTACAAAACGCCTATAGTAGCTGACAAAACCCAAGAAGGTTCGCAACTCTGCCACAGTCCTAGGACAAGGCCACTGAGCTACGCCCTCAACCTTACTTGGGTCCGTCGCTACTCCCTGGGCCGAAATAACATGCCCCAAATACCTTACCTTCTCACGAAAAAATGCGCATTTCTCAAGCTTTACTCTGAGGCCTTCGGCTCCCAAGCGATCCAGCACCATCCTTAGCCTCTGCAGATGTTGTTGCACCGAGGAAGAAAACACTATAATATCATCAAGATATAACAGGACGGATTGGTGCCGCTGGTCGCCAAAGAGCCGCTCCATCAAGCGTTGGAACGTGCTTGGGGCGTTGCACAAACCAAAGGGCATCCGATTCCATTCGAATAGCCCAAAGGGCGTGCAGAAGGCAGTCTTAGGACGATCGGATTCAGAGACAGGGACCTGGTTGTACCCACTGGCCAGATCTAAAGTAGAAAACCAGTGGGCCCCTGCCAATGAATCCAATGTTTCCTCAATACGAGGCAATGGAAACGCATCCTTACGCGTCTTGGAGTTGAGCTGACGGTAGTCTACGCACATGCGCAGGCTACCGTCCTTCTTCCTCACCAAGACGACTGGAGAGGCATATGGACTGCAACTCTCCCGAATTACCTGCGAGTTAAGCAACTGGCTAATGTGGGTCTTTACCAATTCATACTCGGATGGCGGGATGCGTCTGTAACGCTGTCGGACCGGAGTATCATCTATCAAGGGGATTTCATGGGAGAGAAGGTTAGTACAACCCAAGTCCCCTTCGTGCATTGAGAACACATGTCGGTACTCATGAAGGAGAACCCTAACCTGCTCCTGTTCCTCAACCGATAACCCTCCTAAATCGACCAAATCTATAGGTTCTAACATAACAGAGGCTTCGCAAGAAGCCACCTGAGCCGTCACCGATGAGACTTCAGTCAGACCACAGGGTAGACCCACCAAATGTACTTCTCCCAACTTTCCTATAACTGTAGTAGGATAAAGCACTACATCGATGGTGCCGACATTAACGACGGGGACCGAAACAGTACCGGCATTTACCTGCACTAAAGAGGGTGAGGCCAATAATCCCGCAGGCAAACCTGTCTCAAAGGGCTCAAATAGCACAGTTTTGCCTGCAAGGGAAGATGAGCACGTTGCAGTCACAAACTTCAAAGTGCCACCTGGAATGCGACACACGCTACGCCCTCTTACCTTAGCATTACTGCTGCGATCTGAAGCATGAGTGGCCTGTTGGCAATCTTGAAATGCCCGGGTAATTTTAGAATCCTGAGCCACGAACGGTAGCTCAAATAAAGTGGCTCCATGACGGCCAAAAAGCTCCCGGTAGCAGCGACCGAGCACATTCATCCCCAGAATGCCTGGAGTGTCAGTACCACCACCGGGGGGATCACGGACCACCAGCACACCACAATCAGGGACTGTACTACCGCACAATTCAATGTCTAATTCGAGGTAGCCGATATATGGAATTTCAAGTCCATTAGCTGCACGGAGCTGCAACCAGTGGCATGACCGCAGGCGATCCTGGCCCCATGGCTCAAACCTCAACCGAAAACAAGTTTCTGTAATGGTTGACACCATGGAACCAGTATCTATTAAACAGGGTACCTGGACACCCCCAATATTAACGATAAGGTGTGGACATGAGGAAACCAAGTGGGATGCCGATTCGTTACCATTAAAAACATTAGAGCCACGTGCGCTCCCTACCGAACTCTGGCTCCTAAGCCCGGAAGGAACTAGTTTTCCGAAGGATTAGGGCCGGACAAAGACCTTGGTTGACTGGACAAGGGGGCAACGAGAGGGCGCGACGGGGGACGAGGGGGACAACGTTCCCCGTCGCACTCTCGTGCAAAATGGCCTGGTTGTTGACACCTTCTACAGATCAATTGGGTTGAATGAGACGCACGACCACGTGAAAAGGTATTTTGGTTACGGGTCATAGTTTGGGTGAGCAGATTAATCTGCTGTTGCTGCTGACGCAGCATCTCTCGCAGCTCACCAAGTTCGGACGATTGACCTCCCCGAGCCTGGCTCGGACCTCCCCGAACCTCGAACTGGAACCCACCTATTAAAGGGACCGACTGAGTTCGACCCCTGGCCCCCCCTGGCATTCCCTCCCTTTCCCAACGGATGGCTTCCCCCGGACCTCTAACAACGTTACAGTGGGCTCCCGTCTTATCAATTGCTTCAACTCTCGACGAAGTGCATTATCAGACACACACTCAACAAATTGATCTCTCACAACGATATCGCCATTAGAAATAACGTGCGGCGACTGGCTTTTCACCCTCTCAAAAAGACTCAACAGAGCCAGGGAGAACTCTAACAACGTTTCTCCCTCATGTTGCCGCCGTGAAAAAAATGTTTCCTGCAGTGTGATATATGACTCTGCACAACCATATACTTCACGCAACGCAGAAATGATTTTATCTGAGTCACCCCGGTCAGTACTTGACCGATATTTAATCTCATCTCGGGCTTCTCCTTCAAGATGATCATACAGGAAAAGGGCCTGCTCGGCGGGTGTCATATTACGAATGCGCATGCACGCTCGGGCTTCTTCAACCCACTCGTCAATAGAGATACCAGACCTGCCATTAAAATTTGGACAGCGTCTGTCTCTCGGAATGAACACGAATCGTTCCACCATGCCAGCACCCACATCAGCTGACCGAGGCGTAGAAGGACGTGCCGCACTAGCAGAGGCTGCATCAGGATCGGGCTGCTCAACAGTCGCCCTCTCCTGACGCAGTCTCTCATTATCTGCCCTTAACTGGGCTACTAAATCCCTCATTTCTTGTAGTTCGTTCTCCATAAGTGTGCTGAAAAGGGTACTCACCCAGTCAAAACCCCACTGCACAGTCACCAACGTTCTGCAACCATACAAAACAAAACAAAAAAAACTCCCCAAGTCTGAATCTGAACAACTGCATATGACCCTGCCGACTACGCCAAATGTGGCAGCTTGGTCTAGAGGTGCACTAAAGATTAAAGAAACATTACTGACTACGCCACCCCGGGGCCTATCTCCGGGGAAATGCCCTTTAACCAAGAGCAAAGGCTCAGAGGTTCATTATATCAGAGTCAGGTATCAGACATGGGTGGAGTATAAAACAATAGAAAACTTTATTGTTCTCAATAATAGAAAAGTATCATTTATTTAACACGACACACCAATAAATCAAAACAAATCTACGCACAAAATGACACACATACGCTCACTTCAGAATGGGGCGCTGGCTATCCTTTGACAGAATTGATACAGCAATCATGCGTACACCCTCACTGCACACTCACGCCACACCTCACTGTGAGCACAGCACTCAGGCAAAAGAACCCACCACCACAACCGGAAAGAGACGCTAATCCTCTGTAACTGGCTGCCCCAATTCTGAAGAGAGGAAAAAAAAGAAAGAAAACAACAACAAAACATACACAATAAGCCAAATATATCAACCACATAAACGGAGCAACCGGCAATCTAAAACAAGTTTAAAAGTTCGCCATAGCAATTTGGTTCATCGAATCGAGGCGCCGCGTCCGGTCACCCGACAATGCTGGAGTGGACAAGAATGGGCAACAACAACCATCAATAAATCACAAAAAAGAAACACATTCTATAGGCTGCCTTTAGGCCACCAACACATAAGAGATAAACAAACAAAAATAAACTTGCAAAAAAACTCAAACATATATATATGGGTAATATACCCAACTTAAATCAAATAAGAAAATAAACACAAACACACAACAACAATCAATTCACAAAAGAATCATATGTTTACAGGAAACAAGCTGCAGAAAATAATGGTGACAGTTAGGTGGCTTTATCTCATGTTTAAATACCACTGGAGGCTTTTAATTTGGATTGGTTACTCACAATATGCAATCCATAAAAAAAAATACCACACCAACAGCCCACCATCGGTCCAGCTGATGTAGCGCAGTCAACACCATGAACGATGGATGGGGAAATCAGACGCAGCGTATCAACACTCGATCTGGAACTAAGTTAGTTAATAATGCTCGTCTGGCGGTTCAATGGAACAGACAAACTCGTAGTCCCGTTCCGAAACACTGAAAGCAGAATAGTCACTGGGACAAGTCCAATGATGGCGAAACCGGAAGCAAAACAATGCAGACAGCAAGAGGAACATCCGCTTTAGATGAACCCAGAGCCCACTGTAACATCCCCTGTATGTTGGCCCGCACCTGTAGTGCGATTCACACGGCACCAGAGCTGTAATGTATTAAACACGCATCAAATTGACGGCATCCGGTCGACGGCATCCCACAAAGTTCCCCTGTCCAACCATACAAACAGTCTTGCGTCCCGCCGGAAAGCACGGTGTCTCGCTCAAATGACGCAGAGAGAACGCACACCCATAGCGACACCCTTATATACCGAAGGAACGCAATTAAAGGGGCACGCCCCCTGCATATTACATAACCCGGCCGAAATAAACCGTACTGCTACATTTAGAAAGTTATGTTAGAGCTACAGTGCTCAGAAACACTGTTTTGGAGCTTCTGAGAACATTAAAAGCTGTGCTAGAGCAACTAAGCAAATGAAGAGAATCCAAGGCCACAGAAGTTGAAAAGCTTCTTTCTCAGTGAGAGAACGTTGCTCAAAGCAATTTGAAGAGTAAAACTCAAGTACAAGAAAAATGTTTCTTTATCATGAAATGACATGTAATTTGCAATGCAGCAGACAGATTTTCATTAGTTAGAGCTTTTATGTTTAGAAAGTTATGTTAGAGCTACAGTGCTCAGAAACACTGTTTTGGAGCTTCTGAGAACATTAAAAGCTGTGCTAGAGCAACTAAGCAAATGAAGAGAATCCAAGGCCACAGAAGTTGAAAAGCTTCTTTCTCAGTGAGAGAACGTTGCTCAAAGCAATTTGAAGAGTAAAACTCAAGTACAAGAAAAATGTTTCTTTTTCATGAAATGACATGTAATTTGCAATGCAGAAAACAGATTTTCATTAGTTAGAGCTTTTATGTTTAGAAAGTTATGTTAGAGCTAAAGTGCTCAGAAACACTGTTTTGGAGCTTCTGAGAACACTAAAAGCTGTGCTAGTGCAACTAAGCAAATGAAGAGAATCCAAGGCCACAGAAGCTGAAAAGCTTCTTTCTCAGTGAGAGAAAGTTCAAATTTGAAGCAATTTGAAGAGTAAAACTCAAGTACAAGAAAAATGATTCTTTATCATGAAATGACATATAATTTGCAATGCAGAAGAAAGATTTTCATTAGTTAGAGCTTTTTTGTTTAGAAAGTTATGTTAGAGCTACAGTGCTCAGAAACACTGTTTTAGAGCGTCTGAGAACACTAAAAGCTGTGCTAGTGCAACTAAGCAAATGAAGAAAATCCAAGGCCATAGAAGCTGAAAAGCTTCTTTCTCAGTGAGAGAACGTTGCTCAAAGCAATTTGAAGAGTAAAACTCAAGTACAAGAAAAATCTTTCTTTTTCATGAAATGACATGTAATTTGCAATGCAGAAGACAGATTTTCATTAGTTAGAGCTTTTTTGTTTAGAAAGTTATGTTAGAGCTACAGTGCTCAGAAACACTGTTTTGGAGCTTCTGAGAACACTAAAAGCTGTGCTAGTGCAACTAAGCAAATGAAGAGAATCCAAGGCCACAGAAGCTGAAAAGCTTCTTTCTCAGTGAGAGAACGTTGCTCAAAGCAATTTGAAGAGTAAAACTCAAGTACAAGAAAAATGATTCTTTATCATGAAATGACATATAATTTGCAATGCAGAAGAAAGATTTTCATTAGTTAGAGCTTTTTTGTTTAGAAAGTTATGTTAGAGCTACAGTGCTCAGAAACACTGTTTTAGAGCGTCTGAGAACACTAAAAGCTGTGCTAGTGCAACTAAGCAAATGAAGAGAATCCAAGGCCACAGAAGCTGAAAAGCTTCTTTCTCAGTGAGAGAAAGTTCAAATTTGAAGCAATTTGAAGAGTAAAACTCAAGTACAAGAAAAATGATTCTTTATCATGAAATGACATATAATTTGCAATGCAGAAGACAGATTTTCATTAGTTAGAGCTTTTTTGTTTAGAAAGTTATGTTAGAGCTACAGTGCTCAGAAACACTGTTTTGGAGCTTCTGAGAACACTAAAAGCTGTGCTAGTGCAACTAAGCAAATGAAGAAAATCCAAGGCCACAGAAGCTGAAAAGCTTCTTTCTCAGTGAGAGAACGTTGCTCAAAGCAATTTGAAGAGTAAAACTCAAGTACAAGAAAAATGTTTCTTTATCATGAAATGACATGTAATTTGCAATGCAGTAGACAGATTTTCATTAGTTAGAGCTTTTTTGTTTAGAAAGTTATGTTAGAGCTACAGTGCTCAGAAACACTGTTTTGGAGCTTCTGAGAACACCAAAAGCTGTGCTAGTGCAACTAAGCAAATGAAGAGAATCCAAGGCCACAGAAGCTGAAAAGCTTCTTTCTCAGTGAGAGAACGTTGCTCAAAGCAATTTGAAGAGTAAAACTCAAGTACAAGAAAAATGTTTCTTTATCATGAAATGACATGTAATTTGCAATGCAGAAGACAGATTTTCATTAGTTAGAGCTTTTTTGTTTAGAAAGTTATGTTAGAGCTACAGTGCTCAGAAACACTGTTTTGGAGCTTCTGAGAACAATAAAAGCTGTGCTAGTGCAACTAAGCAAATGAAGAGAATCCAAGGCCACAGAAGCTGAAAAGCTTCTTTCTCAGTGAGAGAACGTTGCTCAAAGCATATTGAAGAGTAAAACTCAAGTACAAGAAAAATGTTTCTTTATCATGAAATGACATGTAATTTGCAATGCAGTAGACAGATTTTCATTAGTTAGAGCTTTTTTGTTTAGAAAGTTATGTTAGAGCTAAAGTGCTCAGAAACACTGTTTTGGAGCTTCTGAGAACACTAAAAGCTGTGCTAGTGCAACTAAGCAAATGAAGAAAATCCAAGGCCATAGAAGCCTGCCACAACTTGCAGCCGTTCTCGAGCACCCTCCATGGCAACATGTAGCCGTGCCTGGTGCTCCTCTATCCACTTGTGTACTCGGCCTGCCACAGGTTCTCGTATCTGGCCAAGCAAGAAATCTATAGGCAACCTCGGTTCTTGCCCAAACATTAAAAAATGAGGAGATTCACCAGTGGCCTGGTGGGGGGTGGTATTATAACAAAACAACACCTGCGCCAGGCATGATGCCCAGTCCCTTTTCCTCGCGGTGGGCAAGGTTCGCAGCAAATTGTGTAGGGTCCGATTAAACCTCTCACACTGGCCGTTACCAGCTGGATGGTACGGACTGGTGCGAGACCGACCCACCTTGTAGAGACTGCACAACTGCTGGATCAAGTGGGACTCAAAATTGCGGCCCTGGTCGGAATGAATCCGACCAGGAACCCCAAACTTAAAAAACCACTCCTCCACCAGGACCCGGGCCACAGTTGTGGCCTGCTGATCCCAAGTGGGAATTGCCACCGTAAATTTACTAAAAACGTCCGTCATTATCAACACGTTCTCCTGGCCGGCCTGCGATGGCTCCAACACTGTAAAATCAATAGCCACTATTTCATTCGGGCGAGAGGCCAATAGATGCCCCATATAGCTTCGGGCAACTGGTGCCACATCTTTGGCTTGCTGACAGCGTTCGCACCGCTGGATCCAGCGGGCCACATCAGCGGACATACCCGGCCAGTAGCACCGCTGCCGTGCCAGCTCCAGGATGCGCTCAACGCCCTGATGTCCATGATGCTGGTGTAATGATGTTAAAACCTCTGACTGCAAAACCTCTGGAACTACCACCTGAAGCACCACTTCCCCTCCGTCAGGACGGAAAGCCTTACGATACAATAGGCCCTCCTGCTGCACAAACCGATCCCATTGGCGAAGGAGCATAGTCACCAGTTTAGGAAAAAGTCTCCGCTCTTGCGACCCTGGGCATTGCCCTTTCCTCCAGAACCTTAAGACTTCCCCGATAACAGGATCTGCCTCCTGTAAGGCCACCAGGTCAAGTGCTGAACAACTCGGAAAGACCTGAATGGCACTCAAGGTGGTAGCCTGCACTGGTTCTATACTCACAGCTCGCCTCAATAGCTCTGGCACAACCAACCCCAAGGAATCACTACTATCAATTGTCTGCACTGTTGGAGGCAGCCGCGACAGTGCATCAGCATTCTGGTTAGTTCTACCTGCCCGGTACTGAATTTCAAAGTCAAATGCGGCCAATTCAGCTGCCCACCTCTGCTCGGTAGCACCCAGCTTGGCCGTAGCCAGATGACTCAACGGGTTGTTATCAGTACGTACAACGCACTTATGCCCTAACAGATACTCTCTGTATTTTTCGGCCATGGCCCACTTAAGGGCCAAAAACTCAAGCCTCATAGAGCTATATGTGGCAGTGTTTCGCTCAGCCGGACGAAGGCCACGGCTAGCATAGGCAACTGGTCTAACCTTCCCATTAACTTCCTGCGACAACACCGCTCCCAGCCCGGCATAGCTGGCATCCACTTCCAATATGAACGGTTGCGTGAAATCTGCATACGCCAAGACTGGTGCCGTCGTAAGTTTAAGTTTCAAAGTCTGAAATGCCTCCTCGCACTCTGAGGACCACACAGCGGTCAATTCCTGACTACGCTTACCTGACTTACCTCGAGTTAGTTCGGCCACTATTTTGTGTAATGGGGCCGCTAATTTAGCGAACCCCTGTACAAAACGCCTATAGTAGCTGACAAAACCCAAGAAGGTTCGCAACTCTGCCACAGTCCTAGGACAAGGCCACTGAGCTACGGCCTCAACCTTACTTGGGTCCGTCGCTACTCCCTGGGCCGAAATAACATGCCCCAAATACCTTACCTTCTCACGAAAAAATGCGCATTTCTCAAGCTTTACTCTGAGGCCTTCGGCTCCCAAGCGATCCAGCACCATCCTTAGCCTCTGCAGATGTTGTTGCACCGAGGAAGAAAACACTATAATATCATCAAGATATAACAGGACGGATTGGTGCCGCTGGTCGCCAAAGAGCCGCTCCATCAAGCGTTGGAACGTGCTTGGGGCGTTGCACAAACCAAAGGGCATCCGATTCCATTCGAATAGCCCAAAGGGCGTGCAGAAGGCAGTCTTAGGACGATCGGATTCAGAGACAGGGACCTGGTTGTACCCACTGGCCAGATCTAAAGTAGAAAACCAGTGGGCCCCTGCCAATGAATCCAATGTTTCCTCAATACGAGGCAATGGAAACGCATCCTTACGCGTCTTGGAGTTGAGCTGACGGTAGTCTACGCACATGCGCAGGCTACCGTCCTTCTTCCTCACCAAGACGACTGGAGAGGCATATGGACTGCAACTCTCCCGAATTACCTGCGAGTTAAGCAACTGGCTAATGTGGGTCTTTACCAATTCATACTCGGATGGCGGGATGCGTCTGTAACGCTGTCGGACCGGAGTATCATCTATCAAGGGGATTTCATGGGAGAGAAGGTTAGTACAACCCAAGTCCCCTTCGTGCATTGAGAACACATGTCGGTACTCATGAAGGAGAACCCTAACCTGCTCCTGTTCCTCAACCGATAACCCTCCTAAATCGACCAAATCTATAGGTTCTAACATAACAGAGGCTTCGCAAGAAGCCACCTGAGCCGTCACCGATGAGACTTCAGTCAGACCACAGGGTAGACCCACCAAATGTACTTCTCCCAACTTTCCTATAACTGTAGTAGGATAAAGCACTACATCGATGGTGCCGACATTAACGACGGGGACCGAAACAGTACCGGCATTTACCTGCACTAAAGAGGGTGAGGCCAATAATCCCGCAGGCAAACCTGTCTCAAAGGGCTCAAATAGCACAGTTTTGCCTGCAAGGGAAGATGAGCACGTTGCAGTCACAAACTTCAAAGTGCCACCTGGAATGCGACACACGCTACGCCCTCTTACCTTAGCATTACTGCTGCGATCTGAAGCATGAGTGGCCTGTTGGCAATCTTGAAATGCCCGGGTAATTTTAGAATCCTGAGCCACGAACGGTAGCTCAAATAAAGTGGCTCCATGACGGCCAAAAAGCTCCCGGTAGCAGCGACCGAGCACATTCATCCCCAGAATGCCTGGAGTGTCAGTACCACCACCGGGGGGATCACGGACCACCAGCACACCACAATCAGGGACTGTACTACCGCACAATTCAATGTCTAATTCGAGGTAGCCGATATATGGAATTTCAAGTCCATTAGCTGCACGGAGCTGCAACCAGTGGCATGACCGCAGGCGATCCTGGCCCCATGGCTCAAACCTCAACCGAAAACAAGTTTCTGTAATGGTTGACACCATGGAACCAGTATCTATTAAACAGGGTACCTGGACACCCCCAATATTAACGATAAGGTGTGGACATGAGGAAACCAAGTGGGATGCCGATTCGTTACCATTAAAAACATTAGAGCCACGTGCGCTCCCTACCGAACTCTGGCTCCTAAGCCCGGAAGGAACTAGTTTTCCGAAGGATTAGGGCCGGACAAAGACCTTGGTTGACTGGACAAGGGGGCAACGAGAGGGCGCGACGGGGGACGAGGGGGACAACGTTCCCCGTCGCACTCTCGTGCAAAATGGCCTGGTTGTTGACACCTTCTACAGATCAATTGGGTTGAATGAGACGCACGACCACGTGAAAAGGTATTTTGGTTACGGGTCATAGTTTGGGTGAGCAGATTAATCTGCTGTTGCTGCTGACGCAGCATCTCTCGCAGCTCACCAAGTTCGGACGATTGACCTCCCCGAGCCTGGCTCGGACCTCCCCGAACCTCGAACTGGAACCCACCTATTAAAGGGACCGACTGAGTTCGACCCCTGGCCCCCCCTGGCATTCCCTCCCTTTCCCAACGGATGGCTTCCCCCGGACCTCTAACAACGTTACAGTGGGCTCCCGTCTTATCAATTGCTTCAACTCTCGACGAAGTGCATTATCAGACACACACTCAACAAATTGATCTCTCACAACGATATCGCCATTAGAAATAACGTGCGGCGACTGGCTTTTCACCCTCTCAAAAAGACTCAACAGAGCCAGGGAGAACTCTAACAACGTTTCTCCCTCATGTTGCCGCCGTGAAAAAAATGTTTCCTGCAGTGTGATATATGACTCTGCACAACCATATACTTCACGCAACGCAGAAATGATTTTATCTGAGTCACCCCGGTCAGTACTTGACCGATATTTAATCTCATCTCGGGCTTCTCCTTCAAGATGATCATACAGGAAAAGGGCCTGCTCGGCGGGTGTCATATTACGAATGCGCATGCACGCTCGGGCTTCTTCAACCCACTCGTCAATAGAGATACCAGACCTGCCATTAAAATTTGGACAGCGTCTGTCTCTCGGAATGAACACGAATCGTTCCACCATGCCAGCACCCACATCAGCTGACCGAGGCGTAGAAGGACGTGCCGCACTAGCAGAGGCTGCATCAGGATCGGGCTGCTCAACAGTCGCCCTCTCCTGACGCAGTCTCTCATTATCTGCCCTTAACTGGGCTACTAAATCCCTCATTTCTTGTAGTTCGTTCTCCATAAGTGTGCTGAAAAGGGTACTCACCCAGTCAAAACCCCACTGCACAGTCACCAACGTTCTGCAACCATACAAAACAAAACAAAAAAAACTCCCCAAGTCTGAATCTGAACAACTGCATATGACCCTGCCGACTACGCCAAATGTGGCAGCTTGGTCTAGAGGTGCACTAAAGATTAAAGAAACATTACTGACTACGCCACCCCGGGGCCTATCTCCGGGGAAATGCCCTTTAACCAAGAGCAAAGGCTCAGAGGTTCATTATATCAGAGTCAGGTATCAGACATGGGTGGAGTATAAAACAATAGAAAACTTTATTGTTCTCAATAATAGAAAAGTATCATTTATTTAACACGACACACCAATAAATCAAAACAAATCTACGCACAAAATGACACACATACGCTCACTTCAGAATGGGGCGCTGGCTATCCTTTGACAGAATTGATACAGCAATCATGCGTACACCCTCACTGCACACTCACGCCACACCTCACTGTGAGCACAGCACTCAGGCAAAAGAACCCACCACCACAACCGGAAAGAGACGCTAATCCTCTGTAACTGGCTGCCCCAATTCTGAAGAGAGGAAAAAAAAGAAAGAAAACAACAACAAAACATACACAATAAGCCAAATATATCAACCACATAAACGGAGCAACCGGCAATCTAAAACAAGTTTAAAAGTTCGCCATAGCAATTTGGTTCATCGAATCGAGGCGCCGCGTCCGGTCACCCGACAATGCTGGAGTGGACAAGAATGGGCAACAACAACCATCAATAAATCACAAAAAAGAAACACATTCTATAGGCTGCCTTTAGGCCACCAACACATAAGAGATAAACAAACAAAAATAAACTTGCAAAAAAACTCAAACATATATATATGGGTAATATACCCAACTTAAATCAAATAAGAAAATAAACACAAACACACAACAACAATCAATTCACAAAAGAATCATATGTTTACAGGAAACAAGCTGCAGAAAATAATGGTGACAGTTAGGTGGCTTTATCTCATGTTTAAATACCACTGGAGGCTTTTAATTTGGATTGGTTACTCACAATATGCAATCCATAAAAAAAAATACCACACCAACAGCCCACCATCGGTCCAGCTGATGTAGCGCAGTCAACACCATGAACGATGGATGGGGAAATCAGACGCAGCGTATCAACACTCGATCTGGAACTAAGTTAGTTAATAATGCTCGTCTGGCGGTTCAATGGAACAGACAAACTCGTAGTCCCGTTCCGAAACACTGAAAGCAGAATAGTCACTGGGACAAGTCCAATGATGGCGAAACCGGAAGCAAAACAATGCAGACAGCAAGAGGAACATCCGCTTTAGATGAACCCAGAGCCCACTGTAACATCCCCTGTATGTTGGCCCGCACCTGTAGTGCGATTCACACGGCACCAGAGCTGTAATGTATTAAACACGCATCAAATTGACGGCATCCGGTCGACGGCATCCCACAAAGTTCCCCTGTCCAACCATACAAACAGTCTTGCGTCCCGCCGGAAAGCACGGTGTCTCGCTCAAATGACGCAGAGAGAACGCACACCCATAGCGACACCCTTATATACCGAAGGAACGCAATTAAAGGGGCACGCCCCCTGCATATTACATAACCCGGCCGAAATAAACCGTACTGCTACATTTAGAAAGTTATGTTAGAGCTACAGTGCTCAGAAACACTGTTTTGGAGCTTCTGAGAACACTAAAAGATGTGCTAGTGCAACTAAGCAAATGAAGAGAATCCAAGGCCACAGAAGCTGAAAAGCTTCTTTCTCGTGAGAGAACGTTGCTCAAAGCAATTTGAAGAGTAAAACTCAAGTACAAGAAAAATGTTTCTTTATCATGAAATGACATGTAATTTGCAATGCAGTAGACAGATTTTCATTAGTTAGAGCTTTTTTGTTTAGAAAGTTATGTTAGAGCTACAGTGCTCAGAAACACTGTTTTGGAGCTTCTGAGAACACTAAAAGCTGTGCTAGTGCAACTAAGCAAATGAAGAGAATCCAAGGCCACAGAAGCTGAAAAGCTTCTTTCTCAGTGAGAGAACGTTGCTCAAAGCAATTTGAAGAGTAAAACTCAAGTACAAGAAAAATGTTTCTTTATCATGAAATGACATGTAATTTGCAATGCAGCAGACAGATTTTCATTAGTTAGAGCTTTTATGTTTAGAAAGTTATGTTAGAGCTACAGTGCTCAGAAACACTGTTTTGGAGCTTCTGAGAACATTAAAAGCTGTGCTAGAGCAACTAAGCAAATGAAGAGAATCCAAGGCCACAGAAGTTGAAAAGCTTCTTTCTCAGTGAGAGAACGTTGCTCAAAGCAATTTGAAGAGTAAAACTCAAGTACAAGAAAAATCTTTCTTTTTCATGAAATGACATGTAATTTGCAATGCAGAAGACAGATTTTCATTAGTTAGAGCTTTTTTGTTTAGAAAGTTATGTTAGAGCTACAGTGCTCAGAAACACTGTTTTGGAGCTTCTGAGAACACTAAAAGCTGTGCTAGAGCAACTAAGCAAATGAAGAGAATCCAAGGCCACAGAAGCTGAAAAGCTTCTTTCTCAGTGAGAGAATGTTGCTCAAAGCAATTTGAAGAGTAAAACTCAAGTACAAGAAAAATGTTTCTTTTTCATGAAATGACATGTAATTTGCAATGCAGAAAACAGATTTTCATTAGTTAGAGCTTTTTTGTTTAGAAAGTTATGTTAGAGCTAAAGTGCTCAGAAACACTGTTTTGGAGCTTCTGAGAACACTAAAAGCTGTGCTAGTGCAACTAAGCAAATGAAGAGAATCCAAGGCCACAGAAGCTGAAAAGCTTCTTTCTCAGTGAGAGAAAGTTCAAATTTGAAGCAATTTGAAGAGTAAAACTCAAGTACAAGAAAAATCTTTCTTTTTCATGAAATGACATGTAATTTGCAATGCAGTAGACAGATTTTCATTAGTTAGAGCTTTTTTGTTTAGAAAGTTATGTTAGAGCTACAGTGCTCAGAAACACTGTTTTGGAGCTTCTGAGAACACCAAAAGCTGTGCTAGTGCAACTAAGCAAATGAAGAGAATCCAAGGCCACAGAAGCTGAAAAGCTTCTTTCTCAGTGAGAGAACGTTGCTCAAAGCAATTTGAAGAGTAAAACTCAAGTACAAGAAAAATGTTTCTTTATCATGAAATGACATGTAATTTGCAATGCAGAAGACAGATTTTCATTAGTTAGAGCTTTTTTGTTTAGAAAGTTATGTTAGAGCTACAGTGCTCAGAAACACTGTTTTGGAGCTTCTGAGAACACTAAAAGCTGTGCTAGTGCAACTAAGCAAATGAAGAAAATCCAAGGCCATAGAAGCTGAAAAGCTTCTTTCTCAGTGAGAGAAAGTTCAAATTTGAAGCAATTTGAAGAGTAAAACTCAAGTACAAGAAAAATGATTCTTTATCATGAAATGACATATAATTTGCAATGCAGAAGAAAGATTTTCATTAGTTAGAGCTTTTTTGTTTAGAAAGTTATGTTAGAGCTACAGTGCTCAGAAACACTGTTTTAGAGCGTCTGAGAACACTAAAAGCTGTGCTAGTGCAACTAAGCAAATGAAGAAAATCCAAGGCCATAGAAGCTGAAAAGCTTCTTTCTCAGTGAGAGAACGTTGCTCAAAGCAATTTGAAGAGTAAAACTCAAGTACAAGAAAAATCTTTCTTTTTCATGAAATGACATGTAATTTGCAATGCAGAAGACAGATTTTCATTAGTTAGAGCTTTTTTGTTTAGAAAGTTATGTTAGAGCTACAGTGCTCAGAAACACTGTTTTGGAGTTTCTGAGAACACTAAAAGCTGTGCTAGTGCAACTAAGCAAATGAAGAGAATCCAAGGCCACAGAAGCTGAAAAGCTTCTTTCTCAGTGAGAGAACGTTGCTCAAAGCAATTTGAAGAGTAAAACTCAAGTACAAGAAAAATGTTTCTTTATCATGAAATGACATGTAATTTGCAATGCAGTAGACAGATTTTCATTAGTTAGAGCTTTTTTGTTTAGAAAGTTATGTTAGAGCTACAGTGCTCAGAAACACTGTTTTAGAGCGTCTGAGAACACTAAAAGCTGTGCTAGTGCAACTAAGCAAATGAAGAGAATCCAAGGCCACAGAAGCTGAAAAGCTTCTTTCTCAGTGAGAGAAAGTTCAAATTTGAAGCAATTTGAAGAGTAAAACTCAAGTACAAGAAAAATGATTCTTTATCATGAAATGACATATAATTTGCAATGCAGAAGAAAGATTTTCATTAGTTAGAGCTTTTTTGTTTAGAAAGTTATGTTAGAGCTACAGTGCTCAGAAACACTGTTTTAGAGCGTCTGAGAACACTAAAAGCTGTGCTAGTGCAACTAAGCAAATGAAGAAAATCCAAGGCCATAGAAGCTGAAAAGCTTCTTTCTCAGTGAGAGAACGTTGCTCAAAGCAATTTGAAGAGTAAAACTCAAGTACAAGAAAAATCTTTCTTTTTCATGAAATGACATGTAATTTGCAATGCAGAAGACAGATTTTCATTAGTTAGAGCTTTTTTGTTTAGAAAGTTATGTTAGAGCTACAGTGCTCAGAAACACTGTTTTAGAGCGTCTGAGAACACCAAAAGCTGTGCTAGTGCAACTAAGCAAATGAAGAAAATCCAAGGCCACGGAAGCTGAAAAGCTTCTTTCTCAGTGAGAGAACGTTGCTCAAAGCAATTTGAAGAGTAAAACTCAAGTACAAGAAAAATCTTTCTTTTTCATGAAATGACATGTAATTTGCAATGCAGAAGACAGATTTTCATTAGTTAGAGCTTTTTTGTTTAGAAAGTTATGTTAGAGCTACAGTGCTCAGAAACACTGTTTTGGAGCTTCTGAGAACACTAAAAGCTGTGCTAGTGCAACTAAGCAAATGAAGAGAATCCAAGGCCACAGAAGCTGAAAAGCTTCTTTCTCAGTGAGAGAACGTTGCTCAAAGCAATTTGAAGAGTAAAACTCAAGTACAAGAAAAATGTTTCTTTATCATGAAATGACATGTAATTTGCAATGCAGTAGACAGATTTTCATTAGTTAGAGCTTTTTTGTTTAGAAAGTTATGTTAGAGCTACAGTGCTCAGAAACACTGTTTTGGAGCTTCTGAGAACACTAAAAGCTGTGCTAGTGCAACTAAGCAAATGAAGAAAATCCAAGGCCATAGAAGCTGAAAAGCTTCTTTCTCAGTGAGAGAACGTTGCTCAAAGCAATTTGAAGAGTAAAACTCAAGTACAAGAAAAATCTTTCTTTTTCATGAAATGACATGTAATTTGCAATGCAGAAGACAGATTTTCATTAGTTAGAGCTTTTTTGTTTAGAAAGTTATGTTAGAGCTACAGTGCTCAGAAACACTGTTTTAGAGCGTCTGAGAACACCAAAAGCTGTGCTAGTGCAACTAAGGAAATAAAGAAAATCCAAGGCCACAGAAGCTGAAAAGCTTCTTTCTCAGTGAGAGAACGTTGCTCAAAGCAATTTGAAGAGTAAAACTCAAGTACAAGAAAAATCTTTCTTTTTCATGAAATGACATGTAATTTGCAATGCAGAAGACAGATTTTCATTAGTTAGAGCTTTTTTGTTTAGAAAGTTATGTTAGAGCTACAGTGCTCAGAAACACTGTTTTAGAGCGTCTGAGAACACCAAAAGCTGTGCTAGTGCAACTAAGGAAATAAAGAAAATCCAAGGCCACAGAAGCTGAAAAGCTTCTTTCTCAGTGAGAGAACGTTGCTCAAAGCAATTTGAAGAGTAAAACTCAAGTACAAGAAAAATCTTTCTTTTTCATGAAATGACATGTAATTTGCAATGCAGAAGACAGATTTTCATTAGTTAGAGCTTTTTTGTTTAGAAAGTTATGTTAGAGCTACAGTGCTCAGAAACACTGTTTTAGAGCGTCTGAGAACACTAAAAGCTGTGCTAGTGCAACTAAGCAAATGAAGAGAATCCAAGGCCACAGAAGCTGAAAAGCTTCTTTCTCAGTGAGAGAAAGTTCAAATTTGAAGCAATTTGAAGAGTAAAACTCAAGTACAAGAAAAATGATTCTTTATCATGAAATGACATATAATTTGCAATGCAGAAGAAAGATTTTCATTAGTTAGAGCTTTTTTTATTAGAAAGTTATGTTAGAGCTACAGTGCTCAGAAACACTGTTTTAGAGCGTCTGAGAACACTAAAAGCTGTGCTAGTGCAGCTAAGCAAATGAAGAAAATCCAAGGCCATAGAAGCTGAAAAGCTTCTTTCTCAGTGAGAGAACGTTGCTCAAAGCAATTTGAAGAGTAAAACTCAAGTACAAGAAAAATCTTTCTTTTTCATGAAATGACATGTAATTTGCAATGCAGAAGACAGATTTTCATTAGTTAGAGCTTTTTTGTTTAGAAAGTTATGTTAGAGCTACAGTGCTCAGAAACACTGTTTTGGAGCTTCTGAGAACACTAAAAGCTGTGCTAGTGCAACTAAGCAAATGAAGAAAATCCAAGGCCACAGAAGCTGAAAAGCTTCTTTCTCAGTGAGAGAACGTTGCTCAAAGCAATTTGAAGAGTAAAACTCAAGTACAAGAAAAATGTTTCTTTATCATGAAATGACATGTAATTTGCAATGCAGTAGACAGTTTTTCATTAGTTAGAGCTTTTTTGTTTAGAAAGTTATGTTAGAGCTACAGTGCTCAGAAACACTGTTTTAGAGCGTCTGAGAACACTAAAAGCTGTGCTAGTGCAACTAAGCAAATGAAGAGAATCCAAGGCCACAGAAGCTGAAAAGCTTCTTTCTCAGTGAGAGAAAGTTCAAATTTGAAGCAATTTGAAGAGTAAAACTCAAGTACAAGAAAAATGATTCTTTATCATGAAATGACATATAATTTGCAATGCAGAAGAAAGATTTTCATTAGTTAGAGCTTTTTTGTTTAGAAAGTTATGTTAGAGCTACAGTGCTCAGAAACACTGTTTTAGAGCGTCTGAGAACACTAAAAGCTGTGCTAGTGCAACTAAGCAAATGAAGAAAATCCAAGGCCATAGAAGCTGAAAAGCTTCTTTCTCAGTGAGAGAACGTTGCTCAAAGCAATTTGAAGAGTAAAACTCAAGTACAAGAAAAATGTTTCTTTATAATGAAATGACATGTAATTTGCAATGCAGTAGACAGATTTTCATTAGTTAGAGCTTTTTTGTTTAGAAAGTTATGTTAGAGCTACAGTGCTCAGAAACACTGTTTTAGAGCGTCTGAGAACACCAAAAGCTGTGCTAGTGCAACTAAGCAAATGAAGAAAATCCAAGGCCACAGAAGCTGAAAAGCTTCTTTCTCAGTGAGAGAACGTTGCTCAAAGCAATTTGAAGAGTAAAACTCAAGTACAAGAAAAATGTTTCTTTATCATGAAATGACATGTAATTTGCAAAGCTCTAACTGATTTTCATTAGTTAGAGCTTTTTTGTTTAGAAAGTTATGTTAGAGCTACAGTGCTCAGAAACACTGTTTTGGAGCTTCTGAGAACATTAAAAGCTGTGCTAGAGCAACTAAGCAAATGAAGAGAATCCAAGGCCACAGAAGCTGAAAAGCTTCTTTCTCAGTGAGAGAACGTTGCTCAAAGCAATTTGAAGAGTAAAACTCAAGTACAAGAAAAATGTTTCTTTATCATGAAATGACATGTAATTTGCAATGCAGTAGACAGATTTTCATTAGTTAGAGCTTTTTTGTTTAGAAAGTTATGTTAGAGCTACAGTGCTCAGAAACACTGTTTTGGAGCTTCTGAGAACACTAAAAGCTGTGCTAGTGCAACTAAGCAAATGAAGAGAATCCAAGGCCACAGAAGCTGAAAAGCTTCTTTCTCAGTGAGAGAGCGTTGCTCAGAGCAATTTGAAGAGTAAAACTCAAGTACAAGAAAAATGTTTCTTTATCATGAAATGACGTGTAATTTGCAATGCAGTAGACAGATTTTCATTAGTTAGAGCTTTTTTGTTTAGAAAGTTATGTTAGAGCTACAGTGCTCAGAAACACTGTTTTAGAGCGTCTGAGAACACTAAAAGCTGTGCTAGTGCAACTAAGCAAATGAAGAGAATCCAAGGCCACAGAGGCTGAAAAGCTTCTTTCTCAGTGAGAGAAAGTTCAAATTTGAAGCAATTTGAAGAGTAAAACTCAAGTACAAGAAAAATGATTCTTTATCATGAAATGACATATAATTTGCAATGCAGAAGAAAGATTTTCATTAGTTAGAGCTTTTTTGATTAGAAAGTTATGTTAGAGCTACAGTGCTCAGAAACACTGTTTTAGAACGTCTGAGAACACCAAAAGCTGTGCTAGTGCAACTAAGCAAATGAAGAAAATCCAAGGCCATAGAAGCTGAAAAGCTTCTTTCTCAGTGAGAGAACGTTGCTCAAAGCAATTTGAAGAGTAAAACTCAAGTACAAGAAAAATCTTTCTTTTTCATGAAATGACGTAATTTGCAATGCAGAAGACAGATTTTCATTAGTTAGAGCTTTTTTGTTTAGAAAGTTATGTTAGAGCTACAGTGCTCAGAAACACTGTTTTGGAGCTTCTGAGAACACTAAAAGCTGTGCTAGTGCAACTAAGCAAATGAAGAGAATCCAAGGCCACAGAAGCTGAAAAGCTTCTTTCTCAGTGAGAGAATGTTGCTCAAAGCAATTTGAAGAGTAAAACTCAAGTACAAGAAAAATGTTTCTTTTTCATGAAATGACATGTAATTTGCAATGCAGTAGACAGATTTTCATTAGTTAGAGCTTTTTTGTTTAGAAAGTTATGTTAGAGCTACAGTGCTCAGAAACACTGTTTTGGAGCTTCTGAGAACACTAAAAGCTGTGCTAGTGCAACTAAGCAAATGAAGAAAATCCAAGGCCATAGAAGCTGAAAAGCTTCTTTCTCAGTGAGAGAACGTTGCTCAAAGCAATTTGAAGAGTAAAACTCAAGTACAAGAAAAATCTTTCTTTTTCATGAAATGACATGTAATTTGCAATGCAGAAGACAGATTTTCATTAGTTAGAGCTTTTTTGTTTAGAAAGTTATGTTAGAGCTACAGTGCTCAGAAACACTGTTTTAGAGCGTCTGAGAACACTAAAAGCTGTGCTAGTGCAACTAAGCAAATGAAGAGAATCCAAGGCCACAGAAGCTGAAAAGCTTCTTTCTCAGTGAGAGAAAGTTCAAATTTGAAGCAATTTGAAGAGTAAAACTCAAGTACAAGAAAAATGATTCTTTATCATGAAATGACATATAATTTGCAATGCAGAAGAAAGATTTTCATTAGTTAGAGCTTTTTTTATTAGAAAGTTATGTTAGAGCTACAGTGCTCAGAAACACTGTTTTAGAGCGTCTGAGAACACTAAAAGCTGTGCTAGTGCAGCTAAGCAAATGAAGAAAATCCAAGGCCATAGAAGCTGAAAAGCTTCTTTCTCAGTGAGAGAACGTTGCTCAAAGCAATTTGAAGAGTAAAACTCAAGTACAAGAAAAATCTTTCTTTTTCATGAAATGACATGTAATTTGCAATGCAGAAGACAGATTTTCATTAGTTAGAGCTTTTTTGTTTAGAAAGTTATGTTAGAGCTACAGTGCTCAGAAACACTGTTTTGGAGCTTCTGAGAACACTAAAAGCTGTGCTAGTGCAACTAAGCAAATGAAGAGAATCCAAGGCCACAGAAGCTGAAAAGCTTCTTTCTCAGTGAGAGAACGTTGCTCAAAGCAATTTGAAGAGTAAAACTCAAGTACAAGAAAAATGTTTCTTTATCATGAAATGACATGTAATTTGCAATGCAGTAGACAGATTTTCATTAGTTAGAGCTTTTTTGTTTAGAAAGTTATGTTAGAGCTACAGTGCTCAGAAACACTGTTTTAGAGCGTCTGAGAACACCAAAAGCTGTGCTAGTGCAACTAAGCAAATGAAGAAAATCCAAGGCCACAGAAGCTGAAAAGCTTCTTTCTCAGTGAGAGAACGTTGCTCAAAGCAATTTGAAGAGTAAAACTCAAGTACAAGAAAAATGTTTCTTTATCATGAAATGACATGTAATTTGCAATGCAGTAGACAGATTTTCATTAGTTAGAGCTTTTTTGTTTAGAAAGTTATGTTAGAGCTACAGTGCTCAGAAACACTGTTTTAGAGCGTCTGAGAACACTAAAAGCTGTGCTAGTGCAACTAAGCAAATGAAGAGAATCCAAGGCCACAGAGGCTGAAAAGCTTCTTTCTCAGTGAGAGAAAGTTCAAATTTGAAGCAATTTGAAGAGTAAAACTCAAGTACAAGAAAAATGATTCTTTATCATGAAATGACATATAATTTGCAATGCAGAAGAAAGGTTTTCATTAGTTAGAGCTTTTTTGATTAGAAAGTTATGTTAGAGCTACAGTGCTCAGAAACACTGTTTTGGAGCTTCTGAGAACACTAAAAGCTGTGCTAGTGCAACTAAGCAAATGAAGATAATCCACGGCCACAGAAGCTGAAAAGCTTCTTTCTCAGTGAGAGAATGTTGCTCAAAGCAATTTGAAGAGTAAAACTCAAGTACAAGAAAAATGTTTCTTTTTCATGAAATGACATGTAATTTGCAATGCAGAAAACAGATTTTCATTAGTTAGAGCTTTTTTGTTTAGAAAGTTATGTTAGAGCTAAAGTGCTCAGAAACACTGTTTTGGAGCTTCTGAGAACACTAAAAGCTGTGCTAGTGCAACTAAGCAAATGAAGAGAATCCAAGGCCACAGAAGCTGAAAAGCTTCTTTCTCAGTGAGAGAACGTTGCTCAAAGCAATTTGAAGAGTAAAACTCAAGTACAAGAAAAATGTTTCTTTATCATGAAATGACATGTAATTTGCAAAGCTCTAACTGATTTTCATTAGTTAGAGCTTTTTTGTTTAGAAAGTTATGTTAGAGCTACAGTGCTCAGAAACACTGTTTTGCAGCTTCTGAGAACACCAAAAGCTGTGCTAGTGCAACTACGCAAATGAAGAGAATCCAAGGCCACAGAAGCTGAAAAGCTTCTTTCTCAGTGAGAGAACGTTGCTCAAAGCAATTTGAAGAGTAAAACTCAAGTACAATAAAAATGTTTCTTTATCATGAAATGACATGTAATTTGCAATGCAGTAGACAGATTTTCATTAGTTAGAGCTTTTTTGTTTAGAAAGTTATGTTAGAGCTACAGTGCTCAGAAACACTGTTTTGGAGCTTCTGAGAACATTAAAAGCTGTGCTAGAGCAACTAAGCAAATGAAGAGAATCCAAGGCCACAGAAGCTGAAAAGCTTCTTTCTCAGTGAGAGAACGTTGCTCAAAGCAATTTGAAGAGTAAAACTCAAGTACAAGAAAAATGTTTCTTTATCATGAAATGACATGTAATTTGCAATGCAGTAGACAGATTTTCATTAGTTAGAGCTTTTTTGTTTAGAAAGTTATGTTAGAGCTACAGTGCTCAGAAACACTGTTTTGGAGCTTCTGAGAACACTAAAAGCTGTGCTAGTGCAACTAAGCAAATGAAGAGAATCCAAGGCCACAGAAGCTGAAAAGCTTCTTTCTCAGTGAGAGAGCGTTGCTCAGAGCAATTTGAAGAGTAAAACTCAAGTACAAGAAAAATGTTTCTTTATCATGAAATGACATGTAATTTGCAATGCAGTAGACAGATTTTCATTAGTTAGAGCTTTTTTGTTTAGAAAGTTATGTTAGAGCTACAGTGCTCAGAAACACTGTTTTAGAGCGTCTGAGAACACCAAAAGCTGTGCTAGTGCAACTAAGCAAATGAAGAAAATCCAAGGCCATAGAAGCTGAAAAGCTTCTTTCTCAGTGAGAGAACGTTGCTCAAAGCAATTTGAAGAGTAAAACTCAAGTACAAGAAAAATCTTTCTTTTTCATGAAATGACGTAATTTGCAATGCAGAAGACAGATTTTCATTAGTTAGAGCTTTTTTGTTTAGAAAGTTATGTTAGAGCTACAGTGCTCAGAAACACTGTTTTGGAGCTTCTGAGAACACTAAAAGCTGTGCTAGTGCAACTAAGCAAATGAAGAGAATCCAAGGCCACAGAAGCTGAAAAGCTTCTTTCTCAGTGAGAGAAAGTTCAAATTTGAAGCAATTTGAAGAGTAAAACTCAAGTACAAGAAAAATGATTCTTTATCATGAAATGACATATAATTTGCAATGCAGAAGAAAGATTTTCATTAGTTAGAGCTTTTTTGTTTAGAAAGTTATGTTAGAGCTACAGTGCTCAGAAACACTGTTTTAGAGCGTCTGAGAACACTAAAAGCTGTGCTAGTGCAACTAAGCAAATGAAGAAAATCCAAGGCCATAGAAGCTGAAAAGCTTCTTTCTCAGTGAGAGAACGTTGCTCAAAGCAATTTGAAGAGTAAAACTCAAGTACAAGAAAAATCTTTCTTTTTCATGAAATGACATGTAATTTGCAATGCAGAAGACAGATTTTCATTAGTTAGAGCTTTTTTGTTTAGAAAGTTATGTTAGAGCTACAGTGCTCAGAAACACTGTTTTGGAGCTTCTGAGAACACTAAAAGCTGTGCTAGTGCAACTAAGCAAATGAAGAGAATCCAAGGCCACAGAAGCTGAAAAGCTTCTTTCTCAGTGAGAGAACGTTGCTCAAAGCAATTTGAAGAGTAAAACTCAAGTACAAGAAAAATGTTTCTTTATCATGAAATGACATGTAATTTGCAATGCAGTAGACAGATTTTCATTAGTTAGAGCTTTTTTGTTTAGAAAGTTATGTTAGAGCTACAGTGCTCAGAAACACTGTTTTAGAGCGTCTGAGAACACCAAAAGCTGTGCTAGTGCAACTAAGCAAATGAAGAAAATCCAAGGCCACAGAAGCTGAAAAGCTTCTTTCTCAGTGAGAGAACGTTGCTCAAAGCAATTTGAAGAGTAAAACTCAAGTACAAGAAAAATGTTTCTTTATCATAAAATGACATGTAATTTGCAATGCAGTAGACAGATTTTCATTAGTTAGAGCTTTTTTGTTTAGAAAGTTATGTTAGAGCTACAGTGCTCAGAAACACTGTTTTGGAGCTTCTGAGAACACTAAAAGCTGTGCTAGTGCAACTAAGCAAATGAAGAGAATCCACGGCCACAGAAGCTGAAAAGCTTCTTTCTCAGTGAGAGAATGTTGCTCAAAGCAATTTGAAGAGTAAAACTCAAGTACAAGAAAAATGTTTCTTTTTCATGAAATGACATGTAATTTGCAATGCAGAAAACAGATTTTCATTAGTTAGAGCTTTTTTGTTTAGAAAGTTATGTTAGAGCTAAAGTGCTCAGAAACACTGTTTTGGAGCTTCTGAGAACACTAAAAGCTGTGCTAGTGCAACTAAGCAAATGAAGAGAATCCAAGGCCACAGAAGCTGAAAAGCTTCTTTCTCAGTGAGAGAAAGTTCAAATTTGAAGCAATTTGAAGAGTAAAACTCAAGTACAAGAAAAATGATTCTTTATCATGAAATGACATATAATTTGCAATGCAGAAGAAAGATTTTCATTAGTTAGAGCTTTTTTGTTTAGAAAGTTATGTTAGAGCTACAGTGCTCAGAAACACTGTTTTAGAGCGTCTGAGAACACTAAAAGCTGTGCTAGTGCAACTAAGCAAATGAAGAAAATCCAAGGCCATAGAAGCTGAAAAGCTTCTTTCTCAGTGAGAGAACGTTGCTCAAAGCAATTTGAAGAGTAAAACTCAAGTACAAGAAAAATCTTTCTTTTTCATGAAATGACATGTAATTTGCAATGCAGAAGACAGATTTTCATTAGTTAGAGCTTTTTTGTTTAGAAAGTTATGTTAGAGCTACAGTGCTCAGAAACACTGTTTTGGAGCTTCTGAGAACACTAAAAGCTGTGCTAGTGCAACTAAGCAAATGAAGAGAATCCAAGGCCACAGAAGCTGAAAAGCTTTCTCAGTGAGAGAACGTTGCTCAAAGCAATTTGAAGAGTAAAACTCAAGTACAAGAAAAATGTTTCTTTATCATGAAATGACATGTAATTTGCAATGCAGTAGACAGATTTTCATTAGTTAGAGCTTTTTTGTTTAGAAAGTTATGTTAGAGCTACAGTGCTCAGAAACACTGTTTTAGAGCGTCTGAGAACACCAAAAGCTGTGCTAGTGCAACTAAGCAAATGAAGAAAATCCAAGGCCACAGAAGCTGAAAAGCTTCTTTCTCAGTGAGAGAACGTTGCTCAAAGCAATTTGAAGAGTAAAACTCAAGTACAAGAAAAATGTTTCTTTATCATGAAATGACATGTAATTTGCAATGCAGTAGACAGATTTTCATTAGTTAGAGCTTTTTTGTTTAGAAAGTTATGTTAGAGCTACAGTGCTCAGAAACACTGTTTTGGAGCTTCTGAGAACACTAAAAGCTGTGCTAGTGCAACTAAGCAAATGAAGAGAATCCAAGGCCACAGAAGCTGAAAAGCTTCTTTCTCAGTGAGAGAGCGTTGCTCAGAGCAATTTGAAGAGTAAAACTCAAGTACAAGAAAAATGTTTCTTTATCATGAAATGACATGTAATTTGCAATGCAGTAGACAGATTTTCATTAGTTAGAGCTTTTTTGTTTAGAAAGTTATGTTAGAGCTACAGTGCTCAGAAACACTGTTTTGGAGCTTCTGAGAACATTAAAAGCTGTGCTAGAGCAACTAAGCAAATGAAGAGAATCCAAGGCCACAGAAGCTGAAAAGCTTCTTTCTCAGTGAGAGAAAGTTGCTCAAAGCATATTGAAGAGTAAAACTCAAGTACAAGAAAAATGTTTCTTTATCATGAAATGACGTGTAATTTGCAATGCAGTAGACAGATTTTCATTAGTTAGAGCTTTTTTGTTTAGAAAGTTATGTTAGAGCTACAGTGCTCAGAAACACTGTTTTAGAGCGTCTGAGAACACTAAAAGCTGTGCTAGTGCAACTAAGCAAATGAAGAGAATCCAAGGCCACAGAGGCTGAAAAGCTTCTTTCTCAGTGAGAGAAAGTTCAAATTTGAAGAGTAAAACTCAAGTACAAGAAAAATCTTTCTTTTTCATGAAATGACGTAATTTGCAATGCAGAAGACAGATTTTCATTAGTTAGAGCTTTTTTGTTTAGAAAGTTATGTTAGAGCTACAGTGCTCAGAAACACTGTTTTGGAGCTTCTGAGAACACTAAAAGCTGTGCTAGTGCAACTAAGCAAATGAAGAGAATCCAAGGCCACAGAAGCTGAAAAGCTTCTTTCTCAGTGAGAGAATGTTGCTCAAAGCAATTTGAAGAGTAAAACTCAAGTACAAGAAAAATGTTTCTTTTTCATGAAATGACATGTAATTTGCAATGCAGAAAACAGATTTTCATTAGTTAGAGCTTTTTTGTTTAGAAAGTTATGTTAGAGCTAAAGTGCTCAGAAACACTGTTTTGGAGCTTCTGAGAACACTAAAAGCTGTGCTAGTGCAACTAAGCAAATGAAGAGAATCCAAGGCCACAGAAGCTGAAAAGCTTCTTTCTCAGTGAGAGAAAGTTCAAATTTGAAGCAATTTGAAGAGTAAAACTCAAGTACAAGAAAAATGATTCTTTATCATGAAATGACATATAATTTGCAATGCAGAAGAAAGATTTTCATTAGTTAGAGCTTTTTTATTTAGAAAGTTATGTTAGAGCTACAGTGCTCAGAAACACTGTTTTAGAGCGTCTGAGAACACTAAAAGCTGTGCTAGAGCAACTAAGCAAATGAAGAAAATCCAAGGCCATAGAAGCTGAAAAGCTTCTTTCTCAGTGAGAGAACGTTGCTCAAAGCAATTTGAAGAGTAAAACTCAAGTACAAGAAAAATCTTTCTTTTTCATGAAATGACATGTAATTTGCAATGCAGAAGACAGATTTTCATTAGTTAGAGCTTTTTTGTTTAGAAAGTTATGTTAGAGCTACAGTGCTCAGAAACACTGTTTTGGAGCTTCTGAGAACACTAAAAGCTGTGCTAGTGCAACTAAGCAAATGAAGAGAATCCAAGGCCACAGAAGCTGAAAAGCTTCTTTCTCAGTGAGAGAGCGTTGCTCAGAGCAATTTGAAGAGTAAAACTCAAGTACAAGAAAAATGTTTCTTTATCATGAAATGACATGTAATTTGCAATGCAGTAGACAGATTTTCATTAGTTAGAGCTTTTTTGTTTAGAAAGTTATGTTAGAGCTACAGTGCTCAGAAACACTGTTTTGGAGCTTCTGAGAACATTAAAAGCTGTGCTAGAGCAACTAAGCAAATGAAGAGAATCCAAGGCCACAGAAGCTGAAAAGCTTCTTTCTCAGTGAGAGAGCGTTGCTCAGAGCAATTTGAAGAGTAAAACTCAAGTACAAGAAAAATGTTTCTTTATCATGAAATGACATGTAATTTGCAATGCAGTAGACAGATTTTCATTAGTTAGAGCTTTTTTGTTTAGAAAGTTATGTTAGAGCTACAGTGCTCAGAAACACTGTTTTAGAGCGTCTGAGAACACTAAAAGCTGTGCTAGAGCAACTAAGCAAATGAAGAAAATCCAAGGCCATAGAAGCTGAAAAGCTTCTTTCTCAGTGAGAGAACGTTGCTCAAAGCAATTTGAAGAGTAAAACTCAAGTACAAGAAAAATCTTTCTTTTTCATGAAATGACATGTAATTTGCAATGCAGAAGACAGATTTTCATTAGTTAGAGCTTTTTTGTTTAGAAAGTTATGTTAGAGCTACAGTGCTCAGAAACACTGTTTTGGAGCTTCTGAGAACATTAAAAGCTGTGCTAGAGCAACTAAGCAAATGAAGAGAATCCAAGGCCACAGAAGCTGAAAAGCTTCTTTCTCAGTGAGAGAGCGTTGCTCAGAGCAATTTGAAGAGTAAAACTCAAGTACAAGAAAAATGTTTCTTTATCATGAAATGACATGTAATTTGCAATGCAGTAGACAGATTTTCATTAGTTAGAGCTTTTTTGTTTAGAAAGTTATGTTAGAGCTACAGTGCTCAGAAACACTGTTTTGGAGCTTCTGAGAACACTAAAAGCTGTGCTAGAGCAACTAAGCAAATGAAGAGAATCCAAGGCCACAGAAGCTGAAAAGCTTCTTTCTCAGTGAGAGAAAGTTGCTCAAAGCATATTGAAGAGTAAAACTCAAGTACAAGAAAAATGTTTCTTTATCATGAAATGACGTGTAATTTGCAATGCAGTAGACAGATTTTCATTAGTTAGAGCTTTTTTGTTTAGAAAGTTATGTTAGAGCTACAGTGCTCAGAAACACTGTTTTAGAGCGTCTGAGAACACTAAAAGCTGTGCTAGTGCAACTAAGCAAATGAAGAGAATCCAAGGCCACAGAGGCTGAAAAGCTTCTTTCTCAGTGAGAGAAAGTTCAAATTTGAAGAGTAAAACTCAAGTACAAGAAAAATCTTTCTTTTTCATGAAATGACGTAATTTGCAATGCAGAAGACAGATTTTCATTAGTTAGAGCTTTTTTGTTTAGAAAGTTATGTTAGAGCTACAGTGCTCAGAAACACTGTTTTGGAGCTTCTGAGAACACTAAAAGCTGTGCTAGTGCAACTAAGCAAATGAAGAGAATCCAAGGCCACAGAAGCTGAAAAGCTTCTTTCTCAGTGAGAGAATGTTGCTCAAAGCAATTTGAAGAGTAAAACTCAAGTACAAGAAAAATGTTTCTTTTTCATGAAATGACATGTAATTTGCAATGCAGAAAACAGATTTTCATTAGTTAGAGCTTTTTTGTTTAGAAAGTTATGTTAGAGCTAAAGTGCTCAGAAACACTGTTTTGGAGCTTCTGAGAACACTAAAAGCTGTGCTAGTGCAACTAAGCAAATGAAGAGAATCCAAGGCCACAGAAGCTGAAAAGCTTCTTTCTCAGTGAGAGAAAGTTCAAATTTGAAGCAATTTGAAGAGTAAAACTCAAGTACAAGAAAAATGATTCTTTATCATGAAATGACATAATTTGCAATGCAGAAGAAAGATTTTCATTAGTTAGAGCTTTTTTGTTTAGAAAGTTATGTTAGAGCTACAGTGCTCAGAAACACTGTTTTAGAGCGTCTGAGAACACTAAAAGCTGTGCTAGAGCAACTAAGCAAATGAAGAAAATCCAAGGCCATAGAAGCTGAAAAGCTTCTTTCTCAGTGAGAGAACGTTGCTCAAAGCAATTTGAAGAGTAAAACTCAAGTACAAGAAAAATCTTTCTTTTTCATGAAATGACATGTAATTTGCAATGCAGAAGACAGATTTTCATTAGTTAGAGCTTTTTTGTTTAGAAAGTTATGTTAGAGCTACAGTGCTCAGAAACACTGTTTTGGAGCTTCTGAGAACACTAAAAGCTGTGCTAGTGCAACTAAGCAAATGAAGAGAATCCAAGGCCACAGAAGCTGAAAAGCTTCTTTCTCAGTGAGAGAACTTTGCTCAAAGCAATTTGAAGAGTAAAACTCAAGTACAAGAAAAATGTTTCTTTATCATGAAATGACATGTAATTTGCAATGCAGTAGACAGATTTTCATTAGTTAGAGCTTTTTTGTTTAGAAAGTTATGTTAGAGCTACAGTGCTCAGAAACACTGTTTTGGAGCTTCTGAGAACACTAAAAGCTGTGCTAGTGCAACTAAGCAAATGAAGAGAATCCAAGGCCATAGAAGCTGAAAAGCTTCTTTCTCAGTGAGAGAGCGTTGCTCAGAGCAATTTGAAGAGTAAAACTCAAGTACAAGAAAAATGTTTCTTTATCATGAAATGACATGTAATTTGCAATGCAGTAGACAGATTTTCATTAGTTAGAGCTTTTTTGTTTAGAAAGTTATGTTAGAGCTACAGTGCTCAGAAACACTGTTTTGGAGCTTCTGAGAACATTAAAAGCTGTGCTAGAGCAACTAAGCAAATGAAGAGAATCCAAGGCCACAGAAGCTGAAAAGCTTCTTTCTCAGTGAGAGAAAGTTGCTCAAAGCATATTGAAGAGTAAAACTCAAGTACAAGAAAAATGTTTCTTTATCATGAAATGACGTGTAATTTGCAATGCAGTAGACAGATTTTCATTAGTTAGAGCTTTTTTGTTTAGAAAGTTATGTTAGAGCTACAGTGCTCAGAAACACTGTTTTAGAGCGTCTGAGAACACTAAAAGCTGTGCTAGTGCAACTAAGCAAATGAAGAGAATCCAAGGCCACAGAGGCTGAAAAGCTTCTTTCTCAGTGAGAGAAAGTTCAAATTTGAAGAGTAAAACTCAAGTACAAGAAAAATGATTCTTTATCATGAAATGACATATAATTTGCAATGCAGAAGAAAGATTTTCATTAGTTAGAGCTTTTTTGATTAGAAAGTTATGTTAGAGCTACAGTGCTCAGAAACACTGTTTTAGAGCGTCTGAGAACACCAAAAGCTGTGCTAGTGCAACTAAGCAAATGAAGAAAATCCAAGGCCATAGAAGCTGAAAAGCTTCTTTCTCAGTGAGAGAACGTTGCTCAAAGCAATTTGAAGAGTAAAACTCAAGTACAAGAAAAATCTTTCTTTTTCATGAAATGACGTAATTTGCAATGCAGAAGACAGATTTTCATTAGTTAGAGCTTTTTTGTTTAGAAAGTTATGTTAGAGCTACAGTGCTCAGAAACACTGTTTTGGAGCTTCTGAGAACACTAAAAGCTGTGCTAGTGCAACTAAGCAAATGAAGAGAATCCAAGGCCACAGAAGCTGAAAAGCTTCTTTCTCAGTGAGAGAATGTTGCTCAAAGCAATTTGAAGAGTAAAACTCAAGTACAAGAAAAATGTTTCTTTTTCATGAAATGACATGTAATTTGCAATGCAGAAAACAGATTTTCATTAGTTAGAGCTTTTTTGTTTAGAAAGTTATGTTAGAGCTAAAGTGCTCAGAAACACTGTTTTGGAGCTTCTGAGAACACTAAAAGCTGTGCTAGTGCAACTAAGCAAATGAAGAGAATCCAAGGCCACAGAAGCTGAAAAGCTTCTTTCTCAGTGAGAGAAAGTTCAAATTTGAAGCAATTTGAAGAGTAAAACTCAAGTACAAGAAAAATGATTCTTTATCATGAAATGACATATAATTTGCAATGCAGAAGAAAGATTTTCATTAGTTAGAGCTTTTTTGTTTAGAAAGTTATGTTAGAGCTACAGTGCTCAGAAACACTGTTTTAGAGCGTCTGAGAACACTAAAAGCTGTGCTAGAGCAACTAAGCAAATGAAGAAAATCCAAGGCCATAGAAGCTGAAAAGCTTCTTTCTCAGTGAGAGAACGTTGCTCAAAGCAATTTGAAGAGTAAAACTCAAGTACAAGAAAAATGTTTCTTTATCATGAAATGACATGTAATTTGCAATGCAGTAGACAGATTTTCATTAGTTAGAGCTTTTTTGTTTAGAAAGTTATGTTAGAGCTACAGTGCTCAGAAACACTGTTTTGGAGCTTCTGAGAACATTAAAAGCTGTGCTAGAGCAACTAAGCAAATGAAGAGAATCCAAGGCCACAGAAGCTGAAAAGCTTCTTTCTCAGTGAGAGAGCGTTGCTCAGAGCAATTTGAAGAGTAAAACTCAAGTACAAGAAAAATGTTTCTTTATCATGAAATGACATGTAATTTGCAATGCAGTAGACAGATTTTCATTAGTTAGAGCTTTTTTGTTTAGAAAGTTATGTTAGAGCTACAGTGCTCAGAAACACTGTTTTGGAGCTTCTGAGAACATTAAAAGCTGTGCTAGAGCAACTAAGCAAATGAAGAGAATCCAAGGCCACAGAAGCTGAAAAGCTTCTTTCTCAGTGAGAGAAAGTTGCTCAAAGCATATTGAAGAGTAAAACTCAAGTACAAGAAAAATGTTTCTTTATCATGAAATGACGTGTAATTTGCAATGCAGTAGACAGATTTTCATTAGTTAGAGCTTTTTTGTTTAGAAAGTTATGTTAGAGCTACAGTGCTCAGAAACACTGTTTTAGAGCGTCTGAGAACACTAAAAGCTGTGCTAGTGCAACTAAGCAAATGAAGAGAATCCAAGGCCACAGAGGCTGAAAAGCTTCTTTCTCAGTGAGAGAAAGTTCAAATTTGAAGAGTAAAACTCAAGTACAAGAAAAATGATTCTTTATCATGAAATGACATATAATTTGCAATGCAGAAGAAAGATTTTCATTAGTTAGAGCTTTTTTGATTAGAAAGTTATGTTAGAGCTACAGTGCTCAGAAACACTGTTTTGGAGCTTCTGAGAACACTAAAAGCTGTGCTAGTGCAACTAAGCAAATGAAGAGAATCCAAGGCCACAGAAGCTGAAAAGCTTCTTTCTCAGTGAGAGAATGTTGCTCAAAGCAATTTGAAGAGTAAAACTCAAGTACAAGAAAAATGTTTCTTTTTCATGAAATGACATGTAATTTGCAATGCAGAAAACAGATTTTCATTAGTTAGAGCTTTTTTGTTTAGAAAGTTATGTTAGAGCTAAAGTGCTCAGAAACACTGTTTTGGAGCTTCTGAGAACACTAAAAGCTGTGCTAGTGCAACTAAGCAAATGAAGAGAATCCAAGGCCACAGAAGCTGAAAAGCTTCTTTCTCAGTGAGAGAAAGTTCAAATTTGAAGCAATTTGAAGAGTAAAACTCAAGTACAAGAAAAATGATTCTTTATCATGAAATGACATATAATTTGCAATGCAGAAGAAAGATTTTCATTAGTTAGAGCTTTTTTGTTTAGAAAGTTATGTTAGAGCTACAGTGCTCAGAAACACTGTTTTAGAGCGTCTGAGAACACTAAAAGCTGTGCTAGAGCAACTAAGCAAATGAAGAAAATCCAAGACCATAGAAGCTGAAAAGCTTCTTTCTCAGTGAGAGAACGTTGCTCAAAGCAATTTGAAGAGTAAAACTCAAGTACAAGAAAAATCTTTCTTTTTCATGAAATGACATGTAATTTGCAATGCAGAAGACAGATTTTCATTAGTTAGAGCTTTTTTGTTTAGAAAGTTATGTTAGAGCTACAGTGCTCAGAAACACTGTTTTGGAGCTTCTGAGAACACTAAAAGCTGTGCTAGTGCAACTAAGCAAATGAAGAGAATCCAAGGCCACAGAAGCTGAAAAGCTTCTTTCTCAGTGAGAGAACGTTGCTCAAAGCAATTTGAAGAGTAAAACTCAAGTACAAGAAAAATGTTTCTTTATCATGAAATGACATGTAATTTGCAATGCAGTAGACAGATTTTCATTAGTTAGAGCTTTTTTGTTTAGAAAGTTATGTTAGAGCTACAGTGCTCAGAAACACTGTTTTGGAGCTTCTGAGAACACTAAAAGCTGTGCTAGTGCAACTAAGCAAATGAAGAAAATCCAAGGCCATAGAAGCTGAAAAGCTTCTTTCTCAGTGAGAGAACGTTGCTCAAAGCAATTTGAAGAGTAAAACTCAAGTACAAGAAAAATCTTTCTTTTTCATGAAATGACATGTAATTTGCAATGCAGAAGACAGATTTTCATTAGTTAGAGCTTTTTTGTTTAGAAAGTTATGTTAGAGCTACAGTACTCAGAAACACTGTTTTGGAGCTTCTGAGAACACTAAAAGCTGTGCTAGTGCAACTAAGCAAATGAAGAGAATCCAAGGCCACAGAAGCTGAAAAGCTTCTTTCTCTGTGAGAGAACGTTGCTCAAAGCAATTTGAAGAGTAAAACTCAAGTACAAGAAAAATGTTTCTTTATCATGAAATGACATGTAATTTGCAATGCAGTAGACAGATTTTCATTAGTTAGAGCTTTTTTGTTTAGAAAGTTATGTTAGAGCTACAGTGCTCAGAAACACTGTTTTAGAGCGTCTGAGAACACCAAAAGCTGTGCTAGTGCAACTAAGCAAATAAAGAAAATCCAAGGCCACAGAAGCTGAAAAGCTTCTTTCTCAGTGAGAGAACGTTGCTCAAAGCAATTTGAAGAGTAAAACTCAAGTACAAGAAAAATCTTTCTTTTTCATGAAATGACGTAATTTGCAATGCAGAAGACAGATTTTCATTAGTTAGAGCTTTTTTGTTTAGAAAGTTATGTTAGAGCTACAGTGCTCAGAAACACTGTTTTGGAGCTTCTGAGAACACTAAAAGCTGTGCTAGTGCAACTAAGCAAATGAAGAAAATCCAAGGCCATAGAAGCTGAAAAGCTTCTTTCTCAGTGAGAGAACGTTGCTCAAAGCAATTTGAAGAGTAAAACTCAAGTACAAGAAAAATCTTTCTTTTTCATGAAATGACATGTAATTTGCAATGCAGAAGACAGATTTTCATTAGTTAGAGCTTTTTTGTTTAGAAAGTTATGTTAGAGCTACAGTACTCAGAAACACTGTTTTGGAGCTTCTGAGAACACTAAAAGCTGTGCTAGTGCAACTAAGCAAATGAAGAGAATCCAAGGCCACAGAAGCTGAAAAGCTTCTTTCTCAGTGAGAGAACGTTGCTCAAAGCAATTTGAAGAGTAAAACTCAAGTACAAGAAAAATGTTTCGTTATCATGAAATGACATGTAATTTGCAATGCAGTAGACAGATTTTCATTAGTTAGAGCTTTTTTGTTTAGAAAGTTATGTTAGAGCTACAGTGCTCAGAAACACTGTTTTAGAGCGTCTGAGAACACCAAAAGCTGTGCTAGTGCAACTAAGCAAATAAAGAAAATCCAAGGCCACAGAAGCTGAAAAGCTTCTTTCTCAGTGAGAGAACGTTGCTCAAAGCAATTTGAAGAGTAAAACTCAAGTACAAGAAAAATCTTTCTTTTTCATGAAATGACATGTAATTTGCAATGCAGAAGACAGATTTTCATTAGTTAGAGCTTTTTTGTTTAGAAAGTTATGTTAGAGCTACAGTGCTCAGAAACACTGTTTTGGAGCTTCTGAGAACACTAAAAGCTGTGCTAGTGCAACTAAGCAAATGAAGAAAATCCAAGGCCATAGAAGCTGAAAAGCTTCTTTCTCAGTGAGAGAACGTTGCTCAAAGCAATTTGAAGAGTAAAACTCAAGTACAAGAAAAATCTTTCTTTTTCATGAAATGACATGTAATTTGCAATGCAGAAGACAGATTTTCATTAGTTAGAGCTTTTTTGTTTAGAAAGTTATGTTAGAGCTACAGTGCTCAGAAACACTGTTTTGGAGCTTCTGAGAACACTAAAAGCTGTGCTAGTGCAACTAAGCAAATGAAGAGAATCCAAGGCCACAGAAGCTGAAAAGCTTCTTTCTCAGTGAGAGAACGTTGCTCAAAGCAATTTGAAGAGTAAAACTCAAGTACAAGAAAAATGTTTCTTTATCATGAAATGACATGTAATTTGCAATGCAGTAGACAGATTTTCATTAGTTAGAGCTTTTTTGTTTAGAAAGTTATGTTAGAGCTACAGTGCTCAGAAACACTGTTTTAGAGCGTCTGAGAACACCAAAAGCTGTGCTAGTGCAACTAAGCAAATGAAGAAAAACCAAGGCCACAGAAGCTGAAAAGCTTCTTTCTCAGTGAGAGAACGTTGCTCAAAGCAATTTGAAGAGTAAAACTCAAGTACAAGAAAAATCTTTCTTTTTCATGAAATGACATGTAATTTGCAATGCAGAAGACAGATTTTCATTAGTTAGAGCTTTTTTGTTTAGAAAGTTATGTTAGAGCTACAGTGCTCAGAAACACTGTTTTGGAGCTTCTGAGAACACTAAAAGCTGTGCTAGTGCAACTAAGCAAATGAAGAAAATCCAAGGCCACAGAAGCTGAAAAGCTTCTTTCTCAGTGAGAGAACGTTGCTCAAAGCAATTTGAAGAGTAAAACTCAAGTACAAGAAAAATGTTTCTTTATCATGAAATGACATGTAATTTGCAATGCAGTAGACAGATTTTCATTAGTTAGAGCTTTTTTGTTTAGAAAGTTATGTTAGAGCTACAGTGCTCAGAAACACTGTTTTGGAGCTTCTGAGAACACCAAAAGCTGTGCTAGTGCAACTAAGCAAATGAAGAGAATCCAAGGCCACAGAAGCTGAAAAGCTTCTTTCTCAGTGAGAGAACGTTGCTCAAAGCAATTTGAAGAGTAAAACTCAAGTACAAGAAAAATGTTTCTTTATCATGAAATGACATGTAATTTGCAATGCAGTAGACAGATTTTCATTAGTTAGAGCTTTTTTGTTTAGAAAGTTATGTTAGAGCTACAGTGCTCAGAAACACTGTTTTGGAGCTTCTGAGAACATTAAAAGCTGTGCTAGAGCAACTAAGCAAATGAAGAGAATCCAAGGCCACAGAAGCTGAAAAGCTTCTTTCTCAGTGAGAGAACGTTGCTCAGAGCAATTTGAAGAGTAAAACTCAAGTACAAGAAAAATGTTTCTTTATCATGAAATGACATGTAATTTGCAATGCAGTAGACAGATTTTCATTAGTTAGAGCTTTTTTGTTTAGAAAGTTATGTTAGAGCTACAGTGCTCAGAAACACTGTTTTAGAGCGTCTGAGAACACCAAAAGCTGTGCTAGTGCAACTAAGCAAATGAAGAAAATCCAAGGCCACAGAAGCTGAAAAGCTTCTTTCTCAGTGAGAGAACGTTGCTCAAAGCAATTTGAAGAGTAAAACTCAAGTACAAGAAAAATCTTTCTTTTTCATGAAATGACATGTAATTTGCAATGCAGAAGACAGATTTTCATTAGTTAGAGCTTTTTTGTTTAGAAAGTTATGTTAGAGCTACAGTGTTCAGAAACACTGTTTTGGAGCTTCTGAGAACATTAAAAGCTGTGCTAGAGCAACTAAGCAAATGAAGAGAATCCAAGGCCACAGAAGCTGAAAAGCTTCTTTCTCAGTGAGAGAACGTTGCTCAAAGCAATTTGAAGAGTAAAACTCAAGTACAAGAAAAATCTTTCTTTTTCATGAAATGACATGTAATTTGCAATGCAGAAGACAGATTTTCATTAGTTAGAGCTTTTTTGTTTAGAAAGTTATGTTAGAGCTACAGTGCTCAGAAACACTGTTTTGGAGCTTCTGAGAACACTAAAAGCTGTGCTAGTGCAACTAAGCAAATGAAGAGAATCCAAGGCCACAGAAGCTGAAAAGCTTCTTTCTCAGTGAGAGAACGTTGCTCAAAGCATATTGAAGAGTAAAACTCAAGTACAAGAAAAATGTTTCTTTATCATGAAATGACATGTAATTTGCAATGCAGTAGACAGATTTTCATTAGTTAGAGCTTTTTTGTTTAGAAAGTTATGTTAGAGCTACAGTGCTCAGAAACACTGTTTTAGAGCGTCTGAGAACACTAAAAGCTGTGCTAGTGCAACTAAGCAAATGAAGAGAATCCAAGGCCACAGAGGCTGAAAAGCTTCTTTCTCAGTGAGAGAAAGTTCAAATTTGAAGCAATTTGAAGAGTAAAACTCAAGTACAAGAAAAATGATTCTTTATCATGAAATGACATATAATTTGCAATGCAGAAGAAAGATTTTCATTAGTTAGAGCTTTTTTGTTTAGAAAGTTATGTTAGAGCTACAGTGCTCAGAAACACTGTTTTAGAGCGTCTGAGAACACTAAAAGCTGTGCTAGTGCAACTAAGCAAATGAAGAAAATCCAAGGCCATAGAAGCTGAAAAGCTTCTTTCTCAATGAGAGAACGTTGCTCAAAGCATTTTGAAGAGTAAAACTCAAGTACAAGAAAAATCTTTCTTTTTCATGAAATGACATGTAATTTGCAATGCAGAAGACAGATTTTCATTAGTTAGAGCTTTTTAGTTTAGAAAGTTATGTTAGAGCTACAGTGCTCAGAAACACTGTTTTGGAGCTTCTGAGAACACTAAAAGCTGTGCTAGTGCAACTAAGCAAATGAAGAAAATCCAAGGCCACAGAAGCTGAAAAGCTTCCTTCTCAGTGAGAGAACGTTGCTCACAGTAATTTGAAGAGTAAAACACAAGTACAAGAAAAATGTTTCTTAATCATGAAATGACATGTAATTTGCAATGCAGTAGACAGATTTTCATTAGTTAGAGCTTTTTTGTTTAGAAAGTTATGTTAGAGCTACAGTGCTCAGAAACACTGTTTTAGAGCGTCTGAGAACACTAAAAGCTGTGCTAGTGCAACTAAGCAAATGAAGAGAATCCAAGGCCACAGAAGCTGAAAAGCTTCTTTCTCAGTGAGAGAATGTTGCTCAAAGCAATTTGAAGAGTAAAACTCAAGTACAAGAAAAATGTTTCTTTTTCATGAAATGACATGTAATTTGCAATGCAGAAAACAGATTTTCATTAGTTAGAGCTTTTTTGTTTAGAAAGTTATGTTAGAGCTAAAGTGCTCAGAAACACTGTTTTGGAGCTTCTGAGAACACTAAAAGCTGTGCTAGTGCAACTAAGCAAATGAAGAGAATCCAAGGCCACAGAAGCTGAAAAGCTTCTTTCTCAGTGAGAGAAAGTTCAAATTTGAAGCAATTTGAAGAGTAAAACTCAAGTACAAGAAAAATGATTCTTTATCATGAAATGACATATAATTTGCAATGCAGAAGAAAGATTTTCATTAGTTAGAGCTTTTTTGTTTAGAAAGTTATGTTAGAGCTACAGTGCTCAGAAACACTGTTTTGGAGCTTCTGAGAACACTAAAAGCTGTGCTAGTGCAACTAAGCAAATGAAGAGAATCCAAGGCCACAGAAGCTGAAAAGCTTCTTTCTCAGTGAGAGAACGTTGCTCAAAGCATATTGAAGAGTAAAACTCAAGTACAAGAAAAATGTTTCTTTATCATGAAATGACATGTAATTTGCAATGCAGTAGACAGATTTTCATTAGTTAGAGCTTTTTTGTTTAGAAAGTTATGTTAGAGCTACAGTGCTCAGAAACACTGTTTTAGAGCGTCTGAGAACACTAAAAGCTGTGCTAGTGCAACTAAGCAAATGAAGAGAATCCAAGGCCACAGAGGCTGAAAAGCTTCTTTCTCAGTGAGAGAAAGTTCAAATTTGAAGCAATTTGAAGAGTAAAACTCAAGTACAAGAAAAATGATTCTTTATCATGAAATGACATATAATTTGCAATGCAGAAGAAAGATTTTCATTAGTTAGAGCTTTTTTGTTTAGAAAGTTATGTTAGAGCTACAGTGCTCAGAAACACTGTTTTAGAGCGTCTGAGAACACCAAAAGCTGTGCTAGTGCAACTAAGCAAATGAAGAAAATCCAAGGCCATAGAAGCTGAAAAGCTTCTTTCTCAATGAGAGAACGTTGCTCAAAGCAATTTGAAGAGTAAAACTCAAGTACAAGAAAAATCTTTCTTTTTCATGAAATGACATGTAATTTGCAATGCAGAAGACAGATTTTCATTAGTTAGAGCTTTTTTGTTTAGAAAGTTATGTTAGAGCTACAGTGCTCAGAAACACTGTTTTGGAGCTTCTGAGAACACTAAAAGCTGTGCTAGTGCAACTAAGCAAATGAAGAGAATCCAAGGCCACAGAAGCTGAACAGCTTCTTTCTCAGTGAGAGAACGTTGCTCAAAGCAATTTGAAGAGTAAAACTCAAGTACAAGAAAAATGTTTCTTTATCATGAAATGACATGTAATTTGCAATGCAGAAGACAGATTTTCATTAGTTAGAGCTTTTTTGTTTAGAAAGTTATGTTAGAGCTACAGTGCTCAGAAACACTGTTTTGGAGCTTCTGAGAACATTAAGAGCTGTGCTAGAGCAACTAAGCAAATGAAGAGAATCCAAGGCCACAGAAGCTGAAAAGCTTCTTTCTCAGTGAGAGAACGTTGCTCAAAGCAATTTGAAGAGTAAAACTCAAGTACAAGAAAAATCTTTCTTTTTCATGAAATGACATGTAATTTGCAATGCAGAAGACAGATTTTCATTAGTTAGAGCTTTTTTGTTTAGAAAGTTATGTTAGAGCTACAGTGCTCAGAAACACTGTTTTGGAGCTTCTGAGAACACTAAAAGCTGTGCTAGTGCAACTAAGCAAATGAAGAGAATCCAAGGCCACAGAAGCTGAAAAGCTTCTTTCTCAGTGAGAGAACGTTGCTCAAAGCATATTGAAGAGTAAAACTCAAGTACAAGAAAAATGTTTCTTTATCATGAAATGACATGTAATTTGCAATGCAGTAGACAGATTTTCATTAGTTAGAGCTTTTTTGTTTAGAAAGTTATGTTAGAGCTACAGTGCTCAGAAACACTGTTTTAGAGCGTCTGAGAACACCAAAAGCTGTGCTAGTGCAACTAAGCAAATGAAGAAAATCCAAGGCCACAGAAGCTGAAAAGCTTCTTTCTCAGTGAGAGAACGTTGCTCAAAGCAATTTGAAGAGTAAAACTCAAGTACAAGAAAAATCTTTCTTTTTCATGAAATGACATGTAATTTGCAATGCAGAAGACAGATTTTCATTAGTTAGAGCTTTTTAGTTTAGAAAGTTATGTTAGAGCTACAGTGCTCAGAAACACTGTTTTGGAGCTTCTGAGAACACTAAAAGCTGTGCTAGTGCAACTAAGCAAATGAAGAAAATCCAAGGCCACAGAAGCTGAAAAGCTTCCTTCTCAGTGAGAGAACGTTGCTCAAAGCAATTTGAAGAGTAAAACTCAAGTACAAGAAAAATGTTTCTTTTTCATGAAATGACATGTAATTTGCAATGCAGAAAACAGATTTTCATTAGTTAGAGCTTTTTTGTTTAGAAAGTTATGTTAGAGCTAAAGTGCTCAGAAACACTGTTTTGGAGCTTCTGAGAACACTAAAAGCTGTGCTAGTGCAACTAAGCAAATGAAGAGAATCCAAGGCCACAGAAGCTGAAAAGCTTCTTTCTCAGTGAGAGAAAGTTCAAATTTGAAGCAATTTGAAGAGTAAAACTCAAGTACAAGAAAAATGATTCTTTATCATGAAATGACATATAATTTGCAATGCAGAAGAAAGATTTTCATTAGTTAGAGCTTTTTTGTTTAGAAAGTTATGTTAGAGCTACAGTGCTCAGAAACACTGTTTTGGAGCTTCTGAGAACACTAAAAGCTGTGCTAGTGCAACTAAGCAAATGAAGAAAATCCAAGGCCACAGAAGCTGAAAAGCTTCTTTCTCAGTGAGAGAACGTTGCTCAAAGCAATTTGAAGAGTAAAACTCAAGTACAAGAAAAATGTTTCTTTTTCATGAAATGACATGTAATTTGCAATGCAGAAAACAGATTTTCATTAGTTAGAGCTTTTTTGTTTAGAAAGTTATGTTAGAGCTAAAGTGCTCAGAAACACTGTTTTGGAGCTTCTGAGAACACTAAAAGCTGTGCTAGTGCAACTAAGCAAATGAAGAGAATCCAAGGCCACAGAAGCTGAAAAGCTTCTTTCTCAGTGAGAGAAAGTTCAAATTTGAAGCAATTTGAAGAGTAAAACTCAAGTACAAGAAAAATGATTCTTTATCATGAAATGACATATAATTTGCAATGCAGAAGAAAGATTTTCATTAGTTAGAGCTTTTTTGTTTAGAAAGTTATGTTAGAGCTACAGTGCTCAGAAACACTGTTTTGGAGCTTCTGAGAACACTAAAAGCTGTGCTAGTGCAACTAAGCAAATGAAGAGAATCCAAGGCCACAGAAGCTGAAAACCTTCCTTCTCAGTGAGAGAACGTTGCTCAAAGCAATTTGAAGAGTAAAACTCAAGTACAAGAAAAATCTTTCTTTTTCATGAAATGACATGTAATTTGCAATGCAGAAGACAGATTTTCATTAGTTAGAGCTTTTTTGTTTAGAAAGTTATGTTAGAGATACAGTGCTCAGAAACACTGTTTTGGAGCTTCTGAGAACACTAAAAGCTGTGCTAGTGCAACTAAGCAAATGAAGAGAATCCAAGGCCAAAGAAGCTGAAAAGCTTCTTTCTCAGTGAGAGAACGTTGCTCAAAGCATATTGAAGAGTAAAACTCAAGTACAAGAAAAATGTTTCTTTATCATGAAATGACATGTAATTTGCAATGCAGAGGACAGCTTTTCATTATTTAGAGCTTTTTTGTTTAGAAAGTTATGTTAGAGCAACAGTGCTCAGAAACACTGTTTTGGAGCTTCTGAGAACACTAAAAGCTGTGCTAGTGCAACTAAGCAAATGATGAGAATCCAAGGCCACAGAAGCTGAAAAGCTTCTTTCTCAGTGAGAGAAAGTTGCTCAAAGCAATTTGAAGGGTAAAACTCAAGTACAAGAAAAATCTTTCTTTATCATGAAATGACATGTAATTTGCAATGCAGTAGACAGATTTTCATTAGTTAGAGCTTTTTTGTTTAGAAAGTTATGTTAGAGCTAAAGTGCTCAGAAACACTGTTTTAGAGCTTCTGAGAACACTAAAAGCTGTGCTAGTGCAACTAAGCAAATGAAAAGAATCCAAGGCCACAGAAGCTGAAAAGCTTCTTTCTCAGTGAGAGAACGTTGCTCAAAGCAATTTGAAGAGTAAAACTCAAGTACAAGAAAAATGTTTCTTTATCATGAAATGACATGTAATTTGCAATGCAGTAGACAGATTTTCATTAGTTAGAGCTTTTTTGTTTAGAAAGTTATGTTAGAGCTACAGTGCTCAGAAACACTGTTTTAGAGCGTCTGAGAACACCAAAAGCTGTGCTAGTGCAACTAAGCAAATGAAGAAAATCCAAGGCCACAGAAGCTGAAAAGCTTCTTTCTCAGTGAGAGAACGTTGCTCAAAGCAATTTGAAGCGTAAAACTCAAGTACAAGAAAAATCTTTCTTTTTCATGAAATGACATGTAATTTGCAATGCAGAAGACAGATTTTCATTAGTTAGAGCTTTTTTGTTTAGAAAGTTATGTTAGAGCTACAGTGTTCAGAAACACTGTTTTGGAGCTTCTGAGAACATTAAAAGCTGTGCTAGAGCAACTAAGCAAATGAAGAGAATCCAAGGCCACAGAAGCTGAAAAGCTTCTTTCTCAGTGAGAGAACGTTGCTCAGAGCAATTTGAAGAGTAAAACTCAAGTACAAGAAAAATGTTTCTTTATCATGAAATGACATGTAATTTGCAATGCAGTAGACAGATTTTCATTAGTTAGAGCTTTTTTGTTTAGAAAGTTATGTTAGAGCTACAGTGCTCAGAAACACTGTTTTAGAGCGTCTGAGAACACTAAAAGCTGTGCTAGTGCAACTAAGCAAATGAAGAGAATCCAAGGCCACAGAAGCTGAAAAGCTTCTTTCTCAGTGAGAGAATGTTGCTCAAAGCAATTTGAAGAGTAAAACTCAAGTACAAGAAAAATGTTTCTTTTTCATGAAATGACATGTAATTTGCAATGCAGAAAACAGATTTTCGTTAGTTAGAGCTTTTTTGTTTAGAAAGTTATGTTAGAGCTAAAGTGCCCAGAAACACTGTTTTGGAGCTTCTGAGAACACTAAAAGCTGTGCTAGTGTAACTAAGCAAATGAAGAGAATCCAAGGCCACAGAAGCTGAAAAGCTTCTTTCTCAGTGAGAGAAAGTTCAAATTTGAAGCAATTTGAAGAGTAAAACTCAAGTACAAGAAAACTGATTCTTTATCATGAAATGACATATAATTTGCAATGCAGAAGAAAGATTTTCATTAGTTAGAGCTTTTTTGTTTAGAAAGTTATGTTAGAGCTACAGTGCTCAGAAACACTGTTTTGGAGCTTCTGAGAACACTAAAAGCTGTGCTAGTGCAACTAAGCAAATGAAGAGAATCCAAGGCCACAGAAGCTGAAAAGCTTCTTTCTCAGTGAGAGAACGTTGCTCAAAGCATATTGAAGAGTAAAACTCAAGTACAAGAAAAATGTTTCTTTATCATGAAATGACATGTAATTTGCAATGCAGTAGACAGATTTTCATTAGTTAGAGCTTTTTTGTTTAGAAAGTTATGTTAGAGCTACAGTGCTCAGAAACACTGTTTTAGAGCGTCTGAGAACACTAAAAGCTGTGCTAGTGCAACTAAGCAAATGAAGAGAATCCAAGGCCACAGAGGCTGAAAAGCTTCTTTCTCAGTGAGAGAAAGTTCAAATTTGAAGCAATTTGAAGAGTAAAACTCAAGTACAAGAAAAATGATTCTTTATCATGAAATGACATATAATTTGCAATGCAGAAGAAAGATTTTCATTAGTTAGAGCTTTTTTGTTTAGAAAGTTATGTTAGAGCTACAGTGCTCAGAAACACTGTTTTAGAGCGTCTGAGAACACCAAAAGCTGTGCTAGTGCAACTAAGCAAATGAAGAAAATCCAAGGCCATAGAAGCTGAAAAGCTTCTTTCTCAATGAGAGAACGTTGCTCAAAGCAATTTGAAGAGTAAAACTCAAGTACAAGAAAAATCTTTCTTTTTCATGAAATGACATGTAATTTGCAATGCAGAAGACAGATTTTCATTAGTTAGAGCTTTTTTGTTTAGAAAGTTATGTTAGAGCTACAGTGCTCAGAAACACTGTTTTGGAGCTTCTGAGAACACTAAAAGCTGTGCTAGTGCAACTAAGCAAATGAAGAGAATCCAAGGCCACAGAAGCTGAACAGCTTCTTTCTCAGTGAGAGAACGTTGCTCAAAGCAATTTGAAGAGTAAAACTCAAGTACAAGAAAAATGTTTCTTTATCATGAAATGACATGTAATTTGCAATGCAGAAGACAGATTTTCATTAGTTAGAGCTTTTTTGTTTAGAAAGTTATGTTAGAGCTACAGTGCTCAGAAACACTGTTTTGGAGCTTCTGAGAACATTAAGAGCTGTGCTAGAGCAACTAAGCAAATGAAGAGAATCCAAGGCCACAGAAGCTGAAAAGCTTCTTTCTCAGTGAGAGAACGTTGCTCAAAGCAATTTGAAGAGTAAAACTCAAGTACAAGAAAAATCTTTCTTTTTCATGAAATGACATGTAATTTGCAATGCAGAAGACAGATTTTCATTAGTTAGAGCTTTTTTGTTTAGAAAGTTATGTTAGAGCTACAGTGCTCAGAAACACTGTTTTGGAGCTTCTGAGAACACTAAAAGCTGTGCTAGTGCAACTAAGCAAATGAAGAGAATCCAAGGCCACAGAAGCTGAAAAGCTTCTTTCTCAGTGAGAGAACGTTGCTCAAAGCATATTGAAGAGTAAAACTCAAGTACAAGAAAAATGTTTCTTTATCATGAAATGACATGTAATTTGCAATGCAGTAGACAGATTTTCATTAGTTAGAGCTTTTTTGTTTAGAAAGTTATGTTAGAGCTACAGTGCTCAGAAACACTGTTTTAGAGCGTCTGAGAACACCAAAAGCTGTGCTAGTGCAACTAAGCAAATGAAGAAAATCCAAGGCCACAGAAGCTGAAAAGCTTCTTTCTCAGTGAGAGAACGTTGCTCAAAGCAATTTGAAGAGTAAAACTCAAGTACAAGAAAAATCTTTCTTTTTCATGAAATGACATGTAATTTGCAATGCAGAAGACAGATTTTCATTAGTTAGAGCTTTTTAGTTTAGAAAGTTATGTTAGAGCTACAGTGCTCAGAAACACTGTTTTGGAGCTTCTGAGAACACTAAAAGCTGTGCTAGTGCAACTAAGCAAATGAAGAAAATCCAAGGCCACAGAAGCTGAAAAGCTTCCTTCTCAGTGAGAGAACGTTGCTCAAAGCAATTTGAAGAGTAAAACTCAAGTACAAGAAAAATGTTTCTTTTTCATGAAATGACATGTAATTTGCAATGCAGAAAACAGATTTTCATTAGTTAGAGCTTTTTTGTTTAGAAAGTTATGTTAGAGCTAAAGTGCTCAGAAACACTGTTTTGGAGCTTCTGAGAACACTAAAAGCTGTGCTAGTGCAACTAAGCAAATGAAGAGAATCCAAGGCCACAGAAGCTGAAAAGCTTCTTTCTCAGTGAGAGAAAGTTCAAATTTGAAGCAATTTGAAGAGTAAAACTCAAGTACAAGAAAAATGATTCTTTATCATGAAATGACATATAATTTGCAATGCAGAAGAAAGATTTTCATTAGTTAGAGCTTTTTTGTTTAGAAAGTTATGTTAGAGCTACAGTGCTCAGAAACACTGTTTTGGAGCTTCTGAGAACACTAAAAGCTGTGCTAGTGCAACTAAGCAAATGAAGAAAATCCAAGGCCACAGAAGCTGAAAAGCTTCTTTCTCAGTGAGAGAACGTTGCTCAAAGCAATTTGAAGAGTAAAACTCAAGTACAAGAAAAATGTTTCTTTTTCATGAAATGACATGTAATTTGCAATGCAGAAAACAGATTTTCATTAGTTAGAGCTTTTTTGTTTAGAAAGTTATGTTAGAGCTAAAGTGCTCAGAAACACTGTTTTGGAGCTTCTGAGAACACTAAAAGCTGTGCTAGTGCAACTAAGCAAATGAAGAGAATCCAAGGCCACAGAAGCTGAAAAGCTTCTTTCTCAGTGAGAGAAAGTTCAAATTTGAAGCAATTTGAAGAGTAAAACTCAAGTACAAGAAAAATGATTCTTTATCATGAAATGACATATAATTTGCAATGCAGAAGAAAGATTTTCATTAGTTAGAGCTTTTTTGTTTAGAAAGTTATGTTAGAGCTACAGTGCTCAGAAACACTGTTTTGGAGCTTCTGAGAACACTAAAAGCTGTGCTAGTGCAACTAAGCAAATGAAGAGAATCCAAGGCCACAGAAGCTGAAAACCTTCCTTCTCAGTGAGAGAACGTTGCTCAAAGCAATTTGAAGAGTAAAACTCAAGTACAAGAAAAATCTTTCTTTTTCATGAAATGACATGTAATTTGCAATGCAGAAGACAGATTTTCATTAGTTAGAGCTTTTTTGTTTAGAAAGTTATGTTAGAGATACAGTGCTCAGAAACACTGTTTTGGAGCTTCTGAGAACACTAAAAGCTGTGCTAGTGCAACTAAGCAAATGAAGAGAATCCAAGGCCAAAGAAGCTGAAAAGCTTCTTTCTCAGTGAGAGAACGTTGCTCAAAGCATATTGAAGAGTAAAACTCAAGTACAAGAAAAATGTTTCTTTATCATGAAATGACATGTAATTTGCAATGCAGAGGACAGCTTTTCATTATTTAGAGCTTTTTTGTTTAGAAAGTTATGTTAGAGCAACAGTGCTCAGAAACACTGTTTTGGAGCTTCTGAGAACACTAAAAGCTGTGCTAGTGCAACTAAGCAAATGATGAGAATCCAAGGCCACAGAAGCTGAAAAGCTTCTTTCTCAGTGAGAGAAAGTTGCTCAAAGCAATTTGAAGGGTAAAACTCAAGTACAAGAAAAATCTTTCTTTATCATGAAATGACATGTAATTTGCAATGCAGTAGACAGATTTTCATTAGTTAGAGCTTTTTTGTTTAGAAAGTTATGTTAGAGCTAAAGTGCTCAGAAACACTGTTTTAGAGCTTCTGAGAACACTAAAAGCTGTGCTAGTGCAACTAAGCAAATGAAAAGAATCCAAGGCCACAGAAGCTGAAAAGCTTCTTTCTCAGTGAGAGAACGTTGCTCAAAGCAATTTGAAGAGTAAAACTCAAGTACAAGAAAAATGTTTCTTTATCATGAAATGACATGTAATTTGCAATGCAGTAGACAGATTTTCATTAGTTAGAGCTTTTTTGTTTAGAAAGTTATGTTAGAGCTACAGTGCTCAGAAACACTGTTTTAGAGCGTCTGAGAACACCAAAAGCTGTGCTAGTGCAACTAAGCAAATGAAGAAAATCCAAGGCCACAGAAGCTGAAAAGCTTCTTTCTCAGTGAGAGAACGTTGCTCAAAGCAATTTGAAGCGTAAAACTCAAGTACAAGAAAAATCTTTCTTTTTCATGAAATGACATGTAATTTGCAATGCAGAAGACAGATTTTCATTAGTTAGAGCTTTTTTGTTTAGAAAGTTATGTTAGAGCTACAGTGTTCAGAAACACTGTTTTGGAGCTTCTGAGAACATTAAAAGCTGTGCTAGAGCAACTAAGCAAATGAAGAGAATCCAAGGCCACAGAAGCTGAAAAGCTTCTTTCTCAGTGAGAGAACGTTGCTCAGAGCAATTTGAAGAGTAAAACTCAAGTACAAGAAAAATGTTTCTTTATCATGAAATGACATGTAATTTGCAATGCAGTAGACAGATTTTCATTAGTTAGAGCTTTTTTGTTTAGAAAGTTATGTTAGAGCTACAGTGCTCAGAAACACTGTTTTAGAGCGTCTGAGAACACTAAAAGCTGTGCTAGTGCAACTAAGCAAATGAAGAGAATCCAAGGCCACAGAAGCTGAAAAGCTTCTTTCTCAGTGAGAGAATGTTGCTCAAAGCAATTTGAAGAGTAAAACTCAAGTACAAGAAAAATGTTTCTTTTTCATGAAATGACATGTAATTTGCAATGCAGAAAACAGATTTTCGTTAGTTAGAGCTTTTTTGTTTAGAAAGTTATGTTAGAGCTAAAGTGCTCAGAAACACTGTTTTGGAGCTTCTGAGAACACTAAAAGCTGTGCTAGTGTAACTAAGCAAATGAAGAGAATCCAAGGCCACAGAAGCTGAAAAGCTTCTTTCTCAGTGAGAGAAAGTTCAAATTTGAAGCAATTTGAAGAGTAAAACTCAAGTACAAGAAAACTGATTCTTTATCATGAAATGACATATAATTTGCAATGCAGAAGAAAGATTTTCATTAGTTAGAGCTTTTTTGTTTAGAAAGTTATGTTAGAGCTACAGTGCTCAGAAACACTGTTTTGGAGCTTCTGAGAACACTAAAAGCTGTGCTAGTGCAACTAAGCAAATGAAGAGAATCCAAGGCCACAGAAGCTGAAAAGCTTCTTTCTCAGTGAGAGAACGTTGCTCAAAGCATATTGAAGAGTAAAACTCAAGTACAAGAAAAATGTTTCTTTATCATGAAATGACATGTAATTTGCAATGCAGTAGACAGATTTTCATTAGTTAGAGCTTTTTTGTTTAGAAAGTTATGTTAGAGCTACAGTGCTCAGAAACACTGTTTTAGAGCGTCTGAGAACACTAAAAGCTGTGCTAGTGCAACTAAGCAAATGAAGAGAATCCAAGGCCACAGAGGCTGAAAAGCTTCTTTCTCAGTGAGAGAAAGTTCAAATTTGAAGCAATTTGAAGAGTAAAACTCAAGTACAAGAAAAATGATTCTTTATCATGAAATGACATATAATTTGCAATGCAGAAGAAAGATTTTCATTAGTTAGAGCTTTTTTGTTTAGAAAGTTATGTTAGAGCTACAGTGCTCAGAAACACTGTTTTAGAGCGTCTGAGAACACCAAAAGCTGTGCTAGTGCAACTAAGCAAATGAAGAAAATCCAAGGCCATAGAAGCTGAAAAGCTTCTTTCTCAATGAGAGAACGTTGCTCAAAGCAATTTGAAGAGTAAAACTCAAGTACAAGAAAAATCTTTCTTTTTCATGAAATGACATGTAATTTGCAATGCAGAAGACAGATTTTCATTAGTTAGAGCTTTTTTGTTTAGAAAGTTATGTTAGAGCTACAGTGCTCAGAAACACTGTTTTGGAGCTTCTGAGAACACTAAAAGCTGTGCTAGTGCAACTAAGCAAATGAAGAGAATCCAAGGCCACAGAAGCTGAACAGCTTCTTTCTCAGTGAGAGAACGTTGCTCAAAGCAATTTGAAGAGTAAAACTCAAGTACAAGAAAAATGTTTCTTTATCATGAAATGACATGTAATTTGCAATGCAGAAGACAGATTTTCATTAGTTAGAGCTTTTTTGTTTAGAAAGTTATGTTAGAGCTACAGTGCTCAGAAACACTGTTTTGGAGCTTCTGAGAACATTAAGAGCTGTGCTAGAGCAACTAAGCAAATGAAGAGAATCCAAGGCCACAGAAGCTGAAAAGCTTCTTTCTCAGTGAGAGAACGTTGCTCAAAGCAATTTGAAGAGTAAAACTCAAGTACAAGAAAAATCTTTCTTTTTCATGAAATGACATGTAATTTGCAATGCAGAAGACAGATTTTCATTAGTTAGAGCTTTTTTGTTTAGAAAGTTATGTTAGAGCTACAGTGCTCAGAAACACTGTTTTGGAGCTTCTGAGAACACTAAAAGCTGTGCTAGTGCAACTAAGCAAATGAAGAGAATCCAAGGCCACAGAAGCTGAAAAGCTTCTTTCTCAGTGAGAGAACGTTGCTCAAAGCATATTGAAGAGTAAAACTCAAGTACAAGAAAAATGTTTCTTTATCATGAAATGACATGTAATTTGCAATGCAGTAGACAGATTTTCATTAGTTAGAGCTTTTTTGTTTAGAAAGTTATGTTAGAGCTACAGTGCTCAGAAACACTGTTTTAGAGCGTCTGAGAACACCAAAAGCTGTGCTAGTGCAACTAAGCAAATGAAGAAAATCCAAGGCCACAGAAGCTGAAAAGCTTCTTTCTCAGTGAGAGAACGTTGCTCAAAGCAATTTGAAGAGTAAAACTCAAGTACAAGAAAAATCTTTCTTTTTCATGAAATGACATGTAATTTGCAATGCAGAAGACAGATTTTCATTAGTTAGAGCTTTTTAGTTTAGAAAGTTATGTTAGAGCTACAGTGCTCAGAAACACTGTTTTGGAGCTTCTGAGAACACTAAAAGCTGTGCTAGTGCAACTAAGCAAATGAAGAAAATCCAAGGCCACAGAAGCTGAAAAGCTTCCTTCTCAGTGAGAGAACGTTGCTCAAAGCAATTTGAAGAGTAAAACTCAAGTACAAGAAAAATGTTTCTTTTTCATGAAATGACATGTAATTTGCAATGCAGAAAACAGATTTTCATTAGTTAGAGCTTTTTTGTTTAGAAAGTTATGTTAGAGCTAAAGTGCTCAGAAACACTGTTTTGGAGCTTCTGAGAACACTAAAAGCTGTGCTAGTGCAACTAAGCAAATGAAGAGAATCCAAGGCCACAGAAGCTGAAAAGCTTCTTTCTCAGTGAGAGAAAGTTCAAATTTGAAGCAATTTGAAGAGTAAAACTCAAGTACAAGAAAAATGATTCTTTATCATGAAATGACATATAATTTGCAATGCAGAAGAAAGATTTTCATTAGTTAGAGCTTTTTTGTTTAGAAAGTTATGTTAGAGCTACAGTGCTCAGAAACACTGTTTTGGAGCTTCTGAGAACACTAAAAGCTGTGCTAGTGCAACTAAGCAAATGAAGAAAATCCAAGGCCACAGAAGCTGAAAAGCTTCTTTCTCAGTGAGAGAACGTTGCTCAAAGCAATTTGAAGAGTAAAACTCAAGTACAAGAAAAATGTTTCTTTTTCATGAAATGACATGTAATTTGCAATGCAGAAAACAGATTTTCATTAGTTAGAGCTTTTTTGTTTAGAAAGTTATGTTAGAGCTAAAGTGCTCAGAAACACTGTTTTGGAGCTTCTGAGAACACTAAAAGCTGTGCTAGTGCAACTAAGCAAATGAAGAGAATCCAAGGCCACAGAAGCTGAAAAGCTTCTTTCTCAGTGAGAGAAAGTTCAAATTTGAAGCAATTTGAAGAGTAAAACTCAAGTACAAGAAAAATGATTCTTTATCATGAAATGACATATAATTTGCAATGCAGAAGAAAGATTTTCATTAGTTAGAGCTTTTTTGTTTAGAAAGTTATGTTAGAGCTACAGTGCTCAGAAACACTGTTTTGGAGCTTCTGAGAACACTAAAAGCTGTGCTAGTGCAACTAAGCAAATGAAGAGAATCCAAGGCCACAGAAGCTGAAAACCTTCCTTCTCAGTGAGAGAACGTTGCTCAAAGCAATTTGAAGAGTAAAACTCAAGTACAAGAAAAATCTTTCTTTTTCATGAAATGACATGTAATTTGCAATGCAGAAGACAGATTTTCATTAGTTAGAGCTTTTTTGTTTAGAAAGTTATGTTAGAGATACAGTGCTCAGAAACACTGTTTTGGAGCTTCTGAGAACACTAAAAGCTGTGCTAGTGCAACTAAGCAAATGAAGAGAATCCAAGGCCAAAGAAGCTGAAAAGCTTCTTTCTCAGTGAGAGAACGTTGCTCAAAGCATATTGAAGAGTAAAACTCAAGTACAAGAAAAATGTTTCTTTATCATGAAATGACATGTAATTTGCAATGCAGAGGACAGCTTTTCATTATTTAGAGCTTTTTTGTTTAGAAAGTTATGTTAGAGCAACAGTGCTCAGAAACACTGTTTTGGAGCTTCTGAGAACACTAAAAGCTGTGCTAGTGCAACTAAGCAAATGATGAGAATCCAAGGCCACAGAAGCTGAAAAGCTTCTTTCTCAGTGAGAGAAAGTTGCTCAAAGCAATTTGAAGGGTAAAACTCAAGTACAAGAAAAATCTTTCTTTATCATGAAATGACATGTAATTTGCAATGCAGTAGACAGATTTTCATTAGTTAGAGCTTTTTTGTTTAGAAAGTTATGTTAGAGCTAAAGTGCTCAGAAACACTGTTTTAGAGCTTCTGAGAACACTAAAAGCTGTGCTAGTGCAACTAAGCAAATGAAAAGAATCCAAGGCCACAGAAGCTGAAAAGCTTCTTTCTCAGTGAGAGAACGTTGCTCAAAGCAATTTGAAGAGTAAAACTCAAGTACAAGAAAAATGTTTCTTTATCATGAAATGACATGTAATTTGCAATGCAGTAGACAGATTTTCATTAGTTAGAGCTTTTTTGTTTAGAAAGTTATGTTAGAGCTACAGTGCTCAGAAACACTGTTTTAGAGCGTCTGAGAACACCAAAAGCTGTGCTAGTGCAACTAAGCAAATGAAGAAAATCCAAGGCCACAGAAGCTGAAAAGCTTCTTTCTCAGTGAGAGAACGTTGCTCAAAGCAATTTGAAGCGTAAAACTCAAGTACAAGAAAAATCTTTCTTTTTCATGAAATGACATGTAATTTGCAATGCAGAAGACAGATTTTCATTAGTTAGAGCTTTTTTGTTTAGAAAGTTATGTTAGAGCTACAGTGTTCAGAAACACTGTTTTGGAGCTTCTGAGAACATTAAAAGCTGTGCTAGAGCAACTAAGCAAATGAAGAGAATCCAAGGCCACAGAAGCTGAAAAGCTTCTTTCTCAGTGAGAGAACGTTGCTCAGAGCAATTTGAAGAGTAAAACTCAAGTACAAGAAAAATCTTTCTTTTTCATGAAATGACATGTAATTTGCAATGCAGAAGACAGATTTTCATTAGTTAGAGCTTTTTTGTTTAGAAAGTTATGTTAGAGCTACAGTGTTCAGAAACACTGTTTTGGAGCTTCTGAGAACATTAAAAGCTGTGCTAGAGCAACTAAGCAAATGAAGAGAATCCAAGGCCACAGAAGCTGAAAAGCTTCTTTCTCAGTGAGAGAACGTTGCTCAGAGCAATTTGAAGAGTAAAACTCAAGTACAAGAAAAATGTTTCTTTATCATGAAATGACATGTAATTTGCAATGCAGTAGACAGATTTTCATTAGTTAGAGCTTTTTTGTTTAGAAAGTTATGTTAGAGCGACAGTGCTCAGAAACACTGTTTTGGAGCTTCTGAGAACATTAAAAGCTGTGCTAGAGCAACTAAGCAAATGAAGAGAATCCAAGGCCACAGAAGCTGAAAATCTTCTTTCTCAGTGAGAGAACGTTGCTCAAAGCAATTTGAAGAGTAAAACTCAAGTACAAGAAAAATGATTCTTTATCATGAAATGACATATAATTTGCAATGCAGAAGAAAGATTTTCATTAGTTAGAGCTTTTTTGATTAGAAAGTTATGTTAGAGCTACAGTGCTCAGAAACACTGTTTTAGAGCGTCTGAGAACACCAAAAGCTGTGCTAGTGCAACTAAGCAAATGAAGAAAATCCAAGGCCATAGAAGCTGAAAAGCTTCTTTCTCAGTGAGAGAACGTTGCTCAAAGCAATTTGAAGAGTAAAACTCAAGTACAAGAAAAATCTTTCTTTTTCATGAAATGACATGTAATTTGCAATGCAGAAGACAGATTTTCATTAGTTAGAGCTTTTTTGTTTAGAAAGTTATGTTAGAGCTACAGTGCTCAGAAACACTGTTTTGGAGCTTCTGAGAACACTAAAAGCTGTGCTAGTGCAACTAAGCAAATGAAGAGAATCCAAGGCCACAGAAGCTGAAAAGCTTCTTTCTCAGTGAGAGAACGTTGCTCAAAGCAATTTGAAGAGTAAAACTCAAGTACAAGAAAAATGTTTCTTTATCATGAAATGACATGTAATTTGCAATGCAGTAGACAGATTTTCATTAGTTAGAGCTTTTTTGTTTAGAAAGTTATGTTAGAGCTACAGTGCTCAGAAACACTGTTTTAGAGCGTCTGAGAACACCAAAAGCTGTGCTAGTGCAACTAAGCAAATGAAGAAAATCCAAGGTCACAGAAGCTGAAAAGCTTCTTTCTCAGTGAGAGAACGTTGCTCAAAGCAATTTGAAGAGTAAAACTCAAGTACAAGAAAAATGTTTCTTTTTCATGAAATGACATGTAATTTGCAATGCAGAAAACAGATTTTCATTAGTTAGAGCTTTTTTGTTTAGAAAGTTATGTTAGAGCTAAAGTGCTCAGAAACACTGTTTTGGAGCTTCTGAGAACACTAAAAGCTGTGCTAGTGCAACTAAGCAAATGAAGAGAATCCAAGGCCACAGAAGCTGAAAAGCTTCTTTCTCAGTGAGAGAAAGTTCAAATTTGAAGCAATTTGAAGAGTAAAACTCAAGTACAAGAAAAATGATTCTTTATCATGAAATGACATATAATTTGCAATGCAGAAGAAAGATTTTCATTAGTTAGAGCTTTTTTGTTTAGAAAGTTATGTTAGAGCTACAGTGCTCAGAAACACTGTTTTGGAGCTTCTGAGAACACTAAAAGCTGTGCTAGTGCAACTAAGCAAATGAAGAGAATCCAAGGCCACAGAAGCTGAAAACCTTCCTTCTCAGTGAGAGAACGTTGCTCAAAGGAATTTGAAGAGTAAAACTCAAGTACAAGAAAAATGTTTCTTTATCATGAAATGACATGTAATTTGCAATGCAGTAGACAGATTTTCATTAGTTAGAGCTTTTTTGTTTAGAAAGTTATGTTAGAGCTACAGTGCTCAGAAACAATGTTTTAGAGCGTCTGAGAACACCAAAAGCTGTGCTAGTGCAACTAAGCAAATGAAGAAAATCCAAGGCCATAGAAGCTGAAAAGCTTCTTTCTCAGTGAGAGAACGTTGCTCAAAGCAATTTGAAGAGTAAAACTCAAGTACAAGAAAAATCTTTCTTTTTCATGAAATGACATGTAATTTGCAATGCAGAAGACAGATTTTCATTAGTTAGAGCTTTTTTGTTTAGAAAGTTATGTTAGAGCTACAGTGCTCAGAAACACTGTTTTGGAGCTTCTGAGAACACTAAAAGCTGTGCTAGTGCAACTAAGCAAATGAAGAGAATCCAAGGCCACAGAAGCTGAAAAGCTTCTTTCTCAGTGAGAGAACGTTGCTCAAAGCAATTTGAAGAGTAAAACTCAAGTACAAGAAAAATGTTTCTTTATCCATGAAATGACATGTAATTTGCAATGCAGTAGACAGATTTTCATTAGTTAGAGCTTTTTTGTTTAGAAAGTTATGTTAGAGCTACAGTGCTCAGAAACACTGTTTTAGAGCGTCTGAGAACACCAAAAGCTGTGCTAGTGCAACTAAGCAAATGAAGAAAATCCAAGGCCACAGAAGCTGAAAAGCTTCTTTCTCAGTGAGAGAACGTTGCTCAAAGCAATTTGAAGAGTAAAACTCAAGTACAAGAAAAATGTTTCTTTATCATGAAATGACATGTAATTTGCAATGCAGTAGACAGATTTTCATTAGTTAGAGCTTTTTTGTTTAGAAAGTTATGTTAGAGCTACAGTGCTCAGAAACACTGTTTTAGAGCGTCTGAGAACACTAAAAGCTGTGCTAGTGCAACTAAGCAAATGAAGAGAATCCAAGGCCACAGAAGCTGAAAAGCTTCTTTCTCAGTGAGAGAATGTTGCTCAAAGCAATTTGAAGAGTAAAACTCAAGTACAAGAAAAATGTTTCTTTTTCATGAAATGACATGTAATTTGCAATGCAGAAAACAGATTTTCATTAGTTAGAGCTTTTTTGTTTAGAAAGTTATGTTAGAGCTAAAGTGCTCAGAAACACTGTTTTGGAGCTTCTGAGAACACCAAAAGCTGTGCTAGTGCAACTAAGCAAATGAAGAGAATCCAAGGCCACAGAAGCTGAAAACCTTCCTTCTCAGTGAGAGAACGTTGCTCAAAGCAATTTGAAGAGTAAAACTCAAGTACAAGAAAAATCTTTCTTTTTCATGAAATGACATGTAATTTGCAATGCAGAAGACAGATTTTCATTAGTTAGAGCTTTTTTGTTTAGAAAGTTATGTTAGAGATACAGTGCTCAGAAACACTGTTTTGGAGCTTCTGAGAACACTAAAAGCTGTGCTAGTGCAACTAAGCAAATGAAGAGAATCCAAGGCCAAAGAAGCTGAAAAGCTTCTTTCTCAGTGAGAGAACGTTGCTCAAAGCATATTGAAGAGTAAAACTCAAGTACAAGAAAAATGTTTCTTTATCATGAAATGACATGTAATTTGCAATGCAGAAGACAGATTTTCATTAGTTAGAGCTTTTTTGTTTAGAAAGTTATGTTAGAGCTACAGTGCTCAGAAACACTGTTTTAGAGCGTCTGAGAACACCAAAAGCTGTGCTAGTGCAACTAAGCAAATGAAGAGAATCCAAGGCCACAGAAGCTTAAAAGCTTCTTTCTCAGTGAGAGAAAGTTGCTCAAAGCAATTTGAAGAGTAAAACTCAAGTACAAGAAAAATGTTTCTTTATCATGAAATGACATGTAATTTGCAATGCAGAAAAAAGATTTTCATTAGTTAGAGCTTTTTTGTTTAGAAAGTTATGTTAGAGCTAAAGTGCTCAGAAACACTGTTTTAGAGCGTCTGAGAACACTAAAAGCTGTGCTAGTGCAACTAAGCAAATGAAGAAAATCCAAGGCCACAGAAGCTGAAAAGCTTCTTTCTCAGTGAGAGAACGTTGCTCAAAGCAATTTGAAGAGTAAAACTCAAGTACAAGAAAAATGTTTCTTTTTCATGAAATGACATGTAATTTGCAATGCAGAAAACAGATTTTCATTAGTTAGAGCTTTTTTGTTTAGAAAGTTATGTTAGAGCTAAAGTGCTCAGAAACACTGTTTTGGAGCTTCTGAGAACACTAAAAGCTGTGCTAGTGCAACTAAGTAAATGAAGAGAATCCAAGGCCACAGAAGCTGAAAAGCTTCTTTCTCAGTGAGAGAAAGTTCAAATTTGAAGCAATTTGAAGAGTAAAACTCAAGTACAAGAAAAATGATTCTTTATCATGAAATGACATATAATTTGCAATGCAGAAGAAAGATTTTCATTAGTTAGAGCTTTTTTGTTTAGAAAGTTATGTTAGAGCTACAGTGCTCAGAAACACTGTTTTGGAGCTTCTGAGGACACTAAAAGCTGTGCTAGTGCAACTAAGCAAATGAAGAGAATCCAAGGCCACAGAAGCTGAAAACCTTCCTTCTCAGTGAGAGAACGTTGCTCAAAGCAATTTGAAGAGTAAAACTCAAGTACAAGAAAAATCTTTCTTTTTCATGAAATGACGTAATTTGCAATGCAGAAGACAGATTTTCATTAGTTAGAGCTTTTTTGTTTAGAAAGTTATGTTAGAGATACAGTGCTCAGAAACACTGTTTTGGAGCTTCTGAGAACACTAAAAGCTGTGCTAGTGCAACTAAGCAAATGAAGAGAATCCAAGGCCAAAGAAGCTGAAAAGCTTCTTTCTCAGTGAGAGAACGTTGCTCAAAGCATATTGAAGAGTAAAACTCAAGTACAAGAAAAATGTTTCTTTATCATGAAATGACATGTAATTTGCAATGCAGTAGACAGATTTTCATTAGTTAGAGCTTTTTTGTTTAGAAAGTTATGTTAGAGCTACAGTGCTCAGAAACACTGTTTTAGAGCGTCTGAGAACACTAAAAGCTGTGCTAGTGCAACTAAGCAAATGAAAAGAATCCAAGGCCACAGAAGCTGAAAAGCTTCTTTCTCAGTGAGAGAACGTTGCTCAAAGCAATTTGAAGAGTAAAACTCAAGTACAAGAAAAATGTTTCTTTATCATGAAATGACATGTAATTTGCAATGCAGTAGACAGATTTTCATTAGTTAGAGCTTTTTTGTTTAGAAAGTTATGTTAGAGCTACAGTGCTCAGAAACACTGTTTTAGAGCGTCTGAGAACACCAAAAGCTGTGCTAGTGCAACTAAGCAAATGAAGAAAATCCAAGGCCACAGAAGCTGAAAAGCTTCTTTCTCAGTGAGAGAACGTTGCTCAAAGCAATTTGAAGCGTAAAACTCAAGTACAAGAAAAATCTTTCTTTTTCATGAAATGACATGTAATTTGCAATGCAGAAGACAGATTTTCATTAGTTAGAGCTTTTTTGTTTAGAAAGTTATGTTAGAGCTACAGTGTTCAGAAACACTGTTTTGGAGCTTCTGAGAACATTAAAAGCTGTGCTAGAGCAACTAAGCAAATGAAGAGAATCCAAGGCCACAGAAGCTGAAAAGCTTCTTTCTCAGTGAGAGAACGTTGCTCAGAGCAATTTGAAGAGTAAAACTCAAGTACAAGAAAAATGTTTCTTTATCATGAAATGACATGTAATTTGCAATGCAGTAGACAGATTTTCATTAGTTAGAGCTTTTTTGTTTAGAAAGTTATGTTAGAGCGACAGTGCTCAGAAACACTGTTTTGGAGCTTCTGAGAACATTAAAAGCTGTGCTAGAGCAACTAAGCAAATGAAGAGAATCCAAGGCCACAGAAGCTGAAAAGCTTCTTTCTCAGTGAGAGAACGTTGCTCAAAGCAATTTGAAGAGTAAAACTCAAGTACAAGAAAAATCTTTCTTTTTCATGAAATGACATGTAATTTGCAATGCAGAAAACAGATTTTCATTAGTTAGAGCTTTTTTGTTTAGAAAGTTATGTTAGAGCTAAAGTGCTCAGAAACACTGTTTTGGAGCTTCTGAGAACACTAAAAGCTGTGCTAGTGCAACTAAGCAAATGAAGAGAATCCAAGGCCACAGAAGCTGAAAAGCTTCTTTCTCAGTGAGAGAAAGTTCAAATTTGAAGCAATTTGAAGAGTAAAACTCAAGTACAAGAAAAATGATTCTTTATCATGAAATGACATATAATTTGCAATGCAGAAGAAAGATTTTCATTAGTTAGAGCTTTTTTGTTTAGAAAGTTATGTTAGAGCTACAGTGCTCAGAAACACTGTTTTGGAGCTTCTGAGAACACTAAAAGCTGTGCTAGTGCAACTAAGCAAATGAAGAGAATCCAAGGCCACAGAAGCTGAAAACCTTCCTTCTCAGTGAGAGAACGTTGCTCAAAGCAATTTGAAGAGTAAAACTCAAGTACAAGAAAAATCTTTCTTTTTCATGAAATGACGTAATTTGCAATGCAGAAGACAGATTTTCATTAGTTAGAGCTTTTTTGTTTAGAAAGTTATGTTAGAGATACAGTGCTCAGAAACACTGTTTTGGAGCTTCTGAGAACACTAAAAGCTGTGCTAGTGCAACTAAGCAAATGAAGAGAATCCAAGGCCAAAGAAGCTGAAAAGCTTCTTTCTCAGTGAGAGAACGTTGCTCAAAGCATATTCAAGAGTAAAACTCAAGTACAAGAAAAATGTTTCTTTATCATGAAATGACATGTAATTTGCAATGCAGTAGACAGATTTTCATTAGTTAGAGCTTTTTTGTTTAGAAAGTTATGTTAGAGCTACAGTGCTCAGAAACACTGTTTTAGAGCGTCTGAGAACACTAAAAGCTGTGCTAGTGCAACTAAGCAAATGAAGAGAATCCAAGGCCACAGAAGCTGAAAAGCTTCTTTCTCAGTGAGAGAATGTTGCTCAAAGCAATTTGAAGAGTAAAACTCAAGTACAAGAAAAATGTTTCTTTTTCATGAAATGACATGTAATTTGCAATGCAGAAAACAGATTTTCATTAGTTAGAGCTTTTTTGTTTAGAAAGTTATGTTAGAGCTAAAGTGCTCAGAAACACTGTTTTGGAGCTTCTGAGAACACTAAAAGCTGTGCTAGTGCAACTAAGCAAATGAAGAGAATCCAAGGCCACAGAAGCTGAAAAGCTTCTTTCTCAGTGAGAGAAAGTTCAAATTTGAAGCAATTTGAAGAGTAAAACTCAAGTACAAGAAAAATCTTTCTTTATCATGAAATGACATGTAATTTGCAATGCAGTAGACAGATTTTCATTAGTTAGAGCTTTTTTGTTTAGAAAGTTATGTTAGAGCTAAAGTGCTCAGAAACACTGTTTTAGAGCTTCTGAGAACACTAAAAGCTGTGCTAGTGCAACTAAGCAAATGAAAAGAATCCAAGGCCACAGAAGCTGAAAAGCTTCTTTCTCAGTGAGAGAACGTTGCTCAAAGCAATTTGAAGAGTAAAACTCAAGTACAAGAAAAATGTTTCTTTATCATGAAATGACATGTAATTTGCAATGCAGAAGACAGATTTTCATTAGTTAGAGCTTTTTTGTTTAGAAAGTTATGTTAGAGCTACAGTGTTCAGAAACACTGTTTTGGAGCTTCTGAGAACATTAAAAGCTGTGCTAGAGCAACTAAGCAAATGAAGAGAATCCAAGGCCACAGAAGCTGAAAAGCTTCTTTCTCAGTGAGAGAACGTTGCTCAGAGCAATTTGAAGAGTAAATCTCAAGTACAAGAAAAATCTTTCTTTTTCATGAAATGACATGTAATTTGCAATGCAGAAGACAGATTTTCATTAGTTAGAGCTTTTTTGTTTAGAAAGTTATGTTAGAGCTACAGTGTTCAGAAACACTGTTTTGGAGCTTCTGAGAACATTAAAAGCTGTGCTAGAGCAACTAAGCAAATGAAGAGAATCCAAGGCCACAGAAGCTGAAAAGCTTCTTTCTCAGTGAGAGAACGTTGCTCAGAGCAATTTGAAGAGTAAAACTCAAGTACAAGAAAAATGTTTCTTTATCATGAAATGACATGTAATTTGCAATGCAGTAGACAGATTTTCATTAGTTAGAGCTTTTTTGTTTAGAAAGTTATGTTAGAGCTACAGTGCTCAGAAACACTGTTTTAGAGCGTCTGAGAACACTAAAAGCTGTGCTAGTGCAACTAAGCAAATGAAGAGAATCCAAGGCCACAGAAGCTGAAAAGCTTCTTTCTCAGTGAGAGAATGTTGCTCAAAGCAATTTGAAGAGTAAAACTCAAGTACAAGAAAAATGTTTCTTTTTCATGAAATGACATGTAATTTGCAATGCAGAAAACAGATTTTCATTAGTTAGAGCTTTTTTGTTTAGAAAGTTATGTTAGAGCTAAAGTGCTCAGAAACACTGTTTTGGAGCTTCTGAGAACACCAAAAGCTGTGCTAGTGCAACTAAGCAAATGAAGAGAATCCAAGGCCACAGAAGCTGAAAACCTTCCTTCTCAGTGAGAGAACGTTGCTCAAAGCAATTTGAAGAGTAAAACTCAAGTACAAGAAAAATCTTTCTTTTTCATGAAATGACATGTAATTTGCAATGCAGAAGACAGATTTTCATTAGTTAGAGCTTTTTTGTTTAGAAAGTTATGTTAGAGATACAGTGCTCAGAAACACTGTTTTGGAGCTTCTGAGAACACTAAAAGCTGTGCTAGTGCAACTAAGCAAATGAAGAGAATCCAAGGCCAAAGAAGCTGAAAAGCTTCTTTCTCAGTGAGAGAACGTTGCTCAAAGCATATTGAAGAGTAAAACTCAAGTACAAGAAAAATGTTTCTTTATCATGAAATGACATGTAATTTGCAATGCAGAAGACAGATTTTCATTAGTTAGAGCTTTTTTGTTTAGAAAGTTATGTTAGAGCTACAGTGCTCAGAAACACTGTTTTAGAGCGTCTGAGAACACCAAAAGCTGTGCTAGTGCAACTAAGCAAATGAAGAGAATCCAAGGCCACAGAAGCTTAAAAGCTTCTTTCTCAGTGAGAGAAAGTTGCTCAAAGCAATTTGAAGAGTAAAACTCAAGTACAAGAAAAATGTTTCTTTATCATGAAATGACATGTAATTTGCAATGCAGAAAAAAGATTTTCATTAGTTAGAGCTTTTTTGTTTAGAAAGTTATGTTAGAGCTAAAGTGCTCAGAAACACTGTTTTAGAGCGTCTGAGAACACTAAAAGCTGTGCTAGTGCAACTAAGCAAATGAAGAAAATCCAAGGCCACAGAAGCTGAAAAGCTTCTTTCTCAGTGAGAGAACGTTGCTCAAAGCAATTTGAAGAGTAAAACTCAAGTACAAGAAAAATGTTTCTTTTTCATGAAATGACATGTAATTTGCAATGCAGAAAACAGATTTTCATTAGTTAGAGCTTTTTTGTTTAGAAAGTTATGTTAGAGCTAAAGTGCTCAGAAACACTGTTTTGGAGCTTCTGAGAACACTAAAAGCTGTGCTAGTGCAACTAAGTAAATGAAGAGAATCCAAGGCCACAGAAGCTGAAAAGCTTCTTTCTCAGTGAGAGAAAGTTCAAATTTGAAGCAATTTGAAGAGTAAAACTCAAGTACAAGAAAAATGATTCTTTATCATGAAATGACATATAATTTGCAATGCAGAAGAAAGATTTTCATTAGTTAGAGCTTTTTTGTTTAGAAAGTTATGTTAGAGCTACAGTGCTCAGAAACACTGTTTTGGAGCTTCTGAGGACACTAAAAGCTGTGCTAGTGCAACTAAGCAAATGAAGAGAATCCAAGGCCACAGAAGCTGAAAACCTTCCTTCTCAGTGAGAGAACGTTGCTCAAAGCAATTTGAAGAGTAAAACTCAAGTACAAGAAAAATCTTTCTTTTTCATGAAATGACGTAATTTGCAATGCAGAAGACAGATTTTCATTAGTTAGAGCTTTTTTGTTTAGAAAGTTATGTTAGAGATACAGTGCTCAGAAACACTGTTTTGGAGCTTCTGAGAACACTAAAAGCTGTGCTAGTGCAACTAAGCAAATGAAGAGAATCCAAGGCCAAAGAAGCTGAAAAGCTTCTTTCTCAGTGAGAGAACGTTGCTCAAAGCATATTGAAGAGTAAAACTCAAGTACAAGAAAAATGTTTCTTTATCATGAAATGACATGTAATTTGCAATGCAGTAGACAGATTTTCATTAGTTAGAGCTTTTTTGTTTAGAAAGTTATGTTAGAGCTACAGTGCTCAGAAACACTGTTTTAGAGCGTCTGAGAACACTAAAAGCTGTGCTAGTGCAACTAAGCAAATGAAAAGAATCCAAGGCCACAGAAGCTGAAAAGCTTCTTTCTCAGTGAGAGAACGTTGCTCAAAGCAATTTGAAGAGTAAAACTCAAGTACAAGAAAAATGTTTCTTTATCATGAAATGACATGTAATTTGCAATGCAGTAGACAGATTTTCATTAGTTAGAGCTTTTTTGTTTAGAAAGTTATGTTAGAGCTACAGTGCTCAGAAACACTGTTTTAGAGCGTCTGAGAACACCAAAAGCTGTGCTAGTGCAACTAAGCAAATGAAGAAAATCCAAGGCCACAGAAGCTGAAAAGCTTCTTTCTCAGTGAGAGAACGTTGCTCAAAGCAATTTGAAGCGTAAAACTCAAGTACAAGAAAAATCTTTCTTTTTCATGAAATGACATGTAATTTGCAATGCAGAAGACAGATTTTCATTAGTTAGAGCTTTTTTGTTTAGAAAGTTATGTTAGAGCTACAGTGTTCAGAAACACTGTTTTGGAGCTTCTGAGAACATTAAAAGCTGTGCTAGAGCAACTAAGCAAATGAAGAGAATCCAAGGCCACAGAAGCTGAAAAGCTTCTTTCTCAGTGAGAGAACGTTGCTCAGAGCAATTTGAAGAGTAAAACTCAAGTACAAGAAAAATGTTTCTTTATCATGAAATGACATGTAATTTGCAATTCAGTAGACAGATTTTCATTAGTTAGAGCTTTTTTGTTTAGAAAGTTATGTTAGAGCGACAGTGCTCAGAAACACTGTTTTGGAGCTTCTGAGAACATTAAAAGCTGTGCTAGAGCAACTAAGCAAATGAAGAGAATCCAAGGCCACAGAAGCTGAAAAGCTTCTTTCTCAGTGAGAGAACGTTGCTCAAAGCAATTTGAAGAGTAAAACTCAAGTACAAGAAAAATCTTTCTTTTTCATGAAATGACATGTAATTTGCAATGCAGAAAACAGATTTTCATTAGTTAGAGCTTTTTTGTTTAGAAAGTTATGTTAGAGCTAAAGTGCTCAGAAACACTGTTTTAGAGCGTCTGAGAACACTAAAAGCTGTGCTAGTGCAACTAAGCAAATGAAGAGAATCCAAGGCCACAGAAGCTGAAAAGCTTCTTTCTCAGTGAGAGAAAGTTCAAATTTGAAGCAATTTGAAGAGTAAAACTCAAGTACAAGAAAAATGATTCTTTATCATGAAATGACATATAATTTGCAATGCAGAAGAAAGATTTTCATTAGTTAGAGCTTTTTTGTTTAGAAAGTTATGTTAGAGCTACAGTGCTCAGAAACACTGTTTTGGAGCTTCTGAGAACACTAAAAGCTGTGCTAGTGCAACTAAGCAAATGAAGAGAATCCAAGGCCACAGAAGCTGAAAACCTTCCTTCTCAGTGAGAGAACGTTGCTCAAAGCAATTTGAAGAGTAAAACTCAAGTACAAGAAAAATCTTTCTTTTTCATGAAATGACGTAATTTGCAATGCAGAAGACAGATTTTCATTAGTTAGAGCTTTTTTGTTTAGAAAGTTATGTTAGAGATACAGTGCTCAGAAACACTGTTTTGGAGCTTCTGAGAACACTAAAAGCTGTGCTAGTGCAACTAAGCAAATGAAGAGAATCCAAGGCCAAAGAAGCTGAAAAGCTTCTTTCTCAGTGAGAGAACGTTGCTCAAAGCATATTCAAGAGTAAAACTCAAGTACAAGAAAAATGTTTCTTTATCATGAAATGACATGTAATTTGCAATGCAGTAGACAGATTTTCATTAGTTAGAGCTTTTTTGTTTAGAAAGTTATGTTAGAGCTACAGTGCTCAGAAACACTGTTTTAGAGCGTCTGAGAACACTAAAAGCTGTGCTAGTGCAACTAAGCAAATGAAGAGAATCCAAGGCCACAGAAGCTGAAAAGCTTCTTTCTCAGTGAGAGAATGTTGCTCAAAGCAATTTGAAGAGTAAAACTCAAGTACAAGAAAAATGTTTCTTTTTCATGAAATGACATGTAATTTGCAATGCAGAAAACAGATTTTCATTAGTTAGAGCTTTTTTGTTTAGAAAGTTATGTTAGAGCTAAAGTGCTCAGAAACACTGTTTTGGAGCTTCTGAGAACACTAAAAGCTGTGCTAGTGCAACTAAGCAAATGAAGAGAATCCAAGGCCACAGAAGCTGAAAAGCTTCTTTCTCAGTGAGAGAAAGTTCAAATTTGAAGCAATTTGAAGAGTAAAACTCAAGTACAAGAAAAATCTTTCTTTATCATGAAATGATATGTAATTTGCAATGCAGTAGACAGATTTTCATTAGTTAGAGCTTTTTTGTTTAGAAAGTTATGTTAGAGCTAAAGTGCTCAGAAACACTGTTTTAGAGCTTCTGAGAACACTAAAAGCTGTGCTAGTGCAACTAAGCAAATGAAAAGAATCCAAGGCCACAGAAGCTGAAAAGCTTCTTTCTCAGTGAGAGAACGTTGCTCAAAGCAATTTGAAGAGTAAAACTCAAGTACAAGAAAAATGTTTCTTTATCATGAAATGACATGTAATTTGCAATGCAGAAGACAGATTTTCATTAGTTAGAGCTTTTTTGTTTAGAAAGTTATGTTAGAGCTACAGTGTTCAGAAACACTGTTTTGGAGCTTCTGAGAACATTAAAAGCTGTGCTAGAGCAACTAAGCAAATGAAGAGAATCCAAGGCCACAGAAGCTGAAAAGCTTCTTTCTCAGTGAGAGAACGTTGCTCAGAGCAATTTGAAGAGTAAAACTCAAGTACAAGAAAAATGTTTCTTTATCATGAAATGACATGTAATTTGCAATGCAGAAGACAGATTTTCATTAGTTAGAGCTTTTTTGTTTAGAAAGTTATGTTAGAGCTACAGTGTTCAGAAACACTGTTTTGGAGCTTCTGAGAACATTAAAAGCTGTGCTAGAGCAACTAAGCAAATGAAGAGAATCCAAGGCCACAGAAGCTGAAAAGCTTCTTTCTCAGTGAGAGAACGTTGCTCAAAGCAATTTGAAGAGTAAAACTCAAGTACAAGAAAAATCTTTCTTTTTCATGAAATGACATGTAATTTGCAATGCAGAAGACAGATTTTCATTAGTTAGAGCTTTTTTGTTTAGAAAGTTATGTTAGAGCTACAGTGCTCAGAAACACTGTTTTGGAGCTTCTGAGAACACTAAAAGCTGTGCTAGTGCAACTAAGCAAATGAAGAGAATCCAAGGCCACAGAAGCTGAAAAGCTTCTTTCTCAGTGAGACAACGTTGCTCAAAGCATATTGAAGAGTAAAACTCAAGTACAAGAAAAATGTTTCTTTATCATGAAATGACATGTAATTTGCAATGCAGTAGACAGATTTTCATTAGTTAGAGCTTTTTTGTTTAGAAAGTTATGTTAGAGCTACAGTGCTCAGAAACACTGTTTTAGAGCGTCTGAGAACACTAAAAGCTGTGCTAGTGCAACTAAGCAAATGAAGAGAATCCAAGGCCACAGAGGCTGAAAAGCTTCTTTCTCAGTGAGAGAAAGTTCAAATTTGAAGCAATTTGAAGAGTAAAACTCAAGTACAAGAAAAATGATTCTTTATCATGAAATGACATATAATTTGCAATGCAGAAGAAAGATTTTCATTAGTTAGAGCTTTTTTGATTAGAAAGTTATGTTAGAGCTACAGTACTCAGAAACACTGTTTTAGAGCGTCTGAGAACACCAAAAGCTGTGCTAGTGCAACTAAGCAAATGAAGAAAATCCAAGGCCATAGAAGCTGAAAAGCTTCTTTCTCAGTGAGAGAACGTTGCTCAAAGCAATTTGAAGAGTAAAACTCAAGTACAAGAAAAATCTTTCTTTTTCATGAAATGACATGTAATTTGCAATGCAGAAGACAGATTTTCATTAGTTAGAGCTTTTTTGTTTAGAAAGTTATGTTAGAGCTACAGTGCTCAGAAACACTGTTTTGGAGCTTCTGAGAACACTAAAAGCTGTGCTAGTGCAACTAAGCAAATGAAGAGAATCCAAGGCCACAGAAGCTGAAAAGCTTCTTTCTCAGTGAGAGAACGTTGCTCAAAGCAATTTGAAGAGTAAAACTCAAGTACAAGAAAAATGTTTCTTTATCATGAAATGACATGTAATTTGCAATGCAGTAGACAGATTTTCATTAGTTAGAGCTTTTTTGTTTAGAAAGTTATGTTAGAGCTACAGTGCTCAGAAACACTGTTTTAGAGCGTCTGAGAACACCAAAAGCTGTGCTAGTGCAACTAAGCAAATGAAGAAAATCCAAGGCCACAGAAGCTGAAAAGCTTCTTTCTCAGTGAGAGAACGTTGCTCAAAGCAATTTGAAGAGTAAAACTCAAGTACAAGAAAAATGTTTCTTTATCATGAAATGACATGTAATTTGCAATGCAGTAGACAGATTTTCATTAGTTAGAGCTTTTTTGTTTAGAAAGTTATGTTAGAGCTACAGTGCTCAGAAACACTGTTTTAGAGCGTCTGAGAACACTAAAAGCTGTGCTAGTGCAACTAAGCAAATGAAGAGAATCCAAGGCCACAGAAGCTGAAAAGCTTCTTTCTCAGTGAGAGAACGTTGCTCAAAGCAATTTGAAGAGTAAAACTCAAGTACAAGAAAAATGTTTCTTTTTCATGAAATGACATGTAATTTGCAATGCAGAAAACAGATTTTCATTAGTTAGAGCTTTTTTGTTTAGAAAGTTATGTTAGAGCTACAGTGCTCAGAAACACTGTTTTGGAGCTTCTGAGAACACTAAAAGCTGTGCTAGTGCAACTAAGCAAATGAAGAGAATCCAAGGCCACAGAAGCTGAAAACCTTGCTTCTCAGTGAGAGAACGTTGCTCAAAGCAATTTGAAGAGTAAAACTCAAGTACAAGAAAAATCTTTCTTTTTCATGAAATGACATGTAATTTGCAATGCAGAAGACAGATTTTCATTAGTTAGAGCTTTTTTGTTTAGAAAGTTATGTTAGAGATACAGTGCTCAGAAACACTGTTTTGGAGCTTCTGAGAACACTAAAAGCTGTGCTAGTGCAACTAAGCAAATGAAGAGAATCCAAGGCCAAAGAAGCTGAAAAGCTTCTTTCTCAGTGAGAGAACGTTGCGCAAAGCATATTGAAGAGTAAAACTCAAGTACAAGAAAAATGTTTCTTTATCATGAAATGACGTAATTTGCAATGCAGTAGACAGATTTTCATTAGTTAGAGCTTTTTTGTTTAGAAAGTTATGTTAGAGCTACAGTGCTCAGAAACACTGTTTTAGAGCGTCTGAGAACACTAAAAGCTGTGCTAGTGCAACTAAGCAAATGAAGAGAATCCAAGGCCACAGAGGCTGAAAAGCTTCTTTCTCAGTGAGAGAAAGTTCAAATTTGAAGCAATTTGAAGAGTAAAACTCAAGTACAAGAAAAATGATTCTTTATCATGAAATGACATATAATTTGCAATGCAGAAGACAGATTTTCATTAGTTAGAGCTTTTTTGATTAGAAAGTTATGTTAGAGCTACAGTGCTCAGAAACACTGTTTTAGAGCGTCTGAGAACACCAAAAGCTGTGCTAGTGCAACTAAGCAAATGAAGAAAATCCAAGGCCATAGAAGCTGAAAAGCTTCTTTCTCAGTGAGAGAACGTTGCTCAAAGCAATTTGAAGAGTAAAACTCAAGTACAAGAAAAATCTTTCTTTTTCATGAAATGACATGTAATTTGCAATGCAGAAGACAGATTTTCATTAGTTAGAGCTTTTTTGTTTAGAAAGTTATGTTAGAGCTACAGTGCTCAGAAACACTGTTTTGGAGCTTCTGAGAACACTAAAAGCTGTGCTAGTGCAACTAAGCAAATGAAGAGAATCCAAGGCCACAGAAGCTGAAAAGCTTCTTTCTCAGTGAGAGAACGTTGCTCAGAGCAATTTGAAGAGTAAAACTCAAGTACAAGAAAAATGTTTCTTTATCATGAAATGACATGTAATTTGCAATGCAGTAGACAGATTTTCATTAGTTAGAGCTTTTTTGTTTAGAAAGTTATGTTAGAGCGACAGTGCTCAGAAACACTGTTTTGGAGCTTCTGAGAACATTAAAAGCTGTGCTAGAGCAACTAAGCAAATGAAGAGAATCCAAGGCCACAGAAGCTGAAAAGCTTCTTTCTCAGTGAGAGAACGTTGCTCAAAGCAATTTGAAGAGTAAAACTCAAGTACAAGAAAAATCTTTCTTTTTCATGAAATGACATGTAATTTGCAATGCAGAAGACAGATTTTCATTAGTTAGAGCTTTTTTGTTTAGAAAGTTATGTTAGAGCTACAGTGCTCAGAAACACTGTTTTGGAGCTTCTGAGAACACTAAAAGCTGTGCTAGTGCAACTAAGCAAATGAAGAGAATCCAAGGCCACAGAAGCTGAAAAGCTTCTTTCTCAGTGAGACAACGTTGCTCAAAGCATATTGAAGAGTAAAACTCAAGTACAAGAAAAATGTTTCTTTATCATGAAATGACATGTAATTTGCAATGCAGTAGACAGATTTTCATTAGTTAGAGCTTTTTTGTTTAGAAAGTTATGTTAGAGCTACAGTGCTCAGAAACACTGTTTTAGAGCGTCTGAGAACACTAAAAGCTGTGCTAGTGCAACTAAGCAAATGAAGAGAATCCAAGGCCACAGAGGCTGAAAAGCTTCTTTCTCAGTGAGAGAAAGTTCAAATTTGAAGCAATTTGAAGAGTAAAACTCAAGTACAAGAAAAATGATTCTTTATCATGAAATGACATATAATTTGCAATGCAGAAGAAAGATTTTCATTAGTTAGAGCTTTTTTGATTAGAAAGTTATGTTAGAGCTACAGTACTCAGAAACACTGTTTTAGAGCGTCTGAGAACACCAAAAGCTGTGCTAGTGCAACTAAGCAAATGAAGAAAATCCAAGGCCATAGAAGCTGAAAAGCTTCTTTCTCAGTGAGAGAACGTTGCTCAAAGCAATTTGAAGAGTAAAACTCAAGTACAAGAAAAATCTTTCTTTTTCATGAAATGACATGTAATTTGCAATGCAGAAGACAGATTTTCATTAGTTAGAGCTTTTTTGTTTAGAAAGTTATGTTAGAGCTACAGTGCTCAGAAACACTGTTTTGGAGCTTCTGAGAACACTAAAAGCTGTGCTAGTGCAACTAAGCAAATGAAGAGAATCCAAGGCCACAGAAGCTGAAAAGCTTCTTTCTCAGTGAGAGAATGTTGCTCAAAGCAATTTGAAGAGTAAAACTCAAGTACAAGAAAAATGTTTCTTTATCATGAAATGACATGTAATTTGCAATGCAGTAGACAGATTTTCATTAGTTAGAGCTTTTTTGTTTAGAAAGTTATGTTAGAGCTACAGTGCTCAGAAACACTGTTTTAGAGCGTCTGAGAACACCAAAAGCTGTGCTAGTGCAACTAAGCAAATGAAGAAAATCCAAGGCCACAGAAGCTGAAAAGCTTCTTTCTCAGTGAGAGAACGTTGCTCAAAGCAATTTGAAGAGTAAAACTCAAGTACAAGAAAAATGTTTCTTTATCATGAAATGACATGTAATTTGCAATGCAGTAGACAGATTTTCATTAGTTAGAGCTTTTTTGTTTAGAAAGTTATGTTAGAGCTACAGTGCTCAGAAACACTGTTTTAGAGCGTCTGAGAACACTAAAAGCTGTGCTAGTGCAACTAAGCAAATGAAGAGAATCCAAGGCCACAGAAGCTGAAAAGCTTCTTTCTCAGTGAGAGAACGTTGCTCAAAGCAATTTGAAGAGTAAAACTCAAGTACAAGAAAAATGTTTCTTTTTCATGAAATGACATGTAATTTGCAATGCAGAAAACAGATTTTCATTAGTTAGAGCTTTTTTGTTTAGAAAGTTATGTTAGAGCTACAGTGCTCAGAAACACTGTTTTGGAGCTTCTGAGAACACTAAAAGCTGTGCTAGTGCAACTAAGCAAATGAAGAGAATCCAAGGCCACAGAAGCTGAAAACCTTGCTTCTCAGTGAGAGAACGTTGCTCAAAGCAATTTGAAGAGTAAAACTCAAGTACAAGAAAAATCTTTCTTTTTCATGAAATGACATGTAATTTGCAATGCAGAAGACAGATTTTCATTAGTTAGAGCTTTTTTGTTTAGAAAGTTATGTTAGAGATACAGTGCTCAGAAACACTGTTTTGGAGCTTCTGAGAACACTAAAAGCTGTGCTAGTGCAACTAAGCAAATGAAGAGAATCCAAGGCCAAAGAAGCTGAAAAGCTTCTTTCTCAGTGAGAGAACGTTGCGCAAAGCATATTGAAGAGTAAAACTCAAGTACAAGAAAAATGTTTCTTTATCATGAAATGACGTAATTTGCAATGCAGTAGACAGATTTTCATTAGTTAGAGCTTTTTTGTTTAGAAAGTTATGTTAGAGCTACAGTGCTCAGAAACACTGTTTTAGAGCGTCTGAGAACACTAAAAGCTGTGCTAGTGCAACTAAGCAAATGAAGAGAATCCAAGGCCACAGAGGCTGAAAAGCTTCTTTCTCAGTGAGAGAAAGTTCAAATTTGAAGCAATTTGAAGAGTAAAACTCAAGTACAAGAAAAATGATTCTTTATCATGAAATGACATATAATTTGCAATGCAGAAGACAGATTTTCATTAGTTAGAGCTTTTTTGATTAGAAAGTTATGTTAGAGCTACAGTGCTCAGAAACACTGTTTTAGAGCGTCTGAGAACACCAAAAGCTGTGCTAGTGCAACTAAGCAAATGAAGAAAATCCAAGGCCATAGAAGCTGAAAAGCTTCTTTCTCAGTGAGAGAACGTTGCTCAAAGCAATTTGAAGAGTAAAACTCAAGTACAAGAAAAATCTTTCTTTTTCATGAAATGACATGTAATTTGCAATGCAGAAGACAGATTTTCATTAGTTAGAGCTTTTTTGTTTAGAAAGTTATGTTAGAGCTACAGTGCTCAGAAACACTGTTTTGGAGCTTCTGAGAACACTAAAAGCTGTGCTAGTGCAACTAAGCAAATGAAGAGAATCCAAGGCCACAGAAGCTGAAAAGCTTCTTTCTCAGTGAGAGAACGTTGCTCAAAGCAATTTGAAGAGTAAAACTCAAGTACAAGAAAAATGTTTCTTTATCATGAAATGACATGTAATTTGCAATGCAGTAGACAGATTTTCATTAGTTAGAGCTTTTTTGTTTAGAAAGTTATGTTAGAGCTACAGTGCTCAGAAACACTGTTTTAGAGCGTCTGAGAACACCAAAAGCTGTGCTAGTGCAACTAAGCAAATGAAGAAAATCCAAGGCCACAGAAGCTGAAAAGCTTCTTTCTCAGTGAGAGAACGTTGCTCAAAGCAATTTGAAGAGTAAAACTCAAGTACAAGAAAAATGTTTCTTTATCATGAAATGACATGTAATTTGCAATGCAGTAGACAGATTTTCATTAGTTAGAGCTTTTTTGTTTAGAAAGTTATGTTAGAGCTACAGTGCTCAGAAACACTGTTTTAGAGCGTCTGAGAACACTAAAAGCTGTGCTAGTGCAACTAAGCAAATGAAGAGAATCCAAGGCCACAGAGGCTGAAAAGCTTCTTTCTCAGTGAGAGAAAGTTCAAATTTGAAGCAATTTGAAGAGTAAAACTCAAGTACAAGAAAAATGATTCTTTATCATGAAATGACATATAATTTGCAATGCAGAAGACAGATTTTCATTAGTTAGAGCTTTTTTGATTAGAAAGTTATGTTAGAGCTACAGTGCTCAGAAACACTGTTTTAGAGCGTCTGAGAACACCAAAAGCTGTGCTAGTGCAACTAAGCAAATGAAGAAAATCCAAGGCCATAGAAGCTGAAAAGCTTCTTTCTCAGTGAGAGAACGTTGCTCAAAGCAATTTGAAGAGTAAAACTCAAGTACAAGAAAAATCTTTCTTTTTCATGAAATGACATGTAATTTGCAATGCAGAAGACAGATTTTCATTAGTTAGAGCTTTTTTGTTTAGAAAGTTATGTTAGAGCTACAGTGCTCAGAAACACTGTTTTGGAGCTTCTGAGAACACTAAAAGCTGTGCTAGTGCAACTAAGCAAATGAAGAGAATCCAAGGCCACAGAAGCTGAAAAGCTTCTTTCTCAGTGAGAGAACGTTGCTCAAAGCAATTTGAAGAGTAAAACTCAAGTACAAGAAAAATGTTTCTTTATCATGAAATGACATGTAATTTGCAATGCAGTAGACAGATTTTCATTAGTTAGAGCTTTTTTGTTTAGAAAGTTATGTTAGAGCTACAGTGCTCAGAAACACTGTTTTAGAGCGTCTGAGAACACCAAAAGCTGTGCTAGTGCAACTAAGCAAATGAAGAAAATCCAAGGCCACAGAAGCTGAAAAGCTTCTTTCTCAGTGAGAGAACGTTGCTCAAAGCAATTTGAAGAGTAAAACTCAAGTACAAGAAAAATGTTTCTTTATCATGAAATGACATGTAATTTGCAATGCAGTAGACAGATTTTCATTAGTTAGAGCTTTTTTGTTTAGAAAGTTATGTTAGAGCTACAGTGCTCAGAAACAATGTTTTAGAGCGTCTGAGAAAACCAAAAGCTGTGCTAGTGCAACTAAGCAAATGAAGAAAATCCAAGGCCACAGAAGCTGAAAAGCTTCTTTCTCAGTGAGAGAACGTTGCTCAAAGCAATTTGAAGAGTAAAACTCAAGTACAAGAAAAATCTTTCTTTTTCATGAAATGACATGTAATTTGCAATGCAGAAAACAGATTTTCATTAGTTAGAGCTTTTTTGTTTAGAAAGTTATGTTAGAGCTAAAGTGCTCAGAAACACTGTTTTGGAGCTTCTGAGAACACTAAAAGCTGTGCTAGTGCAACTAAGCAAATGAAGAGAATCCAAGGCCACAGAAGCTGAAAAGCTTCTTTCTCAGTGAGAGAAAGTTCAAATTTGAAGCAATTTGAAGAGTAAAACTCAAGTACAAGAAAAATGATTCTTTATCATGAAATGACATATAATTTGCAATGCAGAAGAAAGATTTTCATTAGTTAGAGCTTTTTTGATTAGTAAGTTATGTTAGAGCTACAGTGCTCAGAAACACTGTTTTAGAGCGTCTGAGAACACTAAAAGCTGTGCTAGTGCAACTAAGCAAATGAAGAAAATCCAAGGCCATAGAAGCTGAAAAGCTTCTTTCTCAGTGAGAGAAAGTTGCTCAAAGCAATTTGAAGAGTAAAACTCAAGTACAAGAAAAATGATTCTTTATCATGAAATGACATATAATTTGCAATGCAGAAGAAAGATTTTCATTAGTTAGAGCTTTTTTGTTTAGAAAGTTATGTTAGAGCTACAGTGCTCAGAAACACTGTTTTGGAGCTTCTGAGAACACTAAAAGCTGTGCTAGTGCAACTAAGCAAATGAAGAGAATCCAAGGCCACAGAAGCTGAAAAGCTTCTTTCTCAGTGAGAGAACGTTGCTCAAAGCAATTTGAAGAGTAAAACTCAAGTACAAGAAAAATGTTTCTTTTTCATGAAATGACATGTAATTTGCAATGCAGAAAACAGATTTTCATTAGTTAGAGCTTTTTTGTTTAGAAAGTTATGTTAGAGCTAAAGTGCTCAGAAACACTGTTTTGGAGCTTCTGAGAACACTAAAAGCTGTGCTAGTGCAACTAAGCAAATGAAGAGAATCCAAGGCCACAGAAGCTGAAAAGCTTCTTTCTCAGTGAGAGAAAGTTCAAATTTGAAGCAATTTGAAGAGTAAAACTCAAGTACAAGAAAAATGATTCTTTATCATGAAATGACATATAATTTGCAATGCAGAAGAAAGATTTTCATTAGTTAGAGCTTTTTTGTTTAGAAAGTTATGTTAGAGCTACAGTGCTCAGAAACACTGTTTTGGAGCTTCTGAGAACACTAAAAGCTGTGCTAGTGCAACTAAGCAAATGAAGAGAATCCAAGGCCACAGAAGCTGAAAACCTTCCTTCTCAGTGAGAGAACGTTGCTCAAAGCAATTTGAAGAGTAAAACTCAAGTACAAGAAAAATGTTTCTTTATCATGAAATGACATGTAATTTGCAATGCAGTAGACAGATTTTCATTAGTTAGAGCTTTTTTGTTTAGAAAGTTATGTTAGAGCTACAGTGCTCAGAAACACTGTTTTAGAGCGTCTGAGAACACCAAAAGCTGTGCTAGTGCAACTAAGCAAATGAAGAAAATCCAAGGCCACAGAAGCTGAAAAGCTTCTTTCTCAGTGAGAGAACGTTGCTCAAAGCAATTTGAAGAGTAAAACTCAAGTACAAGAAAAATGTTTCTTTATCATGAAATGACATGTAATTTGCAATGCAGTAGACAGATTTTCATTAGTTAGAGCTTTTTTGTTTAGAAAGTTATGTTAGAGCTACAGTGCTCAGAAACACTGTTTTAGAGCGTCTGAGAACACTAAAAGCTGTGCTAGTGCAACTAAGCAAATGAAGAGAATCCAAGGCCACAGAAGCTGAAAAGCTTCTTTCTCAGTGAGAGAACGTTGCTCAAAGCAATTTGAAGAGTAAAACTCAAGTACAAGAAAAATGTTTCTTTTTCATGAAATGACATGTAATTTGCAATGCAGAAAACAGATTTTCATTAGTTAGAGCTTTTTTGTTTAGAAAGTTATGTTAGAGCTAAAGTGCTCAGAAACACTGTTTTGGAGCTTCTGAGAACACTAAAAGCTGTGCTAGTGCAACTAAGCAAATGAAGAGAATCCAAGGCCACAGAAGCTGAAAAGCTTCTTTCTCAGTGAGAGAAAGTTCAAATTTGAAGCAATTTGAAGAGTAAAACTCAAGTACAAGAAAAATGATTCTTTATCATGAAATGACATATAATTTGCAATGCAGAAGAAAGATTTTCATTAGTTAGAGCTTTTTTGTTTAGAAAGTTATGTTAGAGCTACAGTGCTCAGAAACACTGTTTTGGAGCTTCTGAGAACACTAAAAGCTGTGCTAGTGCAACTAAGCAAATGAAGAGAATCCAAGGCCACAGAAGCTGAAAAGCTTCTTTCTCAGTGAGAGAAAGTTCAAATTTGAAGCAATTTGAAGAGTAAAACTCAAGTACAAGAAAAATCTTTCTTTTTCATGAAATGACATGTAATTTGCAATGCAGAAGACAGATTTTCATTAGTTAGAGCTTTTTTGTTTAGAAAGTTATGTTAGAGATACAGTGCTCAGAAACACTGTTTTGGAGCTTCTGAGAACACTAAAAGCTGTGCTAGTGCAACTAAGCAAATGAAGAGAATCCAAGGCCAAAGAAGCTGAAAAGCTTCTTTCTCAGTGAGAGAACGTTGCTCAAAGCATATTGAAGAGTAAAACTCAAGTACAAGAAAAATGTTTCTTTATCATGAAATGACATGTAATTTGCAATGCAGTAGACAGATTTTCATTAGTTAGAGCTTTTTTGTTTAGAAAGTTATGTTAGAGCTACAGTGCTCAGAAACACTGTTTTAGAGCGTCTGAGAACACTAAAAGCTGTGCTAGTGCAACTAAGCAAATGAAGAGAATCCAAGGCCACAGAGGCTGAAAAGCTTCTTTCTCAGTGAGAGAAAGTTCAAATTTGAAGCAATTTGAAGAGTAAAACTCAAGTACAAGAAAAATGATTCTTTATCATGAAATGACATGTAATTTGCAATGCAGTAGACAGATTTTCATTAGTTAGAGCTTTTTTGTTTAGAAAGTTATGTTAGAGCTACAGTGCTCAGAAACACTGTTTTAGAGCGTCTGAGAACACTAAAAGCTGTGCTAGTGCAACTAAGCAAATGAAGAGAATCCAAGGCCACAGAAGCTGAAAAGCTTCTTTCTCAGTGAGAGAACGTTGCTCAAAGCAATTTGAAGAGTAAAACTCAAGTACAAGAAAAATGTTTCTTTTTCATGAAATGACATGTAATTTGCAATGCAGAAAACAGATTTTCATTAGTTAGAGCTTTTTTGTTTAGAAAGTTATGTTAGAGCTAAAGTGCTCAGAAACACTGTTTTGGAGCTTCTGAGAACACTAAAAGCTGTGCTAGTGCAACTAAGCAAATGAAGAGAATCCAAGGCCACAGAAGCTGAAAAGCTTCTTTCTCAGTGAGAGAAAGTTCAAATTTGAAGCAATTTGAAGAGTAAAACTCAAGTACAAGAAAAATGATTCTTTATCATGAAATGACATATAATTTGCAATGCAGTAGAAATATTTTCATTAGTTAGAGCTTTTTTGTTTAGAAAGTTATGTTAGAGCTACAGTGCTCAGAAACACTGTTTTAGAGCGTCTGAGAACACCAAAAGCTGTGCTAGTGCAACTAAGCAAATGAAGAGAATCCAAGGCCACAGAAGCTGAAAACCTTGCTTCTCAGTGAGAGAACGTTGCTCAAAGCAATTTGAAGAGTAAAACTCAAGTACAAGAAAAATCTTTCTTTTTCATGAAATGACATGTAATTTGCAATGCAGAAGACAGATTTTCATTAGTTAGAGCTTTTTTGTTTAGAAAGTTATGTTAGAGATACAGTGCTCAGAAACACTGTTTTGGAGCTTCTGAGAACACTAAAAGCTGTGCTAGTGCAACTAAGCAAATGAAGAGAATCCAAGGCCAAAGAAGCTGAAAAGCTTCTTTCTCAGTGAGAGAACGTTGCTCAAAGCATATTGAAGAGTAAAACTCAAGTACAAGAAAAATGTTTCTTTATCATGAAATGACATGTAATTTGCAATGCAGTAGACAGATTTTCATTAGTTAGAGCTTTTTTGTTTAGAAAGTTATGTTAGAGCTACAGTGCTCAGAAACACTGTTTTAGAGCGTCTGAGAACACTAAAAGCTGTGCTAGTGCAACTAAGCAAATGAAGAGAATCCAAGGCCACAGAGGCTGAAAAGCTTCTTTCTCAGTGAGAGAAAGTTCAAATTTGAAGCAATTTGAAGAGTAAAACTCAAGTACAAGAAAAATGATTCTTTATCATGAAATGACATATAATTTGCAATGCAGAAGACAGATTTTCATTAGTTAGAGCTTTTTTGATTAGAAAGTTATGTTAGAGCTACAGTGCTCAGAAACACTGTTTTAGAGCGTCTGAGAACACCAAAAGCTGTGCTAGTGCAACTAAGCAAATGAAGAAAATCCAAGGCCATAGAAGCTGAAAAGCTTCTTTCTCAGTGAGAGAACGTTGCTCAAAGCAATTTGAAGAGTAAAACTCAAGTACAAGAAAAATCTTTCTTTTTCATGAAATGACATGTAATTTGCAATGCAGAAGACAGATTTTCATTAGTTAGAGCTTTTTTGTTTAGAAAGTTATGTTAGAGCTACAGTGCTCAGAAACACTGTTTTAGAGCGTCTGAGAACACTAAAAGCTGTGCTAGTGCAACTAAGCAAATGAAGAGAATCCAAGGCCACAGAAGCTGAAAAGCTTCTTTCTCAGTGAGAGAACGTTGCTCAAAGCAATTTGAAGAGTAAAACTCAAGTACAAGAAAAATGTTTCTTTTTCATGAAATGACATGTAATTTGCAATGCAGAAAACAGATTTTCATTAGTTAGAGCTTTTTTGTTTAGAAAGTTATGTTAGAGCTACAGTGCTCAGAAACACTGTTTTGGAGCTTCTGAGAACACTAAAAGCTGTGCTAGTGCAACTAAGCAAATGAAGAGAATCCAAGGCCACAGAAGCTGAAAACCTTGCTTCTCAGTGAGAGAACGTTGCTCAAAGCAATTTGAAGAGTAAAACTCAAGTACAAGAAAAATCTTTCTTTTTCATGAAATGACATGTAATTTGCAATGCAGAAGACAGATTTTCATTAGTTAGAGCTTTTTTGTTTAGAAAGTTATGTTAGAGATACAGTGCTCAGAAACACTGTTTTGGAGCTTCTGAGAACACTAAAAGCTGTGCTAGTGCAACTAAGCAAATGAAGAGAATCCAAGGCCAAAGAAGCTGAAAAGCTTCTTTCTCAGTGAGAGAACGTTGCGCAAAGCATATTGAAGAGTAAAACTCAAGTACAAGAAAAATGTTTCTTTATCATGAAATGACATGTAATTTGCAATGCAGTAGACAGATTTTCATTAGTTAGAGCTTTTTTGTTTAGAAAGTTATGTTAGAGCTACAGTGCTCAGAAACACTGTTTTAGAGCGTCTGAGAACACTAAAAGCTGTGCTAGTGCAACTAAGCAAATGAAGAGAATCCAAGGCCACAGAGGCTGAAAAGCTTCTTTCTCAGTGAGAGAAAGTTCAAATTTGAAGCAATTTGAAGAGTAAAACTCAAGTACAAGAAAAATGATTCTTTATCATGAAATGACATATAATTTGCAATGCAGAAGACAGATTTTCATTAGTTAGAGCTTTTTTGATTAGAAAGTTATGTTAGAGCTACAGTGCTCAGAAACACTGTTTTAGAGCGTCTGAGAACACCAAAAGCTGTGCTAGTGCAACTAAGCAAATGAAGAAAATCCAAGGCCATAGAAGCTGAAAAGCTTCTTTCTCAGTGAGAGAACGTTGCTCAAAGCAATTTGAAGAGTAAAACTCAAGTACAAGAAAAATCTTTCTTTTTCATGAAATGACATGTAATTTGCAATGCAGAAGACAGATTTTCATTAGTTAGAGCTTTTTTGTTTAGAAAGTTATGTTAGAGCTACAGTGCTCAGAAACACTGTTTTGGAGCTTCTGAGAACACTAAAAGCTGTGCTAGTGCAACTAAGCAAATGAAGAGAATCCAAGGCCACAGAAGCTGAAAAGCTTCTTTCTCAGTGAGAGAACGTTGCTCAAAGCAATTTGAAGAGTAAAACTCAAGTACAAGAAAAATGTTTCTTTATCATGAAATGACATGTAATTTGCAATGCAGTAGACAGATTTTCATTAGTTAGAGCTTTTTTGTTTAGAAAGTTATGTTAGAGCTACAGTGCTCAGAAACACTGTTTTAGAGCGTCTGAGAACACCAAAAGCTGTGCTAGTGCAACTAAGCAAATGAAGAAAATCCAAGGCCACAGAAGCTGAAAAGCTTCTTTCTCAGTGAGAGAACGTTGCTCAAAGCAATTTGAAGAGTAAAACTCAAGTACAAGAAAAATGTTTCTTTATCATGAAATGACATGTAATTTGCAATGCAGTAGACAGATTTTCATTAGTTAGAGCTTTTTTGTTTAGAAAGTTATGTTAGAGCTACAGTGCTCAGAAACAATGTTTTAGAGCGTCTGAGAAAACCAAAAGCTGTGCTAGTGCAACTAAGCAAATGAAGAAAATCCAAGGCCACAGAAGCTGAAAAGCTTCTTTCTCAGTGAGAGAACGTTGCTCAAAGCAATTTGAAGAGTAAAACTCAAGTACAAGAAAAATCTTTCTTTTTCATGAAATGACATGTAATTTGCAATGCAGAAAACAGATTTTCATTAGTTAGAGCTTTTTTGTTTAGAAAGTTATGTTAGAGCTAAAGTGCTCAGAAACACTGTTTTGGAGCTTCTGAGAACACTAAAAGCTGTGCTAGTGCAACTAAGCAAATGAAGAGAATCCAAGGCCACAGAAGCTGAAAAGCTTCTTTCTCAGTGAGAGAAAGTTCAAATTTGAAGCAATTTGAAGAGTAAAACTCAAGTACAAGAAAAATGATTCTTTATCATGAAATGACATATAATTTGCAATGCAGAAGAAAGATTTTCATTAGTTAGAGCTTTTTTGATTAGTAAGTTATGTTAGAGCTACAGTGCTCAGAAACACTGTTTTAGAGCGTCTGAGAACACTAAAAGCTGTGCTAGTGCAACTAAGCAAATGAAGAAAATCCAAGGCCATAGAAGCTGAAAAGCTTCTTTCTCAGTGAGAGAAAGTTGCTCAAAGCAATTTGAAGAGTAAAACTCAAGTACAAGAAAAATGATTCTTTATCATGAAATGACATATAATTTGCAATGCAGAAGAAAGATTTTCATTAGTTAGAGCTTTTTTGTTTAGAAAGTTATGTTAGAGCTACAGTGCTCAGAAACACTGTTTTGGAGCTTCTGAGAACACTAAAAGCTGTGCTAGTGCAACTAAGCAAATGAAGAGAATCCAAGGCCACAGAAGCTGAAAAGCTTCTTTCTCAGTGAGAGAACGTTGCTCAAAGCAATTTGAAGAGTAAAACTCAAGTACAAGAAAAATGTTTCTTTTTCATGAAATGACATGTAATTTGCAATGCAGAAAACAGATTTTCATTAGTTAGAGCTTTTTTGTTTAGAAAGTTATGTTAGAGCTAAAGTGCTCAGAAACACTGTTTTGGAGCTTCTGAGAACACTAAAAGCTGTGCTAGTGCAACTAAGCAAATGAAGAGAATCCAAGGCCACAGAAGCTGAAAAGCTTCTTTCTCAGTGAGAGAAAGTTCAAATTTGAAGCAATTTGAAGAGTAAAACTCAAGTACAAGAAAAATGATTCTTTATCATGAAATGACATATAATTTGCAATGCAGTAGAAATATTTTCATTAGTTAGAGCTTTTTTGTTTAGAAAGTTATGTTAGAGCTACAGTGCTCAGAAACAATGTTTTAGAGCGTCTGAGAAAACCAAAAGCTGTGCTAGTGCAACTAAGCAAATGAAGAAAATCCAAGGCCACAGAAGCTGAAAAGCTTCTTTCTCAGTGAGAGAACGTTGCTCAAAGCAATTTGAAGAGTAAAACTCAAGTACAAGAAAAATCTTTCTTTTTCATGAAATGACATGTAATTTGCAATGCAGAAAACAGATTTTCATTAGTTAGAGCTTTTTTGTTTAGAAAGTTATGTTAGAGCTAAAGTGCTCAGAAACACTGTTTTGGAGCTTCTGAGAACACTAAAAGCTGTGCTAGTGCAACTAAGCAAATGAAGAGAATCCAAGGCCACAGAAGCTGAAAAGCTTCTTTCTCAGTGAGAGAAAGTTCAAATTTGAAGCAATTTGAAGAGTAAAACTCAAGTACAAGAAAAATGATTCTTTATCATGAAATGACATATAATTTGCAATGCAGAAGAAAGATTTTCATTAGTTAGAGCTTTTTTGATTAGTAAGTTATGTTAGAGCTACAGTGCTCAGAAACACTGTTTTAGAGCGTCTGAGAACACTAAAAGCTGTGCTAGTGCAACTAAGCAAATGAAGAAAATCCAAGGCCATAGAAGCTGAAAAGCTTCTTTCTCAGTGAGAGAAAGTTGCTCAAAGCAATTTGAAGAGTAAAACTCAAGTACAAGAAAAATGATTCTTTATCATGAAATGACATATAATTTGCAATGCAGAAGAAAGATTTTCATTAGTTAGAGCTTTTTTGTTTAGAAAGTTATGTTAGAGCTACAGTGCTCAGAAACACTGTTTTGGAGCTTCTGAGAACACTAAAAGCTGTGCTAGTGCAACTAAGCAAATGAAGAGAATCCAAGGCCACAGAAGCTGAAAAGCTTCTTTCTCAGTGAGAGAACGTTGCTCAAAGCAATTTGAAGAGTAAAACTCAAGTACAAGAAAAATCTTTCTTTTTCATGAAATGACATGTAATTTGCAATGCAGAAGACAGATTTTCATTAGTTAGAGCTTTTTTGTTTAGAAAGTTATGTTAGAGATACAGTGCTCAGAAACACTGTTTTGGAGCTTCTGAGAACACTAAAAGCTGTGCTAGTGCAACTAAGCAAATGAAGAGAATCCAAGGCCAAAGAAGCTGAAAAGCTTCTTTCTCAGTGAGAGAACGTTGCTCAAAGCATATTGAAGAGTAAAACTCAAGTACAAGAAAAATGTTTCTTTATCATGAAATGACATGTAATTTGCAATGCAGTAGACAGATTTTCATTAGTTAGAGCTTTTTTGTTTAGAAAGTTATGTTAGAGCTACAGTGCTCAGAAACACTGTTTTAGAGCGTCTGAGAACACTAAAAGCTGTGCTAGTGCAACTAAGCAAATGAAGAGAATCCAAGGCCACAGAGGCTGAAAAGCTTCTTTCTCAGTGAGAGAAAGTTCAAATTTGAAGCAATTTGAAGAGTAAAACTCAAGTACAAGAAAAATGATTCTTTATCATGAAATGACATATAATTTGCAATGCAGAAGACAGATTTTCATTAGTTAGAGCTTTTTTGATTAGAAAGTTATGTTAGAGCTACAGTGCTCAGAAACACTGTTTTAGAGCGTCTGAGAACACCAAAAGCTGTGCTAGTGCAACTAAGCAAATGAAGAAAATCCAAGGCCATAGAAGCTGAAAAGCTTCTTTCTCAGTGAGAGAACGTTGCTCAAAGCAATTTGAAGAGTAAAACTCAAGTACAAGAAAAATCTTTCTTTTTCATGAAATGACATGTAATTTGCAATGCAGAAGACAGATTTTCATTAGTTAGAGCTTTTTTGTTTAGAAAGTTATGTTAGAGCTACAGTGCTCAGAAACACTGTTTTGGAGCTTCTGAGAACACTAAAAGCTGTGCTAGTGCAACTAAGCAAATGAAGAGAATCCAAGGCCACAGAAGCTGAAAAGCTTCTTTCTCAGTGAGAGAACGTTGCTCAAAGCAATTTGAAGAGTAAAACTCAAGTACAAGAAAAATGTTTCTTTATCATGAAATGACATGTAATTTGCAATGCAGTAGACAGATTTTCATTAGTTAGAGCTTTTTTGTTTAGAAAGTTATGTTAGAGCTACAGTGCTCAGAAACACTGTTTTAGAGCGTCTGAGAACACCAAAAGCTGTGCTAGTGCAACTAAGCAAATGAAGAAAATCCAAGGCCACAGAAGCTGAAAAGCTTCTTTCTCAGTGAGAGAACGTTGCTCAAAGCAATTTGAAGAGTAAAACTCAAGTACAAGAAAAATGTTTCTTTATCATGAAATGACATGTAATTTGCAATGCAGTAGACAGATTTTCATTAGTTAGAGCTTTTTTGTTTAGAAAGTTATGTTAGAGCTACAGTGCTCAGAAACAATGTTTTAGAGCGTCTGAGAAAACCAAAAGCTGTGCTAGTGCAACTAAGCAAATGAAGAAAATCCAAGGCCACAGAAGCTGAAAAGCTTCTTTCTCAGTGAGAGAACGTTGCTCAAAGCATTTTGAAGAGTAAAACTCAAGTACAAGAAAAATCTTTCTTTTTCATGAAATGACATGTAATTTGCAATGCAGAAAACAGATTTTCATTAGTTAGAGCTTTTTTGTTTAGAAAGTTATGTTAGAGCTAAAGTGCTCAGAAACACTGTTTTGGAGCTTCTGAGAACACTAAAAGCTGTGCTAGTGGAACTAAGCAAATGAAGAGAATCCAAGGCCACAGAAGCTGAAAAGCTTCTTTCTCAGTGAGAGAAAGTTCAAATTTGAAGCAATTTGAAGAGTAAAACTCAAGTACAAGAAAAATGATTCTTTATCATGAAATGACATATAATTTGCAATGCAGAAGAAAGATTTTCATTAGTTAGAGCTTTTTTGTTTAGAAAGTTATGTTAGAGCTACAGTGCTCAGAAACACTGTTTTGGAGCTTCTGAGAACACTAAAAGCTGTGCTAGTGCAACTAAGCAAATGAAGAGAATCCAAGGCCACAGAAGCTGAAAAGCTTCTTTCTCAGTGAGAGAAAGTTCAAATTTGAAGCAATTTGAAGAGTAAAACTCAAGTACAAGAAAAATCTTTCTTTTTCATGAAATGACATGTAATTTGCAATGCAGAAGACAGATTTTCATTAGTTAGAGCTTTTTTGTTTAGAAAGTTATGTTAGAGATACAGTGCTCAGAAACACTGTTTTGGAGCTTCTGAGAACACTAAAAGCTGTGCTAGTGCAACTAAGCAAATGAAGAGAATCCAAGGCCAAAGAAGCTGAAAAGCTTCTTTCTCAGTGAGAGAACGTTGCTCAAAGCATATTGAAGAGTAAAACTCAAGTACAAGAAAAATGTTTCTTTATCATGAAATGACATGTAATTTGCAATGCAGTAGACAGATTTTCATTAGTTAGAGCTTTTTTGTTTAGAAAGTTATGTTAGAGCTACAGTGCTCAGAAACACTGTTTTAGAGCGTCTGAGAACACTAAAAGCTGTGCTAGTGCAACTAAGCAAATGAAGAGAATCCAAGGCCACAGAGGCTGAAAAGCTTCTTTCTCAGTGAGAGAAAGTTCAAATTTGAAGCAATTTGAAGAGTAAAACTCAAGTACAAGAAAAATGATTCTTTATCATGAAATGACATGTAATTTGCAATGCAGTAGACAGATTTTCATTAGTTAGAGCTTTTTTGTTTAGAAAGTTATGTTAGAGCTACAGTGCTCAGAAACACTGTTTTAGAGCGTCTGAGAACACTAAAAGCTGTGCTAGTGCAACTAAGCAAATGAAGAGAATCCAAGGCCACAGAAGCTGAAAAGCTTCTTTCTCAGTGAGAGAACGTTGCTCAAAGCAATTTGAAGAGTAAAACTCAAGTACAAGAAAAATGTTTCTTTTTCATGAAATGACATGTAATTTGCAATGCAGAAAACAGATTTTCATTAGTTAGAGCTTTTTTGTTTAGAAAGTTATGTTAGAGCTAAAGTGCTCAGAAACACTGTTTTGGAGCTTCTGAGAACACTAAAAGCTGTGCTAGTGCAACTAAGCAAATGAAGAGAATCCAAGGCCAAAGAAGCTGAAAAGCTTCTTTCTCAGTGAGAGAACGTTGCTCAAAGCATATTGAAGAGTAAAACTCAAGTACAAGAAAAATGTTTCTTTATCATGAAATGACATGTAATTTGCAATGCAGTAGACAGATTTTCATTAGTTAGAGCTTTTTTGTTTAGAAAGTTATGTTAGAGCTACAGTGCTCAGAAACACTGTTTTAGAGCGTCTGAGAACACTAAAAGCTGTGCTAGTGCAACTAAGCAAATGAAGAGAATCCAAGGCCACAGAGGCTGAAAAGCTTCTTTCTCAGTGAGAGAAAGTTCAAATTTGAAGCAATTTGAAGAGTAAAACTCAAGTACAAGAAAAATGATTCTTTATCATGAAATGACATGTAATTTGCAATGCAGTAGACAGATTTTCATTAGTTAGAGCTTTTTTGTTTAGAAAGTTATGTTAGAGCTACAGTGCTCAGAAACACTGTTTTAGAGCGTCTGAGAACACTAAAAGCTGTGCTAGTGCAACTAAGCAAATGAAGAGAATCCAAGGCCACAGAAGCTGAAAAGCTTCTTTCTCAGTGAGAGAACGTTGCTCAAAGCAATTTGAAGAGTAAAACTCAAGTACAAGAAAAATGTTTCTTTTTCATGAAATGACATGTAATTTGCAATGCAGAAAACAGATTTTCATTAGTTAGAGCTTTTTTGTTTAGAAAGTTATGTTAGAGCTAAAGTGCTCAGAAACACTGTTTTGGAGCTTCTGAGAACACTAAAAGCTGTGCTAGTGCAACTAAGCAAATGAAGAGAATCCAAGGCCACAGAAGCTGAAAAGCTTCTTTCTCAGTGAGAGAAAGTTCAAATTTGAAGCTATTTGAAGAGTAAAACTCAAGTACAAGAAAAATGATTCTTTATCATGAAATGACATATAATTTGCAATGCAGTAGAAATATTTTCATTAGTTAGAGCTTTTTTGTTTAGAAAGTTATGTTAGAGCTACAGTGCTCAGAAACACTGTTTTGGAGCTTCTGAGAACACTAAAAGCTGTGCTAGTGCAACTAAGCAAATGAAGAGAATCCAAGGCCACAGAAGCTGAAAACCTTGCTTCTCAGTGAGAGAACGTTGCTCAAAGCAATTTGAAGAGTAAAACTCAAGTACAAGAAAAATCTTTCTTTTTCATGAAATGACATGTAATTTGCAATGCAGAAGACAGATTTTCATTAGTTAGAGCTTTTTTGTTTAGAAAGTTATGTTAGAGATACAGTGCTCAGAAACACTGTTTTGGAGCTTCTGAGAACACTAAAAGCTGTGCTAGTGCAACTAAGCAAATGAAGAGAATCCAAGGCCAAAGAAGCTGAAAAGCTTCTTTCTCAGTGAGAGAACGTTGCTCAAAGCATATTGAAGAGTAAAACTCAAGTACAAGAAAAATGTTTCTTTATCATGAAATGACATGTAATTTGCAATGCAGTAGACAGATTTTCATTAGTTAGAGCTTTTTTGTTTAGAAAGTTATGTTAGAGCTACAGTGCTCAGAAACACTGTTTTAGAGCGTCTGAGAACACTAAAAGCTGTGCTAGTGCAACTAAGCAAATGAAGAGAATCCAAGGCCACAGAGGCTGAAAAGCTTCTTTCTCAGTGAGAGAAAGTTCAAATTTGAAGCAATTTGAAGAGTAAAACTCAAGTACAAGAAAAATGATTCTTTATCATGAAATGACATATAATTTGCAATGCAGAAGACAGATTTTCATTAGTTAGAGCTTTTTTGATTAGAAAGTTATGTTAGAGCTACAGTGCTCAGAAACACTGTTTTAGAGCGTCTGAGAACACCAAAAGCTGTGCTAGTGCAACTAAGCAAATGAAGAAAATCCAAGGCCATAGAAGCTGAAAAGCTTCTTTCTCAGTGAGAGAACGTTGCTCAAAGCAATTTGAAGAGTAAAACTCAAGTACAAGAAAAATCTTTCTTTTTCATGAAATGACATGTAATTTGCAATGCAGAAGACAGATTTTCATTAGTTAGAGCTTTTTTGTTTAGAAAGTTATGTTAGAGCTACAGTGCTCAGAAACACTGTTTTGGAGCTTCTGAGAACACTAAAAGCTGTGCTAGTGCAACTAAGCAAATGAAGAGAATCCAAGGCCACAGAAGCTGAAAAGCTTCTTTCTCAGTGAGAGAACGTTGCTCAAAGCAATTTGAAGAGTAAAACTCAAGTACAAGAAAAATGTTTCTTTATCATGAAATGACATGTAATTTGCAATGCAGTAGACAGATTTTCATTAGTTAGAGCTTTTTTGTTTAGAAAGTTATGTTAGAGCTACAGTGCTCAGAAACACTGTTTTAGAGCGTCTGAGAACACCAAAAGCTGTGCTAGTGCAACTAAGCAAATGAAGAAAATCCAAGGCCACAGAAGCTGAAAAGCTTCTTTCTCAGTGAGAGAACGTTGCTCAAAGCAATTTGAAGAGTAAAACTCAAGTACAAGAAAAATCTTTCTTTATCATGAAATGACATGTAATTTGCAATGCAGTAGACAGATTTTCATTAGTTAGAGCTTTTTTGTTTAGAAAGTTATGTTAGAGCTACAGTGCTCAGAAACAATGTTTTAGAGCGTCTGAGAAAACCAAAAGCTGTGCTAGTGCAACTAAGCAAATGAAGAAAATCCAAGGCCACAGAAGCTGAAAAGCTTCTTTCTCAGTGAGAGAACGTTGCTCAAAGCAATTTGAAGAGTAAAACTCAAGTACAAGAAAAATCTTTCTTTTTCATGAAATGACATGTAATTTGCAATGCAGAAAACAGATTTTCATTAGTTAGAGCTTTTTTGTTTAGAAAGTTATGTTAGAGCTAAAGTGCTCAGAAACACTGTTTTGGAGCTTCTGAGAACACTAAAAGCTGTGCTAGTGCAACTAAGCAAATGAAGAGAATCCAAGGCCACAGAAGCTGAAAAGCTTCTTTCTCAGTGAGAGAAAGTTCAAATTTGAAGCAATTTGAAGAGTAAAACTCAAGTACAAGAAAAATGATTCTTTATCATGAAATGACATATAATTTGCAATGCAGAAGAAAGATTTTCATTAGTTAGAGCTTTTTTGATTAGTAAGTTATGTTAGAGCTACAGTGCTCAGAAACACTGTTTTAGAGCGTCTGAGAACACTAAAAGCTGTGCTAGTGCAACTAAGCAAATGAAGAAAATCCAAGGCCATAGAAGCTGAAAAGCTTCTTTCTCAGTGAGAGAAAGTTGCTCAAAGCAATTTGAAGAGTAAAACTCAAGTACAAGAAAAATGATTCTTTATCATGAAATGACATATAATTTGCAATGCAGAAGAAAGATTTTCATTAGTTAGAGCTTTTTTGTTTAGAAAGTTATGTTAGAGCTACAGTGCTCAGAAACACTGTTTTGGAGCTTCTGAGAACACTAAAAGCTGTGCTAGTGCAACTAAGCAAATGAAGAGAATCCAAGGCCACAGAAGCTGAAAAGCTTCTTTCTCAGTGAGAGAACGTTGCTCAAAGCAATTTGAAGAGTAAAACTCAAGTACAAGAAAAATGTTTCTTTTTCATGAAATGACATGTAATTTGCAATGCAGAAAACAGATTTTCATTAGTTAGAGCTTTTTTGTTTAGAAAGTTATGTTAGAGCTAAAGTGCTCAGAAACACTGTTTTGGAGCTTCTGAGAACACTAAAAGCTGTGCTAGTGCAACTAAGCAAATGAAGAGAATCCAAGGCCACAGAAGCTGAAAAGCTTCTTTCTCAGTGAGAGAAAGTTCAAATTTGAAGCAATTTGAAGAGTAAAACTCAAGTACAAGAAAAATGATTCTTTATCATGAAATGACATATAATTTGCAATGCAGAAGAAAGATTTTCATTAGTTAGAGCTTTTTTGTTTAGAAAGTTATGTTAGAGCTACAGTGCTCAGAAACACTGTTTTGGAGCTTCTGAGAACACTAAAAGCTGTGCTAGTGCAACTAAGCAAATGAAGAGAATCCAAGGCCACAGAAGCTGAAAACCTTCCTTCTCAGTGAGAGAACGTTGCTCAAAGCAATTTGAAGAGTAAAACTCAAGTACAAGAAAAATGTTTCTTTATCATGAAATGACATGTAATTTGCAATGCAGTAGACAGATTTTCATTAGTTAGAGCTTTTTTGTTTAGAAAGTTATGTTAGAGCTACAGTGCTCAGAAACACTGTTTTAGAGCGTCTGAGAACACCAAAAGCTGTGCTAGTGCAACTAAGCAAATGAAGAAAATCCAAGGCCACAGAAGCTGAAAAGCTTCTTTCTCAGTGAGAGAACGTTGCTCAAAGCAATTTGAAGAGTAAAACTCAAGTACAAGAAAAATGTTTCTTTATCATGAAATGACATGTAATTTGCAATGCAGTAGACAGATTTTCATTAGTTAGAGCTTTTTTGTTTAGAAAGTTATGTTAGAGCTACAGTGCTCAGAAACACTGTTTTAGAGCGTCTGAGAACACTAAAAGCTGTGCTAGTGCAACTAAGCAAATGAAGAGAATCCAAGGCCACAGAAGCTGAAAAGCTTCTTTCTCAGTGAGAGAACGTTGCTCAAAGCAATTTGAAGAGTAAAACTCAAGTACAAGAAAAATGTTTCTTTTTCATGAAATGACATGTAATTTGCAATGCAGAAAACAGATTTTCATTAGTTAGAGCTTTTTTGTTTAGAAAGTTATGTTAGAGCTAAAGTGCTCAGAAACACTGTTTTGGAGCTTCTGAGAACACTAAAAGCTGTGCTAGTGCAACTAAGCAAATGAAGAGAATCCAAGGCCACAGAAGCTGAAAAGCTTCTTTCTCAGTGAGAGAAAGTTCAAATTTGAAGCAATTTGAAGAGTAAAACTCAAGTACAAGAAAAATGATTCTTTATCATGAAATGACATATAATTTGCAATGCAGAAGAAAGATTTTCATTAGTTAGAGCTTTTTTGTTTAGAAAGCTATGTTAGAGCTACAGTGCTCAGAAACACTGTTTTGGAGCTTCTGAGAACACTAAAAGCTGTGCTAGTGCAACTAAGCAAATGAAGAGAATCCAAGGCCACAGAAGCTGAAAAGCTTCTTTCTCAGTGAGAGAAAGTTCAAATTTGAAGCAATTTGAAGAGTAAAACTCAAGTACAAGAAAAATCTTTCTTTTTCATGAAATGACATGTAATTTGCAATGCAGAAGACAGATTTTCATTAGTTAGAGCTTTTTTGTTTAGAAAGTTATGTTAGAGATACAGTGCTCAGAAACACTGTTTTGGAGCTTCTGAGAACACTAAAAGCTGTGCTAGTGCAACTAAGCAAATGAAGAGAATCCAAGGCCAAAGAAGCTGAAAAGCTTCTTTCTCAGTGAGAGAACGTTGCTCAAAGCATATTGAAGAGTAAAACTCAAGTACAAGAAAAATGTTTCTTTATCATGAAATGACATGTAATTTGCAATGCAGTAGACAGATTTTCATTAGTTAGAGCTTTTTTGTTTAGAAAGTTATGTTAGAGCTACAGTGCTCAGAAACACTGTTTTAGAGCGTCTGAGAACACTAAAAGCTGTGCTAGTGCAACTAAGCAAATGAAGAGAATCCAAGGCCACAGAGGCTGAAAAGCTTCTTTCTCAGTGAGAGAAAGTTCAAATTTGAAGCAATTTGAAGAGTAAAACTCAAGTACAAGAAAAATGTTTCTTTATCATGAAATGACATGTAATTTGCAATGCAGTAGACAGATTTTCATTAGTTAGAGCTTTTTTGTTTAGAAAGTTATGTTAGAGCTACAGTGCTCAGAAACACTGTTTTAGAGCGTCTGAGAACACTAAAAGCTGTGCTAGTGCAACTAAGCAAATGAAGAAAATCCAAGGCCATAGAAGCTGAAAAGCTTCTTTCTCAGTGAGAGAACGTTGCTCAAAGCAATTTGAAGAGTAAAACTCAAGTACAAGAAAAATGTTTCTTTTTCATGAAATGACATGTAATTTGCAATGCAGAAAACAGATTTTCATTAGTTAGAGCTTTTTTGTTTAGAAAGTTATGTTAGAGCTAAAGTGCTCAGAAACACTGTTTTGGAGCTTCTGAGAACACTAAAAGCTGTGCTAGTGCAACTAAGCAAATGAAGAGAATCCAAGGCCACAGAAGCTGAAAAGCTTCTTTCTCAGTGAGAGAAAGTTCAAATTTGAAGCAATTTGAAGAGTAAAACTCAAGTACAAGAAAAATGATTCTTTATCATGAAATGACATATAATTTGCAATGCAGAAGAAAGATTTTCATTAGTTAGAGCTTTTTTGTTTAGAAAGTTATGTTAGAGCTACAGTGCTCAGAAACACTGTTTTGGAGCTTCTGAGAACACTAAAAGCTGTGCTAGTGCAACTAAGCAAATGAAGAGAATCCAAGGCCACAGAAGCTGAAAACCTTCCTTCTCAGTGAGAGAACGTTGCTCAAAGCAATTTGAAGAGTAAAACTCAAGTACAAGAAAAATGTTTCTTTATCATGAAATGACATGTAATTTGCAATGCAGTAGACAGATTTTCATTAGTTAGAGCTTTTTTGTTTAGAAAGTTATGTTAGAGCTACAGTGCTCAGAAACACTGTTTTAGAGCGTCTGAGAACACTAAAAGCTGTGCTAGTGCAACTAAGCAAATGAAGAGAATCCAAGGCCACAGAAGCTGAAAAGCTTCTTTCTCAGTGAGAGAACGTTGCTCAAAGCAATTTGAAGAGTAAAACTCAAGTACAAGAAAAATGTTTCTTTTTCATGAAATGACATGTAATTTGCAATGCAGAAAACAGATTTTCATTAGTTAGAGCTTTTTTGTTTAGAAAGTTATGTTAGAGCTAAAGTGCTCAGAAACACTGTTTTGGAGCTTCTGAGAACACTAAAAGCTGTGCTAGTGCAACTAAGCAAATGAAGAGAATCCAAGGCCACAGAAGCTGAAAAGCTTCTTTCTCAGTGAGAGAAAGTTCAAATTTGAAGCAATTTGAAGAGTAAAACTCAAGTACAAGAAAAATGATTCTTTATCATGAAATGACATATAATTTGCAATGCAGAAGAAAGATTTTCATTAGTTAGAGCTTTTTTGTTTAGAAAGTTATGTTAGAGCTACAGTGCTCAGAAACACTGTTTTGGAGCTTCTGAGAACACTAAAAGCTGTGCTAGTGCAACTAAGCAAATGAAGAGAATCCAAGGCCACAGAAGCTGAAAAGCTTCTTTCTCAGTGAGAGAAAGTTCAAATTTGAAGCAATTTGAAGAGTAAAACTCAAGTACAAGAAAAATCTTTCTTTTTCATGAAATGACATGTAATTTGCAATGCAGAAGACAGATTTTCATTAGTTAGAGCTTTTTTGTTTAGAAAGTTATGTTAGAGATACAGTGCTCAGAAACACTGTTTTGGAGCTTCTGAGAACACTAAAAGCTGTGCTAGTGCAACTAAGCAAATGAAGAGAATCCAAGGCCAAAGAAGCTGAAAAGCTTCTTTCTCAGTGAGAGAACGTTGCTCAAAGCATATTGAAGAGTAAAACTCAAGTACAAGAAAAATGTTTCTTTATCATGAAATGACATGTAATTTGCAATGCAGTAGACAGATTTTCATTAGTTAGAGCTTTTTTGTTTAGAAAGTTATGTTAGAGCTACAGTGCTCAGAAACACTGTTTTAGAGCGTCTGAGAACACTAAAAGCTGTGCTAGTGCAACTAAGCAAATGAAGAGAATCCAAGGCCACAGAGGCTGAAAAGCTTCTTTCTCAGTGAGAGAAAGTTCAAATTTGAAGCAATTTGAAGAGTAAAACTCAAGTACAAGAAAAATGATTCTTTATCATGAAATGACATGTAATTTGCAATGCAGTAGACAGATTTTCATTAGTTAGAGCTTTTTTGTTTAGAAAGTTATGTTAGAGCTACAGTGCTCAGAAACACTGTTTTAGAGCGTCTGAGAACACTAAAAGCTGTGCTAGTGCAACTAAGCAAATGAAGAGAATCCAAGGCCACAGAAGCTGAAAAGCTTCTTTCTCAGTGAGAGAACGTTGCTCAAAGCAATTTGAAGAGTAAAACTCAAGTACAAGAAAAATGTTTCTTTTTCATGAAATGACATGTAATTTGCAATGCAGAAAACAGATTTTCATTAGTTAGAGCTTTTTTGTTTAGAAAGTTATGTTAGAGCTAAAGTGCTCAGAAACACTGTTTTGGAGCTTCTGAGAACACTAAAAGCTGTGCTAGTGCAACTAAGCAAATGAAGAGAATCCAAGGCCACAGAAGCTGAAAAGCTTCTTTCTCAGTGAGAGAAAGTTCAAATTTGAAGCAATTTGAAGAGTAAAACTCAAGTACAAGAAAAATGATTCTTTATCATGAAATGACATATAATTTGCAATGCAGTAGAAATATTTTCATTAGTTAGAGCTTTTTTGTTTAGAAAGTTATGTTAGAGCTACAGTGCTCAGAAACACTGTTTTGGAGCTTCTGAGAACACTAAAAGCTGTGCTAGTGCAACTAAGCAAATGAAGAGAATCCAAGGCCACAGAAGCTGAAAACCTTGCTTCTCAGTGAGAGAACGTTGCTCAAAGCAATTTGAAGAGTAAAACTCAAGTACAAGAAAAATCTTTCTTTTTCATGAAATGACATGTAATTTGCAATGCAGAAGACAGATTTTCATTAGTTAGAGCTTTTTTGTTTAGAAAGTTATGTTAGAGATACAGTGCTCAGAAACACTGTTTTGGAGCTTCTGAGAACACTAAAAGCTGTGCTAGTGCAACTAAGCAAATGAAGAGAATCCAAGGCCACAGAGGCTGAAAAGCTTCTTTCTCAGTGAGAGAAAGTTCAAATTTGAAGCAATTTGAAGAGTAAAACTCAAGTACAAGAAAAATGATTCTTTATCATGAAATGACATATAATTTGCAATGCAGAAGACAGATTTTCATTAGTTAGAGCTTTTTTGATTAGAAAGTTATGTTAGAGCTACAGTGCTCAGAAACACTGTTTTAGAGCGTCTGAGAACACCAAAAGCTGTGCTAGTGCAACTAAGCAAATGAAGAAAATCCAAGGCCATAGAAGCTGAAAAGCTTCTTTCTCAGTGAGAGAACGTTGCTCAAAGCAATTTGAAGAGTAAAACTCAAGTACAAGAAAAATCTTTCTTTTTCATGAAATGACATGTAATTTGCAATGCAGAAGACAGATTTTCATTAGTTAGAGCTTTTTTGTTTAGAAAGTTATGTTAGAGCTACAGTGCTCAGAAACACTGTTTTGGAGCTTCTGAGAACACTAAAAGCTGTGCTAGTGCAACTAAGCAAATGAAGAGAATCCAAGGCCACAGAAGCTGAAAAGCTTCTTTCTCAGTGAGAGAACGTTGCTCAAAGCAATTTGAAGAGTAAAACTCAAGTACAAGAAAAATGTTTCTTTATCATGAAATGACATGTAATTTGCAATGCAGTAGACAGATTTTCATTAGTTAGAGCTTTTTTGTTTAGAAAGTTATGTTAGAGCTACAGTGCTCAGAAACACTGTTTTAGAGCGTCTGAGAACACCAAAAGCTGTGCTAGTGCAACTAAGCAAATGAAGAAAATCCAAGGCCACAGAAGCTGAAAAGCTTCTTTCTCAGTGAGAGAACGTTGCTCAAAGCAATTTGAAGAGTAAAACTCAAGTACAAGAAAAATGTTTCTTTATCATGAAATGACATGTAATTTGCAATGCAGTAGACAGATTTTCATTAGTTAGAGCTTTTTTGTTTAGAAAGTTATGTTAGAGCTACAGTGCTCAGAAACAATGTTTTAGAGCGTCTGAGAAAACCAAAAGCTGTGCTAGTGCAACTAAGCAAATGAAGAAAATCCAAGGCCACAGAAGCTGAAAAGCTTCTTTCTCAGTGAGAGAACGTTGCTCAAAGCAATTTGAAGAGTAAAACTCAAGTACAAGAAAAATCTTTCTTTTTCATGAAATGACATGTAATTTGCAATGCAGAAAACAGATTTTCATTAGTTAGAGCTTTTTTGTTTAGAAAGTTATGTTAGAGCTAAAGTGCTCAGAAACACTGTTTTGGAGCTTCTGAGAACACTAAAAGCTGTGCTAGTGGAACTAAGCAAATGAAGAGAATCCAAGGCCACAGAAGCTGAAAAGCTTCTTTCTCAGTGAGAGAAAGTTCAAATTTGAAGCAATTTGAAGAGTAAAACTCAAGTACAAGAAAAATGATTCTTTATCATGAAATGACATATAATTTGCAATGCAGAAGAAAGATTTTCATTAGTTAGAGTTTTTTTGATTAGTAAGTTATGTTAGAGCTACAGTGCTCAGAAACACTGTTTTAGAGCGTCTGAGAACACTAAAAGCTGTGCTAGTGCAACTAAGCAAATGAAGAAAATCCAAGGCCATAGAAGCTGAAAAGCTTCTTTCTCAGTGAGAGAACGTTGCTCAAAGCAATTTGAAGAGTAAAACTCAAGTACAAGAAAAATCTTTCTTTTTCATGAAATTACATGTAATTTGCAATGCAGAAAACAGATTTTCATTAGTTAGAGCTTTTTTGTTTAGAAAGTTATGTTAGAGCTAAAGTGCTCAGAAACACTGTTTTGGAGCTTCTGAGAACACTAAAAGCTGTGCTAGTGCAACTAAGCAAATGAAGAGAATCCAAGGCCACAGAAGCTGAAAAGCTTCTTTCTCAGTGAGAGAAAGTTCAAATTTGAAGCAATTTGAAGAGTAAAACTCAAGTACAAGAAAAATGATTCTTTATCATGAAATGACATATAATTTGCAATGCAGAAGAAAGATTTTCATTAGTTAGAGCTTTTTTGTTTAGAAAGTTATGTTAGAGCTACAGTGCTCAGAAACACTGTTTTGGAGCTTCTGAGAACACTAAAAGCTGTGCTAGTGCAACTAAGCAAATGAAGAGAATCCAAGGCCACAGAAGCTGAAAAGCTTCTTTCTCAGTGAGAGAACGTTGCTCAAAGCAATTTGAAGAGTAAAACTCAAGTACAAGAAAAATCTTTCTTTTTCATGAAATGACATGTAATTTGCAATGCAGAAAACAGATTTTCATTAGTTAGAGCTTTTTTGTTTAGAAAGTTATGTTAGAGCTAAAGTGCTCGGAAACACTGTTTTGGAGCTTCTGAGAACACTAAAAGCTGTGCTAGTGCAACTAAGCAAATGAAGAGAATCCAAGGCCACAGAAGCTGAAAAGCTTCTTTCTCAGTGAGAGAAAGTTCAAATTTGAAGCAATTTGAAGAGTAAAACTCAAGTACAAGAAAAATTATTCTTTATCATGAAATGACATATAATTTGCAATGCAGAAGAAAGATTTTCATTAGTTAGAGCTTTTTTGTTTAGAAAGTTATGTTAGAGCTACAGTGCTCAGAAACACTGTTTTGGAGCTTCTGAGAACACTAAAAGCTGTGCTAGTGCAACTAAGCAAATGAAGAGAATCCAAGGCCACAGAAGCTGAAAAGCTTCTTTCTCAGTGAGAGAAAGTTCAAATTTGAAGCAATTTGAAGAGTAAAACTCAAGTACAAGAAAAATCTTTCTTTTTCATGAAATGACATGTAATTTGCAATGCAGAAGACAGATTTTCATTAGTTAGAGCTTTTTTGATTAGAAAGTTATGTTAGAGCTACAGTGCTCAGAAACACTGTTTTAGAGCGTCTGAGAACACCAAAAGCTGTGCTAGTGCAACTAAGCAAATGAAGAAAATCCAAGGCCATAGAAGCTGAAAAGCTTCTTTCTCAGTGAGAGAACGTTGCTTAAAGCAATTTGAAGAGTAAAACTCAAGTACAAGAAAAATGTTTCTTTTTCATGAAATGACATGTAATTTGCAATGCAGAAAACAGATTTTCATTAGTTAGAGCTTTTTTGTTTAGAAAGTTATGTTAGAGCTAAAGTGCTCAGAAACACTGTTTTGGAGCTTCTGAGAACACTAAAAGCTGTGCTAGTGCAACTAAGCAAATGAAGAGAATCCAAGGCCACAGAAGCTGAAAAGCTTCTTTCTCAGTGAGAGAAAGTTCAAATTTGAAGCAATTTGAAGAGTAAAACTCAAGTACAAGAAAAATGATTCTTTATCATGAAATGACATATAATTTGCAATGCAGAAGAAAGATTTTCATTAGTTAGAGCTTTTTTGTTTACAAAGTTATGTTAGAGCTACAGTGCTCAGAAACACTGTTTTGGAGCTTCTGAGAACACTAAAAGCTGTGCTAGTGCAACTAAGCAAATGAAGAGAATCCAAGGCCACAGAAGCTGAAAACCTTCCTTCTCAGTGAGAGAACGTTGCTCAAAGCAATTTGAAGAGTAAAACTCAAGTACAAGAAAAATCTTTCTTTTTCATGAAATGACGTAATTTGCAATGCAGAAGACAGATTTTCATTAGTTAGAGCTTTTTTGTTTAGAAAGTTATGTTAGAGATACAGTGCTCAGAAACACTGTTTTAGAGCGTCTGAGAACACTAAAAGCTGTGCTAGTGCAACTAAGCAAATGAAGAGAATCCAAGGCCACAGAAGCTGAAAAGCTTCTTTCTCAGTGAGAGAATGTTGCTCAAAGCTATTTGAAGAGTAAAACTCAAGTACAAGAAAAATGTTTCTTTTTCATGAAATGACATGTAATTTGCAATGCAGAAAACAGATTTTCATTAGTTAGAGCTTTTTTGTTTAGAAAGTTATGTTAGAGCTAAAGTGCTCAGAAACACTGTTTTGGAGCTTCTGAGTACACTAAAAGCTGTGCTAGTGCAACTAAGGAAATAAAGAAAATCCAAGGCCACAGAAGCTGAAAAGCTTCTTTCTCAGTGAGAGAACGTTGCTCAAAGCAATTTGAAGAGTAAAACTCAAGTACAAGAAAAATGTTTCTTTATCATGAAATGACATGTAATTTGCAATGCAGTAGACAGATTTTCATTAGTTAGAGCTTTTTTGTTTAGAAAGTTATGTTAGAGCTACAGTGCTCAGAAACACTGTTTTAGAGCGTCTGAGAACACTAAAAGCTGTGCTAGTGCAACTAAGCAAATGAAGAGAATCCAAGGCCACAGAAGCTGAAAAGCTTCTTTCTCAGTGAGAGAACGTTGCTCAAAGCAATTTGAAGAGTAAAACTCAAGTACAAGAAAAATGTTTCTTTTTCATGAAATGACATGTAATTTGCAATGCAGAAAACAGATTTTCATTAGTTAGAGCTTTTTTGTTTAGAAAGTTATGTTAGAGCTAAAGTGCTCAGAAACACTGTTTTGGAGCTTCTGAGAACACTAAAAGCTGTGCTAGTGCAACTAAGCAAATGAAGAGAATCCAAGGCCACAGAAGCTGAAAAGCTTCTTTCTCAGTGAGAGAAAGTTCAAATTTGAAGCAATTTGAAGAGTAAAACTCAAGTACAAGAAAAATGATTCTTTATCATGAAATGACATATAATTTGCAATGCAGAAGAAAGATTTTCATTAGTTAGAGCTTTTTTGTTTAGAAAGTTATGTTAGAGCTACAGTGCTCAGAAACACTGTTTTGGAGCTTCTGAGAACACTAAAAGCTGTGCTAGTGCAACTAAGCAAATGAAGAGAATCCAAGGCCACAGAAGCTGAAAAGCTTCTTTCTCAGTGAGAGAAAGTTCAAATTTGAAGCAATTTGAAGAGTAAAACTCAAGTACAAGAAAAATCTTTCTTTTTCATGAAATGACATGTAATTTGCAATGCAGAAGACAGATTTTCATTAGTTAGAGCTTTTTTGTTTAGAAAGTTATGTTAGAGATACAGTGCTCAGAAACACTGTTTTGGAGCTTCTGAGAACACTAAAAGCTGTGCTAGTGCAACTAAGCAAATGAAGAGAATCCAAGGCCAAAGAAGCTGAAAAGCTTCTTTCTCAGTGAGAGAACGTTGCTCAAAGCATATTGAAGAGTAAAACTCAAGTACAAGAAAAATGTTTCTTTATCATGAAATGACATGTAATTTGCAATGCAGTAGACAGATTTTCATTAGTTAGAGCTTTTTTGTTTAGAAAGTTATGTTAGAGCTACAGTGCTCAGAAACACTGTTTTAGAGCGTCTGAGAACACTAAAAGCTGTGCTAGTGCAACTAAGCAAATGAAGAGAATCCAAGGCCACAGAAGCTGAAAAGCTTCTTTCTCAGTGAGAGAACGTTGCTCAAAGCAATTTGAAGAGTAAAACTCAAGTACAAGAAAAATGTTTCTTTTTCATGAAATGACATGTAATTTGCAATGCAGAAAACAGATTTTCATTAGTTAGAGCTTTTTTGTTTAGAAAGTTATGTTAGAGCTAAAGTGCTCAGAAACACTGTTTTGGAGCTTCTGAGAACACTAAAAGTTGTGCTAGTGCAACTAAGCAAATGAAGAGAATCCAAGGCCACAGAAGCTGAAAAGCTTCTTTCTCAGTGAGAGAAAGTTCAAATTTGAAGCAATTTGAAGAGTAAAACTCAAGTACAAGAAAAATGATTCTTTATCATGAAATGACATATAATTTGCAATGCAGTAGAAATATTTTCATTAGTTAGAGCTTTTTTGTTTAGAAAGTTATGTTAGAGCTACAGTGCTCAGAAACACTGTTTTGGAGCTTCTGAGAACACTAAAAGCTGTGCTAGTGCAACTAAGCAAATGAAGAGAATCCAAGGCCACAGAAGCTGAAAACCTTGCTTCTCAGTGAGAGAACGTTGCTCAAAGCAATTTGAAGAGTAAAACTCAAGTACAAGAAAAATCTTTCTTTTTCATGAAATGACATGTAATTTGCAATGCAGAAGACAGATTTTCATTAGTTAGAGCTTTTTTGTTTAGAAAGTTATGTTAGAGATACAGTGCTCAGAAACACTGTTTTGGAGCTTCTGAGAACACTAAAAGCTGTGCTAGTGCAACTAAGCAAATGAAGAGAATCCAAGGCCACAGAAGCTGAAAAGCTTCTTTCTCAGTGAGAGAACGTTGCTCAAAGCATATTGAAGAGTAAAACTCAAGTACAAGAAAAATGTTTCTTTATCATGAAATGACATGTAATTTGCAATGCAGTAGACAGATTTTCATTAGTTAGAGCTTTTTTGTTTAGAAAGTTATGTTAGAGCTACAGTGCTCAGAAACACTGTTTTAGAGCGTCTGAGAACACTAAAAGCTGTGCTAGTGCAACTAAGCAAATGAAGAGAATCCAAGGCCACAGAGGCTGAAAAGCTTCTTTCTCAGTGAGAGAAAGTTCAAATTTGAAGCAATTTGAAGAGTAAAACTCAAGTACAAGAAAAATGATTCTTTATCATGAAATGACATATAATTTGCAATGCAGAAGACAGATTTTCATTAGTTAGAGCTTTTTTGATTAGAAAGTTATGTTAGAGCTACAGTGCTCAGAAACACTGTTTTAGAGCGTCTGAGAACACCAAAAGCTGTGCTAGTGCAACTAAGCAAATGAAGAAAATCCAAGGCCATAGAAGCTGAAAAGCTTCTTTCTCAGTGAGAGAACGTTGCTCAAAGCAATTTGAAGAGTAAAACTCAAGTACAAGAAAAATCTTTCTTTTTCATGAAATGACATGTAATTTGCAATGCAGAAGACAGATTTTCATTAGTTAGAGCTTTTTTGTTTAGAAAGTTATGTTAGAGCTACAGTGCTCAGAAACACTGTTTTGGAGCTTCTGAGAACACTAAAAGCTGTGCTAGTGCAACTAAGCAAATGAAGAGAATCCAAGGCCACAGAAGCTGAAAAGCTTCTTTCTCAGTGAGAGAACGTTGCTCAAAGCAATTTGAAGAGTAAAACTCAAGTACAAGAAAAATGTTTCTTTATCATGAAATGACATGTAATTTGCAATGCAGTAGACAGATTTTCATTAGTTAGAGCTTTTTTGTTTAGAAAGTTATGTTAGAGCTACAGTGCTCAGAAACACTGTTTTAGAGCGTCTGAGAACACCAAAAGCTGTGCTAGTGCAACTAAGCAAATGAAGAAAATCCAAGGCCACAGAAGCTGAAAAGCTTCTTTCTCAGTGAGAGAACGTTGCTCAAAGCAATTTGAAGAGTAAAACTCAAGTACAAGAAAAATGTTTCTTTATCATGAAATGACATGTAATTTGCAATGCAGTAGACAGATTTTCATTAGTTAGAGCTTTTTTGTTTAGAAAGTTATGTTAGAGCTACAGTGCTCAGAAACAATGTTTTAGAGCGTCTGAGAAAACCAAAAGCTGTGCTAGTGCAACTAAGCAAATGAAGAAAATCCAAGGCCACAGAAGCTGAAAAGCTTCTTTCTCAGTGAGAGAACGTTGCTCAAAGCAATTTGAAGAGTAAAACTCAAGTACAAGAAAAATCTTTCTTTTTCATGAAATGACATGTAATTTGCAATGCAGAAAACAGATTTTCATTAGTTAGAGCTTTTTTGTTTAGAAAGTTATGTTAGAGCTAAAGTGCTCAGAAACACTGTTTTGGAGCTTCTGAGAACACTAAAAGCTGTGCTAGTGGAACTAAGCAAATGAAGAGAATCCAAGGCCACAGAAGCTGAAAAGCTTCTTTCTCAGTGAGAGAAAGTTCAAATTTGAAGCAATTTGAAGAGTAAAACTCAAGTACAAGAAAAATGATTCTTTATCATGAAATGACATATAATTTGCAATGCAGAAGAAAGATTTTCATTAGTTAGAGCTTTTTTGATTAGTAAGTTATGTTAGAGCTACAGTGCTCAGAAACACTGTTTTAGAGCGTCTGAGAACACTAAAAGCTGTGCTAGTGCAACTAAGCAAATGAAGAAAATCCAAGGCCATAGAAGCTGAAAAGCTTCTTTCTCAGTGAGAGAACGTTGCTCAAAGCAATTTGAAGAGTAAAACTCAAGTACAAGAAAAATCTTTCTTTTTCATGAAATTACATGTAATTTGCAATGCAGAAAACAGATTTTCATTAGTTAGAGCTTTTTTGTTTAGAAAGTTATGTTAGAGCTAAAGTGCTCAGAAACACTGTTTTGGAGCTTCTGAGAACACTAAAAGCTGTGCTAGTGCAACTAAGCAAATGAAGAGAATCCAAGGCCACAGAAGCTGAAAAGCTTCTTTCTCAGTGAGAGAAAGTTCAAATTTGAAGCAATTTGAAGAGTAAAACTCAAGTACAAGAAAAATGATTCTTTATCATGAAATGACATATAATTTGCAATGCAGAAGAAAGATTTTCATTAGTTAGAGCTTTTTTGTTTAGAAAGTTATGTTAGAGCTACAGTGCTCAGAAACACTGTTTTGGAGCTTCTGAGAACACTAAAAGCTGTGCTAGTGCAACTAAGCAAATGAAGAGAATCCAAGGCCACAGAAGCTGAAAAGCTTCTTTCTCAGTGAGAGAACGTTGCTCAAAGCAATTTGAAGAGTAAAACTCAAGTACAAGAAAAATGTTTCTTTTTCATGAAATGACATGTAATTTGCAATGCAGAAAACAGATTTTCATTAGTTAGAGCTTTTTTGTTTAGAAAGTTATGTTAGAGCTAAAGTGCTCAGAAACACTGTTTTGGAGCTTCTGAGAACACTAAAAGCTGTGCTAGTGCAACTAAGCAAATGAAGAGAATCCAAGGCCACAGAAGCTGAAAAGCTTCTTTCTCAGTGAGAGAAAGTTCAAATTTGAAGCAATTTGAAGAGTAAAACTCAAGTACAAGAAAAATTATTCTTTATCATGAAATGACATATAATTTGCAATGCAGAAGAAAGATTTTCATTAGTTAGAGCTTTTTTGTTTAGAAAGTTATGTTAGAGCTACAGTGCTCAGAAACACTGTTTTGGAGCTTCTGAGAACACTAAAAGCTGTGCTAGTGCAACTAAGCAAATGAAGAGAATCCAAGGCCACAGAAGCTGAAAAGCTTCTTTCTCAGTGAGAGAAAGTTCAAATTTGAAGCAATTTGAAGAGTAAAACTCAAGTACAAGAAAAATCTTTCTTTTTCATGAAATGACATGTAATTTGCAATGCAGAAGACAGATTTTCATTAGTTAGAGCTTTTTTGATTAGAAAGTTATGTTAGAGCTACAGTGCTCAGAAACACTGTTTTAGAGCGTCTGAGAACACCAAAAGCTGTGCTAGTGCAACTAAGCAAATGAAGAAAATCCAAGGCCATAGAAGCTGAAAAGCTTCTTTCTCAGTGAGAGAACGTTGCTTAAAGCAATTTGAAGAGTAAAACTCAAGTACAAGAAAAATGTTTCTTTTTCATGAAATGACATGTAATTTGCAATGCAGAAAACAGATTTTCATTAGTTAGAGCTTTTTTGTTTAGAAAGTTATGTTAGAGCTAAAGTGCTCAGAAACACTGTTTTGGAGCTTCTGAGAACACTAAAAGCTGTGCTAGTGCAACTAAGCAAATGAAGAGAATCCAAGGCCACAGAAGCTGAAAAGCTTCTTTCTCAGTGAGAGAAAGTTCAAATTTGAAGCAATTTGAAGAGTAAAACTCAAGTACAAGAAAAATGATTCTTTATCATGAAATGACATATAATTTGCAATGCAGAAGAAAGATTTTCATTAGTTAGAGCTTTTTTGTTTACAAAGTTATGTTAGAGCTACAGTGCTCAGAAACACTGTTTTGGAGCTTCTGAGAACACTAAAAGCTGTGCTAGTGCAACTAAGCAAATGAAGAGAATCCAAGGCCACAGAAGCTGAAAACCTTCCTTCTCAGTGAGAGAACGTTGCTCAAAGCAATTTGAAGAGTAAAACTCAAGTACAAGAAAAATCTTTCTTTTTCATGAAATGACGTAATTTGCAATGCAGAAGACAGATTTTCATTAGTTAGAGCTTTTTTGTTTAGAAAGTTATGTTAGAGATACAGTGCTCAGAAACACTGTTTTAGAGCGTCTGAGAACACTAAAAGCTGTGCTAGTGCAACTAAGCAAATGAAGAGAATCCAAGGCCACAGAAGCTGAAAAGCTTCTTTCTCAGTGAGAGAATGTTGCTCAAAGCTATTTGAAGAGTAAAACTCAAGTACAAGAAAAATGTTTCTTTTTCATGAAATGACATGTAATTTGCAATGCAGAAAACAGATTTTCATTAGTTAGAGCTTTTTTGTTTAGAAAGTTATGTTAGAGCTAAAGTGCTCAGAAACACTGTTTTGGAGCTTCTGAGTACACTAAAAGCTGTGCTAGTGCAACTAAGCAAATGAAGAGAATCCAAGGCCACAGAAGCTGAAAAGCTTCTTTCTCAGTGAGAGAAAGTTCAAATTTGAAGCAATTTGAAGAGTAAAACTCAAGTACAAGAAAAATGATTCTTTATCATGAAATGACATATAATTTGCAATGCAGAAAACAGATTTTCATTAGTTAGAGCTTTTTTGTTTAGAAAGTTATGTTAGAGCTAAAGTGCTCAGAAACACTGTTTTGGAGCTTCTGAGAACACTAAAAGCTGTGCTAGTGCAACTAAGCAAATGAAGAGAATCCAAGGCCACAGAAGCTGAAAAGCTTCTTTCTCAGTGAGAGAACGTTGCTCAAAGCAATTTGAAGAGTAAAACTCAAGTACAAGAAAAATGTTTCTTTTTCATGAAATGACATGTAATTTGCAATGCAGAAAACAGATTTTCATTAGTTAGAGCTTTTTTGTTTAGAAAGTTATGTTAGAGCTACAGTGCTCAGAAACACTGTTTTGGAGCTTCTGAGAACACTAAAAGCTGTGCTAGTGCAACTAAGCAAATGAAGAGAATCCAAGGCCACAGAAGCTGAAAAGCTTCTTTCTCAGTGAGAGAACTTTGCTCAAAGCAATTTGAAGAGTAAAACTCAAGTACAAGAAAAATGTTTCTTTATAATGAAATGACATGTAATTTGCAATGCAGTAGACAGATTTTCATTAGTTAGAGCTTTTTTGTTTAGAAAGTTATGTTAGAGCTACAGTGCTCAGAAACACTGTTTTAGAGCGTCTGAGAACACTAAAAGCTGTGCTAGTGCAACTAAGCAAATGAAGAAAATCCAAGGCCACAGAAGCTGAAAAGCTTCTTTCTCAGTGAGAGAACGTTGCTCAAAGCAATTTGAAGAGTAAAACTCAAGTACAAGAAAAATCTTTCTTTTTCATGAAATGACATGTAATTTCCAATGCAGAAGACAGATTTTTATTAGTTAGAGCTTTTTTGTTTAAAAAAGTTATGTTAGAGCTACAGTGCTCAGAAACACTGTTTTGGAGCTTCTGAGAACACTAAAAGCTGTGCTAGTGCAACTAAGCAAATGAAGAGAATCCAAGGCCACAGAAGCTGAAAAGCTTCTTTCTCAGTGAGAGAACGTTGCTCAAAGCATATTGAAGAGTAAAACTCAAGTACAAGAAAAATGTTTCTTTATCATGAAATGACATGTAATTTGCAATGCAGTAGACAGATTTTCATTAGTTAGAGCTTTTTTGTTTAGAAAGTTATGTTAGAGCTACAGTGCTCAGAAACACTGTTTTAGAGCGTCTGAGAACACTAAAAGCTGTGCTAGTGCAACTAAGCAAATGAAGAGAATCCAAGGCCACAGAGGCTGAAAAGCTTCTTTCTCAGTGAGAGAAAGTTCAAATTTGAAGCAATTTGAAGAGTAAAACTCAAGTACAAGAAAAATGATTCTTTATCATGAAATGACATATAATTTGCAATGCAGAAGAAAGATTTTCATTAGTTAGAGCTTTTTTGTTTAGAAAGTTATGTTAGAGCTACAGTGCTCAGAAACACTGTTTTAGAGCGTCTGAGAACACCAAAAGCTGTGCTAGTGCAACTAAGCAAATGAAGAAAATCCAAGGCCACAGAAGCTGAAAAGCTTCTTTCTCAGTGAGAGAACGTTGCTCAAAGCAATTTGAAGAGTAAAACTCAAGTACAAGAAAAATCTTTCTTTTTCATGAAATGACGTAATTTGCAATGCAGAAGACAGATTTTCATTAGTTAGAGCTTTTTTGTTTAGAAAGTTATGTTAGAGCTACAGTGCTCAGAAACACTGTTTTGGAGCTTCTGAGAACATTAAAAGCTGTGCTAGAGCAACTAAGCAAATGAAGAGAATCCAAGGCCACAGAAGCTGAAAAGCTTCTTTCTCAGTGAGAGAACGTTGCTCAAAGCAATTTGAAGAGTAAAACTCAAGTACAAGAAAAATCTTTCTTTTTCATGAAATGACATGTAATTTGCAATGCAGAAGACAGATTTTCATTAGTTAGAGCTTTTTTGTTTAGAAAGTTATGTTAGAGCTACAGTACTCAGAAACACTGTTTTGGAGCTTCTGAGAACACTAAAAGCTGTGCTAGTGCAACTAAGCAAATGAAGAGAATCCAAGGCCACAGAAGCTGAAAAGCTTCTTTCTCAGTGAGAGAAAGTTCAAATTTGAAGCAATTTGAAGAGTAAAACTCAAGTACAAGAAAAATGATTCTTTATCATGAAATTACATATAATTTGCAATGCAGAAAACAGATTTTCATTAGTTAGAGCTTTTTTGTTTAGAAAGTTATGTTAGAGCTAAAGTGCTCAGAAACACTGTTTTGGAGCTTCTGAGAACACTAAAAGCTGTGCTAGTGCAACTAAGCAAATGAAGAGAATCCAAGGCCACAGAAGCTGAAAAGTTCTTTCTCAGTGAGAGAACGTTGCTCAAAGCAATTTGAAGAGTAAAACTCAAGTACAATAAAAATGTTTCTTTATCATGAAATGACATGTAATTTGCAATGCAGTAGACAGATTTTCATTAGTTAGAGCTTTTTTGTTTAGAAAGTTATGTTAGAGCTACAGTGCTCAGAAACACTGTTTTAGAGCGTCTGAGAAAACCAAAAGCTGTGCTAGTGCAACTAAGCAAATGAAGAAAATCCAAGGCCACAGAAGCTGAAAAGCTTCTTTCTCAGTGAGAGAACGTTGCTCAAAGCAATTTGAAGAGTAAAACTCAAGTACAAGAAAAATCTTTCTTTTTCATGAAATGACATGTAATTTGCAATGCAGAAGACAGATTTTCATTAGTTAGAGCTTTTTTGTTTAGAAAGTTATGTTAGAGCTACAGTGCTCAGAAACACTGTTTTGGAGCTTCTGAGAACACTAAAAGCTGTGCTAGTGCAACTAAGCAAATGAAGAGAATCCAAGGCCACAGAGGCTGAAAAGCTTCTTTCTCAGTGAGAGAAAGTTCAAATTTGAAGCAATTTGAAGAGTAAAACTCAAGTACAAGAAAAATGATTCCTCTTCAGGAACTCGAGCTGCGTCGGAACGCTTTGGGAACGCCCCTGTGTTCTCACGCTCTGAAACATGTGTGCAATCAGTCCAACGGAATGGCGAAACGTCACGGGCGGGGTGACGTAGAGACCAGAGAGCATAAAAGCGCATCCGGAGCAAGCAACACCAGCTTCTGTGTTTTCAGCAAGCGCTCTGTGTGGAATATGTCAGTCTTATTTACTGTTGTTTGTCTATCAGTCACAATCACATCTCATGGCGAGCTACAGACAGCACTTTAGACCGTGTATCTTTCTCTGCCCGCGCTGAACTTCACGGGTTGTGAATGCGCGCGGTCGTTGTGTTGTTTGTTGGGAGCGGAGCATGCACAGTCAGCTCTCGAGGGAGCTGATTGTGCGTCGTGCTCCCGCAAACGCGAATGCTCCGCTCCCGCCGGGCACACTTTGAGGAGTGTGTCCGTGTTGCGGTCTTTGCGGTTCCTGTCCCGCTGTTGCTGAGGCACGGCGGCGATATGATTCGCGGGGATCGCGTTTACTCTACGCTTTTTTCCCCAAAAAAAAAAAGGGAAGGTGGAGTTTATGCAATGTAGTTAGAGTGGCACGTGCTTTAGGGGTTTAGCAGCAATTAAAGTTGCAGGAGGTTCTTTTCTCTAGAAAAGAAAAATAATAAAGTTCTTCCCCCTAACAAGTGCAAAAGCATAAATGCGTTTGCAGGCTCTATATTGCATCTTACATTATAATCAGATCGTGTTCACTTGTCTGGTTGTTTGGTTGCATTTAATTCTGAGGAATTAAATAATGTGTATTCTTCTAGCTTTAAGAAGTTAGATGTGTATGTATATATAAATCAGCACAGGGATTGGAGACGGGGCCCCCTTTCTCCTCCCTCATTCTCTATACAGCACTCTCTTGGAATCTATGGTCTCGCGTGAGTGCACAGTGTTTACCTCTCTTCCTTCGAGGAGGTTGATATGGTCAGCACGTTATTTCAAGACTTTTGAAACAAAGAAAGAAAGGGAGTTGCTGGGGGTTGTAGCTAGAAAAATGTAGCATTCTATCACAACCTCCATGTCGGGACCTCTGGTTTTCCCTGTCTCCACACCGAGGTGTTGAGAGCATGGGTTCAACTTTGTCATTCCAGCTCTTTGCCCTTATTTGTATATTTCAAATTTCAGGGGCTGAATGGCTAGGTTTTAGGGCGATGTCTAAGGTGGGACAGACGCTTGCGGGCTATCTGTTCCATTGCAGTATCACCCCTAAGGCCCCCGACAGTTTCCTATACAGGCCTGGGGCTGCTGGGCGGGAGCAGCCCCAACCGTGTTCCAGCTCCTCTTTTCACGGAACGTCACTTCTCGTACTCCTCAGAAGTTGGGAGTCAGAGTGGCGCTCCCGGGCCGAAGGCCTCTAGCAGGAGGCGGATCTGCGGATCGTCTTTTCGCTGGTTAATCTTTGAAAAAAAAAAAAACGTCCTGACGCCTATGGTCTAGGACTTTTGAGGGTCGGCCCCCTGTGGGGAAGAGCGGTGTGCACCTCATTATACGGTGCCCGTTTTTCCTCAGTGCCCTCAGGAGATTGTTCTGCCAACCCTGCCAGTGTTCCAGGGTGCGGCGGTCTCCAGCGAGCGCTTCTCTCAGTCTCTTCCGCCCGGAAACGTAGCGGACCTGAGAGGCTCGCCGCCCCTTTGGGGGCCTCTAGAGCAGCTAGATCGGCCGTCCCCTGCCGGTCCTCCGTTTCAGGGCACCAAGCTAGCAGCTCTAAATATACCAGAGGCCAGTTTTGAGAAACTGGTTCCCTTAGAAGGTCACCTGGTGGTGTGGGAGCCCCTGCCAAGTCCCGTTGGGTCCTGCTTAGCAGGCTCTGGTTCTACCTGTTAGTCTTCCTGGGAGATGACGCGGGTCTGAGGACCATCGTCTCAATAAAAGACTTCAGGGGGGCAGGCCCCTCTGGGGAAGAGCGGTGTACACCTCATTATACGGTGCCCGTTTCTCCTCAGTGCCCTCAGGAGATCGTTCCGTTACCCCTGCCACCTTCGGTGCTTCAGGGCACAGCGATCTCCAGTGAGTGTTTCTCTCAGCTTCCGCCCGGAAACGTAGCGGTTCTGAGAGCCTCGCTACCTCCAGTGTTTGGAACAGCTAGATCTGCCGTTCCCTGCCGGTCCTCCGCTTCAGGGCACCGAGCTAGCCATTCTAAGCACGCCAGAGGCCAGTCTCGAGAGACTGGTTCCCTTAGTAGGTCACCTGGCGGTGTGGGAGCCCCTGCCAGGTGTGTCTCGTGGGTCCTGCCTAGCAGGCTCTGGTTGTACCAGAAGGAGTCCGGATGCTTATGGCTTAGGACTTCGGGGGGCATGCCCCTCTGGGGAAGAGCGGTGTACACCTCATTATACGGTGCCCGTTTCTCCTCAGTGCCCTCAGGAGATCGTTCCGTTACCCCTGCCACCTTCGGTGCTTCAGGGCACAGCGATCTCTAGCGAGTGCTTCTCTCAGCTTCCGCCCGGAAACGTAGCGGTCCTGAGAGGCTCGCTACCTCCAAAAATGTGTTTAGAACGCGAGATCTGCCGTTCCCTGCCGGTCCTCCGCTTCAGGGCACTGAGCTAGCAGTTCAAAACACACCAGAGGCCAGTCTCAAGAGACTGGTTCCCTTAGTACATTATGTGGCAGCGTGGAAGCTTCTGCCAAATGTATCTCGATGGGTCCTGCACACTGTAGAGAGAGGGTAGAAAAGACCCAGAGCAGGCTCTGGTAATGGAACAAGAAGTAGCTACTCTCTTGAGGAAGGAGGCCATCGAGGTGGTCTCTCCTCTTGACAGAGAATCCGGGTTCTACAGCCGTTACTTCATCGTTCCGAAGAAGGATGGGGGGGTTGCGTCCAATTTTAGATCTGCAATTGTTGAACCGCTCAGTCATGAGACTCAAGTTCAAGATGCTTACTATCAAGCAAGTCGTGTCCCAGATCAGGTCCGAGGACTGGTTTGTGACTATAGATCTGAAAGACGCCTACTTCCATACTTCCATCCTTCTTCAACACAGGAAGTTCCTAAGGTTTGCTTTCGGGGGCAAAGCGTACCAATATCGGGTTCTTCCGTTCGGTCTAGCACTCTCACCCCGCACTTTCACGAAGTGTGTGGATGCTGCTCTGGCTCCCTTGCGACTCCAGGGCATCCGCATACTGAATTACATCGACGATTGGTTGATTCTAGCTCAATCAGAGCAGGTAGCAGTTCGACATCGAGATGTCGTTCTCGCTCACATGAAAGACTTGGGGTTGAGACTAAACGCAAAGAAAAGTGTGCTTCCTCCAGCACAGAGGACCACTTATCTGGGCGTGGTGTGGGATTCGACCACGATGCAGGCACGTCTGTCTCCTGCTCGTATTGAGTCGATCCTCACGACAGTCAAGAGAGTGAGAGAAGGCCAGTCACTCACTGTGAAGCAGTTTCAGAGACTGTTGGGTCTGATGGCAGCTGCGTCCAACGTGATACCTTTTGGCCTGCTGTACATGAGACCCTTGCAGTGGTGGCTCAGGACCACAAGGTTTTCCCCGAGGGGCAACCCGTTTCGTATGATCAAGGTCACGCGGCGATGCTTACGTGCCTTAGACATGTGGAAGAAACCGTGGTTCCTGTCACAAGGCCCCGTGTTGGGGGCTCCATGTCGTCGCGAGACGCTAACGACGGACGCCTCCCTCACGGGCTGGGGAGCGGTCATGAGTGGCCGCTCCGCCCAAGGTCTGTGGGAAGGTCCCCATCTCAGCTGGCACATCAACTGCCTGGAGATGCTGGCAGTATTTCTAGCATTGAAGCAATTTCTCCCAGACCTGAGAGGCCATCATGTGCTAGTTCGCACAGACAATACGTCGGTGGTCTCTTATATCAACCGGCAGGGGGGTCTGCGCTCGCGCCCCCTATACAAGCTGGCGCGCCAGATCCTTCTGTGGGCCCAGGGGAAACTGCTCTCCTTGAGGGCAGTGTACATCCCTGGGTACCTCAATCAGGGGGCAGACATCCTGTCGAGACAGGGGCTGAGGCCCGGGGAATGGATGCTCCACACCGAGGTGATGGAGCAGATTTGGAAGAGTTTCGGTCGAGCCCAGGTGGACTTGTTTGCGTCTTGAGAGACCTCACAATGTCCCCTCTGGTTCTTTCTGACTCGTCCAGCTTCACTGGGACTGGATCCCATGGTACAGATGTGGCCGAGGCTTTGTCTGTACGCCTTCCCACCCCGATTGCTCTGCTTCCGGGAGTTCTGGAAAGAGTTCGCCGAGAAAGGGTCTAGCTCCTATTATTAGGTAGCCCGGTAGCCCTACTCTCAGACTCTCCATGGGAGATTCCCATCTATTTGGAGTTGTGGGAGCTGGGGATGTGGCCCCTGAGGGGGCACAACTCATAGCTTCCGGTCTCTCAACTGAGGTTGTTAAGACCGTACTCCGGTCCAGAGCTCCCTCAACGAGGAAACTGTCCTTGAAGTGGATTGTGTTCACTTCATAGTGCGGAAGTCGTCAACTGCTCCCAGTTAACTGCCCAGTTGGTTTAAGTTCTGGAGTTCCTTCAGGAACGATTCTCCGCAGGTTGGACCCCCTCCACCTTTAGAGTGTTCGTGGCGGTATAAGCTGCTTACCAAGTCCCTTTGGGTGGTCTGCATTAGGGGTTTTACCCGTTGGTACAAGTTTCTTTCGTTGTACTTGAGGCCAGGAGAAGTGTGGTACCACTCCAGACTCTCAGGTGCATCTGTCTTAACTGTGCTCGTCATGATTTCACACTAGACAGGCATTTGTCAGTATGGTGGCGTGGGCATTGCCGTTCCCAAAGCGTTCCGACGCAGCTCGAGTTCCTGAAGAGGAACGTCCCAGGTTACGTATGTAACCGTGGTTCCTCGAGGGAACGAGACGCTGCGTCGCATGCCATACTTCCTGCATCCCTGTGAGCGACTTGCTTCAACTTTCTGAAGCTGGTGTTGCTTGCTCCGGATGCGCTTTTATGCTCTCTGGTCTCTACGTCACCCCGCCCGTGACGTTTCGCCATTCCGTTGGACTGATTGCACACATGTTTCAGAGCGTGAGAACACAGGGGCGTTCCCAAAGCGTTCCGACGCAGCGTCTCGTTCCCTCGAGGAACCACGGTTACATACGTAACCTGGGACGTTCTTTATCATGAAATGACATATAATTTGCAATGCAGAAGAAAGATTTTCATTAGTTAGAGCTTTTTTGATTAGAAAGTTATGTTAGAGCTACAGTGCTCAGAAACACTGTTTTAGAGCGTCTGAGAACACCAAAAGCTGTGCTAGTGCAACTAAGCAAATGAAGAAAATCCAAGGCCATAGAAGCTGAAAAGCTTCTTTCTCAGTGAGAGAACGTTGCTCAAAGCAATTTGAAGAGTAAAACTGAAGTACAAGAAAAATCTTTCTTTTTCATGAAATGACATGTAATTTGCAATGCAGAAGACAGATTTTCATTAGTTAGAGCTTTTTTGTTTAGAAAGTTATGTTAGAGCTACAGTGCTCAGAAACACTGTTTTGGAGCTTCTGAGAACACTAAAAGCTGTGCTAGTGCAACTAAGCAAATGAAGAGAATCCAAGGCCACAGAAGCTGAAAAGCTTCTTTCTCAGTGAGAGAACGTTGCTCAAAGCAATTTGAAGAGTAAAACTCAAGTACAAGAAAAATGTTTCTTTTTCATGAAATGACATGTAATTTGCAATGCAGAAAACAGATTTTCATTAGTTAGAGCTTTTTTGTTTAGAAAGTTATGTTAGAGCTAAAGTGCTCAGAAACACTGTTTTGGAGCTTCTGAGAACACTAAAAGCTGTGCTAGTGCAACTAAGCAAATGAAGAGAATCCAAGGCCACAGAAGCTGAAAAGCTTCTTTCTCAGTGAGACAACGTTGCTCAAAGCATATTGAAGAGTAAAACTCAAGTACAAGAAAAATGTTTCTTTATCATGAAATGACATGTAATTTGCAATGCAGTAGACAGATTTTCATTAGTTAGAGCTTTTTTGTTTAGAAAGTTATGTTAGAGCTACAGTGCTCAGAAACACTGTTTTAGAGCGTCTGAGAACACTAAAAGCTGTGCTAGTGCAACTAAGCAAATGAAGAGAATCCAAGGCCACAGAGGCTGAAAAGCTTCTTTCTCAGTGAGAGAAAGTTCAAATTTGAAGCAATTTGAAGAGTAAAACTCAAGTACAAGAAAAATTATTCTTTATCATGAAATGACATATAATTTGCAATGCAGAAGAAAGATTTTCATTAGTTAGAGCTTTTTTGATTAGAAAGTTATGTTAGAGCTACAGTGCTCAGAAACACTGTTTTAGAGCGTCTGAGAACACCAAAAGCTGTGCTAGTGCAACTAAGCAAATGAAGAAAATCCAAGGCCATAGAAGCTGAAAAGCTTCTTTCTCAGTGAGAGAACGTTGCTCAAAGCAATTTGAAGAGTAAAACTCAAGTACAAGAAAAATCTTTCTTTTTCATGAAATGACATGTAATTTGCAATGCAGAAGACAGATTTTCATTAGTTAGAGCTTTTTTGTTTAGAAAGTTATGTTAGAGCTACAGTGCTCAGAAACACTGTTTTGGAGCTTCTGAGAACACTAAAAGCTGTGCTAGTGCAACTAAGCAAATGAAGAGAATCCAAGGCCACAGAAGCTGAAAAGCTTCTTTCTCAGTGAGAGAACGTTGCTCAAAGCAATTTGAAGAGTAAAACTCAAGTACAAGAAAAATGTTTCTTTATCATGAAATGACATGTAATTTGCAATGCAGTAGACAGATTTTCATTAGTTAGAGCTTTTTTTGTTTAGAAAGTTATGTTAGAGCTACAGTGCTCAGAAACACTGTTTTAGAGCGTCTGAGAACACCAAAAGCTGTGCTAGTGCAACTAAGCAAATGAAGAGAATCCAAGGCCACAGAAGCTGAAAAGCTTCTTTCTCAGTGAGAGAATGTTGCTCAAAGCAATTTGAAGAGTAAAACTCAAGTACAAGAAAAATGTTTCTTTTTCATGAAATGACGTAATTTGCAATGCAGAAAACAGATTTTCATTAGTTAGAGCTTTTTTGTTTAGAAAGTTATGTTAGAGCTAAAGTGCTCAGAAACACTGTTTTGGAGCTTCTGAGAACACTAAAAGCTGTGCTAGTGCAACTAAGCAAATGAAGAGAATCCAAGGCCACAGAAGCTGAAAAGCTTCTTTCTCAGTGAGAGAAAGTTCAAATTTGAAGCAATTTGAAGAGTAAAACTCAAGTACTAGAAAAATCTTTCTTTATCATGAAATGACATGTAATTTGCAATGCAGTAGACAGATTTTCATTAGTTAGAGCTTTTTTGTTTAGAAAGTTATGTTAGAGCTAAAGTGCTCAGAAACACTGTTTTAGAGCTTCTGAGAACACTAAAAGCTGTGCTAGTGCAACTAAGCAAATGAAAAGAATCCAAGGCCACAGAAGCTGAAAAGCTTCTTTCTCAGTGAGAGAACGTTGCTCAAAGCAATTTGAAGAGTAAAACTCAAGTACAAGAAAAATGTTTCTTTATCATGAAATGACATGTAATTTGCAATGCAGTAGACAGATTTTCATTAGTTAGAGCTTTTTTGTTTAGAAAGTTATGTTAGAGCTACAGTGTTCAGAAACACTGTTTTGGAGCTTCTGAGAACATTAAAAGCTGTGCTAGAGCAACTAAGCAAATGAAGAGAATCCAAGGCCACAGAAGCTGAAAAGCTTCTTTCTCAGTGAGAGAACGTTGCTCAGAGCAATTTGAAGAGTAAATCTCAAGTACAAGAAAAATCTTTCTTTTTCATGAAATGACATGTAATTTGCAATGCAGAAGACAGATTTTCATTAGTTAGAGCTTTTTTGTTTAGAAAGTTATGTTAGAGCTACAGTGTTCAGAAACACTGTTTTGGAGCTTCTGAGAACATTAAAAGCTGTGCTAGAGCAACTAAGCAAATGAAGAGAATCCAAGGCCACAGAAGCTGAAAAGCTTCTTTCTCAGTGAGAGAACGTTGCTCAGAGCAATTTGAAGAGTAAATCTCAAGTACAAGAAAAATCTTTCTTTTTCATGAAATGACATGTAATTTGCAATGCAGAAGACAGATTTTCATTAGTTAGAGCTTTTTTGTTTAGAAAGTTATGTTAGAGCTACAGTGTTCAGAAACACTGTTTTGGAGCTTCTGAGAACATTAAAAGCTGTGCTAGAGCAACTAAGCAAATGAAGAGAATCCAAGGCCACAGAAGCTGAAAAGCTTTTTTCTCAGTGAGAGAACGTTGCTCAGAGCAATTTGAAGAGTAAAACTCAAGTACAAGAAAAATGTTTCTTTATCATGAAATGACATGTAATTTGCAATGCAGTAGACAGATTTTCATTAGTTAGAGCTTTTTTGTTTAGAAAGTTATGTTAGAGCGACAGTGCTCAGAAACACTGTTTTGGAGCTTCTGAGAACATTAAAAGCTGTGCTAGACCAACTAAGCAAATGAAGAGAATCCAAGGCCACAGAAGCTGAAAAGCTTCTTTCTCAGTGAGAGAACGTTGCTCAAAGCAATTTGAAGAGTAAAACTCAAGTACAAGAAAAATCTTTCTTTTTCATGAAATGACATGTAATTTGCAATGCAGAAGACAGATTTTCATTAGTTAGAGCTTTTTTGTTTAGAAAGTTATGTTAGAGCTACAGTGCTCAGAAACACTGTTTTGGAGCTTCTGAGAACACTAAAAGCTGTGCTAGTGCAACTAAGCAAATGAAGAGAATCCAAGGCCACAGAAGCTGAAAAGCTTCTTTCTCAGTGAGACAACGTTGCTCAAAGCATATTGAAGAGTAAAACTCAAGTACAAGAAAAATGTTTCTTTATCATGAAATGACATGTAATTTGCAATGCAGTAGACAGATTTTCATTAGTTAGAGCTTTTTTGTTTAGAAAGTTATGTTAGAGCTACAGTGCTCAGAAAGACTGTTTTAGAGCGTCTGAGAACACTAAAAGCTGTGCTAGTGCAACTAAGCAAATGAAGAGAATCCAAGGCCACAGAGGCTGAAAAGCTTCTTTCTCAGTGAGAGAAAGTTCAAATTTGAAGCAATTTGAAGAGTAAAACTCAAGTACAAGAAAAATGATTCTTTATCATGAAATGACATATAATTTGCAATGCAGAAGAAAGATTTTCATTAGTTAGAGCTTTTTTGATTAGAAAGTTATGTTAGAGCTACAGTGCTCAGAAACACTGTTTTAGAGCGTCTGAGAACACCAAAAGCTGTGCTAGTGCAACTAAGCAAATGAAGAAAATCCAAGGCCATAGAAGCTGAAAAGCTTCTTTCTCAGTGAGAGAACGTTGCTCAAAGCAATTTGAAGAGTAAAACTCAAGTACAAGAAAAATCTTTCTTTTTCATGAAATGACATGTAATTTGCAATGCAGAAGACAGATTTTCATTAGTTAGAGCTTTTTTGTTTAGAAAGTTATGTTAGAGCTACAGTGCTCAGAAACACTGTTTTGGAGCTTCTGAGAACACTAAAAGCTGTGCTAGTGCAACTAAGCAAATGAAGAGAATCCAAGGCCACAGAAGCTGAAAAGCTTCTTTCTCAGTGAGAGAACGTTGCTCAAAGCAATTTGAAGAGTAAAACTCAAGTACAAGAAAAATGTTTCTTTATCATGAAATGACATGTAATTTGCAATGCAGTAGACAGATTTTCATTAGTTAGAGCTTTTTTGTTTAGAAAGTTATGTTAGAGCTACAGTGCTCAGAAACACTGTTTTAGAGCGTCTGAGAACACCAAAAGCTGTGCTAGTGCAACTAAGCAAATGAAGAAAATCCAAGGCCACAGAAGCTGAAAAGCTTCTTTCTCAGTGAGAGAACGTTGCTCAAAGCAATTTGAAGAGTAAAACTCAAGTACAAGAAAAATGTTTCTTTATCATGAAATGACATGTAATTTGCAATGCAGTAGACAGATTTTCATTAGTTAGAGCTTTTTTGTTTAGAAAGTTATGTTAGAGCTACAGTGCTCAGAAACACTGTTTTAGAGCGTCTGAGAACACCAAAAGCTGTGCTAGTGCAACTAAGCAAATGAAGAAAATCCAAGGCCACAGAAGCTGAAAAGCTTCTTTCTCAGTGAGAGAACGTTGCTCAAAGCAATTTGAAGAGTAAAACTCAAGTACAAGAAAAATGTTTCTTTATCATGAAATGACATGTAATTTGCAATGCAGTAGACAGATTTTCATTAGTTAGAGCTTTTTTGTTTAGAAAGTTATGTTAGAGCTACAGTGCTCAGAAACACTGTTTTAGAGCGTCTGAGAACACTAAAAGCTGTGCTAGTGCAACTAAGCAAATGAAGAGAATCCAAGGCCACAGAAGCTGAAAAGCTTCTTTCTCAGTGAGAGAAAGTTGCTCAAAGCAATTTGAAGAGTAAAACTCAAGTACAAGAAAAATGTTTCTTTTTCATGAAATGACATGTAATTTGCAATGCAGAAAACAGATTTTCATTAGTTAGAGCTTTTTTGTTTAGAAAGTTATGTTAGAGCTAAAGTGCTCAGAAACACTGTTTTGGAGCTTCTGAGAACACTAAAAGCTGTGCTAGTGCAACTAAGCAAATGAAGGGAATCCAAGGCCACAGAAGCTGAAAAGCTTCTTTCTCAGTGAGAGAAAGTTCAAATTTGAAGCAATTTGAAGAGTAAAACTCAAGTACAAGAAAAATGATTCTTTATCATGAAATGACATATAATTTGCAATGCAGAAGAAAGATTTTCATTAGTTAGAGCTTTTTTGTTTAGAAAGTTATGTTAGAGCTACAGTGCTCAGAAACACTGTTTTGGAGCTTCTGAGAACACTAAAAGCTGTGCTAGTGCAACTAAGCAAATGAAGAGAATCCAAGGCCACAGAAGCTGAAAACCTTGCTTCTCAGTGAGAGAACGTTGCTCAAAGCAATTTGAAGAGTAAAACTCAAGTACAAGAAAAATGTTTCTTTATCATGAAATGACATGTAATTTGCAATGCAGTAGACAGATTTTCATTAGTTAGAGCTTTTTTGTTTAGAAATTTATGTTAGAGCTACAGTGCTCAGAAACACTGTTTTAGAGCGTCTGAGAACACTAAAAGCTGTGCTAGTGCAACTAAGCAAATGAAGAGAATCCAAGGCCACAGAGGCTGAAAAGCTTCTTTCTCAGTGAGAGAAAGTTCAAATTTGAAGCAATTTGAAGAGTAAAACTCAAGTACAAGAAAAATGATTCTTTATCATGAAATGACATATAATTTGCAATGCAGAAGACAGATTTTCATTAGTTAGAGCTTTTTTGATTAGAAAGTTATGTTAGAGCTACAGTGCTCAGAAACACTGTTTTAGAGCGTCTGAGAACACCAAAAGCTGTGCTAGTGCAACTAAGCAAATGAAGAAAATCCAAGGCCATAGAAGCTGAAAAGCTTCTTTCTCAGTGAGAGAACGTTGCTCAAAGCAATTTGAAGAGTAAAACTCAAGTACAAGAAAAATCTTTCTTTTTCATGAAATGACATGTAATTTGCAATGCAGAAGACAGATTTTCATTAGTTAGAGCTTTTTTGTTTAGAAAGTTATGTTAGAGCTACAGTGCTCAGAAACACTGTTTTGGAGCTTCTGAGAACACTAAAAGCTGTGCTAGTGCAACTAAGCAAATGAAGAGAATCCAAGGCCACAGAAGCTGAAAAGCTTCTTTCTCAGTGAGAGAACGTTGCTCAAAGCAATTTGAAGAGTAAAACTCAAGTACAAGAAAAATGTTTCTTTATCATGAAATGACATGTAATTTGCAATGCAGTAGACAGATTTTCATTAGTTAGAGCTTTTTTGTTTAGAAAGTTATGTTAGAGCTACAGTGCTCAGAAACACTGTTTTAGAGCGTCTGAGAACACCAAAAGCTGTGCTAGTGCAACTAAGCAAATGAAGAAAATCCAAGGCCACAGAAGCTGAAAAGCTTCTTTCTCAGTGAGAGAACGTTGCTCAAAGCAATTTGAAGAGTAAAACTCAAGTACAAGAAAAATGTTTCTTTATCATGAAATGACATGTAATTTGCAATGCAGTAGACAGATTTTCATTAGTTAGAGCTTTTTTGTTTAGAAAGTTATGTTAGAGCTACAGTGCTCAGAAACAATGTTTTAGAGCGTCTGAGAAAACCAAAAGCTGTGCTAGTGCAACTAAGCAAATGAAGAAAATCCAAGGCCACAGAAGCTGAAAAGCTTCTTTCTCAGTGAGAGAACGTTGCTCAAAGCAATTTGAAGAGTAAAACTCAAGTACAAGAAAAATCTTTCTTTTTCATGAAATGACATGTAATTTGCAATGCAGAAAACAGATTTTCATTAGTTAGAGCTTTTTTGTTTAGAAAGTTATGTTAGAGCTAAAGTGCTCAGAAACACTGTTTTGGAGCTTCTGAGAACACTAAAAGCTGTGCTAGAGCAACTAAGCAAATGAAGAGAATCCAAGGCCACAGAAGCTGAAAAGCTTCTTTCTCAGTGAGAGAAAGTTCAAATTTGAAGCAATTTGAAGAGTAAAACTCAAGTACAAGAAAAATGATTCTTTATCATGAAATGACATATAATTTGCAATGCAGAAGAAAGATTTTCATTAGTTAGAGCTTTTTTGTTTAGAAAGTTATGTTAGAGCTACAGTGCTCAGAAACACTGTTTTGGAGCTTCTGAGAACACTAAAAGCTGTGCTAGTGCAACTAAGCAAATGAAGAGAATCCAAGGCCACAGAAGCTGAAAAGCTTCTTTCTCAGTGAGAGAACGTTGCTCAAAGCAATTTGAAGAGTAAAACTCAAGTACAAGAAAAATGTTTCTTTTTCATGAAATGACATGTAATTTGCAATGCAGAAAACAGATTTTCATTAGTTAGAGCTTTTTTGTTTAGAAAGTTATGTTAGAGCTAAAGTGCTCAGAAACACTGTTTTGGAGCTTCTGAGAACACTAAAAGCTGTGCTAGTGCAACTAAGCAAATGAAGAGAATCCAAGGCCACAGAAGCTGAAAAGCTTCTTTCTCAGTGAGAGAAAGTTCAAATTTGAAGCAATTTGAAGAGTAAAACTCAAGTACAAGAAAAATGATTCTTTATCATGAAATGACATGTAATTTGCAATGCAGAAGAAAGATTTTCATTAGTTAGAGCTTTTTTGTTTAGAAAGTTATGTTAGAGATACAGTGCTCAGAAACACTGTTTTGGAGCTTCTGAGAACACTAAAAGCTGTGCTAGTGCAACTAAGCAAATGAAGAGAATCCAAGGCCAAAGAAGCTGAAAAGCTTCTTTCTCAGTGAGAGAACGTTGCTCAAAGCATATTGAAGAGTAAAACTCAAGTACAAGAAAAATGTTTCTTTATCATGAAATGACATGTAATTTGCAATGCAGTAGACAGATTTTCATTAGTTAGAGCTTTTTTGTTTAGAAAGTTGTGTTAGAGCTACAGTGCTCAGAAACACTGTTTTAGAGCGTCTGAGAACACTAAAAGCTGTGCTAGTGCAACTAAGCAAATGAAGAGAATCCAAGGCCACAGAGGCTGAAAAGCTTCTTTCTCAGTGAGAGAAAGTTCAAATTTGAAGCAATTTGAAGAGTAAAACTCAAGTACAAGAAAAATGATTCTTTATCATGAAATGACATGTAATTTGCAATGCAGTAGACAGATTTTCATTAGTTAGAGCTTTTTTGTTTAGAAAGTTATGTTAGAGCTACAGTGCTCAGAAACACTGTTTTAGAGCGTCTGAGAACACTAAAAGCTGTGCTAGTGCAACTAAGCAAATGAAGAGAATCCAAGGCCACAGAAGCTGAAAAGCTTCTTTCTCAGTGAGAGAACGTTGCTCAAAGCAATTTGAAGAGTAAAACTCAAGTACAAGAAAAATGTTTCTTTTTCATGAAATGACATGTAATTTGCAATGCAGAAAACAGATTTTCATTAGTTAGAGCTTTTTTGTTTAGAAAGTTATGTTAGAGCTAAAGTGCTCAGAAACACTGTTTTGGAGCTTCTGAGAACACTAAAAGCTGTGCTAGTGCAACTAAGCAAATGAAGAGAATCCAAGGCCACAGAAGCTGAAAAGCTTCTTTCTCAGTGAGAGAAAGTTCAAATTTGAAGCAATTTGAAGAGTAAAACTCAAGTACAAGAAAAATGATTCTTTATCATGAAATGACATATAATTTGCAATGCAGAAGAAAGATTTTCATTAGTTAGAGCTTTTTTGTTTAGAAAGTTATGTTAGAGCTACAGTGCTCAGAAACACTGTTTTGGAGCTTCTGAGAACACTAAAAGCTGTGCTAGTGCAACTAAGCAAATGAAGAGAATCCAAGGCCACAGAAGCTGAAAACCTTGCTTCTCAGTGAGAGAACGTTGCTCAAAGCAATTTGAAGAGTAAAACTCAAGTACAAGAAAAATCTTTCTTTTTCATGAAATGACATGTAATTTGCAATGCAGAAGACAGATTTTCATTAGTTAGAGCTTTTTTGTTTAGAAAGTTATGTTAGAGATACAGTGCTCAGAAACACTGTTTTGGAGCTTCTGAGAACACTAAAAGCTGTGCTAGTGCAACTAAGCAAATGAAGAGAATCCAAGGCCAAAGAAGCTGAAAAGCTTCTTTCTCAGTGAGAGAACGTTGCTCAAAGCATATTGAAGAGTAAAACTCAAGTACAAGAAAAATGTTTCTTTATCATGAAATGACATGTAATTTGCAATGCAGTAGACAGATTTTCATTAGTTAGAGCTTTTTTGTTTAGAAAGTTATGTTAGAGCTACAGTGCTCAGAAACACTGTTTTAGAGCGTCTGAGAACACCAAAAGCTGTGCTAGTGCAACTAAGCAAATGAAGAAAATCCAAGGCCACAGAAGCTGAAAAGCTTCTTTCTCAGTGAGAGAACGTTGCTCAAAGCAATTTGAAGAGTAAAACTCAAGTACAAGAAAAATGTTTCTTTATCATGAAATGACATGTAATTTGCAATGCAGTAGACAGATTTTCATTAGTTAGAGCTTTTTTGATTAGTAAGTTATGTTAGAGCTACAGTGCTCAGAAACACTGTTTTAGAGCGTCTGAGAAAACCAAAAGCTGTGCTAGTGCAACTAAGCAAATGAAGAAAATCCAAGGCCATAGAAGCTGAAAAGCTTCTTTCTCAGTGAGAGAACGTTGCTCAAAGCAATTTGAAGAGTAAAACTCAAGTACAAGAAAAATCTTTCTTTTTCATGAAATGACATGTAATTTGCAATGCAGAAAACAGATTTTCATTAGTTAGAGCTTTTTTGTTTAGAAAGTTATGTTAGAGCTAAAGTGCTCAGAAACACTGTTTTGGAGCTTCTGAGAACACTAAAAGCTGTGCTAGTGCAACTAAGCAAATGAAGAGAATCCAAGGCCACAGAAGCTGAAAAGCTTCTTTCTCAGTGAGAGAAAGTTCAAATTTGAAGCAATTTGAAGAGTAAAACTCAAGTACAAGAAAAATGATTCTTTATCATGAAATGACATATAATTTGCAATGCAGAAAACAGATTTTCATTAGTTAGAGCTTTTTTGTTTAGAAAGTTATGTTAGAGCTAAAGTGCTCAGAAACACTGTTTTGGAGCTTCTGAGAACACTAAAAGCTGTGCTAGTGCAACTAAGCAAATGAAGAGAATCCAAGGCCACAGAAGCTGAAAAGCTTCTTTCTCAGTGAGAGAAAGTTCAAATTTGAAGCAATTTGAAGAGTAAAACTCAAGTACAAGAAAAATGATTCTTTATCATGAAATGACATATAATTTGCAATGCAGAAGAAAGATTTTCATTAGTTAGAGCTTTTTTGTTTAGAAAGTTATGTTAGAGCTACAGTGCTCAGAAACACTGTTTTGGAGCTTCTGAGAACACTAAAAGCTGTGCTAGTGCAACTAAGCAAATGAAGAGAATCCAAGGCCACAGAAGCTGAAAACCTTCCTTCTCAGTGAGAGAACGTTGCTCAAAGCAATTTGAAGAGTAAAACTCAAGTACAAGAAAAATGTTTCTTTATCATGAAATGACATGTAATTTGCAATGCAGTAGACAGATTTTCATTAGTTAGAGCTTTTTTGTTTAGAAAGTTATGTTAGAGCTACAGTGCTCAGAAACACTGTTTTAGAGCGTCTGAGAACACCAAAAGCTGTGCTAGTGCAACTAAGCAAATGAAGAAAATCCAAGGCCACAGAAGCTGAAAAGCTTCTTTCTCAGTGAGAGAACGTTGCTCAAAGCAATTTGAAGAGTAAAACTCAAGTACAAGAAAAATGTTTCTTTATCATGAAATGACATATAATTTGCAATGCAGAAGAAAGATTTTCATTAGTTAGAGCTTTTTTGTTTAGAAAGTTATGTTAGAGCTACAGTGCTCAGAAACACTGTTTTGGAGCTTCTGAGAACACTAAAAGCTGTGCTAGTGCAACTAAGCAAATGAAGAGAATCCAAGGCCACAGAAGCTGAAAAGCTTCTTTCTCAGTGAGAGAAAGTTCAAATTTGAAGCAATTTGAAGAGTAAAACTCAAGTACAAGAAAAATCTTTCTTTTTCATGAAATGACATGTAATTTGCAATGCAGAAGACAGATTTTCATTAGTTAGAGCTTTTTTGATTAGAAAGTTATGTTAGAGCTACAGTGCTCAGAAACACTGTTTTAGAGCGTCTGAGAACACCAAAAGCTGTGCTAGTGCAACTAAGCAAATGAAGAAAATCCAAGGCCATAGAAGCTGAAAAGCTTCTTTCTCAGTGAGAGAACGTTGCTTAAAGCAATTTGAAGAGTAAAACTCAAGTACAAGAAAAATGTTTCTTTTTCATGAAATGACATGTAATTTGCAATGCAGAAAACAGATTTTCATTAGTTAGAGCTTTTTTGTTTAGAAAGTTATGTTAGAGCTAAAGTGCTCAGAAACACTGTTTTGGAGCTTCTGAGAACACTAAAAGCTGTGCTAGTGCAACTAAGCAAATGAAGAGAATCCAAGGCCACAGAAGCTGAAAAGCTTCTTTCTCAGTGAGAGAAAGTTCAAATTTGAAGCAATTTGAAGAGTAAAACTCAAGTACAAGAAAAATGATTCTTTATCATGAAATGACATATAATTTGCAATGCAGAAGAAAGATTTTCATTAGTTAGAGCTTTTTTGATTAGAAAGTTATGTTAGAGCTACAGTGCTCAGAAACACTGTTTTAGAGCGTCTGAGAACACCAAAAGCTGTGCTAGTGCAACTAAGCAAATGAAGAAAATCCAAGGCCACAGAAGCTGAAAAGCTTCTTTCTCAGTGAGAGAACGTTGCTCAAAGCAATTTGAAGAGTAAAACTCAAGTACAAGAAAAATGTTTCTTTATCATGAAATGACATGTAATTTGCAATGCAGTAGACAGATTTTCATTAGTTAGAGCTTTTTTGTTTAGAAAGTTATGTTAGAGCTACAGTGCTCAGAAACACTGTTTTAGAGCGTCTGAGAACACCAAAAGCTGTGCTAGTGCAACTAAGCAAATGAAGAGAATCCAAGGCCACAGAAGCTTAAAAGCTTCTTTCTCAGTGAGAGAAAGTTGCTCAAAGCAATTTGAAGAGTAAAACTCAAGTACAAGAAAAATGTTTCTTTTTCATGAAATGACATGTAATTTGCAATGCAGAAAACAGATTTTCATTAGTTAGAGCTTTTTTGTTTAGAAAGTTATGTTAGAGCTAAAGTGCTCAGAAACACTGTTTTGGAGCTTCTGAGAACACTAAAAGCTGTGCTAGTGCAACTAAGCAAATGAAGAGAATCCAAGGCCACAGAAGCTGAAAAGCTTCTTTCTCAGTGAGAGAAAGTTCAAATTTGAAGCAATTTGAAGAGTAAAACTCAAGTACAAGAAAAATGATTCTTTATCATGAAATGACATATAATTTGCAATGCAGAAGAAAGATTTTCATTAGTTAGAGCTTTTTTGTTTAGAAAGTTATGTTAGAGCTACAGTGCTCAGAAACACTGTTTTGGAGCTTCTGAGAACACTAAAAGCTGTGCTAGTGCAACTAAGCAAATGAAGAGAATCCAAGGCCACAGAAGCTGAAAAGCTTCTTTCTCAGTGAGAGAACGTTGCTCAAAGCAATTTGAAGAGTAAAACTCAAGTACAAGAAAAATGTTTCTTTTTCATGAAATGACATGTAATTTGCAATGCAGAAAACAGATTTTCATTAGTTAGAGCTTTTTTGTTTAGAAAGTTATGTTAGAGCTAAAGTGCTCAGAAACACTGTTTTGGAGCTTCTGAGAACACTAAAAGCTGTGCTAGTGCAACTAAGCAAATGAAGAGAATCCAAGGCCACAGAAGCTGAAAAGCTTCTTTCTCAGTGAGAGAACGTTGCTCAAAGCAATTTGAAGAGTAAAATTCAAGTACAAGAAAATCTTTCTTTTTCATGAAATTACATGTAATTTGCAATGCAGAAGACAGATTTTCATTAGTTAGAGCTTTTTTGTTTAGAAAGTTATGTTAGAGCTACAGTGCTCAGAAACACTGTTTTGGAGCTTCTGAGAACACTAAAAGCTGTGCTAGTGCAACTAAGCAAATGAAGAGAATCCAAGGCCACAGAAGCTGAAAAGCTTCTTTCTCAGTGAGAGAACGTTGCTCAAAGCAATTTGAAGAGTAAAACTCAAGTACAAGAAAAATGTTTCTTTTTCATGAAATGACATGTAATTTGCAATGCAGAAAACAGATTTTCATTAGTTAGAGCTTTTTTGTTTAGAAAGTTATGTTAGAGCTACAGTGCTCAGAAACACTGTTTTGGAGCTTCTGAGAACACTAAAAGCTGTGCTAGTGCAACTAAGCAAATGAAGAGAATCCAAGGCCACAGAAGCTGAAAAGCTTCTTTCTCAGTGAGAGAACGTTGCTCAGAGCAATTTGAAGAGTAAAACTCAAGTACAAGAAAAATGTTTCTTTATCATGAAATGACATGTAATTTGCAATGCAGTAGACAGATTTTCATTAGTTAGAGCTTTTTTGTTTAGAAAGTTATGTTAGAGCGACAGTGCTCAGAAACACTGTTTTGGAGCTTCTGAGAACATTAAAAGCTGTGCTAGAGCAACTAAGCAAATGAAGAGAATCCAAGGCCACAGAAGCTGAAAAGCTTCTTTCTCAGTGAGAGAACGTTGCTCAAAGCAATTTGAAGAGTAAAACTCAAGTACAAGAAAAATCTTTCTTTTTCATGAAATGACATGTAATTTGCAATGCAGAAGACAGATTTTCATTAGTTAGAGCTTTTTTGTTTAGAAAGTTATGTTAGAGCTACAGTGCTCAGAAACACTGTTTTGGAGCTTCTGAGAACACTAAAAGCTGTGCTAGTGCAACTAAGCAAATGAAGATATTCCAAGGCCACAGAAGCTGAAAAGCTTCTTTCTCAGTGAGACAACGTTGCTCAAAGCATATTGAAGAGTAAAACTCAAGTACAAGAAAAATGTTTCTTTATCATGAAATGACATGTAATTTGCAATGCAGTAGACAGATTTTCATTAGTTAGAGCTTTTTTGTTTAGAAAGTTATGTTAGAGCTACAGTGCTCAGAAAGACTGTTTTAGAGCGTCTGAGAACACTAAAAGCTGTGCTAGTGCAACTAAGCAAATGAAGAGAATCCAAGGCCACAGAGGCTGAAAAGCTTCTTTCTCAGTGAGAGAAAGTTCAAATTTGAAGCAATTTGAAGAGTAAAACTCAAGTACAAGAAAAATGATTCTTTATCATGAAATGACATATAATTTGCAATGCAGAAGAAAGATTTTCATTAGTTAGAGCTTTTTTGATTAGAAAGTTATGTTAGAGCTACAGTGCTCAGAAACACTGTTTTAGAGCGTCTGAGAACACCAAAAGCTGTGCTAGTGCAACTAAGCAAATGAAGAAAATCCAAGGCCATAGAAGCTGAAAAGCTTCTTTCTCAGTGAGAGAACGTTGCTCAAAGCAATTTGAAGAGTAAAACTCAAGTACAAGAAAAATCTTTCTTTTTCATGAAATGACATGTAATTTGCAATGCAGAAGACAGATTTTCATTAGTTAGAGCTTTTTTGTTTAGAAAGTTATGTTAGAGCTGCAGTGCTCAGAAACACTGTTTTGGAGCTTCTGAGAACACTAAAAGCTGTGCTAGTGCAACTAAGCAAATGAAGAGAATCCAAGGCCACAGAAGCTGAAAAGCTTCTTTCTCAGTGAGAGAACGTTGCTCAAAGCAATTTGAAGAGTAAAACTCAAGTACAAGAAAAATGTTTCTTTATCATGAAATGACATGTAATTTGCAATGCAGTAGACAGATTTTCATTAGTTAGAGCTTTTTTGTTTAGAAAGTTATGTTAGAGCTACAGTGCTCAGAAACACTGTTTTAGAGCGTCTGAGAACACTAAAAGCTGTGCTAGTGCAACTAAGCAAATGAAGAGAATCCAAGGCCACAGAAGCTGAAAAGCTTCTTTCTCAGTGAGAGAACGTTGCTCAAAGCAATTTGAAGAGTAAAACTCAAGTACAAGAAAAATGTTTCTTTTTCATGAAATGACATGTAATTTGCAATGCAGAAAACAGATTTTCATTAGTTAGAGCTTTTTTGTTTAGAAAGTTATGTTAGAGCTAAAGTGCTCAGAAACACTGTTTTGGAGCTTCTGAGAACACTAAAAGCTGTGGTAGTGCAACTAAGCAAATGAAGGGAATCCAAGGCCACAGAAGCTGAAAAGCTTCTTTCTCAGTGAGAGAAAGTTCAAATTTGAAGCAATTTGAAGAGTAAAACTCAAGTACAAGAAAAATGATTCTTTATCATGAAATGACATATAATTTGCAATGCAGAAGAAAGATTTTCATTAGTTAGAGCTTTTTTGTTTAGAAAGTTATGTTAGAGCTACAGTGCTCAGAAACACTGTTTTGGAGCTTCTGAGAACACTAAAAGCTGTGCTAGTGCAACTAAGCAAATGAAGAGAATCCAAGGCCACAGAAGCTGAAAACCTTGCTTCTCAGTGAGAGAACGTTGCTCAAAGCAATTTGAAGAGTAAAACTCAAGTACAAGAAAAATCTTTCTTTTTCATGAAATGACATGTAATTTGCAATGCAGTAGACAGATTTTCATTAGTTAGAGCTTTTTTGTTTAGAAATTTATGTTAGAGCTACAGTGCTCAGAAACACTGTTTTAGAGCGTCTGAGAACACTAAAAGCTGTGCTAGTGCAACTAAGCAAATGAAGAGAATCCAAGGCCACAGAGGCTGAAAAGCTTCTTTCTCAGTGAGAGAAAGTTCAAATTTGAAGCAATTTGAAGAGTAAAACTCAAGTACAAGAAAAATGATTCTTTATCATGAAATGACATATAATTTGCAATGCAGAAGACAGATTTTCATTAGTTAGAGCTTTTTTGTTTAGAAAGTTATGTTAGAGCTAAAGTGCTCAGAAACACTGTTTTGGAGCTTCTGAGAACACTAAAAGCTGTGCTAGTGCAACTAAGCAAATGAAGAGAATCCAAGGCCACAGAAGCTGAAAAGCTTCTTTCTCAGTGAGACAACGTTGCTCAAAGCATATTGAAGAGTAAAACTCAAGTACAAGAAAAATGTTTCTTTATCATGAAATGACATGTAATTTGCAATGCAGTAGACAGATTTTCATTAGTTAGAGCTTTTTTGTTTAGAAAGTTATGTTAGAGCTACAGTGCTCAGAAACACTGTTTTGGAGCTTCTGAGAACACTAAAAGCTGTGCTAGAGCAACTAAGCAAATGAAGAGAATCCAAGGCCACAGAAGCTGAAAAGCTTCTTTCTCAGTGAGAGAAAGTTCAAATTTGAAGCAATTTGAAGAGTAAAACTCAAGTACAAGAAAAATGATTCTTTATCATGAAATGACATATAATTTGCAATGCAGAAGAAAGATTTTCATTAGTTAGAGCTTTTTTGATTAGTAAGTTATGTTAGAGCTACAGTGCTCAGAAACACTGTTTTAGAGCGTCTGAGAACACTAAAAGCTGTGCTAGTGCAACTAAGCAAATGAAGAAAATCCAAGGCCATAGAAGCTGAAAAGCTTCTTTCTCAGTGAGAGAACGTTGCTCAAAGCAATTTGAAGAGTAAAATTCAAGTACAAGAAAAATCTTTCTTTTTCATGAAATTACATGTAATTTGCAATGCAGAAGACAGATTTTCATTAGTTAGAGCTTTTTTGTTTAGAAAGTTATGTTAGAGCTACAGTGCTCAGAAACACTGTTTTAGAGCGTCTGAGAACACCAAAAGCTGTGCTAGTGCAACTAAGCAAATGAAGAGAATCCAAGGCCACAGAAGCTTAAAAGCTTCTTTCTCAGTGAGAGAAAGTTGCTCAAAGCAATTTGAAGAGTAAAACTCAAGTACAAGAAAAATGTTTCTTTTTCATGAAATGACATGTAATTTGCAATGCAGAAAACAGATTTTCATTAGTTAGAGCTTTTTTGTTTAGAAAGTTATGTTAGAGCTAAAGTGCTCAGAAACACTGTTTTGGAGCTTCTGAGAACACTAAAAGCTGTGCTAGTGCAACTAAGCAAATGAAGAGAATCCAAGGCCACAGAAGCTGAAAAGCTTCTTTCTCAGTGAGAGAAAGTTCAAATTTGAAGCAATTTGAAGAGTAAAACTCAAGTACAAGAAAAATGATTCTTTATCATGAAATGACATATAATTTGCAATGCAGAAGAAAGATTTTCATTAGTTAGAGCTTTTTTGTTTAGAAAGTTATGTTAGAGCTACAGTGCTCAGAAACACTGTTTTGGAGCTTCTGAGAACACTAAAAGCTGTGCTAGTGCAACTAAGCAAATGAAGAGAATCCAAGGCCACAGAAGCTGAAAAGCTTCTTTCTCAGTGAGAGAACGTTGCTCAAAGCAATTTGAAGAGTAAAACTCAAGTACAAGAAAAATGTTTCTTTTTCATGAAATGACATGTAATTTGCAATGCAGAAAACAGATTTTCATTAGTTAGAGCTTTTTTGTTTAGAAAGTTATGTTAGAGCTAAAGTGCTCAGAAACACTGTTTTGGAGCTTCTGAGAACACTAAAAGCTGTGCTAGTGCAACTAAGCAAATGAAGAGAATCCAAGGCCACAGAAGCTGAAAAGCTTCTTTCTCAGTGAGAGAACGTTGCTCAAAGCAATTTGAAGAGTAAAATTCAAGTACAAGAAAATCTTTCTTTTTCATGAAATTACATGTAATTTGCAATGCAGAAGACAGATTTTCATTAGTTAGAGCTTTTTTGTTTAGAAAGTTATGTTAGAGCTACAGTGCTCAGAAACACTGTTTTGGAGCTTCTGAGAACACTAAAAGCTGTGCTAGTGCAACTAAGCAAATGAAGAGAATCCAAGGCCACAGAAGCTGAAAAGCTTCTTTCTCAGTGAGAGAACGTTGCTCAAAGCAATTTGAAGAGTAAAACTCAAGTACAAGAAAAATGTTTCTTTTTCATGAAATGACATGTAATTTGCAATGCAGAAAACAGATTTTCATTAGTTAGAGCTTTTTTGTTTAGAAAGTTATGTTAGAGCTAAAGTGCTCAGAAACACTGTTTTGGAGCTTCTGAGAACACTAAAAGCTGTGCTAGTGCAACTAAGCAAATGAAGAGAATCCAAGGCCACAGAAGCTGAAAAGCTTCTTTCTCAGTGAGAGAACGTTGCTCAGAGCAATTTGAAGAGTAAAACTCAAGTACAAGAAAAATGTTTCTTTATCATGAAATGACATGTAATTTGCAATGCAGTAGACAGATTTTCATTAGTTAGAGCTTTTTTGTTTAGAAAGTTATGTTAGAGCGACAGTGCTCAGAAACACTGTTTTGGAGCTTCTGAGAACATTAAAAGCTGTGCTAGAGCAACTAAGCAAATGAAGAGAATCCAAGGCCACAGAAGCTGAAAAGCTTCTTTCTCAGTGAGAGAACGTTGCTCAAAGCAATTTGAAGAGTAAAACTCAAGTACAAGAAAAATCTTTCTTTTTCATGAAATGACATGTAATTTGCAATGCAGAAGACAGATTTTCATTAGTTAGAGCTTTTTTGTTTAGAAAGTTATGTTAGAGCTACAGTGCTCAGAAACACTGTTTTGGAGCTTCTGAGAACACTAAAAGCTGTGCTAGTGCAACTAAGCAAATGAAGATATTCCAAGGCCACAGAAGCTGAAAAGCTTCTTTCTCAGTGAGACAACGTTGCTCAAAGCATATTGAAGAGTAAAACTCAAGTACAAGAAAAATGTTTCTTTATCATGAAATGACATGTAATTTGCAATGCAGTAGACAGATTTTCATTAGTTAGAGCTTTTTTGTTTAGAAAGTTATGTTAGAGCTACAGTGCTCAGAAAGACTGTTTTAGAGCGTCTGAGAACACTAAAAGCTGTGCTAGTGCAACTAAGCAAATGAAGAGAATCCAAGGCCACAGAGGCTGAAAAGCTTCTTTCTCAGTGAGAGAAAGTTCAAATTTGAAGCAATTTGAAGAGTAAAACTCAAGTACAAGAAAAATGATTCTTTATCATGAAATGACATATAATTTGCAATGCAGAAGAAAGATTTTCATTAGTTAGAGCTTTTTTGATTAGAAAGTTATGTTAGAGCTACAGTGCTCAGAAACACTGTTTTAGAGCGTCTGAGAACACCAAAAGCTGTGCTAGTGCAACTAAGCAAATGAAGAAAATCCAAGGCCATAGAAGCTGAAAAGCTTCTTTCTCAGTGAGAGAACGTTGCTCAAAGCAATTTGAAGAGTAAAACTCAAGTACAAGAAAAATCTTTCTTTTTCATGAAATGACATGTAATTTGCAATGCAGAAGACAGATTTTCATTAGTTAGAGCTTTTTTGTTTAGAAAGTTATGTTAGAGCTACAGTGCTCAGAAACACTGTTTTGGAGCTTCTGAGAACACTAAAAGCTGTGCTAGTGCAACTAAGCAAATGAAGAGAATCCAAGGCCACAGAAGCTGAAAAGCTTCTTTCTCAGTGAGAGAACGTTGCTCAAAGCAATTTGAAGAGTAAAACTCAAGTACAAGAAAAATGTTTCTTTATCATGAAATGACATGTAATTTGCAATGCAGTAGACAGATTTTCATTAGTTAGAGCTTTTTTGTTTAGAAAGTTATGTTAGAGCTACAGTGCTCAGAAACACTGTTTTAGAGCGTCTGAGAACACTAAAAGCTGTGCTAGTGCAACTAAGCAAATGAAGAGAATCCAAGGCCACAGAAGCTGAAAAGCTTCTTTCTCAGTGAGAGAACGTTGCTCAAAGCAATTTGAAGAGTAAAACTCAAGTACAAGAAAAATGTTTCTTTTTCATGAAATGACATGTAATTTGCAATGCAGAAAACAGATTTTCATTAGTTAGAGCTTTTTTGTTTAGAAAGTTATGTTAGAGCTAAAGTGCTCAGAAACACTGTTTTGGAGCTTCTGAGAACACTAAAAGCTGTGGTAGTGCAACTAAGCAAATGAAGGGAATCCAAGGCCACAGAAGCTGAAAAGCTTCTTTCTCAGTGAGAGAAAGTTCAAATTTGAAGCAATTTGAAGAGTAAAACTCAAGTACAAGAAAAATGATTCTTTATCATGAAATGACATATAATTTGCAATGCAGAAGAAAGATTTTCATTAGTTAGAGCTTTTTTGTTTAGAAAGTTATGTTAGAGCTACAGTGCTCAGAAACACTGTTTTGGAGCTTCTGAGAACACTAAAAGCTGTGCTAGTGCAACTAAGCAAATGAAGAGAATCCAAGGCCACAGAAGCTGAAAACCTTGCTTCTCAGTGAGAGAACGTTGCTCAAAGCAATTTGAAGAGTAAAACTCAAGTACAAGAAAAATCTTTCTTTTTCATGAAATGACATGTAATTTGCAATGCAGTAGACAGATTTTCATTAGTTAGAGCTTTTTTGTTTAGAAATTTATGTTAGAGCTACAGTGCTCAGAAACACTGTTTTAGAGCGTCTGAGAACACTAAAAGCTGTGCTAGTGCAACTAAGCAAATGAAGAGAATCCAAGGCCACAGAGGCTGAAAAGCTTCTTTCTCAGTGAGAGAAAGTTCAAATTTGAAGCAATTTGAAGAGTAAAACTCAAGTACAAGAAAAATGATTCTTTATCATGAAATGACATATAATTTGCAATGCAGAAGACAGATTTTCATTAGTTAGAGCTTTTTTGATTAGAAAGTTATGTTAGAGCTACAGTGCTCAGAAACACTGTTTTAGAGCGTCTGAGAACACCAAAAGCTGTGCTAGTGCAACTAAGCAAATGAAGAAAAGCCAAGGCCATAGAAGCTGAAAAGCTTCTTTCTCAGTGAGAGAACGTTGCTCAAAGCAATTTGAAGAGTAAAACTCAAGTACAAGAAAAATCTTTCTTTTTCATGAAATGACATGTAATTTGCAATGCAGAAGACAGATTTTCATTAGTTAGAGCTTTTTTGTTTAGAAAGTTATGTTAGAGCTACAGTGCTCAGAAACACTGTTTTGGAGCTTCTGAGAACACTAAAAGCTGTGCTAGTGCAACTAAGCAAATGAAGAGAATCCAAGGCCACAGAAGCTGAAAAGCTTCTTTCTCAGTGAGAGAACGTTGCTCAAAGCAATTTGAAGAGTAAAACTCAAGTACAAGAAAAATGTTTCTTTATCATGAAATGACATGTAATTTGCAATGCAGTAGACAGATTTTCATTAGTTAGAGCTTTTTTGTTTAGAAAGTTATGTTAGAGCTACAGTGCTCAGAAACACTGTTTTAGAGCGTCTGAGAACACCAAAAGCTGTGCTAGTGCAACTAAGCAAATGAAGAAAATCCAAGGCCACAGAAGCTGAAAAGCTTCTTTCTCAGTGAGAGAACGTTGCTCAAAGCAATTTGAAGAGTAAAACTCAAGTACAAGAAAAATGTTTCTTTATCATGAAATGACATGTAATTTGCAATGCAGTAGACAGATTTTCATTAGTTAGAGCTTTTTTGTTTAGAAAGTTATGTTAGAGCTACAGTGCTCAGAAACAATGTTTTAGAGCGTCTGAGAAAACCAAAAGCTGTGCTAGTGCAACTAAGCAAATGAAGAAAATCCAAGGCCACAGAAGCTGAAAAGCTTCTTTCTCAGTGAGAGAACGTTGCTCAAAGCAATTTGAAGAGTAAAACTCAAGTACAAGAAAAATCTTTCTTTTTCATGAAATGACATGTAATTTGCAATGCAGAAAACAGATTTTCATTAGTTAGAGCTTTTTTGTTTAGAAAGTTATGTTAGAGCTAAAGTGCTCAGAAACACTGTTTTGGAGCTTCTGAGAACACTAAAAGCTGTGCTAGTGCAACTAAGCAAATGAAGAGAATCCAAGGCCACAGAAGCTGAAAAGCTTCTTTCTCAGTGAGAGAAAGTTCAAATTTGAAGCAATTTGAAGAGTAAAACTCAAGTACAAGAAAAATGATTCTTTATCATGAAATGACATATAATTTGCAATGCAGAAGAAAGATTTTCATTAGTTAGAGCTTTTTTGATTAGTAAGTTATGTTAGAGCTACAGTGCTCAGAAACACTGTTTTAGAGCGTCTGAGAACACTAAAAGCTGTGCTAGTGCAACTAAGCAAATGAAGAAAATCCAAGGCCATAGAAGCTGAAAAGCTTCTTTCTCAGTGAGAGAACGTTGCTCAAAGCAATTTGAAGAGTAAAATTCAAGTACAAGAAAAATCTTTCTTTTTCATGAAATTACATGTAATTTGCAATGCAGAAGACAGATTTTCATTAGTTAGAGCTTTTTTGTTTAGAAAGTTATGTTAGAGCTACAGTGCTCAGAAACACTGTTTTAGAGCGTCTGAGAACACCAAAAGCTGTGCTAGTGCAACTAAGCAAATGAAGAGAATCCAAGGCCACAGAAGCTTAAAAGCTTCTTTCTCAGTGAGAGAAAGTTGCTCAAAGCAATTTGAAGAGTAAAACTCAAGTACAAGAAAAATGTTTCTTTTTCATGAAATGACATGTAATTTGCAATGCAGAAAACAGATTTTCATTAGTTAGAGCTTTTTTGTTTAGAAAGTTATGTTAGAGCTAAAGTGCTCAGAAACACTGTTTTGGAGCTTCTGAGAACACTAAAAGCTGTGCTAGTGCAACTAAGCAAATGAAGAGAATCCAAGGCCACAGAAGCTGAAAAGCTTCTTTCTCAGTGAGAGAAAGTTCAAATTTGAAGCAATTTGAAGAGTAAAACTCAAGTACAAGAAAAATGATTCTTTATCATGAAATGACATATAATTTGCAATGCAGAAGAAAGATTTTCATTAGTTAGAGCTTTTTTGTTTAGAAAGTTATGTTAGAGCTAAAGTGCTCAGAAACACTGTTTTGGAGCTTCTGAGAACACTAAAAGCTGTGCTAGTGCAACTAAGCAAATGAAGAGAATCCAAGGCCACAGAAGCTGAAAACCTTCCTTCTCAGTGAGAGAACGTTGCTCAAAGCAATTTGAAGAGTAAAACTCAAGTACAAGAAAAATGTTTCTTTATCATGAAATGACATGTAATTTGCAATGCAGTAGACAGATTTTCATTAGTTAGAGCTTTTTTGTTTAGAAAGTTATGTTAGAGCTACAGTGCTCAGAAACACTGTTTTAGAGCGTCTGAGAACACCAAAAGCTGTGCTAGTGCAACTAAGCAAATGAAGAAAATCCAAGGCCACAGAAGCTGAAAAGCTTCTTTCTCAGTGAGAGAACGTTGCTCAAAGCAATTTGAAGAGTAAAACTCAAGTACAAGAAAAATGTTTCTTTATCATGAAATGACATGTAATTTGCAATGCAGTAGACAGATTTTCATTAGTTAGAGCTTTTTTGTTTAGAAAGTTATGTTAGAGCTACAGTGCTCAGAAACACTGTTTTAGAGCGTCTGAGAACACTAAAAGCTGTGCTAGTGCAACTAAGCAAATGAAGAGAATCCAAGGCCACAGAAGCTGAAAAGCTTCTTTCTCAGTGAGAGAACGTTGCTCAAAGCAATTTGAAGAGTAAAACTCAAGTACAAGAAAAATGTTTCTTTTTCATGAAATGACATGTAATTTGCAATGCAGAAAACAGATTTTCATTAGTTAGAGCTTATTTGTTTAGAAAGTTATGTTAGAGCTAAAGTGCTCAGAAACACTGTTTTGGAGCTTCTGAGAACACTAAAAGCTGTGCTAGTGCAACTAAGCAAATGAAGAGAATCCAAGGCCACAGAAGCTGAAAAGCTTCTTTCTCAGTGAGAGAAAGTTCAAATTTGAAGCAATTTGAAGAGTAAAACTCAAGTACAAGAAAAATGATTCTTTATCATGAAATGACATATAATTTGCAATGCAGAAGAAAGATTTTCATTAGTTAGAGCTTTTTTGTTTAGAAAGTTATGTTAGAGCTACAGTGCTCAGAAACACTGTTTTGGAGCTTCTGAGAACACTAAAAGCTGTGCTAGTGCAACTAAGCAAATGAAGAGAATCCAAGGCCACAGAAGCTGAAAAGCTTCTTTCTCAGTGAGAGAAAGTTCAAATTTGAAGCAATTTGAAGAGTAAAACTCAAGTACAAGAAAAATCTTTCTTTTTCATGAAATGACATGTAATTTGCAATGCAGAAGACAGATTTTCATTAGTTAGAGCTTTTTTGTTTAGAAAGTTATGTTAGAGATACAGTGCTCAGAAACACTGTTTTGGAGCTTCTGAGAACACTAAAAGCTGTGCTAGTGCAACTAAGCAAATGAAGAGAATCCAAGGCCAAAGAAGCTGAAAAGCTTCTTTCTCAGTGAGAGAACGTTGCTCAAAGCATATTGAAGAGTAAAACTCAAGTACAAGAAAAATGTTTCTTTATCATGAAATGACATGTAATTTGCAATGCAGTAGACAGATTTTCATTAGTTAGAGCTTTTTTGTTTAGAAAGTTATGTTAGAGCTACAGTGCTCAGAAACACTGTTTTAGAGCGTCTGAGAACACTAAAAGCTGTGCTAGTGCAACTAAGCAAATGAAGAGAATCCAAGGCCACAGAGGCTGAAAAGCTTCTTTCTCAGTGAGAGAAAGTTCAAATTTGAAGCAATTTGAAGAGTAAAACTCAAGTACAAGAAAAATGATTCTTTATCATGAAATGACATGTAATTTGCAATGCAGTAGACAGATTTTCATTAGTTAGAGCTTTTTTGTTTAGAAAGTTATGTTAGAGCTACAGTGCTCAGAAACACTGTTTTAGAGCGTCTGAGAACACTAAAAGCTGTGCTAGTGCAACTAAGCAAATGAAGAGAATCCAAGGCCACAGAAGCTGAAAAGCTTCTTTCTCAGTGAGAGAACGTTGCTCAAAGCAATTTGAAGAGTAAAACTCAAGTACAAGAAAAATGTTTCTTTTTCATGAAATGACATGTAATTTGCAATGCAGAAAACAGATTTTCATTAGTTAGAGCTTTTTTGTTTAGAAAGTTATGTTAGAGCTAAAGTGCTCAGAAACACTGTTTTGGAGCTTCTGAGAACACTAAAAGCTGTGCTAGTGCAACTAAGCAAATGAAGAGAATCCAAGGCCACAGAAGCTGAAAAGCTTCTTTCTCAGTGAGAGAAAGTTCAAATTTGAAGCAATTTGAAGAGTAAAACTCAAGTACAAGAAAAATGATTCTTTATCATGAAATGACATATAATTTGCAATGCAGAAGAAAGATTTTCATTAGTTAGAGCTTTTTTGTTTAGAAAGTTATGTTAGAGCTACAGTGCTCAGAAACACTGTTTTGGAGCTTCTGAGAACACTAAAAGCTGTGCTAGTGCAACTAAGCAAATGAAGAGAATCCAAGGCCAAAGAAGCTGAAAACCTTGCTTCTCAGTGAGAGAACGTTGCTCAAAGCAATTTGAAGAGTAAAACTCAAGTACAAGAAAAATCTTTCTTTTTCATGAAATGACATGTAATTTGCAATGCAGAAGACAGATTTTCATTAGTTAGAGCTTTTTTGTTTAGAAAGTTATGTTAGAGATACAGTGCTCAGAAACACTGTTTTGGAGCTTCTGAGAACACTAAAAGCTGTGCTAGTGCAACTAAGCAAATGAAGAGAATCCAAGGCCACAGAAGCTGAAAACCTTGCTTCTCAGTGAGAGAACGTTGCTCAAAGCAATTTGAAGAGTAAAACTCAAGTACAAGAAAAATGTTTCTTTATCATGAAATGACATGTAATTTGCAATGCAGTAGACAGATTTTCATTAGTTAGAGCTTTTTTGTTTAGAAAGTTATGTTAGAGCTACAGTGCTCAGAAACACTGTTTTAGAGCGTCTGAGAACACTAAAAGCTGTGCTAGTGCAACTAAGCAAATGAAGAGAATCCAAGGCCACAGAGGCTGAAAAGCTTCTTTCTCAGTGAGAGAAAGTTCAAATTTGAAGCAATTTGAAGAGTAAAACTCAAGTACAAGAAAAATGATTCTTTATCATGAAATGACATATAATTTGCAATGCAGAAGACAGATTTTCATTAGTTAGAGCTTTTTTGATTAGAAAGTTATGTTAGAGCTACAGTGCTCAGAAACACTGTTTTAGAGCGTCTGAGAACACCAAAAGCTGTGCTAGTGCAACTAAGCAAATGAAGAAAATCCAAGGCCATAGAAGCTGAAAAGCTTCTTTCTCAGTGAGAGAACGTTGCTCAAAGCAATTTGAAGAGTAAAACTCAAGTACAAGAAAAATCTTTCTTTTTCATGAAATGACATGTAATTTGCAATGCAGAAGACAGATTTTCATTAGTTAGAGCTTTTTTGTTTAGAAAGTTATGTTAGAGCTACAGTACTCAGAAACACTGTTTTGGAGCTTCTGAGAACACTAAAAGCTGTGCTAGTGCAACTAAGCAAATGAAGAGAATCCAAGGCCACAGAAGCTGAAAAGCTTCTTTCTCAGTGAGAGAACGTTGCTCAAAGCAATTTGAAGAGTAAAACTCAAGTACAAGAAAAATGTTTCTTTATCATGAAATGACATGTAATTTGCAATGCAGTAGACAGATTTTCATTAGTTAGAGCTTTTTTGTTTAGAAAGTTATGTTAGAGCTACAGTGCTCAGAAACACTGTTTTAGAGCGTCTGAGAACACTAAAAGCTGTGCTAGTGCAACTAAGCAAATGAAGAGAATCCAAGGCCACAGAGGCTGAAAAGCTTCTTTCTCAGTGAGAGAAAGTTCAAATTTGAAGCAATTTGAAGAGTAAAACTCAAGTACAAGAAAAATGATTCTTTATCATGAAATGACATATAATTTGCAATGCAGAAGACAGATTTTCATTAGTTAGAGCTTTTTTGATTAGAAAGTTATGTTAGAGCTACAGTGCTCAGAAACACTGTTTTAGAGCGTCTGAGAACACCAAAAGCTGTGCTAGTGCAACTAAGCAAATGAAGAAAATCCAAGGCCATAGAAGCTGAAAAGCTTCTTTCTCAGTGAGAGAACGTTGCTCAAAGCAATTTGAAGAGTAAAACTCAAGTACAAGAAAAATCTTTCTTTTTCATGAAATGACATGTAATTTGCAATGCAGAAGACAGATTTTCATTAGTTAGAGCTTTTTTGTTTAGAAAGTTATGTTAGAGCTACAGTACTCAGAAACACTGTTTTGGAGCTTCTGAGAACACTAAAAGCTGTGCTAGTGCAACTAAGCAAATGAAGAGAATCCAAGGCCACAGAAGCTGAAAAGCTTCTTTCTCAGTGAGAGAACGTTGCTCAAAGCAATTTGAAGAGTAAAACTCAAGTACAAGAAAAATGTTTCTTTATCATGAAATGACATGTAATTTGCAATGCAGTAGACAGATTTTCATTAGTTAGAGCTTTTTTGATTAGTAAGTTATGTTAGAGCTACAGTGCTCAGAAACACTGTTTTAGAGCGTCTGAGAAAACCAAAAGCTGTGCTAGTGCAACTAAGCAAATGAAGAAAATCCAAGGCCACAGAAGCTGAAAAGCTTCTTTCTCAGTGAGAGAACGTTGCTCAAAGCAATTTGAAGAGTAAAACTCAAGTACAAGAAAAATGTTTCTTTATCATGAAATGACATGTAATTTGCAATGCAGTAGACAGATTTTCATTAGTTAGAGCTTTTTTGATTAGTAAGTTATGTTAGAGCTACAGTGCTCAGAAACACTGTTTTAGAGCGTCTGAGAAAACCAAAAGCTGTGCTAGTGCAACTAAGCAAATGAAGAAAATCCAAGGCCATAGAAGCTGAAAAGCTTCTTTCTCAGTGAGAGAACGTTGCTCAAAGCAATTTGAAGAGTAAAACTCAAGTACAAGAAAAATCTTTCTTTTTCATGAAATTACATGTAATTTGCAATGCAGAAAACAGATTTTCATTAGTTAGAGCTTTTTTGTTTAGAAAGTTATGTTAGAGCTAAAGTGCTCAGAAACACTGTTTTGGAGCTTCTGAGAACACTAAAAGCTGTGCTAGTGCAACTAAGCAAATGAAGAGAATCCAAGGCCACAGAAGCTGAAAAGCTTCTTTCTCAGTGAGAGAAAGTTCAAATTTGAAGCAATTTGAAGAGTAAAACTCAAGTACAAGAAAAATGATTCTTTATCATGAAATGACATATAATTTGCAATGCAGAAAACAGATTTTCATTAGTTAGAGCTTTTTTGTTTAGAAAGTTATGTTAGAGCTAAAGTGCTCAGAAACACTGTTTTGGAGCTTCTGAGAACACTAAAAGCTGTGCTAGTGCAACTAAGCAAATGAAGAGAATCCAAGGCCACAGAAGCTGAAAAGCTTCTTTCTCAGTGAGAGAAAGTTCAAATTTGAAGCAATTTGAAGAGTAAAACTCAAGTACAAGAAAAATGATTCTTTATCATGAAATGACATATAATTTGCAATGCAGAAGAAAGATTTTCATTAGTTAGAGCTTTTTTGTTTAGAAAGTTATGTTAGAGCTACAGTGCTCAGAAACACTGTTTTGGAGCTTCTGAGAACACTAAAAGCTGTGCTAGTGCAACTAAGCAAATGAAGAGAATCCAAGGCCACAGAAGCTGAAAACCTTCCTTCTCAGTGAGAGAACGTTGCTCAAAGCAATTTGAAGAGTAAAACTCAAGTACAAGAAAAATGTTTCTTTATCATGAAATGACATGTAATTTGCAATGCAGTAGACAGATTTTCATTAGTTAGAGCTTTTTTGTTTAGAAAGTTATGTTAGAGCTACAGTGCTCAGAAACACTGTTTTAGAGCGTCTGAGAACACCAAAAGCTGTGCTAGTGCAACTAAGCAAATGAAGAAAATCCAAGGCCACAGAAGCTGAAAAGCTTCTTTCTCAGTGAGAGAACGTTGCTCAAAGCAATTTGAAGAGTAAAACTCAAGTACAAGAAAAATGTTTCTTTATCATGAAATGACATGTAATTTGCAATGCAGTAGACAGATTTTCATTAGTTAGAGCTTTTTTGTTTAGAAAGTTATGTTAGAGCTACAGTGCTCAGAAACACTGTTTTAGAGCGTCTGAGAACACTAAAAGCTGTGCTAGTGCAACTAAGCAAATGAAGAGAATCCAAGGCCACAGAAGCTGAAAAGCTTCTTTCTCAGTGAGAGAACGTTGCTCAAAGCAATTTGAAGAGTAAAACTCAAGTACAAGAAAAATGATTCTTTATCATGAAATGACATATAATTTGCAATGCAGAAGAAAGATTTTCATTAGTTAGAGCTTTTTTGTTTAGAAAGTTATGTTAGAGCTACAGTGCTCAGAAACACTGTTTTGGAGCTTCTGAGAACACTAAAAGCTGTGCTAGTGCAACTAAGCAAATGAAGAGAATCCAAGGCCACAGAAGCTGAAAAGCTTCTTTCTCAGTGAGAGAAAGTTCAAATTTGAAGCAATTTGAAGAGTAAAACTCAAGTACAAGAAAAATCTTTCTTTTTCATGAAATGACATGTAATTTGCAATGCAGAAGACAGATTTTCATTAGTTAGAGCTTTTTTGATTAGAAAGTTATGTTAGAGCTACAGTGCTCAGAAACACTGTTTTAGAGCGTCTGAGAACACCAAAAGCTGTGCTAGTGCAACTAAGCAAATGAAGAAAATCCAAGGCCATAGAAGCTGAAAAGCTTCTTTCTCAGTGAGAGAACGTTGCTTAAAGCAATTTGAAGAGTAAAACTCAAGTACAAGAAAAATGTTTCTTTTTCATGAAATGACATGTAATTTGCAATGCAGAAAACAGATTTTCATTAGTTAGAGCTTTTTTGTTTAGAAAGTTATGTTAGAGCTAAAGTGCTCAGAAACACTGTTTTGGAGCTTCTGAGAACACTAAAAGCTGTGCTAGTGCAACTAAGCAAATGAAGAGAATCCAAGGCCACAGAAGCTGAAAAGCTTCTTTCTCAGTGAGAGAAAGTTCAAATTTGAAGCAATTTGAAGAGTAAAACTCAAGTACAAGAAAAATGATTCTTTATCATGAAATGACATATAATTTGCAATGCAGAAGAAAGATTTTCATTAGTTAGAGCTTTTTTGATTAGAAAGTTATGTTAGAGCTACAGTGCTCAGAAACACTGTTTTAGAGCGTCTGAGAACACCAAAAGCTGTGCTAGTGCAACTAAGCAAATGAAGAAAATCCAAGGCCACAGAAGCTGAAAAGCTTCTTTCTCAGTGAGAGAACGTTGCTCAAAGCAATTTGAAGAGTAAAACTCAAGTACAAGAAAAATGTTTCTTTATCATGAAATGACATGTAATTTGCAATGCAGTAGACAGATTTTCATTAGTTAGAGCTTTTTTGTTTAGAAAGTTATGTTAGAGCTACAGTGCTCAGAAACACTGTTTTAGAGCGTCTGAGAACACTAAAAGCTGTGCTAGTGCAACTAAGCAAATGAAGAGAATCCAAGGCCACAGAAGCTGAAAAGCTTCTTTCTCAGTGAGAGAACGTTGCTCAAAGCAATTTGAAGAGTAAAACTCAAGTACAAGAAAAATGTTTCTTTTTCATGAAATGACATGTAATTTGCAATGCAGAAAACAGATTTTCATTAGTTAGAGCTTTTTTGTTTAGAAAGTTATGTTAGAGCTAAAGTGCTCAGAAACACTGTTTTGGAGCTTCTGAGAACACTAAAAGCTGTGCTAGTGCAACTAAGCAAATGAAGAGAATCCAAGGCCACAGAAGCTGAAAAGCTTCTTTCTCAGTGAGACAACGTTGCTCAAAGCATATTGAAGAGTAAAACTCAAGTACAAGAAAAATGTTTCTTTATCATGAAATGACATGTAATTTGCAATGCAGTAGACAGATTTTCATTAGTTAGAGCTTTTTTGTTTAGAAAGTTATGTTAGAGCTACAGTGCTCAGAAACACTGTTTTGGAGCTTCTGAGAACACTAAAAGCTGTGCTAGAGCAACTAAGCAAATGAAGAGAATCCAAGGCCACAGAAGCTGAAAAGCTTCTTTCTCAGTGAGAGAAAGTTCAAATTTGAAGCAATTTGAAGAGTAAAACTCAAGTACAAGAAAAATGATTCTTTATCATGAAATGACATATAATTTGCAATGCAGAAGAAAGATTTTCATTAGTTAGAGCTTTTTTGATTAGTAAGTTATGTTAGAGCTACAGTGCTCAGAAACACTGTTTTAGAGCGTCTGAGAACACTAAAAGCTGTGCTAGTGCAACTAAGCAAATGAAGAAAATCCAAGGCCATAGAAGCTGAAAAGCTTCTTTCTCAGTGAGAGAACGTTGCTCAAAGCAATTTGAAGAGTAAAATTCAAGTACAAGAAAAATCTTTCTTTTTCATGAAATTACATGTAATTTGCAATGCAGAAGACAGATTTTCATTAGTTAGAGCTTTTTTGTTTAGAAAGTTATGTTAGAGCTACAGTGCTCAGAAACACTGTTTTAGAGCGTCTGAGAACACCAAAAGCTGTGCTAGTGCAACTAAGCAAATGAAGAGAATCCAAGGCCACAGAAGCTTAAAAGCTTCTTTCTCAGTGAGAGAAAGTTGCTCAAAGCAATTTGAAGAGTAAAACTCAAGTACAAGAAAAATGTTTCTTTTTCATGAAATGACATGTAATTTGCAATGCAGAAAACAGATTTTCATTAGTTAGAGCTTTTTTGTTTAGAAAGTTATGTTAGAGCTAAAGTGCTCAGAAACACTGTTTTGGAGCTTCTGAGAACACTAAAAGCTGTGCTAGTGCAACTAAGCAAATGAAGAGAATCCAAGGCCACAGAAGCTGAAAAGCTTCTTTCTCAGTGAGAGAAAGTTCAAATTTGAAGCAATTTGAAGAGTAAAACTCAAGTACAAGAAAAATGATTCTTTATCATGAAATGACATATAATTTGCAATGCAGAAGAAAGATTTTCATTAGTTAGAGCTTTTTTGTTTAGAAAGTTATGTTAGAGCTAAAGTGCTCAGAAACACTGTTTTGGAGCTTCTGAGAACACTAAAAGCTGTGCTAGTGCAACTAAGCAAATGAAGAGAATCCAAGGCCACAGAAGCTGAAAAGCTTCTTTCTCAGTGAGAGAACGTTGCTCAAAGCAATTTGAAGAGTAAAACTCAAGTACAAGAAAAATGTTTCTTTTTCATGAAATGACATGTAATTTGCAATGCAGAAAACAGATTTTCATTAGTTAGAGCTTTTTTGTTTAGAAAGTTATGTTAGAGCTAAAGTGCTCAGAAACACTGTTTTGGAGCTTCTGAGAACACTAAAAGCTGTGCTAGTGCAACTAAGCAAATGAAGAGAATCCAAGGCCACAGAAGCTGAAAAGCTTCTTTCTCAGTGAGAGAACGTTGCTCAAAGCAATTTGAAGAGTAAAACTCAAGTACAAGAAAAATCTTTCTTTTTCATGAAATTACATGTAATTTGCAATGCAGAAGACAGATTTTCATTAGTTAGAGCTTTTTTGTTTAGAAAGTTATGTTAGAGCTACAGTGCTCAGAAACACTGTTTTGGAGCTTCTGAGAACACTAAAAGCTGTGCTAGTGCAACTAAGCAAATGAAGAGAATCCAAGGCCACAGAAGCTGAAAAGCTTCTTTCTCAGTGAGAGAACGTTGCTCAAAGCAATTTGAAGAGTAAAACTCAAGTACAAGAAAAATGTTTCTTTTTCATGAAATGACATGTAATTTGCAATGCAGAAAACAGATTTTCATTAGTTAGAGCTTTTTTGTTTAGAAAGTTATGTTAGAGCTAAAGTGCTCAGAAACACTGTTTTGGAGCTTCTGAGAACACTAAAAGCTGTGCTAGTGCAACTAAGCAAATGAAGAGAATCCAAGGCCACAGAAGCTGAAAAGCTTCTTTCTCAGTGAGAGAACGTTGCTCAGAGCAATTTGAAGAGTAAAACTCAAGTACAAGAAAAATGTTTCTTTATCATGAAATGACATGTAATTTGCAATGCAGTAGACAGATTTTCATTAGTTAGAGCTTTTTTGTTTAGAAAGTTATGTTAGAGCGACAGTGCTCAGAAACACTGTTTTGGAGCTTCTGAGAACATTAAAAGCTGTGCTAGAGCAACTAAGCAAATGAAGAGAATCCAAGGCCACAGAAGCTGAAAAGCTTCTTTCTCAGTGAGAGAACGTTGCTCAAAGCAATTTGAAGAGTAAAACTCAAGTACAAGAAAAATCTTTCTTTTTCATGAAATGACATGTAATTTGCAATGCAGAAGACAGATTTTCATTAGTTAGAGCTTTTTTGTTTAGAAAGTTATGTTAGAGCTACAGTGCTCAGAAACACTGTTTTGGAGCTTCTGAGAACACTAAAAGCTGTGCTAGTGCAACTAAGCAAATGAAGATATTCCAAGGCCACAGAAGCTGAAAAGCTTCTTTCTCAGTGAGACAACGTTGCTCAAAGCATATTGAAGAGTAAAACTCAAGTACAAGAAAAATGTTTCTTTATCATGAAATGACATGTAATTTGCAATGCAGTAGACAGATTTTCATTAGTTAGAGCTTTTTTGTTTAGAAAGTTATGTTAGAGCTACAGTGCTCAGAAAGACTGTTTTAGAGCGTCTGAGAACACTAAAAGCTGTGCTAGTGCAACTAAGCAAATGAAGAGAATCCAAGGCCACAGAGGCTGAAAAGCTTCTTTCTCAGTGAGAGAAAGTTCAAATTTGAAGCAATTTGAAGAGTAAAACTCAAGTACAAGAAAAATGATTCTTTATCATGAAATGACATATAATTTGCAATGCAGAAGAAAGATTTTCATTAGTTAGAGCTTTTTTGATTAGAAAGTTATGTTAGAGCTACAGTGCTCAGAAACACTGTTTTAGAGCGTCTGAGAACACCAAAAGCTGTGCTAGTGCAACTAAGCAAATGAAGAAAATCCAAGGCCATAGAAGCTGAAAAGCTTCTTTCTCAGTGAGAGAACGTTGCTCAAAGCAATTTGAAGAGTAAAACTCAAGTACAAGAAAAATCTTTCTTTTTCATGAAATGACATGTAATTTGCAATGCAGAAGACAGATTTTCATTAGTTAGAGCTTTTTTGTTTAGAAAGTTATGTTAGAGCTACAGTGCTCAGAAACACTGTTTTGGAGCTTCTGAGAACACTAAAAGCTGTGCTAGTGCAACTAAGCAAATGAAGAGAATCCAAGGCCACAGAAGCTGAAAAGCTTCTTTCTCAGTGAGAGAACGTTGCTCAAAGCAATTTGAAGAGTAAAACTCAAGTACAAGAAAAATGTTTCTTTATCATGAAATGACATGTAATTTGCAATGCAGTAGACAGATTTTCATTAGTTAGAGCTTTTTTGTTTAGAAAGTTATGTTAGAGCTACAGTGCTCAGAAACACTGTTTTAGAGCGTCTGAGAACACTAAAAGCTGTGCTAGTGCAACTAAGCAAATGAAGAGAATCCAAGGCCACAGAAGCTGAAAAGCTTCTTTCTCAGTGAGAGAACGTTGCTCAAAGCAATTTGAAGAGTAAAACTCAAGTACAAGAAAAATGTTTCTTTTTCATGAAATGACATGTAATTTGCAATGCAGAAAACAGATTTTCATTAGTTAGAGCTTTTTTGTTTAGAAAGTTATGTTAGAGCTAAAGTGCTCAGAAACACTGTTTTGGAGCTTCTGAGAACACTAAAAGCTGTGGTAGTGCAACTAAGCAAATGAAGGGAATCCAAGGCCACAGAAGCTGAAAAGCTTCTTTCTCAGTGAGAGAAAGTTCAAATTTGAAGCAATTTGAAGAGTAAAACTCAAGTACAAGAAAAATGATTCTTTATCATGAAATGACATATAATTTGCAATGCAGAAGAAAGATTTTCATTAGTTAGAGCTTTTTTGTTTAGAAAGTTATGTTAGAGCTACAGTGCTCAGAAACACTGTTTTGGAGCTTCTGAGAACACTAAAAGCTGTGCTAGTGCAACTAAGCAAATGAAGAGAATCCAAGGCCACAGAAGCTGAAAACCTTGCTTCTCAGTGAGAGAACGTTGCTCAAAGCAATTTGAAGAGTAAAACTCAAGTACAAGAAAAATCTTTCTTTTTCATGAAATGACATGTAATTTGCAATGCAGTAGACAGATTTTCATTAGTTAGAGCTTTTTTGTTTAGAAATTTATGTTAGAGCTACAGTGCTCAGAAACACTGTTTTAGAGCGTCTGAGAACACTAAAAGCTGTGCTAGTGCAACTAAGCAAATGAAGAGAATCCAAGGCCACAGAGGCTGAAAAGCTTCTTTCTCAGTGAGAGAAAGTTCAAATTTGAAGCAATTTGAAGAGTAAAACTCAAGTACAAGAAAAATGATTCTTTATCATGAAATGACATATAATTTGCAATGCAGAAGACAGATTTTCATTAGTTAGAGCTTTTTTGATTAGAAAGTTATGTTAGAGCTACAGTGCTCAGAAACACTGTTTTAGAGCGTCTGAGAACACCAAAAGCTGTGCTAGTGCAACTAAGCAAATGAAGAAAATCCAAGGCCATAGAAGCTGAAAAGCTTCTTTCTCAGTGAGAGAACTTGGTCAAAGCAATTTGAAGAGTAAAACTCAAGTACAAGAAAAATCTTTCTTTTTCATGAAATGACATGTAATTTGCAATGCAGAAGACAGATTTTCATTAGTTAGAGCTTTTTTGTTTAGAAAGTTATGTTAGAGCTACAGTGCTCAGAAACACTGTTTTGGAGCTTGTGAGAACACTAAAAGCTGTGCTAGTGCAACTAAGCAAATGAAGAGAATCCAAGGCCACAGAAGCTGAAAAGCTTCTTTCTCAGTGAGAGAACGTTGCTCAAAGCAATTTGAAGAGTAAAACTCAAGTACAAGAAAAATGTTTCTTTATCATGAAATGACATGTAATTTGCAATGCAGTAGACAGATTTTCATTAGTTAGAGCTTTTTTGTTTAGAAAGTTATGTTAGAGCTACAGTGCTCAGAAACACTGTTTTAGAGCGTCTGAGAACACCAAAAGCTGTGCTAGTGCAACTAAGCAAATGAAGAAAATCCAAGGCCACAGAAGCTGAAAAGCTTCTTTCTCAGTGAGAGAACGTTGCTCAAAGCAATTTGAAGAGTAAAACTCAAGTACAAGAAAAATGTTTCTTTATCATGAAATGACATGTAATTTGCAATGCAGTAGACAGATTTTCATTAGTTAGAGCTTTTTTGTTTAGAAAGTTATGTTAGAGCTACAGTGCTCAGAAACAATGTTTTAGAGCGTCTGAGAAAACCAAAAGCTGTGCTAGTGCAACTAAGCAAATGAAGAAAATCCAAGGCCACAGAAGCTGAAAAGCTTCTTTCTCAGTGAGAGAACGTTGCTCAAAGCAATTTGAAGAGTAAAACTCAAGTACAAGAAAAATCTTTCTTTTTCATGAAATGACATGTAATTTGCAATGCAGAAAACAGATTTTCATTAGTTAGAGCTTTTTTGTTTAGAAAGTTATGTTAGAGCTAAAGTGCTCAGAAACACTGTTTTGGAGCTTCTGAGAACACTAAAAGCTGTGCTAGTGCAACTAAGCAAATGAAGAGAATCCAAGGCCACAGAAGCTGAAAAGCTTCTTTCTCAGTGAGAGAAAGTTCAAATTTGAAGCAATTTGAAGAGTAAAACTCAAGTACAAGAAAAATGATTCTTTATCATGAAATGACATATAATTTGCAATGCAGAAGAAAGATTTTCATTAGTTAGAGCTTTTTTGATTAGTAAGTTATGTTAGAGCTACAGTGCTCAGAAACACTGTTTTAGAGCGTCTGAGAACACTAAAAGCTGTGCTAGTGCAACTAAGCAAATGAAGAAAATCCAAGGCCATAGAAGCTGAAAAGCTTCTTTCTCAGTGAGAGAACGTTGCTCAAAGCAATTTGAAGAGTAAAATTCAAGTACAAGAAAAATCTTTCTTTTTCATGAAATTACATGTAATTTGCAATGCAGAAGACAGATTTTCATTAGTTAGAGCTTTTTTGTTTAGAAAGTTATGTTAGAGCTACAGTGCTCAGAAACACTGTTTTAGAGCGTCTGAGAACACCAAAAGCTGTGCTAGTGCAACTAAGCAAATGAAGAGAATCCAAGGCCACAGAAGCTTAAAAGCTTCTTTCTCAGTGAGAGAAAGTTGCTCAAAGCAATTTGAAGAGTAAAACTCAAGTACAAGAAAAATGTTTCTTTTTCATGAAATGACATGTAATTTGCAATGCAGAAAACAGATTTTCATTAGTTAGAGCTTTTTTGTTTAGAAAGTTATGTTAGAGCTAAAGTGCTCAGAAACACTGTTTTGGAGCTTCTGAGAACACTAAAAGCTGTGCTAGTGCAACTAAGCAAATGAAGAGAATCCAAGGCCACAGAAGCTGAAAAGCTTCTTTCTCAGTGAGAGAAAGTTCAAATTTGAAGCAATTTGAAGAGTAAAACTCAAGTACAAGAAAAATGATTCTTTATCATGAAATGACATATAATTTGCAATGCAGAAGAAAGATTTTCATTAGTTAGAGCTTTTTTGTTTAGAAAGTTATGTTAGAGCTAAAGTGCTCAGAAACACTGTTTTGGAGCTTCTGAGAACACTAAAAGCTGTGCTAGTGCAACTAAGCAAATGAAGAGAATCCAAGGCCACAGAAGCTGAAAACCTTCCTTCTCAGTGAGAGAACGTTGCTCAAAGCAATTTGAAGAGTAAAACTCAAGTACAAGAAAAATGTTTCTTTATCATGAAATGACATGTAATTTGCAATGCAGTAGACAGATTTTCATTAGTTAGAGCTTTTTTGTTTAGAAAGTTATGTTAGAGCTACAGTGCTCAGAAACACTGTTTTAGAGCGTCTGAGAACACCAAAAGCTGTGCTAGTGCAACTAAGCAAATGAAGAAAATCCAAGGCCACAGAAGCTGAAAAGCTTCTTTCTCAGTGAGAGAACGTTGCTCAAAGCAATTTGAAGAGTAAAACTCAAGTACAAGAAAAATGTTTCTTTATCATGAAATGACATGTAATTTGCAATGCAGTAGACAGATTTTCATTAGTTAGAGCTTTTTTGTTTAGAAAGTTATGTTAGAGCTACAGTGCTCAGAAACACTGTTTTAGAGCGTCTGAGAACACTAAAAGCTGTGCTAGTGCAACTAAGCAAATGAAGAGAATCCAAGGCCACAGAAGCTGAAAAGCTTCTTTCTCAGTGAGAGAACGTTGCTCAAAGCAATTTGAAGAGTAAAACTCAAGTACAAGAAAAATGTTTCTTTTTCATGAAATGACATGTAATTTGCAATGCAGAAAACAGATTTTCATTAGTTAGAGCTTATTTGTTTAGAAAGTTATGTTAGAGCTAAAGTGCTCAGAAACACTGTTTTGGAGCTTCTGAGAACACTAAAAGCTGTGCTAGTGCAACTAAGCAAATGAAGAGAATCCAAGGCCACAGAAGCTGAAAAGCTTCTTTCTCAGTGAGAGAAAGTTCAAATTTGAAGCAATTTGAAGAGTAAAACTCAAGTACAAGAAAAATGATTCTTTATCATGAAATGACATATAATTTGCAATGCAGAAGAAAGATTTTCATTAGTTAGAGCTTTTTTGTTTAGAAAGTTATGTTAGAGCTACAGTGCTCAGAAACACTGTTTTGGAGCTTCTGAGAACACTAAAAGCTGTGCTAGTGCAACTAAGCAAATGAAGAGAATCCAAGGCCACAGAAGCTGAAAAGCTTCTTTCTCAGTGAGAGAAAGTTCAAATTTGAAGCAATTTGAAGAGTAAAACTCAAGTACAAGAAAAATCTTTCTTTTTCATGAAATGACATGTAATTTGCAATGCAGAAGACAGATTTTCATTAGTTAGAGCTTTTTTGTTTAGAAAGTTATGTTAGAGATACAGTGCTCAGAAACACTGTTTTGGAGCTTCTGAGAACACTAAAAGCTGTGCTAGTGCAACTAAGCAAATGAAGAGAATCCAAGGCCAAAGAAGCTGAAAAGCTTCTTTCTCAGTGAGAGAACGTTGCTCAAAGCATATTGAAGAGTAAAACTCAAGTACAAGAAAAATGTTTCTTTATCATGAAATGACATGTAATTTGCAATGCAGTAGACAGATTTTCATTAGTTAGAGCTTTTTTGTTTAGAAAGTTATGTTAGAGCTACAGTGCTCAGAAACACTGTTTTAGAGCGTCTGAGAACACTAAAAGCTGTGCTAGTGCAACTAAGCAAATGAAGAGAATCCAAGGCCACAGAGGCTGAAAAGCTTCTTTCTCAGTGAGAGAAAGTTCAAATTTGAAGCAATTTGAAGAGTAAAACTCAAGTACAAGAAAAATGATTCTTTATCATGAAATGACATGTAATTTGCAATGCAGTAGACAGATTTTCATTAGTTAGAGCTTTTTTGTTTAGAAAGTTATGTTAGAGCTACAGTGCTCAGAAACACTGTTTTAGAGCGTCTGAGAACACTAAAAGCTGTGCTAGTGCAACTAAGCAAATGAAGAGAATCCAAGGCCACAGAAGCTGAAAAGCTTCTTTCTCAGTGAGAGAACGTTGCTCAAAGCAATTTGAAGAGTAAAACTCAAGTACAAGAAAAATGTTTCTTTTTCATGAAATGACATGTAATTTGCAATGCAGAAAACAGATTTTCATTAGTTAGAGCTTTTTTGTTTAGAAAGTTATGTTAGAGCTAAAGTGCTCAGAAACACTGTTTTGGAGCTTCTGAGAACACTAAAAGCTGTGCTAGTGCAACTAAGCAAATGAAGAGAATCCAAGGCCACAGAAGCTGAAAAGCTTCTTTCTCAGTGAGAGAAAGTTCAAATTTGAAGCAATTTGAAGAGTAAAACTCAAGTACAAGAAAAATGATTCTTTATCATGAAATGACATATAATTTGCAATGCAGAAGAAAGATTTTCATTAGTTAGAGCTTTTTTGTTTAGAAAGTTATGTTAGAGCTACAGTGCTCAGAAAAACTGTTTTGGAGCTTCTGAGAACACTAAAAGCTGTGCTAGTGCAACTAAGCAAATGAAGAGAATCCAAGGCCAAAGAAGCTGAAAACCTTGCTTCTCAGTGAGAGAACGTTGCTCAAAGCAATGTGAAGAGTAAAACTCAAGTACAAGAAAAATCTTTCTTTTTCATGAAATGACATGTAATTTGCAATGCAGAAGACAGATTTTCATTAGTTAGAGCTTTTTTGTTTAGAAAGTTATGTTAGAGATACAGTGCTCAGAAACACTGTTTTGGAGCTTCTGAGAACACTAAAAGCTGTGCTAGTGCAACTAAGCAAATGAAGAGAATCCAAGGCCACAGAAGCTGAAAACCTTGCTTCTCAGTGAGAGAACGTTGCTCAAAGCAATTTGAAGAGTAAAACTCAAGTACAAGAAAAATCTTTCTTTTTCATGAAATGACATGTAATTTGCAATGCAGAAGACAGATTTTCATTAGTTAGAGCTTTTTTGTTTAGAAAGTTATGTTAGAGATACAGTGCTCAGAAACACTGTTTTGGAGCTTCTGAGAACACTAAAAGCTGTGCTAGTGCAACTAAGCAAATGAAGAGAATCCAAGGCCAAAGAAGCTGAAAAGCTTCTTTCTCAGTGAGAGAACGTTGCTCAAAGCATATTGAAGAGTAAAACTCAAGTACAAGAAAAATGTTTCTTTATCATGAAATGACATGTAATTTGCAATGCAGTAGACAGATTTTCATTAGTTAGAGCTTTTTTGTTTAGAAAGTTATGTTAGAGCTACAGTGCTCAGAAACACTGTTTTAGAGCGTCTGAGAACACTAAAAGCTGTGCTAGTGCAACTAAGCAAATGAAGAGAATCCAAGGCCACAGAGGCTGAAAAGCTTCTTTCTCAGTGAGAGAAAGTTCAAATTTGAAGCAATTTGAAGAGTAAAACTCAAGTACAAGAAAAATGATTCTTTATCATGAAATGACATATAATTTGCAATGCAGAAGACAGATTTTCATTAGTTAGAGCTTTTTTGATTAGAAAGTTATGTTAGAGCTACAGTGCTCAGAAACACTGTTTTAGAGCGTCTGAGAACACCAAAAGCTGTGCTAGTGCAACTAAGCAAATGAAGAAAATCCAAGGCCATAGAAGCTGAAAAGCTTCTTTCTCAGTGAGAGAACGTTGCTCAAAGCAATTTGAAGAGTAAAACTCAAGTACAAGAAAAATCTTTCTTTTTCATGAAATGACATGTAATTTGCAATGCAGAAGACAGATTTTCATTAGTTAGAGCTTTTTTGTTTAGAAAGTTATGTTAGAGCTACAGTACTCAGAAACACTGTTTTGGAGCTTCTGAGAACACTAAAAGCTGTGCTAGTGCAACTAAGCAAATGAAGAGAATCCAAGGCCACAGAAGCTGAAAAGCTTCTTTCTCAGTGAGAGAACGTTGCTCAAAGCAATTTGAAGAGTAAAACTCAAGTACAAGAAAAATGTTTCTTTATCATGAAATGACATGTAATTTGCAATGCAGTAGACAGATTTTCATTAGTTAGAGCTTTTTTGTTTAGAAAGTTATGTTAGAGCTACAGTGCTCAGAAACACTGTTTTAGAGCGTCTGAGAACACCAAAAGCTGTGCTAGTGCAACTAAGCAAATGAAGAAAATCCAAGGCCACAGAAGCTGAAAAGCTTCTTTCTCAGTGAGAGAACGTTGCTCAAAGCAATTTGAAGAGTAAAACTCAAGTACAAGAAAAATGTTTCTTTATCATGAAATGACATGTAATTTGCAATGCAGTAGACAGATTTTCATTAGTTAGAGCTTTTTTGATTAGTAAGTTATGTTAGAGCTACAGTGCTCAGAAACACTGTTTTAGAGCGTCTGAGAAAACCAAAAGCTGTGCTAGTGCAACTAAGCAAATGAAGAAAATCCAAGGCCATAGAAGCTGAAAAGCTTCTTTCTCAGTGAGAGAACGTTGCTCAAAGCAATTTGAAGAGTAAAACTCAAGTACAAGAAAAATCTTTCTTTTTCATGAAATTACATGTAATTTGCAATGCAGAAAACAAATTTTCATTAGTTAGAGCTTTTTTGTTTAGAAAGTTATGTTAGAGCTAAAGTGCTCAGAAACACTGTTTTGGAGCTTCTGAGAACACTAAAAGCTGTGCTAGTGCAACTAAGCAAATGAAGAGAATCCAAGGCCACAGAAGCTGAAAAGCTTCTTTCTCAGTGAGAGAAAGTTCAAATTTGAAGCAATTTGAAGAGTAAAACTCAAGTACAAGAAAAATGATTCTTTATCATGAAATGACATATAATTTGCAATGCAGAAAACAGATTTTCATTAGTTAGAGCTTTTTTGTTTAGAAAGTTATGTTAGAGCTAAAGTGCTCAGAAACACTGTTTTGGAGCTTCTGAGAACACTAAAAGCTGTGCTAGTGCAACTAAGCAAATGAAGAGAATCCAAGGCCACAGAAGCTGAAAAGCTTCTTTCTCAGTGAGAGAAAGTTCAAATTTGAAGCAATTTGAAGAGTAAAACTCAAGTACAAGAAAAATGATTCTTTATCATGAAATGACATATAATTTGCAATGCAGAAGAAAGATTTTCATTAGTTAGAGCTTTTTTGTTTAGAAAGTTATGTTAGAGCTACAGTGCTCAGAAACACTGTTTTGGAGCTTCTGAGAACACTAAAAGCTGTGCTAGTGCAACTAAGCAAATGAAGAGAATCCAAGGCCACAGAAGCTGAAAACCTTCCTTCTCAGTGAGAGAACGTTGCTCAAAGCAATTTGAAGAGTAAAACTCAAGTACAAGAAAAATGTTTCTTTATCATGAAATGACATGTAATTTGCAATGCAGTAGACAGATTTTCATTAGTTAGAGCTTTTTTGTTTAGAAAGTTATGTTAGAGCTACAGTGCTCAGAAACACTGTTTTAGAGCGTCTGAGAACACTAAAAGCTGTGCTAGTGCAACTAAGCAAATGAAGAGAATCCAAGGCCACAGAAGCTGAAAAGCTTCTTTCTCAGTGAGAGAACGTTGCTCAAAGCAATTTGAAGAGTAAAACTCAAGTACAAGAAAAATGTTTCTTTTTCATGAAATGACATGTAATTTGCAATGCAGAAAACAGATTTTCATTAGTTAGAGCTTTTTTGTTTAGAAAGTTATGTTAGAGCTAAAGTGCTCAGAAACACTGTTTTGGAGCTTCTGAGAACACTAAAAGCTGTGCTAGTGCAACTAAGCAAATGAAGAGAATCCAAGGCCACAGAAGCTGAAAAGCTTCTTTCTCAGTGAGAGAAAGTTCAAATTTGAAGCAATTTGAAGAGTAAAACTCAAGTACAAGAAAAATGATTCTTTATCATGAAATGACATATAATTTGCAATGCAGAAGAAAGATTTTCATTAGTTAGAGCTTTTTTGTTTAGAAAGTTATGTTAGAGCTACAGTGCTCAGAAACACTGTTTTGGAGCTTCTGAGAACACTGAAAGCTGTGCTAGTGCAACTAAGCAAATGAAGAGAATCCAAGGCCACAGAAGCTGAAAAACTTCCTTCTCAGTGAGAGAACGTTGCTCAAAGCAATTTGAAGAGTAAAACTCAAGTACAAGAAAAATCTTTCTTTTTCATGAAATGACGTAATTTGCAATGCAGAAGACAGATTTTCATTAGTTAGAGCTTTTTTGTTTAGAAAGTTATGTTAGAGCTACAGTGCTCAGAAACACTGTTTTGGAGCTTCTGAGAACACTAAAAGCTGTGCTAGTGCAACTAAGCAAATGAAGAGAATCCAAGGCCACAGAAGCTGAAAAGCTTCTTTCTCAGTGAGAGAACGTTGCTCAAAGCAATTTGAAGAGTAAAACTCAAGTACAAGAAAAATGTTTCTTTTTCATGAAATGACATATAATTTGCAATGCAGAAGACAGCTTTTCATTAGTTAGAGCTTTTTTGTTTAGAAAGTTATGTTAGAGCTACAGTGCTCAGAAACACTGTTTTGGAGCTTCTAAGAACACTAAAAGCTGTGCTAGTGCAACTAAACAAATGAAGAGAATCCAAGGCCACAGAAGCTGAAAAGCTTCTTTTTCAGTGACAGAAAGTTGCTCAAATCAATTTGAAGAGTAAAACTCAAGTACAAGAAAAATGATTCTTTATCATGAAATGACATATAATTTGCAATGCAGAAGACAGATTTTCATTAGTTAGAGCTTTTTTGTTTAGAAAGTTATGTTAGAGCTACAGTGCTCAGAAACACTGTTTTGGAGCTTCTGAGAACACTAAAAGCTGTGCTAGTGCAACTAAGCAAATGAAGAGAATCCAAGGCTACAGAAGCTGAAAAGCTTCTTTCTCAGTGAGAGAATGTTGCTCAAAGCAATTTGAAGAGTAAAACTCAAGTACAAGAAAAATGTTTCTTTTTCATGAAATGACATGTAATTTGCAATGCAGAAGACAGCTTTTCATTAGTTAGAGCTTTTTTGTTTAGAAAGTTATGTTAGAGCTACAGTGCTCAGAAACACTGTTTTAGAGCTTCTTAGAACACTAAAAGCTGTGCTAAGTGCAACTAAGCAAATTAAGAAATCCAATGCCACAGAAGCTGAAAAGCTTCTTTCTCAGTGAGAGAAAGTTGCTCAAAGCAGTTTGAAGAGTAAAACTCAAGTACAAGAAAAATATTTCTTTTTCATGAAATGACATGTAATTTGCAATGCAGAAGATAGATTTTCATTAGTTAGAGCTTTTTTGTTTAGAAAGTTATGTTAGAGCTACAGTGCTCAGAAACACTGTTTTGGAGCTTCTGAGAACATTAAAAGCTGTGCTAGAGCAACTAAGCAAATGAAGAGAATCCAATGCCACAGAAGCTGAAAAGCTTCTTTCTCAGTGAGAGAACGTTGCTCAAAGCAATTTGAAGAGTAAAACTCAAGTACAAGAAAAATCTTTCTTTTTCATGAAATGACATGTAATTTGCAATGCAGAAGACAGATTTTCATTAGTTAGAGCTTTTTTGTTTAGAAAGTTATGTTAGAGCTACAGTGCTCAGAAACACTGTTTTGGAGCTTCTGAGAACACTAAAAGCTGTGCTAGTGCAACTAAGCAAATGAAGAGAATCCAAGGCCACAGAAGCTGAAAAGATTCTTTCTCAGTGAGAGAACGTTGCTCAAAGCAATTTGAAGAGTAAAACTCAAGTACAAGAAAAATATTTCTTTTTCATGAAATGACATGTAATTTGCAATGCAGAAGACAGATTTTCATTAGTTAGAGCTTTTTTGTTTAGAAAGTTATGTTAGAGCTAAAGTGCTCAGAAACACTGTTTTGGAGCTTCTGAGAACACTAAAAGCTGTGCTAGTGCAAATAAGCAAATGAAGAGAATCCAAGGCTACAGAAGCTGAAAAGCTTCTTTCTCAGTGAGAGAATGTTGCTCAAAGCAATTTGAAGAGTAAAACTCTAGTACAAGAAAAATGTTTCTTTATAATGAAATGACATGTAATTTGCAATGCAGTAGACAGATTTTCATTAGTTAGAGCTTTTTTGTTTAGAAAGTTATGTTAGAGCTACAGTGCTCAGAAACACTGTTTTAGAGCGTCTGAGAACACTAAAAGCTGTGCTAGTGCAACTAAGCAAATGAAGAAAATCCAAGGCCACAGAAGCTGAAAAGCTTCTTTCTCAGTGAGAGAACGTTGCTCAAAGCATATTGAAGAGTAAAACTCAAGTACAAGAAAAATGTTTCTTTATCATGAAATGACATGTAATTTGCAATGCAGTAGACAGATTTTCATTAGTTAGAGCTTTTTTGTTTAGAAAGTTATGTTAGAGCTACAGTGCTCAGAAACACTGTTTTAGAGCGTCTGAGAACACTAAAAGCTGTGCTAGTGCAACTAAGCAAATGAAGAGAATCCAAGGCCACAGAGGCTGAAAAGCTTCTTTCTCAGTGAGAGAAAGTTCAAATTTGAAGCAATTTGAAGAGTAAAACTCAAGTACAAGAAAAATGTTTCTTTATCATGAAATGACATGTAATTTGCAATGCAGTAGACAGATTTTCATTAGTTAGAGCTTTTTTGTTTAGAAAGTTATGTTAGAGCTACAGTGCTCAGAAACACTGTTTTGGAGCTTCTGAGAACACTAAAAGCTGTGCTAGTGCAACTAAGCAAATGAAGAGAATCCAAGGCCACAGAAGCTGAAAAGCTTCTTTCTCAGTGAGAGAACGTTGCTCAAAGCAATTTGAAGAGTAAAACTCAAGTACAAGAAAAATCTTTCTTTTTCATGAAATGACATGTAATTTGCAATGCAGTAGACAGATTTTCATTAGTTAGAGCTTTTTTGTTTAGAAAGTTATGTTAGAGCTACAGTGCTCAGAAACACTGTTTTAGAGCGTCTGAGAACACCAAAAGCTGTGCTAGTGCAACTAAGCAAATGAAGAAAATCCAAGGCCACAGAAGCTGAAAAGCTTCTTTCTCAGTGAGAGAACGTTGCTCAAAGCAATTTGAAGAGTAAAACTCAAGTACAAGAAAAATCTTTCTTTTTCATGAAATGACATGTAATTTGCAATGCAGAAGACAGATTTTCATTAGTTAGAGCTTTTTTGTTTAGAAAGTTATGTTAGAGCTACAGTGCTCAGAAACACTGTTTTGGAGCTTCTGAGAACACTAAAAGCTGTGCTAGTGCAACTAAGCAAATGAAGAAAATCCAAGGCCACAGAAGCTGAAAAGCTTCTTTCTCAGTGAGAGAACGTTGCTCAAAGCAATTTGAAGAGTAAAACTCAAGTACAAGAAAAATGTTTCTTTATCATGAAATGACATGTAATTTGCAATGCAGAAGACAGATTTTCATTAGTTAGAGCTTTTTTGTTTAGAAAGTTATGTTAGAGCTACAGTGCTCAGAAACACTGTTTTGGAGCTTCTGAGAACACTAAAAGCTGTGCTAGTGCAACTAAGCAAATGAAGAGAATCCAAGGCTACAGAAGCTGAAAAGCTTCTTTCTCAGTGAGAGAATGTTGCTCAAAGCAATTTGAAGAGTAAAACTCAAGTACAAGAAAAATGTTTCTTTTTCATGAAATGACATGTAATTTGCAATGCAGTAGACAGATTTTCATTAGTTAGAGCTTTTTTGTTTAGAAAGTTATGTTAGAGCTACAGTGCTCAGAAACACTGTTTTGGAGCTTCTGAGAACACTGAAAGCTGTGCTAGTGCAACTAAGCAAATGAAGAGAATCCAAGGCCACAGAAGCTGAAAAACTTCCTTCTCAGTGAGAGAACGTTGCTCAAAGCAATTTGAAGAGTAAAACTCAAGTACAAGAAAAATCTTTCTTTTTCATGAAATGACGTAATTTGCAATGCAGAAGACAGATTTTCATTAGTTAGAGCTTTTTTGTTTAGAAAGTTATGTTAGAGATACAGTGCTCAGAAACACTGTTTTGGAGCTTCTGAGAACACTAAAAGCTGTGCTAGTGCAACTAAGCAAATGAAGAGAATCCAAGGCCAAAGAAGCTGAAAAGCTTCTTTCTCAGTGAGAGAACGTTGCTCAAAGCATATTGAAGAGTAAAACTCAAGTACAAGAAAAATGTTTCTTTATCATGAAATGACATGTAATTTGCAATGCAGTAGACAGATTTTCATTAGTTAGAGCTTTTTTGTTTAGAAAGTTATGTTAGAGCTAAAGTGCTCAGAAACACTGTTTTGGAGCTTCTGAGTACACTAAAAGCTGTGCTAGTGCAACTAAGCAAATGAAGAGAATCCAAGGCCACAGAAGCTGAAAAGCTTCTTTCTCAGTGAGAGAAAGTTCAAATTTGAAGCAATTTGAAGAGTAAAACTCAAGTACAAGAAAAATGATTCTTTATCATGAAATGACATATAATTTGCAATGCAGTAGACAGATTTTCATTAGTTAGAGCTTTTTTGTTTAGAAAGTTATGTTAGAGCTACAGTGCTCAGAAACACTGTTTTAGAGCGTCTGAGAAAACCAAAAGCTGTGCTAGTGCAACTAAGCAAATGAAGAAAATCCAAGGCCACAGAAGCTGAAAAGCTTCTTTCTCAGTGAGAGAACGTTGCTCAAAGCAATTTGAAGAGTAAAACTCAAGTACAAGAAAAATCTTTCTTTTTCATGAAATGACATGTAATTTGCAATGCAGAAGACAGATTTTCATTAGTTAGAGCTGTTTTGTTTAGAAAGTTATGTTAGAGCTACAGTGCTCAGAAACACTGTTTTGGAGCTTCTGAGAACACTAAAAGCTGTGCTAGTGCAACTAAGCAAATGAAGAGAATCCAAGGCCACAGAAGCTGAAAAGCTTCTTTCTCAGTGAGAGAACGTTGCTCAAAGCAATTTGAAGAGTAAAACTCAAGTACAAGAAAAATGTTTCTTTTTCATGAAATGACATATAATTTGCAATGCAGAAGACAGCTTTTCATTAGTTAGAGCTTTTTTGTTTAGAAAGTTATGTTAGAGCTACAGTGCTCAGAAACACTGTTTTGGAGCTTCTAAGAACACTAAAAGCTGTGCTAGTGCAACTAAACAAATGAAGAGAATCCAAGGCCACAGAAGCTGAAAAGCTTCTTTTTCAGTGACAGAAAGTTGCTCAAATCAATTTGAAGAGTAAAACTCAAGTACAAGAAAAATGATTCTTTATCATGAAATGACATATAATTTGCAATGCAGAAGACAGATTTTCATTAGTTAGAGCTTTTTTGTTTAGAAAGTTATGTTAGAGCTACAGTGCTCAGAAACACTGTTTTGGAGCTTCTGAGAACACTAAAAGCTGTGCTAGTGCAACTAAGCAAATGAAGAGAATCCAAGGCTACAGAAGCTGAAAAGCTTCTTTCTCAGTGAGAGAATGTTGCTCAAAGCAATTTGAAGAGTAAAACTCAAGTACAAGAAAAATGTTTCTTTTTCATGAAATGACATGTAATTTGCAATGCAGAAGACAGCTTTTCATTAGTTAGAGCTTTTTTGTTTAGAAAGTTATGTTAGAGCTACAGTGCTCAGAAACACTGTTTTAGAGCTTCTTAGAACACTAAAAGCTGTGCTAAGTGCAACTAAGCAAATTAAGAAATCCAATGCCACAGAAGCTGAAAAGCTTCTTTCTCAGTGAGAGAAAGTTGCTCAAAGCAGTTTGAAGAGTAAAACTCAAGTACAAGAAAAATATTTCTTTTTCATGAAATGACATGTAATTTGCAATGCAGAAGATAGATTTTCATTAGTTAGAGCTTTTTTGTTTAGAAAGTTATGTTAGAGCTACAGTGCTCAGAAACACTGTTTTGGAGCTTCTGAGAACATTAAAAGCTGTGCTAGAGCAACTAAGCAAATGAAGAGAATCCAATGCCACAGAAGCTGAAAAGCTTCTTTCTCAGTGAGAGAACGTTGCTCAAAGCAATTTGAAGAGTAAAACTCAAGTACAAGAAAAATGTTTCTTTATCATGAAATGACATGTAATTTGCAATGCAGTAGACAGATTTTCATTAGTTAGAGCTTTTTTGTTTAGAAAGTTATGTTAGAGCTACAGTGCTCAGAAACACTGTTTTAGAGCGTCTGAGAACACTAAAAGCTGTGCTAGTGCAACTAAGCAAATGAAGAGAATCCAAGGCCACAGAGGCTGAAAAGCTTCTTTCTCAGTGAGAGAAAGTTCAAATTTGAAGCAATTTGAAGAGTAAAACTCAAGTACAAGAAAAATGATTCTTTATCATGAAATGACATATAATTTGCAATGCAGAAAACAGATTTTCATTAGTTAGAGCTTTTTTGTTTAGAAAGTTATGTTAGAGCTAAAGTGCTCAGAAACACTGTTTTGGAGCTTCTGAGAACACTAAAAGCTGTGCTAGTGCAACTAAGCAAATGAAGAAAATCCAAGGCCATAGAAGCTGAAAAGCTTCTTTCTCAGTGAGAGAAAGTTCAAATTTGAAGCAATTTGAAGAGTAAAACTCAAGTACAAGAAAAATGATTCTTTATCATGAAATGACATATAATTTGCAATGCAGAAAACAGATTTTCATTAGTTAGAGCTTTTTTGTTTAGAAAGTTATGTTAGAGCTACAGTGCTCAGAAACACTGTTTTTGAGCTTCTGAGAACACTAAAAGCTGTGCTAGTGCAACTAAGCAAATGAAGAGAATCCAAGGCCACAGAAGCTGAAAAGCTTCTTTCTCAGTGAGAGAACGTTGCTCAAAGCAATTTGAAGAGTAAAACTCAAGTACAAGAAAAATGTTTCTTTATCATGAAATGACATGTAATTTGCAATGCAGTAGACAGATTTTCATTAGTTAGAGCTTTTTTGTTTGGAAAATTATGTTAGAGCTACAGTGCTCAGAAACACTGTTTTAGAGCGTCTGAGAACACCAAAAGCTGTGCTAGTGCAACTAAGCAAATAAAGAAAATCCAAGGCCACAGAAGCTGAAAAGCTTCTTTCTCAGTGAGAGAACGTTGCTCAAAGCAATTTGAAGAGTAAAACTCAAGTACAAGAAAAATCTTTCTTTTTCATGAAATGACATGTAATTTGCAATGCAGCAGACAGATTTTCATTAGTTAGAGCTTTTTTGTTTAGAAAGTTATGTTAGAGCTACAGTGCTCAGAAACACTGTTTTGGAGCTTCTGAGAACACTAAAAGCTGTGCTAGTGCAACTAAGCAAATGAAGAGAATCCAAGGCCACAGAAGCTGAAAAGCTTCTTTCTCAGTGAGAGAACGTTGCTCAAAGCAATTTGAAGAGTAAAACTCAAGTACAAGAAAAATGTTTCTTTATCATGAAATGACATGTAATTTGCAATGCAGTAGACAGATTTTCATTAGTTAGAGCTTTTTTGTTTAGAAAGTTATGTTAGAGCTACAGTGCTCAGAAACACTGTTTTAGAGCGTCTGAGAACACCAAAAGCTGTGCTAGTGCAACTAAGCAAATGAAGAAAATCCAAGGCCACAGAAGCTGAAAAGCTTCTTTCTCAGTGAGAGAACGTTGCTCAAAGCAATTTGAAGAGTAAAACTCAAGTACAAGAAAAATCTTTCTTTTTCATGAAATGACATGTAATTTGCAATGCAGAAGACAGATTTTCATTAGTTAGAGCTTTTTTGTTTAGAAAGTTATGTTAGAGCTACAGTGCTCAGAAACACTGTTTTGGAGCTTCTGAGAACACTAAAAGCTGTGCTAGTGCAACTAAGCAAATGAAGAAAATCCAAGGCCACAGAAGCTGAAAAGCTTCTTTCTCAGTGAGAGAACGTTGCTCAAAGCAATTTGAAGAGTAAAACTCAAGTACAAGAAAAATGTTTCTTTATCATGAAATGACATGTAATTTGCAATGCAGAAGACAGATTTTCATTAGTTAGAGCTTTTTTGTTTAGAAAGTTATGTTAGAGCTACAGTGCTCAGAAACACTGTTTTGGAGCTTCTGAGAACACTAAAAGCTGTGCTAGTGCAACTAAGCAAATGAAGAGAATCCAAGGCTACAGAAGCTGAAAAGCTTCTTTCTCAGTGAGAGAATGTTGCTCAAAGCAATTTGAAGAGTAAAACTCAAGTACAAGAAAAATGTTTCTTTTTCATGAAATGACATGTAATTTGCAATGCAGTAGACAGATTTTCATTAGTTAGAGCTTTTTTGTTTAGAAAGTTATGTTAGAGCTACAGTGCTCAGAAACACTGTTTTAGAGCGTCTGAGAACACCAAAAGCTGTGCTAGTGCAACTAAGCAAATGAAGAAAATCCAAGGCCACAGAAGCTGAAAAGCTTTTCTCAGTGAGAGAACGTTGCTCAAAGCAATTTGAAGAGTAAAACTCAAGTACAAGAAAAATCTTTCTTTTTCATGAAATGACATGTAATTTGCAATGCAGAAGACAGATTTTCATTAGTTAGAGCTTTTTTGTTTAGAAAGTTATGTTAGAGCTACAGTGCTCAGAAACACTGTTTTGGAGCTTCTGAGAACACTAAAAGCTGTGCTAGTGCAACTAAGCAAATGAAGAGAATCCAAGGCCACAGAAGCTGAAAAGCTTCTTTCTCAGTGAGAGAACGTTGCTCAAAGCAATTTGAAGAGTAAAACTCAAGTACAAGAAAAATGTTTCTTTATCATGAAATGACATGTAATTTGCAATGCAGTATACAGATTTTCATTAGTTAGAGCTTTTTTGTTTAGAAAGTTATGTTAGAGCTACAGTGCTCAGAAACACTGTTTTAGAGCGTCTGAGAACACCAAAAGCTGTGCTAGTGCAACTAAGCAAATAAAGAAAATCCAAGGCCACAGAAGCTGAAAAGCTTCTTTCTCAGTGAGAGAACGTTGCTCAAAGCAATTTGAAGAGTAAAACTCAAGTACAAGAAAAATGTTTCTTTTTCATGAAATGACATGTAATTTGCAATGCAGAAGACAGATTTTCATTAGTTAGAGCTTTTTTGTTTAGAAAGTTATGTTAGAGCTACAGTGCTCAGAAACACTGTTTTGGAGCTTCTGAGAACACTAAAAGCTGTGCTAGTGCAACTAAGCAAATGAAGAGAATCCAAGGCCACAGAAGCTGAAAAGCTTCTTTCTCAGTGAGAGAACGTTGCTCAAAGCAATTTGAAGAGTAAAACTCAAGTACAAGAAAAATCTTTCTTTTTCATGAAATGACATGTAATTTGCAATGCAGAAGACAGATTTTCATTAGTTAGAGCTGTTTTGTTTAGAAAGTTATGTTAGAGCTAAAGTGCTCAGAAACACTGTTTTGGAGCTTCTGAGAACACTAAAAGCTGTGCTAGTGCAACTAAGCAAATGAAGAGAATCCAAGGCCACAGAAGCTGAAAAGCTTCTTTCTCAGTGAGAGAAAGTTCAAATTTGAAGCAATTTGAAGAGTAAAACTCAAGTACAAGAAAAATGATTCTTTATCATGAAATGACATATAATTTGCAATGCAGAAGAAAGATTTTCATTAGTTAGAGCTTTTTTGTTTAGAAAGTTATGTTAGAGCTACAGTGCTCAGAAACACTGTTTTAGAGCGTCTGAGAACACTAAAAGCTGTGCTAGTGCAACTAAGCAAATGAAGAAAATCCAAGGCCATAGAAGCTGAAAAGCTTCTTTCTCAGTGAGAGAACGTTGCTCAAAGCAATTTGAAGAGTAAAACTCAAGTACAAGAAAAATCTTTCTTTTTCATGAAATTACATGTAATTTGCAATGCAGAAAACAAATTTTCATTAGTTAGAGCTTTTTTGTTTAGAAAGTTATGTTAGAGCTAAAGTGCTCAGAAACACTGTTTTGGAGCTTCTGAGAACACTAAAAGCTGTGCTAGTGCAACTAAGCAAATGAAGAGAATCCAAGGCCACAGAAGCTGAAAAGCTTCTTTCTCAGTGAGAGAAAGTTCAAATTTGAAGCAATTTGAAGAGTAAAACTCAAGTACAAGAAAAATGATTCTTTATCATGAAATGACATATAATTTGCAATGCAGAAAACAGATTTTCATTAGTTAGAGCTTTTTTGTTTAGAAAGTTATGTTAGAGCTAAAGTGCTCAGAAACACTGTTTTGGAGCTTCTGAGAACACTAAAAGCTGTGCTAGTGCAACTAAGCAAATGAAGAGAATCCAAGGCCACAGAAGCTGAAAAGCTTCTTTCTCAGTGAGAGAAAGTTCAAATTTGAAGCAATTTGAAGAGTAAAACTCAAGTACAAGAAAAATGATTCTTTATCATGAAATGACATATAATTTGCAATGCAGAAGAAAGATTTTCATTAGTTAGAGCTTTTTTGTTTAGAAAGTTATGTTAGAGCTACAGTGCTCAGAAACACTGTTTTGGAGCTTCTGAGAACACTAAAAGCTGTGCTAGTGCAACTAAGCAAATGAAGAGAATCCAAGGCCACAGAAGCTGAAAACCTTCCTTCTCAGTGAGAGAACGTTGCTCAAAGCAATTTGAAGAGTAAAACTCAAGTACAAGAAAAATGTTTCTTTATCATGAAATGACATGTAATTTGCAATGCAGTAGACAGATTTTCATTAGTTAGAGCTTTTTTGTTTAGAAAGTTATGTTAGAGCTACAGTGCTCAGAAACACTGTTTTAGAGCGTCTGAGAACACTAAAAGCTGTGCTAGTGCAACTAAGCAAATGAAGAGAATCCAAGGCCACAGAAGCTGAAAAGCTTCTTTCTCAGTGAGAGAACGTTGCTCAAAGCAATTTGAAGAGTAAAACTCAAGTACAAGAAAAATGTTTCTTTTTCATGAAATGACATGTAATTTGCAATGCAGAAAACAGATTTTCATTAGTTAGAGCTTTTTTGTTTAGAAAGTTATGTTAGAGCTAAAGTGCTCAGAAACACTGTTTTGGAGCTTCTGAGAACACTAAAAGCTGTGCTAGTGCAACTAAGCAAATGAAGAGAATCCAAGGCCACAGAAGCTGAAAAGCTTCTTTCTCAGTGAGAGAAAGTTCAAATTTGAAGCAATTTGAAGAGTAAAACTCAAGTACAAGAAAAATGATTCTTTTTCATGAAATGACGTAATTTGCAATGCAGAAGAAAGATTTTCATTAGTTAGAGCTTTTTTGTTTAGAAAGTTATGTTAGAGATACAGTGCTCAGAAACACTGTTTTGGAGCTTCTGAGAACACTAAAAGCTGTGCTAGTGCAACTAAGCAAATGAAGAGAATCCAAGGCCAAAGAAGCTGAAAAGCTTCTTTCTCAGTGAGAGAACGTTGCTCAAAGCATATTGAAGAGTAAAACTCAAGTACAAGAAAAATGTTTCTTTATCATGAAATGACATGTAATTTGCAATGCAGTAGACAGATTTTCATTAGTTAGAGCTTTTTTGTTTAGAAAGTTATGTTAGAGCTAAAGTGCTCAGAAACACTGTTTTGGAGCTTCTGAGTACACTAAAAGCTGTGCTAGTGCAACTAAGCAAATGAAGAGAATCCAAGGCCACAGAAGCTGAAAAGCTTCTTTCTCAGTGAGAGAAAGTTCAAATTTGAAGCAATTTGAAGAGTAAAACTCAAGTACAAGAAAAATGATTCTTTATCATGAAATGACATATAATTTGCAATGCAGTAGACAGATTTTCATTAGTTAGAGCTTTTTTGTTTAGAAAGTTATGTTAGAGCTACAGTGCTCAGAAACACTGTTTTAGAGCGTCTGAGAAAACCAAAAGCTGTGCTAGTGCAACTAAGCAAATGAAGAAAATCCAAGGCCACAGAAGCTGAAAAGCTTCTTTCTCAGTGAGAGAAAGTTCAAATTTGAAGCAATTTGAAGAGTAAAACTCAAGTACAAGAAAAATCTTTCTTTTTCATGAAATGACATGTAATTTGCAATGCAGAAGACAGATTTTCATTAGTTAGAGCTGTTTTGTTTAGAAAGTTATGTTAGAGCTACAGTGCTCAGAAACACTGTTTTGGAGCTTCTGAGAACACTAAAAGCTGTGCTAGTGCAACTAAGCAAATGAAGAGAATCCAAGGCTACAGAAGCTGAAAAGCTTCTTTCTCAGTGAGAGAATGTTGCTCAAAGCAATTTGAAGAGTAAAACTCAAGTACAAGAAAAATGATTCTTTATCATGAAATGACATATAATTTGCAATGCAGAAGACAGATTTTCATTAGTTAGAGCTTTTTTGTTTAGAAAGTTATGTTAGAGCTACAGTGCTCAGAAACACTGTTTTGGAGCTTCTGAGAACACTAAAAGCTGTGCTAGTGCAACTAAGCAAATGAAGAGAATCCAAGGCTACAGAAGCTGAAAAGCTTCTTTCTCAGTGAGAGAATGTTGCTCAAAGCAATTTGAAGAGTAAAACTCAAGTACAAGAAAAATGTTTCTTTTTCATGAAATGACATGTAATTTGCAATGCAGAAGACAGCTTTTCATTAGTTAGAGCTTTTTTGTTTAGAAAGTTATGTTAGAGCTACAGTGCTCAGAAACACTGTTTTAGAGCTTCTTAGAACACTAAAAGCTGTGCTAAGTGCAACTAAGCAAATTAAGAAATCCAATGCCACAGAAGCTGAAAAGCTTCTTTCTCAGTGAGAGAAAGTTGCTCAAAGCAGTTTGAAGAGTAAAACTCAAGTACAAGAAAAATATTTCTTTTTCATGAAATGACATGTAATTTGCAATGCAGAAGATAGATTTTCATTAGTTAGAGCTTTTTTGTTTAGAAAGTTATGTTAGAGCTACAGTGCTCAGAAACACTGTTTTGGAGCTTCTGAGAACATTAAAAGCTGTGCTAGAGCAACTAAGCAAATGAAGAGAATCCAATGCCACAGAAGCTGAAAAGCTTCTTTCTCAGTGAGAGAACGTTGCTCAAAGCAATTTGAAGAGTAAAACTCAAGTACAAGAAAAATCTTTCTTTTTCATGAAATGACATGTAATTTGCAATGCAGAAGACAGATTTTCATTAGTTAGAGCTTTTTTGTTTAGAAAGTTATGTTAGAGCTACAGTGCTCAGAAACACTGTTTTGGAGCTTCTGAGAACACTAAAAGCTGTGCTAGTGCAACTAAGCAAATGAAGAGAATCCAAGGCCACAGAAGCTGAAAAGATTCTTTCTCAGTGAGAGAACGTTGCTCAAAGCAATTTGAAGAGTAAAACTCAAGTACAAGAAAAATATTTCTTTTTCATGAAATGACATGTAATTTGCAATGCAGAAGACAGATTTTCATTAGTTAGAGCTTTTTTGTTTAGAAAGTTATGTTAGAGCTAAAGTGCTCAGAAACACTGTTTTGGAGCTTCTGAGAACACTAAAAGCTGTGCTAGTGCAAATAAGCAAATGAAGAGAATCCAAGGCTACAGAAGCTGAAAAGCTTCTTTCTCAGTGAGAGAATGTTGCTCAAAGCAATTTGAAGAGTAAAACTCTAGTACAAGAAAAATGTTTCTTTATAATGAAATGACATGTAATTTGCAATGCAGTAGACAGATTTTCATTAGTTAGAGCTTTTTTGTTTAGAAAGTTATGTTAGAGCTACAGTGCTCAGAAACACTGTTTTAGAGCGTCTGAGAACACTAAAAGCTGTGCTAGTGCAACTAAGCAAATGAAGAAAATCCAAGGCCACAGAAGCTGAAAAGCTTCTTTCTCAGTGAGAGAACGTTGCTCAAAGCATATTGAAGAGTAAAACTCAAGTACAAGAAAAATGTTTCTTTATCATGAAATGACATGTAATTTGCAATGCAGTAGACAGATTTTCATTAGTTAGAGCTTTTTTGTTTAGAAAGTTATGTTAGAGCTACAGTGCTCAGAAACACTGTTTTAGAGCGTCTGAGAACACTAAAAGCTGTGCTAGTGCAACTAAGCAAATGAAGAGAATCCAAGGCCACAGAGGCTGAAAAGCTTCTTTCTCAGTGAGAGAAAGTTCAAATTTGAAGCAATTTGAAGAGTAAAACTCAAGTACAAGAAAAATGATTCTTTATCATGAAATGACATATAATTTGCAATGCAGAAAACAGATTTTCATTAGTTAGAGCTTTTTTGTTTAGAAAGTTATGTTAGAGCTAAAGTGCTCAGAAACACTGTTTTGGAGCTTCTGAGAACACTAAAAGCTGTGCTAGTGCAACTAAGCAAATGAAGAAAATCCAAGGCCATAGAAGCTGAAAAGCTTCTTTCTCAGTGAGAGAACGTTGCTCAAAGCAATTTGAAGAGTAAAACTCAAGTACAAGAAAAATCTTTCTTTTTCATGAAATGACATGTAATTTGCAATGCAGAAGACAGATTTTCATTAGTTAGAGCTTTTTTGTTTAGAAAGTTATGTTAGAGCTACAGTGCTCAGAAACACTGTTTTTGAGCTTCTGAGAACACTAAAAGCTGTGCTAGTGCAACTAAGCAAATGAAGAGAATCCAAGGCCACAGAAGCTGAAAAGCTTCTTTCTCAGTGAGAGAACGTTGCTCAAAGCAATTTGAAGAGTAAAACTCAAGTACAAGAAAAATGTTTCTTTATCATGAAATGACATGTAATTTGCAATGCAGTAGACAGATTTTCATTAGTTAGAGCTTTTTTGTTTGGAAAATTATGTTAGAGCTACAGTGCTCAGAAACACTGTTTTAGAGCGTCTGAGAACACCAAAAGCTGTGCTAGTGCAACTAAGCAAATAAAGAAAATCCAAGGCCACAGAAGCTGAAAAGCTTCTTTCTCAGTGAGAGAACGTTGCTCAAAGCAATTTGAAGAGTAAAACTCAAGTACAAGAAAAATCTTTCTTTTTCATGAAATGACATGTAATTTGCAATGCAGCAGACAGATTTTCATTAGTTAGAGCTTTTTTGTTTAGAAAGTTATGTTAGAGCTACAGTGCTCAGAAACACTGTTTTGGAGCTTCTGAGAACACTAAAAGCTGTGCTAGTGCAACTAAGCAAATGAAGAGAATCCAAGGCCACAGAAGCTGAAAAGCTTCTTTCTCAGTGAGAGAACGTTGCTCAAAGCAATTTGAAGAGTAAAACTCAAGTACAAGAAAAATGTTTCTTTATCATGAAATGACATGTAATTTGCAATGCAGTAGACAGATTTTCATTAGTTAGAGCTTTTTTGTTTAGAAAGTTATGTTAGAGCTACAGTGCTCAGAAACACTGTTTTAGAGCGTCTGAGAACACCAAAAGCTGTGCTAGTGCAACTAAGCAAATGAAGAAAATCCAAGGCCACAGAAGCTGAAAAGCTTCTTTCTCAGTGAGAGAACGTTGCTCAAAGCAATTTGAAGAGTAAAACTCAAGTACAAGAAAAATGTTTCTTTATCATGAAATGACATGTAATTTGCAATGCAGAAGACAGATTTTCATTAGTTAGAGCTTTTTTGTTTAGAAAGTTATGTTAGAGCTACAGTGCTCAGAAACACTGTTTTGGAGCTTCTGAGAACACTAAAAGCTGTGCTAGTGCAACTAAGCAAATGAAGAGAATCCAAGGCTACAGAAGCTGAAAAGCTTCTTTCTCAGTGAGAGAATGTTGCTCAAAGCAATTTGAAGAGTAAAACTCAAGTACAAGAAAAATGTTTCTTTTTCATGAAATGACATGTAATTTGCAATGCAGTAGACAGATTTTCATTAGTTAGAGCTTTTTTGTTTAGAAAGTTATGTTAGAGCTACAGTGCTCAGAAACACTGTTTTGGAGCTTCTGAGAACACTGAAAGCTGTGCTAGTGCAACTAAGCAAATGAAGAGAATCCAAGGCCACAGAAGCTGAAAAACTTCCTTCTCAGTGAGAGAACGTTGCTCAAAGCAATTTGAAGAGTAAAACTCAAGTACAAGAAAAATCTTTCTTTTTCATGAAATGACGTAATTTGCAATGCAGAAGACAGATTTTCATTAGTTAGAGCTTTTTTGTTTAGAAAGTTATGTTAGAGATACAGTGCTCAGAAACACTGTTTTGGAGCTTCTGAGAACACTAAAAGCTGTGCTAGTGCAACTAAGCAAATGAAGAGAATCCAAGGCCAAAGAAGCTGAAAAGCTTCTTTCTCAGTGAGAGAACGTTGCTCAAAGCATATTGAAGAGTAAAACTCAAGTACAAGAAAAATGTTTCTTTATCATGAAATGACATGTAATTTGCAATGCAGTAGACAGATTTTCATTAGTTAGAGCTTTTTTGTTTAGAAAGTTATGTTAGAGCTAAAGTGCTCAGAAACACTGTTTTGGAGCTTCTGAGTACACTAAAAGCTGTGCTAGTGCAACTAAGCAAATGAAGAGAATCCAAGGCCACAGAAGCTGAAAAGCTTCTTTCTCAGTGAGAGAAAGTTCAAATTTGAAGCAATTTGAAGAGTAAAACTCAAGTACAAGAAAAATGATTCTTTATCATGAAATGACATATAATTTGCAATGCAGTAGACAGATTTTCATTAGTTAGAGCTTTTTTGTTTAGAAAGTTATGTTAGAGCTACAGTGCTCAGAAACACTGTTTTAGAGCGTCTGAGAAAACCAAAAGCTGTGCTAGTGCAACTAAGCAAATGAAGAAAATCCAAGGCCACAGAAGCTGAAAAGCTTCTTTCTCAGTGAGAGAACGTTGCTCAAAGCAATTTGAAGAGTAAAACTCAAGTACAAGAAAAATCTTTCTTTTTCATGAAATGACATGTAATTTGCAATGCAGAAGACAGATTTTCATTAGTTAGAGCTGTTTTGTTTAGAAAGTTATGTTAGAGCTACAGTGCTCAGAAACACTGTTTTGGAGCTTCTGAGAACACTAAAAGCTGTGCTAGTGCAACTAAGCAAATGAAGAGAATCCAAGGCCACAGAAGCTGAAAAGCTTCTTTCTCAGTGAGAGAACGTTGCTCAAAGCAATTTGAAGAGTAAAACTCAAGTACAAGAAAAATGTTTCTTTTTCATGAAATGACATATAATTTGCAATGCAGAAGACAGCTTTTCATTAGTTAGAGCTTTTTTGTTTAGAAAGTTATGTTAGAGCTACAGTGCTCAGAAACACTGTTTTGGAGCTTCTAAGAACACTAAAAGCTGTGCTAGTGCAACTAAACAAATGAAGAGAATCCAAGGCCACAGAAGCTGAAAAGCTTCTTTTTCAGTGACAGAAAGTTGCTCAAATCAATTTGAAGAGTAAAACTCAAGTACAAGAAAAATGATTCTTTATCATGAAATGACATATAATTTGCAATGCAGAAGACAGATTTTCATTAGTTAGAGCTTTTTTGTTTAGAAAGTTATGTTAGAGCTACAGTGCTCAGAAACACTGTTTTGGAGCTTCTGAGAACACTAAAAGCTGTGCTAGTGCAACTAAGCAAATGAAGAGAATCCAAGGCTACAGAAGCTGAAAAGCTTCTTTCTCAGTGAGAGAATGTTGCTCAAAGCAATTTGAAGAGTAAAACTCAAGTACAAGAAAAATGTTTCTTTTTCATGAAATGACATGTAATTTGCAATGCAGAAGACAGCTTTTCATTAGTTAGAGCTTTTTTGTTTAGAAAGTTATGTTAGAGCTACAGTGCTCAGAAACACTGTTTTAGAGCTTCTTAGAACACTAAAAGCTGTGCTAAGTGCAACTAAGCAAATTAAGAAATCCAATGCCACAGAAGCTGAAAAGCTTCTTTCTCAGTGAGAGAAAGTTGCTCAAAGCAGTTTGAAGAGTAAAACTCAAGTACAAGAAAAATATTTCTTTTTCATGAAATGACATGTAATTTGCAATGCAGAAGATAGATTTTCATTAGTTAGAGCTTTTTTGTTTAGAAAGTTATTTTAGAGCTACAGTGCTCAGAAACACTGTTTTGGAGCTTCTGAGAACATTAAAAGCTGTGCTAGAGCAACTAAGCAAATGAAGAGAATCCAATGCCACAGAAGCTGAAAAGCTTCTTTCTCAGTGAGAGAACGTTGCTCAAAGCAATTTGAAGAGTAAAACTCAAGTACAAGAAAAATCTTTCTTTTTCATGAAATGACATGTAATTTGCAATGCAGAAGACAGATTTTCATTAGTTAGAGCTTTTTTGTTTAGAAAGTTATGTTAGAGCTACAGTGCTCAGAAACACTGTTTTGGAGCTTCTGAGAACACTAAAAGCTGTGCTAGTGCAACTAAGCAAATGAAGAGAATCCAAGGCCACAGAAGCTGAAAAGATTCTTTCTCAGTGAGAGAACGTTGCTCAAAGCAATTTGAAGAGTAAAACTCAAGTACAAGAAAAATATTTCTTTTTCATGAAATGACATGTAATTTGCAATGCAGAAGACAGATTTTCATTAGTTAGAGCTTTTTTGTTTAGAAAGTTATGTTAGAGCTAAAGTGCTCAGAAACACTGTTTTGGAGCTTCTGAGAACACTAAAAGCTGTGCTAGTGCAAATAAGCAAATGAAGAGAATCCAAGGCTACAGAAGCTGAAAAGCTTCTTTCTCAGTGAGAGAATGTTGCTCAAAGCAATTTGAAGAGTAAAACTCTAGTACAAGAAAAATGTTTCTTTATAATGAAATGACATGTAATTTGCAATGCAGTAGACAGATTTTCATTAGTTAGAGCTTTTTTGTTTAGAAAGTTATGTTAGAGCTACAGTGCTCAGAAACACTGTTTTAGAGCGTCTGAGAACACTAAAAGCTGTGCTAGTGCAACTAAGCAAATGAAGAAAATCCAAGGCCACAGAAGCTGAAAAGCTTCTTTCTCAGTGAGAGAACGTTGCTCAAAGCATATTGAAGAGTAAAACTCAAGTACAAGAAAAATGTTTCTTTATCATGAAATGACATGTAATTTGCAATGCAGTAGACAGATTTTCATTAGTTAGAGCTTTTTTGTTTAGAAAGTTATGTTAGAGCTACAGTGCTCAGAAACACTGTTTTAGAGCGTCTGAGAACACTAAAAGCTGTGCTAGTGCAACTAAGCAAATGAAGAGAATCCAAGGCCACAGAGGCTGAAAAGCTTCTTTCTCAGTGAGAGAAAGTTCAAATTTGAAGCAATTTGAAGAGTAAAACTCAAGTACAAGAAAAATGATTCTTTATCATGAAATGACATATAATTTGCAATGCAGAAAACAGATTTTCATTAGTTAGAGCTTTTTTGTTTAGAAAGTTATGTTAGAGCTAAAGTGCTCAGAAACACTGTTTTGGAGCTTCTGAGAACACTAAAAGCTGTGCTAGTGCAACTAAGCAAATGAAGAAAATCCAAGGCCATAGAAGCTGAAAAGCTTCTTTCTCAGTGAGAGAACGTTGCTCAAAGCAATTTGAAGAGTAAAACTCAAGTACAAGAAAAATCTTTCTTTTTCATGAAATGACATGTAATTTGCAATGCAGAAGACAGATTTTCATTAGTTAGAGCTTTTTTGTTTAGAAAGTTATGTTAGAGCTACAGTGCTCAGAAACACTGTTTTTGAGCTTCTGAGAACACTAAAAGCTGTGCTAGTGCAACTAAGCAAATGAAGAGAATCCAAGGCCACAGAAGCTGAAAAGCTTCTTTCTCAGTGAGAGAACGTTGCTCAAAGCAATTTGAAGAGTAAAACTCAAGTACAAGAAAAATGTTTCTTTATCATGAAATGACATGTAATTTGCAATGCAGTAGACAGATTTTCATTAGTTAGAGCTTTTTTGTTTGGAAAATTATGTTAGAGCTACAGTGCTCAGAAACACTGTTTTAGAGCGTCTGAGAACACCAAAAGCTGTGCTAGTGCAACTAAGCAAATAAAGAAAATCCAAGGCCACAGAAGCTGAAAAGCTTCTTTCTCAGTGAGAGAACGTTGCTCAAAGCAATTTGAAGAGTAAAACTCAAGTACAAGAAAAATCTTTCTTTTTCATGAAATGACATGTAATTTGCAATGCAGCAGACAGATTTTCATTAGTTAGAGCTTTTTTGTTTAGAAAGTTATGTTAGAGCTACAGTGCTCAGAAACACTGTTTTGGAGCTTCTGAGAACACTAAAAGCTGTGCTAGTGCAACTAAGCAAATGAAGAGAATCCAAGGCCACAGAAGCTGAAAAGCTTCTTTCTCAGTGAGAGAACGTTGCTCAAAGCAATTTGAAGAGTAAAACTCAAGTACAAGAAAAATGTTTCTTTATCATGAAATGACATGTAATTTGCAATGCAGTAGACAGATTTTCATTAGTTAGAGCTTTTTTGTTTAGAAAGTTATGTTAGAGCTACAGTGCTCAGAAACACTGTTTTAGAGCGTCTGAGAACACCAAAAGCTGTGCTAGTGCAACTAAGCAAATGAAGAAAATCCAAGGCCACAGAAGCTGAAAAGCTTCTTTCTCAGTGAGAGAACGTTGCTCAAAGCAATTTGAAGAGTAAAACTCAAGTACAAGAAAAATCTTTCTTTTTCATGAAATGACATGTAATTTGCAATGCAGAAGACAGATTTTCATTAGTTAGAGCTTTTTTGTTTAGAAAGTTATGTTAGAGCTACAGTGCTCAGAAACACTGTTTTGGAGCTTCTGAGAACACTAAAAGCTGTGCTAGTGCAACTAAGCAAATGAAGAAAATCCAAGGCCACAGAAGCTGAAAAGCTTCTTTCTCAGTGAGAGAACGTTGCTCAAAGCAATTTGAAGAGTAAAACTCAAGTACAAGAAAAATGTTTCTTTATCATGAAATGACATGTAATTTGCAATGCAGAAGACAGATTTTCATTAGTTAGAGCTTTTTTGTTTAGAAAGTTATGTTAGAGCTACAGTGCTCAGAAACACTGTTTTGGAGCTTCTGAGAACACTAAAAGCTGTGCTAGTGCAACTAAGCAAATGAAGAGAATCCAAGGCTACAGAAGCTGAAAAGCTTCTTTCTCAGTGAGAGAATGTTGCTCAAAGCAATTTGAAGAGTAAAACTCAAGTACAAGAAAAATGTTTCTTTTTCATGAAATGACATGTAATTTGCAATGCAGTAGACAGATTTTCATTAGTTAGAGCTTTTTTGTTTAGAAAGTTATGTTAGAGCTACAGTGCTCAGAAACACTGTTTTAGAGCGTCTGAGAACACCAAAAGCTGTGCTAGTGCAACTAAGCAAATGAAGAAAATCCAAGGCCACAGAAGCTGAAAAGCTTTTCTCAGTGAGAGAACGTTGCTCAAAGCAATTTGAAGAGTAAAACTCAAGTACAAGAAAAATCTTTCTTTTTCATGAAATGACATGTAATTTGCAATGCAGAAGACAGATTTTCATTAGTTAGAGCTTTTTTGTTTAGAAAGTTATGTTAGAGCTACAGTGCTCAGAAACACTGTTTTGGAGCTTCTGAGAACACTAAAAGCTGTGCTAGTGCAACTAAGCAAATGAAGAGAATCCAAGGCCACAGAAGCTGAAAAGCTTCTTTCTCAGTGAGAGAACGTTGCTCAAAGCAATTTGAAGAGTAAAACTCAAGTACAAGAAAAATGTTTCTTTATCATGAAATGACATGTAATTTGCAATGCAGTATACAGATTTTCATTAGTTAGAGCTTTTTTGTTTAGAAAGTTATGTTAGAGCTACAGTGCTCAGAAACACTGTTTTAGAGCGTCTGAGAACACCAAAAGCTGTGCTAGTGCAACTAAGCAAATAAAGAAAATCCAAGGCCACAGAAGCTGAAAAGCTTCTTTCTCAGTGAGAGAACGTTGCTCAAAGCAATTTGAAGAGTAAAACTCAAGTACAAGAAAAATGTTTCTTTTTCATGAAATGACATGTAATTTGCAATGCAGAAGACAGATTTTCATTAGTTAGAGCTTTTTTGTTTAGAAAGTTATGTTAGAGCTACAGTGCTCAGAAACACTGTTTTGGAGCTTCTGAGAACACTAAAAGCTGTGCTAGTGCAACTAAGCAAATGAAGAGAATCCAAGGCCACAGAAGCTGAAAAGCTTCTTTCTCAGTGAGAGAACGTTGCTCAAAGCAATTTGAAGAGTAAAACTCAAGTACAAGAAAAATCTTTCTTTTTCATGAAATGACATGTAATTTGCAATGCAGAAGACAGATTTTCATTAGTTAGAGCTGTTTTGTTTAGAAAGTTATGTTAGAGCTAAAGTGCTCAGAAACACTGTTTTGGAGCTTCTGAGAACACTAAAAGCTGTGCTAGTGCAACTAAGCAAATGAAGAGAATCCAAGGCCACAGAAGCTGAAAAGCTTCTTTCTCAGTGAGAGAAAGTTCAAATTTGAAGCAATTTGAAGAGTAAAACTCAAGTACAAGAAAAATGATTCTTTATCATGAAATGACATATAATTTGCAATGCAGAAGAAAGATTTTCATTAGTTAGAGCTTTTTTGTTTAGAAAGTTATGTTAGAGCTACAGTGCTCAGAAACACTGTTTTAGAGCGTCTGAGAACACTAAAAGCTGTGCTAGTGCAACTAAGCAAATGAAGAAAATCCAAGGCCATAGAAGCTGAAAAGCTTCTTTCTCAGTGAGAGAACGTTGCTCAAAGCAATTTGAAGAGTAAAACTCAAGTACAAGAAAAATCTTTCTTTTTCATGAAATGACATGTAATTTGCAATGCAGAAGACAGATTTTCATTAGTTAGAGCTTTTTTGTTTAGAAAGTTATGTTAGAGCTACAGTGCTCAGAAACACTGTTTTGGAGCTTCTGAGAACACTAAAAGCTGTGCTAGTGCAACTAAGCAAATGAAGAGAATCCAAGGCCACAGAAGCTGAAAAGCTTCTTTCTCAGTGAGAGAACGTTGCTCAAAGCAATTTGAAGAGTAAAACTCAAGTACAAGAAAAATGTTTCTTTATCATGAAATGACATGTAATTTGCAATGCAGTAGACAGATTTTCATTAGTTAGAGCTTTTTTGTTTAGAAAGTTATGTTAGAGCTACAGTGCTCAGAAACACTGTTTTGGAGCTTCTGAGAACACTAAAAGCTGTGCTAGTGCAACTAAGCAAATGAAGAGAATCCAAGGCCACAGAAGCTGAAAATTTTCTTTCTCAGTGAGAGAACGTTGCTCAAAGCAATTTGAAGAGTAAAACTCAAGTACAAGAAAAATGTTTCTTTATCATGAAATGACATGTAATTTGCAATGCAGTAGACAGATTTCATTAGTTAGAGCTTTTTTGTTTAGAAAGTTATGTTAGAGCTACAGTGCTCAGAAACACTGTTTTGGAGCTTCTGAGAACACTAAAAGCTGTGCTAGTGCAACTAAGCAAATGAAGAAAATCCAAGGCCATAGAAGCTGAAAAGCTTCTTTCTCAGTGAGAGAACGTTGCTCAAAGCAATTTGAAGAGTAAAACTCAAGTACAAGAAAAATCTTTCTTTTTCATGAAATGACATGTAATTTGCAATGCAGAAGACAGATTTTCATTAGTTAGAGCTTTTTTGTTTAGAAAGTTATGTTAGAGCTACAGTGCTCAGAAACACTGTTTTTGAGCTTCTGAGAACACTAAAAGCTGTGCTAGTGCAACTAAGCAAATGAAGAGAATCCAAGGCCACAGAAGCTGAAAAGCTTCTTTCTCAGTGAGAGAACGTTGCTCAAAGCAATTTGAAGAGTAAAACTCAAGTACAAGAAAAATGTTTCTTTTTCATGAAATGACATGTAATTTGCAATGCAGAAAACAGATTTTCATTAGTTATAGCTTTTTTGTTTAGAAAGTTATGTTAGAGCTAAAGTGCTCAGAAACACTGTTTTGGAGCTTCTGAGAACACTAAAAGCTGTGCTAGTGCAACTAAGCAAATGAAGAAAATCCAAGGCCATAGAAGCTGAAAAGCTTCTTTCTCAGTGAGAGAACGTTGCTCAAAGCAATTTGAAGAGTAAAACTCAAGTACAAGAAAAATGTTTCTTTATCATGAAATGACATGTAATTTGCAATGCAGTAGACAGATTTTCATTAGTTAGAGCTTTTTTGTTTAGAAAGTTATGTTAGAGCTACAGTGCTCAGAAACACTGTTTTGGAGCTTCTGAGAACACTAAAAGCTGTGCTAGTGCAACTAAGCAAATGAAGAGAATCCAAGGCCACAGAAGCTGAAAAGCTTCTTTCTCAGTGAGAGAACGTTGCTCAAAGCAATTTGAAGAGTAAAACTCAAGTACAAGAAAAATGATTCTTTATCATGAAATGACATATAATTTGCAATGCAGAAGAAAGATTTTCATTAGTTAGAGCTTTTTTGTTTAGAAAGTTATGTTAGAGCTACAGTGCTCAGAAACACTGTTTTGGAGCTTCTGAGAACACTAAAAGCTGTGCTAGTGCAACTAAGCAAATGAAGAAAATCCAAGGCCACAGAAGCTGAAAAGCTTCTTTCTCAGTGAGAGAACGTTGCTCAAAGCAATTTGAAGAGTAAAACTCAAGTACAAGAAAAATGTTTCTTTATCATGAAATGACATGTAATTTGCAATGCAGTAGACAGATTTTCATTAGTTAGAGCTTTTTTGTTTAGAAAGTTATGTTAGAGCTACAGTGCTCAGAAACACTGTTTTGGAGCTTCTGAGAACACTAAAAGCTGTGCTAGTGCAACTAAGCAAATGAAGAAAATCCAAGGCCATAGAAGCTGAAAAGCTTCTTTCTCAGTGAGAGAACGTTGCTCAAAGCAATTTGAAGAGTAAAACTCAAGTACAAGAAAAATCTTTCTTTTTCATGAAATGACATGTAATTTGCAATGCAGAAGACAGATTTTCATTAGTTAGAGCTTTTTTGTTTAGAAAGTTATGTTAGAGCTACAGTGCTCAGAAACACTTTTTTTGAGCTTCTGAGAACACTAAAAGCTGTGCTAGTGCAACTAAGCAAATGAAGAGAATCCAAGGCCACAGAAGCTGAAAAGCTTCTTTCTCAGTGAGAGAACGTTGCTCAAAGCAATTTGAAGAGTAAAACTCAAGTACAAGAAAAATGTTTCTTTATCATGAAATGACATGTAATTTGCAATGCAGTAGACAGATTTTCATTAGTTAGAGCTTTTTTGTTTAGAAAGTTATGTTAGAGCTACAGTGCTCAGAAACACTGTTTTGGAGCTTCTGAGAACACCAAAAGCTGTGCTAGTGCAACTAAGCAAATGAAGAGAATCCAAGGCCACAGAAGCTGAAAAGCTTCTTTCTCAGTGAGAGAACGTTGCTCAAAGCAATTTGAAGAGTAAAACTCAAGTACAAGAAAAATGTTTCTTTATCATGAAATGACATGTAATTTGCAATGCAGTAGACAGATTTTCATTAGTTAGAGCTTTTTTGTTTAGAAAGTTATGTTAGAGCTAAAGTGCTCAGAAACACTGTTTTGGAGCTTCTGAGAACATTAAAAGCTGTGCTAGAGCAACTAAGCAAATGAAGAGAATCCAAGGCCACAGAAGCTGAAAAGCTTCTTTCTCAGTGAGAGAACGTTGCTCAGAGAAATTTGAAGAGTAAAACTCAAGTACAAGAAAAATGTTTCTTTATCATGAAATGACATGTAATTTGCAATGCAGTAGACAGATTTTCATTAGTTAGAGCTTTTTTGTTTAGAAAGTTATGTTAGAGCTACAGTGCTCAGAAACACTGTTTTGGAGCTTCTGAGAACATTAAAAGCTGTGCTAGAGCAACTAAGCAAATGAAGAGAATCCAAGGCCACATAAGCTGAAAAGCTTCTTTCTCAGTGAGAGAACGTTGCTCAAAGCAATTTGAAGAGTAAAACTCAAGTACAAGAAAAATCGTTCTTTTTCATGAAATGACATGTAATTTGCAATGCAGAAGTCAGATTTTCATTAGTTAGAGCTTTTTTGTTTAGAAAGTTATGTTAGAGCTACAGTGCTCAGAAACACTGTTTTGGAGCTTCTGAGAACACTGAAAGCTGTGCTAGTGCAACTAAGCAAATGAAGAGAATCCAAGGCCACAGAAGCTGAAAAGCTTCTTTCTCAGTGAGAGAACGTTGCTCAAAGCATATTGAAGAGTAAAACTCAAGTACAAGAAAAATGTTTCGTTATCATGAAATGACATATAATTTGCAATGCAGAAGAAAGATTTTCATTAGTTAGAGCTTTTTTGTTTAGAAAGTTATGTTAGAGCTACAGTGCTCAGAAACACTGTTTTGGAGCTTCTGAGAACACTAAAAGCTGTGCTAGTGCAACTAAGCAAATGAAGAGAATCCAAGGCCACAGAAGCTGAAAAGCTTCTTTCTCAGTGAGAGAACGTTGCTCAAAGCATATTGAAGAGTAAAACTCAAGTACAAGAAAAATGTTTCTTTATTATGAAATGACACGTAATTTGCAATGCAGTAGACAGATTTTCATTAGTTAGAGCTTTTTTGTTTAGAAAGTTATGTTAGAGCTAAAGTGCTCAGAAACACTGTTTTGGAGCTTCTGAGAACACTAAAAGCTGTGCTAGTGCAACTAAGCAAATGAAGAGAATCCAAGGCCACAGAAGCTGAAAAGCTTCTTTCTCAGTGAGAGAAAGTTCAAATTTGAAGCAATTTGAAGAGTAAAACTCAAGTACAAGAAAAATGATTCTTTATCATGAAATGACATATAATTTGCAATGCAGAAGAAAGATTTTCATTAGTTAGAGCTTTTTTGTTTAGAAAGTTATGTTAGAGCTACAGTGCTCAGAAACACTGTTTTAGAGCGTCTGAGAACACTAAAAGCTGTGCTAGTGCAACTAAGCAAATGAAGAAAATCCAAGGCCATAGAAGCTGAAAAGCTTCTTTCTCAGTGAGAGAACGTTGCTCAAAGCAATTTGAAGAGTAAAACTCAAGTACAAGAAAAATCTTTCTTTTTCATGAAATGATGTAATTTGCAATGCAGAAGACAGATTTTCATTAGTTAGAGCTTTTTTGTTTAGAAAGTTATGTTAGAGCTACAGTGCTCAGAAACACTGTTTTGGAGCTTCTGAGAACACTAAAAGCTGTGCTAGTGCAACTAAGCAAATGAAGAGAATCCAAGGCCACAGAAGCTGAAAAGCTTCTTTCTCAGTGAGAGAACGTTGCTCAAAGCAATTTGAAGAGTAAAACTCAAGTACAAGAAAAATGTTTCTTTATCATGAAATGACATGTAATTTGCAATGCAGTAGACAGATTTTCATTAGTTAGAGCTTTTTTGTTTTGAAAGTTATGTTAGAGCTACAGTGCTCAGAAACACTGTTTTGGAGCTTCTGAGAACACTGAAAGCTGTGCTAGTGCAACTAAGCAAATGAAGAAAATCCAAGGCCACAGAAGCTGAAAAGCTTCTTTCTCAGTGAGAGAACGTTGCTCAAAGCAATTTGAAGAGTAAAACTCAAGTACAAGAAAAATGTTTCTTTATCATGAAATGACATGTAATTTGCAATGCAGTAGACAGATTTTCATTAGTTAGAGCTTTTTTGTTTAGAAAGTTATGTTAGAGCTACAGTGCTCAGAAACACTGTTTTGGAGCTTCTGAGAACACCAAAAGCTGTGCTAGTGCAACTAAGCAAATGAAGAAAATCCAAGGCCACAGAAGCTGAAAAGCTTCTTTCTCAGTGAGAGAACGTTGCTCAAAGCAATTTGAAGAGTAAAACTCAAGTACAAGAAAAATGTTTCTTTATCATGAAATGACATGTAATTTGCAATGCAGTAGACAGATTTTCATTAGTTAGAGCTTTTTTGTTTAGAAAGTTATGTTAGAGCTACAGTGCTCAGAAACACTGTTTTGGAGCTTCTGAGAACACCAAAAGCTGTGCTAGTGCAACTAAGCAAATGAAGAAAATCCAAGGCCACAGAAGCTGAAAAGCTTCTTTCTCAGTGAGAGAACGTTGCTCAAAGCAATTTGAAGAGTAAAACTCAAGTACAAGAAAAATCTTTCTTTTTCATGAAATGACATGTAATTTGCAATGCAGTAGACAGATTTTCATTAGTTAGAGCTTTTTTGTTTAGAAAGTTATGTTAGAGCTACAGTGCTCAGAAACACTGTTTTGGAGCTTCTGAGAACACTAAAAGCTGTGCTAGTGCAACTAAGCAAATGAAGAGAATCCAAGGCCACAGAAGCTGAAAAGCTTCTTTCTCAGTGAGAGAACGTTGCTCAAAGCAATTTGAAGAGTAAAACTCAAGTACAAGAAAAATGTTTCTTTTTCATGAAATGACATGTAATTTGCAATGCAGAAGACAGCTTTTCATTAGTTAGAGCTTTTTTGTTTAGAAAGTTATGTTAGAGCTACAGTGCTCAGAAACACTGTTTTGGAGCTTCTAAGAACACTAAAAGCTGTGCTAGTGCAACTAAACAAATGAAGAGAATCCAAGGCCACAGAAGCTGAAAAGCTTCTTTTTCAGTGACAGAAAGTTGCTCAAATCAATTTGAAGAGTAAAACTCAAGTACAAGAAAAATGATTCTTTATCATGAAATGACATATAATTTGCAATGCAGAAGACAGATTTTCATTAGTTAGAGCTTTTTTGTTTAGAAAGTTATGTTAGAGCTACAGTGCTCAGAAACACTGTTTTGGAGCTTCTGAGAACACTAAAAGCTGTGCTAGTGCAACTAAGCAAATGAAGAGAATCCAAGGCTACAGAAGCTGAAAAGCTTCTTTCTCAGTGAGAGAATGTTGCTCAAAGCAATTTGAAGAGTAAAACTCAAGTACAAGAAAAATGTTTCTTTTTCATGAAATGACATGTAATTTGCAATGCAGTAGACAGATTTTCATTAGTTAGAGCTTTTTTGTTTAGAAAGTTATGTTAGAGCTACAGTGCTCAGAAACACTGTTTTAGAGCGTCTGAGAACACCAAAAGCTGTGCTAGTGCAACTAAGCAAATGAAGAAAATCCAAGGCCACAGAAGCTGAAAAGCTTTTCTCAGTGAGAGAACGTTGCTCAAAGCAATTTGAAGAGTAAAACTCAAGTACAAGAAAAATCTTTCTTTTTCATGAAATGACATGTAATTTGCAATGCAGAAGACAGATTTTCATTAGTTAGAGCTTTTTTGTTTAGAAAGTTATGTTAGAGCTACAGTGCTCAGAAACACTGTTTTGGAGCTTCTGAGAACACTAAAAGCTGTGCTAGTGCAACTAAGCAAATGAAGAGAATCCAAGGCCACAGAAGCTGAAAAGCTTCTTTCTCAGTGAGAGAACGTTGCTCAAAGCAATTTGAAGAGTAAAACTCAAGTACAAGAAAAATGTTTCTTTATCATGAAATGACATGTAATTTGCAATGCAGTATACAGATTTTCATTAGTTAGAGCTTTTTTGTTTAGAAAGTTATGTTAGAGCTACAGTGCTCAGAAACACTGTTTTAGAGCGTCTGAGAACACCAAAAGCTGTGCTAGTGCAACTAAGCAAATAAAGAAAATCCAAGGCCACAGAAGCTGAAAAGCTTCTTTCTCAGTGAGAGAACGTTGCTCAAAGCAATTTGAAGAGTAAAACTCAAGTACAAGAAAAATGTTTCTTTTTCATGAAATGACATGTAATTTGCAATGCAGAAGACAGATTTTCATTAGTTAGAGCTTTTTTGTTTAGAAAGTTATGTTAGAGCTACAGTGCTCAGAAACACTGTTTTGGAGCTTCTGAGAACACTAAAAGCTGTGCTAGTGCAACTAAGCAAATGAAGAGAATCCAAGGCCACAGAAGCTGAAAAGCTTCTTTCTCAGTGAGAGAACGTTGCTCAAAGCAATTTGAAGAGTAAAACTCAAGTACAAGAAAAATCTTTCTTTTTCATGAAATGACATGTAATTTGCAATGCAGAAGACAGATTTTCATTAGTTAGAGCTGTTTTGTTTAGAAAGTTATGTTAGAGCTAAAGTGCTCAGAAACACTGTTTTGGAGCTTCTGAGAACACTAAAAGCTGTGCTAGTGCAACTAAGCAAATGAAGAGAATCCAAGGCCACAGAAGCTGAAAAGCTTCTTTCTCAGTGAGAGAAAGTTCAAATTTGAAGCAATTTGAAGAGTAAAACTCAAGTACAAGAAAAATGATTCTTTATCATGAAATGACATATAATTTGCAATGCAGAAGAAAGATTTTCATTAGTTAGAGCTTTTTTGTTTAGAAAGTTATGTTAGAGCTACAGTGCTCAGAAACACTGTTTTAGAGCGTCTGAGAACACTAAAAGCTGTGCTAGTGCAACTAAGCAAATGAAGAAAATCCAAGGCCATAGAAGCTGAAAAGCTTCTTTCTCAGTGAGAGAACGTTGCTCAAAGCAATTTGAAGAGTAAAACTCAAGTACAAGAAAAATCTTTCTTTTTCATGAAATGACATGTAATTTGCAATGCAGAAGACAGATTTTCATTAGTTAGAGCTTTTTTGTTTAGAAAGTTATGTTAGAGCTACAGTGCTCAGAAACACTGTTTTGGAGCTTCTGAGAACACTAAAAGCTGTGCTAGTGCAACTAAGCAAATGAAGAGAATCCAAGGCCACAGAAGCTGAAAAGCTTCTTTCTCAGTGAGAGAACGTTGCTCAAAGCAATTTGAAAAGTAAAACTCAAGTACAAGAAAAATGTTTCTTTATCATGAAATGACATGTAATTTGCAATGCAGTAGACAGATTTTCATTAGTTAGAGCTTTTTTGTTTAGAAAGTTATGTTAGAGCTACAGTGCTCAGAAACACTGTTTTGGAGCTTCTGAGAACACTAAAAGCTGTGCTAGTGCAACTAAGCAAATGAAGAGAATCCAAGGCCACAGAAGCTGAAAATTTTCTTTCTCAGTGAGAGAACGTTGCTCAAAGCAATTTGAAGAGTAAAACTCAAGTACAAGAAAAATGTTTCTTTATCATGAAATGACATGTAATTTGCAATGCAGTAGACAGATTTCATTAGTTAGAGCTTTTTTGTTTAGAAAGTTATGTTAGAGCTACAGTGCTCAGAAACACTGTTTTGGAGCTTCTGAGAACACTAAAAGCTGTGCTAGTGCAACTAAGCAAATGAAGAAAATCCAAGGCCATAGAAGCTGAAAAGCTTCTTTCTCAGTGAGAGAACGTTGCTCAAAGCAATTTGAAGAGTAAAACTCAAGTACAAGAAAAATCTTTCTTTTTCATGAAATGACATGTAATTTGCAATGCAGAAGACAGATTTTCATTAGTTAGAGCTTTTTTGTTTAGAAAGTTATGTTAGAGCTACAGTGCTCAGAAACACTGTTTTTGAGCTTCTGAGAACACTAAAAGCTGTGCTAGTGCAACTAAGCAAATGAAGAGAATCCAAGGCCACAGAAGCTGAAAAGCTTCTTTCTCAGTGAGAGAACGTTGCTCAAAGCAATTTGAAGAGTAAAACTCAAGTACAAGAAAAATGTTTCTTTATCATGAAATGACATGTAATTTGCAATGCAGTAGACAGATTTTCATTAGTTAGAGCTTTTTTGTTTGGAAAATTATGTTAGAGCTACAGTGCTCAGAAACACTGTTTTAGAGCGTCTGAGAACACCAAAAGCTGTGCTAGTGCAACTAAGCAAATAAAGAAAATCCAAGGCCACAGAAGCTGAAAAGCTTCTTTCTCAGTGAGAGAACGTTGCTCAAAGCAATTTGAAGAGTAAAACTCAAGTACAAGAAAAATCTTTCTTTTTCATGAAATGACATGTAATTTGCAATGCAGCAGACAGATTTTCATTAGTTAGAGCTTTTTTGTTTAGCAAGTTATGTTAGAGCTACAGTGCTCAGAAACACTGTTTTGGAGCTTCTGAGAACACTAAAAGCTGTGCTAGTGCAACTAAGCAAATGAAGAGAATCCAAGGCCACAGAAGCTGAAAAGCTTCTTTCTCAGTGAGAGAACGTTGCTCAAAGCAATTTGAAGAGTAAAACTCAAGTACAAGAAAAATGTTTCTTTATCATGAAATGACATGTAATTTGCAATGCAGTAGACAGATTTTCATTAGTTAGAGCTTTTTTGTTTAGAAAGTTATGTTAGAGCTACAGTGCTCAGAAACACTGTTTTAGAGCGTCTGAGAACACCAAAAGCTGTGCTAGTGCAACTAAGCAAATGAAGAAAATCCAAGGCCACAGAAGCTGAAAAGCTTTTCTCAGTGAGAGAACGTTGCTCAAAGCAATTTGAAGAGTAAAACTCAAGTACAAGAAAAATGTTTCTTTTTCATGAAATGACATGTAATTTGCAATGCAGTAGACAGATTTTCATTAGTTAGAGCTTTTTTGTTTAGAAAGTTATGTTAGAGCTACAGTGCTCAGAAACACTGTTTTAGAGCGTCTGAGAACACCAAAAGCTGTGCTAGTGCAACTAAGCAAATGAAGAAAATCCAAGGCCACAGAAGCTGAAAAGCTTTTCTCAGTGAGAGAACGTTGCTCAAAGCAATTTGAAGAGTAAAACTCAAGTACAAGAAAAATCTTTCTTTTTCATGAAATGACATGTAATTTGCAATGCAGAAGACAGATTTTCATTAGTTAGAGCTTTTTTGTTTAGAAAGTTATGTTAGAGCTACAGTGCTCAGAAACACTGTTTTGGAGCTTCTGAGAACACTAAAAGCTGTGCTAGTGCAACTAAGCAAATGAAGAGAATCCAAGGCCACAGAAGCTGAAAAGCTTCTTTCTCAGTGAGAGAACGTTGCTCAAAGCAATTTGAAGAGTAAAACTCAAGTACAAGAAAAATGTTTCTTTATCATGAAATGACATGTAATTTGCAATGCAGTATACAGATTTTCATTAGTTAGAGCTTTTTTGTTTAGAAAGTTATGTTAGAGCTACAGTGCTCAGAAACACTGTTTTAGAGCGTCTGAGAACACCAAAAGCTGTGCTAGTGCAACTAAGCAAATAAAGAAAATCCAAGGCCACAGAAGCTGAAAAGCTTCTTTCTCAGTGAGAGAACGTTGCTCAAAGCAATTTGAAGAGTAAAACTCAAGTACAAGAAAAATGTTTCTTTTTCATGAAATGACATGTAATTTGCAATGCAGAAGACAGATTTTCATTAGTTAGAGCTTTTTTGTTTAGAAAGTTATGTTAGAGCTACAGTGCTCAGAAACACTGTTTTGGAGCTTCTGAGAACACTAAAAGCTGTGCTAGTGCAACTAAGCAAATGAAGAGAATCCAAGGCCACAGAAGCTGAAAAGCTTCTTTCTCAGTGAGAGAACGTTGCTCAAAGCAATTTGAAGAGTAAAACTCAAGTACAAGAAAAATCTTTCTTTTTCATGAAATGACATGTAATTTGCAATGCAGAAGACAGATTTTCATTAGTTAGAGCTGTTTTGTTTAGAAAGTTATGTTAGAGCTAAAGTGCTCAGAAACACTGTTTTGGAGCTTCTGAGAACACTAAAAGCTGTGCTAGTGCAACTAAGCAAATGAAGAGAATCCAAGGCCACAGAAGCTGAAAAGCTTCTTTCTCAGTGAGAGAAAGTTCAAATTTGAAGCAATTTGAAGAGTAAAACTCAAGTACAAGAAAAATTATTCTTTATCATGAAATGACATATAATTTGCAATGCAGAAGAAAGATTTTCATTAGTTAGAGCTTTTTTGTTTAGAAAGTTATGTTAGAGCTACAGTGCTCAGAAACACTGTTTTAGAGCGTCTGAGAACACTAAAAGCTGTGCTAGTGCAACTAAGCAAATGAAGAAAATCCAAGGCCATAGAAGCTGAAAAGCTTCTTTCTCAGTGAGAGAACGTTGCTCAAAGCAATTTGAAGAGTAAAACTCAAGTACAAGAAAAATCTTTCTTTTTCATGAAATGACATGTAATTTGCAATGCAGAAGACAGATTTTCATTAGTTAGAGCTTTTTTGTTTAGAAAGTTATGTTAGAGCTACAGTGCTCAGAAACACTGTTTTGGAGCTTCTGAGAACACTAAAAGCTGTGCTAGTGCAACTAAGCAAATGAAGAGAATCCAAGGCCACAGAAGCTGAAAAGCTTCTTTCTCAGTGAGAGAACGTTGCTCAAAGCAATTTGAAGAGTAAAACTCAAGTACAAGAAAAATGTTTCTTTATCATGAAATGACATGTAATTTGCAATGCAGTAGACAGATTTTCATTAGTTAGAGCTTTTTTGTTTAGAAAGTTATGTTAGAGCTACAGTGCTCAGAAACACTGTTTTGGAGCTTCTGAGAACACTAAAAGCTGTGCTAGTGCAACTAAGCAAATGAAGAGAATCCAAGGCCACAGAAGCTGAAAATTTTCTTTCTCAGTGAGAGAACGTTGCTCAAAGCAATTTGAAGAGTAAAACTCAAGTACAAGAAAAATGTTTCTTTATCATGAAATGACATGTAATTTGCAATGCAGTAGACAGATTTCATTAGTTAGAGCTTTTTTGTTTAGAAAGTTATGTTAGAGCTACAGTGCTCAGAAACACTGTTTTGGAGCTTCTGAGAACACTAAAAGCTGTGCTAGTGCAACTAAGCAAATGAAGAAAATCCAAGGCCATAGAAGCTGAAAAGCTTCTTTCTCAGTGAGAGAACGTTGCTCAAAGCAATTTGAAGAGTAAAACTCAAGTACAAGAAAAATCTTTCTTTTTCATGAAATGACATGTAATTTGCAATGCAGAAGACAGATTTTCATTAGTTAGAGCTTTTTTGTTTAGAAAGTTATGTTAGAGCTACAGTGCTCAGAAACACTGTTTTGGAGCTTCTGAGAACACTAAAAGCTGTGCTAGTGCAACTAAGCAAATGAAGAGAATCCAAGGCCACAGAAGCTGAAAAGCTTCTTTCTCAGTGAGAGAACGTTGCTCAAAGCAATTTGAAGAGTAAAACTCAAGTACAAGAAAAATGTTTCTTTATCATGAAATGACATGTAATTTGCAATGCAGTATACAGATTTTCATTAGTTAGAGCTTTTTTGTTTAGAAAGTTATGTTAGAGCTACAGTGCTCAGAAACACTGTTTTAGAGCGTCTGAGAACACCAAAAGCTGTGCTAGTGCAACTAAGCAAATAAAGAAAATCCAAGGCCACAGAAGCTGAAAAGCTTCTTTCTCAGTGAGAGAACGTTGCTCAAAGCAATTTGAAGAGTAAAACTCAAGTACAAGAAAAATGTTTCTTTTTCATGAAATGACATGTAATTTGCAATGCAGAAGACAGATTTTCATTAGTTAGAGCTTTTTTGTTTAGAAAGTTATGTTAGAGCTACAGTGCTCAGAAACACTGTTTTGGAGCTTCTGAGAACACTAAAAGCTGTGCTAGTGCAACTAAGCAAATGAAGAGAATCCAAGGCCACAGAAGCTGAAAAGCTTCTTTCTCAGTGAGAGAACGTTGCTCAAAGCAATTTGAAGAGTAAAACTCAAGTACAAGAAAAATCTTTCTTTTTCATGAAATGACATGTAATTTGCAATGCAGAAGACAGATTTTCATTAGTTAGAGCTGTTTTGTTTAGAAAGTTATGTTAGAGCTAAAGTGCTCAGAAACACTGTTTTGGAGCTTCTGAGAACACTAAAAGCTGTGCTAGTGCAACTAAGCAAATGAAGAGAATCCAAGGCCACAGAAGCTGAAAAGCTTCTTTCTCAGTGAGAGAAAGTTCAAATTTGAAGCAATTTGAAGAGTAAAACTCAAGTACAAGAAAAATGATTCTTTATCATGAAATGACATATAATTTGCAATGCAGAAGAAAGATTTTCATTAGTTAGAGCTTTTTTGTTTAGAAAGTTATGTTAGAGCTACAGTGCTCAGAAACACTGTTTTAGAGCGTCTGAGAACACTAAAAGCTGTGCTAGTGCAACTAAGCAAATGAAGAAAATCCAAGGCCATAGAAGCTGAAAAGCTTCTTTCTCAGTGAGAGAACGTTGCTCAAAGCAATTTGAAGAGTAAAACTCAAGTACAAGAAAAATCTTTCTTTTTCATGAAATGACATGTAATTTGCAATGCAGAAGACAGATTTTCATTAGTTAGAGCTTTTTTGTTTAGAAAGTTATGTTAGAGCTACAGTGCTCAGAAACACTGTTTTGGAGCTTCTGAGAACACTAAAAGCTGTGCTAGTGCAACTAAGCAAATGAAGAGAATCCAAGGCCACAGAAGCTGAAAAGCTTCTTTCTCAGTGAGAGAACGTTGCTCAAAGCAATTTGAAGAGTAAAACTCAAGTACAAGAAAAATGTTTCTTTATCATGAAATGACATGTAATTTGCAATGCAGTAGACAGATTTTCATTAGTTAGAGCTTTTTTGTTTAGAAAGTTATGTTAGAGCTACAGTGCTCAGAAACACTGTTTTGGAGCTTCTGAGAACACTAAAAGCTGTGCTAGTGCAACTAAGCAAATGAAGAGAATCCAAGGCCACAGAAGCTGAAAATTTTCTTTCTCAGTGAGAGAACGTTGCTCAAAGCAATTTGAAGAGTAAAACTCAAGTACAAGAAAAATGTTTCTTTATCATGAAATGACATGTAATTTGCAATGCAGTAGACAGATTTCATTAGTTAGAGCTTTTTTGTTTAGAAAGTTATGTTAGAGCTACAGTGCTCAGAAACACTGTTTTGGAGCTTCTGAGAACACTAAAAGCTGTGCTAGTGCAACTAAGCAAATGAAGAAAATCCAAGGCCATAGAAGCTGAAAAGCTTCTTTCTCAGTGAGAGAACGTTGCTCAAAGCAATTTGAAGAGTAAAACTCAAGTACAAGAAAAATCTTTCTTTTTCATGAAATGACATGTAATTTGCAATGCAGAAGACAGATTTTCATTAGTTAGAGCTTTTTTGTTTAGAAAGTTATGTTAGAGCTACAGTGCTCAGAAACACTGTTTTTGAGCTTCTGAGAACACTAAAAGCTGTGCTAGTGCAACTAAGCAAATGAAGAGAATCCAAGGCCACAGAAGCTGAAAAGCTTCTTTCTCAGTGAGAGAACGTTGCTCAAAGCAATTTGAAGAGTAAAACTCAAGTACAAGAAAAATGTTTCTTTATCATGAAATGACATGTAATTTGCAATGCAGTAGACAGATTTTCATTAGTTAGAGCTTTTTTGTTTGGAAAATTATGTTAGAGCTACAGTGCTCAGAAACACTGTTTTAGAGCGTCTGAGAACACCAAAAGCTGTGCTAGTGCAACTAAGAAAATAAAGAAAATCCAAGGCCACAGAAGCTGAAAAGCTTCTTTCTCAGTGAGAGAACGTTACTCAAAGCAATTTGAAGAGTAAAACTCAAGTACAAGAAAAATCTTTCTTTTTCATGAAATGACATGTAATTTGCAATGCAGCAGACAGATTTTCATTAGTTAGAGCTTTTTTGTTTAGAAAGTTATGTTAGAGCTACAGTGCTCAGAAACACTGTTTTGGAGCTTCTGAGAACACTAAAAGCTGTGCTAGTGCAACTAAGCAAATGAAGAGAATCCAAGGCCACAGAAGCTGAAAAGCTTCTTTCTCAGTGAGAGAACGTTGCTCAAAGCAATTTGAAGAGTAAAACTCAAGTACAAGAAAAATGTTTCTTTATCATGAAATGACATGTAATTTGCAATGCAGTAGACAGATTTTCATTAGTTAGAGCTTTTTTGTTTAGAAAGTTATGTTAGAGCTACAGTGCTCAGAAACACTGTTTTAGAGCGTCTGAGAACACCAAAAGCTGTGCTAGTGCAACTAAGCAAATGAAGAAAATCCAAGGCCACAGAAGCTGAAAAGCTTCTTTCTCAGTGAGAGAACGTTGCTCAAAGCAATTTGAAGAGTAAAACTCAAGTACAAGAAAAATCTTTCTTTTTCATGAAATGACATGTAATTTGCAATGCAGAAGACAGATTTTCATTAGTTAGAGCTTTTTTGTTTAGAAAGTTATGTTAGAGCTACAGTGCTCAGAAACACTGTTTTAGAGCGTCTGAGAACACCAAAAGCTGTGCTAGTGCAACTAAGAAAATAAAGAAAATCCAAGGCCACAGAAGCTGAAAAGCTTCTTTCTCAGTGAGAGAACGTTACTCAAAGCAATTTGAAGAGTAAAACTCAAGTACAAGAAAAATCTTTCTTTTTCATGAAATGACATGTAATTTGCAATGCAGCAGACAGATTTTCATTAGTTAGAGCTTTTTTGTTTAGAAAGTTATGTTAGAGCTACAGTGCTCAGAAACACTGTTTTGGAGCTTCTGAGAACACTAAAAGCTGTGCTAGTGCAACTAAGCAAATGAAGAGAATCCAAGGCCACAGAAGCTGAAAAGCTTCTTTCTCAGTGAGAGAACGTTGCTCAAAGCAATTTGAAGAGTAAAACTCAAGTACAAGAAAAATGTTTCTTTATCATGAAATGACATGTAATTTGCAATGCAGTAGACAGATTTTCATTAGTTAGAGCTTTTTTGTTTAGAAAGTTATGTTAGAGCTACAGTGCTCAGAAACACTGTTTTAGAGCGTCTGAGAACACCAAAAGCTGTGCTAGTGCAACTAAGCAAATGAAGAAAATCCAAGGCCACAGAAGCTGAAAAGCTTCTTTCTCAGTGAGAGAACGTTGCTCAAAGCAATTTGAAGAGTAAAACTCAAGTACAAGAAAAATCTTTCTTTTTCATGAAATGACATGTAATTTGCAATGCAGAAGACAGATTTTCATTAGTTAGAGCTTTTTTGTTTAGAAAGTTATGTTAGAGCTACAGTGCTCAGAAACACTGTTTTGGAGCTTCTGAGAACACTAAAAGCTGTGCTAGTGCAACTAAGCAAATGAAGAAAATCCAAGGCCACAGAAGCTGAAAAGCTTCTTTCTCAGTGAGAGAACGTTGCTCAAAGCAATTTGAAGAGTAAAACTCAAGTACAAGAAAAATGTTTCTTTATCATGAAATGACATGTAATTTGCAATGCAGTAGACAGATTTTCATTAGTTAGAGCTTTTTTGTTTAGAAAGTTATGTTAGAGCTACAGTGCTCAGAAACACTGTTTTTGAGCTTCTGAGAACACTAAAAGCTGTGCTAGTGCAACTAAGCAAATGAAGAGAATCCAAGGCCACAGAAGCTGAAAAGCTTCTTTCTCAGTGAGAGAAAGTTCAAATTTGAAGCAATTTGAAAAGTAAAACTCAAGTACAAGAAAAATGATTCTTTATCATGAAATGACATATAATTTGCAATGCAGAAGAAAGATTTTCATTAGTTAGAGCTTTTTTGTTTAGAAAGTTATGTTAGAGCTACAGTGCTCAGAAACACTGTTTTGGAGCTTCTGAGAACACTAAAAGCTGTGCTAGTGCAACTAAGCAAATGAAGAGAATCCAAGGCCACAGAAGCTGAAAATTTTCTTTCTCAGTGAGAGAACGTTGCTCAAAGCAATTTGAAGAGTAAAACTCAAGTACAAGAAAAATGTTTCTTTATCATGAAATGACATGTAATTTGCAATGCAGTAGACAGATTTCATTAGTTAGAGCTTTTTTGTTTAGAAAGTTATGTTAGAGCTACAGTGCTCAGAAACACTGTTTTGGAGCTTCTGAGAACACTAAAAGCTGTGCTAGTGCAACTAAGCAAATGAAGAAAATCCAAGGCCATAGAAGCTGAAAAGCTTCTTTCTCAGTGAGAGAACGTTGCTCAAAGCAATTTGAAGAGTAAAACTCAAGTACAAGAAAAATCTTTCTTTTTCATGAAATGACATGTAATTTGCAATGCAGAAGACAGATTTTCATTAGTTAGAGCTTTTTTGTTTAGAAAGTTATGTTAGAGCTACAGTGCTCAGAAACACTGTTTTTGAGCTTCTGAGAACACTAAAAGCTGTGCTAGTGCAACTAAGCAAATGAAGAGAATCCAAGGCCACAGAAGCTGAAAAGCTTCTTTCTCAGTGAGAGAACGTTGCTCAAAGCAATTTGAAGAGTAAAACTCAAGTACAAGAAAAATGTTTCTTTATCATGAAATGACATGTAATTTGCAATGCAGTAGACAGATTTTCATTAGTTAGAGCTTTTTTGTTTGGAAAATTATGTTAGAGCTACAGTGCTCAGAAACACTGTTTTAGAGCGTCTGAGAACACCAAAAGCTGTGCTAGTGCAACTAAGCAAATAAAGAAAATCCAAGGCCACAGAAGCTGAAAAGCTTCTTTCTCAGTGAGAGAACGTTGCTCAAAGCAATTTGAAGAGTAAAACTCAAGTACAAGAAAAATCTTTCTTTTTCATGAAATGACATGTAATTTGCAATGCAGCAGACAGATTTTCATTAGTTAGAGCTTTTTTGTTTAGAAAGTTATGTTAGAGCTACAGTGCTCAGAAACACTGTTTTAGAGCGTCTGAGAACACCAAAAGCTGTGCTAGTGCAACTAAGCAAATGAAGAAAATCCAAGGCCACAGAAGCTGAAAAGCTTCTTTCTCAGTGAGAGAACGTTGCTCAAAGCAATTTGAAGAGTAAAACTCAAGTACAAGAAAAATCTTTCTTTTTCATGAAATGACATGTAATTTGCAATGCAGAAGACAGATTTTCATTAGTTAGAGCTTTTTTGTTTAGAAAGTTATGTTAGAGCTACAGTGCTCAGAAACACTGTTTTAGAGCGTCTGAGAACACCAAAAGCTGTGCTAGTGCAACTAAGCAAATGAAGAAAATCCAAGGCCACAGAAGCTGAAAAGCTTCTTTCTCAGTGAGAGAACGTTGCTCAAAGCAATTTGAAGAGTAAAACTCAAGTACAAGAAAAATCTTTCTTTTTCATGAAATGACATGTAATTTGCAATGCAGAAGACAGATTTTCATTAGTTAGAGCTTTTTTGTTTAGAAAGTTATGTTAGAGCTACAGTGCTCAGAAACACTGTTTTGGAGCTTCTGAGAACACTAAAAGCTGTGCTAGTGCAACTAAGCAAATGAAGAAAATCCAAGGCCACAGAAGCTGAAAAGCTTCTTTCTCAGTGAGAGAACGTTGCTCAAAGCAATTTGAAGAGTAAAACTCAAGTACAAGAAAAATGTTTCTTTATCATGAAATGACATGTAATTTGCAATGCAGTAGACAGATTTTCATTAGTTAGAGCTTTTTTGTTTAGAAAGTTATGTTAGAGCTACAGTGCTCAGAAACACTGTTTTTGAGCTTCTGAGAACACTAAAAGCTGTGCTAGTGCAACTAAGCAAATGAAGAGAATCCAAGGCCACAGAAGCTGAAAAGCTTCTTTCTCAGTGAGAGAAAGTTCAAATTTGAAGCAATTTGAAAAGTAAAACTCAAGTACAAGAAAAATGATTCTTTATCATGAAATGACATATAATTTGCAATGCAGAAGAAAGATTTTCATTAGTTAGAGCTTTTTTGTTTAGAAAGTTATGTTAGAGCTACAGTGCTCAGAAACACTGTTTTGGAGCTTCTGAGAACACTAAAAGCTGTGCTAGTGCAACTAAGCAAATGAAGAGAATCCAAGGCCACAGAAGCTGAAAATTTTCTTTCTCAGTGAGAGAACGTTGCTCAAAGCAATTTGAAGAGTAAAACTCAAGTACAAGAAAAATGTTTCTTTATCATGAAATGACATGTAATTTGCAATGCAGTAGACAGATTTCATTAGTTAGAGCTTTTTTGTTTAGAAAGTTATGTTAGAGCTACAGTGCTCAGAAACACTGTTTTGGAGCTTCTGAGAACACTAAAAGCTGTGCTAGTGCAACTAAGCAAATGAAGAAAATCCAAGGCCATAGAAGCTGAAAAGCTTCTTTCTCAGTGAGAGAACGTTGCTCAAAGCAATTTGAAGAGTAAAACTCAAGTACAAGAAAAATCTTTCTTTTTCATGAAATGACATGTAATTTGCAATGCAGAAGACAGATTTTCATTAGTTAGAGCTTTTTTGTTTAGAAAGTTATGTTAGAGCTACAGTGCTCAGAAACACTGTTTTTGAGCTTCTGAGAACACTAAAAGCTGTGCTAGTGCAACTAAGCAAATGAAGAGAATCCAAGGCCACAGAAGCTGAAAAGCTTCTTTCTCAGTGAGAGAAAGTTCAAATTTGAAGCAATTTGAAGAGTAAAACTCAAGTACAAGAAAAATGATTCTTTATCATGAAATGACATATAATTTGCAATGCAGAAGAAAGATTTTCATTAGTTAGAGCTTTTTTGTTTAGAAAGTTATGTTAGAGCTACAGTGCTCAGAAACACTGTTTTAGAGCGTCTGAGAACACTAAAAGCTGTGCTAGTGCAACTAAGCAAATGAAGAAAATCCAAGGCCATAGAAGCTGAAAAGCTTCTTTCTCAGTGAGAGAACGTTGCTCAAAGCAATTTGAAGAGTAAAACTCAAGTACAAGAAAAATCTTTCTTTTTCATGAAATGACATGTAATTTGCAATGCAGAAGACAGATTTTCATTAGTTAGAGCTTTTTTGTTTAGAAAGTTATGTTAGAGCTACAGTGCTCAGAAACACTGTTTTGGAGCTTCTGAGAACACTAAAAGCTGTGCTAGTGCAACTAAGCAAATGAAGAGAATCCAAGGCCACAGAAGCTGAAAAGCTTCTTTCTCAGTGAGAGAACGTTGCTCAAAGCAATTTGAAGAGTAAAACTCAAGTACAAGAAAAATGTTTCTTTATCATGAAATGACATGTAATTTGCAATGCAGTAGACAGATTTTCATTAGTTAGAGCTTTTTTGTTTAGAAAGTTATGTTAGAGCTACAGTGCTCAGAAACACTGTTTTGGAGCTTCTGAGAACACTAAAAGCTGTGCTAGTGCAACTAAGCAAATGAAGAGAATCCAAGGCCACAGAAGCTGAAAATTTTCTTTCTCAGTGAGAGAACGTTGCTCAAAGCAATTTGAAGAGTAAAACTCAAGTACAAGAAAAATGTTTCTTTATCATGAAATGACATGTAATTTGCAATGCAGTAGACAGATTTCATTAGTTAGAGCTTTTTTGTTTAGAAAGTTATGTTAGAGCTACAGTGCTCAGAAACACTGTTTTGGAGCTTCTGAGAACACTAAAAGCTGTGCTAGTGCAACTAAGCAAATGAAGAAAATCCAAGGCCATAGAAGCTGAAAAGCTTCTTTCTCAGTGAGAGAACGTTGCTCAAAGCAATTTGAAGAGTAAAACTCAAGTACAAGAAAAATCTTTCTTTTTCATGAAATGACATGTAATTTGCAATGCAGAAGACAGATTTTCATTAGTTAGAGCTTTTTTGTTTAGAAAGTTATGTTAGAGCTACAGTGCTCAGAAACACTGTTTTTGAGCTTCTGAGAACACTAAAAGCTGTGCTAGTGCAACTAAGCAAATGAAGAGAATCCAAGGCCACAGAAGCTGAAAAGCTTCTTTCTCAGTGAGAGAACGTTGCTCAAAGCAATTTGAAGAGTAAAACTCAAGTACAAGAAAAATGTTTCTTTATCATGAAATGACATGTAATTTGCAATGCAGTAGACAGATTTTCATTAGTTAGAGCTTTTTTGTTTGGAAAATTATGTTAGAGCTACAGTGCTCAGAAACACTGTTTTAGAGCGTCTGAGAACACCAAAAGCTGTGCTAGTGCAACTAAGAAAATAAAGAAAATCCAAGGCCACAGAAGCTGAAAAGCTTCTTTCTCAGTGAGAGAACGTTACTCAAAGCAATTTGAAGAGTAAAACTCAAGTACAAGAAAAATCTTTCTTTTTCATGAAATGACATGTAATTTGCAATGCAGCAGACAGATTTTCATTAGTTAGAGCTTTTTTGTTTAGAAAGTTATGTTAGAGCTACAGTGCTCAGAAACACTGTTTTGGAGCTTCTGAGAACACTAAAAGCTGTGCTAGTGCAACTAAGCAAATGAAGAGAATCCAAGGCCACAGAAGCTGAAAAGCTTCTTTCTCAGTGAGAGAACGTTGCTCAAAGCAATTTGAAGAGTAAAACTCAAGTACAAGAAAAATGTTTCTTTATCATGAAATGACATGTAATTTGCAATGCAGTAGACAGATTTTCATTAGTTAGAGCTTTTTTGTTTAGAAAGTTATGTTAGAGCTACAGTGCTCAGAAACACTGTTTTAGAGCGTCTGAGAACACCAAAAGCTGTGCTAGTGCAACTAAGCAAATGAAGAAAATCCAAGGCCACAGAAGCTGAAAAGCTTCTTTCTCAGTGAGAGAACGTTGCTCAAAGCAATTTGAAGAGTAAAACTCAAGTACAAGAAAAATCTTTCTTTTTCATGAAATGACATGTAATTTGCAATGCAGAAGACAGATTTTCATTAGTTAGAGCTTTTTTGTTTAGAAAGTTATGTTAGAGCTACAGTGCTCAGAAACACTGTTTTAGAGCGTCTGAGAACACCAAAAGCTGTGCTAGTGCAACTAAGAAAATAAAGAAAATCCAAGGCCACAGAAGCTGAAAAGCTTCTTTCTCAGTGAGAGAACGTTACTCAAAGCAATTTGAAGAGTAAAACTCAAGTACAAGAAAAATCTTTCTTTTTCATGAAATGACATGTAATTTGCAATGCAGCAGACAGATTTTCATTAGTTAGAGCTTTTTTGTTTAGAAAGTTATGTTAGAGCTACAGTGCTCAGAAACACTGTTTTGGAGCTTCTGAGAACACTAAAAGCTGTGCTAGTGCAACTAAGCAAATGAAGAGAATCCAAGGCCACAGAAGCTGAAAAGCTTCTTTCTCAGTGAGAGAACGTTGCTCAAAGCAATTTGAAGAGTAAAACTCAAGTACAAGAAAAATGTTTCTTTATCATGAAATGACATGTAATTTGCAATGCAGTAGACAGATTTTCATTAGTTAGAGCTTTTTTGTTTAGAAAGTTATGTTAGAGCTACAGTGCTCAGAAACACTGTTTTAGAGCGTCTGAGAACACCAAAAGCTGTGCTAGTGCAACTAAGCAAATGAAGAAAATCCAAGGCCACAGAAGCTGAAAAGCTTCTTTCTCAGTGAGAGAACGTTGCTCAAAGCAATTTGAAGAGTAAAACTCAAGTACAAGAAAAATCTTTCTTTTTCATGAAATGACATGTAATTTGCAATGCAGAAGACAGATTTTCATTAGTTAGAGCTTTTTTGTTTAGAAAGTTATGTTAGAGCTACAGTGCTCAGAAACACTGTTTTGGAGCTTCTGAGAACACTAAAAGCTGTGCTAGTGCAACTAAGCAAATGAAGAAAATCCAAGGCCACAGAAGCTGAAAAGCTTCTTTCTCAGTGAGAGAACGTTGCTCAAAGCAATTTGAAGAGTAAAACTCAAGTACAAGAAAAATGTTTCTTTATCATGAAATGACATGTAATTTGCAATGCAGTAGACAGATTTTCATTAGTTAGAGCTTTTTTGTTTAGAAAGTTATGTTAGAGCTACAGTGCTCAGAAACACTGTTTTTGAGCTTCTGAGAACACTAAAAGCTGTGCTAGTGCAACTAAGCAAATGAAGAGAATCCAAGGCCACAGAAGCTGAAAAGCTTCTTTCTCAGTGAGAGAAAGTTCAAATTTGAAGCAATTTGAAAAGTAAAACTCAAGTACAAGAAAAATGATTCTTTATCATGAAATGACATATAATTTGCAATGCAGAAGAAAGATTTTCATTAGTTAGAGCTTTTTTGTTTAGAAAGTTATGTTAGAGCTACAGTGCTCAGAAACACTGTTTTGGAGCTTCTGAGAACACTAAAAGCTGTGCTAGTGCAACTAAGCAAATGAAGAGAATCCAAGGCCACAGAAGCTGAAAATTTTCTTTCTCAGTGAGAGAACGTTGCTCAAAGCAATTTGAAGAGTAAAACTCAAGTACAAGAAAAATGTTTCTTTATCATGAAATGACATGTAATTTGCAATGCAGTAGACAGATTTCATTAGTTAGAGCTTTTTTGTTTAGAAAGTTATGTTAGAGCTACAGTGCTCAGAAACACTGTTTTGGAGCTTCTGAGAACACTAAAAGCTGTGCTAGTGCAACTAAGCAAATGAAGAAAATCCAAGGCCATAGAAGCTGAAAAGCTTCTTTCTCAGTGAGAGAACGTTGCTCAAAGCAATTTGAAGAGTAAAACTCAAGTACAAGAAAAATCTTTCTTTTTCATGAAATGACATGTAATTTGCAATGCAGAAGACAGATTTTCATTAGTTAGAGCTTTTTTGTTTAGAAAGTTATGTTAGAGCTACAGTGCTCAGAAACACTGTTTTTGAGCTTCTGAGAACACTAAAAGCTGTGCTAGTGCAACTAAGCAAATGAAGAGAATCCAAGGCCACAGAAGCTGAAAAGCTTCTTTCTCAGTGAGAGAACGTTGCTCAAAGCAATTTGAAGAGTAAAACTCAAGTACAAGAAAAATGTTTCTTTATCATGAAATGACATGTAATTTGCAATGCAGTAGACAGATTTTCATTAGTTAGAGCTTTTTTGTTTGGAAAATTATGTTAGAGCTACAGTGCTCAGAAACACTGTTTTAGAGCGTCTGAGAACACCAAAAGCTGTGCTAGTGCAACTAAGCAAATAAAGAAAATCCAAGGCCACAGAAGCTGAAAAGCTTCTTTCTCAGTGAGAGAACGTTGCTCAAAGCAATTTGAAGAGTAAAACTCAAGTACAAGAAAAATCTTTCTTTTTCATGAAATGACATGTAATTTGCAATGCAGCAGACAGATTTTCATTAGTTAGAGCTTTTTTGTTTAGAAAGTTATGTTAGAGCTACAGTGCTCAGAAACACTGTTTTAGAGCGTCTGAGAACACCAAAAGCTGTGCTAGTGCAACTAAGCAAATGAAGAAAATCCAAGGCCACAGAAGCTGAAAAGCTTCTTTCTCAGTGAGAGAACGTTGCTCAAAGCAATTTGAAGAGTAAAACTCAAGTACAAGAAAAATCTTTCTTTTTCATGAAATGACATGTAATTTGCAATGCAGAAGACAGATTTTCATTAGTTAGAGCTTTTTTGTTTAGAAAGTTATGTTAGAGCTACAGTGCTCAGAAACACTGTTTTAGAGCGTCTGAGAACACCAAAAGCTGTGCTAGTGCAACTAAGCAAATGAAGAAAATCCAAGGCCACAGAAGCTGAAAAGCTTCTTTCTCAGTGAGAGAACGTTGCTCAAAGCAATTTGAAGAGTAAAACTCAAGTACAAGAAAAATCTTTCTTTTTCATGAAATGACATGTAATTTGCAATGCAGAAGACAGATTTTCATTAGTTAGAGCTTTTTTGTTTAGAAAGTTATGTTAGAGCTACAGTGCTCAGAAACACTGTTTTGGAGCTTCTGAGAACACTAAAAGCTGTGCTAGTGCAACTAAGCAAATGAAGAAAATCCAAGGCCACAGAAGCTGAAAAGCTTCTTTCTCAGTGAGAGAACGTTGCTCAAAGCAATTTGAAGAGTAAAACTCAAGTACAAGAAAAATGTTTCTTTATCATGAAATGACATGTAATTTGCAATGCAGTAGACAGATTTTCATTAGTTAGAGCTTTTTTGTTTAGAAAGTTATGTTAGAGCTACAGTGCTCAGAAACACTGTTTTTGAGCTTCTGAGAACACTAAAAGCTGTGCTAGTGCAACTAAGCAAATGAAGAGAATCCAAGGCCACAGAAGCTGAAAAGCTTCTTTCTCAGTGAGAGAAAGTTCAAATTTGAAGCAATTTGAAAAGTAAAACTCAAGTACAAGAAAAATGATTCTTTATCATGAAATGACATATAATTTGCAATGCAGAAGAAAGATTTTCATTAGTTAGAGCTTTTTTGTTTAGAAAGTTATGTTAGAGCTACAGTGCTCAGAAACACTGTTTTGGAGCTTCTGAGAACACTAAAAGCTGTGCTAGTGCAACTAAGCAAATGAAGAGAATCCAAGGCCACAGAAGCTGAAAATTTTCTTTCTCAGTGAGAGAACGTTGCTCAAAGCAATTTGAAGAGTAAAACTCAAGTACAAGAAAAATGTTTCTTTATCATGAAATGACATGTAATTTGCAATGCAGTAGACAGATTTCATTAGTTAGAGCTTTTTTGTTTAGAAAGTTATGTTAGAGCTACAGTGCTCAGAAACACTGTTTTAGAGCGTCTGAGAACACCAAAAGCTGTGCTAGTGCAACTAAGCAAATAAAGAAAATCCAAGGCCACAGAAGCTGAAAAGCTTCTTTCTCAGTGAGAGAACGTTGCTCAAAGCAATTTGAAGAGTAAAACTCAAGTACAAGAAAAATCTTTCTTTTTCATGAAATGACATGTAATTTGCAATGCAGCAGACAGATTTTCATTAGTTAGAGCTTTTTTGTTTAGAAAGTTATGTTAGAGCTACAGTGCTCAGAAACACTGTTTTAGAGCGTCTGAGAACACCAAAAGCTGTGCTAGTGCAACTAAGCAAATGAAGAAAATCCAAGGCCACAGAAGCTGAAAAGCTTCTTTCTCAGTGAGAGAACGTTGCTCAAAGCAATTTGAAGAGTAAAACTCAAGTACAAGAAAAATCTTTCTTTTTCATGAAATGACATGTAATTTGCAATGCAGAAGACAGATTTTCATTAGTTAGAGCTTTTTTGTTTAGAAAGTTATGTTAGAGCTACAGTGCTCAGAAACACTGTTTTGGAGCTTCTGAGAACACTAAAAGCTGTGCTAGTGCAACTAAGCAAATGAAGAAAATCCAAGGCCACAGAAGCTGAAAAGCTTCTTTCTCAGTGAGAGAACGTTGCTCAAAGCAATTTGAAGAGTAAAACTCAAGTACAAGAAAAATGTTTCTTTATCATGAAATGACATGTAATTTGCAATGCAGTAGACAGATTTTCATTAGTTAGAGCTTTTTTGTTTAGAAAGTTATGTTAGAGCTACAGTGCTCAGAAACACTGTTTTGGAGCTTCTGAGAACACTAAAAGCTGTGCTAGTGCAACTAAGCAAATGAAGAAAATCCAAGGCCATAGAAGCTGAAAAGCTTCTTTCTCAGTGAGAGAACGTTGCTCAAAGCAATTTGAAGAGTAAAACTCAAGTACAAGAAAAATCTTTCTTTTTCATGAAATGACGTAATTTGCAATGCAGAAGACAGATTTTCATTAGTTAGAGCTTTTTTGTTTAGAAAGTTATGTTAGAGCTACAGTGCTCAGAAACACTGTTTTTGAGCTTCTGAGAACACTAAAAGCTGTGCTAGTGCAACTAAGCAAATGAAGAGAATCCAAGGCCACAGAAGCTGAAAAGCTTCTTTCTCAGTGAGAGAACGTTGCTCAAAGCAATTTGAAGAGTAAAACTCAAGTACAAGAAAAATGTTTCTTTATCATGAAATGACATGTAATTTGCAATGCAGTAGACAGATTTTCATTAGTTAGAGCTTTTTTGTTTAGAAAGTTATGTTAGAGCTACAGTGCTCAGAAACACTGTTTTGGAGCTTCTCAGAACACTAAAAGCTGTGCTAGTGCAACTAAGCAAATGAAGAGAATCCAAGGCCACAGAAGCTGAAAAGCTTCTTTCTCAGTGAGAGAACGTTGCTCAAAGCAATTTGAAGAGTAAAACTCAAGTACAAGAAAAATGATTCTTTATCATGAAATGACATGTAATTTGCAATGCAGTAGACAGATTTTCATTAGTTAGAGCTTTTTTGTTTAGAAAGTTATGTTAGAGCTACAGTGCTCAGAAACACTGTTTTGGAGCTTCTGAGAACACTAAAAGCTGTGCTAGAGCAACTAAGCAAATGAAGAGAATCCAAGGCCACATAAGCTGAAAAGCTTCTTTCTCAGTGAGAGAACGTTGCTCAGAGAAATTTGAAGAGTAAAACTCAAGTACAAGAAAAATCTTTCTTTTTCATGAAATGACATGTAATTTGCAATGCAGAAGACAGATTTTCATTAGTTAGAGCTTTTTTGTTTAGAAAGTTATGTTAGAGCTACAGTGCTCAGAAACACTTTTTTTGAGCTTCTGAGAACATTAAAAGCTGTGCTAGAGCAACTAAGCAAATGAAGAGAATCCAAGGCCACATAAGCTGAAAAGCTTCTTTCTCAGTGAGAGAACGTTGCTCAGAGAAATTTGAAGAGTAAAACTCAAGTACAAGAAAAATGTTTCTTTATCATGAAATGACATGTAATTTGCAATGCAGTAGACAGATTTTCATTAGTTAGAGCTTTTTTGTTTAGAAAGTTATGTTAGAGCTACAGTGCTCAGAAACACTGTTTTGGAGCTTCTGAGAACATTAAAAGCTGTGCTAGAGCAACTAAGCAAATGAAGAGAATCCAAGGCCACATAAGCTGAAAAGCTTCTTTCTCAGTGAGAGAACGTTGCTCAAAGCAATTTGAAGAGTAAAACTCAAGTACAAGAAAAATCTTTCTTTTTCATGAAATGACATGTAATTTGCAATGCAGAAGACAGATTTTCATTAGTTAGAGCTTTTTTGTTTAGAAAGTTATGTTAGAGCTACAGTGCTCAGAAACACTGTTTTGGAGCTTCTGAGAACACTGAAAGCTGTGCTAGTGCAACTAAGCAAATGAAGAGAATCCAAGGCCACAGAAGCTGAAAAGCTTCTTTCTCAGTGAGAGAACGTTGCTCAAAGCATATTGAAGAGTAAAACTCAAGTACAAGAAAAATGTTTCGTTATCATGAAATGACATATAATTTGCAATGCAGAAGAAAGATTTTCATTAGTTAGAGCTTTTTTGTTTAGAAAGTTATGTTAGAGCTACAGTGCTCAGAAACACTGTTTTGGAGCTTCTGAGAACACTAAAAGCTGTGCTAGTGCAACTAAGCAAATGAAGAGAATCCAAGGCCACAGAAGCTGAAAAGCTTCTTTCTCAGTGAGAGAACGTTGCTCAAAGCATATTGAAGAGTAAAACTCAAGTACAAGAAAAATGTTTCTTTATTATGAAATGACACGTAATTTGCAATGCAGTAGACAGATTTTCATTAGTTAGAGCTTTTTTGTTTAGAAAGTTATGTTAGAGCTAAAGTGCTCAGAAACACTGTTTTGGAGCTTCTGAGAACACTAAAAGCTGTGCTAGTGCAACTAAGCAAATGAAGAGAATCCAAGGCCACAGAAGCTGAAAAGCTTCTTTCTCAGTGAGAGAAAGTTCAAATTTGAAGCAATTTGAAGAGTAAAACTCAAGTACAAGAAAAATGATTCTTTATCATGAAATGACATATAATTTGCAATGCAGAAGAAAGATTTTCATTAGTTAGAGCTTTTTTGTTTAGAAAGTTATGTTAGAGCTACAGTGCTCAGAAACACTGTTTTAGAGCGTCTGAGAACACTAAAAGCTGTGCTAGTGCAACTAAGCAAATGAAGAAAATCCAAGGCCATAGAAGCTGAAAAGCTTCTTTCTCAGTGAGAGAACGTTGCTCAAAGCAATTTGAAGAGTAAAACTCAAGTACAAGAAAAATCTTTCTTTTTCATGAAATGACGTAATTTGCAATGCAGAAGACAGATTTTCATTAGTTAGAGCTTTTTTGTTTAGAAAGTTATGTTAGAGCTACAGTGCTCAGAAACACTGTTTTGGAGCTTCTGAGAACACTAAAAGCTGTGCTAGTGCAACTAAGCAAATGAAGAGAATCCAAGGCCACAGAAGCTGAAAAGCTTCTTTCTCAGTGAGAGAACGTTGCTCAAAGCAATTTGAAGAGTAAAACTCAAGTACAAGAAAAATGTTTCTTTATCATGAAATGACATGTAATTTGCAATGCAGTAGACAGATTTTCATTAGTTAGAGCTTTTTTGTTTTGAAAGTTATGTTAGAGCTACAGTGCTCAGAAACACTGTTTTGGAGCTTCTGAGAACACTGAAAGCTGTGCTAGTGCAACTAAGCAAATGAAGAAAATCCAAGGCCACAGAAGCTGAAAAGCTTCTTTCTCAGTGAGAGAACGTTGCTCAAAGCAATTTGAAGAGTAAAACTCAAGTACAAGAAAAATGTTTCTTTATCATGAAATGACATGTAATTTGCAATGCAGTAGACAGATTTTCATTAGTTAGAGCTTTTTTGTTTAGAAAGTTATGTTAGAGCTACAGTGCTCAGAAACACTGTTTTGGAGCTTCTGAGAACACCAAAAGCTGTGCTAGTGCAACTAAGCAAATGAAGAAAATCCAAGGCCACAGAAGCTGAAAAGCTTCTTTCTCAGTGAGAGAACGTTGCTCAAAGCAATTTGAAGAGTAAAACTCAAGTACAGGAAAAATCTTTCTTTTTCATGAAATGACATGTAATTTGCAATGCAGAAGACAGATTTTCATTAGTTAGAGCTTTTTTGTTTAGAAAGTTATGTTAGAGCTACAGTGCTCAGAAACACTGTTTTGGAGCTTCTGAGAACACTAAAAGCTGTGCTAGTGCAACTAAGCAAATGAAGAGAATCCAAGGCCACAGAAGCTGAAAAGCTTCTTTCTCAGTGAGAGAACGTTGCTCAAAGCAATTTGAAGAGTAAAACTCAAGTACAAGAAAAATGTTTCTTTTTCATGAAATGACATGTAATTTGCAATGCAGAAGACAGCTTTTCATTAGTTAGAGCTTTTTTGTTTAGAAAGTTATGTTAGAGCTACAGTGCTCAGAAACACTGTTTTGGAGCTTCTAAGAACACTAAAAGCTGTGCTAGTGCAACTAAACAAATGAAGAGAATCCAAGGCCACAGAAGCTGAAAAGCTTCTTTTTCAGTGACAGAAAGTTGCTCAAATCAATTTGAAGAGTAAAACTCAAGTACAAGAAAAATGATTCTTTATCATGAAATGACATATAATTTGCAATGCAGAAGACAGATTTTCATTAGTTAGAGCTTTTTTGTTTAGAAAGTTATGTTAGAGCTACAGTGCTCAGAAACACTGTTTTGGAGCTTCTGAGAACACTAAAAGCTGTGCTAGTGCAACTAAGCAAATGAAGAGAATCCAAGGCTACAGAAGCTGAAAAGCTTCTTTCTCAGTGAGAGAATGTTGCTCAAAGCAATTTGAAGAGTAAAACTCAAGTACAAGAAAAATGTTTCTTTTTCATGAAATGACATGTAATTTGCAATGCAGTAGACAGATTTTCATTAGTTAGAGCTTTTTTGTTTAGAAAGTTATGTTAGAGCTACAGTGCTCAGAAACACTGTTTTAGAGCGTCTGAGAACACCAAAAGCTGTGCTAGTGCAACTAAGCAAATGAAGAAAATCCAAGGCCACAGAAGCTGAAAAGCTTTTCTCAGTGAGAGAACGTTGCTCAAAGCAATTTGAAGAGTAAAACTCAAGTACAAGAAAAATCTTTCTTTTTCATGAAATGACATGTAATTTGCAATGCAGAAGACAGATTTTCATTAGTTAGAGCTTTTTTGTTTAGAAAGTTATGTTAGAGCTACAGTGCTCAGAAACACTGTTTTAGAGCGTCTGAGAACACCAAAAGCTGTGCTAGTGCAACTAAGCAAATAAAGAAAATCCAAGGCCACAGAAGCTGAAAAGCTTCTTTCTCAGTGAGAGAACGTTGCTCAAAGCAATTTGAAGAGTAAAACTCAAGTACAAGAAAAATGTTTCTTTTTCATGAAATGACATGTAATTTGCAATGCAGAAGACAGATTTTCATTAGTTAGAGCTTTTTTGTTTAGAAAGTTATGTTAGAGCTACAGTGCTCAGAAACACTGTTTTGGAGCTTCTGAGAACACTAAAAGCTGTGCTAGTGCAACTAAGCAAATGAAGAGAATCCAAGGCCACAGAAGCTGAAAAGCTTCTTTCTCAGTGAGAGAACGTTGCTCAAAGCAATTTGAAGAGTAAAACTCAAGTACAAGAAAAATCTTTCTTTTTCATGAAATGACATGTAATTTGCAATGCAGAAGACAGATTTTCATTAGTTAGAGCTGTTTTGTTTAGAAAGTTATGTTAGAGCTAAAGTGCTCAGAAACACTGTTTTGGAGCTTCTGAGAACACTAAAAGCTGTGCTAGTGCAACTAAGCAAATGAAGAGAATCCAAGGCCACAGAAGCTGAAAAGCTTCTTTCTCAGTGAGAGAAAGTTCAAATTTGAAGCAATTTGAAGAGTAAAACTCAAGTACAAGAAAAATGATTCTTTATCATGAAATGACATATAATTTGCAATGCAGAAGAAAGATTTTCATTAGTTAGAGCTTTTTTGTTTAGAAAGTTATGTTAGAGCTACAGTGCTCAGAAACACTGTTTTAGAGCGTCTGAGAACACTAAAAGCTGTGCTAGTGCAACTAAGCAAATGAAGAAAATCCAAGGCCATAGAAGCTGAAAAGCTTCTTTCTCAGTGAGAGAACGTTGCTCAAAGCAATTTGAAGAGTAAAACTCAAGTACAAGAAAAATCTTTCTTTTTCATGAAATGACATGTAATTTGCAATGCAGAAGACAGATTTTCATTAGTTAGAGCTTTTTTGTTTAGAAAGTTATGTTAGAGCTACAGTGCTCAGAAACACTGTTTTGGAGCTTCTGAGAACACTAAAAGCTGTGCTAGTGCAACTAAGCAAATGAAGAGAATCCAAGGCCACAGAAGCTGAAAAGCTTCTTTCTCAGTGAGAGAACGTTGCTCAAAGCAATTTGAAGAGTAAAACTCAAGTACAAGAAAAATGTTTCTTTATCATGAAATGACATGTAATTTGCAATGCAGTAGACAGATTTTCATTAGTTAGAGCTTTTTTGTTTAGAAAGTTATGTTAGAGCTACAGTGCTCAGAAACACTGTTTTGGAGCTTCTGAGAACACTAAAAGCTGTGCTAGTGCAACTAAGCAAATGAAGAGAATCCAAGGCCACAGAAGCTGAAAATTTTCTTTCTCAGTGAGAGAACGTTGCTCAAAGCAATTTGAAGAGTAAAACTCAAGTACAAGAAAAATGTTTCTTTATCATGAAATGACATGTAATTTGCAATGCAGTAGACAGATTTCATTAGTTAGAGCTTTTTTGTTTAGAAAGTTATGTTAGAGCTACAGTGCTCAGAAACACTGTTTTGGAGCTTCTGAGAACACTAAAAGCTGTGCTAGTGCAACTAAGCAAATGAAGAAAATCCAAGGCCATAGAAGCTGAAAAGCTTCTTTCTCAGTGAGAGAACGTTGCTCAAAGCAATTTGAAGAGTAAAACTCAAGTACAAGAAAAATCTTTCTTTTTCATGAAATGACATGTAATTTGCAATGCAGAAGACAGATTTTCATTAGTTAGAGCTTTTTTGTTTAGAAAGTTATGTTAGAGCTACAGTGCTCAGAAACACTGTTTTTGAGCTTCTGAGAACACTAAAAGCTGTGCTAGTGCAACTAAGCAAATGAAGAGAATCCAAGGCCACAGAAGCTGAAAAGCTTCTTTCTCAGTGAGAGAACGTTGCTCAAAGCAATTTGAAGAGTAAAACTCAAGTACAAGAAAAATGTTTCTTTATCATGAAATGACATGTAATTTGCAATGCAGTAGACAGATTTTCATTAGTTAGAGCTTTTTTGTTTGGAAAATTATGTTAGAGCTACAGTTCTCAGAAACACTGTTTTAGAGCGTCTGAGAACACCAAAAGCTGTGCTAGTGCAACTAAGCAAATGAAGAAAATCCAAGGCCATAGAAGCTGAAAAGCTTCTTTCTCAGTGAGAGAACGTTGCTCAAAGCAATTTGAAGAGTAAAACTCAAGTACAAGAAAAATCTTTCTTTTTCATGAAATGACATGTAATTTGCAATGCAGAAGACAGATTTTCATTAGTTAGAGCTTTTTTGTTTAGAAAGTTATGTTAGAGCTACAGTGCTCAGAAACACTTTTTTTGAGCTTCTGAGAACACTAAAAGCTGTGCTAGTGCAACTAAGCAAATGAAGAGAATCCAAGGCCACAGAAGCTGAAAAGCTTCTTTCTCAGTGAGAGAACGTTGCTCAAAGCAATTTGAAGAGTAAAACTCAAGTACAAGAAAAATGTTTCTTTATCATGAAATGACATGTAATTTGCAATGCAGTAGACAGATTTTCATTAGTTAGAGCTTTTTTGTTTAGAAAGTTATGTTAGAGCTACAGTGCTCAGAAACACTGTTTTGGAGCTTCTGAGAACACCAAAAGCTGTGCTAGTGCAACTAAGCAAATGAAGAGAATCCAAGGCCACAGAAGCTGAAAAGCTTCTTTCTCAGTGAGAGAACGTTGCTCAAAGCAATTTGAAGAGTAAAACTCAAGTACAAGAAAAATGTTTCTTTATCATGAAATGACATGTAATTTGCAATGCAGTAGACAGATTTTCATTAGTTAGAGCTTTTTTGTTTAGAAAGTTATGTTAGAGCTACAGTGCTCAGAAACACTGTTTTGGAGCTTCTGAGAACATTAAAAGCTGTGCTAGAGCAACTAAGCAAATGAAGAGAATCCAAGGCCACATAAGCTGAAAAGCTTCTTTCTCAGTGAGAGAACGTTGCTCAAAGCAATTTGAAGAGTAAAACTCAAGTACAAGAAAAATCTTTCTTTTTCATGAAATGACATGTAATTTGCAATGCAGAAGACAGATTTTCATTAGTTAGAGCTTTTTTGTTTAGAAAGTTATGTTAGAGCTACAGTGCTCAGAAACACTGTTTTGGAGCTTCTGAGAACACTAAAAGCTGTGCTAGTGCAACTAAGCAAATGAAGAGAATCCAAGGCCACAGAAGCTGAAAAGCTTCTTTCTCAGTGAGAGAACGTTGCTCAAAGCAATTTGAAGAGTAAAACTCAAGTACAAGAAAAATGTTTCTTTTTCATGAAATGACATGTAATTTGCAATGCAGAAGACAGCTTTTCATTAGTTAGAGCTTTTTTGTTTAGAAAGTTATGTTAGAGCTACAGTGCTCAGAAACACTGTTTTGGAGCTTCTAAGAACACTAAAAGCTGTGCTAGTGCAACTAAACAAATGAAGAGAATCCAAGGCCACAGAAGCTGAAAAGCTTCTTTTTCAGTGACAGAAAGTTGCTCAAATCAATTTGAAGAGTAAAACTCAAGTACAAGAAAAATGATTCTTTATCATGAAATGACATATAATTTGCAATGCAGAAGACAGATTTTCATTAGTTAGAGCTTTTTTGTTTAGAAAGTTATGTTAGAGCTACAGTGCTCAGAAACACTGTTTTGGAGCGTCTGAGAACACTAAAAGCTGTGCTAGTGCAACTAAGCAAATGAAGAGAATCCAAGGCTACAGAAGCTGAAAAGCTTCTTTCTCAGTGAGAGAATGTTGCTCAAAGCAATTTGAAGAGTAAAACTCAAGTACAAGAAAAATGTTTCTTTTTCATGAAATGACATGTAATTTGCAATGCAGTAGACAGATTTTCATTAGTTAGAGCTTTTTTGTTTAGAAAGTTATGTTAGAGCTACAGTGCTCAGAAACACTGTTTTAGAGCGTCTGAGAACACCAAAAGCTGTGCTAGTGCAACTAAGCAAATGAAGAAAATCCAAGGCCACAGAAGCTGAAAAGCTTTTCTCAGTGAGAGAACGTTGCTCAAAGCAATTTGAAGAGTAAAACTCAAGTACAAGAAAAATCTTTCTTTTTCATGAAATGACATGTAATTTGCAATGCAGAAGACAGATTTTCATTAGTTAGAGCTTTTTTGTTTAGAAAGTTATGTTAGAGCTACAGTGCTCAGAAACACTGTTTTGGAGCTTCTGAGAACACTAAAAGCTGTGCTAGTGCAACTAAGCAAATGAAGAGAATCCAAGGCCACAGAAGCTGAAAAGCTTCTTTCTCAGTGAGAGAACGTTGCTCAAAGCAATTTGAAGAGTAAAACTCAAGTACAAGAAAAATGTTTCTTTATCATGAAATGACATGTAATTTGCAATGCAGTATACAGATTTTCATTAGTTAGAGCTTTTTTGTTTAGAAAGTTATGTTAGAGCTACAGTGCTCAGAAACACTGTTTTAGAGCGTCTGAGAACACCAAAAGCTGTGCTAGTGCAACTAAGCAAATAAAGAAAATCCAAGGCCACAGAAGCTGAAAAGCTTCTTTCTCAGTGAGAGAACGTTGCTCAAAGCAATTTGAAGAGTAAAACTCAAGTACAAGAAAAATGTTTCTTTTTCATGAAATGACATGTAATTTGCAATGCAGAAGACAGATTTTCATTAGTTAGAGCTTTTTTGTTTAGAAAGTTATGTTAGAGCTACAGTGCTCAGAAACACTGTTTTGGAGCTTCTGAGAACACTAAAAGCTGTGCTAGTGCAACTAAGCAAATGAAGAGAATCCAAGGCCACAGAAGCTGAAAAGCTTCTTTCTCAGTGAGAGAACGTTGCTCAAAGCAATTTGAAGAGTAAAACTCAAGTACAAGAAAAATCTTTCTTTTTCATGAAATGACATGTAATTTGCAATGCAGAAGACAGATTTTCATTAGTTAGAGCTGTTTTGTTTAGAAAGTTATGTTAGAGCTAAAGTGCTCAGAAACACTGTTTTGGAGCTTCTGAGAACACTAAAAGCTGTGCTAGTGCAACTAAGCAAATGAAGAGAATCCAAGGCCACAGAAGCTGAAAAGCTTCTTTCTCAGTGAGAGAAAGTTCAAATTTGAAGCAATTTGAAGAGTAAAACTCAAGTACAAGAAAAATGATTCTTTATCATGAAATGACATATAATTTGCAATGCAGAAGAAAGATTTTCATTAGTTAGAGCTTTTTTGTTTAGAAAGTTATGTTAGAGCTACAGTGCTCAGAAACACTGTTTTAGAGCGTCTGAGAACACTAAAAGCTGTGCTAGTGCAACTAAGCAAATGAAGAAAATCCAAGGCCATAGAAGCTGAAAACCTTCTTTCTCAATGAGAGAACGTTGCTCAAAGCAATTTGAAGAGTAAAACTCAAGTACAAGAAAAATGTTTCTTTATCATGAAATGACATGTAATTTGCAATGCAGTATACAGATTTTCATTAGTTAGAGCTTTTTTGTTTAGAAAGTTATGTTAGAGCTACAGTGCTCAGAAACACTGTTTTAGAGCGTCTGAGAACACCAAAAGCTGTGCTAGTGCAACTAAGCAAATAAAGAAAATCCAAGGCCACAGAAGCTGAAAAGCTTCTTTCTCAGTGAGAGAATGTTGCTCAAAGCAATTTGAAGAGTAAAACTCAAGTACAAGAAAAATGTTTCTTTTTCATGAAATGACATGTAATTTGCAATGCAGTAGACAGATTTTCATTAGTTAGAGCTTTTTTGTTTAGAAAGTTATGTTAGAGCTACAGTGCTCAGAAACACTGTTTTAGAGCGTCTGAGAACACCAAAAGCTGTGCTAGTGCAACTAAGCAAATGAAGAAAATCCAAGGCCACAGAAGCTGAAAAGCTTTTCTCAGTGAGAGAACGTTGCTCAAAGCAATTTGAAGAGTAAAACTCAAGTACAAGAAAAATCTTTCTTTTTCATGAAATGACATGTAATTTGCAATGCAGAAGACAGATTTTCATTAGTTAGAGCTTTTTTGTTTAGAAAGTTATGTTAGAGCTACAGTGCTCAGAAACACTGTTTTGGAGCTTCTGAGAACACTAAAAGCTGTGCTAGTGCAACTAAGCAAATGAAGAGAATCCAAGGCCACAGAAGCTGAAAAGCTTCTTTCTCAGTGAGAGAACGTTGCTCAAAGCAATTTGAAGAGTAAAACTCAAGTACAAGAAAAATGTTTCTTTATCATGAAATGACATGTAATTTGCAATGCAGTATACAGATTTTCATTAGTTAGAGCTTTTTTGTTTAGAAAGTTATGTTAGAGCTACAGTGCTCAGAAACACTGTTTTAGAGCGTCTGAGAACACCAAAAGCTGTGCTAGTGCAACTAAGCAAATAAAGAAAATCCAAGGCCACAGAAGCTGAAAAGCTTCTTTCTCAGTGAGAGAACGTTGCTCAAAGCAATTTGAAGAGTAAAACTCAAGTACAAGAAAAATGTTTCTTTTTCATGAAATGACATGTAATTTGCAATGCAGAAGACAGATTTTCATTAGTTAGAGCTTTTTTGTTTAGAAAGTTATGTTAGAGCTACAGTGCTCAGAAACACTGTTTTGGAGCTTCTGAGAACACTAAAAGCTGTGCTAGTGCAACTAAGCAAATGAAGAGAATCCAAGGCCACAGAAGCTGAAAAGCTTCTTTCTCAGTGAGAGAACGTTGCTCAAAGCAATTTGAAGAGTAAAACTCAAGTACAAGAAAAATCTTTCTTTTTCATGAAATGACATGTAATTTGCAATGCAGAAGACAGATTTTCATTAGTTAGAGCTGTTTTGTTTAGAAAGTTATGTTAGAGCTAAAGTGCTCAGAAACACTGTTTTGGAGCTTCTGAGAACACTAAAAGCTGTGCTAGTGCAACTAAGCAAATGAAGAGAATCCAAGGCCACAGAAGCTGAAAAGCTTCTTTCTCAGTGAGAGAAAGTTCAAATTTGAAGCAATTTGAAGAGTAAAACTCAAGTACAAGAAAAATGATTCTTTATCATGAAATGACATATAATTTGCAATGCAGAAGAAAGATTTTCATTAGTTAGAGCTTTTTTGTTTAGAAAGTTATGTTAGAGCTACAGTGCTCAGAAACACTGTTTTAGAGCGTCTGAGAACACTAAAAGCTGTGCTAGTGCAACTAAGCAAATGAAGAAAATCCAAGGCCATAGAAGCTGAAAAGCTTCTTTCTCAGTGAGAGAACGTTGCTCAAAGCAATTTGAAGAGTAAAACTCAAGTACAAGAAAAATGTTTCTTTATCATGAAATGACATGTAATTTGCAATGCAGTATACAGATTTTCATTAGTTAGAGCTTTTTTGTTTAGAAAGTTATGTTAGAGCTACAGTGCTCAGAAACACTGTTTTAGAGCGTCTGAGAACACCAAAAGCTGTGCTAGTGCAACTAAGCAAATAAAGAAAATCCAAGGCCACAGAAGCTGAAAAGCTTCTTTCTCAGTGAGAGAACGTTGCTCAAAGCAATTTGAAGAGTAAAACTCAAGTACAAGAAAAATGTTTCTTTTTCATGAAATGACATGTAATTTGCAATGCAGAAGACAGATTTTCATTAGTTAGAGCTTTTTTGTTTAGAAAGTTATGTTAGAGCTACAGTGCTCAGAAACACTGTTTTGGAGCTTCTGAGAACACTAAAAGCTGTGCTAGTGCAACTAAGCAAATGAAGAGAATCCAAGGCCACAGAAGCTGAAAAGCTTCTTTCTCAGTGAGAGAACGTTGCTCAAAGCAATTTGAAGAGTAAAACTCAAGTACAAGAAAAATCTTTCTTTTTCATGAAATGACATGTAATTTGCAATGCAGAAGACAGATTTTCATTAGTTAGAGCTGTTTTGTTTAGAAAGTTATGTTAGAGCTAAAGTGCTCAGAAACACTGTTTTGGAGCTTCTGAGAACACTAAAAGCTGTGCTAGTGCAACTAAGCAAATGAAGAGAATCCAAGGCCACAGAAGCTGAAAAGCTTCTTTCTCAGTGAGAGAACGTTGCTCAAAGCAATTTGAAGAGTAAAACTCAAGTACAAGAAAAATGTTTCTTTTTCATGAAATGACATGTAATTTGCAATGCAGAAGACAGCTTTTCATTAGTTAGAACTTTTTTGTTTAGAAAGTTATGTTAGAGCTACAGTGCTCAGAAACACTGTTTTGGAGCTTCTAAGAACACTAAAAGCTGTGCTAGTGCAACTAAACAAATGAAGAGAATCCAAGGCCACAGAAGCTGAAAAGCTTCTTTTTCAGTGACAGAAAGTTGCTCAAATCAATTTGAAGAGTAAAACTCAAGTACAAGAAAAATGATTCTTTATCATGAAATGACATATAATTTGCAATGCAGAAGACAGATTTTCATTAGTTAGAGCTTTTTTGTTTAGAAAGTTATGTTAGAGCTACAGTGCTCAGAAACACTGTTTTAGAGCTTCTTAGAACACTAAAAGCTGTGCTAAGTGCAACTAAGCAAATTAAGAAATCCAATGCCACAGAAGCTGAAAAGCTTCTTTCTCAGTGAGAGAAAGTTGCTCAAAGCAGTTTGAAGAGTAAAACTCAAGTACAAGAAAAATCTTTCTTTTTCATGAAATGACATGTAATTTGCAATGCAGAAGACAGATTTTCATTAGTTAGAGCTTTTTTGTTTAGAAAGTTATGTTAGAGCTGCAGTGCTCAGAAACACTGTTTTAGAGCTTCTGAGAACACTAAAAGCTGTGCTAGTGCAACTAAGCAAATGAAGAAAATCCAAGGCCATAGAAGCTGAAAAGCTTCTTTCTCAGTGAGAGAACGTTGCTCAAAGCAATTTGAAGAGTAAAACTCAAGTACAAGAAAAATGTTTCTTTATCATGAAATGACATGTAATTTGCAATGCAGAAGACAGATTTTCATTAGTTAGAGCTTTTTTGTTTAGAAAGTTATGTTAGAGCTACAGTGCTCAGAAACACTGTTTTGGAGCTTCTGAGAACACTAAAAGCTGTGCTAGTGCAACTAAGCAAATGAAGAGAATCCAAGGCCACAGAAGCTGAAAAGCTTCTTTCTCAGTGAGAGAATGTTGCTCAAAGCAATTTGAAGAGTAAAACTCAAGTACAAGAAAAATGTTTCTTTTTCATGAAATGACATGTAATTTGCAATGCAGTAGACAGATTTTCATTAGTTAGAGCTTTTTTGTTTAGAAAGTTATGTTAGAGCTACAGTGCTCAGAAACACTGTTTTAGAGCGTCTGAGAACACCAAAAGCTGTGCTAGTGCAACTAAGCAAATGAAGAAAATCCAAGGCCACAGAAGCTGAAAAGCTTTTCTCAGTGAGAGAACGTTGCTCAAAGCAATTTGAAGAGTAAAACTCAAGTACAAGAAAAATCTTTCTTTTTCATGAAATGACATGTAATTTGCAATGCAGAAGACAGATTTTCATTAGTTAGAGCTTTTTTGTTTAGAAAGTTATGTTAGAGCTACAGTGCTCAGAAACACTGTTTTAGAGCGTCTGAGAACACCAAAAGCTGTGCTAGTGCAACTAAGCAAATAAAGAAAATCCAAGGCCACAGAAGCTGAAAAGCTTCTTTCTCAGTGAGAGAACGTTGCTCAAAGCAATTTGAAGAGTAAAACTCAAGTACAAGAAAAATGTTTCTTTTTCATGAAATGACATGTAATTTGCAATGCAGAAGACAGATTTTCATTAGTTAGAGCTTTTTTGTTTAGAAAGTTATGTTAGAGCTACAGTGCTCAGAAACACTGTTTTGGAGCTTCTGAGAACACTAAAAGCTGTGCTAGTGCAACTAAGCAAATGAAGAGAATCCAAGGCCACAGAAGCTGAAAAGCTTCTTTCTCAGTGAGAGAACGTTGCTCAAAGCAATTTGAAGAGTAAAACTCAAGTACAAGAAAAATCTTTCTTTTTCATGAAATGACATGTAATTTGCAATGCAGAAGACAGATTTTCATTAGTTAGAGCTGTTTTGTTTAGAAAGTTATGTTAGAGCTAAAGTGCTCAGAAACACTGTTTTGGAGCTTCTGAGAACACTAAAAGCTGTGCTAGTGCAACTAAGCAAATGAAGAGAATCCAAGGCCACAGAAGCTGAAAAGCTTCTTTCTCAGTGAGAGAAAGTTCAAATTTGAAGCAATTTGAAGAGTAAAACTCAAGTACAAGAAAAATGATTCTTTATCATGAAATGACATATAATTTGCAATGCAGAAGAAAGATTTTCATTAGTTAGAGCTTTTTTGTTTAGAAAGTTATGTTAGAGCTACAGTGCTCAGAAACACTGTTTTAGAGCGTCTGAGAACACTAAAAGCTGTGCTAGTGCAACTAAGCAAATGAAGAAAATCCAAGGCCATAGAAGCTGAAAAGCTTCTTTCTCAGTGAGAGAACGTTGCTCAAAGCAATTTGAAGAGTAAAACTCAAGTACAAGAAAAATCTTTCTTTTTCATGAAATGACATGTAATTTGCAATGCAGAAGACAGATTTTCATTAGTTAGAGCTTTTTTGTTTAGAAAGTTATGTTAGAGCTACAGTGCTCAGAAACACTGTTTTGGAGCTTCTGAGAACACTAAAAGCTGTGCTAGTGCAACTAAGCAAATGAAGAGAATCCAAGGCCACAGAAGCTGAAAAGCTTCTTTCTCAGTGAGAGAACGTTGCTCAAAGCAATTTGAAGAGTAAAACTCAAGTACAAGAAAAATGTTTCTTTATCATGAAATGACATGTAATTTGCAATGCAGTAGACAGATTTTCATTAGTTAGAGCTTTTTTGTTTAGAAAGTTATGTTAGAGCTACAGTGCTCAGAAACACTGTTTTGGAGCTTCTGAGAACACTAAAAGCTGTGCTAGTGCAACTAAGCAAATGAAGAGAATCCAAGGCCACAGAAGCTGAAAATTTTCTTTCTCAGTGAGAGAACGTTGCTCAAAGCAATTTGAAGAGTAAAACTCAAGTACAAGAAAAATGTTTCTTTATCATGAAATGACATGTAATTTGCAATGCAGTAGACAGATTTCATTAGTTAGAGCTTTTTTGTTTAGAAAGTTATGTTAGAGCTACAGTGCTCAGAAACACTGTTTTTGAGCTTCTGAGAACACTAAAAGCTGTGCTAGTGCAACTAAGCAAATGAAGAGAATCCAAGGCCACAGAAGCTGAAAAGCTTCTTTCTCAGTGAGAGAACGTTGCTCAAAGCAATTTGAAGAGTAAAACTCAAGTACAAGAAAAATCTTTCTTTTTCATGAAATGACATGTAATTTGCAATGCAGAAGACAGATTTTCATTAGTTAGAGCTTTTTTGTTTAGAAAGTTATGTTAGAGCTACAGTGCTCAGAAACACTGTTTTTGAGCTTCTGAGAACACTAAAAGCTGTGCTAGTGCAACTAAGCAAATGAAGAGAATCCAAGGCCACAGAAGCTGAAAAGCTTCTTTCTCAGTGAGAGAACGTTGCTCAAAGCAATTTGAAGAGTAAAACTCAAGTACAAGAAAAATGTTTCTTTATCATGAAATGACATGTAATTTGCAATGCAGTAGACAGATTTTCATTAGTTAGAGCTTTTTTGTTTGGAAAATTATGTTAGAGCTACAGTTCTCAGAAACACTGTTTTAGAGCGTCTGAGAACACCAAAAGCTGTGCTAGTGCAACTAAGCAAATGAAGAAAATCCAAGGCCATAGAAGCTGAAAAGCTTCTTTCTCAGTGAGAGAACGTTGCTCAAAGCAATTTGAAGAGTAAAACTCAAGTACAAGAAAAATCTTTCTTTTTCATGAAATGACATGTAATTTGCAATGCAGAAGACAGATTTTCATTAGTTAGAGCTTTTTTGTTTAGAAAGTTATGTTAGAGCTACAGTGCTCAGAAACACTTTTTTTGAGCTTCTGAGAACACTAAAAGCTGTGCTAGTGCAACTAAGCAAATGAAGAGAATCCAAGGCCACAGAAGCTGAAAAGCTTCTTTCTCAGTGAGAGAACGTTGCTCAAAGCAATTTGAAGAGTAAAACTCAAGTACAAGAAAAATGTTTCTTTATCATGAAATGACATGTAATTTGCAATGCAGTAGACAGATTTTCATTAGTTAGAGCTTTTTTGTTTAGAAAGTTATGTTAGAGCTACAGTGCTCAGAAACACTGTTTTGGAGCTTCTGAGAACACCAAAAGCTGTGCTAGTGCAACTAAGCAAATGAAGAGAATCCAAGGCCACAGAAGCTGAAAAGCTTCTTTCTCAGTGAGAGAACGTTGCTCAAAGCAATTTGAAGAGTAAAACTCAAGTACAAGAAAAATGTTTCTTTATCATGAAATGACATGTAATTTGCAATGCAGTAGACAGATTTTCATTAGTTAGAGCTTTTTTGTTTAGAAAGTTATGTTAGAGCTACAGTGCTCAGAAACACTGTTTTGGAGCTTCTGAGAACATTAAAAGCTGTGCTAGAGCAACTAAGCAAATGAAGAGAATCCAAGGCCACATAAGCTGAAAAGCTTCTTTCTCAGTGAGAGAACGTTGCTCAAAGCAATTTGAAGAGTAAAACTCAAGTACAAGAAAAATCTTTCTTTTTCATGAAATGACATGTAATTTGCAATGCAGAAGACAGATTTTCATTAGTTAGAGCTTTTTTGTTTAGAAAGTTATGTTAGAGCTACAGTGCTCAGAAACACTGTTTTGGAGCTTCTGAGAACACTAAAAGCTGTGCTAGTGCAACTAAGCAAATGAAGAGAATCCAAGGCCACAGAAGCTGAAAAGCTTCTTTCTCAGTGAGAGAACGTTGCTCAAAGCAATTTGAAGAGTAAAACTCAAGTACAAGAAAAATGTTTCTTTTTCATGAAATGACATGTAATTTGCAATGCAGAAGACAGCTTTTCATTAGTTAGAGCTTTTTTGTTTAGAAAGTTATGTTAGAGCTACAGTGCTCAGAAACACTGTTTTGGAGCTTCTAAGAACACTAAAAGCTGTGCTAGTGCAACTAAACAAATGAAGAGAATCCAAGGCCACAGAAGCTGAAAAGCTTCTTTTTCAGTGACAGAAAGTTGCTCAAATCAATTTGAAGAGTAAAACTCAAGTACAAGAAAAATGATTCTTTATCATGAAATGACATATAATTTGCAATGCAGAAGACAGATTTTCATTAGTTAGAGCTTTTTTGTTTAGAAAGTTATGTTAGAGCTACAGTGCTCAGAAACACTGTTTTGGAGCGTCTGAGAACACTAAAAGCTGTGCTAGTGCAACTAAGCAAATGAAGAGAATCCAAGGCTACAGAAGCTGAAAAGCTTCTTTCTCAGTGAGAGAATGTTGCTCAAAGCAATTTGAAGAGTAAAACTCAAGTACAAGAAAAATGTTTCTTTTTCATGAAATGACATGTAATTTGCAATGCAGTAGACAGATTTTCATTAGTTAGAGCTTTTTTGTTTAGAAAGTTATGTTAGAGCTACAGTGCTCAGAAACACTGTTTTAGAGCGTCTGAGAACACCAAAAGCTGTGCTAGTGCAACTAAGCAAATGAAGAAAATCCAAGGCCACAGAAGCTGAAAAGCTTTTCTCAGTGAGAGAACGTTGCTCAAAGCAATTTGAAGAGTAAAACTCAAGTACAAGAAAAATCTTTCTTTTTCATGAAATGACATGTAATTTGCAATGCAGAAGACAGATTTTCATTAGTTAGAGCTTTTTTGTTTAGAAAGTTATGTTAGAGCTACAGTGCTCAGAAACACTGTTTTGGAGCTTCTGAGAACACTAAAAGCTGTGCTAGTGCAACTAAGCAAATGAAGAGAATCCAAGGCCACAGAAGCTGAAAAGCTTCTTTCTCAGTGAGAGAACGTTGCTCAAAGCAATTTGAAGAGTAAAACTCAAGTACAAGAAAAATGTTTCTTTATCATGAAATGACATGTAATTTGCAATGCAGTATACAGATTTTCATTAGTTAGAGCTTTTTTGTTTAGAAAGTTATGTTAGAGCTACAGTGCTCAGAAACACTGTTTTAGAGCGTCTGAGAACACCAAAAGCTGTGCTAGTGCAACTAAGCAAATAAAGAAAATCCAAGGCCACAGAAGCTGAAAAGCTTCTTTCTCAGTGAGAGAACGTTGCTCAAAGCAATTTGAAGAGTAAAACTCAAGTACAAGAAAAATGTTTCTTTTTCATGAAATGACATGTAATTTGCAATGCAGAAGACAGATTTTCATTAGTTAGAGCTTTTTTGTTTAGAAAGTTATGTTAGAGCTACAGTGCTCAGAAACACTGTTTTGGAGCTTCTGAGAACACTAAAAGCTGTGCTAGTGCAACTAAGCAAATGAAGAGAATCCAAGGCCACAGAAGCTGAAAAGCTTCTTTCTCAGTGAGAGAACGTTGCTCAAAGCAATTTGAAGAGTAAAACTCAAGTACAAGAAAAATCTTTCTTTTTCATGAAATGACATGTAATTTGCAATGCAGAAGACAGATTTTCATTAGTTAGAGCTGTTTTGTTTAGAAAGTTATGTTAGAGCTAAAGTGCTCAGAAACACTGTTTTGGAGCTTCTGAGAACACTAAAAGCTGTGCTAGTGCAACTAAGCAAATGAAGAGAATCCAAGGCCACAGAAGCTGAAAAGCTTCTTTCTCAGTGAGAGAAAGTTCAAATTTGAAGCAATTTGAAGAGTAAAACTCAAGTACAAGAAAAATGATTCTTTATCATGAAATGACATATAATTTGCAATGCAGAAGAAAGATTTTCATTAGTTAGAGCTTTTTTGTTTAGAAAGTTATGTTAGAGCTACAGTGCTCAGAAACACTGTTTTAGAGCGTCTGAGAACACTAAAAGCTGTGCTAGTGCAACTAAGCAAATGAAGAAAATCCAAGGCCATAGAAGCTGAAAACCTTCTTTCTCAATGAGAGAACGTTGCTCAAAGCAATTTGAAGAGTAAAACTCAAGTACAAGAAAAATGTTTCTTTATCATGAAATGACATGTAATTTGCAATGCAGTATACAGATTTTCATTAGTTAGAGCTTTTTTGTTTAGAAAGTTATGTTAGAGCTACAGTGCTCAGAAACACTGTTTTAGAGCGTCTGAGAACACCAAAAGCTGTGCTAGTGCAACTAAGCAAATAAAGAAAATCCAAGGCCACAGAAGCTGAAAAGCTTCTTTCTCAGTGAGAGAATGTTGCTCAAAGCAATTTGAAGAGTAAAACTCAAGTACAAGAAAAATGTTTCTTTTTCATGAAATGACATGTAATTTGCAATGCAGTAGACAGATTTTCATTAGTTAGAGCTTTTTTGTTTAGAAAGTTATGTTAGAGCTACAGTGCTCAGAAACACTGTTTTAGAGCGTCTGAGAACACCAAAAGCTGTGCTAGTGCAACTAAGCAAATGAAGAAAATCCAAGGCCACAGAAGCTGAAAAGCTTTTCTCAGTGAGAGAACGTTGCTCAAAGCAATTTGAAGAGTAAAACTCAAGTACAAGAAAAATCTTTCTTTTTCATGAAATGACATGTAATTTGCAATGCAGAAGACAGATTTTCATTAGTTAGAGCTTTTTTGTTTAGAAAGTTATGTTAGAGCTACAGTGCTCAGAAACACTGTTTTGGAGCTTCTGAGAACACTAAAAGCTGTGCTAGTGCAACTAAGCAAATGAAGAGAATCCAAGGCCACAGAAGCTGAAAAGCTTCTTTCTCAGTGAGAGAACGTTGCTCAAAGCAATTTGAAGAGTAAAACTCAAGTACAAGAAAAATGTTTCTTTATCATGAAATGACATGTAATTTGCAATGCAGTATACAGATTTTCATTAGTTAGAGCTTTTTTGTTTAGAAAGTTATGTTAGAGCTACAGTGCTCAGAAACACTGTTTTAGAGCGTCTGAGAACACCAAAAGCTGTGCTAGTGCAACTAAGCAAATAAAGAAAATCCAAGGCCACAGAAGCTGAAAAGCTTCTTTCTCAGTGAGAGAACGTTGCTCAAAGCAATTTGAAGAGTAAAACTCAAGTACAAGAAAAATGTTTCTTTTTCATGAAATGACATGTAATTTGCAATGCAGAAGACAGATTTTCATTAGTTAGAGCTTTTTTGTTTAGAAAGTTATGTTAGAGCTACAGTGCTCAGAAACACTGTTTTGGAGCTTCTGAGAACACTAAAAGCTGTGCTAGTGCAACTAAGCAAATGAAGAGAATCCAAGGCCACAGAAGCTGAAAAGCTTCTTTCTCAGTGAGAGAACGTTGCTCAAAGCAATTTGAAGAGTAAAACTCAAGTACAAGAAAAATCTTTCTTTTTCATGAAATGACATGTAATTTGCAATGCAGAAGACAGATTTTCATTAGTTAGAGCTGTTTTGTTTAGAAAGTTATGTTAGAGCTAAAGTGCTCAGAAACACTGTTTTGGAGCTTCTGAGAACACTAAAAGCTGTGCTAGTGCAACTAAGCAAATGAAGAGAATCCAAGGCCACAGAAGCTGAAAAGCTTCTTTCTCAGTGAGAGAAAGTTCAAATTTGAAGCAATTTGAAGAGTAAAACTCAAGTACAAGAAAAATGATTCTTTATCATGAAATGACATATAATTTGCAATGCAGAAGAAAGATTTTCATTAGTTAGAGCTTTTTTGTTTAGAAAGTTATGTTAGAGCTACAGTGCTCAGAAACACTGTTTTAGAGCGTCTGAGAACACTAAAAGCTGTGCTAGTGCAACTAAGCAAATGAAGAAAATCCAAGGCCATAGAAGCTGAAAAGCTTCTTTCTCAGTGAGAGAACGTTGCTCAAAGCAATTTGAAGAGTAAAACTCAAGTACAAGAAAAATGTTTCTTTATCATGAAATGACATGTAATTTGCAATGCAGTATACAGATTTTCATTAGTTAGAGCTTTTTTGTTTAGAAAGTTATGTTAGAGCTACAGTGCTCAGAAACACTGTTTTAGAGCGTCTGAGAACACCAAAAGCTGTGCTAGTGCAACTAAGCAAATAAAGAAAATCCAAGGCCACAGAAGCTGAAAAGCTTCTTTCTCAGTGAGAGAACGTTGCTCAAAGCAATTTGAAGAGTAAAACTCAAGTACAAGAAAAATGTTTCTTTTTCATGAAATGACATGTAATTTGCAATGCAGAAGACAGATTTTCATTAGTTAGAGCTTTTTTGTTTAGAAAGTTATGTTAGAGCTACAGTGCTCAGAAACACTGTTTTGGAGCTTCTGAGAACACTAAAAGCTGTGCTAGTGCAACTAAGCAAATGAAGAGAATCCAAGGCCACAGAAGCTGAAAAGCTTCTTTCTCAGTGAGAGAACGTTGCTCAAAGCAATTTGAAGAGTAAAACTCAAGTACAAGAAAAATCTTTCTTTTTCATGAAATGACATGTAATTTGCAATGCAGAAGACAGATTTTCATTAGTTAGAGCTGTTTTGTTTAGAAAGTTATGTTAGAGCTAAAGTGCTCAGAAACACTGTTTTGGAGCTTCTGAGAACACTAAAAGCTGTGCTAGTGCAACTAAGCAAATGAAGAGAATCCAAGGCCACAGAAGCTGAAAAGCTTCTTTCTCAGTGAGAGAACGTTGCTCAAAGCAATTTGAAGAGTAAAACTCAAGTACAAGAAAAATGTTTCTTTTTCATGAAATGACATGTAATTTGCAATGCAGAAGACAGCTTTTCATTAGTTAGAACTTTTTTGTTTAGAAAGTTATGTTAGAGCTACAGTGCTCAGAAACACTGTTTTGGAGCTTCTAAGAACACTAAAAGCTGTGCTAGTGCAACTAAACAAATGAAGAGAATCCAAGGCCACAGAAGCTGAAAAGCTTCTTTTTCAGTGACAGAAAGTTGCTCAAATCAATTTGAAGAGTAAAACTCAAGTACAAGAAAAATGATTCTTTATCATGAAATGACATATAATTTGCAATGCAGAAGACAGATTTTCATTAGTTAGAGCTTTTTTGTTTAGAAAGTTATGTTAGAGCTACAGTGCTCAGAAACACTGTTTTAGAGCTTCTTAGAACACTAAAAGCTGTGCTAAGTGCAACTAAGCAAATTAAGAAATCCAATGCCACAGAAGCTGAAAAGCTTCTTTCTCAGTGAGAGAAAGTTGCTCAAAGCAGTTTGAAGAGTAAAACTCAAGTACAAGAAAAATCTTTCTTTTTCATGAAATGACATGTAATTTGCAATGCAGAAGACAGATTTTCATTAGTTAGAGCTTTTTTGTTTAGAAAGTTATGTTAGAGCTGCAGTGCTCAGAAACACTGTTTTAGAGCTTCTGAGAACACTAAAAGCTGTGCTAGTGCAACTAAGCAAATGAAGAAAATCCAAGGCCATAGAAGCTGAAAAGCTTCTTTCTCAGTGAGAGAACGTTGCTCAAAGCAATTTGAAGAGTAAAACTCAAGTACAAGAAAAATGTTTCTTTATCATGAAATGACATGTAATTTGCAATGCAGAAGACAGATTTTCATTAGTTAGAGCTTTTTTGTTTAGAAAGTTATGTTAGAGCTACAGTGCTCAGAAACACTGTTTTGGAGCTTCTGAGAACACTAAAAGCTGTGCTAGTGCAACTAAGCAAATGAAGAGAATCCAAGGCCACAGAAGCTGAAAAGCTTCTTTCTCAGTGAGAGAACGTTGCTCAAAGCAATTTGAAGAGTAAAACTCAAGTACAAGAAAAAAGTTTCTTTATCATGAAATGACATGTAATTTGCAATGCAGTATACAGATTTTCATTAGTTAGAGCTTTTTTGTTTAGAAAGTTATGTTAGAGCTACAGTGCTCAGAAACACTGTTTTAGAGCGTCTGAGAACACCAAAAGCTGTGCTAGTGCAACTAAGCAAATAAAGAAAATCCAAGGCCACAGAAGCTGAAAAGCTTCCTTCTCAGTGAGAGAACGTTGCTCAAAGCAATTTGAAGAGTAAAACTCAAGTACAAGAAAAATCTTTCTTTTTCATGAAATGACATGTAATTTGCAATGCAGAAGACAGATTTTCATTAGTTAGAGCTTTTTTGTTTAGAAAGTTATGTTAGAGATACAGTGCTCAGAAACACTGTTTTAGAGCGTCTGAGAACACTAAAAGCTGTGCTAGTGCAAATAAGCAAATGAAGAGAATCCAAGGCCACAGAAGCTGAAAAGCTTCTTTCTCAGTGAGAGAATGTTGCTCAAAGCTATTTGAAGAGTAAAACTCAAGTACAAGAAAAATGTTTCTTTTTCATGAAATGACATGTAATTTGCAATGCAGAAAACAGATTTTCATTAGTTAGAGCTTTTTTGTTTAGAAAGTTATGTTAGAGCTAAAGTGCTCAGAAACACTGTTTTGGAGCTTCTGAGAACACCAAAAGCTGTGCTAGTGCAACTAAGCAAATAAAGAAAATCCAAGGCCACAGAAGCTGAAAAGCTTCTTTCTCAGTGAGAGAACGTTGCTCAAAGCAATTTGAAGAGTAAAACTCAAGTACAAGAAAAATGTTTCTTTTTCATGAAATGACATGTAATTTGCAATGCAGAAGACAGATTTTCATTAGTTAGAGCTTTTTTGTTTAGAAAGTTATGTTAGAGCTACAGTGCTCAGAAACACTGTTTTGGAGCTTCTGAGAACACTAAAAGCTGTGCTAGTGCAACTAAGCAAATGAAGAGAATCCAAGGCCACAGAAGCTGAAAAGCTTCTTTCTCAGTGAGAGAACGTTGCTCAAAGCAATTTGAAGAGTAAAACTCAAGTACAAGAAAAATCTTTCTTTTTCATGAAATGACATGTAATTTGCAATGCAGAAGACAGATTTTCATTAGTTAGAGCTGTTTTGTTTAGAAAGTTATGTTAGAGCTAAAGTGCTCAGAAACACTGTTTTGGAGCTTCTGAGAACACTAAAAGCTGTGCTAGTGCAACTAAGCAAATGAAGAGAATCCAAGGCCACAGAAGCTGAAAAGCTTCTTTCTCAGTGAGAGAACGTTGCTCAAAGCAATTTGAAGAGTAAAACTCAAGTACAAGAAAAATGTTTCTTTTTCATGAAATGACATGTAATTTGCAATGCAGAAGACAGCTTTTCATTAGTTAGAACTTTTTTGTTTAGAAAGTTATGTTAGAGCTACAGTGCTCAGAAACACTGTTTTGGAGCTTCTAAGAACACTAAAAGCTGTGCTAGTGCAACTAAACAAATGAAGAGAATCCAAGGCCACAGAAGCTGAAAAGCTTCTTTTTCAGTGACAGAAAGTTGCTCAAATCAATTTGAAGAGTAAAACTCAAGTACAAGAAAAATGATTCTTTATCATGAAATGACATATAATTTGCAATGCAGAAGACAGATTTTCATTAGTTAGAGCTTTTTTGTTTAGAAAGTTATGTTAGAGCTACAGTGCTCAGAAACACTGTTTTAGAGCTTCTTAGAACACTAAAAGCTGTGCTAAGTGCAACTAAGCAAATTAAGAAATCCAATGCCACAGAAGCTGAAAAGCTTCTTTCTCAGTGAGAGAAAGTTGCTCAAAGCAGTTTGAAGAGTAAAACTCAAGTACAAGAAAAATCTTTCTTTTTCATGAAATGACATGTAATTTGCAATGCAGAAGACAGATTTTCATTAGTTAGAGCTTTTTTGTTTAGAAAGTTATGTTAGAGCTGCAGTGCTCAGAAACACTGTTTTAGAGCTTCTGAGAACACTAAAAGCTGTGCTAGTGCAACTAAGCAAATGAAGAAAATCCAAGGCCATAGAAGCTGAAAAGCTTCTTTCTCAGTGAGAGAACGTTGCTCAAAGCAATTTGAAGAGTAAAACTCAAGTACAAGAAAAATGTTTCTTTATCATGAAATGACATGTAATTTGCAATGCAGAAGACAGATTTTCATTAGTTAGAGCTTTTTTGTTTAGAAAGTTATGTTAGAGCTACAGTGCTCAGAAACACTGTTTTGGAGCTTCTGAGAACACTAAAAGCTGTGCTAGTGCAACTAAGCAAATGAAGAGAATCCAAGGCCACAGAAGCTGAAAAGCTTCTTTCTCAGTGAGAGAACGTTGCTCAAAGCAATTTGAAGAGTAAAACTCAAGTACAAGAAAAAAGTTTCTTTATCATGAAATGACATGTAATTTGCAATGCAGTATACAGATTTTCATTAGTTAGAGCTTTTTTGTTTAGAAAGTTATGTTAGAGCTACAGTGCTCAGAAACACTGTTTTAGAGCGTCTGAGAACACCAAAAGCTGTGCTAGTGCAACTAAGCAAATAAAGAAAATCCAAGGCCACAGAAGCTGAAAAGCTTCCTTCTCAGTGAGAGAACGTTGCTCAAAGCAATTTGAAGAGTAAAACTCAAGTACAAGAAAAATCTTTCTTTTTCATGAAATGACATGTAATTTGCAATGCAGAAGACAGATTTTCATTAGTTAGAGCTTTTTTGTTTAGAAAGTTATGTTAGAGATACAGTGCTCAGAAACACTGTTTTAGAGCGTCTGAGAACACTAAAAGCTGTGCTAGTGCAAATAAGCAAATGAAGAGAATCCAAGGCCACAGAAGCTGAAAAGCTTCTTTCTCAGTGAGAGAATGTTGCTCAAAGCTATTTGAAGAGTAAAACTCAAGTACAAGAAAAATGTTTCTTTTTCATGAAATGACATGTAATTTGCAATGCAGAAAACAGATTTTCATTAGTTAGAGCTTTTTTGTTTAGAAAGTTATGTTAGAGCTAAAGTGCTCAGAAACACTGTTTTGGAGCTTCTGAGAACACTAAAAGCTGTGCTAGTGCAACTAAGCAAATGAAGAGAATCCAAGGCCACAGAAGCTGAAAAGCTTCTTTCTCAGTGAGAGAAAGTTCAAATTTGAAGCAATTTGAAGAGTAAAACTCAAGTACAAGAAAAATGATTCTTTATCATGAAATGACATATAATTTGCAATGCAGAAGAAAGATTTTCATTAGTTAGAGCTTTTTTGTTTAGAAAGTTATGTTAGAGCTACAGTGCTCAGAAACACTGTTTTAGAGCGTCTGAGAACACTAAAAGCTGTGCTAGTGCAACTAAGCAAATGAAGAAAATCCAAGGCCATAGAAGCTGAAAAGCTTCTTTCTCAGTGAGAGAACGTTGCTCAAAGCAATTTGAAGAGTAAAACTCAAGTACAAGAAAAATCTTTCTTTTTCATGAAATGACATGTAATTTGCAATGCAGAAGACAGATTTTCATTAGTTAGAGCTTTTTTGTTTAGAAAGTTATGTTAGAGCTACAGTGCTCAGAAACACTGTTTTGGAGCTTCTGAGAACACTAAAAGCTGTGCTAGTGCAACTAAGCAAATGAAGAGAATCCAAGGCCACAGAAGCTGAAAATTTTATTTCTCAGTGAGAGAACGTTGCTCAAAGCAATTTGAAGAGTAAAACTCAAGTACAAGAAAAATGTTTCTTTATCATGAAATGACATGTAATTTGCAATGCAGTACACAGATTTCATTAGTTAGAGCTTTTTTGTTTAGAAAGTTATGTTAGAGCTACAGTGCTCAGAAACACTGTTTTGGAGCTTCTGAGAACACTAAAAGCTGTGCTAGTGCAACTAAGCAAATGAAGAGAATCCAAGGCCACAGAAGCTGAAAAGCTTCTTTCTCAGTGAGAGAACGTTGCTCAAAGCAATTTGAAGAGTAAAACTCAAGTACAAGAAAAATGTTTCTTTATCATGAAATGACATGTAATTTGCAATGCAGTAGACAGATTTTCATTAGTTAGAGCTTTTTTGTTTAGAAAGTTATGTTAGAGCTACAGTGCTCAGAAACACTGTTTTGGAGCTTCTGAGAACACTAAAAGCTGTGCTAGTGCAACTAAGCAAATGAAGAGAATCCAAGGCCACAGAAGCTGAAAATTTTATTTCTCAGTGAGAGAACGTTGCTCAAAGCAATTTGAAGAGTAAAACTCAAGTACAAGAAAAATGTTTCTTTATCATGAAATGACATGTAATTTGCAATGCAGTACACAGATTTCATTAGTTAGAGCTTTTTTGTTTAGAAAGTTATGTTAGAGCTACAGTGCTCAGAAACACTGTTTTGGAGCTTCTGAGAACACTAAAAGCTGTGCTAGTGCAACTAAGCAAATGAAGAAAATCCAAGGCCATAGAAGCTGAAAAGCTTCTTTCTCAGTGAGAGAACGTTGCTCAAAGCAATTTGAAGAGTAAAACTCAAGTACAAGAAAAATCTTTCTTTTTCATGAAATGACATGTAATTTGCAATGCAGAAGACAGATTTTCATTAGTTAGAGCTTTTTTGTTTAGAAAGTTATGTTAGAGCTACAGTGCTCAGAAACACTGTTTTTGAGCTTCTGAGAACACTAAAAGCTGTGCTAGTGCAACTAAGCAAATGAAGAGAATCCAAGGCCACAGAAGCTGAAAAGCTTCTTTCTCAGTGAGAGAACATTGCTCAAAGCAATTTGAAGAGTAAAACTCAAGTACAAGAAAAATGTTTCTTTATCATGAAATGACATGTAATTTGCAATGCAGTAGACAGATTTTCATTAGTTAGAGCTTTTTTGTTTGGAAAATTATGTTAGAGCTACAGTGCTCAGAAACACTGTTTTAGAGCGTCTGAGAACACCAAAAGCTGTGCTAGTGCAACTAAGCAAATAAAGAAAATCCAAGGCCACAGAAGCTGAAAAGCTTCATTCTCAGTGAGAGAACGTTGCTCAAAGCAATTTGAAGAGTAAAACTCAAGTACAAGAAAAATCTTTCTTTTTCATGAAATGACATGTAATTTGCAATGCAGCAGACAGATTTTCATTAGTTAGAGCTTTTTTGTTTAGAAAGTTATGTTAGAGCTACAGTGCTCAGAAACACTGTTTTGGAGCTTCTGAGAACACTAAAAGCTGTGCTAGTGCAACTAAGCAAATGAAGAGAATCCAAGGCCACAGAAGCTGAAAAGCTTCTTTCTCAGTGAGAGAACGTTGCTCAAAGCAATTTGAAGAGTAAAACTCAAGTACAAGAAAAATGTTTCTTTATCATGAAATGACATGTAATTTGCAATGCAGTAGACAGATTTTCATTAGTTAGAGCTTTTTTGTTTAGAAAGTTATGTTAGAGCTACAGTGCTCAGAAACACTGTTTTAGAGCGTCTGAGAACACCAAAAGCTGTGCTAGTGCAACTAAGCAAATGAAGAAAATCCAAGGCCACAGAAGCTGAAAAGCTTCTTTCTCAGTGAGAGAACGTTGCTCAAAGCAATTTGAAGAGTAAAACTCAAGTACAAGAAAAATCTTTCTTTTTCATGAAATGACATGTAATTTGCAATGCAGAAGACAGATTTTCATTAGTTAGAGCTTTTTTGTTTAGAAAGTTATGTTAGAGCTGCAGTGCTCAGAAACACTGTTTTGGAGCTTCTGAGAACACTAAAAGCTGTGCTAGTGCAACTAAGCAAATGAAGAAAATCCAAGGCCACAGAAGCTGAAAAGCTTCTTTCTCAGTGAGAGAACGTTGCTCAAAGCAATTTGAAGAGTAAAACTCAAGTACAAGAAAAATGTTTCTTTATCATGAAATGACATGTAATTTGCAATGCAGTAGACAGATTTTCATTAGTTAGAGCTTTTTTGTTTAGAAAGTTATGTTAGAGCTACAGTGCTCAGAAACACTGTTTTGGAGCTTCTGAGAACACTAAAAGCTGTGCTAGTGCAACTAAGCAAATGAAGAAAATCCAAGGCCATAGAAGCTGAAAAGCTTCTTTCTCAGTGAGAGAACGTTGCTCAAAGCAATTTGAAGAGTAAAACTCAAGTACAAGAAAAATCTTTCTTTTTCATGAAATGACATGTAATTTGCAATGCAGAAAACAGATTTTCATTAGTTAGAGCTTTTTTGTTTAGAAAGTTATGTTAGAGCTAAAGTGCTCAGAAACACTGTTTTGGAGCTTCTGAGAACACTAAAAGCTGTGCTAGTGCAACTAAGCAAATGAAGAGAATCCAAGGCCACAGAAGCTGAAAAGCTTTTTTCTCAGTGAGAGAAAGTTCAAATTTGAAGCAATTTGAAGAGTAAAACTCAAGTACAAGAAAAATGATTCTTTATCATGAAATGACATATAATTTGCAATGCAGAAAACAGATTTTCATTAGTTAGAGCTTTTTTGTTTAGAAAGTTATGTTAGAGCTACAGTGCTCAGAAACACTGTTTTGGAGCTTCTGAGAACACTAAAAGCTGTGCTAGTGCAACTAAGCAAATGAAGAGAATCCAAGGCCACAGAAGCTGAAAAGCTTCTTTCTCAGTGAGAGAACGTTGCTCAAAGCAATTTGAAGAGTAAAACTCAAGTACAAGAAAAAAGTTTCTTTATCATGAAATGACATGTAATTTGCAATGCAGTATACAGATTTTCATTAGTTAGAGCTTTTTTGTTTAGAAAGTTATGTTAGAGCTACAGTGCTCAGAAACACTGTTTTAGAGCGTCTGAGAACACCAAAAGCTGTGCTAGTGCAACTAAGCAAATAAAGAAAATCCAAGGCCACAGAAGCTGAAAAGCTTCCTTCTCAGTGAGAGAACGTTGCTCAAAGCAATTTGAAGAGTAAAACTCAAGTACAAGAAAAATCTTTCTTTTTCATGAAATGACATGTAATTTGCAATGCAGAAGACAGATTTTCATTAGTTAGAGCTTTTTTGTTTAGAAAGTTATGTTAGAGATACAGTGCTCAGAAACACTGTTTTAGAGCGTCTGAGAACACTAAAAGCTGTGCTAGTGCAAATAAGCAAATGAAGAGAATCCAAGGCCACAGAAGCTGAAAAGCTTCTTTCTCAGTGAGAGAATGTTGCTCAAAGCTATTTGAAGAGTAAAACTCAAGTACAAGAAAAATGTTTCTTTTTCATGAAATGACATGTAATTTGCAATGCAGAAAACAGATTTTCATTAGTTAGAGCTTTTTTGTTTAGAAAGTTATGTTAGAGCTAAAGTGCTCAGAAACACTGTTTTGGAGCTTCTGAGAACACTAAAAGCTGTGCTAGTGCAACTAAGCAAATGAAGAGAATCCAAGGCCACAGAAGCTGAAAAGCTTCTTTCTCAGTGAGAGAAAGTTCAAATTTGAAGCAATTTGAAGAGTAAAACTCAAGTACAAGAAAAATGATTCTTTATCATGAAATGACATATAATTTGCAATGCAGAAGAAAGATTTTCATTAGTTAGAGCTTTTTTGTTTAGAAAGTTATGTTAGAGCTACAGTGCTCAGAAACACTGTTTTAGAGCGTCTGAGAACACTAAAAGCTGTGCTAGTGCAACTAAGCAAATGAAGAAAATCCAAGGCCATAGAAGCTGAAAAGCTTCTTTCTCAGTGAGAGAACGTTGCTCAAAGCAATTTGAAGAGTAAAACTCAAGTACAAGAAAAATCTTTCTTTTTCATGAAATGACATGTAATTTGCAATGCAGAAGACAGATTTTCATTAGTTAGAGCTTTTTTGTTTAGAAAGTTATGTTAGAGCTACAGTGCTCAGAAACACTGTTTTGGAGCTTCTGAGAACACTAAAAGCTGTGCTAGTGCAACTAAGCAAATGAAGAGAATCCAAGGCCACAGAAGCTGAAAATTTTATTTCTCAGTGAGAGAACGTTGCTCAAAGCAATTTGAAGAGTAAAACTCAAGTACAAGAAAAATGTTTCTTTATCATGAAATGACATGTAATTTGCAATGCAGTACACAGATTTCATTAGTTAGAGCTTTTTTGTTTAGAAAGTTATGTTAGAGCTACAGTGCTCAGAAACACTGTTTTGGAGCTTCTGAGAACACTAAAAGCTGTGCTAGTGCAACTAAGCAAATGAAGAGAATCCAAGGCCACAGAAGCTGAAAAGCTTCTTTCTCAGTGAGAGAACGTTGCTCAAAGCAATTTGAAGAGTAAAACTCAAGTACAAGAAAAATGTTTCTTTATCATGAAATGACATGTAATTTGCAATGCAGTAGACAGATTTTCATTAGTTAGAGCTTTTTTGTTTAGAAAGTTATGTTAGAGCTACAGTGCTCAGAAACACTGTTTTGGAGCTTCTGAGAACACTAAAAGCTGTGCTAGTGCAACTAAGCAAATGAAGAGAATCCAAGGCCACAGAAGCTGAAAATTTTATTTCTCAGTGAGAGAACGTTGCTCAAAGCAATTTGAAGAGTAAAACTCAAGTACAAGAAAAATGTTTCTTTATCATGAAATGACATGTAATTTGCAATGCAGTACACAGATTTCATTAGTTAGAGCTTTTTTGTTTAGAAAGTTATGTTAGAGCTACAGTGCTCAGAAACACTGTTTTGGAGCTTCTGAGAACACTAAAAGCTGTGCTAGTGCAACTAAGCAAATGAAGAAAATCCAAGGCCATAGAAGCTGAAAAGCTTCTTTCTCAGTGAGAGAACGTTGCTCAAAGCAATTTGAAGAGTAAAACTCAAGTACAAGAAAAATCTTTCTTTTTCATGAAATGACATGTAATTTGCAATGCAGAAGACAGATTTTCATTAGTTAGAGCTTTTTTGTTTAGAAAGTTATGTTAGAGCTACAGTGCTCAGAAACACTGTTTTTGAGCTTCTGAGAACACTAAAAGCTGTGCTAGTGCAACTAAGCAAATGAAGAGAATCCAAGGCCACAGAAGCTGAAAAGCTTCTTTCTCAGTGAGAGAACATTGCTCAAAGCAATTTGAAGAGTAAAACTCAAGTACAAGAAAAATGTTTCTTTATCATGAAATGACATGTAATTTGCAATGCAGTAGACAGATTTTCATTAGTTAGAGCTTTTTTGTTTGGAAAATTATGTTAGAGCTACAGTGCTCAGAAACACTGTTTTAGAGCGTCTGAGAACACCAAAAGCTGTGCTAGTGCAACTAAGCAAATAAAGAAAATCCAAGGCCACAGAAGCTGAAAAGCTTCATTCTCAGTGAGAGAACGTTGCTCAAAGCAATTTGAAGAGTAAAACTCAAGTACAAGAAAAATCTTTCTTTTTCATGAAATGACATGTAATTTGCAATGCAGCAGACAGATTTTCATTAGTTAGAGCTTTTTTGTTTAGAAAGTTATGTTAGAGCTACAGTGCTCAGAAACACTGTTTTGGAGCTTCTGAGAACACTAAAAGCTGTGCTAGTGCAACTAAGCAAATGAAGAGAATCCAAGGCCACAGAAGCTGAAAAGCTTCTTTCTCAGTGAGAGAACGTTGCTCAAAGCAATTTGAAGAGTAAAACTCAAGTACAAGAAAAATGTTTCTTTATCATGAAATGACATGTAATTTGCAATGCAGTAGACAGATTTTCATTAGTTAGAGCTTTTTTGTTTAGAAAGTTATGTTAGAGCTACAGTGCTCAGAAACACTGTTTTAGAGCGTCTGAGAACACCAAAAGCTGTGCTAGTGCAACTAAGCAAATGAAGAAAATCCAAGGCCACAGAAGCTGAAAAGCTTCTTTCTCAGTGAGAGAACGTTGCTCAAAGCAATTTGAAGAGTAAAACTCAAGTACAAGAAAAATCTTTCTTTTTCATGAAATGACATGTAATTTGCAATGCAGAAGACAGATTTTCATTAGTTAGAGCTTTTTTGTTTAGAAAGTTATGTTAGAGCTGCAGTGCTCAGAAACGTCTCGGGTTACTTGACTGTAACCCTGTTCCCCGAAAAAGCGGGAACGAGATGCTGCGCTGAAAGCGCTTTGGGAACATTCTTTGTTCGACCGGTTGTTGAAGCACGTGTGTCAAACACGCCAAGAATTGGCTTAAATAACCTCGGTTAGGTGACGTCACTCGATTACGATCACCTGGAGGTTATAAATAGATGTGACGCGGAAACATCCTCAGGTCAAAATTTTGTCTGAAAGGACGTCCAGTCACGCTTACAGTGCGGCATTGAGGCGCAGCATCTCGTTCCCGCTTTTTCGGGGAACAGGGTTACAGTCAAGTAACCCGAGACGTTCCCCTATCAAAAGCTACTCTCGATGCTGCGCTGAAAGCGCTTTGGGAACGAGAATACCCACGCCGCCGCACTGGAAGTGTCTGGACCCCCAACGTTGTGTAGTGTGCGCACAAACATGAAAGAGGTCTCAGACATGACTCTGGGATGTCGACTCAAGGACATGCGAGCCCGGAGTAACATGAACATCCAAACTATAGAATCTAACAAATGTGTGCGGAGAGGACCAACCTGCCGCATCACAAACTTGCTGCAAGGGGACGCCTCTTGCCAAAGCCATGGAAGATGCAATCCCCCTGGTTGAATGGGCCCTTACACCCAGAGGCGAAGCTTGACCACGCGCCTCATAGGCTAGGGCAATAGCATCCCTCACCCAATGTGACATAGTCTGTCGAGTGGCAGCCGCCCCCCGGTTGCGGCCTCCAAAACATACGAAAAGCTGCTCCGACTTACGCCACTGGCTAGTGCGGTGGACGTAAATCTGGAGAGCACGTACTGGACACAGTAAGTGAAGTTTCTCCTGCTCCGGTGTCGTGAACGGCGGAGGGCAGAAGGCTTCGAGAATGACCGGATTTATGGTCGAGAATGGAACCTTCGGAAGATAACTAGGGTGAGGATGCAAAATAGCTTTGACCAGCCCAGGGGCAAAATCTAGGCAGGATGGCGAGACTGACAGAGCCTGCAAATCCCCAATTCTCTTCAGAGAAGTAATAGCTGTTAGAAAAACCATCTTTAGGGTCAGAAGCCTGACAGGCGCTGACTCTAGTGGTTCGAAAGGGGTGTCCACTAAGCCCTCAAGCACTATAGCTAGGTCCCATGAAGGAACTGTCGCTCTAGTGGGCGGCCTCAACCGCTTAGCTCCTCGAATGAAGCGGGCAACTAGAGGGTGTTTCCCCACCGAAACCCCATCAATCAGAATGTGGCAAGCCGAGATGGCGGCCACGTACGTTCTGAGAGTATTAGGACATGTTCCTGAGGACATTTTCTCTTGCAGAAACTCCAGTACTGAAACAATCTGGCAGTGAGCTGGATCTGCATGGTGTGTCATACACCAACTTTCGAAAATGCGCCATTTACTGGCATAAGTTCTTCTAGTGGAGGGAGCCCTAGCGCTCAGAATAGTCTCTATTACATCGGCTGGAAGGCCAGCATGTCTCAGTTGGTCCCCCTCAGGGGCCAGACATGAAGGTTCCAGAGCTCGGGCCGGGGATGAAATACTGTCCCCTGTGCCTGAGAGAGAAGGTCCCTCCTCACCGGAATCGCCCACGGCGAGCCGTCGAGGAGAGATATTAGATCTGAGAACCATATTCTGGTCGGCCAACGGGGCGCTATCAGTAAGAGGCGAGAACCCTGTTGACGGACCTTGGCCAGGACTCCTGGGAGCAGAGCGACCGGGGGAAATGCGTAAAGACGCAGTCTGGGCCACACATGGGCCATCGCGTCCAGACCCAGGGGAGCTGGATGAGTCAGAGAGAAGTAGAGGGGACATTGTGCTGTCTCCTGTGAAGCAAAGAGGTCCACCTCTGCTTCGTAAAATCTTTCCCAGATTTGACTGACTACTTCGGGGTGGAGTTTCCATTCCCCGTGTATTACAGCTTGTCTGGACAGCAAGTCTGCTCCCACATTCATATGTCCGGGGATGTAAATCGCCCTGAGGGACAGGAACTTGTCCTGTGCCCAAAGCAGAACCTGGTGCGCTAGCTCGTTCAAGCGGCGCGACCGCAGTCCACCCTGACGATTTATGTAAGAGACTACCGCTGTGTTGTCCATCCGCACTAGGACATGGTAGCCTCTTAACTGCTGGAGGAAGTATTTCAGGGCCAGAAATACAGCCTTCATTTCGAGGCAATTGATGTGCCATTCGAGAAGATGACCTCTCCAGATCCCTTGGGCTGGACGGCCATCTAAGACCGCTCCCCAGCCCGTGAGGGATGCGTCTGTCGTTAGCATCTTGCGACGACAACACAGACCTAGAGTGGGACCCAAAGTCAGGAACCGGGGTCTGAACCACATAGAAAGGGTACGAAGCCCCTGGCGCGTAACCCTTATTTGCCTCTGGGGATTGGCCCTTGGATGAAATCCCCTGGCTCTGAGCCACAACTGAAACGATCTCATGCGCAGGAGACCTAAAGGTATCACCGTAGATGCAGCTGCCATGAGACCTAGAACCCTCTGAAGGTAATGAAGAGTAATCTTCTGGCCTAGCTTGATGTTCTTTAGGGCGTCTAAAATGGATTCGACGCGTGCAGGAGACAGCTGTGCCCGCATCGTGATCGAATTCCATACGACCCCCAAATACGTTGTCCTCTGAGCAGGAGAGAGAACGCTTTTCTTGGCGTTGAGTCTCAACCCTAGAGATTCGAGATGAGCTAGGACGACATCCCGATGTCGAAGCGCTAGCTCCTGAGACTGAGCCAGAATCAGCCAGTCGTCTATGTAGTTTAAAATGCGGATGCCCTGGAGTCGTAGAGGAGCCAGAGCTGCATCCATGCATTTGGTGTAAGTGCGGGGTGACAAGGCTAGGCCGAACGGAAGAACCCGATACTGGTAGGCTTCGTCCCCGAAAGCGAACCTCAGGAACTTCCTGTGTTGTGGCAATATTTCTATATGAAATTAAGCGTCCTTTAGATCGATTGTCACAAACCAATCCTCCGATTGGATGTGAGAAACAATCATCTTGATTGTCAGCAATTTGAACTTGTATGTTCTGAGGTAGCGGTTCAACCCGCGAAGATCTAAAATCGGACGCAACCCCCCATCTTTCTTGGGAACAAGAAAATACCGGCTGTAATAGCCTGACTGCCTGTCTGGCAGGGGAACACGTTCTATGGCACCTTTGACCAGCAGAGTTTGCAACTCCTGTGTCAACAAATGCGTTCGTTCCGATTTCACGGAAGTGGAGACCACGCCGTTGAAATGCGGAGGCCGATACGCAAACTGAATCCTGTAGCTTTTCTCTACAGTCCTTTCTACCCACGGAGAGATATTTGGCAGTAGCTTCCACGCTGCCAGCTTCTCTGAAAGGGGCACTAATTTTGACACTTCGCTTTGATGGGGGAATGTTAGATGTCTGGCGTCCGGAAACGTGGCAGGAGGCAACCGAACACCTAACATTTCGCTGGAGACCGCCGGTCCCCGAAACACCAGTGGCGGCGGAGATTGTACAGCGGCCCCCTGAGGGTGCCAGGAAGGAGCCTCTACTTTCTGTTGGAATTGTACGCGCCCCTCCCTGGGGGAACACACCCCCACGGTCCTGGGCGCACCAGCCTCAGGACTTCTTTTTGGCGGAGATGATGCTCCGCAGGTCCGGTCTCTTTGAGGCAGATTGTGATGCGCGGCGAGCCGCACCCCAGTCTCTACGAGGGGGTGCTCGGCTCGCCACACTCTCTTTCTGCGCTTCACGCCTCAACGGAACCGGACCTGGTCGGGACCGGGTGGTCGACGGTCCCGACTCTTGAGCACGGCGGGGAAGAAACCTCACAAACGCTTCCTCATAGCGTTTTGCCTCCCGAAACCTAGTGGCGACGGTGTTGACGGCGTCGCCAAATAGGCCGGAAGGCGAGACGGGGGCATCAAGGAGGAAAGCACGGTCTTTGTCCTTGATGCCCGTGAGGTTGAGCCACAGATGTCTCTCCGTGGAAACCATTGCAGCCATAGAGCGGCCGATGGCACGGGCCGTCTGCTTGGTCGCACGGAGAGACAAATCTGTGGCCTGGCGAAGCTCTAAAAATGCCTCCTCGTCAATTGACGCGCCAGTGCTCAAGTCTTTGAGCAGGTCAGCCTGGTACGCCTGCAAAACTGCCATAGTGTGCAAAGCAGTACCAGCCTGACCCGCTGCCTGAAAGGCTTTCCCCACCAATGAAGATGTTACTCTGCATGGCTTGGTGGGGAGAGTTGCTTTCTTCAGTGATGATGAGGTCCCAGGAGAGAGATAGCCCGCGAGCGTCTCTTCAATCTGGGGCATCATCATATAGCCCCGTGCCTCTGCATCAACGATAGTCGAGTAAATCGACGTCGATGGCACAAAAACACGGGACGAATATGGCTTGTTCCATGAACGAGTTAACTCGTCATGGAGGTCACCGAAAAAGGGGAGAGACCGTCGCTGAGGCCCCTCCCCTCGACCACCCGACAGATATCTATCGTCTAACTTTGAGCGCTTGGGGGTCTCTTGCTCCTGCGGCCAGTCTAGGTGTAACCGATCGACTGCCCGAGTGACCACCTCGAGCAACTCCTCATATGCTTTGTCATCACGAGAGGAGCGCTCTGAGGCGGCACTCTCCACCTCCCCAGAAGCAAGAGATGAAGTCTCCTCGGCCCGTTCAGAAGAAGCGCCGAAGCGCGCTTGAGAAACGGACGCGTGGGCTTCATGATCTGGCGAGAGCGCGAGAGAAAGGGGCAAGTCCGTCTCACGCGCCTCGGCTAGATCGGCACGCGATCCCCACGAGCTTTTAAAGAAGGCGAGCCGCGCGCGAAGCACTTTGATCGAGAGGAGATCGCAGTGCTCGCACTCGCCCTCGAGCCCGAGGATCGCGTGCTCTTCCCCCAAACACTCAAAGCAGAAAGCATGGAGATCATCGTCAGGGAGCTGCCTCTGACAGGGAGGTAAACATCTCCTCTGTAGATCCTCCATAGTGAGCAGCTATCTCTCTTATATAAATATATATATATATAAATATCTATATCTGCTCGCTTCCTGCTTTTTTTTTTTTTTTCTCTTTCTGATCGTGCTTTTTCTCTCACACACACACGCACACAACAATGCGGTCCTTGAAGACAAAAGACCTGAGGATGTTTCCGCGTCACATCTATTTATAACCTCCAGGTGATCGTAATCGAGTGACGTCACCTAACCGAGGTTATTTAAGCCAATTCTTGGCGTGTTTGACACACGTGCTTCAACAACCGGTCGAACAAAGAATGTTCCCAAAGCGCTTTCAGCGCAGCATCGAGAGTAGCTTTTGATAGGGGAACACTGTTTTGGAGCTTCTGAGAACACTAAAAGCTGTGCTAGTGCAACTAAGCAAATGAAGAAAATCCAAGGCCACAGAAGCTGAAAAGCTTCTTTCTCAGTGAGAGAACGTTGCTCAAAGCAATTTGAAGAGTAAAACTCAAGTACAAGAAAAATGTTTCTTTATCATGAAATGACATGTAATTTGCAATGCAGTAGACAGATTTTCATTAGTTAGAGCTTTTTTGTTTAGAAAGTTATGTTAGAGCTACAGTGCTCAGAAACACTGTTTTGGAGCTTCTGAGAACACTAAAAGCTGTGCTAGTGCAACTAAGCAAATGAAGAAAATCCAAGGCCATAGAAGCTGAAAAGCTTCTTTCTCAGTGAGAGAACGTTGCTCAAAGCAATTTGAAGAGTAAAACTCAAGTACAAGAAAAATCTTTCTTTTTCATGAAATGACATGTAATTTGCAATGCAGAAAACAGATTTTCATTAGTTAGAGCTTTTTTGTTTAGAAAGTTATGTTAGAGCTAAAGTGCTCAGAAACACTGTTTTGGAGCTTCTGAGAACACTAAAAGCTGTGCTAGTGCAACTAAGCAAATGAAGAGAATCCAAGGCCACAGAAGCTGAAAAGCTTTTTTCTCAGTGAGAGAAAGTTCAAATTTGAAGCAATTTGAAGAGTAAAACTCAAGTACAAGAAAAATGATTCTTTATCATGAAATGACATATAATTTGCAATGCAGAAAACAGATTTTCATTAGTTAGAGCTTTTTTGTTTAGAAAGTTATGTTAGAGCTACAGTGCTCAGAAACACTGTTTTGGAGCTTCTGAGAACACTAAAAGCTGTGCTAGTGCAACTAAGCAAATGAAGAGAATCCAAGGCCACAGAAGCTGAAAAGCTTCTTTCTCAGTGAGAGAACGTTGCTCAAAGCAATTTGAAGAGTAAAACTCAAGTACAAGAAAAAAGTTTCTTTATCATGAAATGACATGTAATTTGCAATGCAGTATACAGATTTTCATTAGTTAGAGCTTTTTTGTTTAGAAAGTTATGTTAGAGCTACAGTGCTCAGAAACACTGTTTTAGAGCGTCTGAGAACACCAAAAGCTGTGCTAGTGCAACTAAGCAAATAAAGAAAATCCAAGGCCACAGAAGCTGAAAAGCTTCCTTCTCAGTGAGAGAACGTTGCTCAAAGCAATTTGAAGAGTAAAACTCAAGTACAAGAAAAATCTTTCTTTTTCATGAAATGACATGTAATTTGCAATGCAGAAGACAGATTTTCATTAGTTAGAGCTTTTTTGTTTAGAAAGTTATGTTAGAGATACAGTGCTCAGAAACACTGTTTTAGAGCGTCTGAGAACACTAAAAGCTGTGCTAGTGCAAATAAGCAAATGAAGAGAATCCAAGGCCACAGAAGCTGAAAAGCTTCTTTCTCAGTGAGAGAATGTTGCTCAAAGCTATTTGAAGAGTAAAACTCAAGTACAAGAAAAATGTTTCTTTTTCATGAAATGACATGTAATTTGCAATGCAGAAAACAGATTTTCATTAGTTAGAGCTTTTTTGTTTAGAAAGTTATGTTAGAGCTAAAGTGCTCAGAAACACTGTTTTGGAGCTTCTGAGAACACTAAAAGCTGTGCTAGTGCAACTAAGCAAATGAAGAGAATCCAAGGCCACAGAAGCTGAAAAGCTTCTTTCTCAGTGAGAGAAAGTTCAAATTTGAAGCAATTTGAAGAGTAAAACTCAAGTACAAGAAAAATGATTCTTTATCATGAAATGACATATAATTTGCAATGCAGAAGAAAGATTTTCATTAGTTAGAGCTTTTTTGTTTAGAAAGTTATGTTAGAGCTACAGTGCTCAGAAACACTGTTTTAGAGCGTCTGAGAACACTAAAAGCTGTGCTAGTGCAACTAAGCAAATGAAGAAAATCCAAGGCCATAGAAGCTGAAAAGCTTCTTTCTCAGTGAGAGAACGTTGCTCAAAGCAATTTGAAGAGTAAAACTCAAGTACAAGAAAAATCTTTCTTTTTCATGAAATGACATGTAATTTGCAATGCAGAAGACAGATTTTCATTAGTTAGAGCTTTTTTGTTTAGAAAGTTATGTTAGAGCTACAGTGCTCAGAAACACTGTTTTGGAGCTTCTGAGAACACTAAAAGCTGTGCTAGTGCAACTAAGCAAATGAAGAGAATCCAAGGCCACAGAAGCTGAAAATTTTATTTCTCAGTGAGAGAACGTTGCTCAAAGCAATTTGAAGAGTAAAACTCAAGTACAAGAAAAATGTTTCTTTATCATGAAATGACATGTAATTTGCAATGCAGTACACAGATTTCATTAGTTAGAGCTTTTTTGTTTAGAAAGTTATGTTAGAGCTACAGTGCTCAGAAACACTGTTTTGGAGCTTCTGAGAACACTAAAAGCTGTGCTAGTGCAACTAAGCAAATGAAGAGAATCCAAGGCCACAGAAGCTGAAAAGCTTCTTTCTCAGTGAGAGAACGTTGCTCAAAGCAATTTGAAGAGTAAAACTCAAGTACAAGAAAAATGTTTCTTTATCATGAAATGACATGTAATTTGCAATGCAGTAGACAGATTTTCATTAGTTAGAGCTTTTTTGTTTAGAAAGTTATGTTAGAGCTACAGTGCTCAGAAACACTGTTTTGGAGCTTCTGAGAACACTAAAAGCTGTGCTAGTGCAACTAAGCAAATGAAGAGAATCCAAGGCCACAGAAGCTGAAAATTTTATTTCTCAGTGAGAGAACGTTGCTCAAAGCAATTTGAAGAGTAAAACTCAAGTACAAGAAAAATGTTTCTTTATCATGAAATGACATGTAATTTGCAATGCAGTACACAGATTTCATTAGTTAGAGCTTTTTTGTTTAGAAAGTTATGTTAGAGCTACAGTGCTCAGAAACACTGTTTTGGAGCTTCTGAGAACACTAAAAGCTGTGCTAGTGCAACTAAGCAAATGAAGAAAATCCAAGGCCATAGAAGCTGAAAAGCTTCTTTCTCAGTGAGAGAACGTTGCTCAAAGCAATTTGAAGAGTAAAACTCAAGTACAAGAAAAATCTTTCTTTTTCATGAAATGACATGTAATTTGCAATGCAGAAGACAGATTTTCATTAGTTAGAGCTTTTTTGTTTAGAAAGTTATGTTAGAGCTACAGTGCTCAGAAACACTGTTTTTGAGCTTCTGAGAACACTAAAAGCTGTGCTAGTGCAACTAAGCAAATGAAGAGAATCCAAGGCCACAGAAGCTGAAAAGCTTCTTTCTCAGTGAGAGAACGTTGCTCAAAGCAATTTGAAGAGTAAAACTCAAGTACAAGAAAAATGTTTCTTTATCATGAAATGACATGTAATTTGCAATGCAGTAGACAGATTTTCATTAGTTAGAGCTTTTTTGTTTGGAAAATTATGTTAGAGCTACAGTGCTCAGAAACACTGTTTTAGAGCGTCTGAGAACACCAAAAGCTGTGCTAGTGCAACTAAGCAAATAAAGAAAATCCAAGGCCACAGAAGCTGAAAAGCTTCATTCTCAGTGAGAGAACGTTGCTCAAAGCAATTTGAAGAGTAAAACTCAAGTACAAGAAAAATCTTTCTTTTTCATGAAATGACATGTAATTTGCAATGCAGCAGACAGATTTTCATTAGTTAGAGCTTTTTTGTTTAGAAAGTTATGTTAGAGCTACAGTGCTCAGAAACACTGTTTTGGAGCTTCTGAGAACACTAAAAGCTGTGCTAGTGCAACTAAGCAAATGAAGAGAATCCAAGGCCACAGAAGCTGAAAAGCTTCTTTCTCAGTGAGAGAACGTTGCTCAAAGCAATTTGAAGAGTAAAACTCAAGTACAAGAAAAATGTTTCTTTATCATGAAATGACATGTAATTTGCAATGCAGTAGACAGATTTTCATTAGTTAGAGCTTTTTTGTTTAGAAAGTTATGTTAGAGCTACAGTGCTCAGAAACACTGTTTTAGAGCGTCTGAGAACACCAAAAGCTGTGCTAGTGCAACTAAGCAAATGAAGAAAATCCAAGGCCACAGAAGCTGAAAAGCTTCTTTCTCAGTGAGAGAACGTTGCTCAAAGCAATTTGAAGAGTAAAACTCAAGTACAAGAAAAATCTTTCTTTTTCATGAAATGACATGTAATTTGCAATGCAGAAGACAGATTTTCATTAGTTAGAGCTTTTTTGTTTAGAAAGTTATGTTAGAGCTGCAGTGCTCAGAAACACTGTTTTGGAGCTTCTGAGAACACTAAAAGCTGTGCTAGTGCAACTAAGCAAATGAAGAAAATCCAAGGCCACAGAAGCTGAAAAGCTTCTTTCTCAGTGAGAGAACGTTGCTCAAAGCAATTTGAAGAGTAAAACTCAAGTACAAGAAAAATGTTTCTTTATCATGAAATGACATGTAATTTGCAATGCAGTAGACAGATTTTCATTAGTTAGAGCTTTTTTGTTTAGAAAGTTATGTTAGAGCTACAGTGCTCAGAAACACTGTTTTGGAGCTTCTGAGAACACTAAAAGCTGTGCTAGTGCAACTAAGCAAATGAAGAAAATCCAAGGCCATAGAAGCTGAAAAGCTTCTTTCTCAGTGAGAGAACGTTGCTCAAAGCAATTTGAAGAGTAAAACTCAAGTACAAGAAAAATCTTTCTTTTTCATGAAATGACATGTAATTTGCAATGCAGAAAACAGATTTTCATTAGTTAGAGCTTTTTTGTTTAGAAAGTTATGTTAGAGCTAAAGTGCTCAGAAACACTGTTTTGGAGCTTCTGAGAACACTAAAAGCTGTGCTAGTGCAACTAAGCAAATGAAGAGAATCCAAGGCCACAGAAGCTGAAAAGCTTTTTTCTCAGTGAGAGAAAGTTCAAATTTGAAGCAATTTGAAGAGTAAAACTCAAGTACAAGAAAAATGATTCTTTATCATGAAATGACATATAATTTGCAATGCAGAAAACAGATTTTCATTAGTTAGAGCTTTTTTGTTTAGAAAGTTATGTTAGAGCTACAGTGCTCAGAAACACTGTTTTGGAGCTTCTGAGAACACTAAAAGCTGTGCTAGTGCAACTAAGCAAATGAAGAGAATCCAAGGCCACAGAAGCTGAAAAGCTTCTTTCTCAGTGAGAGAACGTTGCTCAAAGCAATTTGAAGAGTAAAACTCAAGTACAAGAAAAAAGTTTCTTTATCATGAAATGACATGTAATTTGCAATGCAGTATACAGATTTTCATTAGTTAGAGCTTTTTTGTTTAGAAAGTTATGTTAGAGCTACAGTGCTCAGAAACACTGTTTTAGAGCGTCTGAGAACACCAAAAGCTGTGCTAGTGCAACTAAGCAAATAAAGAAAATCCAAGGCCACAGAAGCTGAAAAGCTTCCTTCTCAGTGAGAGAACGTTGCTCAAAGCAATTTGAAGAGTAAAACTCAAGTACAAGAAAAATCTTTCTTTTTCATGAAATGACATGTAATTTGCAATGCAGAAGACAGATTTTCATTAGTTAGAGCTTTTTTGTTTAGAAAGTTATGTTAGAGATACAGTGCTCAGAAACACTGTTTTAGAGCGTCTGAGAACACTAAAAGCTGTGCTAGTGCAAATAAGCAAATGAAGAGAATCCAAGGCCACAGAAGCTGAAAAGCTTCTTTCTCAGTGAGAGAATGTTGCTCAAAGCTATTTGAAGAGTAAAACTCAAGTACAAGAAAAATGTTTCTTTTTCATGAAATGACATGTAATTTGCAATGCAGAAAACAGATTTTCATTAGTTAGAGCTTTTTTGTTTAGAAAGTTATGTTAGAGCTAAAGTGCTCAGAAACACTGTTTTGGAGCTTCTGAGAACACTAAAAGCTGTGCTAGTGCAACTAAGCAAATGAAGAGAATCCAAGGCCACAGAAGCTGAAAAGCTTCTTTCTCAGTGAGAGAAAGTTCAAATTTGAAGCAATTTGAAGAGTAAAACTCAAGTACAAGAAAAATGATTCTTTATCATGAAATGACATATAATTTGCAATGCAGAAGAAAGATTTTCATTAGTTAGAGCTTTTTTGTTTAGAAAGTTATGTTAGAGCTACAGTGCTCAGAAACACTGTTTTAGAGCGTCTGAGAACACTAAAAGCTGTGCTAGTGCAACTAAGCAAATGAAGAAAATCCAAGGCCATAGAAGCTGAAAAGCTTCTTTCTCAGTGAGAGAACGTTGCTCAAAGCAATTTGAAGAGTAAAACTCAAGTACAAGAAAAATCTTTCTTTTTCATGAAATGACATGTAATTTGCAATGCAGAAGACAGATTTTCATTAGTTAGAGCTTTTTTGTTTAGAAAGTTATGTTAGAGCTACAGTGCTCAGAAACACTGTTTTGGAGCTTCTGAGAACACTAAAAGCTGTGCTAGTGCAACTAAGCAAATGAAGAGAATCCAAGGCCACAGAAGCTGAAAAGCTTCTTTCTCAGTGAGAGAACGTTGCTCAAAGCAATTTGAAGAGTAAAACTCAAGTACAAGAAAAATGTTTCTTTATCATGAAATGACATGTAATTTGCAATGCAGTAGACAGATTTTCATTAGTTAGAGCTTTTTTGTTTAGAAAGTTATGTTAGAGCTACAGTGCTCAGAAACACTGTTTTGGAGCTTCTGAGAACACTAAAAGCTGTGCTAGTGCAACTAAGCAAATGAAGAGAATCCAAGGCCACAGAAGCTGAAAATTTTATTTCTCAGTGAGAGAACGTTGCTCAAAGCAATTTGAAGAGTAAAACTCAAGTACAAGAAAAATGTTTCTTTATCATGAAATGACATGTAATTTGCAATGCAGTACACAGATTTCATTAGTTAGAGCTTTTTTGTTTAGAAAGTTATGTTAGAGCTACAGTGCTCAGAAACACTGTTTTGGAGCTTCTGAGAACACTAAAAGCTGTGCTAGTGCAACTAAGCAAATGAAGAAAATCCAAGGCCATAGAAGCTGAAAAGCTTCTTTCTCAGTGAGAGAACGTTGCTCAAAGCAATTTGAAGAGTAAAACTCAAGTACAAGAAAAATCTTTCTTTTTCATGAAATGACATGTAATTTGCAATGCAGAAGACAGATTTTCATTAGTTAGAGCTTTTTTGTTTAGAAAGTTATGTTAGAGCTACAGTGCTCAGAAACACTGTTTTTGAGCTTCTGAGAACACTAAAAGCTGTGCTAGTGCAACTAAGCAAATGAAGAGAATCCAAGGCCACAGAAGCTGAAAAGCTTCTTTCTCAGTGAGAGAACGTTGCTCAAAGCAATTTGAAGAGTAAAACTCAAGTACAAGAAAAATGTTTCTTTATCATGAAATGACATGTAATTTGCAATGCAGTAGACAGATTTTCATTAGTTAGAGCTTTTTTGTTTGGAAAATTATGTTAGAGCTACAGTGCTCAGAAACACTGTTTTAGAGCGTCTGAGAACACCAAAAGCTGTGCTAGTGCAACTAAGCAAATAAAGAAAATCCAAGGCCACAGAAGCTGAAAAGCTTCATTCTCAGTGAGAGAACGTTGCTCAAAGCAATTTGAAGAGTAAAACTCAAGTACAAGAAAAATCTTTCTTTTTCATGAAATGACATGTAATTTGCAATGCAGCAGACAGATTTTCATTAGTTAGAGCTTTTTTGTTTAGAAAGTTATGTTAGAGCTACAGTGCTCAGAAACACTGTTTTGGAGCTTCTGAGAACACTAAAAGCTGTGCTAGTGCAACTAAGCAAATGAAGAGAATCCAAGGCCACAGAAGCTGAAAAGCTTCTTTCTCAGTGAGAGAACGTTGCTCAAAGCAATTTGAAGAGTAAAACTCAAGTACAAGAAAAATGTTTCTTTATCATGAAATGACATGTAATTTGCAATGCAGTAGACAGATTTTCATTAGTTAGAGCTTTTTTGTTTAGAAAGTTATGTTAGAGCTACAGTGCTCAGAAACACTGTTTTAGAGCGTCTGAGAACACCAAAAGCTGTGCTAGTGCAACTAAGCAAATGAAGAAAATCCAAGGCCACAGAAGCTGAAAAGCTTCTTTCTCAGTGAGAGAACGTTGCTCAAAGCAATTTGAAGAGTAAAACTCAAGTACAAGAAAAATCTTTCTTTTTCATGAAATGACATGTAATTTGCAATGCAGAAGACAGATTTTCATTAGTTAGAGCTTTTTTGTTTAGAAAGTTATGTTAGAGCTGCAGTGCTCAGAAACACTGTTTTGGAGCTTCTGAGAACACTAAAAGCTGTGCTAGTGCAACTAAGCAAATGAAGAAAATCCAAGGCCACAGAAGCTGAAAAGCTTCTTTCTCAGTGAGAGAACGTTGCTCAAAGCAATTTGAAGAGTAAAACTCAAGTACAAGAAAAATGTTTCTTTATCATGAAATGACATGTAATTTGCAATGCAGTAGACAGATTTTCATTAGTTAGAGCTTTTTTGTTTAGAAAGTTATGTTAGAGCTACAGTGCTCAGAAACACTGTTTTGGAGCTTCTGAGAACACTAAAAGCTGTGCTAGTGCAACTAAGCAAATGAAGAAAATCCAAGGCCATAGAAGCTGAAAAGCTTCTTTCTCAGTGAGAGAACGTTGCTCAAAGCAATTTGAAGAGTAAAACTCAAGTACAAGAAAAATCTTTCTTTTTCATGAAATGACATGTAATTTGCAATGCAGAAAACAGATTTTCATTAGTTAGAGCTTTTTTGTTTAGAAAGTTATGTTAGAGCTAAAGTGCTCAGAAACACTGTTTTGGAGCTTCTGAGAACACTAAAAGCTGTGCTAGTGCAACTAAGCAAATGAAGAGAATCCAAGGCCACAGAAGCTGAAAAGCTTTTTTCTCAGTGAGAGAAAGTTCAAATTTGAAGCAATTTGAAGAGTAAAACTCAAGTACAAGAAAAATGATTCTTTATCATGAAATGACATATAATTTGCAATGCAGAAAACAGATTTTCATTAGTTAGAGCTTTTTTGTTTAGAAAGTTATGTTAGAGCTAAAGTGCTCAGAAACACTGTTTTGGAGCTTCTGAGAACACTAAAAGCTGTGCTAGTGCAACTAAGCAAATGAAGAGAATCCAAGGCCACAGAAGCTGAAAAGCTTCTTTCTCAGTGAGAGAACGTTGCTCAAAGCAATTTGAAGAGTAAAACTCAAGTACAAGAAAAATGTTTCTTTATCATGAAATGACATGTAATTTGCAATGCAGTAGACAGATTTTCATTAGTTAGAGCTTTTTTGTTTAGAAAGTTATGTTAGAGCTACAGTGCTCAGAAACACTGTTTTAGAGCGTCTGAGAACACCAAAAGCTGTGCTAGTGCAACTAAGCAAATAAAGAAAATCCAAGGCCACAGAAGCTGAAAAGCTTCTTTCTCAGTGAGAGAACGTTGCTCAAAGCAATTTGAAGAGTAAAACTCAAGTACAAGAAAAATGTTTCTTTTTCATGAAATGACATGTAATTTGCAATGCAGAAGACAGATTTTCATTAGTTAGAGCTTTTTTGTTTAGAAAGTTATGTTAGAGCTACAGTGCTCAGAAACACTGTTTTGGAGCTTCTGAGAACACTAAAAGCTGTGCTAGTGCAACTAAGCAAATGAAGAGAATCCAAGGCCACAGAAGCTGAAAAGCTTCTTTCTCAGTGAGAGAAAGTTCAAATTTGAAGCAATTTGAAGAGTAAAACTCAAGTACAAGAAAAATGATTCTTTATCATGAAATGACATATAATTTGCAATGCAGAAGAAAGATTTTCATTAGTTAGAGCTTTTTTGTTTAGAAAGTTATGTTAGAGCTACAGTGCTCAGAAACACTGTTTTAGAGCGTCTGAGAACACTAAAAGCTGTGCTAGTGCAACTAAGCAAATGAAGAAAATCCAAGGCCATAGAAGCTGAAAAGCTTCTTTCTCAGTGAGAGAACGTTGCTCAAAGCAATTTGAAGAGTAAAACTCAAGTACAAGAAAAATCTTTCTTTTTCATGAAATGACATGTAATTTGCAATGCAGAAGACAGATTTTCATTAGTTAGAGCTTTTTTGTTTAGAAAGTTATGTTAGAGCTACAGTGCTCAGAAACACTGTTTTGGAGCTTCTGAGAACACTAAAAGCTGTGCTAGTGCAACTAAGCAAATGAAGAGAATCCAAGGCCACAGAAGCTGAAAATTTTATTTCTCAGTGAGAGAACGTTGCTCAAAGCAATTTGAAGAGTAAAACTCAAGTACAAGAAAAATGTTTCTTTATCATGAAATGACATGTAATTTGCAATGCAGTACACAGATTTCATTAGTTAGAGCTTTTTTGTTTAGAAAGTTATGTTAGAGCTACAGTGCTCAGAAACACTGTTTTGGAGCTTCTGAGAACACTAAAAGCTGTGCTAGTGCAACTAAGCAAATGAAGACAATCCAAGGCCACAGAAGCTGAAAAGCTTCTTTCTCAGTGAGAGAACGTTGCTCAAAGCAATTTGAAGAGTAAAACTCAAGTACAAGAAAAATGTTTCTTTATCATGAAATGACATGTAATTTGCAATGCAGTAGACAGATTTTCATTAGTTAGAGCTTTTTTGTTTAGAAAGTTATGTTAGAGCTACAGTGCTCAGAAACACTGTTTTGGAGCTTCTGAGAACACTAAAAGCTGTGCTAGTGCAACTAAGCAAATGAAGAGAATCCAAGGCCACAGAAGCTGAAAATTTTATTTCTCAGTGAGAGAACGTTGCTCAAAGCAATTTGAAGAGTAAAACTCAAGTACAAGAAAAATGTTTCTTTATCATGAAATGACATGTAATTTGCAATGCAGTACACAGATTTCATTAGTTAGAGCTTTTTTGTTTAGAAAGTTATGTTAGAGCTACAGTGCTCAGAAACACTGTTTTGGAGCTTCTGAGAACACTAAAAGCTGTGCTAGTGCAACTAAGCAAATGAAGAAAATCCAAGGCCATAGAAGCTGAAAAGCTTCTTTCTCAGTGAGAGAACGTTGCTCAAAGCAATTTGAAGAGTAAAACTCAAGTACAAGAAAAATCTTTCTTTTTCATGAAATGACATGTAATTTGCAATGCAGAAGACAGATTTTCATTAGTTAGAGCTTTTTTGTTTAGAAAGTTATGTTAGAGCTACAGTGCTCAGAAACACTGTTTTTGAGATTCTGAGAACACTAAAAGCTGTGCTAGTGCAACTAAGCAAATGAAGAGAATCCAAGGCCACAGAAGCTGAAAAGCTTCTTTCTCAGTGAGAGAACGTTGCTCAAAGCAATTTGAAGAGTAAAACTCAAGTACAAGAAAAATGTTTCTTTATCATGAAATGACATGTAATTTGCAATGCAGTAGACAGATTTTCATTAGTTAGAGCTTTTTTGTTTGGAAAATTATGTTAGAGCTACAGTGCTCAGAAACACTGTTTTAGAGCGTCTGAGAACACCAAAAGCTGTGCTAGTGCAACTAAGCAAATAAAGAAAATCCAAGGCCACAGAAGCTGAAAAGCTTCATTCTCAGTGAGAGAACGTTGCTCAAAGCAATTTGAAGAGTAAAACTCAAGTACAAGAAAAATCTTTCTTTTTCATGAAATGACATGTAATTTGCAATGCAGCAGACAGATTTTCATTAGTTAGAGCTTTTTTGTTTAGAAAGTTATGTTAGAGCTACAGTGCTCAGAAACACTGTTTTGGAGCTTCTGAGAACACTAAAAGCTGTGCTAGTGCAACTAAGCAAATGAAGAGAATCCAAGGCCACAGAAGCTGAAAAGCTTCTTTCTCAGTGAGAGAACGTTGCTCAAAGCAATTTGAAGAGTAAAACTCAAGTACAAGAAAAATGTTTCTTTATCATGAAATGACATGTAATTTGCAATGCAGTAGACAGATTTTCATTAGTTAGAGCTTTTTTGTTTAGAAAGTTATGTTAGAGCTACAGTGCTCAGAAACACTGTTTTAGAGCGTCTGAGAACACCAAAAGCTGTGCTAGTGCAACTAAGCAAATGAAGAAAATCCAAGGCCACAGAAGCTGAAAAGCTTCTTTCTCAGTGAGAGAACGTTGCTCAAAGCAATTTGAAGAGTAAAACTCAAGTACAAGAAAAATCTTTCTTTTTCATGAAATGACATGTAATTTGCAATGCAGAAGACAGATTTTCATTAGTTAGAGCTTTTTTGTTTAGAAAGTTATGTTAGAGCTGCAGTGCTCAGAAACACTGTTTTGGAGCTTCTGAGAACACTAAAAGCTGTGCTAGTGCAACTAAGCAAATGAAGAAAATCCAAGGCCACAGAAGCTGAAAAGCTTCTTTCTCAGTGAGAGAACGTTGCTCAAAGCAATTTGAAGAGTAAAACTCAAGTACAAGAAAAATGTTTCTTTATCATGAAATGACATGTAATTTGCAATGCAGTAGACAGATTTTCATTAGTTAGAGCTTTTTTGTTTAGAAAGTTATGTTAGAGCTACAGTGCTCAGAAACACTGTTTTGGAGCTTCTGAGAACACTAAAAGCTGTGCTAGTGCAACTAAGCAAATGAAGAAAAACCAAGGCCATAGAAGCTGAAAAGCTTCTTTCTCAGTGAGAGAACGTTGCTCAAAGCAATTTGAAGAGTAAAACTCAAGTACAAGAAAAATCTTTCTTTTTCATGAAATGACATGTAATTTGCAATGCAGAAGACAGATTTTCATTAGTTAGAGCTTTTTTGTTTAGAAAGTTATGTTAGAGCTACAGTGCTCAGAAACACTGTTTTTGAGCTTCTGAGAACACTAAAAGCTGTGCTAGTGCAACTAAGCAAATGAAGAGAATCCAAGGCCACAGAAGCTGAAAAGCTTCTTTCTCAGTGAGAGAACGTTGCTCAAAGCAATTTGAAGAGTAAAACTCAAGTACAAGAAAAATGTTTCTTTATCATGAAATGACATGTAATTTGCAATGCAGTAGACAGATTTTCATTAGTTAGAGCTTTTTTGTTTAGAAAGTTATGTTAGAGCTACAGTGCTCAGAAACACTGTTTTGGAGCTTCTGAGAACACTAAAAGCTGTGCTAGTGCAACTAAGCAAATGAAGAGAATCCAAGGCCACAGAAGCTGAAAAGCTTCTTTCTCAGTGAGAGAACGTTGCTCAAAGCAATTTGAAGAGTAAAACTCAAGTACAAGAAAAATGATTCTTTATCATGAAATGACATATAATTTGCAATGCAGAAGAAAGATTTTCATTAGTTAGAGCTTTTTTGTTTAGAAAGTTATGTTAGAGCTACAGTGCTCAGAAACACTGTTTTGGAGCGTCTGAGAACACTAAAAGCTGTGCTAGTGCAACTAAGCAAATGAAGAGAATCCAAGGCTACAGAAGCTGAAAAGCTTCTTTCTCAGTGAGAGAATGTTGCTCAAAGCAATTTGAAGAGTAAAACTCAAGTACAAGAAAAATGTTTCTTTTTCATGAAATGACATGTAATTTGCAATGCAGTAGACAGATTTTCATTAGTTAGAGCTTTTTTGTTTAGAAAGTTATGTTAGAGCTACAGTGCTCAGAAACACTGTTTTAGAGCGTCTGAGAACACCAAAAGCTGTGCTAGTGCAACTAAGCAAATGAAGAAAATCCAAGGCCACAGAAGCTGAAAAGCTTTTCTCAGTGAGAGAACGTTGCTCAAAGCAATTTGAAGAGTAAAACTCAAGTACAAGAAAAATCTTTCTTTTTCATGAAATGACATGTAATTTGCAATGCAGAAGACAGATTTTCATTAGTTAGAGCTTTTTTGTTTAGAAAGTTATGTTAGAGCTACAGTGCTCAGAAACACTGTTTTGGAGCTTCTGAGAACACTAAAAGCTGTGCTAGTGCAACTAAGAAAATGAAGAGAATCCAAGGCCACAGAAGCTGAAAAGCTTCTTTCTCAGTGAGAGAACGTTGCTCAAAGCAATTTGAAGAGTAAAACTCAAGTACAAGAAAAATGTTTCTTTATCATGAAATGACATGTAATTTGCAATGCAGTATACAGATTTTCATTAGTTAGAGCTTTTTTGTTTAGAAAGTTATGTTAGAGCTACAGTGCTCAGAAACACTGTTTTAGAGCGTCTGAGAACACCAAAAGCTGTGCTAGTGCAACTAAGCAAATAAAGAAAATCCAAGGCCACAGAAGCTGAAAAGCTTCTTTCTCAGTGAGAGAACGTTGCTCAAAGCAATTTGAAGAGTAAAACTCAAGTACAAGAAAAATCTTTCTTTTTCATGAAATGACATGTAATTTGCAATGCAGAAGACAGATTTTCATTAGTTAGAGCTGTTTTGTTTAGAAAGTTATGTTAGAGCTAAAGTGCTCAGAAACACTGTTTTGGAGCTTCTGAGAACACTAAAAGCTGTGCTAGTGCAACTAAGCAAATGAAGAGAATCCAAGGCCACAGAAGCTGAAAAGCTTCTTTCTCAGTGAGAGAAAGTTCAAATTTGAAGCAATTTGAAGAGTAAAACTCAAGTACAAGAAAAATGATTCTTTATCATGAAATGACATATAATTTGCAATGCAGAAGAAAGATTTTCATTAGTTAGAGCTTTTTTGTTTAGAAAGTTATGTTAGAGCTACAGTGCTCAGAAACACTGTTTTAGAGCGTCTGAGAACACTAAAAGCTGTGCTAGTGCAACTAAGCAAATGAAGAAAATCCAAGGCCATAGAAGCTGAAAAGCTTCTTTCTCAGTGAGAGAACGTTGCTCAAAGCAATTTGAAGAGTAAAACTCAAGTACAAGAAAAATCTTTCTTTTTCATGAAATGACATGTAATTTGCAATGCAGAAGACAGATTTTCATTAGTTAGAGCTTTTTTGTTTAGAAAGTTATGTTAGAGCTACAGTGCTCAGAAACACTGTTTTGGAGCTTCTGAGAACACTAAAAGCTGTGCTAGTGCAACTAAGCAAATGAAGAGAATCCAAGGCCACAGAAGCTGAAAAGCTTCTTTCTCAGTGAGAGAACGTTGCTCAAAGCAATTTGAAGAGTAAAACTCAAGTACAAGAAAAATGTTTCTTTATCATGAAATGACATGTAATTTGCAATGCAGTAGACAGATTTTCATTAGTTAGAGCTTTTTTGTTTAGAAAGTTATGTTAGAGCTACAGTGCTCAGAAACACTGTTTTGGAGCTTCTGAGAACACTAAAAGCTGTGCTAGTGCAACTAAGCAAATAAAGAAAATCCAAGGCCACAGAAGCTGAAAAGCTTCTTTCTCAGTGAGAGAACGTTGCTCAAAGCAATTTGAAGAGTAAAACTCAAGTACAAGAAAAATCTTTCTTTTTCATGAAATGACATGTAATTTGCAATGCAGCAGACAGATTTTCATTAGTTAGAGCTTTTTTGTTTAGAAAGTTATGTTAGAGCTACAGTGCTCAGAAACACTGTTTTGGAGCTTCTGAGAACACTAAAAGCTGTGCTAGTGCAACTAAGCAAATGAAGAGAATCCAAGGCCACAGAAGCTGAAAAGCTTCTTTCTCAGTGAGAGAACGTTGCTCAAAGCAATTTGAAGAGTAAAACTCAAGTACAAGAAAAATGTTTCTTTTTCATGAAATGACATGTAATTTGCAATGCAGAAGACAGCTTTTCATTAGTTAGAGCTTTTTTGTTTAGAAAGTTATGTTAGAGCTACAGTGCTCAGAAACACTGTTTTGGAGCTTCTAAGAACACTAAAAGCTGTGCTAGTGCAACTAAACAAATGAAGAGAATCCAAGGCCACAGAAGCTGAAAAGCTTCTTTCTCAGTGAGAGAACGTTGCTCAAAGCAATTTGAAGAGTAAAACTCAAGTACAAGAAAAATGTTTCTTTTTCATGAAATGACATGTAATTTGCAATGCAGAAGACAGCTTTTCATTAGTTAGAACTTTTTTGTTTAGAAAGTTATGTTAGAGCTACAGTGCTCAGAAACACTGTTTTGGAGCTTCTAAGAACACTAAAAGCTGTGCTAGTGCAACTAAACAAATGAAGAGAATCCAAGGCCACAGAAGCTGAAAAGCTTCTTTTTCAGTGACAGAAAGTTGCTCAAATCAATTTGAAGAGTAAAACTCAAGTACAAGAAAAATGATTCTTTATCATGAAATGACATATAATTTGCAATGCAGAAGACAGATTTTCATTAGTTAGAGCTTTTTTGTTTAGAAAGTTATGTTAGAGCTACAGTGCTCAGAAACACTGTTTTGGAGCTTCTGAGAACACTAAAAGCTGTGCTAGTGCAACTAAGCAAATGAAGAGAATCCAAGGCTACAGAAGCTGAAAAGCTTCTTTCTCAGTGAGAGAATGTTGCTCAAAGCAATTTGAAGAGTAAAACTCAAGTAATAAGAAAAATGTTTCTTTTTCATGAAATGACATGTAATTTGCAATGCAGAAGACAGCTTTTCATTAGTTAGAGCTTTTTTGTTTAGAAAGTTATGTTAGAGCTACAGTGCTCAGAAACACTGTTTTGGAGCTTCTGAGAACACTAAAAGCTGTGCTAGTGCAACTAAGCAAATGAAGACAATCCAAGGCCACAGAAGCTGAAAAGCTTCTTTCTCAGTGAGAGAACGTTGCTCAAAGCAATTTGAAGAGTAAAACTCAAGTACAAGAAAAATGTTTCTTTATCATGAAATGACATGTAATTTGCAATGCAGTAGACAGATTTTCATTAGTTAGAGCTTTTTTGTTTAGAAAGTTATGTTAGAGCTACAGTGCTCAGAAACACTGTTTTGGAGCTTCTGAGAACACTAAAAGCTGTGCTAGTGCAACTAAGCAAATGAAGAGAATCCAAGGCCACAGAAGCTGAAAATTTTATTTCTCAGTGAGAGAACGTTGCTCAAAGCAATTTGAAGAGTAAAACTCAAGTACAAGAAAAATGTTTCTTTATCATGAAATGACATGTAATTTGCAATGCAGTACACAGATTTCATTAGTTAGAGCTTTTTTGTTTAGAAAGTTATGTTAGAGCTACAGTGCTCAGAAACACTGTTTTGGAGCTTCTGAGAACACTAAAAGCTGTGCTAGTGCAACTAAGCAAATGAAGAAAATCCAAGGCCATAGAAGCTGAAAAGCTTCTTTCTCAGTGAGAGAACGTTGCTCAAAGCAATTTGAAGAGTAAAACTCAAGTACAAGAAAAATGTTTCTTTTTCATGAAATGACATGTAATTTGCAATGCAGAAGACAGATTTTCATTAGTTAGAGCTTTTTTGTTTAGAAAGTTATGTTAGAGCTACAGTGCTCAGAAACACTGTTTTGGAGCTTCTGAGAACACTAAAAGCTGTGCTAGTGCAACTAAGCAAATGAAGAGAATCCAAGGCCACAGAAGCTGAAAAGCTTCTTTCTCAGTGAGAGAACGTTGCTCAAAGCAATTTGAAGAGTAAAACTCAAGTACAAGAAAAATCTTTCTTTTTCATGAAATGACATGTAATTTGCAATGCAGAAGACAGATTTTCATTAGTTAGAGCTGTTTTGTTTAGAAAGTTATGTTAGAGCTAAAGTGCTCAGAAACACTGTTTTGGAGCTTCTGAGAACACTAAAAGCTGTGCTAGTGCAACTAAGCAAATGAAGAGAATCCAAGGCCACAGAAGCTGAAAAGCTTCTTTCTCAGTGAGAGAAAGTTCAAATTTGAAGCAATTTGAAGAGTAAAACTCAAGTACAAGAAAAATTATTCTTTATCATGAAATGACATATAATTTGCAATGCAGAAGAAAGATTTTCATTAGTTAGAGCTTTTTTGTTTAGAAAGTTATGTTAGAGCTACAGTGCTCAGAAACACTGTTTTAGAGCGTCTGAGAACACTAAAAGCTGTGCTAGTGCAACTAAGCAAATGAAGAAAATCCAAGGCCATAGAAGCTGAAAAGCTTCTTTCTCAGTGAGAGAACGTTGCTCAAAGCAATTTGAAGAGTAAAACTCAAGTACAAGAAAAATCTTTCTTTTTCATGAAATGACATGTAATTTGCAATGCAGAAGACAGATTTTCATTAGTTAGAGCTTTTTTGTTTAGAAAGTTATGTTAGAGCTACAGTGCTCAGAAACACTGTTTTGGAGCTTCTGAGAACACTAAAAGCTGTGCTAGTGCAACTAAGCAAATGAAGAGAATCCAAGGCCACAGAAGCTGAAAAGCTTCTTTCTCAGTGAGAGAACGTTGCTCAAAGCAATTTGAAGAGTAAAACTCAAGTACAAGAAAAATGTTTCTTTATCATGAAATGACATGTAATTTGCAATGCAGTAGACAGATTTTCATTAGTTAGAGCTTTTTTGTTTAGAAAGTTATGTTAGAGCTACAGTGCTCAGAAACACTGTTTTGGAGCTTCTGAGAACACTAAAAGCTGTGCTAGTGCAACTAAGCAAATGAAGAGAATCCAAGGCCACAGAAGCTGAAAATTTTCTTTCTCAGTGAGAGAACGTTGCTCAAAGCAATTTGAAGAGTAAAACTCAAGTACAAGAAAAATGTTTCTTTATCATGAAATGACATGTAATTTGCAATGCAGTAGACAGATTTCATTAGTTAGAGCTTTTTTGTTTAGAAAGTTATGTTAGAGCTACAGTGCTCAGAAACACTGTTTTGGAGCTTCTGAGAACACTAAAAGCTGTGCTAGTGCAACTAAGCAAATGAAGAAAATCCAAGGCCATAGAAGCTGAAAAGCTTCTTTCTCAGTGAGAGAACGTTGCTCAAAGCAATTTGAAGAGTAAAACTCAAGTACAAGAAAAATCTTTCTTTTTCATGAAATGACATGTAATTTGCAATGCAGAAGACAGATTTTCATTAGTTAGAGCTTTTTTGTTTAGAAAGTTATGTTAGAGCTACAGTGCTCAGAAACACTGTTTTGGAGCTTCTGAGAACACTAAAAGCTGTGCTAGTGCAACTAAGCAAATGAAGAGAATCCAAGGCCACAGAAGCTGAAAAGCTTCTTTCTCAGTGAGAGAACGTTGCTCAAAGCAATTTGAAGAGTAAAACTCAAGTACAAGAAAAATGTTTCTTTATCATGAAATGACATGTAATTTGCAATGCAGTATACAGATTTTCATTAGTTAGAGCTTTTTTGTTTAGAAAGTTATGTTAGAGCTACAGTGCTCAGAAACACTGTTTTAGAGCGTCTGAGAACACCAAAAGCTGTGCTAGTGCAACTAAGCAAATAAAGAAAATCCAAGGCCACAGAAGCTGAAAAGCTTCTTTCTCAGTGAGAGAACGTTGCTCAAAGCAATTTGAAGAGTAAAACTCAAGTACAAGAAAAATGTTTCTTTTTCATGAAATGACATGTAATTTGCAATGCAGAAGACAGATTTTCATTAGTTAGAGCTTTTTTGTTTAGAAAGTTATGTTAGAGCTACAGTGCTCAGAAACACTGTTTTGGAGCTTCTGAGAACACTAAAAGCTGTGCTAGTGCAACTAAGCAAATGAAGAGAATCCAAGGCCACAGAAGCTGAAAAGCTTCTTTCTCAGTGAGAGAACGTTGCTCAAAGCAATTTGAAGAGTAAAACTCAAGTACAAGAAAAATCTTTCTTTTTCATGAAATGACATGTAATTTGCAATGCAGAAGACAGATTTTCATTAGTTAGAGCTGTTTTGTTTAGAAAGTTATGTTAGAGCTAAAGTGCTCAGAAACACTGTTTTGGAGCTTCTGAGAACACTAAAAGCTGTGCTAGTGCAACTAAGCAAATGAAGAGAATCCAAGGCCACAGAAGCTGAAAAGCTTCTTTCTCAGTGAGAGAAAGTTCAAATTTGAAGCAATTTGAAGAGTAAAACTCAAGTACAAGAAAAATGATTCTTTATCATGAAATGACATATAATTTGCAATGCAGAAGAAAGATTTTCATTAGTTAGAGCTTTTTTGTTTAGAAAGTTATGTTAGAGCTACAGTGCTCAGAAACACTGTTTTAGAGCGTCTGAGAACACTAAAAGCTGTGCTAGTGCAACTAAGCAAATGAAGAAAATCCAAGGCCATAGAAGCTGAAAAGCTTCTTTCTCAGTGAGAGAACGTTGCTCAAAGCAATTTGAAGAGTAAAACTCAAGTACAAGAAAAATCTTTCTTTTTCATGAAATGACATGTAATTTGCAATGCAGAAGACAGATTTTCATTAGTTAGAGCTTTTTTGTTTAGAAAGTTATGTTAGAGCTACAGTGCTCAGAAACACTGTTTTGGAGCTTCTGAGAACACTAAAAGCTGTGCTAGTGCAACTAAGCAAATGAAGAGAATCCAAGGCCACAGAAGCTGAAAAGCTTCTTTCTCAGTGAGAGAACGTTGCTCAAAGCAATTTGAAGAGTAAAACTCAAGTACAAGAAAAATGTTTCTTTATCATGAAATGACATGTAATTTGCAATGCAGTAGACAGATTTTCATTAGTTAGAGCTTTTTTGTTTAGAAAGTTATGTTAGAGCTACAGTGCTCAGAAACACTGTTTTGGAGCTTCTGAGAACACTAAAAGCTGTGCTAGTGCAACTAAGCAAATGAAGAGAATCCAAGGCCACAGAAGCTGAAAATTTTCTTTCTCAGTGAGAGAACGTTGCTCAAAGCAATTTGAAGAGTAAAACTCAAGTACAAGAAAAATGTTTCTTTATCATGAAATGACATGTAATTTGCAATGCAGTAGACAGATTTCATTAGTTAGAGCTTTTTTGTTTAGAAAGTTATGTTAGAGCTACAGTGCTCAGAAACACTGTTTTGGAGCTTCTGAGAACACTAAAAGCTGTGCTAGTGCAACTAAGCAAATGAAGAAAATCCAAGGCCATAGAAGCTGAAAAGCTTCTTTCTCAGTGAGAGAACGTTGCTCAAAGCAATTTGAAGAGTAAAACTCAAGTACAAGAAAAATCTTTCTTTTTCATGAAATGACATGTAATTTGCAATGCAGAAGACAGATTTTCATTAGTTAGAGCTTTTTTGTTTAGAAAGTTATGTTAGAGCTACAGTGCTCAGAAACACTGTTTTTGAGCTTCTGAGAACACTAAAAGCTGTGCTAGTGCAACTAAGCAAATGAAGAGAATCCAAGGCCACAGAAGCTGAAAAGCTTCTTTCTCAGTGAGAGAACGTTGCTCAAAGCAATTTGAAGAGTAAAACTCAAGTACAAGAAAAATGTTTCTTTATCATGAAATGACATGTAATTTGCAATGCAGTAGACAGATTTTCATTAGTTAGAGCTTTTTTGTTTGGAAAATTATGTTAGAGCTACAGTGCTCAGAAACACTGTTTTAGAGCGTCTGAGAACACCAAAAGCTGTGCTAGTGCAACTAAGAAAATAAAGAAAATCCAAGGCCACAGAAGCTGAAAAGCTTCTTTCTCAGTGAGAGAACGTTACTCAAAGCAATTTGAAGAGTAAAACTCAAGTACAAGAAAAATCTTTCTTTTTCATGAAATGACATGTAATTTGCAATGCAGCAGACAGATTTTCATTAGTTAGAGCTTTTTTGTTTAGAAAGTTATGTTAGAGCTACAGTGCTCAGAAACACTGTTTTGGAGCTTCTGAGAACACTAAAAGCTGTGCTAGTGCAACTAAGCAAATGAAGAGAATCCAAGGCCACAGAAGCTGAAAAGCTTCTTTCTCAGTGAGAGAACGTTGCTCAAAGCAATTTGAAGAGTAAAACTCAAGTACAAGAAAAATGTTTCTTTATCATGAAATGACATGTAATTTGCAATGCAGTAGACAGATTTTCATTAGTTAGAGCTTTTTTGTTTAGAAAGTTATGTTAGAGCTACAGTGCTCAGAAACACTGTTTTAGAGCGTCTGAGAACACCAAAAGCTGTGCTAGTGCAACTAAGCAAATGAAGAAAATCCAAGGCCACAGAAGCTGAAAAGCTTCTTTCTCAGTGAGAGAACGTTGCTCAAAGCAATTTGAAGAGTAAAACTCAAGTACAAGAAAAATCTTTCTTTTTCATGAAATGACATGTAATTTGCAATGCAGAAGACAGATTTTCATTAGTTAGAGCTTTTTTGTTTAGAAAGTTATGTTAGAGCTACAGTGCTCAGAAACACTGTTTTAGAGCGTCTGAGAACACCAAAAGCTGTGCTAGTGCAACTAAGAAAATAAAGAAAATCCAAGGCCACAGAAGCTGAAAAGCTTCTTTCTCAGTGAGAGAACGTTACTCAAAGCAATTTGAAGAGTAAAACTCAAGTACAAGAAAAATCTTTCTTTTTCATGAAATGACATGTAATTTGCAATGCAGCAGACAGATTTTCATTAGTTAGAGCTTTTTTGTTTAGAAAGTTATGTTAGAGCTACAGTGCTCAGAAACACTGTTTTGGAGCTTCTGAGAACACTAAAAGCTGTGCTAGTGCAACTAAGCAAATGAAGAGAATCCAAGGCCACAGAAGCTGAAAAGCTTCTTTCTCAGTGAGAGAACGTTGCTCAAAGCAATTTGAAGAGTAAAACTCAAGTACAAGAAAAATGTTTCTTTATCATGAAATGACATGTAATTTGCAATGCAGTAGACAGATTTTCATTAGTTAGAGCTTTTTTGTTTAGAAAGTTATGTTAGAGCTACAGTGCTCAGAAACACTGTTTTAGAGCGTCTGAGAACACCAAAAGCTGTGCTAGTGCAACTAAGCAAATGAAGAAAATCCAAGGCCACAGAAGCTGAAAAGCTTCTTTCTCAGTGAGAGAACGTTGCTCAAAGCAATTTGAAGAGTAAAACTCAAGTACAAGAAAAATCTTTCTTTTTCATGAAATGACATGTAATTTGCAATGCAGAAGACAGATTTTCATTAGTTAGAGCTTTTTTGTTTAGAAAGTTATGTTAGAGCTACAGTGCTCAGAAACACTGTTTTGGAGCTTCTGAGAACACTAAAAGCTGTGCTAGTGCAACTAAGCAAATGAAGAAAATCCAAGGCCACAGAAGCTGAAAAGCTTCTTTCTCAGTGAGAGAACGTTGCTCAAAGCAATTTGAAGAGTAAAACTCAAGTACAAGAAAAATGTTTCTTTATCATGAAATGACATGTAATTTGCAATGCAGTAGACAGATTTTCATTAGTTAGAGCTTTTTTGTTTAGAAAGTTATGTTAGAGCTACAGTGCTCAGAAACACTGTTTTTGAGCTTCTGAGAACACTAAAAGCTGTGCTAGTGCAACTAAGCAAATGAAGAGAATCCAAGGCCACAGAAGCTGAAAAGCTTCTTTCTCAGTGAGAGAAAGTTCAAATTTGAAGCAATTTGAAAAGTAAAACTCAAGTACAAGAAAAATGATTCTTTATCATGAAATGACATATAATTTGCAATGCAGAAGAAAGATTTTCATTAGTTAGAGCTTTTTTGTTTAGAAAGTTATGTTAGAGCTACAGTGCTCAGAAACACTGTTTTGGAGCTTCTGAGAACACTAAAAGCTGTGCTAGTGCAACTAAGCAAATGAAGAGAATCCAAGGCCACAGAAGCTGAAAATTTTCTTTCTCAGTGAGAGAACGTTGCTCAAAGCAATTTGAAGAGTAAAACTCAAGTACAAGAAAAATGTTTCTTTATCATGAAATGACATGTAATTTGCAATGCAGTAGACAGATTTCATTAGTTAGAGCTTTTTTGTTTAGAAAGTTATGTTAGAGCTACAGTGCTCAGAAACACTGTTTTGGAGCTTCTGAGAACACTAAAAGCTGTGCTAGTGCAACTAAGCAAATGAAGAAAATCCAAGGCCATAGAAGCTGAAAAGCTTCTTTCTCAGTGAGAGAACGTTGCTCAAAGCAATTTGAAGAGTAAAACTCAAGTACAAGAAAAATCTTTCTTTTTCATGAAATGACATGTAATTTGCAATGCAGAAGACAGATTTTCATTAGTTAGAGCTTTTTTGTTTAGAAAGTTATGTTAGAGCTACAGTGCTCAGAAACACTGTTTTTGAGCTTCTGAGAACACTAAAAGCTGTGCTAGTGCAACTAAGCAAATGAAGAGAATCCAAGGCCACAGAAGCTGAAAAGCTTCTTTCTCAGTGAGAGAACGTTGCTCAAAGCAATTTGAAGAGTAAAACTCAAGTACAAGAAAAATGTTTCTTTATCATGAAATGACATGTAATTTGCAATGCAGTAGACAGATTTTCATTAGTTAGAGCTTTTTTGTTTGGAAAATTATGTTAGAGCTACAGTGCTCAGAAACACTGTTTTAGAGCGTCTGAGAACACCAAAAGCTGTGCTAGTGCAACTAAGCAAATAAAGAAAATCCAAGGCCACAGAAGCTGAAAAGCTTCTTTCTCAGTGAGAGAACGTTGCTCAAAGCAATTTGAAGAGTAAAACTCAAGTACAAGAAAAATCTTTCTTTTTCATGAAATGACATGTAATTTGCAATGCAGCAGACAGATTTTCATTAGTTAGAGCTTTTTTGTTTAGAAAGTTATGTTAGAGCTACAGTGCTCAGAAACACTGTTTTAGAGCGTCTGAGAACACCAAAAGCTGTGCTAGTGCAACTAAGCAAATGAAGAAAATCCAAGGCCACAGAAGCTGAAAAGCTTCTTTCTCAGTGAGAGAACGTTGCTCAAAGCAATTTGAAGAGTAAAACTCAAGTACAAGAAAAATCTTTCTTTTTCATGAAATGACATGTAATTTGCAATGCAGAAGACAGATTTTCATTAGTTAGAGCTTTTTTGTTTAGAAAGTTATGTTAGAGCTACAGTGCTCAGAAACACTGTTTTAGAGCGTCTGAGAACACCAAAAGCTGTGCTAGTGCAACTAAGCAAATGAAGAAAATCCAAGGCCACAGAAGCTGAAAAGCTTCTTTCTCAGTGAGAGAACGTTGCTCAAAGCAATTTGAAGAGTAAAACTCAAGTACAAGAAAAATCTTTCTTTTTCATGAAATGACATGTAATTTGCAATGCAGAAGACAGATTTTCATTAGTTAGAGCTTTTTTGTTTAGAAAGTTATGTTAGAGCTACAGTGCTCAGAAACACTGTTTTGGAGCTTCTGAGAACACTAAAAGCTGTGCTAGTGCAACTAAGCAAATGAAGAAAATCCAAGGCCACAGAAGCTGAAAAGCTTCTTTCTCAGTGAGAGAACGTTGCTCAAAGCAATTTGAAGAGTAAAACTCAAGTACAAGAAAAATGTTTCTTTATCATGAAATGACATGTAATTTGCAATGCAGTAGACAGATTTTCATTAGTTAGAGCTTTTTTGTTTAGAAAGTTATGTTAGAGCTACAGTGCTCAGAAACACTGTTTTTGAGCTTCTGAGAACACTAAAAGCTGTGCTAGTGCAACTAAGCAAATGAAGAGAATCCAAGGCCACAGAAGCTGAAAAGCTTCTTTCTCAGTGAGAGAAAGTTCAAATTTGAAGCAATTTGAAAAGTAAAACTCAAGTACAAGAAAAATGATTCTTTATCATGAAATGACATATAATTTGCAATGCAGAAGAAAGATTTTCATTAGTTAGAGCTTTTTTGTTTAGAAAGTTATGTTAGAGCTACAGTGCTCAGAAACACTGTTTTGGAGCTTCTGAGAACACTAAAAGCTGTGCTAGTGCAACTAAGCAAATGAAGAGAATCCAAGGCCACAGAAGCTGAAAATTTTCTTTCTCAGTGAGAGAACGTTGCTCAAAGCAATTTGAAGAGTAAAACTCAAGTACAAGAAAAATGTTTCTTTATCATGAAATGACATGTAATTTGCAATGCAGTAGACAGATTTCATTAGTTAGAGCTTTTTTGTTTAGAAAGTTATGTTAGAGCTACAGTGCTCAGAAACACTGTTTTGGAGCTTCTGAGAACACTAAAAGCTGTGCTAGTGCAACTAAGCAAATGAAGAAAATCCAAGGCCATAGAAGCTGAAAAGCTTCTTTCTCAGTGAGAGAACGTTGCTCAAAGCAATTTGAAGAGTAAAACTCAAGTACAAGAAAAATCTTTCTTTTTCATGAAATGACATGTAATTTGCAATGCAGAAGACAGATTTTCATTAGTTAGAGCTTTTTTGTTTAGAAAGTTATGTTAGAGCTACAGTGCTCAGAAACACTGTTTTTGAGCTTCTGAGAACACTAAAAGCTGTGCTAGTGCAACTAAGCAAATGAAGAGAATCCAAGGCCACAGAAGCTGAAAAGCTTCTTTCTCAGTGAGAGAACGTTGCTCAAAGCAATTTGAAGAGTAAAACTCAAGTACAAGAAAAATGTTTCTTTATCATGAAATGACATGTAATTTGCAATGCAGTAGACAGATTTTCATTAGTTAGAGCTTTTTTGTTTGGAAAATTATGTTAGAGCTACAGTGCTCAGAAACACTGTTTTAGAGCGTCTGAGAACACCAAAAGCTGTGCTAGTGCAACTAAGCAAATAAAGAAAATCCAAGGCCACAGAAGCTGAAAAGCTTCTTTCTCAGTGAGAGAACGTTGCTCAAAGCAATTTGAAGAGTAAAACTCAAGTACAAGAAAAATCTTTCTTTTTCATGAAATGACATGTAATTTGCAATGCAGCAGACAGATTTTCATTAGTTAGAGCTTTTTTGTTTAGAAAGTTATGTTAGAGCTACAGTGCTCAGAAACACTGTTTTAGAGCGTCTGAGAACACCAAAAGCTGTGCTAGTGCAACTAAGCAAATGAAGAAAATCCAAGGCCACAGAAGCTGAAAAGCTTCTTTCTCAGTGAGAGAACGTTGCTCAAAGCAATTTGAAGAGTAAAACTCAAGTACAAGAAAAATCTTTCTTTTTCATGAAATGACATGTAATTTGCAATGCAGAAGACAGATTTTCATTAGTTAGAGCTTTTTTGTTTAGAAAGTTATGTTAGAGCTACAGTGCTCAGAAACACTGTTTTGGAGCTTCTGAGAACACTAAAAGCTGTGCTAGTGCAACTAAGCAAATGAAGAAAATCCAAGGCCACAGAAGCTGAAAAGCTTCTTTCTCAGTGAGAGAACGTTGCTCAAAGCAATTTGAAGAGTAAAACTCAAGTACAAGAAAAATGTTTCTTTATCATGAAATGACATGTAATTTGCAATGCAGTAGACAGATTTTCATTAGTTAGAGCTTTTTTGTTTAGAAAGTTATGTTAGAGCTACAGTGCTCAGAAACACTGTTTTGGAGCTTCTGAGAACACTAAAAGCTGTGCTAGTGCAACTAAGCAAATGAAGAAAATCCAAGGCCATAGAAGCTGAAAAGCTTCTTTCTCAGTGAGAGAACGTTGCTCAAAGCAATTTGAAGAGTAAAACTCAAGTACAAGAAAAATCTTTCTTTTTCATGAAATGACGTAATTTGCAATGCAGAAGACAGATTTTCATTAGTTAGAGCTTTTTTGTTTAGAAAGTTATGTTAGAGCTACAGTGCTCAGAAACACTGTTTTTGAGCTTCTGAGAACACTAAAAGCTGTGCTAGTGCAACTAAGCAAATGAAGAGAATCCAAGGCCACAGAAGCTGAAAAGCTTCTTTCTCAGTGAGAGAACGTTGCTCAAAGCAATTTGAAGAGTAAAACTCAAGTACAAGAAAAATGTTTCTTTATCATGAAATGACATGTAATTTGCAATGCAGTAGACAGATTTTCATTAGTTAGAGCTTTTTTGTTTAGAAAGTTATGTTAGAGCTACAGTGCTCAGAAACACTGTTTTGGAGCTTCTCAGAACACTAAAAGCTGTGCTAGTGCAACTAAGCAAATGAAGAGAATCCAAGGCCACAGAAGCTGAAAAGCTTCTTTCTCAGTGAGAGAACGTTGCTCAAAGCAATTTGAAGAGTAAAACTCAAGTACAAGAAAAATGATTCTTTATCATGAAATGACATGTAATTTGCAATGCAGTAGACAGATTTTCATTAGTTAGAGCTTTTTTGTTTAGAAAGTTATGTTAGAGCTACAGTGCTCAGAAACACTGTTTTGGAGCTTCTGAGAACACTAAAAGCTGTGCTAGTGCAACTAAGCAAATGAAGAAAATCCAAGGCCATAGAAGCTGAAAAGCTTCTTTCTCAGTGAGAGAACGTTGCTCAAAGCAATTTGAAGAGTAAAACTCAAGTACAAGAAAAATCTTTCTTTTTCATGAAATGACATGTAATTTGCAATGCAGAAGACAGATTTTCATTAGTTAGAGCTTTTTTGTTTAGAAAGTTATGTTAGAGCTACAGTGCTCAGAAACACTTTTTTTGAGCTTCTGAGAACACTAAAAGCTGTGCTAGTGCAACTAAGCAAATGAAGAGAATCCAAGGCCACAGAAGCTGAAAAGCTTCTTTCTCAGTGAGAGAACGTTGCTCAAAGCAATTTGAAGAGTAAAACTCAAGTACAAGAAAAATGTTTCTTTATCATGAAATGACATGTAATTTGCAATGCAGTAGACAGATTTTCATTAGTTAGAGCTTTTTTGTTTAGAAAGTTATGTTAGAGCTACAGTGCTCAGAAACACTGTTTTGGAGCTTCTGAGAACACCAAAAGCTGTGCTAGTGCAACTAAGCAAATGAAGAGAATCCAAGGCCACAGAAGCTGAAAAGCTTCTTTCTCAGTGAGAGAACGTTGCTCAAAGCAATTTGAAGAGTAAAACTCAAGTACAAGAAAAATGTTTCTTTATCATGAAATGACATGTAATTTGCAATGCAGTAGACAGATTTTCATTAGTTAGAGCTTTTTTGTTTAGAAAGTTATGTTAGAGCTAAAGTGCTCAGAAACACTGTTTTGGAGCTTCTGAGAACATTAAAAGCTGTGCTAGAGCAACTAAGCAAATGAAGAGAATCCAAGGCCACAGAAGCTGAAAAGCTTCTTTCTCAGTGAGAGAACGTTGCTCAGAGAAATTTGAAGAGTAAAACTCAAGTACAAGAAAAATGTTTCTTTATCATGAAATGACATGTAATTTGCAATGCAGTAGACAGATTTTCATTAGTTAGAGCTTTTTTGTTTAGAAAGTTATGTTAGAGCTACAGTGCTCAGAAACACTGTTTTGGAGCTTCTGAGAACATTAAAAGCTGTGCTAGAGCAACTAAGCAAATGAAGAGAATCCAAGGCCACATAAGCTGAAAAGCTTCTTTCTCAGTGAGAGAACGTTGCTCAAAGCAATTTGAAGAGTAAAACTCAAGTACAAGAAAAATCTTTCTTTTTCATGAAATGACATGTAATTTGCAATGCAGAAGACAGATTTTCATTAGTTAGAGCTTTTTTGTTTAGAAAGTTATGTTAGAGCTACAGTGCTCAGAAACACTGTTTTGGAGCTTCTGAGAACACTGAAAGCTGTGCTAGTGCAACTAAGCAAATGAAGAGAATCCAAGGCCACAGAAGCTGAAAAGCTTCTTTCTCAGTGAGAGAACGTTGCTCAAAGCATATTGAAGAGTAAAACTCAAGTACAAGAAAAATGTTTCGTTATCATGAAATGACATATAATTTGCAATGCAGAAGAAAGATTTTCATTAGTTAGAGCTTTTTTGTTTAGAAAGTTATGTTAGAGCTACAGTGCTCAGAAACACTGTTTTGGAGCTTCTGAGAACACTAAAAGCTGTGCTAGTGCAACTAAGCAAATGAAGAGAATCCAAGGCCACAGAAGCTGAAAAGCTTCTTTCTCAGTGAGAGAACGTTGCTCAAAGCATATTGAAGAGTAAAACTCAAGTACAAGAAAAATGTTTCTTTATTATGAAATGACACGTAATTTGCAATGCAGTAGACAGATTTTCATTAGTTAGAGCTTTTTTGTTTAGAAAGTTATGTTAGAGCTAAAGTGCTCAGAAACACTGTTTTGGAGCTTCTGAGAACACTAAAAGCTGTGCTAGTGCAACTAAGCAAATGAAGAGAATCCAAGGCCACAGAAGCTGAAAAGCTTCTTTCTCAGTGAGAGAAAGTTCAAATTTGAAGCAATTTGAAGAGTAAAACTCAAGTACAAGAAAAATGATTCTTTATCATGAAATGACATATAATTTGCAATGCAGAAGAAAGATTTTCATTAGTTAGAGCTTTTTTGTTTAGAAAGTTATGTTAGAGCTACAGTGCTCAGAAACACTGTTTTAGAGCGTCTGAGAACACTAAAAGCTGTGCTAGTGCAACTAAGCAAATGAAGAAAATCCAAGGCCATAGAAGCTGAAAAGCTTCTTTCTCAGTGAGAGAACGTTGCTCAAAGCAATTTGAAGAGTAAAACTCAAGTACAAGAAAAATCTTTCTTTTTCATGAAATGACGTAATTTGCAATGCAGAAGACAGATTTTCATTAGTTAGAGCTTTTTTGTTTAGAAAGTTATGTTAGAGCTACAGTGCTCAGAAACACTGTTTTGGAGCTTCTGAGAACACTAAAAGCTGTGCTAGTGCAACTAAGCAAATGAAGAGAATCCAAGGCCACAGAAGCTGAAAAGCTTCTTTCTCAGTGAGAGAACGTTGCTCAAAGCAATTTGAAGAGTAAAACTCAAGTACAAGAAAAATGTTTCTTTATCATGAAATGACATGTAATTTGCAATGCAGTAGACAGATTTTCATTAGTTAGAGCTTTTTTGTTTTGAAAGTTATGTTAGAGCTACAGTGCTCAGAAACACTGTTTTGGAGCTTCTGAGAACACTGAAAGCTGTGCTAGTGCAACTAAGCAAATGAAGAAAATCCAAGGCCACAGAAGCTGAAAAGCTTCTTTCTCAGTGAGAGAACGTTGCTCAAAGCAATTTGAAGAGTAAAACTCAAGTACAAGAAAAATGTTTCTTTATCATGAAATGACATGTAATTTGCAATGCAGTAGACAGATTTTCATTAGTTAGAGCTTTTTTGTTTAGAAAGTTATGTTAGAGCTACAGTGCTCAGAAACACTGTTTTGGAGCTTCTGAGAACACCAAAAGCTGTGCTAGTGCAACTAAGCAAATGAAGAAAATCCAAGGCCACAGAAGCTGAAAAGCTTCTTTCTCAGTGAGAGAACGTTGCTCAAAGCAATTTGAAGAGTAAAACTCAAGTACAGGAAAAATCTTTCTTTTTCATGAAATGACATGTAATTTGCAATGCAGAAGACAGATTTTCATTAGTTAGAGCTTTTTTGTTTAGAAAGTTATGTTAGAGCTACAGTGCTCAGAAACACTGTTTTGGAGCTTCTGAGAACACTAAAAGCTGTGCTAGTGCAACTAAGCAAATGAAGAGAATCCAAGGCCACAGAAGCTGAAAAGCTTCTTTCTCAGTGAGAGAACGTTGCTCAAAGCAATTTGAAGAGTAAAACTCAAGTACAAGAAAAATGTTTCTTTTTCATGAAATGACATGTAATTTGCAATGCAGAAGACAGCTTTTCATTAGTTAGAGCTTTTTTGTTTAGAAAGTTATGTTAGAGCTACAGTGCTCAGAAACACTGTTTTGGAGCTTCTAAGAACACTAAAAGCTGTGCTAGTGCAACTAAACAAATGAAGAGAATCCAAGGCCACAGAAGCTGAAAAGCTTCTTTTTCAGTGACAGAAAGTTGCTCAAATCAATTTGAAGAGTAAAACTCAAGTACAAGAAAAATGATTCTTTATCATGAAATGACATATAATTTGCAATGCAGAAGACAGATTTTCATTAGTTAGAGCTTTTTTGTTTAGAAAGTTATGTTAGAGCTACAGTGCTCAGAAACACTGTTTTGGAGCTTCTGAGAACACTAAAAGCTGTGCTAGTGCAACTAAGCAAATGAAGAGAATCCAAGGCTACAGAAGCTGAAAAGCTTCTTTCTCAGTGAGAGAATGTTGCTCAAAGCAATTTGAAGAGTAAAACTCAAGTACAAGAAAAATGTTTCTTTTTCATGAAATGACATGTAATTTGCAATGCAGTAGACAGATTTTCATTAGTTAGAGCTTTTTTGTTTAGAAAGTTATGTTAGAGCTACAGTGCTCAGAAACACTGTTTTAGAGCGTCTGAGAACACCAAAAGCTGTGCTAGTGCAACTAAGCAAATGAAGAAAATCCAAGGCCACAGAAGCTGAAAAGCTTTTCTCAGTGAGAGAACGTTGCTCAAAGCAATTTGAAGAGTAAAACTCAAGTACAAGAAAAATCTTTCTTTTTCATGAAATGACATGTAATTTGCAATGCAGAAGACAGATTTTCATTAGTTAGAGCTTTTTTGTTTAGAAAGTTATGTTAGAGCTACAGTGCTCAGAAACACTGTTTTAGAGCGTCTGAGAACACCAAAAGCTGTGCTAGTGCAACTAAGCAAATAAAGAAAATCCAAGGCCACAGAAGCTGAAAAGCTTCTTTCTCAGTGAGAGAACGTTGCTCAAAGCAATTTGAAGAGTAAAACTCAAGTACAAGAAAAATGTTTCTTTTTCATGAAATGACATGTAATTTGCAATGCAGAAGACAGATTTTCATTAGTTAGAGCTTTTTTGTTTAGAAAGTTATGTTAGAGCTACAGTGCTCAGAAACACTGTTTTGGAGCTTCTGAGAACACTAAAAGCTGTGCTAGTGCAACTAAGCAAATGAAGAGAATCCAAGGCCACAGAAGCTGAAAAGCTTCTTTCTCAGTGAGAGAACGTTGCTCAAAGCAATTTGAAGAGTAAAACTCAAGTACAAGAAAAATCTTTCTTTTTCATGAAATGACATGTAAATTTGCAATGCAGAAGACAGATTTTCATTAGTTAGAGCTGTTTTGTTTAGAAAGTTATGTTAGAGCTAAAGTGCTCAGAAACACTGTTTTGGAGCTTCTGAGAACACTAAAAGCTGTGCTAGTGCAACTAAGCAAATGAAGAGAATCCAAGGCCACAGAAGCTGAAAAGCTTCTTTCTCAGTGAGAGAAAGTTCAAATTTGAAGCAATTTGAAGAGTAAAACTCAAGTACAAGAAAAATGATTCTTTATCATGAAATGACATATAATTTGCAATGCAGAAGAAAGATTTTCATTAGTTAGAGCTTTTTTGTTTAGAAAGTTATGTTAGAGCTACAGTGCTCAGAAACACTGTTTTAGAGCGTCTGAGAACACTAAAAGCTGTGCTAGTGCAACTAAGCAAATGAAGAAAATCCAAGGCCATAGAAGCTGAAAAGCTTCTTTCTCAGTGAGAGAACGTTGCTCAAAGCAATTTGAAGAGTAAAACTCAAGTACAAGAAAAATCTTTCTTTTTCATGAAATGACATGTAATTTGCAATGCAGAAGACAGATTTTCATTAGTTAGAGCTTTTTTGTTTAGAAAGTTATGTTAGAGCTACAGTGCTCAGAAACACTGTTTTGGAGCTTCTGAGAACACTAAAAGCTGTGCTAGTGCAACTAAGCAAATGAAGAGAATCCAAGGCCACAGAAGCTGAAAAGCTTCTTTCTCAGTGAGAGAACGTTGCTCAAAGCAATTTGAAGAGTAAAACTCAAGTACAAGAAAAATGTTTCTTTATCATGAAATGACATGTAATTTGCAATGCAGTAGACAGATTTTCATTAGTTAGAGCTTTTTTGTTTAGAAAGTTATGTTAGAGCTACAGTGCTCAGAAACACTGTTTTGGAGCTTCTGAGAACACTAAAAGCTGTGCTAGTGCAACTAAGCAAATGAAGAGAATCCAAGGCCACAGAAGCTGAAAATTTTCTTTCTCAGTGAGAGAACGTTGCTCAAAGCAATTTGAAGAGTAAAACTCAAGTACAAGAAAAATGTTTCTTTATCATGAAATGACATGTAATTTGCAATGCAGTAGACAGATTTCATTAGTTAGAGCTTTTTTGTTTAGAAAGTTATGTTAGAGCTACAGTGCTCAGAAACACTGTTTTGGAGCTTCTGAGAACACTAAAAGCTGTGCTAGTGCAACTAAGCAAATGAAGAAAATCCAAGGCCATAGAAGCTGAAAAGCTTCTTTCTCAGTGAGAGAACGTTGCTCAAAGCAATTTGAAGAGTAAAACTCAAGTACAAGAAAAATCTTTCTTTTTCATGAAATGACATGTAATTTGCAATGCAGAAGACAGATTTTCATTAGTTAGAGCTTTTTTGTTTAGAAAGTTATGTTAGAGCTACAGTGCTCAGAAACACTGTTTTTGAGCTTCTGAGAACACTAAAAGCTGTGCTAGTGCAACTAAGCAAATGAAGAGAATCCAAGGCCACAGAAGCTGAAAAGCTTCTTTCTCAGTGAGAGAACGTTGCTCAAAGCAATTTGAAGAGTAAAACTCAAGTACAAGAAAAATGTTTCTTTATCATGAAATGACATGTAATTTGCAATGCAGTAGACAGATTTTCATTAGTTAGAGCTTTTTTGTTTGGAAAATTATGTTAGAGCTACAGTTCTCAGAAACACTGTTTTAGAGCGTCTGAGAACACCAAAAGCTGTGCTAGTGCAACTAAGCAAATGAAGAAAATCCAAGGCCATAGAAGCTGAAAAGCTTCTTTCTCAGTGAGAGAACGTTGCTCAAAGCAATTTGAAGAGTAAAACTCAAGTACAAGAAAAATCTTTCTTTTTCATGAAATGACATGTAATTTGCAATGCAGAAGACAGATTTTCATTAGTTAGAGCTTTTTTGTTTAGAAAGTTATGTTAGAGCTACAGTGCTCAGAAACACTTTTTTTGAGCTTCTGAGAACACTAAAAGCTGTGCTAGTGCAACTAAGCAAATGAAGAGAATCCAAGGCCACAGAAGCTGAAAAGCTTCTTTCTCAGTGAGAGAACGTTGCTCAAAGCAATTTGAAGAGTAAAACTCAAGTACAAGAAAAATGTTTCTTTATCATGAAATGACATGTAATTTGCAATGCAGTAGACAGATTTTCATTAGTTAGAGCTTTTTTGTTTAGAAAGTTATGTTAGAGCTACAGTGCTCAGAAACACTGTTTTGGAGCTTCTGAGAACACCAAAAGCTGTGCTAGTGCAACTAAGCAAATGAAGAGAATCCAAGGCCACAGAAGCTGAAAAGCTTCTTTCTCAGTGAGAGAACGTTGCTCAAAGCAATTTGAAGAGTAAAACTCAAGTACAAGAAAAATGTTTCTTTATCATGAAATGACATGTAATTTGCAATGCAGTAGACAGATTTTCATTAGTTAGAGCTTTTTTGTTTAGAAAGTTATGTTAGAGCTACAGTGCTCAGAAACACTGTTTTGGAGCTTCTGAGAACATTAAAAGCTGTGCTAGAGCAACTAAGCAAATGAAGAGAATCCAAGGCCACATAAGCTGAAAAGCTTCTTTCTCAGTGAGAGAACGTTGCTCAAAGCAATTTGAAGAGTAAAACTCAAGTACAAGAAAAATCTTTCTTTTTCATGAAATGACATGTAATTTGCAATGCAGAAGACAGATTTTCATTAGTTAGAGCTTTTTTGTTTAGAAAGTTATGTTAGAGCTACAGTGCTCAGAAACACTGTTTTGGAGCTTCTGAGAACACTAAAAGCTGTGCTAGTGCAACTAAGCAAATGAAGAGAATCCAAGGCCACAGAAGCTGAAAAGCTTCTTTCTCAGTGAGAGAACGTTGCTCAAAGCAATTTGAAGAGTAAAACTCAAGTACAAGAAAAATGTTTCTTTTTCATGAAATGACATGTAATTTGCAATGCAGAAGACAGCTTTTCATTAGTTAGAGCTTTTTTGTTTAGAAAGTTATGTTAGAGCTACAGTGCTCAGAAACACTGTTTTGGAGCTTCTAAGAACACTAAAAGCTGTGCTAGTGCAACTAAACAAATGAAGAGAATCCAAGGCCACAGAAGCTGAAAAGCTTCTTTTTCAGTGACAGAAAGTTGCTGAAATACATTTGAAGAGTAAAACTCAAGTACAAGAAAAATGATTCTTTATCATGAAATGACATATAATTTGCAATGCAGAAGACAGATTTTCATTAGTTAGAGCTTTTTTGTTTAGAAAGTTATGTTAGAGCTACAGTGCTCAGAAACACTGTTTTGGAGCGTCTGAGAACACTAAAAGCTGTGCTAGTGCAACTAAGCAAATGAAGAGAATCCAAGGCTACAGAAGCTGAAAAGCTTCTTTCTCAGTGAGAGAATGTTGCTCAAAGCAATTTGAAGAGTAAAACTCAAGTACAAGAAAAATGTTTCTTTTTCATGAAATGACATGTAATTTGCAATGCAGTAGACAGATTTTCATTAGTTAGAGCTTTTTTGTTTAGAAAGTTATGTTAGAGCTACAGTGCTCAGAAACACTGTTTTAGAGCGTCTGAGAACACCAAAAGCTGTGCTAGTGCAACTAAGCAAATGAAGAAAATCCAAGGCCACAGAAGCTGAAAAGCTTTTCTCAGTGAGAGAACGTTGCTCAAAGCAATTTGAAGAGTAAAACTCAAGTACAAGAAAAATCTTTCTTTTTCATGAAATGACATGTAATTTGCAATGCAGAAGACAGATTTTCATTAGTTAGAGCTTTTTTGTTTAGAAAGTTATGTTAGAGCTACAGTGCTCAGAAACACTGTTTTGGAGCTTCTGAGAACACTAAAAGCTGTGCTAGTGCAACTAAGCAAATGAAGAGAATCCAAGGCCACAGAAGCTGAAAAGCTTCTTTCTCAGTGAGAGAACGTTGCTCAAAGCAATTTGAAGAGTAAAACTCAAGTACAAGAAAAATGTTTCTTTATCATGAAATGACATGTAATTTGCAATGCAGTATACAGATTTTCATTAGTTAGAGCTTTTTTGTTTAGAAAGTTATGTTAGAGCTACAGTGCTCAGAAACACTGTTTTAGAGCGTCTGAGAACACCAAAAGCTGTGCTAGTGCAACTAAGCAAATAAAGAAAATCCAAGGCCACAGAAGCTGAAAAGCTTCTTTCTCAGTGAGAGAACGTTGCTCAAAGCAATTTGAAGAGTAAAACTCAAGTACAAGAAAAATGTTTCTTTTTCATGAAATGACATGTAATTTGCAATGCAGAAGACAGATTTTCATTAGTTAGAGCTTTTTTGTTTAGAAAGTTATGTTAGAGCTACAGTGCTCAGAAACACTGTTTTGGAGCTTCTGAGAACACTAAAAGCTGTGCTAGTGCAACTAAGCAAATGAAGAGAATCCAAGGCCACAGAAGCTGAAAAGCTTCTTTCTCAGTGAGAGAACGTTGCTCAAAGCAATTTGAAGAGTAAAACTCAAGTACAAGAAAAATCTTTCTTTTTCATGAAATGACATGTAATTTGCAATGCAGAAGACAGATTTTCATTAGTTAGAGCTGTTTTGTTTAGAAAGTTATGTTAGAGCTAAAGTGCTCAGAAACACTGTTTTGGAGCTTCTGAGAACACTAAAAGCTGTGCTAGTGCAACTAAGCAAATGAAGAGAATCCAAGGCCACAGAAGCTGAAAAGCTTCTTTCTCAGTGAGAGAAAGTTCAAATTTGAAGCAATTTGAAGAGTAAAACTCAAGTACAAGAAAAATGATTCTTTATCATGAAATGACATATAATTTGCAATGCAGAAGAAAGATTTTCATTAGTTAGAGCTTTTTTGTTTAGAAAGTTATGTTAGAGCTACAGTGCTCAGAAACACTGTTTTAGAGCGTCTGAGAACACTAAAAGCTGTGCTAGTGCAACTAAGCAAATGAAGAAAATCCAAGGCCATAGAAGCTGAAAACCTTCTTTCTCAATGAGAGAACGTTGCTCAAAGCAATTTGAAGAGTAAAACTCAAGTACAAGAAAAATGTTTCTTTATCATGAAATGACATGTAATTTGCAATGCAGTATACAGATTTTCATTAGTTAGAGCTTTTTTGTTTAGAAAGTTATGTTAGAGCTACAGTGCTCAGAAACACTGTTTTAGAGCGTCTGAGAACACCAAAAGCTGTGCTAGTGCAACTAAGCAAATAAAGAAAATCCAAGGCCACAGAAGCTGAAAAGCTTCTTTCTCAGTGAGAGAATGTTGCTCAAAGCAATTTGAAGAGTAAAACTCAAGTACAAGAAAAATGTTTCTTTTTCATGAAATGACATGTAATTTGCAATGCAGTAGACAGATTTTCATTAGTTAGAGCTTTTTTGTTTAGAAAGTTATGTTAGAGCTACAGTGCTCAGAAACACTGTTTTAGAGCGTCTGAGAACACCAAAAGCTGTGCTAGTGCAACTAAGCAAATGAAGAAAATCCAAGGCCACAGAAGCTGAAAAGCTTTTCTCAGTGAGAGAACGTTGCTCAAAGCAATTTGAAGAGTAAAACTCAAGTACAAGAAAAATCTTTCTTTTTCATGAAATGACATGTAATTTGCAATGCAGAAGACAGATTTTCATTAGTTAGAGCTTTTTTGTTTAGAAAGTTATGTTAGAGCTACAGTGCTCAGAAACACTGTTTTGGAGCTTCTGAGAACACTAAAAGCTGTGCTAGTGCAACTAAGCAAATGAAGAGAATCCAAGGCCACAGAAGCTGAAAAGCTTCTTTCTCAGTGAGAGAACGTTGCTCAAAGCAATTTGAAGAGTAAAACTCAAGTACAAGAAAAATGTTTCTTTATCATGAAATGACATGTAATTTGCAATGCAGTATACAGATTTTCATTAGTTAGAGCTTTTTTGTTTAGAAAGTTATGTTAGAGCTACAGTGCTCAGAAACACTGTTTTAGAGCGTCTGAGAACACCAAAAGCTGTGCTAGTGCAACTAAGCAAATAAAGAAAATCCAAGGCCACAGAAGCTGAAAAGCTTCTTTCTCAGTGAGAGAACGTTGCTCAAAGCAATTTGAAGAGTAAAACTCAAGTACAAGAAAAATGTTTCTTTTTCATGAAATGACATGTAATTTGCAATGCAGAAGACAGATTTTCATTAGTTAGAGCTTTTTTGTTTAGAAAGTTATGTTAGAGCTACAGTGCTCAGAAACACTGTTTTGGAGCTTCTGAGAACACTAAAAGCTGTGCTAGTGCAACTAAGCAAATGAAGAGAATCCAAGGCCACAGAAGCTGAAAAGCTTCTTTCTCAGTGAGAGAACGTTGCTCAAAGCAATTTGAAGAGTAAAACTCAAGTACAAGAAAAATCTTTCTTTTTCATGAAATGACATGTAATTTGCAATGCAGAAGACAGATTTTCATTAGTTAGAGCTGTTTTGTTTAGAAAGTTATGTTAGAGCTAAAGTGCTCAGAAACACTGTTTTGGAGCTTCTGAGAACACTAAAAGCTGTGCTAGTGCAACTAAGCAAATGAAGAGAATCCAAGGCCACAGAAGCTGAAAAGCTTCTTTCTCAGTGAGAGAAAGTTCAAATTTGAAGCAATTTGAAGAGTAAAACTCAAGTACAAGAAAAATGATTCTTTATCATGAAATGACATATAATTTGCAATGCAGAAGAAAGATTTTCATTAGTTAGAGCTTTTTTGTTTAGAAAGTTATGTTAGAGCTACAGTGCTCAGAAACACTGTTTTAGAGCGTCTGAGAACACTAAAAGCTGTGCTAGTGCAACTAAGCAAATGAAGAAAATCCAAGGCCATAGAAGCTGAAAAGCTTCTTTCTCAGTGAGAGAACGTTGCTCAAAGCAATTTGAAGAGTAAAACTCAAGTACAAGAAAAATGTTTCTTTATCATGAAATGACATGTAATTTGCAATGCAGTATACAGATTTTCATTAGTTAGAGCTTTTTTGTTTAGAAAGTTATGTTAGAGCTACAGTGCTCAGAAACACTGTTTTAGAGCGTCTGAGAACACCAAAAGCTGTGCTAGTGCAACTAAGCAAATAAAGAAAATCCAAGGCCACAGAAGCTGAAAAGCTTCTTTCTCAGTGAGAGAACGTTGCTCAAAGCAATTTGAAGAGTAAAACTCAAGTACAAGAAAAATGTTTCTTTTTCATGAAATGACATGTAATTTGCAATGCAGAAGACAGATTTTCATTAGTTAGAGCTTTTTTGTTTAGAAAGTTATGTTAGAGCTACAGTGCTCAGAAACACTGTTTTGGAGCTTCTGAGAACACTAAAAGCTGTGCTAGTGCAACTAAGCAAATGAAGAGAATCCAAGGCCACAGAAGCTGAAAAGCTTCTTTCTCAGTGAGAGAACGTTGCTCAAAGCAATTTGAAGAGTAAAACTCAAGTACAAGAAAAATCTTTCTTTTTCATGAAATGACATGTAATTTGCAATGCAGAAGACAGATTTTCATTAGTTAGAGCTGTTTTGTTTAGAAAGTTATGTTAGAGCTAAAGTGCTCAGAAACACTGTTTTGGAGCTTCTGAGAACACTAAAAGCTGTGCTAGTGCAACTAAGCAAATGAAGAGAATCCAAGGCCACAGAAGCTGAAAAGCTTCTTTCTCAGTGAGAGAACGTTGCTCAAAGCAATTTGAAGAGTAAAACTCAAGTACAAGAAAAATGTTTCTTTTTCATGAAATGACATGTAATTTGCAATGCAGAAGACAGCTTTTCATTAGTTAGAACTTTTTTGTTTAGAAAGTTATGTTAGAGCTACAGTGCTCAGAAACACTGTTTTGGAGCTTCTAAGAACACTAAAAGCTGTGCTAGTGCAACTAAACAAATGAAGAGAATCCAAGGCCACAGAAGCTGAAAAGCTTCTTTTTCAGTGACAGAAAGTTGCTCAAATCAATTTGAAGAGTAAAACTCAAGTACAAGAAAAATGATTCTTTATCATGAAATGACATATAATTTGCAATGCAGAAGACAGATTTTCATTAGTTAGAGCTTTTTTGTTTAGAAAGTTATGTTAGAGCTACAGTGCTCAGAAACACTGTTTTAGAGCTTCTTAGAACACTAAAAGCTGTGCTAAGTGCAACTAAGCAAATTAAGAAATCCAATGCCACAGAAGCTGAAAAGCTTCTTTCTCAGTGAGAGAAAGTTGCTCAAAGCAGTTTGAAGAGTAAAACTCAAGTACAAGAAAAATCTTTCTTTTTCATGAAATGACATGTAATTTGCAATGCAGAAGACAGATTTTCATTAGTTAGAGCTTTTTTGTTTAGAAAGTTATGTTAGAGCTGCAGTGCTCAGAAACACTGTTTTAGAGCTTCTGAGAACACTAAAAGCTGTGCTAGTGCAACTAAGCAAATGAAGAAAATCCAAGGCCATAGAAGCTGAAAAGCTTCTTTCTCAGTGAGAGAACGTTGCTCAAAGCAATTTGAAGAGTAAAACTCAAGTACAAGAAAAATGTTTCTTTATCATGAAATGACATGTAATTTGCAATGCAGAAGACAGATTTTCATTAGTTAGAGCTTTTTTGTTTAGAAAGTTATGTTAGAGCTACAGTGCTCAGAAACACTGTTTTGGAGCTTCTGAGAACACTAAAAGCTGTGCTAGTGCAACTAAGCAAATGAAGAGAATCCAAGGCCACAGAAGCTGAAAAGCTTCTTTCTCAGTGAGAGAACGTTGCTCAAAGCAATTTGAAGAGTAAAACTCAAGTACAAGAAAAAAGTTTCTTTATCATGAAATGACATGTAATTTGCAATGCAGTATACAGATTTTCATTAGTTAGAGCTTTTTTGTTTAGAAAGTTATGTTAGAGCTACAGTGCTCAGAAACACTGTTTTAGAGCGTCTGAGAACACCAAAAGCTGTGCTAGTGCAACTAAGCAAATAAAGAAAATCCAAGGCCACAGAAGCTGAAAAGCTTCCTTCTCAGTGAGAGAACGTTGCTCAAAGCAATTTGAAGAGTAAAACTCAAGTACAAGAAAAATCTTTCTTTTTCATGAAATGACATGTAATTTGCAATGCAGAAGACAGATTTTCATTAGTTAGAGCTTTTTTGTTTAGAAAGTTATGTTAGAGATACAGTGCTCAGAAACACTGTTTTAGAGCGTCTGAGAACACTAAAAGCTGTGCTAGTGCAAATAAGCAAATGAAGAGAATCCAAGGCCACAGAAGCTGAAAAGCTTCTTTCTCAGTGAGAGAATGTTGCTCAAAGCTATTTGAAGAGTAAAACTCAAGTACAAGAAAAATGTTTCTTTTTCATGAAATGACATGTAATTTGCAATGCAGAAAACAGATTTTCATTAGTTAGAGCTTTTTTGTTTAGAAAGTTATGTTAGAGCTAAAGTGCTCAGAAACACTGTTTTGGAGCTTCTGAGAACACCAAAAGCTGTGCTAGTGCAACTAAGCAAATAAAGAAAATCCAAGGCCACAGAAGCTGAAAAGCTTCTTTCTCAGTGAGAGAACGTTGCTCAAAGCAATTTGAAGAGTAAAACTCAAGTACAAGAAAAATGTTTCTTTTTCATGAAATGACATGTAATTTGCAATGCAGAAGACAGATTTTCATTAGTTAGAGCTTTTTTGTTTAGAAAGTTATGTTAGAGCTACAGTGCTCAGAAACACTGTTTTGGAGCTTCTGAGAACACTAAAAGCTGTGCTAGTGCAACTAAGCAAATGAAGAGAATCCAAGGCCACAGAAGCTGAAAAGCTTCTTTCTCAGTGAGAGAACGTTGCTCAAAGCAATTTGAAGAGTAAAACTCAAGTACAAGAAAAATCTTTCTTTTTCATGAAATGACATGTAATTTGCAATGCAGAAGACAGATTTTCATTAGTTAGAGCTGTTTTGTTTAGAAAGTTATGTTAGAGCTAAAGTGCTCAGAAACACTGTTTTGGAGCTTCTGAGAACACTAAAAGCTGTGCTAGTGCAACTAAGCAAATGAAGAGAATCCAAGGCCACAGAAGCTGAAAAGCTTCTTTCTCAGTGAGAGAACGTTGCTCAAAGCAATTTGAAGAGTAAAACTCAAGTACAAGAAAAATGTTTCTTTTTCATGAAATGACATGTAATTTGCAATGCAGAAGACAGCTTTTCATTAGTTAGAACTTTTTTGTTTAGAAAGTTATGTTAGAGCTACAGTGCTCAGAAACACTGTTTTGGAGCTTCTAAGAACACTAAAAGCTGTGCTAGTGCAACTAAACAAATGAAGAGAATCCAAGGCCACAGAAGCTGAAAAGCTTCTTTTTCAGTGACAGAAAGTTGCTCAAATCAATTTGAAGAGTAAAACTCAAGTACAAGAAAAATGATTCTTTATCATGAAATGACATATAATTTGCAATGCAGAAGACAGATTTTCATTAGTTAGAGCTTTTTTGTTTAGAAAGTTATGTTAGAGCTACAGTGCTCAGAAACACTGTTTTAGAGCTTCTTAGAACACTAAAAGCTGTGCTAAGTGCAACTAAGCAAATTAAGAAATCCAATGCCACAGAAGCTGAAAAGCTTCTTTCTCAGTGAGAGAAAGTTGCTCAAAGCAGTTTGAAGAGTAAAACTCAAGTACAAGAAAAATCTTTCTTTTTCATGAAATGACATGTAATTTGCAATGCAGAAGACAGATTTTCATTAGTTAGAGCTTTTTTGTTTAGAAAGTTATGTTAGAGCTGCAGTGCTCAGAAACACTGTTTTAGAGCTTCTGAGAACACTAAAAGCTGTGCTAGTGCAACTAAGCAAATGAAGAAAATCCAAGGCCATAGAAGCTGAAAAGCTTCTTTCTCAGTGAGAGAACGTTGCTCAAAGCAATTTGAAGAGTAAAACTCAAGTACAAGAAAAATGTTTCTTTATCATGAAATGACATGTAATTTGCAATGCAGAAGACAGATTTTCATTAGTTAGAGCTTTTTTGTTTAGAAAGTTATGTTAGAGCTACAGTGCTCAGAAACACTGTTTTGGAGCTTCTGAGAACACTAAAAGCTGTGCTAGTGCAACTAAGCAAATGAAGAGAATCCAAGGCCACAGAAGCTGAAAAGCTTCTTTCTCAGTGAGAGAACGTTGCTCAAAGCAATTTGAAGAGTAAAACTCAAGTACAAGAAAAAAGTTTCTTTATCATGAAATGACATGTAATTTGCAATGCAGTATACAGATTTTCATTAGTTAGAGCTTTTTTGTTTAGAAAGTTATGTTAGAGCTACAGTGCTCAGAAACACTGTTTTAGAGCGTCTGAGAACACCAAAAGCTGTGCTAGTGCAACTAAGCAAATAAAGAAAATCCAAGGCCACAGAAGCTGAAAAGCTTCCTTCTCAGTGAGAGAACGTTGCTCAAAGCAATTTGAAGAGTAAAACTCAAGTACAAGAAAAATCTTTCTTTTTCATGAAATGACATGTAATTTGCAATGCAGAAGACAGATTTTCATTAGTTAGAGCTTTTTTGTTTAGAAAGTTATGTTAGAGATACAGTGCTCAGAAACACTGTTTTAGAGCGTCTGAGAACACTAAAAGCTGTGCTAGTGCAAATAAGCAAATGAAGAGAATCCAAGGCCACAGAAGCTGAAAAGCTTCTTTCTCAGTGAGAGAATGTTGCTCAAAGCTATTTGAAGAGTAAAACTCAAGTACAAGAAAAATGTTTCTTTTTCATGAAATGACATGTAATTTGCAATGCAGAAAACAGATTTTCATTAGTTAGAGCTTTTTTGTTTAGAAAGTTATGTTAGAGCTAAAGTGCTCAGAAACACTGTTTTGGAGCTTCTGAGAACACTAAAAGCTGTGCTAGTGCAACTAAGCAAATGAAGAGAATCCAAGGCCACAGAAGCTGAAAAGCTTCTTTCTCAGTGAGAGAAAGTTCAAATTTGAAGCAATTTGAAGAGTAAAACTCAAGTACAAGAAAAATGATTCTTTATCATGAAATGACATATAATTTGCAATGCAGAAGAAAGATTTTCATTAGTTAGAGCTTTTTTGTTTAGAAAGTTATGTTAGAGCTACAGTGCTCAGAAACACTGTTTTAGAGCGTCTGAGAACACTAAAAGCTGTGCTAGTGCAACTAAGCAAATGAAGAAAATCCAAGGCCATAGAAGCTGAAAAGCTTCTTTCTCAGTGAGAGAACGTTGCTCAAAGCAATTTGAAGAGTAAAACTCAAGTACAAGAAAAATCTTTCTTTTTCATGAAATGACATGTAATTTGCAATGCAGAAGACAGATTTTCATTAGTTAGAGCTTTTTTGTTTAGAAAGTTATGTTAGAGCTACAGTGCTCAGAAACACTGTTTTGGAGCTTCTGAGAACACTAAAAGCTGTGCTAGTGCAACTAAGCAAATGAAGAGAATCCAAGGCCACAGAAGCTGAAAATTTTATTTCTCAGTGAGAGAACGTTGCTCAAAGCAATTTGAAGAGTAAAACTCAAGTACAAGAAAAATGTTTCTTTATCATGAAATGACATGTAATTTGCAATGCAGTACACAGATTTCATTAGTTAGAGCTTTTTTGTTTAGAAAGTTATGTTAGAGCTACAGTGCTCAGAAACACTGTTTTGGAGCTTCTGAGAACACTAAAAGCTGTGCTAGTGCAACTAAGCAAATGAAGAGAATCCAAGGCCACAGAAGCTGAAAAGCTTCTTTCTCAGTGAGAGAACGTTGCTCAAAGCAATTTGAAGAGTAAAACTCAAGTACAAGAAAAATGTTTCTTTATCATGAAATGACATGTAATTTGCAATGCAGTAGACAGATTTTCATTAGTTAGAGCTTTTTTGTTTAGAAAGTTATGTTAGAGCTACAGTGCTCAGAAACACTGTTTTGGAGCTTCTGAGAACACTAAAAGCTGTGCTAGTGCAACTAAGCAAATGAAGAGAATCCAAGGCCACAGAAGCTGAAAATTTTATTTCTCAGTGAGAGAACGTTGCTCAAAGCAATTTGAAGAGTAAAACTCAAGTACAAGAAAAATGTTTCTTTATCATGAAATGACATGTAATTTGCAATGCAGTACACAGATTTCATTAGTTAGAGCTTTTTTGTTTAGAAAGTTATGTTAGAGCTACAGTGCTCAGAAACACTGTTTTGGAGCTTCTGAGAACACTAAAAGCTGTGCTAGTGCAACTAAGCAAATGAAGAAAATCCAAGGCCATAGAAGCTGAAAAGCTTCTTTCTCAGTGAGAGAACGTTGCTCAAAGCAATTTGAAGAGTAAAACTCAAGTACAAGAAAAATCTTTCTTTTTCATGAAATGACATGTAATTTGCAATGCAGAAGACAGATTTTCATTAGTTAGAGCTTTTTTGTTTAGAAAGTTATGTTAGAGCTACAGTGCTCAGAAACACTGTTTTTGAGCTTCTGAGAACACTAAAAGCTGTGCTAGTGCAACTAAGCAAATGAAGAGAATCCAAGGCCACAGAAGCTGAAAAGCTTCTTTCTCAGTGAGAGAACGTTGCTCAAAGCAATTTGAAGAGTAAAACTCAAGTACAAGAAAAATGTTTCTTTATCATGAAATGACATGTAATTTGCAATGCAGTAGACAGATTTTCATTAGTTAGAGCTTTTTTGTTTGGAAAATTATGTTAGAGCTACAGTGCTCAGAAACACTGTTTTAGAGCGTCTGAGAACACCAAAAGCTGTGCTAGTGCAACTAAGCAAATAAAGAAAATCCAAGGCCACAGAAGCTGAAAAGCTTCATTCTCAGTGAGAGAACGTTGCTCAAAGCAATTTGAAGAGTAAAACTCAAGTACAAGAAAAATCTTTCTTTTTCATGAAATGACATGTAATTTGCAATGCAGCAGACAGATTTTCATTAGTTAGAGCTTTTTTGTTTAGAAAGTTATGTTAGAGCTACAGTGCTCAGAAACACTGTTTTGGAGCTTCTGAGAACACTAAAAGCTGTGCTAGTGCAACTAAGCAAATGAAGAGAATCCAAGGCCACAGAAGCTGAAAAGCTTCTTTCTCAGTGAGAGAACGTTGCTCAAAGCAATTTGAAGAGTAAAACTCAAGTACAAGAAAAATGTTTCTTTATCATGAAATGACATGTAATTTGCAATGCAGTAGACAGATTTTCATTAGTTAGAGCTTTTTTGTTTAGAAAGTTATGTTAGAGCTACAGTGCTCAGAAACACTGTTTTAGAGCGTCTGAGAACACCAAAAGCTGTGCTAGTGCAACTAAGCAAATGAAGAAAATCCAAGGCCACAGAAGCTGAAAAGCTTCTTTCTCAGTGAGAGAACGTTGCTCAAAGCAATTTGAAGAGTAAAACTCAAGTACAAGAAAAATCTTTCTTTTTCATGAAATGACATGTAATTTGCAATGCAGAAGACAGATTTTCATTAGTTAGAGCTTTTTTGTTTAGAAAGTTATGTTAGAGCTGCAGTGCTCAGAAACACTGTTTTGGAGCTTCTGAGAACACTAAAAGCTGTGCTAGTGCAACTAAGCAAATGAAGAAAATCCAAGGCCACAGAAGCTGAAAAGCTTCTTTCTCAGTGAGAGAACGTTGCTCAAAGCAATTTGAAGAGTAAAACTCAAGTACAAGAAAAATGTTTCTTTATCATGAAATGACATGTAATTTGCAATGCAGTAGACAGATTTTCATTAGTTAGAGCTTTTTTGTTTAGAAAGTTATGTTAGAGCTACAGTGCTCAGAAACACTGTTTTGGAGCTTCTGAGAACACTAAAAGCTGTGCTAGTGCAACTAAGCAAATGAAGAAAATCCAAGGCCATAGAAGCTGAAAAGCTTCTTTCTCAGTGAGAGAACGTTGCTCAAAGCAATTTGAAGAGTAAAACTCAAGTACAAGAAAAATCTTTCTTTTTCATGAAATGACATGTAATTTGCAATGCAGAAAACAGATTTTCATTAGTTAGAGCTTTTTTGTTTAGAAAGTTATGTTAGAGCTAAAGTGCTCAGAAACACTGTTTTGGAGCTTCTGAGAACACTAAAAGCTGTGCTAGTGCAACTAAGCAAATGAAGAGAATCCAAGGCCACAGAAGCTGAAAAGCTTTTTTCTCAGTGAGAGAAAGTTCAAATTTGAAGCAATTTGAAGAGTAAAACTCAAGTACAAGAAAAATGATTCTTTATCATGAAATGACATATAATTTGCAATGCAGAAAACAGATTTTCATTAGTTAGAGCTTTTTTGTTTAGAAAGTTATGTTAGAGCTACAGTGCTCAGAAACACTGTTTTGGAGCTTCTGAGAACACTAAAAGCTGTGCTAGTGCAACTAAGCAAATGAAGAGAATCCAAGGCCACAGAAGCTGAAAAGCTTCTTTCTCAGTGAGAGAACGTTGCTCAAAGCAATTTGAAGAGTAAAACTCAAGTACAAGAAAAAAGTTTCTTTATCATGAAATGACATGTAATTTGCAATGCAGTATACAGATTTTCATTAGTTAGAGCTTTTTTGTTTAGAAAGTTATGTTAGAGCTACAGTGCTCAGAAACACTGTTTTAGAGCGTCTGAGAACACCAAAAGCTGTGCTAGTGCAACTAAGCAAATAAAGAAAATCCAAGGCCACAGAAGCTGAAAAGCTTCCTTCTCAGTGAGAGAACGTTGCTCAAAGCAATTTGAAGAGTAAAACTCAAGTACAAGAAAAATCTTTCTTTTTCATGAAATGACATGTAATTTGCAATGCAGAAGACAGATTTTCATTAGTTAGAGCTTTTTTGTTTAGAAAGTTATGTTAGAGATACAGTGCTCAGAAACACTGTTTTAGAGCGTCTGAGAACACTAAAAGCTGTGCTAGTGCAAATAAGCAAATGAAGAGAATCCAAGGCCACAGAAGCTGAAAAGCTTCTTTCTCAGTGAGAGAATGTTGCTCAAAGCTATTTGAAGAGTAAAACTCAAGTACAAGAAAAATGTTTCTTTTTCATGAAATGACATGTAATTTGCAATGCAGAAAACAGATTTTCATTAGTTAGAGCTTTTTTGTTTAGAAAGTTATGTTAGAGCTAAAGTGCTCAGAAACACTGTTTTGGAGCTTCTGAGAACACTAAAAGCTGTGCTAGTGCAACTAAGCAAATGAAGAGAATCCAAGGCCACAGAAGCTGAAAAGCTTCTTTCTCAGTGAGAGAAAGTTCAAATTTGAAGCAATTTGAAGAGTAAAACTCAAGTACAAGAAAAATGATTCTTTATCATGAAATGACATATAATTTGCAATGCAGAAGAAAGATTTTCATTAGTTAGAGCTTTTTTGTTTAGAAAGTTATGTTAGAGCTACAGTGCTCAGAAACACTGTTTTAGAGCGTCTGAGAACACTAAAAGCTGTGCTAGTGCAACTAAGCAAATGAAGAAAATCCAAGGCCATAGAAGCTGAAAAGCTTCTTTCTCAGTGAGAGAACGTTGCTCAAAGCAATTTGAAGAGTAAAACTCAAGTACAAGAAAAATCTTTCTTTTTCATGAAATGACATGTAATTTGCAATGCAGAAGACAGATTTTCATTAGTTAGAGCTTTTTTGTTTAGAAAGTTATGTTAGAGCTACAGTGCTCAGAAACACTGTTTTGGAGCTTCTGAGAACACTAAAAGCTGTGCTAGTGCAACTAAGCAAATGAAGAGAATCCAAGGCCACAGAAGCTGAAAATTTTATTTCTCAGTGAGAGAACGTTGCTCAAAGCAATTTGAAGAGTAAAACTCAAGTACAAGAAAAATGTTTCTTTATCATGAAATGACATGTAATTTGCAATGCAGTACACAGATTTCATTAGTTAGAGCTTTTTTGTTTAGAAAGTTATGTTAGAGCTACAGTGCTCAGAAACACTGTTTTGGAGCTTCTGAGAACACTAAAAGCTGTGCTAGTGCAACTAAGCAAATGAAGAGAATCCAAGGCCACAGAAGCTGAAAAGCTTCTTTCTCAGTGAGAGAACGTTGCTCAAAGCAATTTGAAGAGTAAAACTCAAGTACAAGAAAAATGTTTCTTTATCATGAAATGACATGTAATTTGCAATGCAGTAGACAGATTTTCATTAGTTAGAGCTTTTTTGTTTAGAAAGTTATGTTAGAGCTACAGTGCTCAGAAACACTGTTTTGGAGCTTCTGAGAACACTAAAAGCTGTGCTAGTGCAACTAAGCAAATGAAGAGAATCCAAGGCCACAGAAGCTGAAAATTTTATTTCTCAGTGAGAGAACGTTGCTCAAAGCAATTTGAAGAGTAAAACTCAAGTACAAGAAAAATGTTTCTTTATCATGAAATGACATGTAATTTGCAATGCAGTACACAGATTTCATTAGTTAGAGCTTTTTTGTTTAGAAAGTTATGTTAGAGCTACAGTGCTCAGAAACACTGTTTTGGAGCTTCTGAGAACACTAAAAGCTGTGCTAGTGCAACTAAGCAAATGAAGAAAATCCAAGGCCATAGAAGCTGAAAAGCTTCTTTCTCAGTGAGAGAACGTTGCTCAAAGCAATTTGAAGAGTAAAACTCAAGTACAAGAAAAATCTTTCTTTTTCATGAAATGACATGTAATTTGCAATGCAGAAGACAGATTTTCATTAGTTAGAGCTTTTTTGTTTAGAAAGTTATGTTAGAGCTACAGTGCTCAGAAACACTGTTTTTGAGCTTCTGAGAACACTAAAAGCTGTGCTAGTGCAACTAAGCAAATGAAGAGAATCCAAGGCCACAGAAGCTGAAAAGCTTCTTTCTCAGTGAGAGAACGTTGCTCAAAGCAATTTGAAGAGTAAAACTCAAGTACAAGAAAAATGTTTCTTTATCATGAAATGACATGTAATTTGCAATGCAGTAGACAGATTTTCATTAGTTAGAGCTTTTTTGTTTGGAAAATTATGTTAGAGCTACAGTGCTCAGAAACACTGTTTTAGAGCGTCTGAGAACACCAAAAGCTGTGCTAGTGCAACTAAGCAAATAAAGAAAATCCAAGGCCACAGAAGCTGAAAAGCTTCATTCTCAGTGAGAGAACGTTGCTCAAAGCAATTTGAAGAGTAAAACTCAAGTACAAGAAAAATCTTTCTTTTTCATGAAATGACATGTAATTTGCAATGCAGCAGACAGATTTTCATTAGTTAGAGCTTTTTTGTTTAGAAAGTTATGTTAGAGCTACAGTGCTCAGAAACACTGTTTTGGAGCTTCTGAGAACACTAAAAGCTGTGCTAGTGCAACTAAGCAAATGAAGAGAATCCAAGGCCACAGAAGCTGAAAAGCTTCTTTCTCAGTGAGAGAACGTTGCTCAAAGCAATTTGAAGAGTAAAACTCAAGTACAAGAAAAATGTTTCTTTATCATGAAATGACATGTAATTTGCAATGCAGTAGACAGATTTTCATTAGTTAGAGCTTTTTTGTTTAGAAAGTTATGTTAGAGCTACAGTGCTCAGAAACACTGTTTTGGAGCTTCTGAGAACACTAAAAGCTGTGCTAGTGCAACTAAGCAAATGAAGAGAATCCAAGGCCACAGAAGCTGAAAAGCTTTTTTCTCAGTGAGAGAAAGTTCAAATTTGAAGCAATTTGAAGAGTAAAACTCAAGTACAAGAAAAATGATTCTTTATCATGAAATGACATATAATTTGCAATGCAGAAAACAGATTTTCATTAGTTAGAGCTTTTTTGTTTAGAAAGTTATGTTAGAGCTACAGTGCTCAGAAACACTGTTTTGGAGCTTCTGAGAACACTAAAAGCTGTGCTAGTGCAACTAAGCAAATGAAGAGAATCCAAGGCCACAGAAGCTGAAAAGCTTCTTTCTCAGTGAGAGAACGTTGCTCAAAGCAATTTGAAGAGTAAAACTCAAGTACAAGAAAAAAGTTTCTTTATCATGAAATGACATGTAATTTGCAATGCAGTATACAGATTTTCATTAGTTAGAGCTTTTTTGTTTAGAAAGTTATGTTAGAGCTACAGTGCTCAGAAACACTGTTTTAGAGCGTCTGAGAACACCAAAAGCTGTGCTAGTGCAACTAAGCAAATAAAGAAAATCCAAGGCCACAGAAGCTGAAAAGCTTCCTTCTCAGTGAGAGAACGTTGCTCAAAGCAATTTGAAGAGTAAAACTCAAGTACAAGAAAAATCTTTCTTTTTCATGAAATGACATGTAATTTGCAATGCAGAAGACAGATTTTCATTAGTTAGAGCTTTTTTGTTTAGAAAGTTATGTTAGAGATACAGTGCTCAGAAACACTGTTTTAGAGCGTCTGAGAACACTAAAAGCTGTGCTAGTGCAAATAAGCAAATGAAGAGAATCCAAGGCCACAGAAGCTGAAAAGCTTCTTTCTCAGTGAGAGAATGTTGCTCAAAGCTATTTGAAGAGTAAAACTCAAGTACAAGAAAAATGTTTCTTTTTCATGAAATGACATGTAATTTGCAATGCAGAAAACAGATTTTCATTAGTTAGAGCTTTTTTGTTTAGAAAGTTATGTTAGAGCTAAAGTGCTCAGAAACACTGTTTTGGAGCTTCTGAGAACACTAAAAGCTGTGCTAGTGCAACTAAGCAAATGAAGAGAATCCAAGGCCACAGAAGCTGAAAAGCTTCTTTCTCAGTGAGAGAAAGTTCAAATTTGAAGCAATTTGAAGAGTAAAACTCAAGTACAAGAAAAATGATTCTTTATCATGAAATGACATATAATTTGCAATGCAGAAGAAAGATTTTCATTAGTTAGAGCTTTTTTGTTTAGAAAGTTATGTTAGAGCTACAGTGCTCAGAAACACTGTTTTAGAGCGTCTGAGAACACTAAAAGCTGTGCTAGTGCAACTAAGCAAATGAAGAAAATCCAAGGCCATAGAAGCTGAAAAGCTTCTTTCTCAGTGAGAGAACGTTGCTCAAAGCAATTTGAAGAGTAAAACTCAAGTACAAGAAAAATCTTTCTTTTTCATGAAATGACATGTAATTTGCAATGCAGAAGACAGATTTTCATTAGTTAGAGCTTTTTTGTTTAGAAAGTTATGTTAGAGCTACAGTGCTCAGAAACACTGTTTTGGAGCTTCTGAGAACACTAAAAGCTGTGCTAGTGCAACTAAGCAAATGAAGAGAATCCAAGGCCACAGAAGCTGAAAATTTTATTTCTCAGTGAGAGAACGTTGCTCAAAGCAATTTGAAGAGTAAAACTCAAGTACAAGAAAAATGTTTCTTTATCATGAAATGACATGTAATTTGCAATGCAGTACACAGATTTCATTAGTTAGAGCTTTTTTGTTTAGAAAGTTATGTTAGAGCTACAGTGCTCAGAAACACTGTTTTGGAGCTTCTGAGAACACTAAAAGCTGTGCTAGTGCAACTAAGCAAATGAAGAGAATCCAAGGCCACAGAAGCTGAAAAGCTTCTTTCTCAGTGAGAGAACGTTGCTCAAAGCAATTTGAAGAGTAAAACTCAAGTACAAGAAAAATGTTTCTTTATCATGAAATGACATGTAATTTGCAATGCAGTAGACAGATTTTCATTAGTTAGAGCTTTTTTGTTTAGAAAGTTATGTTAGAGCTACAGTGCTCAGAAACACTGTTTTGGAGCTTCTGAGAACACTAAAAGCTGTGCTAGTGCAACTAAGCAAATGAAGAGAATCCAAGGCCACAGAAGCTGAAAATTTTATTTCTCAGTGAGAGAACGTTGCTCAAAGCAATTTGAAGAGTAAAACTCAAGTACAAGAAAAATGTTTCTTTATCATGAAATGACATGTAATTTGCAATGCAGTACACAGATTTCATTAGTTAGAGCTTTTTTGTTTAGAAAGTTATGTTAGAGCTACAGTGCTCAGAAACACTGTTTTGGAGCTTCTGAGAACACTAAAAGCTGTGCTAGTGCAACTAAGCAAATGAAGAAAATCCAAGGCCATAGAAGCTGAAAAGCTTCTTTCTCAGTGAGAGAACGTTGCTCAAAGCAATTTGAAGAGTAAAACTCAAGTACAAGAAAAATCTTTCTTTTTCATGAAATGACATGTAATTTGCAATGCAGAAGACAGATTTTCATTAGTTAGAGCTTTTTTGTTTAGAAAGTTATGTTAGAGCTACAGTGCTCAGAAACACTGTTTTTGAGCTTCTGAGAACACTAAAAGCTGTGCTAGTGCAACTAAGCAAATGAAGAGAATCCAAGGCCACAGAAGCTGAAAAGCTTCTTTCTCAGTGAGAGAACGTTGCTCAAAGCAATTTGAAGAGTAAAACTCAAGTACAAGAAAAATGTTTCTTTATCATGAAATGACATGTAATTTGCAATGCAGTAGACAGATTTTCATTAGTTAGAGCTTTTTTGTTTGGAAAATTATGTTAGAGCTACAGTGCTCAGAAACACTGTTTTAGAGCGTCTGAGAACACCAAAAGCTGTGCTAGTGCAACTAAGCAAATAAAGAAAATCCAAGGCCACAGAAGCTGAAAAGCTTCATTCTCAGTGAGAGAACGTTGCTCAAAGCAATTTGAAGAGTAAAACTCAAGTACAAGAAAAATCTTTCTTTTTCATGAAATGACATGTAATTTGCAATGCAGCAGACAGATTTTCATTAGTTAGAGCTTTTTTGTTTAGAAAGTTATGTTAGAGCTACAGTGCTCAGAAACACTGTTTTGGAGCTTCTGAGAACACTAAAAGCTGTGCTAGTGCAACTAAGCAAATGAAGAGAATCCAAGGCCACAGAAGCTGAAAAGCTTCTTTCTCAGTGAGAGAACGTTGCTCAAAGCAATTTGAAGAGTAAAACTCAAGTACAAGAAAAATGTTTCTTTATCATGAAATGACATGTAATTTGCAATGCAGTAGACAGATTTTCATTAGTTAGAGCTTTTTTGTTTAGAAAGTTATGTTAGAGCTACAGTGCTCAGAAACACTGTTTTAGAGCGTCTGAGAACACCAAAAGCTGTGCTAGTGCAACTAAGCAAATGAAGAAAATCCAAGGCCACAGAAGCTGAAAAGCTTCTTTCTCAGTGAGAGAACGTTGCTCAAAGCAATTTGAAGAGTAAAACTCAAGTACAAGAAAAATCTTTCTTTTTCATGAAATGACATGTAATTTGCAATGCAGAAGACAGATTTTCATTAGTTAGAGCTTTTTTGTTTAGAAAGTTATGTTAGAGCTGCAGTGCTCAGAAACACTGTTTTGGAGCTTCTGAGAACACTAAAAGCTGTGCTAGTGCAACTAAGCAAATGAAGAAAATCCAAGGCCACAGAAGCTGAAAAGCTTCTTTCTCAGTGAGAGAACGTTGCTCAAAGCAATTTGAAGAGTAAAACTCAAGTACAAGAAAAATGTTTCTTTATCATGAAATGACATGTAATTTGCAATGCAGTAGACAGATTTTCATTAGTTAGAGCTTTTTTGTTTAGAAAGTTATGTTAGAGCTACAGTGCTCAGAAACACTGTTTTGGAGCTTCTGAGAACACTAAAAGCTGTGCTAGTGCAACTAAGCAAATGAAGAAAATCCAAGGCCATAGAAGCTGAAAAGCTTCTTTCTCAGTGAGAGAACGTTGCTCAAAGCAATTTGAAGAGTAAAACTCAAGTACAAGAAAAATCTTTCTTTTTCATGAAATGACATGTAATTTGCAATGCAGAAAACAGATTTTCATTAGTTAGAGCTTTTTTGTTTAGAAAGTTATGTTAGAGCTAAAGTGCTCAGAAACACTGTTTTGGAGCTTCTGAGAACACTAAAAGCTGTGCTAGTGCAACTAAGCAAATGAAGAGAATCCAAGGCCACAGAAGCTGAAAAGCTTTTTTCTCAGTGAGAGAAAGTTCAAATTTGAAGCAATTTGAAGAGTAAAACTCAAGTACAAGAAAAATGATTCTTTATCATGAAATGACATATAATTTGCAATGCAGAAAACAGATTTTCATTAGTTAGAGCTTTTTTGTTTAGAAAGTTATGTTAGAGCTAAAGTGCTCAGAAACACTGTTTTGGAGCTTCTGAGAACACTAAAAGCTGTGCTAGTGCAACTAAGCAAATGAAGAGAATCCAAGGCCACAGAAGCTGAAAAGCTTCTTTCTCAGTGAGAGAACGTTGCTCAAAGCAATTTGAAGAGTAAAACTCAAGTACAAGAAAAATGTTTCTTTATCATGAAATGACATGTAATTTGCAATGCAGTAGACAGATTTTCATTAGTTAGAGCTTTTTTGTTTAGAAAGTTATGTTAGAGCTACAGTGCTCAGAAACACTGTTTTAGAGCGTCTGAGAACACCAAAAGCTGTGCTAGTGCAACTAAGCAAATAAAGAAAATCCAAGGCCACAGAAGCTGAAAAGCTTCTTTCTCAGTGAGAGAACGTTGCTCAAAGCAATTTGAAGAGTAAAACTCAAGTACAAGAAAAATGTTTCTTTTTCATGAAATGACATGTAATTTGCAATGCAGAAGACAGATTTTCATTAGTTAGAGCTTTTTTGTTTAGAAAGTTATGTTAGAGCTACAGTGCTCAGAAACACTGTTTTGGAGCTTCTGAGAACACTAAAAGCTGTGCTAGTGCAACTAAGCAAATGAAGAGAATCCAAGGCCACAGAAGCTGAAAAGCTTCTTTCTCAGTGAGAGAAAGTTCAAATTTGAAGCAATTTGAAGAGTAAAACTCAAGTACAAGAAAAATGATTCTTTATCATGAAATGACATATAATTTGCAATGCAGAAGAAAGATTTTCATTAGTTAGAGCTTTTTTGTTTAGAAAGTTATGTTAGAGCTACAGTGCTCAGAAACACTGTTTTAGAGCGTCTGAGAACACTAAAAGCTGTGCTAGTGCAACTAAGCAAATGAAGAAAATCCAAGGCCATAGAAGCTGAAAAGCTTCTTTCTCAGTGAGAGAACGTTGCTCAAAGCAATTTGAAGAGTAAAACTCAAGTACAAGAAAAATCTTTCTTTTTCATGAAATGACATGTAATTTGCAATGCAGAAGACAGATTTTCATTAGTTAGAGCTTTTTTGTTTAGAAAGTTATGTTAGAGCTACAGTGCTCAGAAACACTGTTTTGGAGCTTCTGAGAACACTAAAAGCTGTGCTAGTGCAACTAAGCAAATGAAGAGAATCCAAGGCCACAGAAGCTGAAAATTTTATTTCTCAGTGAGAGAACGTTGCTCAAAGCAATTTGAAGAGTAAAACTCAAGTACAAGAAAAATGTTTCTTTATCATGAAATGACATGTAATTTGCAATGCAGTACACAGATTTCATTAGTTAGAGCTTTTTTGTTTAGAAAGTTATGTTAGAGCTACAGTGCTCAGAAACACTGTTTTGGAGCTTCTGAGAACACTAAAAGCTGTGCTAGTGCAACTAAGCAAATGAAGACAATCCAAGGCCACAGAAGCTGAAAAGCTTCTTTCTCAGTGAGAGAACGTTGCTCAAAGCAATTTGAAGAGTAAAACTCAAGTACAAGAAAAATGTTTCTTTATCATGAAATGACATGTAATTTGCAATGCAGTAGACAGATTTTCATTAGTTAGAGCTTTTTTGTTTAGAAAGTTATGTTAGAGCTACAGTGCTCAGAAACACTGTTTTGGAGCTTCTGAGAACACTAAAAGCTGTGCTAGTGCAACTAAGCAAATGAAGAGAATCCAAGGCCACAGAAGCTGAAAATTTTATTTCTCAGTGAGAGAACGTTGCTCAAAGCAATTTGAAGAGTAAAACTCAAGTACAAGAAAAATGTTTCTTTATCATGAAATGACATGTAATTTGCAATGCAGTACACAGATTTCATTAGTTAGAGCTTTTTTGTTTAGAAAGTTATGTTAGAGCTACAGTGCTCAGAAACACTGTTTTGGAGCTTCTGAGAACACTAAAAGCTGTGCTAGTGCAACTAAGCAAATGAAGAAAATCCAAGGCCATAGAAGCTGAAAAGCTTCTTTCTCAGTGAGAGAACGTTGCTCAAAGCAATTTGAAGAGTAAAACTCAAGTACAAGAAAAATCTTTCTTTTTCATGAAATGACATGTAATTTGCAATGCAGAAGACAGATTTTCATTAGTTAGAGCTTTTTTGTTTAGAAAGTTATGTTAGAGCTACAGTGCTCAGAAACACTGTTTTTGAGATTCTGAGAACACTAAAAGCTGTGCTAGTGCAACTAAGCAAATGAAGAGAATCCAAGGCCACAGAAGCTGAAAAGCTTCTTTCTCAGTGAGAGAACGTTGCTCAAAGCAATTTGAAGAGTAAAACTCAAGTACAAGAAAAATGTTTCTTTATCATGAAATGACATGTAATTTGCAATGCAGTAGACAGATTTTCATTAGTTAGAGCTTTTTTGTTTGGAAAATTATGTTAGAGCTACAGTGCTCAGAAACACTGTTTTAGAGCGTCTGAGAACACCAAAAGCTGTGCTAGTGCAACTAAGCAAATAAAGAAAATCCAAGGCCACAGAAGCTGAAAAGCTTCATTCTCAGTGAGAGAACGTTGCTCAAAGCAATTTGAAGAGTAAAACTCAAGTACAAGAAAAATCTTTCTTTTTCATGAAATGACATGTAATTTGCAATGCAGCAGACAGATTTTCATTAGTTAGAGCTTTTTTGTTTAGAAAGTTATGTTAGAGCTACAGTGCTCAGAAACACTGTTTTGGAGCTTCTGAGAACACTAAAAGCTGTGCTAGTGCAACTAAGCAAATGAAGAGAATCCAAGGCCACAGAAGCTGAAAAGCTTCTTTCTCAGTGAGAGAACGTTGCTCAAAGCAATTTGAAGAGTAAAACTCAAGTACAAGAAAAATGTTTCTTTATCATGAAATGACATGTAATTTGCAATGCAGTAGACAGATTTTCATTAGTTAGAGCTTTTTTGTTTAGAAAGTTATGTTAGAGCTACAGTGCTCAGAAACACTGTTTTAGAGCGTCTGAGAACACCAAAAGCTGTGCTAGTGCAACTAAGCAAATGAAGAAAATCCAAGGCCACAGAAGCTGAAAAGCTTCTTTCTCAGTGAGAGAACGTTGCTCAAAGCAATTTGAAGAGTAAAACTCAAGTACAAGAAAAATCTTTCTTTTTCATGAAATGACATGTAATTTGCAATGCAGAAGACAGATTTTCATTAGTTAGAGCTTTTTTGTTTAGAAAGTTATGTTAGAGCTGCAGTGCTCAGAAACACTGTTTTGGAGCTTCTGAGAACACTAAAAGCTGTGCTAGTGCAACTAAGCAAATGAAGAAAATCCAAGGCCACAGAAGCTGAAAAGCTTCTTTCTCAGTGAGAGAACGTTGCTCAAAGCAATTTGAAGAGTAAAACTCAAGTACAAGAAAAATGTTTCTTTATCATGAAATGACATGTAATTTGCAATGCAGTAGACAGATTTTCATTAGTTAGAGCTTTTTTGTTTAGAAAGTTATGTTAGAGCTACAGTGCTCAGAAACACTGTTTTGGAGCTTCTGAGAACACTAAAAGCTGTGCTAGTGCAACTAAGCAAATGAAGAAAAACCAAGGCCATAGAAGCTGAAAAGCTTCTTTCTCAGTGAGAGAACGTTGCTCAAAGCAATTTGAAGAGTAAAACTCAAGTACAAGAAAAATCTTTCTTTTTCATGAAATGACATGTAATTTGCAATGCAGAAGACAGATTTTCATTAGTTAGAGCTTTTTTGTTTAGAAAGTTATGTTAGAGCTACAGTGCTCAGAAACACTGTTTTTGAGCTTCTGAGAACACTAAAAGCTGTGCTAGTGCAACTAAGCAAATGAAGAGAATCCAAGGCCACAGAAGCTGAAAAGCTTCTTTCTCAGTGAGAGAACGTTGCTCAAAGCAATTTGAAGAGTAAAACTCAAGTACAAGAAAAATGTTTCTTTATCATGAAATGACATGTAATTTGCAATGCAGTAGACAGATTTTCATTAGTTAGAGCTTTTTTGTTTAGAAAGTTATGTTAGAGCTACAGTGCTCAGAAACACTGTTTTGGAGCTTCTGAGAACACTAAAAGCTGTGCTAGTGCAACTAAGCAAATGAAGAGAATCCAAGGCCACAGAAGCTGAAAAGCTTCTTTCTCAGTGAGAGAACGTTGCTCAAAGCAATTTGAAGAGTAAAACTCAAGTACAAGAAAAATGATTCTTTATCATGAAATGACATATAATTTGCAATGCAGAAGAAAGATTTTCATTAGTTAGAGCTTTTTTGTTTAGAAAGTTATGTTAGAGCTACAGTGCTCAGAAACACTGTTTTGGAGCGTCTGAGAACACTAAAAGCTGTGCTAGTGCAACTAAGCAAATGAAGAGAATCCAAGGCTACAGAAGCTGAAAAGCTTCTTTCTCAGTGAGAGAATGTTGCTCAAAGCAATTTGAAGAGTAAAACTCAAGTACAAGAAAAATGTTTCTTTTTCATGAAATGACATGTAATTTGCAATGCAGTAGACAGATTTTCATTAGTTAGAGCTTTTTTGTTTAGAAAGTTATGTTAGAGCTACAGTGCTCAGAAACACTGTTTTAGAGCGTCTGAGAACACCAAAAGCTGTGCTAGTGCAACTAAGCAAATGAAGAAAATCCAAGGCCACAGAAGCTGAAAAGCTTTTCTCAGTGAGAGAACGTTGCTCAAAGCAATTTGAAGAGTAAAACTCAAGTACAAGAAAAATCTTTCTTTTTCATGAAATGACATGTAATTTGCAATGCAGAAGACAGATTTTCATTAGTTAGAGCTTTTTTGTTTAGAAAGTTATGTTAGAGCTACAGTGCTCAGAAACACTGTTTTGGAGCTTCTGAGAACACTAAAAGCTGTGCTAGTGCAACTAAGAAAATGAAGAGAATCCAAGGCCACAGAAGCTGAAAAGCTTCTTTCTCAGTGAGAGAACGTTGCTCAAAGCAATTTGAAGAGTAAAACTCAAGTACAAGAAAAATGTTTCTTTATCATGAAATGACATGTAATTTGCAATGCAGTATACAGATTTTCATTAGTTAGAGCTTTTTTGTTTAGAAAGTTATGTTAGAGCTACAGTGCTCAGAAACACTGTTTTAGAGCGTCTGAGAACACCAAAAGCTGTGCTAGTGCAACTAAGCAAATAAAGAAAATCCAAGGCCACAGAAGCTGAAAAGCTTCTTTCTCAGTGAGAGAACGTTGCTCAAAGCAATTTGAAGAGTAAAACTCAAGTACAAGAAAAATCTTTCTTTTTCATGAAATGACATGTAATTTGCAATGCAGAAGACAGATTTTCATTAGTTAGAGCTGTTTTGTTTAGAAAGTTATGTTAGAGCTAAAGTGCTCAGAAACACTGTTTTGGAGCTTCTGAGAACACTAAAAGCTGTGCTAGTGCAACTAAGCAAATGAAGAGAATCCAAGGCCACAGAAGCTGAAAAGCTTCTTTCTCAGTGAGAGAAAGTTCAAATTTGAAGCAATTTGAAGAGTAAAACTCAAGTACAAGAAAAATGATTCTTTATCATGAAATGACATATAATTTGCAATGCAGAAGAAAGATTTTCATTAGTTAGAGCTTTTTTGTTTAGAAAGTTATGTTAGAGCTACAGTGCTCAGAAACACTGTTTTAGAGCGTCTGAGAACACTAAAAGCTGTGCTAGTGCAACTAAGCAAATGAAGAAAATCCAAGGCCATAGAAGCTGAAAAGCTTCTTTCTCAGTGAGAGAACGTTGCTCAAAGCAATTTGAAGAGTAAAACTCAAGTACAAGAAAAATCTTTCTTTTTCATGAAATGACATGTAATTTGCAATGCAGAAGACAGATTTTCATTAGTTAGAGCTTTTTTGTTTAGAAAGTTATGTTAGAGCTACAGTGCTCAGAAACACTGTTTTGGAGCTTCTGAGAACACTAAAAGCTGTGCTAGTGCAACTAAGCAAATGAAGAGAATCCAAGGCCACAGAAGCTGAAAAGCTTCTTTCTCAGTGAGAGAACGTTGCTCAAAGCAATTTGAAGAGTAAAACTCAAGTACAAGAAAAATGTTTCTTTATCATGAAATGACATGTAATTTGCAATGCAGTAGACAGATTTTCATTAGTTAGAGCTTTTTTGTTTAGAAAGTTATGTTAGAGCTACAGTGCTCAGAAACACTGTTTTGGAGCTTCTGAGAACACTAAAAGCTGTGCTAGTGCAACTAAGCAAATGAAGAGAATCCAAGGCCACAGAAGCTGAAAATTTTCTTTCTCAGTGAGAGAACGTTGCTCAAAGCAATTTGAAGAGTAAAGCTCAAGTACAAGAAAAATGTTTCTTTATCATGAAATGACATGTAATTTGCAATGCAGTAGACAGATTTCATTAGTTAGAGCTTTTTTGTTTAGAAAGTTATGTTAGAGCTACAGTGCTCAGAAACACTGTTTTGGAGCTTCTGAGAACACTAAAAGCTGTGCTAGTGCAACTAAGCAAATGAAGAAAATCCAAGGCCATAGAAGCTGAAAAGCTTCTTTCTCAGTGAGAGAACGTTGCTCAAAGCAATTTGAAGAGTAAAACTCAAGTACAAGAAAAATCTTTCTTTTTCATGAAATGACATGTAATTTGCAATGCAGAAGACAGATTTTCATTAGTTAGAGCTTTTTTGTTTAGAAAGTTATGTTAGAGCTACAGTGCTCAGAAACACTGTTTTTGAGCTTCTGAGAACACTAAAAGCTGTGCTAGTGCAACTAAGCAAATGAAGAGAATCCAAGGCCACAGAAGCTGAAAAGCTTCTTTCTCAGTGAGAGAACGTTGCTCAAAGCAATTTGAAGAGTAAAACTCAAGTACAAGAAAAATGTTTCTTTATCATGAAATGACATGTAATTTGCAATGCAGTAGACAGATTTTCATTAGTTAGAGCTTTTTTGTTTGGAAAATTATGTTAGAGCTACAGTGCTCAGAAACACTGTTTTAGAGCGTCTGAGAACACCAAAAGCTGTGCTAGTGCAACTAAGCAAATAAAGAAAATCCAAGGCCACAGAAGCTGAAAAGCTTCTTTCTCAGTGAGAGAACGTTGCTCAAAGCAATTTGAAGAGTAAAACTCAAGTACAAGAAAAATCTTTCTTTTTCATGAAATGACATGTAATTTGCAATGCAGCAGACAGATTTTCATTAGTTAGAGCTTTTTTGTTTAGAAAGTTATGTTAGAGCTACAGTGCTCAGAAACACTGTTTTGGAGCTTCTGAGAACACTAAAAGCTGTGCTAGTGCAACTAAGCAAATGAAGAGAATCCAAGGCCACAGAAGCTGAAAAGCTTCTTTCTCAGTGAGAGAACGTTGCTCAAAGCAATTTGAAGAGTAAAACTCAAGTACAAGAAAAATGTTTCTTTTTCATGAAATGACATGTAATTTGCAATGCAGAAGACAGCTTTTCATTAGTTAGAGCTTTTTTGTTTAGAAAGTTATGTTAGAGCTACAGTGCTCAGAAACACTGTTTTGGAGCTTCTAAGAACACTAAAAGCTGTGCTAGTGCAACTAAACAAATGAAGAGAATCCAAGGCCACAGAAGCTGAAAAGCTTCTTTCTCAGTGAGAGAACGTTGCTCAAAGCAATTTGAAGAGTAAAACTCAAGTACAAGAAAAATGTTTCTTTTTCATGAAATGACATGTAATTTGCAATGCAGAAGACAGCTTTTCATTAGTTAGAACTTTTTTGTTTAGAAAGTTATGTTAGAGCTACAGTGCTCAGAAACACTGTTTTGGAGCTTCTAAGAACACTAAAAGCTGTGCTAGTGCAACTAAACAAATGAAGAGAATCCAAGGCCACAGAAGCTGAAAAGCTTCTTTTTCAGTGACAGAAAGTTGCTCAAATCAATTTGAAGAGTAAAACTCAAGTACAAGAAAAATGATTCTTTATCATGAAATGACATATAATTTGCAATGCAGAAGACAGATTTTCATTAGTTAGAGCTTTTTTGTTTAGAAAGTTATGTTAGAGCTACAGTGCTCAGAAACACTGTTTTGGAGCTTCTGAGAACACTAAAAGCTGTGCTAGTGCAACTAAGCAAATGAAGAGAATCCAAGGCTACAGAAGCTGAAAAGCTTCTTTCTCAGTGAGAGAATGTTGCTCAAAGCAATTTGAAGAGTAAAACTCAAGTAATAAGAAAAATGTTTCTTTTTCATGAAATGACATGTAATTTGCAATGCAGAAGACAGCTTTTCATTAGTTAGAGCTTTTTTGTTTAGAAAGTTATGTTAGAGCTACAGTGCTCAGAAACACTGTTTTGGAGCTTCTGAGAACACTAAAAGCTGTGCTAGTGCAACTAAGCAAATGAAGACAATCCAAGGCCACAGAAGCTGAAAAGCTTCTTTCTCAGTGAGAGAACGTTGCTCAAAGCAATTTGAAGAGTAAAACTCAAGTACAAGAAAAATGTTTCTTTATCATGAAATGACATGTAATTTGCAATGCAGTAGACAGATTTTCATTAGTTAGAGCTTTTTTGTTTAGAAAGTTATGTTAGAGCTACAGTGCTCAGAAACACTGTTTTGGAGCTTCTGAGAACACTAAAAGCTGTGCTAGTGCAACTAAGCAAATGAAGAGAATCCAAGGCCACAGAAGCTGAAAATTTTATTTCTCAGTGAGAGAACGTTGCTCAAAGCAATTTGAAGAGTAAAACTCAAGTACAAGAAAAATGTTTCTTTATCATGAAATGACATGTAATTTGCAATGCAGTACACAGATTTCATTAGTTAGAGCTTTTTTGTTTAGAAAGTTATGTTAGAGCTACAGTGCTCAGAAACACTGTTTTGGAGCTTCTGAGAACACTAAAAGCTGTGCTAGTGCAACTAAGCAAATGAAGAAAATCCAAGGCCATAGAAGCTGAAAAGCTTCTTTCTCAGTGAGAGAACGTTGCTCAAAGCAATTTGAAGAGTAAAACTCAAGTACAAGAAAAATCTTTCTTTTTCATGAAATGACATGTAATTTGCAATGCAGAAGACAGATTTTCATTAGTTAGAGCTTTTTTGTTTAGAAAGTTATGTTAGAGCTACAGTGCTCAGAAACACTGTTTTTGAGATTCTGAGAACACTAAAAGCTGTGCTAGTGCAACTAAGCAAATGAAGAGAATCCAAGGCCACAGAAGCTGAAAAGCTTCTTTCTCAGTGAGAGAACGTTGCTCAAAGCAATTTGAAGAGTAAAACTCAAGTACAAGAAAAATGTTTCTTTATCATGAAATGACATGTAATTTGCAATGCAGTAGACAGATTTTCATTAGTTAGAGCTTTTTTGTTTGGAAAATTATGTTAGAGCTACAGTGCTCAGAAACACTGTTTTAGAGCGTCTGAGAACACCAAAAGCTGTGCTAGTGCAACTAAGCAAATAAAGAAAATCCAAGGCCACAGAAGCTGAAAAGCTTCATTCTCAGTGAGAGAACGTTGCTCAAAGCAATTTGAAGAGTAAAACTCAAGTACAAGAAAAATCTTTCTTTTTCATGAAATGACATGTAATTTGCAATGCAGCAGACAGATTTTCATTAGTTAGAGCTTTTTTGTTTAGAAAGTTATGTTAGAGCTACAGTGCTCAGAAACACTGTTTTGGAGCTTCTGAGAACACTAAAAGCTGTGCTAGTGCAACTAAGCAAATGAAGAGAATCCAAGGCCACAGAAGCTGAAAAGCTTCTTTCTCAGTGAGAGAACGTTGCTCAAAGCAATTTGAAGAGTAAAACTCAAGTACAAGAAAAATGTTTCTTTATCATGAAATGACATGTAATTTGCAATGCAGTAGACAGATTTTCATTAGTTAGAGCTTTTTTGTTTAGAAAGTTATGTTAGAGCTACAGTGCTCAGAAACACTGTTTTAGAGCGTCTGAGAACACCAAAAGCTGTGCTAGTGCAACTAAGCAAATGAAGAAAATCCAAGGCCACAGAAGCTGAAAAGCTTCTTTCTCAGTGAGAGAACGTTGCTCAAAGCAATTTGAAGAGTAAAACTCAAGTACAAGAAAAATCTTTCTTTTTCATGAAATGACATGTAATTTGCAATGCAGAAGACAGATTTTCATTAGTTAGAGCTTTTTTGTTTAGAAAGTTATGTTAGAGCTGCAGTGCTCAGAAACACTGTTTTGGAGCTTCTGAGAACACTAAAAGCTGTGCTAGTGCAACTAAGCAAATGAAGAAAATCCAAGGCCACAGAAGCTGAAAAGCTTCTTTCTCAGTGAGAGAACGTTGCTCAAAGCAATTTGAAGAGTAAAACTCAAGTACAAGAAAAATGTTTCTTTATCATGAAATGACATGTAATTTGCAATGCAGTAGACAGATTTTCATTAGTTAGAGCTTTTTTGTTTAGAAAGTTATGTTAGAGCTACAGTGCTCAGAAACACTGTTTTGGAGCTTCTGAGAACACTAAAAGCTGTGCTAGTGCAACTAAGCAAATGAAGAAAAACCAAGGCCATAGAAGCTGAAAAGCTTCTTTCTCAGTGAGAGAACGTTGCTCAAAGCAATTTGAAGAGTAAAACTCAAGTACAAGAAAAATCTTTCTTTTTCATGAAATGACATGTAATTTGCAATGCAGAAGACAGATTTTCATTAGTTAGAGCTTTTTTGTTTAGAAAGTTATGTTAGAGCTACAGTGCTCAGAAACACTGTTTTTGAGCTTCTGAGAACACTAAAAGCTGTGCTAGTGCAACTAAGCAAATGAAGAGAATCCAAGGCCACAGAAGCTGAAAAGCTTCTTTCTCAGTGAGAGAACGTTGCTCAAAGCAATTTGAAGAGTAAAACTCAAGTACAAGAAAAATGATTCTTTATCATGAAATGACATATAATTTGCAATGCAGAAGAAAGATTTTCATTAGTTAGAGCTTTTTTGTTTAGAAAGTTATGTTAGAGCTACAGTGCTCAGAAACACTGTTTTGGAGCGTCTGAGAACACTAAAAGCTGTGCTAGTGCAACTAAGCAAATGAAGAGAATCCAAGGCTACAGAAGCTGAAAAGCTTCTTTCTCAGTGAGAGAATGTTGCTCAAAGCAATTTGAAGAGTAAAACTCAAGTACAAGAAAAATGTTTCTTTTTCATGAAATGACATGTAATTTGCAATGCAGTAGACAGATTTTCATTAGTTAGAGCTTTTTTGTTTAGAAAGTTATGTTAGAGCTACAGTGCTCAGAAACACTGTTTTAGAGCGTCTGAGAACACCAAAAGCTGTGCTAGTGCAACTAAGCAAATGAAGAAAATCCAAGGCCACAGAAGCTGAAAAGCTTTTCTCAGTGAGAGAACGTTGCTCAAAGCAATTTGAAGAGTAAAACTCAAGTACAAGAAAAATCTTTCTTTTTCATGAAATGACATGTAATTTGCAATGCAGAAGACAGATTTTCATTAGTTAGAGCTTTTTTGTTTAGAAAGTTATGTTAGAGCTACAGTGCTCAGAAACACTGTTTTGGAGCTTCTGAGAACACTAAAAGCTGTGCTAGTGCAACTAAGAAAATGAAGAGAATCCAAGGCCACAGAAGCTGAAAAGCTTCTTTCTCAGTGAGAGAACGTTGCTCAAAGCAATTTGAAGAGTAAAACTCAAGTACAAGAAAAATGTTTCTTTATCATGAAATGACATGTAATTTGCAATGCAGTATACAGATTTTCATTAGTTAGAGCTTTTTTGTTTAGAAAGTTATGTTAGAGCTACAGTGCTCAGAAACACTGTTTTAGAGCGTCTGAGAACACCAAAAGCTGTGCTAGTGCAACTAAGCAAATAAAGAAAATCCAAGGCCACAGAAGCTGAAAAGCTTCTTTCTCAGTGAGAGAACGTTGCTCAAAGCAATTTGAAGAGTAAAACTCAAGTACAAGAAAAATCTTTCTTTTTCATGAAATGACATGTAATTTGCAATGCAGAAGACAGATTTTCATTAGTTAGAGCTGTTTTGTTTAGAAAGTTATGTTAGAGCTAAAGTGCTCAGAAACACTGTTTTGGAGCTTCTGAGAACACTAAAAGCTGTGCTAGTGCAACTAAGCAAATGAAGAGAATCCAAGGCCACAGAAGCTGAAAAGCTTCTTTCTCAGTGAGAGAAAGTTCAAATTTGAAGCAATTTGAAGAGTAAAACTCAAGTACAAGAAAAATGATTCTTTATCATGAAATGACATATAATTTGCAATGCAGAAGAAAGATTTTCATTAGTTAGAGCTTTTTTGTTTAGAAAGTTATGTTAGAGCTACAGTGCTCAGAAACACTGTTTTAGAGCGTCTGAGAACACTAAAAGCTGTGCTAGTGCAACTAAGCAAATGAAGAAAATCCAAGGCCATAGAAGCTGAAAAGCTTCTTTCTCAGTGAGAGAACGTTGCTCAAAGCAATTTGAAGAGTAAAACTCAAGTACAAGAAAAATCTTTCTTTTTCATGAAATGACATGTAATTTGCAATGCAGAAGACAGATTTTCATTAGTTAGAGCTTTTTTGTTTAGAAAGTTATGTTAGAGCTACAGTGCTCAGAAACACTGTTTTGGAGCTTCTGAGAACACTAAAAGCTGTGCTAGTGCAACTAAGCAAATGAAGAGAATCCAAGGCCACAGAAGCTGAAAAGCTTCTTTCTCAGTGAGAGAACGTTGCTCAAAGCAATTTGAAGAGTAAAACTCAAGTACAAGAAAAATGTTTCTTTATCATGAAATGACATGTAATTTGCAATGCAGTAGACAGATTTTCATTAGTTAGAGCTTTTTTGTTTAGAAAGTTATGTTAGAGCTACAGTGCTCAGAAACACTGTTTTGGAGCTTCTGAGAACACTAAAAGCTGTGCTAGTGCAACTAAGCAAATGAAGAGAATCCAAGGCCACAGAAGCTGAAAATTTTCTTTCTCAGTGAGAGAACGTTGCTCAAAGCAATTTGAAGAGTAAAGCTCAAGTACAAGAAAAATGTTTCTTTATCATGAAATGACATGTAATTTGCAATGCAGTAGACAGATTTCATTAGTTAGAGCTTTTTTGTTTAGAAAGTTATGTTAGAGCTACAGTGCTCAGAAACACTGTTTTGGAGCTTCTGAGAACACTAAAAGCTGTGCTAGTGCAACTAAGCAAATGAAGAAAATCCAAGGCCATAGAAGCTGAAAAGCTTCTTTCTCAGTGAGAGAACGTTGCTCAAAGCAATTTGAAGAGTAAAACTCAAGTACAAGAAAAATCTTTCTTTTTCATGAAATGACATGTAATTTGCAATGCAGAAGACAGATTTTCATTAGTTAGAGCTTTTTTGTTTAGAAAGTTATGTTAGAGCTACAGTGCTCAGAAACACTGTTTTTGAGCTTCTGAGAACACTAAAAGCTGTGCTAGTGCAACTAAGCAAATGAAGAGAATCCAAGGCCACAGAAGCTGAAAAGCTTCTTTCTCAGTGAGAGAACGTTGCTCAAAGCAATTTGAAGAGTAAAACTCAAGTACAAGAAAAATGTTTCTTTATCATGAAATGACATGTAATTTGCAATGCAGTAGACAGATTTTCATTAGTTAGAGCTTTTTTGTTTGGAAAATTATGTTAGAGCTACAGTGCTCAGAAACACTGTTTTAGAGCGTCTGAGAACACCAAAAGCTGTGCTAGTGCAACTAAGCAAATAAAGAAAATCCAAGGCCACAGAAGCTGAAAAGCTTCTTTCTCAGTGAGAGAACGTTGCTCAAAGCAATTTGAAGAGTAAAACTCAAGTACAAGAAAAATCTTTCTTTTTCATGAAATGACATGTAATTTGCAATGCAGCAGACAGATTTTCATTAGTTAGAGCTTTTTTGTTTAGAAAGTTATGTTAGAGCTACAGTGCTCAGAAACACTGTTTTGGAGCTTCTGAGAACACTAAAAGCTGTGCTAGTGCAACTAAGCAAATGAAGAGAATCCAAGGCCACAGAAGCTGAAAAGCTTCTTTCTCAGTGAGAGAACGTTGCTCAAAGCAATTTGAAGAGTAAAACTCAAGTACAAGAAAAATGTTTCTTTTTCATGAAATGACATGTAATTTGCAATGCAGAAGACAGCTTTTCATTAGTTAGAGCTTTTTTGTTTAGAAAGTTATGTTAGAGCTACAGTGCTCAGAAACACTGTTTTGGAGCTTCTAAGAACACTAAAAGCTGTGCTAGTGCAACTAAACAAATGAAGAGAATCCAAGGCCACAGAAGCTGAAAAGCTTCTTTCTCAGTGAGAGAACGTTGCTCAAAGCAATTTGAAGAGTAAAACTCAAGTACAAGAAAAATGTTTCTTTTTCATGAAATGACATGTAATTTGCAATGCAGAAGACAGCTTTTCATTAGTTAGAACTTTTTTGTTTAGAAAGTTATGTTAGAGCTACAGTGCTCAGAAACACTGTTTTGGAGCTTCTAAGAACACTAAAAGCTGTGCTAGTGCAACTAAACAAATGAAGAGAATCCAAGGCCACAGAAGCTGAAAAGCTTCTTTTTCAGTGACAGAAAGTTGCTCAAATCAATTTGAAGAGTAAAACTCAAGTACAAGAAAAATGATTCTTTATCATGAAATGACATATAATTTGCAATGCAGAAGACAGATTTTCATTAGTTAGAGCTTTTTTGTTTAGAAAGTTATGTTAGAGCTACAGTGCTCAGAAACACTGTTTTGGAGCTTCTGAGAACACTAAAAGCTGTGCTAGTGCAACTAAGCAAATGAAGAGAATCCAAGGCTACAGAAGCTGAAAAGCTTCTTTCTCAGTGAGAGAATGTTGCTCAAAGCAATTTGAAGAGTAAAACTCAAGTAATAAGAAAAATGTTTCTTTTTCATGAAATGACATGTAATTTGCAATGCAGAAGACAGCTTTTCATTAGTTAGAGCTTTTTTGTTTAGAAAGTTATGTTAGAGCTACAGTGCTCAGAAACACTGTTTTAGAGCTTCTTAGAACACTAAAAGCTGTGCTAAGTGCAACTAAGCAAATTAAGAAATCCAATGCCACAGAAGCTGAAAAGCTTCTTTCTCAGTGAGAGAAAGTTGCTCAAAGCAGTTTGAAGAGTAAAACTCAAGTACAAGAAAAATCTTTCTTTTTCATGAAATGACATGTAATTTGCAATGCAGAAGACAGATTTTCATTAGTTAGAGCTTTTTTGTTTAGAAAGTTATGTTAGAGCTGCAGTGCTCAGAAACACTGTTTTAGAGCTTCTGAGAACACTAAAAGCTGTGCTAGTGCAACTAAGCAAATGAAGAAAATCCAAGGCCATAGAAGCTGAAAAGCTTCTTTCTCAGTGAGAGAACGTTGCTCAAAGCAATTTGAAGAGTAAAACTCAAGTACAAGAAAAATGTTTCTTTATCATGAAATGACATGTAATTTGCAATGCAGAAGACAGATTTTCATTAGTTAGAGCTTTTTTGTTTAGAAAGTTATGTTAGAGCTACAGTGCTCAGAAACACTGTTTTGGAGCTTCTGAGAACACTAAAAGCTGTGCTAGTGCAACTAAGCAAATGAAGAGAATCCAAGGCCACAGAAGCTGAAAAGCTTCTTTCTCAGTGAGAGAACGTTGCTCAAAGCAATTTGAAGAGTAAAACTCAAGTACAAGAAAAATGTTTCTTTATCATGAAATGACATGTAATTTGCAATGCAGTATACAGATTTTCATTAGTTAGAGCTTTTTTGTTTAGAAAGTTATGTTAGAGCTACAGTGCTCAGAAACACTGTTTTAGAGCGTCTGAGAACACCAAAAGCTGTGCTAGTGCAACTAAGCAAATAAAGAAAATCCAAGGCCACAGAAGCTGAAAAGCTTCTTTCTCAGTGAGAGAACGTTGCTCAAAGCAATTTGAAGAGTAAAACTCAAGTACAAGAAAAATGTTTCTTTTTCATGAAATGACATGTAATTTGCAATGCAGAAGACAGATTTTCATTAGTTAGAGCTTTTTTGTTTAGAAAGTTATGTTAGAGCTACAGTGCTCAGAAACACTGTTTTGGAGCTTCTGAGAACACTAAAAGCTGTGCTAGTGCAACTAAGCAAATGAAGAAAATCCAAGGCCATAGAAGCTGAAAAGCTTCTTTCTCAGTGAGAGAACGTTGCTCAAAGCAATTTGAAGAGTAAAACTCAAGTACAAGAAAAATCTTTCTTTTTCATGAAATGACATGTAATTTGCAATGCAGAAGACAGATTTTCATTAGTTAGAGCTTTTTTGTTTAGAAAGTTATGTTAGAGCTACAGTGCTCAGAAACACTGTTTTGGAGCTTCTGAGAACACTAAAAGCTGTGCTAGTGCAACTAAGCAAATGAAGAGAATCCAAGGCCACAGAAGCTGAAAAGCTTCTTTCTCAGTGAGAGAAAGTTCAAATTTGAAGCAATTTGAAGAGTAAAACTCAAGTACAAGAAAAATGATTCTTTATCATGAAATGACATATAATTTGCAATGCAGAAGAAAGATTTTCATTAGTTAGAGCTTTTTTGTTTAGAAAGTTATGTTAGAGCTACAGTGCTCAGAAACACTGTTTTGGAGCTTCTGAGAACACTAAAAGCTGTGCTAGTGCAACTAAGCAAATGAAGAGAATCCAAGGCCACAGAAGCTGAAAACCTTCCTTCTCAGTGAGAGAACGTTGCTCAAAGCAATTTGAAGAGTAAAACTCAAGTACAAGAAAAATCTTTCTTTTTCATGAAATGACATGTAATTTGCAATGCAGAAGACAGATTTTCATTAGTTAGAGCTTTTTTGTTTAGAAAGTTATGTTAGAGATACAGTGCTCAGAAACACTGTTTTAGAGCGTCTGAGAACACTAAAAGCTGTGCTAGTGCAAATAAGCAAATGAAGAGAATCCAAGGCCACAGAAGCTGAAAAGCTTCTTTCTCAGTGAGAGAACGTTGCTCAAAGCAATTTGAAGAGTAAAACTCAAGTACAAGAAAAATGTTTCTTTTTCATGAAATGACATGTAATTTGCAATGCAGAAAACAGATTTTCATTAGTTAGAGCTTTTTTGTTTAGAAAGTTATGTTAGAGCTAAAGTGCTCAGAAACACTGTTTTGGAGCTTCTGAGAACACTAAAAGCTGTGCTAGTGCAACTAAGCAAATGAAGAGAATCCAAGGCCACAGAAGCTGAAAAGCTTCTTTCTCAGTGAGAGAACGTTGCTCAAAGCAATTTGAAGAGTAAAACTCAAGTACAAGAAAAATGTTTCTTTATCATGAAATGACATGTAATTTGCAATGCAGTAGACAGATTTTCATTAGTTAGAGCTTTTTTGTTTAGAAAGTTATGTTAGAGCTACAGTGCTCAGAAACACTGTTTTAGAGCTTCTTAGAACACTAAAAGCTGTGCTAAGTGCAACTAAGCAAATTAAGAAATCCAATGCCACAGAAGCTGAAAAGCTTCTTTCTCAGTGAGAGAAAGTTGCTCAAAGCAGTTTGAAGAGTAAAACTCAAGTACAAGAAAAATCTTTCTTTTTCATGAAATGACATGTAATTTGCAATGCAGAAGACAGATTTTCATTAGTTAGAGCTTTTTTGTTTAGAAAGTTATGTTAGAGCTGCAGTGCTCAGAAACACTGTTTTAGAGCTTCTGAGAACACTAAAAGCTGTGCTAGTGCAACTAAGCAAATGAAGAAAATCCAAGGCCATAGAAGCTGAAAAGCTTCTTTCTCAGTGAGAGAACGTTGCTCAAAGCAATTTGAAGAGTAAAACTCAAGTACAAGAAAAATGTTTCTTTATCATGAAATGACATGTAATTTGCAATGCAGAAGACAGATTTTCATTAGTTAGAGCTTTTTTGTTTAGAAAGTTATGTTAGAGCTACAGTGCTCAGAAACACTGTTTTGGAGCTTCTGAGAACACTAAAAGCTGTGCTAGTGCAACTAAGCAAATGAAGAGAATCCAAGGCCACAGAAGCTGAAAAGCTTCTTTCTCAGTGAGAGAACGTTGCTCAAAGCAATTTGAAGAGTAAAACTCAAGTACAAGAAAAATGTTTCTTTATCATGAAATGACATGTAATTTGCAATGCAGTATACAGATTTTCATTAGTTAGAGCTTTTTTGTTTAGAAAGTTATGTTAGAGCTACAGTGCTCAGAAACACTGTTTTAGAGCGTCTGAGAACACCAAAAGCTGTGCTAGTGCAACTAAGCAAATAAAGAAAATCCAAGGCCACAGAAGCTGAAAAGCTTCTTTCTCAGTGAGAGAACGTTGCTCAAAGCAATTTGAAGAGTAAAACTCAAGTACAAGAAAAATGTTTCTTTTTCATGAAATGACATGTAATTTGCAATGCAGAAGACAGATTTTCATTAGTTAGAGCTTTTTTGTTTAGAAAGTTATGTTAGAGCTACAGTGCTCAGAAACACTGTTTTGGAGCTTCTGAGAACACTAAAAGCTGTGCTAGTGCAACTAAGCAAATGAAGAAAATCCAAGGCCATAGAAGCTGAAAAGCTTCTTTCTCAGTGAGAGAACGTTGCTCAAAGCAATTTGAAGAGTAAAACTCAAGTACAAGAAAAATCTTTCTTTTTCATGAAATGACATGTAATTTGCAATGCAGAAGACAGATTTTCATTAGTTAGAGCTTTTTTGTTTAGAAAGTTATGTTAGAGCTACAGTGCTCAGAAACACTGTTTTGGAGCTTCTGAGAACACTAAAAGCTGTGCTAGTGCAACTAAGCAAATGAAGAGAATCCAAGGCCACAGAAGCTGAAAAGCTTCTTTCTCAGTGAGAGAAAGTTCAAATTTGAAGCAATTTGAAGAGTAAAACTCAAGTACAAGAAAAATGATTCTTTATCATGAAATGACATATAATTTGCAATGCAGAAGAAAGATTTTCATTAGTTAGAGCTTTTTTGTTTAGAAAGTTATGTTAGAGCTACAGTGCTCAGAAACACTGTTTTGGAGCTTCTGAGAACACTAAAAGCTGTGCTAGTGCAACTAAGCAAATGAAGAGAATCCAAGGCCACAGAAGCTGAAAACCTTCCTTCTCAGTGAGAGAACGTTGCTCAAAGCAATTTGAAGAGTAAAACTCAAGTACAAGAAAAATCTTTCTTTTTCATGAAATGACATGTAATTTGCAATGCAGAAGACAGATTTTCATTAGTTAGAGCTTTTTTGTTTAGAAAGTTATGTTAGAGATACAGTGCTCAGAAACACTGTTTTAGAGCGTCTGAGAACACTAAAAGCTGTGCTAGTGCAAATAAGCAAATGAAGAGAATCCAAGGCCACAGAAGCTGAAAAGCTTCTTTCTCAGTGAGAGAACGTTGCTCAAAGCAATTTGAAGAGTAAAACTCAAGTACAAGAAAAATGTTTCTTTTTCATGAAATGACATGTAATTTGCAATGCAGAAAACAGATTTTCATTAGTTAGAGCTTTTTTGTTTAGAAAGTTATGTTAGAGCTAAAGTGCTCAGAAACACTGTTTTGGAGCTTCTGAGAACACTAAAAGCTGTGCTAGTGCAACTAAGCAAATGAAGAGAATCCAAGGCCACAGAAGCTGAAAAGCTTCTTTCTCAGTGAGAGAACGTTGCTCAAAGCAATTTGAAGAGTAAAACTCAAGTACAAGAAAAATGTTTCTTTATCATGAAATGACATGTAATTTGCAATGCAGTAGACAGATTTTCATTAGTTAGAGCTTTTTTGTTTAGAAAGTTATGTTAGAGCTACAGTGCTCAGAAACACTGTTTTAGAGCGTCTGAGAAAACCAAAAGCTGTGCTAGTGCAACTAAGCAAATGAAGAGAATCCAAGGCCACAGAAGCTGAAAAGCTTCTTTCTCAGTGAGAGAACGTTGCTCAAAGCAATTTGAAGAGTAAAACTCAAGTACAAGAAAAATGTTTCTTTTTCATGAAATGACATGTAATTTGCAATGCAGAAGACAGCTTTTCATTAGTTAGAGCTTTTTTGTTTAGAAAGTTATGTTAGAGCTACAGTGCTCAGAAACACTGTTTTAGAGCTTCTTAGAACACTAAAAGCTGTGCTAAGTGCAACTAAGCAAATTAAGAAATCCAATGCCACAGAAGCTAAAAAGCTTCTTTCTCAGTGAGAGAAAGTTGCTCAAAGCAGTTTGAAGAGTAAAACTCAAGTACAAGAAAAATCTTTCTTTTTCATGAAATGACATGTAATTTGCAATGCAGAAGACAGATTTTCATTAGTTAGAGCTTTTTTGTTTAGAAAGTTATGTTAGAGCTACAGTGCTCAGAAACACTGTTTTGGAGCTTCTGAGAACACTAAAAGCTGTGCTAGTGCAACTAAGCAAATGAAGAGAATCCAAGGCCACAGAAGCTGAAAAGCTTCTTTCTCAGTGAGAGAACGTTGCTCAAAGCAATTTGAAGAGTAAAACTCAAGTACAAGAAAAATGTTTCTTTATCATGAAATGACATGTAATTTGCAATGCAGTAGACAGATTTTCATTAGTTAGAGCTTTTTTGTTTAGAAAGTTATGTTAGAGCTACAGTGCTCAGAAACACTGTTTTAGAGCGTCTGAGAACACCAAAAGCTGTGCTAGTGCAACTAAGCAAATAAAGAAAATCCAAGGCCACAGAAGCTGAAAAGCTTCTTTCTCAGTGAGAGAACGTTGCTCAAAGCAATTTGAAGAGTAAAACTCAAGTACAAGAAAAATGTTTCTTTTTCATGAAATGACATGTAATTTGCAATGCAGAAGACAGATTTTCATTAGTTAGAGCTTTTTTGTTTAGAAAGTTATGTTAGAGCTACAGTGCTCAGAAACACTGTTTTGGAGCTTCTGAGAACACTAAAAGCTGTGCTAGTGCAACTAAGCAAATGAAGAGAATCCAAGGCCACAGAAGCTGAAAAGCTTCTTTCTCAGTGAGAGAAAGTTCAAATTTGAAGCAATTTGAAGAGTAAAACTCAAGTACAAGAAAAATGATTCTTTATCATGAAATGACATATAATTTGCAATGCAGAAGAAAGATTAGTTAGAGCTTTTTTGTTTAGAAAGTTATGTTAGAGCTACAGTGCTCAGAAACACTGTTTTAGAGCGTCTGAGAACACTAAAAGCTGTGCTAGTGCAACTAAGCAAATGAAGAAAATCCAAGGCCATAGAAGCTGAAAAGCTTCTTTCTCAGTGAGAGAACGTTGCTCAAAGCAATTTGAAGAGTAAAACTCAAGTACAAGAAAAATCTTTCTTTTTCATGAAATGACATGTAATTTGCAATGCAGAAGACAGATTTTCATTAGTTAGAGCTTTTTTGTTTAGAAAGTTATGTTAGAGCTACAGTGCTCAGAAACACTGTTTTGGAGCTTCTGAGAACACTAAAAGCTGTGCTAGTGCAACTAAGCAAATGAAGAGAATCCAAGGCCACAGAAGCTGAAAAGCTTCTTTCTCAGTGAGAGAATGTTGCTCAAAGCAATTTGAAGAGTAAAACTCAAGTAATAAGAAAAATGTTTCTTTTTCATGAAATGACATGTAATTTGCAATGCAGAAGACAGCTTTTCATTAGTTAGAGCTTTTTTGTTTAGAAAGTTATGTTAGAGCTACAGTGCTCAGAAACACTGTTTTAGAGCTTCTTAGAACACTAAAAGCTGTGCTAAGTGCAACTAAGCAAATTAAGAAATCCAATGCCACAGAAGCTGAAAAGCTTCTTTCTCAGTGAGAGAAAGTTGCTCAAAGCAGTTTGAAGAGTAAAACTCAAGTACAAGAAAAATCTTTCTTTTTCATGAAATGACATGTAATTTGCAATGCAGAAGACAGATTTTCATTAGTTAGAGCTTTTTTGTTTAGAAAGTTATGTTAGAGCTGCACTGCTCAGAAACACTGTTTTAGAGCTTCTGAGAACACTAAAAGCTGTGCTAGTGCAACTAAGCAAATGAAGAAAATCCAAGGCCATAGAAGCTGAAAAGCTTCTTTCTCAGTGAGAGAACGTTGCTCAAAGCAATTTGAAGAGTAAAACTCAAGTACAAGAAAAATGTTTCTTTATCATGAAATGACATGTAATTTGCAATGCAGAAGACAGATTTTCATTAGTTAGAGCTTTTTTGTTTAGAAAGTTATGTTAGAGCTACAGTGCTCAGAAACACTGTTTTGGAGCTTCTGAGAACACTAAAAGCTGTGCTAGTGCAACTAAGCAAATGAAGAGAATCCAAGGCCACAGAAGCTGAAAAGCTTCTTTCTCAGTGAGAGAACGTTGCTCAAAGCAATTTGAAGAGTAAAACTCAAGTACAAGAAAAAAGTTTCTTTATCATGAAATGACATTTAATTTGCAATGCAGTATACAGATTTTCATTAGTTAGAGCTTTTTTGTTTAGAAAGTTATGTTAGAGCTACAGTGCTCAGAAACACTGTTTTAGAGCGTCTGAGAACACCAAAAGCTGTGCTAGTGCAACTAAGCAAATAAAGAAAATCCAAGGCCACAGAAGCTGAAAAGCTTCTTTCTCAGTGAGAGAACGTTGCTCAAAGCAATTTGAAGAGTAAAACTCAAGTACAAGAAAAATGTTTCTTTTTCATGAAATGACATGTAATTTGCAATGCAGAAGACAGATTTTCATTAGTTAGAGCTTTTTTGTTTAGAAAGTTATGTTAGAGCTACAGTGCTCAGAAACACTGTTTTGGAGCTTCTGAGAACACTAAAAGCTGTGCTAGTGCAACTAAGCAAATGAAGAAAATCCAAGGCCATAGAAGCTGAAAAGCTTCTTTCTCAGTGAGAGAACGTTGCTCAAAGCAATTTGAAGAGTAAAACTCAAGTACAAGAAAAATCTTTCTTTTTCATGAAATGACATGTAATTTGCAATGCAGAAGACCGATTTTCATTAGTTAGAGCTTTTTTGTTTAGAAAGTTATGTTAGAGCTACAGTGCTCAGAAACACTGTTTTGGAGCTTCTGAGAACACTAAAAGCTGTGCTAGTGCAACTAAGCAAATGAAGAGAATCCAAGGCCACAGAAGCTGAAAAGCTTCTTTCTCAGTGAGAGAAAGTTCAAATTTGAAGCAATTTGAAGAGTAAAACTCAAGTACAAGAAAAATGATTCTTTATCATGAAATGACATATAATTTGCAATGCAGAAGAAAGATTTTCAATAGTTAGAGCTTTTTTGTTTAGAAAGTTATGTTAGAGCTACAGTGCTCAGAAACACTGTTTTGGAGCTTCTGAGAACACTAAAAGCTGTGCTAGTGCAACTAAGCAAATGAAGAGAATCCAAGGCCACAGAAGCTGAAAACCTTCCTTCTCAGTGAGAGAACGTTGCTCAAAGCAATTTGAAGAGTAAAACTCAAGTACAAGAAAAATCTTTCTTTTTCATGAAATGACATGTAATTTGCAATGCAGAAGACAGATTTTCATTAGTTAGAGCTTTTTTGTTTAGAAAGTTATGTTAGAGATACAGTGCTCAGAAACACTGTTTTAGAGCGTCTGAGAACACTAAAAGCTGTGCTAGTGCAAATAAGCAAATGAAGAGAATCCAAGGCCACAGAAGCTGAAAAGCTTCTTTCTCAGTGAGAGAATGTTGCTCAAAGCTATTTGAAGAGTAAAACTCAAGTACAAGAAAAATGTTTCTTTTTCATGAAATGACATGTAATTTGCAATGCAGAAAACAGATTTTCATTAGTTAGAGCTTTTTTGTTTAGAAAGTTATGTTAGAGCTAAAGTGCTCAGAAACACTGTTTTGGAGCTTCTGAGAACACTAAAAGCTGTGCTAGTGCAACTAAGCAAATGAAGAGAATCCAAGGCCACAGAAGCTGAAAAGCTTTTTTCTCAGTGAGAGAAAGTTCAAATTTGAAGCAATTTGAAGAGTAAAACTCAAGTACAAGAAAAATGATTCTTTATCATGAAATGACATATAATTTGCAATGCAGAAAACAGATTTTCATTAGTTAGAGCTTTTTTGTTTAGAAAGTTATGTTAGAGCTAAAGTGCTCAGAAACACTGTTTTGGAGCTTCTGAGAACACTAAAAGCTGTGCTAGTGCAACTAAGCAAATGAAGAGAATCCAAGGCCACAGAAGCTGAAAAGCTTCTTTCTCAGTGAGAGAACGTTGCTCAAAGCAATTTGAAGAGTAAAACTCAAGTACAAGAAAAATGTTTCTTTATCATGAAATGACATGTAATTTGCAATGCAGTAGACAGATTTTCATTAGTTAGAGCTTTTTTGTTTAGAAAGTTATGTTAGAGCTACAGTGCTCAGAAACACTGTTTTAGAGCGTCTGAGAACACCAAAAGCTGTGCTAGTGCAACTAAGCAAATAAAGAAAATCCAAGGCCACAGAAGCTGAAAAGCTTCTTTCTCAGTGAGAGAACGTTGCTCAAAGCAATTTGAAGAGTAAAACTCAAGTACAAGAAAAATGTTTCTTTTTCATGAAATGACATGTAATTTGCAATGCAGAAGACAGATTTTCATTATTTAGAGCTTTTTTGTTTAGAAAGTTATGTTAGAGCTACAGTGCTCAGAAACACTGTTTTGGAGCTTCTGAGAACACTAAAAGCTGTGCTAGTGCAACTAAGCAAATGAAGAGAATCCAAGGCCACAGAAGCTGAAAAGCTTCTTTCTCAGTGAGAGAAAGTTCAAATTTGAAGCAATTTGAAGAGTAAAACTCAAGTACAAGAAAAATGATTCTTTATCATGAAATGACATATAATTTGCAATGCAGAAGAAAGATTTTCATTAGTTAGAGCTTTTTTGTTTAGAAAGTTATGTTAGAGCTACAGTGCTCAGAAACACTGTTTTAGAGCGTCTGAGAACACTAAAAGCTGTGCTAGTGCAACTAAGCAAATGAAGAAAATCCAAGGCCATAGAAGCTGAAAAGCTTCTTTCTCAGTGAGAGAACGTTGCTCAAAGCAATTTGAAGAGTAAAACTCAAGTACAAGAAAAATCTTTCTTTTTCATGAAATGACATGTAATTTGCAATGCAGAAGACAGATTTTCATTAGTTAGAGCTTTTTTGTTTAGAAAGTTATGTTAGAGCTACAGTGCTCAGAAACACTGTTTTTGAGCTTCTGAGAACACTAAAAGCTGTGCTAGTGCAACTAAGCAAATGAAGAGAATCCAAGGCCACAGAAGCTGAAAAGCTTCTTTCTCAGTGAGAGAACGTTGCTCAAAGCAATTTGAAGAGTAAAACTCAAGTACAAGAAAAATGTTTCTTTATCATGAAATGACATGTAATTTGCAATGCAGTAGACAGATTTTCATTAGTTAGAGCTTTTTTGTTTAGAAAGTTATGTTAGAGCTACAGTGCTCAGAAACACTGTTTTGGAGCTTCTGAGAACACTAAAAGCTGTGCTAGTGCAACTAAGCAAATGAAGAAAATCCAAGGCCATAGAAGCTGAAAAGCTTCTTTCTCAGTGAGAGAACGTTGCTCAAAGCAATTTGAAGAGTAAAACTCAAGTACAAGAAAAATCTTTCTTTTTCATGAAATGACATGTAATTTGCAATGCAGAAGACAGATTTTCATTAGTTAGAGCTTTTTTGTTTAGAAAGTTATGTTAGAGCTACAGTGCTCAGAAACACTTTTTTTGAGCTTCTGAGAACACTAAAAGCTGTGCTAGTGCAACTAAGCAAATGAAGAGAATCCAAGGCCACAGAAGCTGAAAAGCTTCTTTCTCAGTGAGAGAACGTTGCTCAAAGCAATTTGAAGAGTAAAACTCAAGTACAAGAAAAATGTTTCTTTATCATGAAATGACATGTAATTTGCAATGCAGTAGACAGATTTTCATTAGTTAGAGCTTTTTTGTTTAGAAAGTTATGTTAGAGCTACAGTGCTCAGAAACACTGTTTTGGAGCTTCTGAGAACACCAAAAGCTGTGCTAGTGCAACTAAGCAAATGAAGAGAATCCAAGGCCACAGAAGCTGAAAAGCTTCTTTCTCAGTGAGAGAACGTTGCTCAAAGCAATTTGAAGAGTAAAACTCAAGTACAAGAAAAATGTTTCTTTATCATGAAATGACATGTAATTTGCAATGCAGTAGACAGATTTTCATTAGTTAGAGCTTTTTTGTTTAGAAAGTTATGTTAGAGCTAAAGTGCTCAGAAACACTGTTTTGGAGCTTCTGAGAACATTAAAAGCTGTGCTAGAGCAACTAAGCAAATGAAGAGAATCCAAGGCCACAGAAGCTGAAAAGCTTCTTTCTCAGTGAGAGAACGTTGCTCAGAGAAATTTGAAGAGTAAAACTCAAGTACAAGAAAAATGTTTCTTTATCATGAAATGACATGTAATTTGCAATGCAGTAGACAGATTTTCATTAGTTAGAGCTTTTTTGTTTAGAAAGTTATGTTAGAGCTACAGTGCTCAGAAACACTGTTTTGGAGCTTCTGAGAACATTAAAAGCTGTGCTAGAGCAACTAAGCAAATGAAGAGAATCCAAGGCCACATAAGCTGAAAAGCTTCTTTCTCAGTGAGAGAACGTTGCTCAAAGCAATTTGAAGAGTAAAACTCAAGTACAAGAAAAATCTTTCTTTTTCATGAAATGACATGTAATTTGCAATGCAGAAGACAGATTTTCATTAGTTAGAGCTTTTTTGTTTAGAAAGTTATGTTAGAGCTACAGTGCTCAGAAACACTGTTTTGGAGCTTCTGAGAACACTGAAAGCTGTGCTAGTGCAACTAAGCAAATGAAGAGAATCCAAGGCCACAGAAGCTGAAAAGCTTCTTTCTCAGTGAGAGAACGTTGCTCAAAGCATATTGAAGAGTAAAACTCAAGTACAAGAAAAATGTTTCGTTATCATGAAATGACATATAATTTGCAATGCAGAAGAAAGATTTTCATTAGTTAGAGCTTTTTTGTTTAGAAAGTTATGTTAGAGCTACAGTGCTCAGAAACACTGTTTTGGAGCTTCTGAGAACACTAAAAGCTGTGCTAGTGCAACTAAGCAAATGAAGAGAATCCAAGGCCACAGAAGCTGAAAAGCTTCTTTCTCAGTGAGAGAACGTTGCTCAAAGCATATTGAAGAGTAAAACTCAAGTACAAGAAAAATGTTTCTTTATTATGAAATGACACGTAATTTGCAATGCAGTAGACAGATTTTCATTAGTTAGAGCTTTTTTGTTTAGAAAGTTATGTTAGAGCTAAAGTGCTCAGAAACACTGTTTTGGAGCTTCTGAGAACACTAAAAGCTGTGCTAGTGCAACTAAGCAAATGAAGAGAATCCAAGGCCACAGAAGCTGAAAAGCTTCTTTCTCAGTGAGAGAAAGTTCAAATTTGAAGCAATTTGAAGAGTAAAACTCAAGTACAAGAAAAATGATTCTTTATCATGAAATGACATATAATTTGCAATGCAGAAGAAAGATTTTCATTAGTTAGAGCTTTTTTGTTTAGAAAGTTATGTTAGAGCTACAGTGCTCAGAAACACTGTTTTAGAGCGTCTGAGAACACTAAAAGCTGTGCTAGTGCAACTAAGCAAATGAAGAAAATCCAAGGCCATAGAAGCTGAAAAGCTTCTTTCTCAGTGAGAGAACGTTGCTCAAAGCAATTTGAAGAGTAAAACTCAAGTACAAGAAAAATCTTTCTTTTTCATGAAATGACGTAATTTGCAATGCAGAAGACAGATTTTCATTAGTTAGAGCTTTTTTGTTTAGAAAGTTATGTTAGAGCTACAGTGCTCAGAAACACTGTTTTGGAGCTTCTGAGAACACTAAAAGCTGTGCTAGTGCAACTAAGCAAATGAAGAGAATCCAAGGCCACAGAAGCTGAAAAGCTTCTTTCTCAGTGAGAGAACGTTGCTCAAAGCAATTTGAAGAGTAAAACTCAAGTACAAGAAAAATGTTTCTTTATCATGAAATGACATGTAATTTGCAATGCAGTAGACAGATTTTCATTAGTTAGAGCTTTTTTGTTTTGAAAGTTATGTTAGAGCTACAGTGCTCAGAAACACTGTTTTGGAGCTTCTGAGAACACTGAAAGCTGTGCTAGTGCAACTAAGCAAATGAAGAAAATCCAAGGCCACAGAAGCTGAAAAGCTTCTTTCTCAGTGAGAGAACGTTGCTCAAAGCAATTTGAAGAGTAAAACTCAAGTACAAGAAAAATGTTTCTTTATCATGAAATGACATGTAATTTGCAATGCAGTAGACAGATTTTCATTAGTTAGAGCTTTTTTGTTTAGAAAGTTATGTTAGAGCTACAGTGCTCAGAAACACTGTTTTGGAGCTTCTGAGAACACCAAAAGCTGTGCTAGTGCAACTAAGCAAATGAAGAAAATCCAAGGCCACAGAAGCTGAAAAGCTTCTTTCTCAGTGAGAGAACGTTGCTCAAAGCAATTTGAAGAGTAAAACTCAAGTACAAGAAAAATCTTTCTTTTTCATGAAATGACATGTAATTTGCAATGCAGAAGACAGATTTTCATTAGTTAGAGCTTTTTTGTTTAGAAAGTTATGTTAGAGCTACAGTGCTCAGAAACACTGTTTTGGAGCTTCTGAGAACACTAAAAGCTGTGCTAGTGCAACTAAGCAAATGAAGAGAATCCAAGGCCACAGAAGCTGAAAAGCTTCTTTCTCAGTGAGAGAACGTTGCTCAAAGCAATTTGAAGAGTAAAACTCAAGTACAAGAAAAATGTTTCTTTATCATGAAATGACATGTAATTTGCAATGCATTAGACAGATTTTCATTAGTTAGAGCTTTTTTGTTTAGAAAGTTATGTTAGAGCTACAGTGCTCAGAAACACTGTTTTGGAGCTTCTGAGAACACCAAAAGCTGTGCTAGTGCAACTAAGCAAATGAAGAGAATCCAAGGCCACAGAAGCTGAAAAGCTTCTTTCTCAGTGAGAGAATGTTGCTCAAAGCTATTTGAAGAGTAAAACTCAAGTACAAGAAAAATGTTTCTTTTTCATGAAATGACATGTAATTTGCAATGCAGAAAACAGATTTTCATTAGTTAGAGCTTTTTTGTTTAGAAAGTTATGTTAGAGCTAAAGTGCTCAGAAACACTGTTTTGGAGCTTCTGAGAACACTAAAAGCTGTGCTAGTGCAACTAAGCAATTGAAGAGAATCCAAGGCCACAGAAGCTGAAAAGCTTCTTTCTCAGTGAGAGAAAGTTCAAATTTGAAGCAATTTGAAGAGTAAAACTCAAGTACAAGAAAAATGATTCTTTATCATGAAATGACATATAATTTGCAATGCAGAAAACAGATTTTCATTAGTTAGAGCTTTTTTGTTTAGAAAGTTATGTTAGAGCTAAAGTGCTCAGAAACACTGTTTTGGAGCTTCTGAGAACACTAAAAGCTGTGCTAGTGCAACTAAGCAAATGAAGAGAATCCAAGGCCACAGAAGCTGAAAAGCTTCTTTCTCAGTGAGAGAACGTTGCTCAAAGCAATTTGAAGAGTAAAACTCAAGTACAAGAAAAATGTTTCTTTATCATGAAATGACATGTAATTTGCAATGCAGTAGACAGATTTTCATTAGTTAGAGCTTTTTTGTTTAGAAAGTTATGTTAGAGCTACAGTGCTCAGAAACACTGTTTTAGAGCGTCTGAGAAAACCAAAAGCTGTGCTAGTGCAACTAAGCAAATGAAGAAAATCCAAGGCCACAGAAGCTGAAAAGCTTCTTTCTCAGTGAGAGAACGTTGCTCAAAGCAATTTGAAGAGTAAAACTCAAGTACAAGAAAAATCTTTCTTTTTCATGAAATGACATGTAATTTGCAATGCAGAAGACAGATTTTCATTAGTTAGAGCTGTTTTGTTTAGAAAGTTATGTTAGAGCTAAAGTGCTCAGAAACACTGTTTTGGAGCTTCTGAGAACACTAAAAGCTGTGCTAGTGCAACTAAGCAAATGAAGAGAATCCAAGGCCACAGAAGCTGAAAAGCTTCTTTCTCAGTGAGAGAACGTTGCTCAAAGCAATTTGAAGAGTAAAACTCAAGTACAAGAAAAATGTTTCTTTTTCATGAAATGACATGTAATTTGCAATGCAGAAGACAGCTTTTCATTAGTTAGAGCTTTTTTGTTTAGAAAGTTATGTTAGAGCTACAGTGCTCAGAAACACTGTTTTGGAGCTTCTAAGAACACTAAAAGCTGTGCTAGTGCAACTAAACAAATGAAGAGAATCCAAGGCCACAGAAGCTGAAAAGCTTCTTTTTCAGTGACAGAAAGTTGCTCAAATCAATTTGAAGAGTAAAACTCAAGTACAAGAAAAATGATTCTTTATCATGAAATGACATATAATTTGCAATGCAGAAGACAGATTTTCATTAGTTAGAGCTTTTTTGTTTAGAAAGTTATGTTAGAGCTACAGTGCTCAGAAACACTGTTTTGGAGCTTCTGAGAACACTAAAAGCTGTGCTAGTGCAACTAAGCAAATGAAGAGAATCCAAGGCTACAGAAGCTGAAAAGCTTCTTTCTCAGTGAGAGAATGTTGCTCAAAGCAATTTGAAGAGTAAAACTCAAGTACAAGAAAAATGTTTCTTTTTCATGAAATGACATGTAATTTGCAATGCAGGAGACAGATTTTCATTAGTTAGAGCTTTTTTGTTTAGAAAGTTATGTTAGAGCTACAGTGCTCAGAAACACTGTTTTAGAGCGTCTGAGAACACCAAAAGCTGTGCTAGTGCAACTAAGCAAATGAAGAAAATCCAAGGCCACAGAAGCTGAAAAGCTTCTTTCTCAGTGAGAGAACGTTGCTCAAAGCAATTTGAAGATTAAAACTCAAGTACAAGAAAAATCTTTCTTTTTCATGAAATGACATGTAATTTGCAATGCAGAAGACAGATTTTCATTAGTTAGAGCTTTTTTGTTTAGAAAGTTATGTTAGAGCTACAGTGCTCAGAAACACTGTTTTGGAGCTTCTGAGAACACTAAAAGCTGTGCTAGTGCAACTAAGCAAATGAAGAGAATCCAAGGCCACAGAAGCTGAAAAGCTTCTTTCTCAGTGAGAGAACGTTGCTCAAAGCAATTTGAAGAGTAAAACTCAAGTACAAGAAAAATGTTTCTTTATCATGAAATGACATGTAATTTGCAATGCAGTAGACAGATTTTCATTAGTTAGAGCTTTTTTGTTTAGAAAGTTATGTTAGAGCTACAGTGCTCAGAAACACTGTTTTGGAGCTTCTGAGAACACCAAAAGCTGTGCTAGTGCAACTAAGCAAATGAAGAGAATCCAAGGCCACAGAAGCTGAAAAGCTTCTTTCTCAGTGAGAGAACGTTGCTCAAAGCAATTTGAAGAGTAAAACTCAAGTACAAGAAAAATGTTTCTTTATCATGAAATGACATGTAATTTGCAATGCAGTGGACAGATTTTCATTAGTTAGAGCTTTTTTGTTTAGAAAGTTATGTTAGAGCTACAGTGCTCAGAAACACTGTTTTGGAGCTTCTGAGAACACTAAAAGCTGTGCTAGTGCAACTAAGCAAATGAAGAGAATCCAAGGCCACAGAAGCTGAAAAGCTTCTTTCTCAGTGAGAGAACGTTGCTCAAAGCAATTTGAAGAGTAAAACTCAAGTACAAGAAAAATGTTTCTTTATCATGAAATGACATGTAATTTGCAATGCAGTAGACAGATTTTCATTAGTTAGAGCTTTTTTGTTTAGAAAGTTATGTTAGAGCTACAGTGCTCAGAAACACTGTTTTGGAGCTTCTGAGAACACCAAAAGCTGTGCTAGTGCAACTAAGCAAATGAAGAGAATCCAAGGCCACAGAAGCTGAAAAGCTTCTTTCTCAGTGAGAGAACGTTGCTCAAAGCAATTTGAAGAGTAAAACTCAAGTACAAGAAAAATGTTTCTTTATCATGAAATGACATGTAATTTGCAATGCAGTAGACAGATTTTCATTAGTTAGAGCTTTTTTGTTTAGAAAGTTATGTTAGAGCTACAGTGCTCAGAAACACTGTTTTGGAGCTTCTGAGAACATTAAAAGCTGTGCTAGAGCAACTAAGCAAATGAAGAGAATCCAAGGCCACATAAGCTGAAAAGCTTCTTTCTCAGTGAGAGAACGTTGCTCAAAGCAATTTGAAGAGTAAAACTCAAGTACAAGAAAAATCTTTCTTTTTCATGAAATGACATGTAATTTGCAATGCAGAAGACAGATTTTCATTAGTTAGAGCTTTTTTGTTTAGAAAGTTATGTTAGAGCTACAGTGCTCAGAAACACTGTTTTGGAGCTTCTGAGAACACTGAAAGCTGTGCTAGTGCAACTAAGCAAATGAAGAGAATCCAAGGCCACAGAAGCTGAAAAGCTTCTTTCTCAGTGAGAGAACGTTGCTCAAAGCATATTGAAGAGTAAAACTCAAGTACAAGAAAAATGTTTCGTTATCATGAAATGACATATAATTTGCAATGCAGAAGAAAGATTTTCATTAGTTAGAGCTTTTTTGTTTAGAAAGTTATGTTAGAGCTACAGTGCTCAGAAACACTGTTTTGGAGCTTCTGAGAACACTAAAAGCTGTGCTAGTGCAACTAAGCAAATGAAGAGAATCCAAGGCCACAGAAGCTGAAAAGCTTCTTTCTCAGTGAGAGAACGTTGCTCAAAGCATATTGAAGAGTAAAACTCAAGTACAAGAAAAATGTTTCTTTATTATGAAATGACACGTAATTTGCAATGCAGTAGACAGATTTTCATTAGTTAGAGCTTTTTTGTTTAGAAAGTTATGTTAGAGCTAAAGTGCTCAGAAACACTGTTTTGGAGCTTCTGAGAACACTAAAAGCTGTGCTAGTGCAACTAAGCAAATGAAGAGAATCCAAGGCCACAGAAGCTGAAAAGCTTCTTTCTCAGTGAGAGAAAGTTCAAATTTGAAGCAATTTGAAGAGTAAAACTCAAGTACAAGAAAAATGATTCTTTATCATGAAATGACATATAATTTGCAATGCAGAAGAAAGATTTTCATTAGTTAGAGCTTTTTTGTTTAGAAAGTTATGTTAGAGCTACAGTGCTCAGAAACACTGTTTTAGAGCGTCTGAGAACACTAAAAGCTGTGCTAGTGCAACTAAGCAAATGAAGAAAATCCAAGGCCATAGAAGCTGAAAAGCTTCTTTCTCAGTGAGAGAACGTTGCTCAAAGCAATTTGAAGAGTAAAACTCAAGTACAAGAAAAATCTTTCTTTTTCATGAAATGACGTAATTTGCAATGCAGAAGACAGATTTTCATTAGTTAGAGCTTTTTTGTTTAGAAAGTTATGTTAGAGCTACAGTGCTCAGAAACACTGTTTTGGAGCTTCTGAGAACACTAAAAGCTGTGCTAGTGCAACTAAGCAAATGAAGAGAATCCAAGGCCACAGAAGCTGAAAAGCTTCTTTCTCAGTGAGAGAACGTTGCTCAAAGCAATTTGAAGAGTAAAACTCAAGTACAAGAAAAATGTTTCTTTATCATGAAATGACATGTAATTTGCAATGCAGTAGACAGATTTTCATTAGTTAGAGCTTTTTTGTTTAGAAAGTTATGTTAGAGCTACAGTGCTCAGAAACACTGTTTTGGAGCTTCTGAGAACACTAAAAGCTGTGCTAGTGCAACTAAGCAAATGAAGAGAATCCAAGGCCACAGAAGCTGAAAAGCTTCTTTCTCAGTGAGAGAACGTTGCTCAAAGCAATTTGAAGAGTAAAACTCAAGTACAAGAAAAATGTTTCTTTATCATGAAATGACATGTAATTTGCAATGCATTAGACAGATTTTCATTAGTTAGAGCTTTTTTGTTTAGAAAGTTATGTTAGAGCTACAGTGCTCAGAAACACTGTTTTGGAGCTTCTGAGAACACTAAAAGCTGTGCTAGTGCAACTAAGCAAATGAAGAGAATCCAAGGCCACAGAAGCTGAAAAGCTTCTTTCTCAGTGAGAGAACGTTGCTCAAAGCAATTTGAAGAGTAAAACTCAAGTACAAGAAAAATGTTTCTTTATCATGAAATGACATGTAATTTGCAATGCAGTAGACAGATTTTCATTAGTTAGAGCTTTTTTGTTTAGAAAGTTATGTTAGAGCTACAGTGCTCAGAAACACTGTTTTGGAGCTTCTGAGAACACTAAAAGCTGTGCTAGTGCAACTAAGCAAATGAAGAGAATCCAAGGCCACAGAAGCTGAAAAGCTTCTTTCTCAGTGAGAGAACGTTGCTCAAAGCAATTTGAAGAGTAAAACTCAAGTACAAGAAAAATGTTTCTTTATCATGAAATGACATGTAATTTGCAATGCATTAGACAGATTTTCATTAGTTAGAGCTTTTTTGTTTAGAAAGTTATGTTAGAGCTACAGTGCTCAGAAACACTGTTTTGGAGCTTCTGAGAACACCAAAAGCTGTGCTAGTGCAACTAAGCAATTGAAGAGAATCCAAGGCCACAGAAGCTGAAAAGCTTCTTTCTCAGTGAGAGAATGTTGCTCAAAGCTATTTGAAGAGTAAAACTCAAGTACAAGAAAAATGTTTCTTTTTCATGAAATGACATGTAATTTGCAATGCAGAAAACAGATTTTCATTAGTTAGAGCTTTTTTGTTTAGAAAGTTATGTTAGAGCTAAAGTGCTCAGAAACACTGTTTTGGAGCTTCTGAGAACACTAAAAGCTGTGCTAGTGCAACTAAGCAATTGAAGAGAATCCAAGGCCACAGAAGCTGAAAAGCTTCTTTCTCAGTGAGAGAAAGTTCAAATTTGAAGCAATTTGAAGAGTAAAACTCAAGTACAAGAAAAATGATTCTTTATCATGAAATGACATATAATTTGCAATGCAGAAAACAGATTTTCATTAGTTAGAGCTTTTTTGTTTAGAAAGTTATGTTAGAGCTAAAGTGCTCAGAAACACTGTTTTGGAGCTTCTGAGAACACTAAAAGCTGTGCTAGTGCAACTAAGCAAATGAAGAGAATCCAAGGCCACAGAAGCTGAAAAGCTTCTTTCTCAGTGAGAGAACGTTGCTCAAAGCAATTTGAAGAGTAAAACTCAAGTACAAGAAAAATGTTTCTTTATCATGAAATGACATGTAATTTGCAATGCAGTAGACAGATTTTCATTAGTTAGAGCTTTTTTGTTTAGAAAGTTATGTTAGAGCTACAGTGCTCAGAAACACTGTTTTAGAGCGTCTGAGAAAACCAAAAGCTGTGCTAGTGCAACTAAGCAAATGAAGAAAATCCAAGGCCACAGAAGCTGAAAAGCTTCTTTCTCAGTGAGAGAACGTTGCTCAAAGCAATTTGAAGAGTAAAACTCAAGTACAAGAAAAATCTTTCTTTTTCATGAAATGACATGTAATTTGCAATGCAGAAGACAGATTTTCATTAGTTAGAGCTGTTTTGTTTAGAAAGTTATGTTAGAGCTAAAGTGCTCAGAAACACTGTTTTGGAGCTTCTGAGAACACTAAAAGCTGTGCTAGTGCAACTAAGCAAATGAAGAGAATCCAAGGCCACAGAAGCTGAAAAGCTTCTTTTTCAGTGACAGAAAGTTGCTCAAATCAATTTGAAGAGTAAAACTCAAGTACAAGAAAAATGATTCTTTATCATGAAATGACATATAATTTGCAATGCAGAAGACAGATTTTCATTAGTTAGAGCTTTTTTGTTTAGAAAGTTATGTTAGAGCTACAGTGCTCAGAAACACTGTTTTGGAGCTTCTGAGAACACTAAAAGCTGTGCTAGTGCAACTAAGCAAATGAAGAGAATCCAAGGCTACAGAAGCTGAAAAGCTTCTTTCTCAGTGAGAGAATGTTGCTCAAAGCAATTTGAAGAGTAAAACTCAAGTACAAGAAAAATGTTTCTTTTTCATGAAATGACATGTAATTTGCAATGCAGGAGACAGATTTTCATTAGTTAGAGCTTTTTTGTTTAGAAAGTTATGTTAGAGCTACAGTGCTCAGAAACACTGTTTTAGAGCGTCTGAGAACACCAAAAGCTGTGCTAGTGCAACTAAGCAAATGAAGAAAATCCAAGGCCACAGAAGCTGAAAAGCTTCTTTCTCAGTGAGAGAACGTTGCTCAAAGCAATTTGAAGATTAAAACTCAAGTACAAGAAAAATCTTTCTTTTTCATGAAATGACATGTAATTTGCAATGCAGAAGACAGATTTTCATTAGTTAGAGCTTTTTTGTTTAGAAAGTTATGTTAGAGCTACAGTGCTCAGAAACACTGTTTTGGAGCTTCTGAGAACACTAAAAGCTGTGCTAGTGCAACTAAGCAAATGAAGAGAATCCAAGGCCACAGAAGCTGAAAAGCTTCTTTCTCAGTGAGAGAACGTTGCTCAAAGCAATTTGAAGAGTAAAACTCAAGTACAAGAAAAATGTTTCTTTATCATGAAATGACATGTAATTTGCAATGCAGTAGACAGATTTTCATTAGTTAGAGCTTTTTTGTTTAGAAAGTTATGTTAGAGCTACAGTGCTCAGAAACACTGTTTTGGAGCTTCTGAGAACACCAAAAGCTGTGCTAGTGCAACTAAGCAAATGAAGAGAATCCAAGGCCACAGAAGCTGAAAAGCTTCTTTCTCAGTGAGAGAACGTTGCTCAAAGCAATTTGAAGAGTAAAACTCAAGTACAAGAAAAATGTTTCTTTATCATGAAATGACATGTAATTTGCAATGCAGAAGACAGATTTTCATTAGTTAGAGCTTTTTTGTTTAGAAAGTTATGTTAGAGCTACAGTGCTCAGAAACACTGTTTTGGAGCTTCTGAGAACACTAAAAGCTGTGCTAGTGCAACTAAGCAAATGAAGAGAATCCAAGGCCACAGAAGCTGAAAAGCTTCTTTCTCAGTGAGAGAACGTTGCTCAAAGCAATTTGAAGAGTAAAACTCAAGTACAAGAAAAATGTTTCTTTATCATGAAATGACATGTAATTTGCAATGCAGTAGACAGATTTTCATTAGTTAGAGCTTTTTTGTTTAGAAAGTTATGTTAGAGCTACAGTGCTCAGAAACACTGTTTTGGAGCTTCTGAGAACACCAAAAGCTGTGCTAGTGCAACTAAGCAAATGAAGAGAATCCAAGGCCACAGAAGCTGAAAAGCTTCTTTCTCAGTGAGAGAACGTTGCTCAAAGCAATTTGAAGAGTAAAACTCAAGTACAAGAAAAATGTTTCTTTATCATGAAATGACATGTAATTTGCAATGCAGTAGACAGATTTTCATTAGTTAGAGCTTTTTTGTTTAGAAAGTTATGTTAGAGCTACAGTGCTCAGAAACACTGTTTTGGAGCTTCTGAGAACACTAAAAGCTGTGCTAGTGCAACTAAGCAAATGAAGAGAATCCAAGGCCACAGAAGCTGAAAAGCTTCTTTCTCAGTGAGAGAACGTTGCTCAAAGCAATTTGAAGAGTAAAACTCAAGTACAAGAAAAATGTTTCTTTATCATGAAATGACATGTAATTTGCAATGCAGTAGACAGATTTTCATTAGTTAGAGCTTTTTTGTTTAGAAAGTTATGTTAGAGCTACAGTGCTCAGAAACACTGTTTTGGAGCTTCTGAGAACACCAAAAGCTGTGCTAGTGCAACTAAGCAAATGAAGAGAATCCAAGGCCACAGAAGCTGAAAAGCTTCTTTCTCAGTGAGAGAACGTTGCTCAAAGCAATTTGAAGAGTAAAACTCAAGTACAAGAAAAATGTTTCTTTATCATGAAATGACATGTAATTTGCAATGCAGTAGACAGATTTTCATTAGTTAGAGCTTTTTTGTTTAGAAAGTTATGTTAGAGCTACAGTGCTCAGAAACACTGTTTTGGAGCTTCTGAGAACATTAAAAGCTGTGCTAGAGCAACTAAGCAAATGAAGAGAATCCAAGGCCACATAAGCTGAAAAGCTTCTTTCTCAGTGAGAGAACGTTGCTCAAAGCAATTTGAAGAGTAAAACTCAAGTACAAGAAAAATCTTTCTTTTTCATGAAATGACATGTAATTTGCAATGCAGAAGACAGATTTTCATTAGTTAGAGCTTTTTTGTTTAGAAAGTTATGTTAGAGCTACAGTGCTCAGAAACACTGTTTTGGAGCTTCTGAGAACACTGAAAGCTGTGCTAGTGCAACTAAGCAAATGAAGAGAATCCAAGGCCACAGAAGCTGAAAAGCTTCTTTCTCAGTGAGAGAACGTTGCTCAAAGCATATTGAAGAGTAAAACTCAAGTACAAGAAAAATGTTTCGTTATCATGAAATGACATATAATTTGCAATGCAGAAGAAAGATTTTCATTAGTTAGAGCTTTTTTGTTTAGAAAGTTATGTTAGAGCTACAGTGCTCAGAAACACTGTTTTGGAGCTTCTGAGAACACTAAAAGCTGTGCTAGTGCAACTAAGCAAATGAAGAGAATCCAAGGCCACAGAAGCTGAAAAGCTTCTTTCTCAGTGAGAGAACGTTGCTCAAAGCATATTGAAGAGTAAAACTCAAGTACAAGAAAAATGTTTCTTTATTATGAAATGACACGTAATTTGCAATGCAGTAGACAGATTTTCATTAGTTAGAGCTTTTTTGTTTAGAAAGTTATGTTAGAGCTAAAGTGCTCAGAAACACTGTTTTGGAGCTTCTGAGAACACTAAAAGCTGTGCTAGTGCAACTAAGCAAATGAAGAGAATCCAAGGCCACAGAAGCTGAAAAGCTTCTTTCTCAGTGAGAGAAAGTTCAAATTTGAAGCAATTTGAAGAGTAAAACTCAAGTACAAGAAAAATGATTCTTTATCATGAAATGACATATAATTTGCAATGCAGAAGAAAGATTTTCATTAGTTAGAGCTTTTTTGTTTAGAAAGTTATGTTAGAGCTACAGTGCTCAGAAACACTGTTTTAGAGCGTCTGAGAACACTAAAAGCTGTGCTAGTGCAACTAAGCAAATGAAGAAAATCCAAGGCCATAGAAGCTGAAAAGCTTCTTTCTCAGTGAGAGAACGTTGCTCAAAGCAATTTGAAGAGTAAAACTCAAGTACAAGAAAAATCTTTCTTTTTCATGAAATGACGTAATTTGCAATGCAGAAGACAGATTTTCATTAGTTAGAGCTTTTTTGTTTAGAAAGTTATGTTAGAGCTACAGTGCTCAGAAACACTGTTTTGGAGCTTCTGAGAACACTAAAAGCTGTGCTAGTGCAACTAAGCAAATGAAGAGAATCCAAGGCCACAGAAGCTGAAAAGCTTCTTTCTCAGTGAGAGAACGTTGCTCAAAGCAATTTGAAGAGTAAAACTCAAGTACAAGAAAAATGTTTCTTTATCATGAAATGACATGTAATTTGCAATGCAGTAGACAGATTTTCATTAGTTAGAGCTTTTTTGTTTTGAAAGTTATGTTAGAGCTACAGTGCTCAGAAACACTGTTTTGGAGCTTCTGAGAACACTGAAAGCTGTGCTAGTGCAACTAAGCAAATGAAGAAAATCCAAGGCCACAGAAGCTGAAAAGCTTCTTTCTCAGTGAGAGAACGTTGCTCAAAGCAATTTGAAGAGTAAAACTCAAGTACAAGAAAAATGTTTCTTTATCATGAAATGACATGTAATTTGCAATGCAGTAGACAGATTTTCATTAGTTAGAGCTTTTTTGTTTAGAAAGTTATGTTAGAGCTACAGTGCTCAGAAACACTGTTTTGGAGCTTCTGAGAACACCAAAAGCTGTGCTAGTGCAACTAAGCAAATGAAGAAAATCCAAGGCCACAGAAGCTGAAAAGCTTCTTTCTCAGTGAGAGAACGTTGCTCAAAGCAATTTGAAGAGTAAAACTCAAGTACAAGAAAAATCTTTCTTTTTCATGAAATGACATGTAATTTGCAATGCAGAAGACAGATTTTCATTAGTTAGAGCTTTTTTGTTTAGAAAGTTATGTTAGAGCTACAGTGCTCAGAAACACTGTTTTGGAGCTTCTGAGAACACTAAAAGCTGTGCTAGTGCAACTAAGCAAATGAAGAGAATCCAAGGCCACAGAAGCTGAAAAGCTTCTTTCTCAGTGAGAGAACGTTGCTCAAAGCAATTTGAAGAGTAAAACTCAAGTACAAGAAAAATGTTTCTTTATCATGAAATGACATGTAATTTGCAATGCATTAGACAGATTTTCATTAGTTAGAGCTTTTTTGTTTAGAAAGTTATGTTAGAGCTACAGTGCTCAGAAACACTGTTTTGGAGCTTCTGAGAACACCAAAAGCTGTGCTAGTGCAACTAAGCAAATGAAGAGAATCCAAGGCCACAGAAGCTGAAAAGCTTCTTTCTCAGTGAGAGAATGTTGCTCAAAGCTATTTGAAGAGTAAAACTCAAGTACAAGAAAAATGTTTCTTTTTCATGAAATGACATGTAATTTGCAATGCAGAAAACAGATTTTCATTAGTTAGAGCTTTTTTGTTTAGAAAGTTATGTTAGAGCTAAAGTGCTCAGAAACACTGTTTTGGAGCTTCTGAGAACACTAAAAGCTGTGCTAGTGCAACTAAGCAATTGAAGAGAATCCAAGGCCACAGAAGCTGAAAAGCTTCTTTCTCAGTGAGAGAAAGTTCAAATTTGAAGCAATTTGAAGAGTAAAACTCAAGTACAAGAAAAATGATTCTTTATCATGAAATGACATATAATTTGCAATGCAGAAAACAGATTTTCATTAGTTAGAGCTTTTTTGTTTAGAAAGTTATGTTAGAGCTAAAGTGCTCAGAAACACTGTTTTGGAGCTTCTGAGAACACCAAAAGCTGTGCTAGTGCAACTAAGCAAATGAAGAGAATCCAAGGCCACAGAAGCTGAAAAGCTTCTTTCTCAGTGAGAGAACGTTGCTCAAAGCAATTTGAAGAGTAAAACTCAAGTACAAGAAAAATGTTTCTTTATCATGAAATGACATGTAATTTGCAATGCAGTAGAGAGATTTTCATTAGTTAGAGCTTTTTTGTTTAGAAAGTTATGTTAGAGCTACAGTGCTCAGAAACACTGTTTTAGAGCGTCTGAGAACACCAAAAGCTGTGCTAGTGCAACTAAGCAAATGAAGAGAATCCAAGGCCACAGAAGCTGAAAAGCTTCTTTCTCAGTGAGAGAACGTTGCTCAAAGCAATTTGAAGAGTAAAACTCAAGTACAAGAAAAATGTTTCTTTATCATGAAATGACATGTAATTTGCAATGCAGTAGACAGATTTTCATTAGTTAGAGCTTTTTTGTTTAGAAAGTTATGTTAGAGCTACAGTGCTCAGAAACACTGTTTTAGAGCGTCTGAGAAAACCAAAAGCTGTGCTAGTGCAACTAAGCAAATGAAGAAAATCCAAGGCCACAGAAGCTGAAAAGCTTCTTTCTCAGTGAGAGAACGTTGCTCAAAGCAATTTGAAGAGTAAAACTCAAGTACAAGAAAAATCTTTCTTTTTCATGAAATGACATGTAATTTGCAATGCAGAAGACAGATTTTCATTAGTTAGAGCTGTTTTGTTTAGAAAGTTATGTTAGAGCTAAAGTGCTCAGAAACACTGTTTTGGAGCTTCTGAGAACACTAAAAGCTGTGCTAGTGCAACTAAGCAAATGAAGAGAATCCAAGGCCACAGAAGCTGAAAAGCTTCTTTCTCAGTGAGAGAACGTTGCTCAAAGCAATTTGAAGAGTAAAACTCAAGTACAAGAAAAATGTTTCTTTTTCATGAAATGACATGTAATTTGCAATGCAGAAGACAGCTTTTCATTAGTTAGAGCTTTTTTGTTTAGAAAGTTATGTTAGAGCTACAGTGCTCAGAAACACTGTTTTGGAGCTTCTAAGAACACTAAAAGCTGTGCTAGTGCAACTAAACAAATGAAGAGAATCCAAGGCCACAGAAGCTGAAAAGCTTCTTTTTCAGTGACAGAAAGTTGCTCAAATCAATTTGAAGAGTAAAACTCAAGTACAAGAAAAATGATTCTTTATCATGAAATGACATATAATTTGCAATGCAGAAGACAGATTTTCATTAGTTAGAGCTTTTTTGTTTAGAAAGTTATGTTAGAGCTACAGTGCTCAGAAACACTGTTTTGGAGCTTCTGAGAACACTAAAAGCTGTGCTAGTGCAACTAAGCAAATGAAGAGAATCCAAGGCTACAGAAGCTGAAAAGCTTCTTTCTCAGTGAGAGAATGTTGCTCAAAGCAATTTGAAGAGTAAAACTCAAGTACAAGAAAAATGTTTCTTTTTCATGAAATGACATGTAATTTGCAATGCAGGAGACAGATTTTCATTAGTTAGAGCTTTTTTGTTTAGAAAGTTATGTTAGAGCTACAGTGCTCAGAAACACTGTTTTAGAGCGTCTGAGAACACCAAAAGCTGTGCTAGTGCAACTAAGCAAATGAAGAAAATCCAAGGCCACAGAAGCTGAAAAGCTTCTTTCTCAGTGAGAGAACGTTGCTCAAAGCAATTTGAAGATTAAAACTCAAGTACAAGAAAAATCTTTCTTTTTCATGAAATGACATGTAATTTGCAATGCAGAAGACAGATTTTCATTAGTTAGAGCTTTTTTGTTTAGAAAGTTATGTTAGAGCTACAGTGCTCAGAAACACTGTTTTGGAGCTTCTGAGAACACTAAAAGCTGTGCTAGTGCAACTAAGCAAATGAAGAGAATCCAAGGCCACAGAAGCTGAAAAGCTTCTTTCTCAGTGAGAGAACGTTGCTCAAAGCAATTTGAAGAGTAAAACTCAAGTACAAGAAAAATGTTTCTTTATCATGAAATGACATGTAATTTGCAATGCAGTAGACAGATTTTCATTAGTTAGAGCTTTTTTGTTTAGAAAGTTATGTTAGAGCTACAGTGCTCAGAAACACTGTTTTGGAGCTTCTGAGAACACCAAAAGCTGTGCTAGTGCAACTAAGCAAATGAAGAGAATCCAAGGCCACAGAAGCTGAAAAGCTTCTTTCTCAGTGAGAGAACGTTGCTCAAAGCAATTTGAAGAGTAAAACTCAAGTACAAGAAAAATGTTTCTTTATCATGAAATGACATGTAATTTGCAATGCAGTAGACAGATTTTCATTAGTTAGAGCTTTTTTGTTTAGAAAGTTATGTTAGAGCTAAAGTGCTCAGAAACACTGTTTTGGAGCTTCTGAGAACATTAAAAGCTGTGCTAGAGCAACTAAGCAAATGAAGAGAATCCAAGGCCACAGAAGCTGAAAAGCTTCTTTCTCAGTGAGAGAACGTTGCTCAGAGAAATTTGAAGAGTAAAACTCAAGTACAAGAAAAATGTTTCTTTATCATGAAATGACATGTAATTTGCAATGCAGTAGACAGATTTTCATTAGTTAGAGCTTTTTTGTTTAGAAAGTTATGTTAGAGCTACAGTGCTCAGAAACACTGTTTTGGAGCTTCTGAGAACATTAAAAGCTGTGCTAGAGCAACTAAGCAAATGAAGAGAATCCAAGGCCACATAAGCTGAAAAGCTTCTTTCTCAGTGAGAGAACGTTGCTCAAAGCAATTTGAAGAGTAAAACTCAAGTACAAGAAAAATCTTTCTTTTTCATGAAATGACATGTAATTTGCAATGCAGAAGACAGATTTTCATTAGTTAGAGCTTTTTTGTTTAGAAAGTTATGTTAGAGCTACAGTGCTCAGAAACACTGTTTTGGAGCTTCTGAGAACACTGAAAGCTGTGCTAGTGCAACTAAGCAAATGAAGAAAATCCAAGGCCACAGAAGCTGAAAAGCTTCTTTCTCAGTGAGAGAACGTTGCTCAAAGCAATTTGAAGAGTAAAACTCAAGTACAAGAAAAATGTTTCTTTATCATGAAATGACATGTAATTTGCAATGCAGTAGACAGATTTTCATTAGTTAGAGCTTTTTTGTTTAGAAAGTTATGTTAGAGCTACAGTGCTCAGAAACACTGTTTTGGAGCTTCTGAGAACACCAAAAGCTGTGCTAGTGCAACTAAGCAAATGAAGAAAATCCAAGGCCACAGAAGCTGAAAAGCTTCTTTCTCAGTGAGAGAACGTTGCTCAAAGCAATTTGAAGAGTAAAACTCAAGTACAAGAAAAATCTTTCTTTTTCATGAAATGACATGTAATTTGCAATGCAGAAGACAGATTTTCATTAGTTAGAGCTTTTTTGTTTAGAAAGTTATGTTAGAGCTACAGTGCTCAGAAACACTGTTTTGGAGCTTCTGAGAACACTAAAAGCTGTGCTAGTGCAACTAAGCAAATGAAGAGAATCCAAGGCCACAGAAGCTGAAAAGCTTCTTTCTCAGTGAGAGAACGTTGCTCAAAGCAATTTGAAGAGTAAAACTCAAGTACAAGAAAAATGTTTCTTTATCATGAAATGACATGTAATTTGCAATGCAGTAGACAGATTTTCATTAGTTAGAGCTTTTTTGTTTAGAAAGTTATGTTAGAGCTACAGTGCTCAGAAACACTGTTTTGGAGCTTCTGAGAACACCAAAAGCTGTGCTAGTGCAACTAAGCAAATGAAGAGAATCCAAGGCCACAGAAGCTGAAAAGCTTCTTTCTCAGTGAGAGAATGTTGCTCAAAGCTATTTGAAGAGTAAAACTCAAGTACAAGAAAAATGTTTCTTTTTCATGAAATGACATGTAATTTGCAATGCAGAAAACAGATTTTCATTAGTTAGAGCTTTTTTGTTTAGAAAGTTATGTTAGAGCTAAAGTGCTCAGAAACACTGTTTTGGAGCTTCTGAGAACACTAAAAGCTGTGCTAGTGCAACTAAGCAAATGAAGAGAATCCAAGGCCACAGAAGCTGAAAAGCTTCTTTCTCAGTGAGAGAAAGTTCAAATTTGAAGCAATTTGAAGAGTAAAACTCAAGTACAAGAAAAATGATTCTTTATCATGAAATGACATATAATTTGCAATGCAGAAAACAGATTTTCATTAGTTAGAGCTTTTTTGTTTAGAAAGTTATGTTAGAGCTAAAGTGCTCAGAAACACTGTTTTGGAGCTTCTGAGAACACTAAAAGCTGTGCTAGTGCAACTAAGCAAATGAAGAGAATCCAAGGCCACAGAAGCTGAAAAGCTTCTTTCTCAGTGAGAGAACGTTGCTCAAAGCAATTTGAAGAGTAAAACTCAAGTACAAGAAAAATGTTTCTTTATCATGAAATGACATGTAATTTGCAATGCAGTAGACAGATTTTCATTAGTTAGAGCTTTTTTGTTTAGAAAGTTATGTTAGAGCTACAGTGCTCAGAAACACTGTTTTAGAGCGTCTGAGAAAACCAAAAGCTGTGCTAGTGCAACTAAGCAAATGAAGAAAATCCAAGGCCACAGAAGCTGAAAAGCTTCTTTCTCAGTGAGAGAACGTTGCTCAAAGCAATTTGAAGAGTAAAACTCAAGTACAAGAAAAATCTTTCTTTTTCATGAAATGACATGTAATTTGCAATGCAGAAGACAGATTTTCATTAGTTAGAGCTGTTTTGTTTAGAAAGTTATGTTAGAGCTAAAGTGCTCAGAAACACTGTTTTGGAGCTTCTGAGAACACTAAAAGCTGTGCTAGTGCAACTAAGCAAATGAAGAGAATCCAAGGCCACAGAAGCTGAAAAGCTTCTTTCTCAGTGAGAGAACGTTGCTCAAAGCAATTTGAAGAGTAAAACTCAAGTACAAGAAAAATGTTTCTTTTTCATGAAATGACATGTAATTTGCAATGCAGAAGACAGCTTTTCATTAGTTAGAGCTTTTTTGTTTAGAAAGTTATGTTAGAGCTACAGTGCTCAGAAACACTGTTTTGGAGCTTCTAAGAACACTAAAAGCTGTGCTAGTGCAACTAAACAAATGAAGAGAATCCAAGGCCACAGAAGCTGAAAAGCTTCTTTTTCAGTGACAGAAAGTTGCTCAAATCAATTTGAAGAGTAAAACTCAAGTACAAGAAAAATGATTCTTTATCATGAAATGACATATAATTTGCAATGCAGAAGACAGATTTTCATTAGTTAGAGCTTTTTTGTTTAGAAAGTTATGTTAGAGCTACAGTGCTCAGAAACACTGTTTTGGAGCTTCTGAGAACACTAAAAGCTGTGCTAGTGCAACTAAGCAAATGAAGAGAATCCAAGGCTACAGAAGCTGAAAAGCTTCTTTCTCAGTGAGAGAATGTTGCTCAAAGCAATTTGAAGAGTAAAACTCAAGTACAAGAAAAATGTTTCTTTTTCATGAAATGACATGTAATTTGCAATGCAGTAGACAGATTTTCATTAGTTAGAGCTTTTTTGTTTAGAAAGTTATGTTAGAGCTACAGTGCTCAGAAACACTGTTTTAGAGCGTCTGAGAACACCAAAAGCTGTGCTAGTGCAACTAAGCAAATGAAGAAAATCCAAGGCCACAGAAGCTGAAAAGCTTCTTTCTCAGTGAGAGAACGTTGCTCAAAGCAATTTGAAGATTAAAACTCAAGTACAAGAAAAATCTTTCTTTTTCATGAAATGACATGTAATTTGCAATGCAGAAGACAGATTTTCATTAGTTAGAGCTTTTTTGTTTAGAAAGTTATGTTAGAGCTACAGTGCTCAGAAACACTGTTTTGGAGCTTCTGAGAACACTAAAAGCTGTGCTAGTGCAACTAAGCAAATGAAGAGAATCCAAGGCCACAGAAGCTGAAAAGCTTCATTCTCAGTGAGAGAACGTTGCTCAAAGCAATTTGAAGAGTAAAACTCAAGTACAAGAAAAATGTTTCTTTATCATGAAATGACATGTAATTTGCAATGCAGTAGACAGATTTTCATTAGTTAGAGCTTTTTTGTTTAGAAAGTTATGTTAGAGCTACAGTGCTCAGAAACACTGTTTTGGAGCTTTTGAGAACACCAAAAGCTGTGCTAGTGCAACTAAGCAAATGAAGAGAATCCAAGGCCACAGAAGCTGAAAAGCTTCTTTCTCAGTGAGAGAACGTTGCTCAAAGCAATTTGAAGAGTAAAACTCAAGTACAAGAAAAATGTTTCTTTATCATGAAATGACATGTAATTTGCAATGCAGTAGACAGATTTTCATTAGTTAGAGCTTTTTTGTTTAGAAAGTTATGTTAGAGCTAAAGTGCTCAGAAACACTGTTTTGGAGCTTCTGAGAACATTAAAAGCTGTGCTAGAGCAACTAAGCAAATGAAGAGAATCCAAGGCCACAGAAGCTGAAAAGCTTCTTTCTCAGTGAGAGAACGTTGCTCAGAGAAATTTGAAGAGTAAAACTCAAGTACAAGAAAAATGTTTCTTTATCATGAAATGACATGTAATTTGCAATGCAGTAGACAGATTTTCATTAGTTAGAGCTTTTTTGTTTAGAAAGTTATGTTAGAGCTACAGTGCTCAGAAACACTGTTTTGGAGCTTCTGAGAACATTAAAAGCTGTGCTAGAGCAACTAAGCAAATGAAGAGAATCCAAGGCCACATAAGCTGAAAAGCTTCTTTCTCAGTGAGAGAACGTTGCTCAAAGCAATTTGAAGAGTAAAACTCAAGTACAAGAAAAATCTTTCTTTTTCATGAAATGACATGTAATTTGCAATGCAGAAGACAGATTTTCATTAGTTAGAGCTTTTTTGTTTAGAAAGTTATGTTAGAGCTACAGTGCTCAGAAACACTGTTTTGGAGCTTCTGAGAACACTGAAAGCTGTGCTAGTGCAACTAAGCAAATGAAGAAAATCCAAGGCCACAGAAGCTGAAAAGCTTCTTTCTCAGTGAGAGAACGTTGCTCAAAGCAATTTGAAGAGTAAAACTCAAGTACAAGAAAAATGTTTCTTTATCATGAAATGACATGTAATTTGCAATGCAGTAGACAGATTTTCATTAGTTAGAGCTTTTTTGTTTAGAAAGTTATGTTAGAGCTACAGTGCTCAGAAACACTGTTTTGGAGCTTCTGAGAACACCAAAAGCTGTGCTAGTGCAACTAAGCAAATGAAGAAAATCCAAGGCCACAGAAGCTGAAAAGCTTCTTTCTCAGTGAGAGAACGTTGCTCAAAGCAATTTGAAGAGTAAAACTCAAGTACAAGAAAAATCTTTCTTTTTCATGAAATGACATGTAATTTGCAATGCAGAAGACAGATTTTCATTAGTTAGAGCTTTTTTGTTTAGAAAGTTATGTTAGAGCTACAGTGCTCAGAAACACTGTTTTGGAGCTTCTGAGAACACTAAAAGCTGTGCTAGTGCAACTAAGCAAATGAAGAGAATCCAAGGCCACAGAAGCTGAAAAGCTTCTTTCTCAGTGAGAGAACGTTGCTCAAAGCAATTTGAAGAGTAAAACTCAAGTACAAGAAAAATGTTTCTTTATCATGAAATGACATGTAATTTGCAATGCAGTAGACAGATTTTCATTAGTTAGAGCTTTTTTGTTTAGAAAGTTATGTTAGAGCTACAGTGCTCAGAAACACTGTTTTGGAGCTTCTGAGAACACCAAAAGCTGTGCTAGTGCAACTAAGCAAATGAAGAGAATCCAAGGCCACAGAAGCTGAAAAGCTTCTTTCTCAGTGAGAGAACGTTGCTCAAAGCTATTTGAAGAGTAAAACTCAAGTACAAGAAAAATGTTTCTTTTTCATGAAATGACATGTAATTTGCAATGCAGAAAACAGATTTTCATTAGTTAGAGCTTTTTTGTTTAGAAAGTTATGTTCGAGCTAAAGTGCTCAGAAACACTGTTTTGGAGCTTCTGAGAACACTAAAAGCTGTGCTAGTGCAACTAAGCAAATGAAGAGAATCCAAGGCCACAGAAGCTGAAAAGCTTCTTTCTCAGTGAGAGAAAGTTCAAATTTGAAGCAATTTGAAGAGTAAAACTCAAGTACAAGAAAAATGATTCTTTATCATGAAATGACATATAATTTGCAATGCAGAAAACAGATTTTCATTAGTTAGAGCTTTTTTGTTTAGAAAGTTATGTTAGAGCTAAAGTGCTCAGAAACACTGTTTTGGAGCTTCTGAGAACACTAAAAGCTGTGCTAGTGCAACTAAGCAAATGAAGAGAATCCAAGGCCACAGAAGCTGAAAAGCTTCTTTCTCAGTGAGAGAACGTTGCTCAAAGCAATTTGAAGAGTAAAACTCAAGTACAAGAAAAATGTTTCTTTATCATGAAATGACATGTAATTTGCAATGCAGTAGACAGATTTTCATTAGTTAGAGCTTTTTTGTTTAGAAAGTTATGTTAGAGCTACAGTGCTCAGAAACACTGTTTTAGAGCGTCTGAGAAAACCAAAAGCTGTGCTAGTGCAACTAAGCAAATGAAGAAAATCCAAGGCCACAGAAGCTGAAAAGCTTCTTTCTCAGTGAGAGAACGTTGCTCAAAGCAATTTGAAGAGTAAAACTCAAGTACAAGAAAAATCTTTCTTTTTCATGAAATGACATGTAATTTGCAATGCAGAAGACAGATTTTCATTAGTTAGAGCTGTTTTGTTTAGAAAGTTATGTTAGAGCTAAAGTGCTCAGAAACACTGTTTTGGAGCTTCTGAGAACACTAAAAGCTGTGCTAGTGCAACTAAGCAAATGAAGAGAATCCAAGGCCACAGAAGCTGAAAAGCTTCTTTCTCAGTGAGAGAACGTTGCTCAAAGCAATTTGAAGAGTAAAACTCAAGTACAAGAAAAATGTTTCTTTTTCATGAAATGACATGTAATTTGCAATGCAGAAGACAGCTTTTCATTAGTTAGAGCTTTTTTGTTTAGAAAGTTATGTTAGAGCTACAGTGCTCAGAAACACTGTTTTGGAGCTTCTAAGAACACTAAAAGCTGTGCTAGTGCAACTAAACAAATGAAGAGAATCCAAGGCCACAGAAGCTGAAAAGCTTCTTTTTCAGTGACAGAAAGTTGCTCAAATCAATTTGAAGAGTAAAACTCAAGTACAAGAAAAATGATTCTTTATCATGAAATGACATATAATTTGCAATGCAGAAGACAGATTTTCATTAGTTAGAGCTTTTTTGTTTAGAAAGTTATGTTAGAGCTACAGTGCTCAGAAACACTGTTTTGGAGCTTCTGAGAACACTAAAAGCTGTGCTAGTGCAACTAAGCAAATGAAGAGAATCCAAGGCTACAGAAGCTGAAAAGCTTCTTTCTCAGTGAGAGAATGTTGCTCAAAGCAATTTGAAGAGTAAAACTCAAGTACAAGAAAAATGTTTCTTTTTCATGAAATGACATGTAATTTGCAATGCAGTAGACAGATTTTCATTAGTTAGAGCTTTTTTGTTTAGAAAGTTATGTTAGAGCTACAGTGCTCAGAAACACTGTTTTAGAGCGTCTGAGAACACCAAAAGCTGTGCTAGTGCAACTAAGCAAATGAAGAAAATCCAAGGCCACAGAAGCTGAAAAGCTTCTTTCTCAGTGAGAGAACGTTGCTCAAAGCAATTTGAAGATTAAAACTCAAGTACAAGAAAAATCTTTCTTTTTCATGAAATGACATGTAATTTGCAATGCAGAAGACAGATTTTCATTAGTTAGAGCTTTTTTGTTTAGAAAGTTATGTTAGAGCTACAGTGCTCAGAAACACTGTTTTGGAGCTTCTGAGAACACTAAAAGCTGTGCTAGTGCAACTAAGCAAATGAAGAAAATCCAAGGCCATAGAAGCTGAAAAGCTTCTTTCTCAGTGAGAGAACGTTGCTCAAAGCAATTTGAAGAGTAAAACTCAAGTACAAGAAAAATCTTTCTTTTTCATGAAATGACATGTAATTTGCAATGCAGAAGACAGATTTTCATTAGTTAGAGCTTTTTTGTTTAGAAAGTTATGTTAGAGCTACAGTGCTCAGAAACACTGTTTTGGAGCTTCTGAGAACACTAAAAGCTGTGCTAGTGCAACTAAGCAAATGAAGAGAATCCAAGGCCACAGAAGCTGAAAAGCTTCTTTCTCAGTAAGAGAAAGTTCAAATTTGAAGCAATTTGAAGAGTAAAACTCAAGTACAAGAAAAATGATTCTTTATCATGAAATGACATATAATTTGCAATGCAGAAGAAAGATTTTCATTAGTTAGAGCTTTTTTGTTTAGAAAGTTATGTTAGAGCTACAGTGCTCAGAAACACTGTTTTGGAGCTTCTGAGAACACTAAAAGCTGTGCTAGTGCAACTAAGCAAATGAAGAAAATCCAAGGCCACAGAAGCTGAAAAGCTTCTTTCTCAGTGAGAGAACGTTGCTCAAAGCAATTTGAAGAGTAAAACTCAAGTACAAGAAAAATGTTTCTTTATCATGAAATGACATGTAATTTGCAATGCAGTAGACAGATTTTCATTAGTTAGAGCTTTTTTGTTTAGAAAGTTATGTTAGAGCTACAGTGCTCAGAAACACTGTTTTGGAGCTTCTGAGAACACTAAAAGCTGTGCTAGTGCAACTAAGCAAATGAAGAAAATCCAAGGCCATAGAAGCTGAAAAGCTTCTTTCTCAGTGAGAGAACGTTGCTCAAAGCAATTTGAAGAGTAAAACTCAAGTACAAGAAAAATCTTTCTTTTTCATGAAATGACATGTAATTTGCAATGCAGAAGACAGATTTTCATTAGTTAGAGCTTTTTTGTTTAGAAAGTTATGTTAGAGCTACAGTGCTCAGAAACACTTTTTTTGAGCTTCTGAGAACACTAAAAGCTGTGCTAGTGCAACTAAGCAAATGAAGAGAATCCAAGGCCACAGAAGCTGAAAAGCTTCTTTCTCAGTGAGAGAACGTTGCTCAAAGCAATTTGAAGAGTAAAACTCAAGTACAAGAAAAATGTTTCTTTATCATGAAATGACATGTAATTTGCAATGCAGTAGACAGATTTTCATTAGTTAGAGCTTTTTTGTTTAGAAAGTTATGTTAGAGCTACAGTGCTCAGAAACACTGTTTTGGAGCTTCTGAGAACACCAAAAGCTGTGCTAGTGCAACTAAGCAAATGAAGAGAATCCAAGGCCACAGAAGCTGAAAAGCTTCTTTCTCAGTGAGAGAACGTTGCTCAAAGCAATTTGAAGAGTAAAACTCAAGTACAAGAAAAATGTTTCTTTATCATGAAATGACATGTAATTTGCAATGCAGTAGACAGATTTTCATTAGTTAGAGCTTTTTTGTTTAGAAAGTTATGTTAGAGCTAAAGTGCTCAGAAACACTGTTTTGGAGCTTCTGAGAACATTAAAAGCTGTGCTAGAGCAACTAAGCAAATGAAGAGAATCCAAGGCCACAGAAGCTGAAAAGCTTCTTTCTCAGTGAGAGAACGTTGCTCAGAGAAATTTGAAGAGTAAAACTCAAGTACAAGAAAAATGTTTCTTTATCATGAAATGACATGTAATTTGCAATGCAGTAGACAGATTTTCATTAGTTAGAGCTTTTTTGTTTAGAAAGTTATGTTAGAGCTACAGTGCTCAGAAACACTGTTTTGGAGCTTCTGAGAACATTAAAAGCTGTGCTAGAGCAACTAAGCAAATGAAGAGAATCCAAGGCCACAGAAGCTGAAAAGCTTCTTTCTCAGTGAGAGAACGTTGCTCAAAGCATATTGAAGAGTAAAACTCAAGTACAAGAAAAATGTTTCGTTATCATGAAATGACATATAATTTGCAATGCAGAAGAAAGATTTTCATTAGTTAGAGCTTTTTTGTTTAGAAAGTTATGTTAGAGCTACAGTGCTCAGAAACACTGTTTTGGAGCTTCTGAGAACACTAAAAGCTGTGCTAGTGCAACTAAGCAAATGAAGAGAATCCAAGGCCACAGAAGCTGAAAAGCTTCTTTCTCAGTGAGAGAACGTTGCTCAAAGCATATTGAAGAGTAAAACTCAAGTACAAGAAAAATGTTTCTTTATTATGAAATGACACGTAATTTGCAATGCAGTAGACAGATTTTCATTAGTTAGAGCTTTTTTGTTTAGAAAGTTATGTTAGAGCTACAGTGCTCAGAAACACTGTTTTGGAGCTTCTGAGAACACTAAAAGCTGTGCTAGTGCAACTAAGCAAATGAAGAGAATCCAAGGCCACAGAAGCTGAAAAGCTTCTTTCTCAGTGAGAGAAAGTTCAAATTTGAAGCAATTTGAAGAGTAAAACTCAAGTACAAGAAAAATGATTCTTTATCATGAAATGACATATAATTTGCAATGCAGAAGAAAGATTTTCATTAGTTAGAGCTTTTTTGTTTAGAAAGTTATGTTAGAGCTACAGTGCTCAGAAACACTGTTTTAGAGCGTCTGATAACACTAAAAGCTGTGCTAGTGCAACTAAGCAAATGAAGAAAATCCAAGGCCATAGAAGCTGAAAAGCTTCTTTCTCAGTGAGAGAACGTTGCTCAAAGCAATTTGAAGAGTAAAACTCAAGTACAAGAAAAATCTTTCTTTTTCATGAAATGACGTAATTTGCAATGCAGAAGACAGATTTTCATTAGTTAGAGCTTTTTTGTTTAGAAAGTTATGTTAGAGCTACAGTGCTCAGAAACACTGTTTTGGAGCTTCTGAGAACACTAAAAGCTGTGCTAGTGCAACTAAGCAAATGAAGAGAATCCAAGGCCACAGAAGCTGAAAAGCTTCTTTCTCAGTGAGAGAACGTTGCTCAAAGCAATTTGAAGAGTAAAACTCAAGTACAAGAAAAATGTTTCTTTATCATGAAATGACATGTAATTTGCAATGCAGTAGACAGATTTTCATTAGTTAGAGCTTTTTTGTTTTGAAAGTTATGTTAGAGCTACAGTGCTCAGAAACACTGTTTTGGAGCTTCTGAGAACACTGAAAGCTGTGCTAGTGCAACTAAGCAAATGAAGAAAATCCAAGGCCACAGAAGCTGAAAAGCTTCTTTCTCAGTGAGAGAACGTTGCTCAAAGCAATTTGAAGAGTAAAACTCAAGTACAAGAAAAATGTTTCTTTATCATGAAATGACATGTAATTTGCAATGCAGTAGACAGATTTTCATTAGTTAGAGCTTTTTTGTTTAGAAAGTTATGTTAGAGCTACAGTGCTCAGAAACACTGTTTTGGAGCTTCTGAGAACACCAAAAGCTGTGCTAGTGCAACTAAGCAAATGAAGAAAATCCAAGGCCACAGAAGCTGAAAAGCTTCTTTCTCAGTGAGAGAACGTTGCTCAAAGCAATTTGAAGAGTAAAACTCAAGTACAAGAAAAATCTTTCTTTTTCATGAAATGACATGTAATTTGCAATGCAGAAGACAGATTTTCATTAGTTAGAGCTTTTTTGTTTAGAAAGTTATGTTAGAGCTACAGTGCTCAGAAACACTGTTTTGGAGCTTCTGAGAACACCAAAAGCTGTGCTAGTGCAACTAAGCAAATGAAGAGAATCCAAGGCCACAGAAGCTGAAAAGCTTCTTTCTCAGTGAGAGAATGTTGCTCAAAGCTATTTGAAGAGTAAAACTCAAGTACAAGAAAAATGTTTCTTTTTCATGAAATGACATGTAATTTGCAATGCAGAAAACAGATTTTCATTAGTTAGAGCTTTTTTGTTTAGAAAGTTATGTTAGAGCTAAAGTGCTCAGAAACACTGTTTTGGAGCTTCTGAGAACACTAAAAGCTGTGCTAGTGCAACTAAGCAATTGAAGAGAATCCAAGGCCACAGAAGCTGAAAAGCTTCTTTCTCAGTGAGAGAAAGTTCAAATTTGAAGCAATTTGAAGAGTAAAACTCAAGTACAAGAAAAATGATTCTTTATCATGAAATGACATATAATTTGCAATGCAGAAAACAGATTTTCATTAGTTAGAGCTTTTTTGTTTAGAAAGTTATGTTAGAGCTAAAGTGCTCAGAAACACTGTTTTGGAGCTTCTGAGAACACTAAAAGCTGTGCTAGTGCAACTAAGCAAATGAAGAGAATCCAAGGCCACAGAAGCTGAAAAGCTTCTTTCTCAGTGAGAGAACGTTGCTCAAAGCAATTTGAAGAGTAAAACTCAAGTACAAGAAAAATGTTTCTTTATCATGAAATGACATGTAATTTGCAATGCAGTAGACAGATTTTCATTAGTTAGAGCTTTTTTGTTTAGAAAGTTATGTTAGAGCTACAGTGCTCAGAAACACTGTTTTAGAGCGTCTGAGAAAACCAAAAGCTGTGCTAGTGCAACTAAGCAAATGAAGAAAATCCAAGGCCACAGAAGCTGAAAAGCTTCTTTCTCAGTGAGAGAACGTTGCTCAAAGCAATTTGAAGAGTAAAACTCAAGTACAAGAAAAATCTTTCTTTTTCATGAAATGACATGTAATTTGCAATGCAGAAGACAGATTTTCATTAGTTAGAGCTGTTTTGTTTAGAAAGTTATGTTAGAGCTAAAGTGCTCAGAAACACTGTTTTGGAGCTTCTGAGAACACTAAAAGCTGTGCTAGTGCAACTAAGCAAATGAAGAGAATCCAAGGCCACAGAAGCTGAAAAGCTTCTTTCTCAGTGAGAGAACGTTGCTCAAAGCAATTTGAAGAGTAAAACTCAAGTACAAGAAAAATGTTTCTTTTTCATGAAATGACATGTAATTTGCAATGCAGAAGACAGCTTTTCATTAGTTAGAGCTTTTTTGTTTAGAAAGTTATGTTAGAGCTACAGTGCTCAGAAACACTGTTTTGGAGCTTCTAAGAACACTAAAAGCTGTGCTAGTGCAACTAAACAAATGAAGAGAATCCAAGGCCACAGAAGCTGAAAAGCTTCTTTTTCAGTGACAGAAAGTTGCTCAAATCAATTTGAAGAGTAAAACTCAAGTACAAGAAAAATGATTCTTTATCATGAAATGACATATAATTTGCAATGCAGAAGACAGATTTTCATTAGTTAGAGCTTTTTTGTTTAGAAAGTTATGTTAGAGCTACAGTGCTCAGAAACACTGTTTTGGAGCTTCTGAGAACACTAAAAGCTGTGCTAGTGCAACTAAGCAAATGAAGAGAATCCAAGGCTACAGAAGCTGAAAAGCTTCTTTCTCAGTGAGAGAATGTTGCTCAAAGCAATTTGAAGAGTAAAACTCAAGTACAAGAAAAATGTTTCTTTTTCATGAAATGACATGTAATTTGCAATGCAGGAGACAGATTTTCATTAGTTAGAGCTTTTTTGTTTAGAAAGTTATGTTAGAGCTACAGTGCTCAGAAACACTGTTTTAGAGCGTCTGAGAACACCAAAAGCTGTGCTAGTGCAACTAAGCAAATGAAGAAAATCCAAGGCCACAGAAGCTGAAAAGCTTCTTTCTCAGTGAGAGAACGTTGCTCAAAGCAATTTGAAGATTAAAACTCAAGTACAAGAAAAATCTTTCTTTTTCATGAAATGACATGTAATTTGCAATGCAGAAGACAGATTTTCATTAGTTAGAGCTTTTTTGTTTAGAAAGTTATGTTAGAGCTACAGTGCTCAGAAACACTGTTTTGGAGTTTCTGAGAACACTAAAAGCTGTGCTAGTGCAACTAAGCAAATGAAGAGAATCCAAGGCCACAGAAGCTGAAAAGCTTCTTTCTCAGTGAGAGAACGTTGCTCAAAGCAATTTGAAGAGTAAAACTCAAGTACAAGAAAAATGTTTCTTTATCATGAAATGACATGTAATTTGCAATGCAGTAGACAGATTTTCATTAGTTAGAGCTTTTTTGTTTAGAAAGTTATGTTAGAGCTACAGTGCTCAGAAACACTGTTTTGGAGCTTCTGAGAACACCAAAAGCTGTGCTAGTGCAACTAAGCAAATGAAGAGAATCCAAGGCCACAGAAGCTGAAAAGCTTCTTTCTCAGTGAGAGAACGTTGCTCAAAGCAATTTGAAGAGTAAAACTCAAGTACAAGAAAAATGTTTCTTTATCATGAAATGACATGTAATTTGCAATGCAGTAGACAGATTTTCATTAGTTAGAGCTTTTTTGTTTAGAAAGTTATGTTAGAGCTAAAGTGCTCAGAAACACTGTTTTGGAGCTTCTGAGAACATTAAAAGCTGTGCTAGAGCAACTAAGCAAATGAAGAGAATCCAAGGCCACAGAAGCTGAAAAGCTTCTTTCTCAGTGAGAGAACGTTGCTCAGAGAAATTTGAAGAGTAAAACTCAAGTACAAGAAAAATGTTTCTTTATCATGAAATGACATGTAATTTGCAATGCAGTAGACAGATTTTCATTAGTTAGAGCTTTTTTGTTTAGAAAGTTATGTTAGAGCTACAGTGCTCAGAAACACTGTTTTGGAGCTTCTGAGAACATTAAAAGCTGTGCTAGAGCAACTAAGCAAATGAAGAGAATCCAAGGCCACATAAGCTGAAAAGCTTCTTTCTCAGTGAGAGAACGTTGCTCAAAGCAATTTGAAGAGTAAAACTCAAGTACAAGAAAAATCTTTCTTTTTCATGAAATGACATGTAATTTGCAATGCAGAAGACAGATTTTCATTAGTTAGAGCTTTTTTGTTTAGAAAGTTATGTTAGAGCTACAGTGCTCAGAAACACTGTTTTGGAGCTTCTGAGAACACTGAAAGCTGTGCTAGTGCAACTAAGCAAATGAAGAAAATCCAAGGCCACAGAAGCTGAAAAGCTTCTTTCTCAGTGAGAGAACGTTGCTCAAAGCAATTTGAAGAGTAAAACTCAAGTACAAGAAAAATGTTTCTTTATCATGAAATGACATGTAATTTGCAATGCAGTAGACAGATTTTCATTAGTTAGAGCTTTTTTGTTTAGAAAGTTATGTTAGAGCTACAGTGCTCAGAAACACTGTTTTGGAGCTTCTGAGAACACCAAAAGCTGTGCTAGTGCAACTAAGCAAATGAAGAAAATCCAAGGCCACAGAAGCTGAAAAGCTTCTTTCTCAGTGAGAGAACGTTGCTCAAAGCAATTTGAAGAGTAAAACTCAAGTACAAGAAAAATCTTTCTTTTTCATGAAATGACATGTAATTTGCAATGCAGAAGACAGATTTTCATTAGTTAGAGCTTTTTTGTTTAGAAAGTTATGTTAGAGCTACAGTGCTCAGAAACACTGTTTTGGAGCTTCTGAGAACACTAAAAGCTGTGCTAGTGCAACTAAGCAAATGAAGAGAATCCAAGGCCACAGAAGCTGAAAAGCTTCTTTCTCAGTGAGAGAACGTTGCTCAAAGCAATTTGAAGAGTAAAACTCAAGTACAAGAAAAATGTTTCTTTATCATGAAATGACATGTAATTTGCAATGCAGTAGACAGATTTTCATTAGTTAGAGCTTTTTTGTTTAGAAAGTTATGTTAGAGCTACAGTGCTCAGAAACACTGTTTTGGAGCTTCTGAGAACACCAAAAGCTGTGCTAGTGCAACTAAGCAAATGAAGAGAATCCAAGGCCACAGAAGCTGAAAAGCTTCTTTCTCAGTGAGAGAATGTTGCTCAAAGCTATTTGAAGAGTAAAACTCAAGTACAAGAAAAATGTTTCTTTTTCATGAAATGACATGTAATTTGCAATGCAGAAAACAGATTTTCATTAGTTAGAGCTTTTTTGTTTAGAAAGTTATGTTAGAGCTAAAGTGCTCAGAAACACTGTTTTGGAGCTTCTGAGAACACTAAAAGCTGTGCTAGTGCAACTAAGCAAATGAAGAGAATCCAAGGCCACAGAAGCTGAAAAGCTTCTTTCTCAGTGAGAGAAAGTTCAAATTTGAAGCAATTTGAAGAGTAAAACTCAAGTACAAGAAAAATGATTCTTTATCATGAAATGACATATAATTTGCAATGCAGAAAACAGATTTTCATTAGTTAGAGCTTTTTTGTTTAGAAAGTTATGTTAGAGCTAAAGTGCTCAGAAACACTGTTTTGGAGCTTCTGAGAACACTAAAAGCTGTGCTAGTGCAACTAAGCAAATGAAGAGAATCCAAGGCCACAGAAGCTGAAAAGCTTCTTTCTCAGTGAGAGAACGTTGCTCAAAGCAATTTGAAGAGTAAAACTCAAGTACAAGAAAAATGTTTCTTTATCATGAAATGACATGTAATTTGCAATGCAGTAGACAGATTTTCATTAGTTAGAGCTTTTTTGTTTAGAAAGTTATGTTAGAGCTACAGTGCTCAGAAACACTGTTTTAGAGCGTCTGAGAAAACCAAAAGCTGTGCTAGTGCAACTAAGCAAATGAAGAAAATCCAAGGCCACAGAAGCTGAAAAGCTTCTTTCTCAGTGAGAGAACGTTGCTCAAAGCAATTTGAAGAGTAAAACTCAAGTACAAGAAAAATCTTTCTTTTTCATGAAATGACATGTAATTTGCAATGCAGAAGACAGATTTTCATTAGTTAGAGCTGTTTTGTTTAGAAAGTTATGTTAGAGCTAAAGTGCTCAGAAACACTGTTTTGGAGCTTCTGAGAACACTAAAAGCTGTGCTAGTGCAACTAAGCAAATGAAGAGAATCCAAGGCCACAGAAGCTGAAAAGCTTCTTTCTCAGTGAGAGAACGTTGCTCAAAGCAATTTGAAGAGTAAAACTCAAGTACAAGAAAAATGTTTCTTTTTCATGAAATGACATGTAATTTGCAATGCAGAAGACAGCTTTTCATTAGTTAGAGCTTTTTTGTTTAGAAAGTTATGTTAGAGCTACAGTGCTCAGAAACACTGTTTTGGAGCTTCTAAGAACACTAAAAGCTGTGCTAGTGCAACTAAACAAATGAAGAGAATCCAAGGCCACAGAAGCTGAAAAGCTTCTTTTTCAGTGACAGAAAGTTGCTCAAATCAATTTGAAGAGTAAAACTCAAGTACAAGAAAAATGATTCTTTATCATGAAATGACATATAATTTGCAATGCAGAAGACAGATTTTCATTAGTTAGAGCTTTTTTGTTTAGAAAGTTATGTTAGAGCTACAGTGCTCAGAAACACTGTTTTGGAGCTTCTGAGAACACTAAAAGCTGTGCTAGTGCAACTAAGCAAATGAAGAGAATCCAAGGCTACAGAAGCTGAAAAGCTTCTTTCTCAGTGAGAGAATGTTGCTCAAAGCAATTTGAAGAGTAAAACTCAAGTACAAGAAAAATGTTTCTTTTTCATGAAATGACATGTAATTTGCAATGCAGTAGACAGATTTTCATTAGTTAGAGCTTTTTTGTTTAGAAAGTTATGTTAGAGCTACAGTGCTCAGAAACACTGTTTTAGAGCGTCTGAGAACACCAAAAGCTGTGCTAGTGCAACTAAGCAAATGAAGAAAATCCAAGGCCACAGAAGCTGAAAAGCTTCTTTCTCAGTGAGAGAACGTTGCTCAAAGCAATTTGAAGATTAAAACTCAAGTACAAGAAAAATCTTTCTTTTTCATGAAATGACATGTAATTTGCAATGCAGAAGACAGATTTTCATTAGTTAGAGCTTTTTTGTTTAGAAAGTTATGTTAGAGCTACAGTGCTCAGAAACACTGTTTTGGAGCTTCTGAGAACACTAAAAGCTGTGCTAGTGCAACTAAGCAAATGAAGAAAATCCAAGGCCATAGAAGCTGAAAAGCTTCTTTCTCAGTGAGAGAACGTTGCTCAAAGCAATTTGAAGAGTAAAACTCAAGTACAAGAAAAATCTTTCTTTTTCATGAAATGACATGTAATTTGCAATGCAGAAGACAGATTTTCATTAGTTAGAGCTTTTTTGTTTAGAAAGTTATGTTAGAGCTACAGTGCTCAGAAACACTGTTTTGGAGCTTCTGAGAACACTAAAAGCTGTGCTAGTGCAACTAAGCAAATGAAGAGAATCCAAGGCCACAGAAGCTGAAAAGCTTCTTTCTCAGTAAGAGAAAGTTCAAATTTGAAGCAATTTGAAGAGTAAAACTCAAGTACAAGAAAAATGATTCTTTATCATGAAATGACATATAATTTGCAATGCAGAAGAAAGATTTTCATTAGTTAGAGCTTTTTTGTTTAGAAAGTTATGTTAGAGCTACAGTGCTCAGAAACACTGTTTTGGAGCTTCTGAGAACACTAAAAGCTGTGCTAGTGCAACTAAGCAAATGAAGAGAATCCAAGGCCACAGAAGCTGAAAACCTTCCTTCTCAGTGAGAGAACGTTGCTCAAAGCAATTTGAAGAGTAAAACTCAAGTACAAGAAAAATGTTTCTTTTTCATGAAATGACATGTAATTTGCAATGCAGAAGACAGATTTTCATTAGTTAGAGCTTTTTTGTTTAGAAAGTTATGTTAGAGCTACAGTGCTCAGAAACACTGTTTTGGAGCTTCTGAGAACACTAAAAGCTGTGCTAGTGCAACTAAGCAAATGAAGAAAATCCAAGGCCATAGAAGCTGAAAAGCTTCTTTCTCAGTGAGAGAACGTTGCTCAAAGCAATTTGAAGATTAAAACTCAAGTACAAGAAAAATCTTTCTTTTTCATGAAATGACATGTAATTTGCAATGCAGAAGACAGATTTTCATTAGTTAGAGCTTTTTTGTTTAGAAAGTTATGTTAGAGCTACAGTGCTCAGAAACACTGTTTTGGAGCTTCTGAGAACACTAAAAGCTGTGCTAGTGCAACTAAGCAAATGAAGAGAATCCAAGGCCACAGAAGCTGAAAAGCTTCTTTCTCAGTAAGAGAAAGTTCAAATTTGAAGCAATTTGAAGAGTAAAACTCAAGTACAAGAAAAATGATTCTTTATCATGAAATGACATATAATTTGCAATGCAGAAGAAAGATTTTCATTAGTTAGAGCTTTTTTGTTTAGAAAGTTATGTTAGAGCTACAGTGCTCAGAAACACTGTTTTGGAGCTTCTGAGAACACTAAAAGCTGTGCTAGTGCAACTAAGCAAATGAAGAGAATCCAAGGCCACAGAAGCTGAAAACCTTCCTTCTCAGTGAGAGAACGTTGCTCAAAGCAATTTGAAGAGTAAAACTCAAGTACAAGAAAAATGTTTCTTTTTCATGAAATGACATGTAATTTGCAATGCAGTAGACAGATTTTCATTAGTTAGAGCTTTTTTGTTTAGAAAGTTATGTTAGAGCTACAGTGCTCAGAAACACTGTTTTAGAGCGTCTGAGAACACCAAAAGCTGTGCTAGTGCAACTAAGCAAATGAAGAAAATCCAAGGCCACAGAAGCTGAAAAGCTTCTTTCTCAGTGAGAGAACGTTGCTCAAAGCAATTTGAAGATTAAAACTCAAGTACAAGAAAAATCTTTCTTTTTCATGAAATGACATGTAATTTGCAATGCAGAAGACAGATTTTCATTAGTTAGAGCTTTTTTGTTTAGAAAGTTATGTTAGAGCTACAGTGCTCAGAAACACTGTTTTGGAGCTTCTGAGAACACTAAAAGCTGTGCTAGTGCAACTAAGCAAATGAAGAGAATCCAAGGCCACAGAAGCTGAAAAGCTTCTTTCTCAGTGAGAGAACGTTGCTCAAAGCAATTTGAAGAGTAAAACTCAAGTACAAGAAAAATGTTTCTTTATCATGAAATGACATGTAATTTGCAATGCAGTAGACAGATTTTCATTAGTTAGAGCTTTTTTGTTTAGAAAGTTATGTTAGAGCTACAGTGCTCAGAAACACTGTTTTGGAGCTTCTGAGAACACTAAAAGCTGTGCTAGTGCAACTAAGCAAATGAAGAAAATCCAAGGCCATAGAAGCTGAAAAGCTTCTTTCTCAGTGAGAGAACGTTGCTCAAAGCAATTTGAAGAGTAAAACTCAAGTACAAGAAAAATCTTTCTTTTTCATGAAATGACATGTAATTTGCAATGCAGAAGACAGATTTTCATTAGTTAGAGCTTTTTTGTTTAGAAAGTTATGTTAGAGCTACAGTGCTCAGAAACACTGTTTTGGAGCTTCTGAGAACACTAAAAGCTGTGCTAGTGCAACTAAGCAAATGAAGAAAATCCAAGGCCATAGAAGCTGAAAAGCTTCTTTCTCAGTGAGAGAACGTTGCTCAAAGCAATTTGAAGAGTAAAACTCAAGTACAAGAAAAATCTTTCTTTTTCATGAAATGACATGTAATTTGCAATGCAGAAGACAGATTTTCATTAGTTAGAGCTTTTTTGTTTAGAAAGTTATGTTAGAGCTACAGTGCTCAGAAACACTGTTTTGGAGCTTCTGAGAACACTAAAAGCTGTGCTAGTGCAACTAAGCAAATGAAGAGAATCCAAGGCCACAGAAGCTGAAAAGCTTCTTTCTCAGTAAGAGAAAGTTCAAATTTGAAGCAATTTGAAGAGTAAAACTCAAGTACAAGAAAAATGATTCTTTATCATGAAATGACATATAATTTGCAATGCAGAAGAAAGATTTTCATTAGTTAGAGCTTTTTTGTTTAGAAAGTTATGTTAGAGCTACAGTGCTCAGAAACACTGTTTTGGAGCTTCTGAGAACACTAAAAGCTGTGCTAGTGCAACTAAGCAAATGAAGAGAATCCAAGGCCACAGAAGCTGAAAACCTTCCTTCTCAGTGAGAGAACGTTGCTCAAAGCAATTTGAAGAGTAAAACTCAAGTACAAGAAAAATGTTTCTTTTTCATGAAATGACATGTAATTTGCAATGCAGAAGACAGATTTTCATTAGTTAGAGCTTTTTTGTTTAGAAAGTTATGTTAGAGCTACAGTGCTCAGAAACACTGTTTTGGAGCTTCTGAGAACACTAAAAGCTGTGCTAGTGCAACTAAGCAAATGAAGAAAATCCAAGGCCATAGAAGCTGAAAAGCTTCTTTCTCAGTGAGAGAACGTTGCTCAAAGCAATTTGAAGATTAAAACTCAAGTACAAGAAAAATCTTTCTTTTTCATGAAATGACATGTAATTTGCAATGCAGAAGACAGATTTTCATTAGTTAGAGCTTTTTTGTTTAGAAAGTTATGTTAGAGCTACAGTGCTCAGAAACACTGTTTTGGAGCTTCTGAGAACACTAAAAGCTGTGCTAGTGCAACTAAGCAAATGAAGAGAATCCAAGGCCACAGAAGCTGAAAAGCTTCTTTCTCAGTAAGAGAAAGTTCAAATTTGAAGCAATTTGAAGAGTAAAACTCAAGTACAAGAAAAATGATTCTTTATCATGAAATGACATATAATTTGCAATGCAGAAGAAAGATTTTCATTAGTTAGAGCTTTTTTGTTTAGAAAGTTATGTTAGAGCTACAGTGCTCAGAAACACTGTTTTGGAGCTTCTGAGAACACTAAAAGCTGTGCTAGTGCAACTAAGCAAATGAAGAGAATCCAAGGCCACAGAAGCTGAAAACCTTCCTTCTCAGTGAGAGAACGTTGCTCAAAGCAATTTGAAGAGTAAAACTCAAGTACAAGAAAAATGTTTCTTTTTCATGAAATGACATGTAATTTGCAATGCAGTAGACAGATTTTCATTAGTTAGAGCTTTTTTGTTTAGAAAGTTATGTTAGAGCTACAGTGCTCAGAAACACTGTTTTAGAGCGTCTGAGAACACCAAAAGCTGTGCTAGTGCAACTAAGCAAATGAAGAAAATCCAAGGCCACAGAAGCTGAAAAGCTTCTTTCTCAGTGAGAGAACGTTGCTCAAAGCAATTTGAAGATTAAAACTCAAGTACAAGAAAAATCTTTCTTTTTCATGAAATGACATGTAATTTGCAATGCAGAAGACAGATTTTCATTAGTTAGAGCTTTTTTGTTTAGAAAGTTATGTTAGAGCTACAGTGCTCAGAAACACTGTTTTGGAGCTTCTGAGAACACTAAAAGCTGTGCTAGTGCAACTAAGCAAATGAAGAGAATCCAAGGCCACAGAAGCTGAAAAGCTTCTTTCTCAGTGAGAGAACGTTGCTCAAAGCAATTTGAAGAGTAAAACTCAAGTACAAGAAAAATGTTTCTTTATCATGAAATGACATGTAATTTGCAATGCAGTAGACAGATTTTCATTAGTTAGAGCTTTTTTGTTTAGAAAGTTATGTTAGAGCTACAGTGCTCAGAAACACTGTTTTGGAGCTTCTGAGAACACTAAAAGCTGTGCTAGTGCAACTAAGCAAATGAAGAAAATCCAAGGCCATAGAAGCTGAAAAGCTTCTTTCTCAGTGAGAGAACGTTGCTCAAAGCAATTTGAAGAGTAAAACTCAAGTACAAGAAAAATCTTTCTTTTTCATGAAATGACATGTAATTTGCAATGCAGAAGACAGATTTTCATTAGTTAGAGCTTTTTTGTTTAGAAAGTTATGTTAGAGCTACAGTGCTCAGAAACACTGTTTTGGAGCTTCTGAGAACACTAAAAGCTGTGCTAGTGCAACTAAGCAAATGAAGAGAATCCAAGGCCACAGAAGCTGAAAAGCTTCTTTCTCAGTAAGAGAAAGTTCAAATTTGAAGCAATTTGAAGAGTAAAACTCAAGTACAAGAAAAATGATTCTTTATCATGAAATGACATATAATTTGCAATGCAGAAGAAAGATTTTCATTAGTTGGAGCTTTTTTGTTTAGAAAGTTATGTTAGAGCTACAGTGCTCAGAAACACTGTTTTGGAGCTTCTGAGAACACTAAAAGCTGTGCTAGTGCAACTAAGCAAATGAAGAGAATCCAAGGCCACAGAAGCTGAAAACCTTCCTTCTCAGTGAGAGAACGTTGCTCAAAGCAATTTGAAGAGTAAAACTCAAGTACAAGAAAAATCTTTCTTTTTCATGAAATGACATGTAATTTGCAATGCAGAAGACAGATTTTCATTAGTTAGAGCTTTTTTGTTTAGAAAGTTATGTTAGAGATACAGTGCTCAGAAACACTGTTTTAGAGCGTCTGAGAACACTAAAAGCTGTGCTAGTGCAAATAAGCAAATGAAGAGAATCCAAGGCCACAGAAGCTGAAAAGCTTCTTTCTCAGTGAGAGAATGTTGCTCAAAGCTATTTGAAGAGTAAAACTCAAGTACAAGAAAAATGTTTCTTTTTCATGAAATGACATGTAATTTGCAATGCAGAAAACAGATTTTCATTAGTTAGAGCTTTTTTGTTTAGAAAGTTATGTTAGAGCTAAAGTGCTCAGAAACACTGTTTTGGAGCTTCTGAGAACACTAAAAGCTGTGCTAGTGCAACTAAGCAAATGAAGAGAATCCAAGGCCACAGAAGCTGAAAAGCTTTTTTCTCAGTGAGAGAAAGTTCAAATTTGAAGCAATTTGAAGAGTAAAACTCAAGTACAAGAAAAATGATTCTTTATCATGAAATGACATATAATTTGCAATGCAGAAAACAGATTTTCATTAGTTAGAGCTTTTTTGTTTAGAAAGTTATGTTAGAGCTAAAGTGCTCAGAAACACTGTTTTGGAGCTTCTGAGAACACTAAAAGCTGTGCTAGTGCAACTAAGCAAATGAAGAGAATCCAAGGCCACAGAAGCTGAAAAGCTTCTTTCTCAGTGAGAACACGTTGCTCAAAGCAATTTGAAGAGTAAAACTCAAGTACAAGAAAAATGTTTCTTTATCATGAAATGACATGAAATTTGCAATGCAGTAGACAGATTTTCATTAGTTAGAGCTTTTTTGTTTAGAAAGTTATGTTAGAGCTACAGTGCTCAGAAACACTGTTTTAGAGCGTCTGAGAAAACCAAAAGCTGTGCTAGTGCAACTAAGCAAATGAAGAAAATCCAAGGCCACAGAAGCTGAAAAGCTTCTTTCTCAGTGAGAGAACGTTGCTCAAAGCAATTTGAAGAGTAAAACTCAAGTACAAGAAAAATCTTTCTTTTTCATGAAATTACATGTAATTTGCAATGCAGAAGACAGATTTTCATTAGTTAGAGCTGTTTTGTTTAGAAAGTTATGTTAGAGCTACAGTGCTCAGAAACACTGTTTTAGAGCGTCTGAGAACACCAAAAGCTGTGCTAGTGCAACTAAGCAAATGAAGAAAATCCAAGGCCACAGAAGCTGAAAAGCTTCTTTCTCAGTGAGAGAACGTTGCTCAAAGCAATTTGAAGATTAAAACTCAAGTACAAGAAAAATCTTTCTTTTTCATGAAATGACATGTAATTTGCAATGCAGTAGACAGATTTTCATTAGTTAGAGCTTTTTTGTTTAGAAAGTTATGTTAGAGCTACAGTGCTCAGAAACACTGTTTTGGAGCTTCTGAGAACACTAAAAGCTGTGCTAGTGCAACTAAGCAAATGAAGAAAATCCAAGGCCATAGAAGCTGAAAAGCTTCTTTCTCAGTGAGAGAACGTTGCTCAAAGCAATTTGAAGAGTAAAACTCAAGTACAAGAAAAATCTTTCTTTTTCATGAAATGACATGTAATTTGCAATGCAGAAGACAGATTTTCATTAGTTAGAGCTTTTTTGTTTAGAAAGTTATGTTAGAGCTACAGTGCTCAGAAACACTGTTTTGGAGCTTCTGAGAACACTAAAAGCTGTGCTAGTGCAACTAAGCAAATGAAGAGAATCCAAGGCCACAGAAGCTGAAAAGCTTCTTTCTCAGTAAGAGAAAGTTCAAATTTGAAGCAATTTGAAGAGTAAAACTCAAGTACAAGAAAAATGATTCTTTATCATGAAATGACATATAATTTGCAATGCAGAAGAAAGATTTTCATTAGTTAGAGCTTTTTTGTTTAGAAAGTTATGTTAGAGCTACAGTGCTCAGAAACACTGTTTTGGAGCTTCTGAGAACACTAAAAGCTGTGCTAGTGCAACTAAGCAAATGAAGAGAATCCAAGGCCACAGAAGCTGAAAACCTTCCTTCTCAGTGAGAGAACGTTGCTCAAAGCAATTTGAAGAGTAAAACTCAAGTACAAGAAAAATGTTTCTTTTTCATGAAATGACATGTAATTTGCAATGCAGTAGACAGATTTTCATTAGTTAGAGCTTTTTTGTTTAGAAAGTTATGTTAGAGCTACAGTGCTCAGAAACACTGTTTTAGAGCGTCTGAGAACACCAAAAGCTGTGCTAGTGCAACTAAGCAAATGAAGAAAATCCAAGGCCACAGAAGCTGAAAAGCTTCTTTCTCAGTGAGAGAACGTTGCTCAAAGCAATTTGAAGATTAAAACTCAAGTACAAGAAAAATCTTTCTTTTTCATGAAATGACATGTAATTTGCAATGCAGAAGACAGATTTTCATTAGTTAGAGCTTTTTTGTTTAGAAAGTTATGTTAGAGCTACAGTGCTCAGAAACACTGTTTTGGAGCTTCTGAGAACACTAAAAGCTGTGCTAGTGCAACTAAGCAAATGAAGAGAATCCAAGGCCACAGAAGCTGAAAACCTTCCTTCTCAGTGAGAGAACGTTGCTCAAAGCAATTTGAAGAGTAAAACTCAAGTACAAGAAAAATCTTTCTTTTTCATGAAATGACATGTAATTTGCAATGCAGAAGACAGATTTTCATTAGTTAGAGCTTTTTTGTTTAGAAAGTTATGTTAGAGATACAGTGCTCAGAAACACTGTTTTAGAGCGTCTGAGAACACTAAAAGCTGTGCTAGTGCAAATAAGCAAATGAAGAGAATCCAAGGCCACAGAAGCTGAAAAGCTTCTTTCTCAGTGAGAGAATGTTGCTCAAAGCTATTTGAAGAGTAAAACTCAAGTACAAGAAAAATGTTTCTTTTTCATGAAATGACATGTAATTTGCAATGCAGAAAACAGATTTTCATTAGTTAGAGCTTTTTTGTTTAGAAAGTTATGTTAGAGCTAAAGTGCTCAGAAACACTGTTTTGGAGCTTCTGAGAACACTAAAAGCTGTGCTAGTGCAACTAAGCAAATGAAGAGAATCCAAGGCCACAGAAGCTGAAAAGCTTTTTTCTCAGTGAGAGAAAGTTCAAATTTGAAGCAATTTGAAGAGTAAAACTCAAGTACAAGAAAAATGATTCTTTATCATGAAATGACATATAATTTGCAATGCAGAAAACAGATTTTCATTAGTTAGAGCTTTTTTGTTTAGAAAGTTATGTTAGAGCTAAAGTGCTCAGAAACACTGTTTTGGAGCTTCTGAGAACACTAAAAGCTGTGCTAGTGCAACTAAGCAAATGAAGAGAATCCAAGGCCACAGAAGCTGAAAAGCTTCTTTCTCAGTGAGAGAACGTTGCTCAAAGCAATTTGAAGAGTAAAACTCAAGTACAAGAAAAATGTTTCTTTATCATGAAATGACATGAAATTTGCAATGCAGTAGACAGATTTTCATTAGTTAGAGCTTTTTTGTTTAGAAAGTTATGTTAGAGCTACAGTGCTCAGAAACACTGTTTTAGAGCGTCTGAGAAAACCAAAAGCTGTGCTAGTGCAACTAAGCAAATGAAGAAAATCCAAGGCCACAGAAGCTGAAAAGCTTCTTTCTCAGTGAGAGAACGTTGCTCAAAGCAATTTGAAGAGTAAAACTCAAGTACAAGAAAAATGTTTCTTTTTCATGAAATGACATGTAATTTGCAATGCAGAAGACAGCTTTTCATTAGTTAGAGCTTTTTTGTTTAGAAAGTTATGTTAGAGCTACAGTGCTCAGAAACACTGTTTTGGAGCTTCTAAGAACACTAAAAGCTGTGCTAGTGCAACTAAACAAATGAAGAGAATCCAAGGCCACAGAAGCTGAAAAGCTTCTTTTTCAGTGACAGAAAGTTGCTCAAATCAATTTGAAGAGTAAAACTCAAGTACAAGAAAAATGATTCTTTATCATGAAATGACATATAATTTGCAATGCAGAAGACAGATTTTCATTAGTTAGAGCTTTTTTGTTTAGAAAGTTATGTTAGAGCTACAGTGCTCAGAAACACTGTTTTGGAGCTTCTGAGAACACTAAAAGCTGTGCTAGTGCAACTAAGCAAATGAAGAGAATCCAAGGCTACAGAAGCTGAAAAGCTTCTTTCTCAGTGAGAGAATGTTGCTCAAAGCAATTTGAAGAGTAAAACTCAAGTAATAAGAAAAATGTTTCTTTTTCATGAAATGACATGTAATTTGCAATGCAGAAGACAGCTTTTCATTAGTTAGAGCTTTTTTGTTTAGAAAGTTATGTTAGAGCTACAGTGCTCAGAAACACTGTTTTAGAGCTTCTTAGAACACTAAAAGCTGTGCTAAGTGCAAATAAGCAAATTAAGAAATCCAAGGCCACAGAAGCTGAAAAGCTTCTTTCTCAGTGAGAGAACGTTGCTCAAAGCAATTTGAAGAGTAAAACTCAAGTACAAGAAAAATCTTTCTTTTTCATGAAATTACATGTAATTTGCAATGCAGAAAACAGATTTTCATTAGTTAGAGCTTTTTTGTTTAGAAAGTTATGTTAGAGCTAAAGTGCTCAGAAACACTGTTTTGGAGCTTCTGAGAACACTAAAAGCTGTGCTAGTGCAACTAAGCAAATGAAGAGAATCCAAGGCCACAGAAGCTGAAAAGCTTTTTTCTCAGTGAGAGAAAGTTCAAATTTGAAGCAATTTGAAGAGTAAAACTCAAGTACAAGAAAAATGATTCTTTATCATGAAATGACATATAATTTGCAATGCAGAAAACAGATTTTCATTAGTTAGAGCTTTTTTGTTTAGAAAGTTATGTTAGAGCTACAGTGCTCAGAAACACTGTTTTGGAGCTTCTGAGAACACTAAAAGCTGTGCTAGTGCAACTAAGCAAATGAAGAGAATCCAAGGCCACAGAAGCTGAAAAGCTTCTTTCTCAGTGAGAGAACGTTGCTCAAAGCAATTTGAAGAGTAAAACTCAAGTACAAGAAAAATGTTTCTTTATCATGAAATGACATGTAATTTGCAATGCAGTAGACAGATTTTCATTAGTTAGAGCTTTTTTGTTTAGAAAGTTATGTTAGAGCTACAGTGCTCAGAAACACTGTTTTAGAGCGTCTGAGAAAACCAAAAGCTGTGCTAGTGCAACTAAGCAAATGAAGAGAATCCAAGGCCACAGAAGCTGAAAAGCTTCTTTCTCAGTGAGAGAACGTTGCTCAAAGCAATTTGAAGAGTAAAACTCAAGTACAAGAAAAATGTTTCTTTTTCATGAAATGACATGTAATTTGCAATGCAGAAGACAGCTTTTCATTAGTTAGAGCTTTTTTGTTTAGAAAGTTATGTTAGAGCTACAGTGCTCAGAAACACTGTTTTGGAGCTTCTAAGGACACTAAAAGCTGTGCTAGTGCAACTAAACAAATGAAGAGAATCCAAGGCCACAGAAGCTGAAAAGCTTCTTTTTCAGTGACAGAAAGTTGCTCAAATCAATTTGAAGAGTAAAACTCAAGTACAAGAAAAATGATTCTTTATCATGAAATGACATATAATTTGCAATGCAGAAGACAGATTTTCATTAGTTAGAGCTTTTTTGTTTAGAAAGTTATGTTAGAGCTACAGTGCTCAGAAACACTGTTTTGGAGCTTCTGAGAACACTAAAAGCTGTGCTAGTGCAACTAAGCAAATGAAGAGAATCCAAGGCTACAGAAGCTGAAAAGCTTCTTTCTCAGTGAGAGAACGTTGCTCAAAGCAATTTGAAGAGTAAAACTCAAGTACAAGAAAAATCTTTCTTTTTCATGAAATTACATGTAATTTGCAATGCAGAAAACAGATTTTCATTAGTTAGAGCTTTTTTGTTTAGAAAGTTATGTTAGAGCTAAAGTGCTCAGAAACACTGTTTTGGAGCTTCTGAGAACACTAAAAGCTGTGCTAGTGCAACTAAGCAAATGAAGAGAATCCAAGGCCACAGAAGCTGAAAAGCTTTTTTCTCAGTGAGAGAAAGTTCAAATTTGAAGCAATTTGAAGAGTAAAACTCAAGTACAAGAAAAATGATTCTTTATCATGAAATGACATATAATTTGCAATGCAGAAAACAGATTTTCATTAGTTAGAGCTTTTTTGTTTAGAAAGTTATGTTAGAGCTACAGTGCTCAGAAACACTGTTTTGGAGCTTCTGAGAACACTAAAAGCTGTGCTAGTGCAACTAAGCAAATGAAGAGAATCCAAGGCCACAGAAGCTGAAAAGCTTCTTTCTCAGTGAGAGAACGTTGCTCAAAGCAATTTGAAGAGTAAAACTCAAGTACAAGAAAAATGTTTCTTTATCATGAAATGACATGTAATTTGCAATGCAGTAGACAGATTTTCATTAGTTAGAGCTTTTTTGTTTAGAAAGTTATGTTAGAGCTACAGTGCTCAGAAACACTGTTTTAGAGCGTCTGAGAAAACCAAAAGCTGTGCTAGTGCAACTAAGCAAATGAAGAGAATCCAAGGCCACAGAAGCTGAAAAGCTTCTTTCTCAGTGAGAGAACGTTGCTCAAAGCAATTTGAAGAGTAAAACTCAAGTACAAGAAAAATGTTTCTTTTTCATGAAATGACATGTAATTTGCAATGCAGAAGACAGCTTTTCATTAGTTAGAGCTTTTTTGTTTAGAAAGTTATGTTAGAGCTACAGTGCTCAGAAACACTGTTTTGGAGCTTCTAAGGACACTAAAAGCTGTGCTAGTGCAACTAAACAAATGAAGAGAATCCAAGGCCACAGAAGCTGAAAAGCTTCTTTTTCAGTGACAGAAAGTTGCTCAAATCAATTTGAAGAGTAAAACTCAAGTACAAGAAAAATGATTCTTTATCATGAAATGACATATAATTTGCAATGCAGAAGACAGATTTTCATTAGTTAGAGCTTTTTTGTTTAGAAAGTTATGTTAGAGCTACAGTGCTCAGAAACACTGTTTTGGAGCTTCTGAGAACACTAAAAGCTGTGCTAGTGCAACTAAGCAAATGAAGAGAATCCAAGGCTACAGAAGCTGAAAAGCTTCTTTCTCAGTGAGAGAATGTTGCTCAAAGCAATTTGAAGAGTAAAACTCAAGTAATAAGAAAAATGTTTCTTTTTCATGAAATGACATGTAATTTGCAATGCAGAAGACAGCTTTTCATTAGTTAGAGCTTTTTTGTTTAGAAAGTTATGTTAGAGCTACAGTGCTCAGAAACACTGTTTTAGAGCTTCTTAGAACACTAAAAGCTGTGCTAAGTGCAACTAAGCAAATTAAGAAATCCAATGCCACAGAAGCTGAAAAGCTTCTTTCTCAGTGAGAGAAAGTTGCTCAAAGCAGTTTGAAGAGTAAAACTCAAGTACAAGAAAAATCTTTCTTTTTCATGAAATGACATGTAATTTGCAATGCAGAAGACAGATTTTCATTAGTTAGAGCTTTTTTGTTTAGAAAGTTATGTTAGAGCTACAGTGCTCAGAAACACTGTTTTGGAGCTTCTGAGAACACTAAAAGCTGTGCTAGTGCAACTAAGCAAATGAAGAGAATCCAAGGCCACAGAAGCTGAAAAGCTTCTTTCTCAGTGAGAGAACGTTGCTCAAAGCAATTTGAAGAGTAAAACTCAAGTACAAGAAAAATGTTTCTTTATCATGAAATGACATGTAATTTGCAATGCAGTAGACAGATTTTCATTAGTTAGAGCTTTTTTGTTTAGAAAGTTATGTTAGAGCTACAGTGCTCAGAAACACTGTTTTAGAGCGTCTGAGAACACCAAAAGCTGTGCTAGTGCAACTAAGCAAATAAAGAAAATCCAAGGCCACAGAAGCTGAAAAGCTTCTTTCTCAGTGAGAGAACGTTGCTCAAAGCAATTTGAAGAGTAAAACTCAAGTACAAGAAAAATGTTTCTTTTTCATGAAATGACATGTAATTTGCAATGCAGAAGACAGATTTTCATTAGTTAGAGCTTTTTTGTTTAGAAAGTTATGTTAGAGCTACAGTGCTCAGAAACACTGTTTTGGAGCTTCTGAGAACACTAAAAGCTGTGCTAGTGCAACTAAGCAAATGAAGAGAATCCAAGGCCACAGAAGCTGAAAAGCTTCTTTCTCAGTGAGAGAAAGTTCAAATTTGAAGCAATTTGAAGAGTAAAACTCAAGTACAAGAAAAATGATTCTTTATCATGAAATGACATATAATTTGCAATGCAGAAGAAAGATTTTCATTAGTTAGAGCTTTTTTGTTTAGAAAGTTATGTTAGAGCTACAGTGCTCAGAAACACTGTTTTAGAGCGTCTGAGAACACTAAAAGCTGTGCTAGTGCAACTAAGCAAATGAAGAAAATCCAAGGCCATAGAAGCTGAAAAGCTTCTTTCTCAGTGAGAGAACGTTGCTCAAAGCAATTTGAAGAGTAAAACTCAAGTACAAGAAAAATCTTTCCTTTTCATGAAATGACATGTAATTTGCAATGCAGAAGACAGATTTTCATTAGTTAGAGCTTTTTTGTTTAGAAAGTTATGTTAGAGCTACAGTGCTCAGAAACACTGTTTTGGAGCTTCTGAGAACACTAAAAGCTGTGCTAGTGCAACTAAGCAAATGAAGAGAATCCAAGGCCACAGAAGCTGAAAAGCTTCTTTCTCAGTGAGAGAACGTTGCTCAAAGCAATTTGAAGAGTAAAACTCAAGTACAAGAAAAAAGTTTCTTTATCATGAAATGACATGTAATTTGCAATGCAGTAGACAGATTTTCATTAGTTAGAGCTTTTTTGTTTAGAAAGTTATGTTAGAGCTACAGTGCTCAGAAACACTGTTTTAGAGCGTCTGAGAACACTAAAAGCTGTGCTAGTGCAACTAAGCAAATAAAGAAAATCCAAAGCCACAGAAGCTGAAAAGCTTCTTTCTCAGTGAGAGAACGTTGCTCAAAGCAATTTGAAGAGTAAAACTCAAGTACAAGAAAAATGTTTCTTTTTCATGAAATGACATGTAATTTGCAATGCAGAAGACAGATTTTCATTAGTTAGAGCTTTTTTGTTTAGAAAGTTATGTTAGAGCTACAGTGCTCAGAAACACTGTTTTGGAGCTTCTGAGAACACTAAAAGCTGTGCTAGTGCAACTAAGCAAATGAAGAAAATCCAAGGCCATAGAAGCTGAAAAGCTTCTTTCTCAGTGAGAGAACGTTGCTCAAAGCAATTTGAAGAGTAAAACTCAAGTACAAGAAAAATCTTTCTTTTTCATGAAATGACATGTAATTTGCAATGCAGAAGACAGATTTTCATTAGTTAGAGCTTTTTTGTTTAGAAAGTTATGTTAGAGCTACAGTGCTCAGAAACACTGTTTTGGAGCTTCTGAGAACACTAAAAGCTGTGCTAGTGCAACTAAGCAAATGAAGAGAATCCAAGGCCACAGAAGCTGAAAAGCTTCTTTCTCAGTGAGAGAAAGTTCAAATTTGAAGCAATTTGAAGAGTAAAACTCAAGTACAAGAAAAATGATTCTTTATCATGAAATGACATATAATTTGCAATGCAGAAGAAAGATTTTCAATAGTTAGAGCTTTTTTGTTTAGAAAGTTATGTTAGAGCTACAGTGCTCAGAAACACTGTTTTGGAGCTTCTGAGAACACTAAAAGCTGTGCTAGTGCAACTAAGCAAATGAAGAGAATCCAAGGCCACAGAAGCTGAAAACCTTCCTTCTCAGTGAGAGAACGTTGCTCAAAGCAATTTGAAGAGTAAAACTCAAGTACAAGAAAAATCTTTCTTTTTCATGAAATGACATGTAATTTGCAATGCAGAAGACAGATTTTCATTAGTTAGAGCTTTTTTGTTTAGAAAGTTATGTTAGAGATACAGTGCTCAGAAACACTGTTTTAGAGCATCTGAGAACACTAAAAGCTGTGCTAGTGCAAATAAGCAAATGAAGAGAATCCAAGGCCACAGAAGCTGAAAAGCTTCTTTCTCAGTGAGAGAATGTTGCTCAAAGCTATTTGAAGAGTAAAACTCAAGTACAAGAAAAATGTTTCTTTTTCATGAAATGACATGTAATTTGCAATGCAGAAAACAGATTTTCATTAGTTAGAGCTTTTTTGTTTAGAAAGTTATGTTAGAGCTAAAGTGCTCAGAAACACTGTTTTGGAGCTTCTGAGAACACTAAAAGCTGTGCTAGTGCAACTAAGCAAATGAAGAGAATCCAAGGCCACAGAAGCTGAAAAGCTTTTTTCTCAGTGAGAGAAAGTTCAAATTTGAAGCAATTTGAAGAGTAAAACTCAAGTACAAGAAAAATGATTCTTTATCATGAAATGACATATAATTTGCAATGCAGAAAACAGATTTTCATTAGTTAGAGCTTTTTTGTTTAGAAAGTTATGTTAGAGCTAAAGTGCTCAGAAACACTGTTTTGGAGCTTCTGAGAACACTAAAAGCTGTGCTAGTGCAACTAAGCAAATGAAGAGAATCCAAGGCCACAGAAGCTGAAAAGCTTCTTTCTCAGTGAGAGAACGTTGCTCAAAGCAATTTGAAGAGTAAAACTCAAGTACAAGAAAAATGTTTCTTTATCATGAAATGACATGTAATTTGCAATGCAGTAGACAGATTTTCATTAGTTAGAGCTTTTTTGTTTAGAAAGTTATGTTAGAGCTACAGTGCTCAGAAACACTGTTTTGGAGCTTCTGAGAACACTAAAAGCTGTGCTAGTGCAACTAAGCAAATGAAGAGAATCCAAGGCCACAGAAGCTGAAAATTTTCTTTCTCAGTGAGAGAACGTTGCTCAAAGCAATTTGAAGAGTAAAACTCAAGTACAAGAAAAATGTTTCTTTATCATGAAATGACATGTAATTTGCAATGCAGTAGACAGATTTCATTAGTTAGAGCTTTTTTGTTTAGAAAGTTATGTTAGAGCTACAGTGCTCAGAAACACTGTTTTGGAGCTTCTGAGAACACTAAAAGCTGTGCTAGTGCAACTAAGCAAATGAAGAAAATCCAAGGCCATAGAAGCTGAAAAGCTTCTTTCTCAGTGAGAGAACGTTGCTCAAAGCAATTTGAAGAGTAAAACTCAAGTACAAGAAAAATCTTTCTTTTTCATGAAATGACATGTAATTTGCAATGCAGAAGACAGATTTTCATTAGTTAGAGCTTTTTTGTTTAGAAAGTTATGTTAGAGCTACAGTGCTCAGAAACACTGTTTTTGAGCTTCTGAGAACACTAAAAGCTGTGCTAGTGCAACTAAGCAAATGAAGAGAATCCAAGGCCACAGAAGCTGAAAAGCTTCTTTCTCAGTGAGAGAACGTTGCTCAAAGCAATTTGAAGAGTAAAACTCAAGTACAAGAAAAATGTTTCTTTATCATGAAATGACATGTAATTTGCAATGCAGTAGACAGATTTTCATTAGTTAGAGCTTTTTTGTTTGGAAAATTATGTTAGAGCTACAGTGCTCAGAAACACTGTTTTAGAGCGTCTGAGAACACCAAAAGCTGTGCTAGTGCAACTAAGCAAATAAAGAAAATCCAAGGCCACAGAAGCTGAAAAGCTTCTTTCTCAGTGAGAGAACGTTGCTCAAAGCAATTTGAAGAGTAAAACTCAAGTACAAGAAAAATCTTTCTTTTTCATGAAATGACATGTAATTTGCAATGCAGCAGACAGATTTTCATTAGTTAGAGCTTTTTTGTTTAGAAAGTTATGTTAGAGCTACAGTGCTCAGAAACACTGTTTTGGAGCTTCTGAGAACACTAAAAGCTGTGCTAGTGCAACTAAGCAAATGAAGAGAATCCAAGGCCACAGAAGCTGAAAAGCTTCTTTCTCAGTGAGAGAACGTTGCTCAAAGCAATTTGAAGAGTAAAACTCAAGTACAAGAAAAATGTTTCTTTATCATGAAATGACATGTAATTTGCAATGCAGTAGACAGATTTTCATTAGTTAGAGCTTTTTTGTTTAGAAAGTTATGTTAGAGCTACAGTGCTCAGAAACACTGTTTTAGAGCGTCTGAGAACATCAAAAGCTGTGCTAGTGCAACTAAGCAAATGAAGAAAATCCAAGGCCACAGAAGCTGAAAAGCTTCTTTCTCAGTGAGAGAACGTTGCTCAAAGCAATTTGAAGAGTAAAACTCAAGTACAAGAAAAATCTTTCTTTTTCATGAAATGACATGTAATTTGCAATGCAGAAGACAGATTTTCATTAGTTAGAGCTTTTTTGTTTAGAAAGTTATGTTAGAGCTACAGTGCTCAGAAACACTGTTTTGGAGCTTCTGAGAACACTAAAAGCTGTGCTAGTGCAACTAAGCAAATGAAGAAAATCCAAGGCCACAGAAGCTGAAAAGCTTCTTTCTCAGTGAGAGAACGTTGCTCAAAGCAATTTGAAGAGTAAAACTCAAGTACAAGAAAAATGTTTCTTTATCATGAAATGACATGTAATTTGCAATGCAGTAGACAGATTTTCATTAGTTAGAGCTTTTTTGTTTAGAAAGTTATGTTAGAGCTACAGTGCTCAGAAACACTGTTTTGGAGCTTCTGAGAACACTAAAAGCTGTGCTAGTGCAACTAAGCAAATGAAGAAAATCCAAGGCCATAGAAGCTGAAAAGCTTCTTTCTCAGTGAGAGAACGTTGCTCAAAGCAATTTGAAGAGTAAAACTCAAGTACAAGAAAAATCTTTCTTTTTCATGAAATGACATGTAATTTGCAATGCAGAAGACAGATTTGCATTAGTTAGAGCTTTTTTGTTTAGAAAGTTATGTTAGAGCTACAGTGCTCAGAAACACTGTTTTGGAGCTTCTGAGAACACTAAAAGCTGTGCTAGTGCAACTAAGCAAATGAAGAGAATCCAAGGCCACAGAAGCTGAAAAGCTTCTTTCTCAGTGAGAGAACGTTGCTCAAAGCAATTTGAAGAGTAAAACTCAAGTACAAGAAAAATCTTTCTTTTTCATGAAATGACATGTAATTTGCAATGCAGAAGACAGATTTTCATTAGTTAGAGCTTTTTTGTTTAGAAAGTTATGTTAGAGCTACAGTGCTCAGAAACACTGTTTTGGAGCTTCTGAGAACACCAAAAGCTGTGCTAGTGCAACTAAGCAAATGAAGAGAATCCAAGGCCACAGAAGCTGAAAAGCTTCTTTCTCAGTGAGAGAACGTTGCTCAAAGCAATTTGAAGAGTAAAACTCAAGTACAAGAAAAATGTTTCTTTATCATGAAATGACATGTAATTTGCAATGCAGTAGACAGATTTTCATTAGTTAGAGCTTTTTTGTTTAGAAAGTTATGTTAGAGCTAAAGTGCTCAGAAACACTGTTTTGGAGCTTCTGAGAACATTAAAAGCTGTGCTAGAGCAACTAAGCAAATGAAGAGAATCCAAGGCCACAGAAGCTGAAAAGCTTCTTTCTCAGTGAGAGAACGTTGCTCAGAGAAATTTGAAGAGTAAAACTCAAGTACAAGAAAAATGTTTCTTTATCATGAAATGACATGTAATTTGCAATGCAGTAGACAGATTTTCATTAGTTAGAGCTTTTTTGTTTAGAAAGTTATGTTAGAGCTACAGTGCTCAGAAACACTGTTTTGGAGCTTCTGAGAACATTAAAAGCTGTGCTAGAGCAACTAAGCAAATGAAGAGAATCCAAGGCCACATAAGCTGAAAAGCTTCTTTCTCAGTGAGAGAACGTTGCTCAAAGCAATTTGAAGAGTAAAACTCAAGTACAAGAAAAATCTTTCTTTTTCATGAAATGACATGTAATTTGCAATGCAGAAGACAGATTTTCATTAGTTAGAGCTTTTTTGTTTAGAAAGTTATGTTAGAGCTACAGTGCTCAGAAACACTGTTTTGGAGCTTCTGAGAACACTGAAAGCTGTGCTAGTGCAACTAAGCAAATGAAGAGAATCCAAGGCCACAGAAGCTGAAAAGCTTCTTTCTCAGTGAGAGAACGTTGCTCAAAGCATATTGAAGAGTAAAACTCAAGTACAAGAAAAATGTTTCGTTATCATGAAATGACATATAATTTGCAATGCAGAAGAAAGATTTTCATTAGTTAGAGCTTTTTTGTTTAGAAAGTTATGTTAGAGCTACAGTGCTCAGAAACACTGTTTTGGAGCTTCTGAGAACACTAAAAGCTGTGCTAGTGCAACTAAGCAAATGAAGAGAATCCAAGGCCACAGAAGCTGAAAAGCTTCTTTCTCAGTGAGAGAACGTTGCTCAAAGCATATTGAAGAGTAAAACTCAAGTACAAGAAAAATGTTTCTTTATTATGAAATGACACGTAATTTGCAATGCAGTAGACAGATTTTCATTAGTTAGAGCTTTTTTGTTTAGAAAGTTATGTTAGAGCTAAAGTGCTCAGAAACACTGTTTTGGAGCTTCTGAGAACACTAAAAGCTGTGCTAGTGCCACTAAGCAAATGAAGAGAATCCAAGGCCACAGAAGCTGAAAAGCTTCTTTCTCAGTGAGAGAAAGTTCAAATTTGAAGCAATTTGAAGAGTAAAACTCAAGTACAAGAAAAATGATTCTTTATCATGAAATGACATATAATTTGCAATGCAGAAGAAAGATTTTCATTAGTTAGAGCTTTTTTGTTTAGAAAGTTATGTTAGAGCTACAGTGCTCAGAAACACTGTTTTAGAGCGTCTGAGAACACTAAAAGCTGTGCTAGTGCAACTAAGCAAATGAAGAAAATCCAAGGCCATAGAAGCTGAAAAGCTTCTTTCTCAGTGAGAGAACGTTGCTCAAAGCAATTTGAAGAGTAAAACTCAAGTACAAGAAAAATCTTTCTTTTTCATGAAATGACGTAATTTGCAATGCAGAAGACAGATTTTCATTAGTTAGAGCTTTTTTGTTTAGAAAGTTATGTTAGAGCTACAGTGCTCAGAAACACTGTTTTGGAGCTTCTGAGAACACTAAAAGCTGTGCTAGTGCAACTAAGCAAATGAAGAGAATCCAAGGCCACAGAAGCTGAAAAGCTTCTTTCTCAGTGAGAGAACGTTGCTCAAAGCAATTTGAAGAGTAAAACTCAAGTACAAGAAAAATGTTTCTTTATCATGAAATGACATGTAATTTGCAATGCAGTAGACAGATTTTCATTAGTTAGAGCTTTTTTGTTTTGAAAGTTATGTTAGAGCTACAGTGCTCAGAAACACTGTTTTGGAGCTTCTGAGAACACTGAAAGCTGTGCTAGTGCAACTAAGCAAATGAAGAAAATCCAAGGCCACAGAAGCTGAAAAGCTTCTTTCTCAGTGAGAGAACGTTGCTCAAAGCAATTTGAAGAGTAAAACTCAAGTACAAGAAAAATGTTTCTTTATCATGAAATGACATGTAATTTGCAATGCAGTAGACAGATTTTCATTAGTTAGAGCTTTTTTGTTTAGAAAGTTATGTTAGAGCTACAGTGCTCAGAAACACTGTTTTGGAGCTTCTGAGAACACCAAAAGCTGTGCTAGTGCAACTAAGCAAATGAAGAAAATCCAAGGCCACAGAAGCTGAAAAGCTTCTTTCTCAGTGAGAGAACGTTGCTCAAAGCAATTTGAAGAGTAAAACTCAAGTACAAGAAAAATCTTTCTTTTTCATGAAATGACATGTAATTTGCAATGCAGAAGACAGATTTTCATTAGTTAGAGCTTTTTTGTTTAGAAAGTTATGTTAGAGCTACAGTGCTCAGAAACACTGTTTTTGAGCTTCTGAGAACACTAAAAGCTTTGCTAGTGCAACTAAGCAAATGAAGAGAATCCAAGGCCACAGAAGCTGAAAAGCTTCTTTCTCAGTGAGAGAACGTTGCTCAAAGCAATTTGAAGAGTAAAACTCAAGTACAAGAAAAATGTTTCTTTATCATGAAATGACATGTAATTTGCAATGCAGTAGACAGATTTTCATTAGTTAGAGCTTTTTTGTTTAGAAAGTTATGTTAGAGCTACAGTGCTCAGAAACACTGTTTTGGAGCTTCTGAGAACACCAAAAGCTGTGCTAGTGCAACTAAGCAAATGAAGAGAATCCAAGGCCACAGAAGCTGAAAAGCTTCTTTCTCAGTGAGAGAATGTTGCTCAAAGCTATTTGAAGAGTAAAACTCAAGTACAAGAAAAATGTTTCTTTTTCATGAAATGACATGTAATTTGCAATGCAGAAAACAGATTTTCATTAGTTAGAGCTTTTTTGTTTAGAAAGTTATGTTAGAGCTAAAGTGCTCAGAAACACTGTTTTGGAGCTTCTGAGAACACTAAAAGCTGTGCTAGTGCAACTAAGCAAATGAAGAGAATCCAAGGCCACAGAAGCTGAAAAGCTTCTTTCTCAGTGAGAGAAAGTTCAAATTTGAAGCAATTTGAAGAGTAAAACTCAAGTACAAGAAAAATGATTCTTTATCATGAAATGACATATAATTTGCAATGCAGAAAACAGATTTTCATTAGTTAGAGCTTTTTTGTTTAGAAAGTTATGTTAGAGCTAAAGTGCTCAGAAACACTGTTTTGGAGCTTCTGAGAACACTAAAAGCTGTGCTAGTGCAACTAAGCAAATGAAGAGAATCCAAGGCCACAGAAGCTGAAAAGCTTCTTTCTCAGTGAGAGAACGTTGCTCAAAGCAATTTGAAGAGTAAAACTCAAGTACAAGAAAAATGTTTCTTTATCATGAAATGACATGTAATTTGCAATGCAGTAGACAGATTTTCATTAGTTAGAGCTTTTTTGTTTAGAAAGTTATGTTAGAGCTACAGTGCTCAAAAACACTGTTTTAGAGCGTCTGAGAAAACCAAAAGCTGTGCTAGTGCAACTAAGCAAATGAAGAAAATCCAAGGCCACAGAAGCTGAAAAGCTTCTTTCTCAGTGAGAGAACGTTGCTCAAAGCAATTTGAAGAGTAAAACTCAAGTACAAGAAAAATCTTTCTTTTTCATGAAATGACATGTAATTTGCAATGCAGAAGACAGATTTTCATTAGTTAGAGCTGTTTTGTTTAGAAAGTTATGTTAGAGCTAAAGTGCTCAGAAACACTGTTTTGGAGCTTCTGAGAACACTAAAAGCTGTGCTAGTGCAACTAAGCAAATGAAGAGAATCCAAGGCCACAGAAGCTGAAAAGCTTCTTTCTCAGTGAGAGAACGTTGCTCAAAGCAATTTGAAGAGTAAAACTCAAGTACAAGAAAAATGTTTCTTTTTCATGAAATGACATGTAATTTGCAATGCAGAAGACAGCTTTTCATTAGTTAGAGCTTTTTTGTTTAGAAAGTTATGTTAGAGCTACAGTGCTCAGAAACACTGTTTTGGAGCTTCTAAGAACACTAAAAGCTGTGCTAGTGCAACTAAACAAATGAAGAGAATCCAAGGCCACAGAAGCTGAAAAGCTTCTTTTTCAGTGACAGAAAGTTGCTCAAATCAATTTGAAGAGTAAAACTCAAGTACAAGAAAAATGATTCTTTATCATGAAATGACATATAATTTGCAATGCAGAAGACAGATTTTCATTAGTTAGAGCTTTTTTGTTTAGAAAGTTATGTTAGAGCTACAGTGCTCAGAAACACTGTTTTAGAGCGTCTGAGAACACCAAAAGCTGTGCTAGTGCAACTAAGCAAATGAAGAAAATCCAAGGCCACAGAAGCTGAAAAGCTTCTTTCTCAGTGAGAGAACGTTGCTCAAAGCAATTTGAAGAGTAAAACTCAAGTACAAGAAAAATCTTTCTTTTTCATGAAATGACATGTAATTTGCAATGCAGAAGACAGATTTTCATTAGTTAGAGCTTTTTTGTTTAGAAAGTTATGTTAGAGCTACAGTGCTCAGAAACACTGTTTTGGAGCTTCTGAGAACACTAAAAGCTGTGCTAGTGCAACTAAGCAAATGAAGAGAATCCAAGGCCACAGAAGCTGAAAAGCTTCTTTCTCAGTGAGAGAACGTTGCTCAAAGCAATTTGAAGAGTAAAACTCAAGTACAAGAAAAATGTTTCTTTATCATGAAATGACATGTAATTTGCAATGCAGTAGACAGATTTTCATTAGTTAGAGCTTTTTTGTTTAGAAAGTTATGTTAGAGCTACAGTGCTCAGAAACACTGTTTTGGAGCTTCTGAGAACACTAAAAGCTGTGCTAGTGCAACTAAGCAAATGAAGAAAATCCAAGGCCATAGAAGCTGAAAAGCTTCTTTCTCAGTGAGAGAACGTTGCTCAAAGCAATTTGAAGAGTAAAACTCAAGTACAAGAAAAATCTTTCTTTTTCATGAAATGACATGTAATTTGCAATGCAGAAGACAGATTTTCATTAGTTAGAGCTTTTTTGTTTAGAAAGTTATGTTAGAGCTACAGTGCTCAGAAACACTGTTTTGGAGCTTCTGAGAACACTAAAAGCTGTGCTAGTGCAACTAAGCAAATGAAGAGAATCCAAGGCCACAGAAGCTGAAAAGCTTCTTTCTCAGTAAGAGAAAGTTCAAATTTGAAGCAATTTGAAGAGTAAAACTCAAGTACAAGAAAAATGATTCTTTATCATGAAATGACATATAATTTGCAATGCAGAAGAAAGATTTTCATTAGTTAGAGCTTTTTTGTTTAGAAAGTTATGTTAGAGCTACAGTGCTCAGAAACACTGTTTTGGAGCTTCTGAGAACACTAAAAGCTGTGCTAGTGCAACTAAGCAAATGAAGAGAATCCAAGGCCACAGAAGCTGAAAACCTTCCTTCTCAGTGAGAGAACGTTGCTCAAAGCAATTTGAAGAGTAAAACTCAAGTACAAGAAAAATCTTTCTTTTTCATGAAATGACATGTAATTTGCAATGCAGAAGACAGATTTTCATTAGTTAGAGCTTTTTTGTTTAGAAAGTTATGTTAGAGCTACAGTGCTCAGAAACACTGTTTTGGAGCTTCTGAGAACACTAAAAGCTGTGCTAGTGCAACTAAGCAAATGAAGAGAATCCAAGGCCACAGAAGCTGAAAAGCTTCTTTCTCAGTGAGAGAACGTTGCTCAAAGCAATTTGAAGAGTAAAACTCAAGTACAAGAAAAATCTTTCTTTTTCATGAAATGACATGTAATTTGCAATGCAGAAGACAGATTTTCATTAGTTAGAGCTTTTTTGTTTAGAAAGTTATGTTAGAGCTACAGTGCTCAGAAACACTTTTTTTGAGCTTCTGAGAACACTAAAAGCTGTGCTAGTGCAACTAAGCAAATGAAGAGAATCCAAGGCCACAGAAGCTGAAAAGCTTCTTTCTCAGTGAGAGAACGTTGCTCAAAGCAATTTGAAGAGTAAAACTCAAGTACAAGAAAAATGTTTCTTTATCATGAAATGACATGTAATTTGCAATGCAGTAGACAGATTTTCATTAGTTAGAGCTTTTTTGTTTGGAAAGTTATGTTAGAGCTACAGTGCTCAGAAACACTGTTTTAGAGCGTCTGAGAACACCAAAAGCTGTGCTAGTGCAACTAAGCAAATAAAGAAAATCCAAGGCCACAGAAGCTGAAAAGCTTCTTTCTCAGTGAGAGAACGTTGCTCAAAGCAATTTGAAGAGTAAAACTCAAGTACAAGAAAAATCTTTCTTTTTCATGAAATGACATGTAATTTGCAATGCAGAAGACAGATTTTCATTAGTTAGAGCTTTTTTGTTTAGAAAGTTATGTTAGAGCTACAGTGCTCAGAAACACTGTTTTTGAGCTTCTGAGAACACTAAAAGCTGTGCTAGTGCAACTAAGCAAATGAAGAGAATCCAAGGCCACAGAAGCTGAAAAGCTGCTTTCTCAGTGAGAGAACGTTGCTCAAAGCAATTTGAAGAGTAAAACTCAAGTACAAGAAAAATGTTTCTTTATCATGAAATGACATGTAATTTGCAATGCAGTAGACAGATTTTCATTAGTTAGAGCTTTTTTGTTTAGAAAGTTATGTTAGAGCTACAGTGCTCAGAAACACTATTTTAGAGCGTCTGAGAACACCAAAAGCTGTGCTAGTGCAACTAAGCAAATGAAGAAAATCCAAGGCCACAGAAGCTGAAAAGCTTCTTTCTCAGTGAGAGAACGTTGCTCAAAGCAATTTGAAGAGTAAAACTCAAGTACAAGAAAAATCTTTCTTTTTCATGAAATGACATGTAATTTGCAAATGCAGAAGACAGATTTTCATTAGTTAGAGCTTTTTTGTTTAGAAAGTTATGTTAGAGCTACAGTGCTCAGAAACACTGTTTTGGAGCTTCTGAGAACACTAAAAGCTGTGCTAGTGCAACTAAGCAAATGAAGAAAATCCAAGGCCACAGAAGCTGAAAAGCTTCTTTCTCAGTGAGAGAACGTTGCTCAAAGCAATTTGAAGAGTAAAACTCAAGTACAAGAAAAATGTTTCTTTATCATGAAATGACATGTAATTTGCAATGCAGTAGACAGATTTTCATTAGTTAGAGCTTTTTTGTTTAGAAAGTTATGTTAGAGCTACAGTGCTCAGAAACAGTGTTTTGGAGCTTCTGAGAACACTAAAAGCTGTGCTAGTGCAACTAAGCAAATGAAGAAAATCCAAGGCCACAGAAGCTGAAAAGCTTCTTTCTCAGTGAGAGAACGTTGCTCAAAGCAATTTGAAGAGTAAAACTCAAGTACAAGAAAAATGTTTCTTTATCATGAAATGACATGTAATTTGCAATGCAGTAGACAGATTTTCATTAGTTAGAGCTTTTTTGTTTAGAAAGTTATGTTAGAGCTACAGTGCTCAGAAACACTGTTTTGGAGCTTCTGAGAACACCAAAAGCTGTGCTAGTGCAACTAAGCAAATGAAGAGAATCCAAGGCCACAGAAGCTGAAAAGCTTCTTTCTCAGTGAGAGACGTTGCTCAAAGCAATTTGAAGAGTAAAACTCAAGTACAAGAAAAATGTTTCTTTATCATGAAATGACATGTAATTTGCAATGCAGTAGACAGATTTTCATTAGTTAGAGCTTTTTTGTTTAGAAAGTTATGTTAGAGCTACAGTGCTCAGAAACACTGTTTTGGAGCTTCTGAGAACATTAAAAGCTGTGCTAGAGCAACTAAGCAAATGAAGAGAATCCAAGGCCACAGAAGCTGAAAAGCTTCTTTCTCAGTGAGAGAACGTTGCTCAGAGCAATTTGAAGAGTAAAACTCAAGTACAAGAAAAATGTTTCTTTATCATGAAATGACATGTAATTTGCAATGCAGTAGACAGATTTTCATTAGTTAGAGCTTTTTTGTTTAGAAAGTTATGTTAGAGCTACAGTGCTCAGAAACACTGTTTTGGAGCTTCTGAGAACATTAAAAGCTGTGCTAGAGCAACTAAGCAAATGAAGAGAATCCAAGGCCACATAAGCTGAAAAGCTTCTTTCTCAGTGAGAGAACGTTGCTCAAAGCAATTTGAAGAGTAAAACTCAAGTACAAGAAAAATCTTTCTTTTTCATGAAATGACATGTAATTTGCAATGCAGAAGACAGATTTTCATTAGTTAGAGCTTTTTTGTTTAGAAAGTTATGTTAGAGCTACAGTGCTCAGAAACACTGTTTTGGAGCTTCTGAGAACACTGAAAGCTGTGCTAGTGCAACTAAGCAAATGAAGAGAATCCAAGGCCACAGAAGCTGAAAAGCTTCTTTCTCAGTGAGAGAACGTTGCTCAAAGCATATTGAAGAGTAAAACTCAAGTACAAGAAAAATGTTTCGTTATCATGAAATGACATATAATTTGCAATGCAGAAGAAAGATTTTCATTAGTTAGAGCTTTTTTGTTTAGAAAGTTATGTTAGAGCTACAGTGCTCAGAAACACTGTTTTAGAGCGTCTGAGAACACTAAAAGCTGTGCTAGTGCAACTAAGCAAATGAAGAAAATCCAAGGCCATAGAAGCTGAAAAGCTTCTTTCTCAGTGAGAGAACGTTGCTCAAAGCAATTTGAAGAGTAAAACTCAAGTACAAGAAAAATCTTTCTTTTTCATGAAATTACATGTAATTTGCAATGCAGAAAACAGATTTTCATTAGTTAGAGCTTTTTTGTTTAGAAAGTTATGTTAGAGCTAAAGTGCTCAGAAACACTGTTTTGGAGCTTCTGAGAACACTAAAAGCTGTGCTAGTGCAACTAAGCAAATGAAGAGAATCCAAGGCCACAGAAGCTGAAAAGCTTTTTTCTCAGTGAGAGAAAGTTCAAATTTGAAGCAATTTGAAGAGTAAAACTCAAGTACAAGAAAAATGATTCTTTATCATGAAATGACATATAATTTGCAATGCAGAAAACAGATTTTCATTAGTTAGAGCTTTTTTGTTTAGAAAGTTATGTTAGAGCTACAGTGCTCAGAAACACTGTTTTGGAGCTTCTGAGAACACTAAAAGCTGTGCTAGTGCAACTAAGCAAATGAAGAGAATCCAAGGCCACAGAAGCTGAAAAGCTTCTTTCTCAGTGAGAGAACGTTGCTCAAAGCAATTTGAAGAGTAAAACTCAAGTACAAGAAAAATGTTTCTTTATCATGAAATGACATGTAATTTGCAATGCAGTAGACAGATTTTCATTAGTTAGAGCTTTTTTGTTTAGAAAGTTATGTTAGAGCTACAGTGCTCAGAAACACTGTTTTAGAGCGTCTGAGAAAACCAAAAGCTGTGCTAGTGCAACTAAGCAAATGAAGAGAATCCAAGGCCACAGAAGCTGAAAAGCTTCTTTCTCAGTGAGAGAACGTTGCTCAAAGCAATTTGAAGAGTAAAACTCAAGTACAAGAAAAATGTTTCTTTTTCATGAAATGACATGTAATTTGCAATGCAGAAGACAGCTTTTCATTAGTTAGAGCTTTTTTGTTTAGAAAGTTATGTTAGAGCTACAGTGCTCAGAAACACTGTTTTGGAGCTTCTAAGGACACTAAAAGCTGTGCTAGTGCAACTAAACAAATGAAGAGAATCCAAGGCCACAGAAGCTGAAAAGCTTCTTTTTCAGTGACAGAAAGTTGCTCAAATCAATTTGAAGAGTAAAACTCAAGTACAAGAAAAATGATTCTTTATCATGAAATGACATATAATTTGCAATGCAGAAGACAGATTTTCATTAGTTAGAGCTTTTTTGTTTAGAAAGTTATGTTAGAGCTACAGTGCTCAGAAACACTGTTTTGGAGCTTCTGAGAACACTAAAAGCTGTGCTAGTGCAACTAAGCAAATGAAGAGAATCCAAGGCTACAGAAGCTGAAAAGCTTCTTTCTCAGTGAGAGAATGTTGCTCAAAGCAATTTGAAGAGTAAAACTCAAGTAATAAGAAAAATGTTTCTTTTTCATGAAATGACATGTAATTTGCAATGCAGAAGACAGCTTTTCATTAGTTAGAGCTTTTTTGTTTAGAAAGTTATGTTAGAGCTACAGTGCTCAGAAACACTGTTTTAGAGCTTCTTAGAACACTAAAAGCTGTGCTAAGTGCAAATAAGCAAATTAAGAAATCCAAGGCCACAGAAGCTGAAAAGCTTCTTTCTCAGTGAGAGAACGTTGCTCAAAGCAATTTGAAGAGTAAAACTCAAGTACAAGAAAAATCTTTCTTTTTCATGAAATGACATGTAATTTGCAAATGCAGAAGACAGATTTTCATTAGTTAGAGCTTTTTTGTTTAGAAAGTTATGTTAGAGCTACAGTGCTCAGAAACACTGTTTTGGAGCTTCTGAGAACACTAAAAGCTGTGCTAGTGCAACTAAGCAAATGAAGAGAATCCAAGGCCACAGAAGCTGAAAAGCTTCTTTCTCAGTGAGAGAACGTTGCTCAAAGCAATTTGAAGAGTAAAACTCAAGTACAAGAAAAATGTTTCTTTATCATGAAATGACATGTAATTTGCAATGCAGTAGACAGATTTTCATTAGTTAGAGCTTTTTTGTTTAGAAAGTTATGTTAGAGCTACAGTGCTCAGAAACACTGTTTTAGAGCGTCTGAGAACACTAAAAGCTGTGCTAGTGCAACTAAGCAAATGAAGAGAATCCAAGGCCACAGAAGCTGAAAAGCTTTTTTCTCAGTGAGAGAAAGTTCAAATTTGAAGCAATTTGAAGAGTAAAACTCAAGTACAAGAAAAATGATTCTTTATCATGAAATGACATATAATTTGCAATGCAGAAAACAGATTTTCATTAGTTAGAGCTTTTTTGTTTAGAAAGTTACGTTAGAGCTACAGTGCTCAGAAACACTGTTTTGGAGCTTCTGAGAACACTAAAAGCTGTGCTAGTGCAACTAAGCAAATGAAGAGAATCCAAGGCCACAGAAGCTGAAAAGCTTCTTTCTCAGTGAGAGAACGTTGCTCAAAGCAATTTGAAGAGTAAAACTCAAGTACAAGAAAAATGTTTCTTTATCATGAAATGACATGTAATTTGCAATGCAGTAGACAGATTTTCATTAGTTAGAGCTTTTTTGTTTAGAAAGTTATGTTAGAGCTACAGTGCTCAGAAACACTGTTTTAGAGCGTCTGAGAAAACCAAAAGCTGTGCTAGTGCAACTAAGCAAATGAAGAGAATCCAAGGCCACAGAAGCTGAAAAGCTTCTTTCTCAGTGAGAGAACGTTGCTCAAAGCAATTTGAAGAGTAAAACTCAAGTACAAGAAAAATGTTTCTTTTTCATGAAATGACATGTAATTTGCAATGCAGAAGACAGCTTTTCATTAGTTAGAGCTTTTTTGTTTAGAAAGTTATGTTAGAGCTACAGTGCTCAGAAACACTGTTTTGGAGCTTCTAAGGACACTAAAAGCTGTGCTAGTGCAACTAAACAAATGAAGAGAATCCAAGGCCACAGAAGCTGAAAAGCTTCTTTTTCAGTGACAGAAAGTTGCTCAAATCAATTTGAAGAGTAAAACTCAAGTACAAGAAAAATGATTCTTTATCATGAAATGACATATAATTTGCAATGCAGAAGACAGATTTTCATTAGTTAGAGCTTTTTTGTTTAGAAAGTTATGTTAGAGCTACAGTGCTCAGAAACACTGTTTTGGAGCTTCTGAGAACACTAAAAGCTGTGCTAGTGCAACTAAGCAAATGAAGAGAATCCAAGGCTACAGAAGCTGAAAAGCTTCTTTCTCAGTGAGAGAATGTTGCTCAAAGCAATTTGAAGAGTAAAACTCAAGTAATAAGAAAAATGTTTCTTTTTCATGAAATGACATGTAATTTGCAATGCAGAAGACAGCTTTTCATTAGTTAGAGCTTTTTTGTTTAGAAAGTTATGTTAGAGCTACAGTGCTCAGAAACACTGTTTTGGAGCTTCTGAGAACACTAAAAGCTGTGCTAGTGCAACTAAGCAAATGAAGAGAATCCAAGGCCACAGAAGCTGAAAAGCTTCTTTCTCAGTGAGAGAAAGTTCAAATTTGAAGCAATTTGAAGAGTAAAACTCAAGTACAAGAAAAATGATTCTTTATCATGAAATGACATATAATTTGCAATGCAGAAGAAAGATTTTCATTAGTTAGAGCTTTTTTGTTTAGAAAGTTATGTTAGAGCTACAGTGCTCAGAAACACTGTTTTAGAGCGTCTGAGAACACTAAAAGCTGTGCTAGTGCAACTAAGCAAATGAAGAAAATCCAAGGCCATAGAAGCTGAAAAGCTTCTTTCTCAGTGAGAGAACGTTGCTCAAAGCAATTTGAAGAGTAAAACTCAAGTACAAGAAAAATCTTTCCTTTTCATGAAATGACATGTAATTTGCAATGCAGAAGACAGATTTTCATTAGTTAGAGCTTTTTTGTTTAGAAAGTTATGTTAGAGCTACAGTGCTCAGAAACACTGTTTTGGAGCTTCTGAGAACACTAAAAGCTGTGCTAGTGCAACTAAGCAAATGAAGAGAATCCAAGGCCACAGAAGCTGAAAAGCTTCTTTCTCAGTGAGAGAACGTTGCTCAAAGCAATTTGAAGAGTAAAACTCAAGTACAAGAAAAAAGTTTCTTTATCATGAAATGACATGTAATTTGCAATGCAGTAGACAGATTTTCATTAGTTAGAGCTTTTTTGTTTAGAAAGTTATGTTAGAGCTACAGTGCTCAGAAACACTGTTTTAGAGCGTCTGAGAACACTAAAAGCTGTGCTAGTGCAACTAAGCAAATAAAGAAAATCCAAAGCCACAGAAGCTGAAAAGCTTCTTTCTCAGTGAGAGAACGTTGCTCAAAGCAATTTGAAGAGTAAAACTCAAGTACAAGAAAAATGTTTCTTTTTCATGAAATGACATGTAATTTGCAATGCAGAAGACAGATTTTCATTAGTTAGAGCTTTTTTGTTTAGAAAGTTATGTTAGAGCTACAGTGCTCAGAAACACTGTTTTGGAGCTTCTGAGAACACTAAAAGCTGTGCTAGTGCAACTAAGCAAATGAAGAAAATCCAAGGCCATAGAAGCTGAAAAGCTTCTTTCTCAGTGAGAGAACGTTGCTCAAAGCAATTTGAAGAGTAAAACTCAAGTACAAGAAAAATCTTTCTTTTTCATGAAATGACATGTAATTTGCAATGCAGAAGACAGATTTTCATTAGTTAGAGCTTTTTTGTTTAGAAAGTTATGTTAGAGCTACAGTGCTCAGAAACACTGTTTTGGAGCTTCTGAGAACACTAAAAGCTGTGCTAGTGCAACTAAGCAAATGAAGAGAATCCAAGGCCACAGAAGCTGAAAAGCTTCTTTCTCAGTGAGAGAAAGTTCAAATTTGAAGCAATTTGAAGAGTAAAACTCAAGTACAAGAAAAATGATTCTTTATCATGAAATGACATATAATTTGCAATGCAGAAGAAAGATTTTCAATAGTTAGAGCTTTTTTGTTTAGAAAGTTATGTTAGAGCTACAGTGCTCAGAAACACTGTTTTGGAGCTTCTGAGAACACTAAAAGCTGTGCTAGTGCAACTAAGCAAATGAAGAGAATCCAAGGCCACAGAAGCTGAAAACCTTCCTTCTCAGTGAGAGAACGTTGCTCAAAGCAATTTGAAGAGTAAAACTCAAGTACAAGAAAAATCTTTCTTTTTCATGAAATGACATGTAATTTGCAATGCAGAAGACAGATTTTCATTAGTTAGAGCTTTTTTGTTTAGAAAGTTATGTTAGAGATACAGTGCTCAGAAACACTGTTTTAGAGCATCTGAGAACACTAAAAGCTGTGCTAGTGCAAATAAGCAAATGAAGAGAATCCAAGGCCACAGAAGCTGAAAAGCTTCTTTCTCAGTGAGAGAATGTTGCTCAAAGCTATTTGAAGAGTAAAACTCAAGTACAAGAAAAATGTTTCTTTTTCATGAAATGACATGTAATTTGCAATGCAGAAAACAGATTTTCATTAGTTAGAGCTTTTTTGTTTAGAAAGTTATGTTAGAGCTAAAGTGCTCAGAAACACTGTTTTGGAGCTTCTGAGAACACTAAAAGCTGTGCTAGTGCAACTAAGCAAATGAAGAGAATCCAAGGCCACAGAAGCTGAAAAGCTTTTTTCTCAGTGAGAGAAAGTTCAAATTTGAAGCAATTTGAAGAGTAAAACTCAAGTACAAGAAAAATGATTCTTTATCATGAAATGACATATAATTTGCAATGCAGAAAACAGATTTTCATTAGTTAGAGCTTTTTTGTTTAGAAAGTTATGTTAGAGCTAAAGTGCTCAGAAACACTGTTTTGGAGCTTCTGAGAACACTAAAAGCTGTGCTAGTGCAACTAAGCAAATGAAGAGAATCCAAGGCCACAGAAGCTGAAAAGCTTCTTTCTCAGTGAGAGAACGTTGCTCAAAGCAATTTGAAGAGTAAAACTCAAGTACAAGAAAAATGTTTCTTTATCATGAAATGACATGTAATTTGCAATGCAGTAGACAGATTTTCATTAGTTAGAGCTTTTTTGTTTAGAAAGTTATGTTAGAGCTACAGTGCTCAGAAACACTGTTTTGGAGCTTCTGAGAACACTAAAAGCTGTGCTAGTGCAACTAAGCAAATGAAGAGAATCCAAGGCCACAGAAGCTGAAAATTTTCTTTCTCAGTGAGAGAACGTTGCTCAAAGCAATTTGAAGAGTAAAACTCAAGTACAAGAAAAATGTTTCTTTATCATGAAATGACATGTAATTTGCAATGCAGTAGACAGATTTCATTAGTTAGAGCTTTTTTGTTTAGAAAGTTATGTTAGAGCTACAGTGCTCAGAAACACTGTTTTGGAGCTTCTGAGAACACTAAAAGCTGTGCTAGTGCAACTAAGCAAATGAAGAAAATCCAAGGCCATAGAAGCTGAAAAGCTTCTTTCTCAGTGAGAGAACGTTGCTCAAAGCAATTTGAAGAGTAAAACTCAAGTACAAGAAAAATCTTTCTTTTTCATGAAATGACATGTAATTTGCAATGCAGAAGACAGATTTTCATTAGTTAGAGCTTTTTTGTTTAGAAAGTTATGTTAGAGCTACAGTGCTCAGAAACACTGTTTTTGAGCTTCTGAGAACACTAAAAGCTGTGCTAGTGCAACTAAGCAAATGAAGAGAATCCAAGGCCACAGAAGCTGAAAAGCTTCTTTCTCAGTGAGAGAACGTTGCTCAAAGCAATTTGAAGAGTAAAACTCAAGTACAAGAAAAATGTTTCTTTATCATGAAATGACATGTAATTTGCAATGCAGTAGACAGATTTTCATTAGTTAGAGCTTTTTTGTTTGGAAAATTATGTTAGAGCTACAGTGCTCAGAAACACTGTTTTAGAGCGTCTGAGAACACCAAAAGCTGTGCTAGTGCAACTAAGCAAATAAAGAAAATCCAAGGCCACAGAAGCTGAAAAGCTTCTTTCTCAGTGAGAGAACGTTGCTCAAAGCAATTTGAAGAGTAAAACTCAAGTACAAGAAAAATCTTTCTTTTTCATGAAATGACATGTAATTTGCAATGCAGCAGACAGATTTTCATTAGTTAGAGCTTTTTTGTTTAGAAAGTTATGTTAGAGCTACAGTGCTCAGAAACACTGTTTTGGAGCTTCTGAGAACACTAAAAGCTGTGCTAGTGCAACTAAGCAAATGAAGAGAATCCAAGGCCACAGAAGCTGAAAAGCTTCTTTCTCAGTGAGAGAACGTTGCTCAAAGCAATTTGAAGAGTAAAACTCAAGTACAAGAAAAATGTTTCTTTATCATGAAATGACATGTAATTTGCAATGCAGTAGACAGATTTTCATTAGTTAGAGCTTTTTTGTTTAGAAAGTTATGTTAGAGCTACAGTGCTCAGAAACACTGTTTTAGAGCGTCTGAGAACATCAAAAGCTGTGCTAGTGCAACTAAGCAAATGAAGAAAATCCAAGGCCACAGAAGCTGAAAAGCTTCTTTCTCAGTGAGAGAACGTTGCTCAAAGCAATTTGAAGAGTAAAACTCAAGTACAAGAAAAATCTTTCTTTTTCATGAAATGACATGTAATTTGCAATGCAGAAGACAGATTTTCATTAGTTAGAGCTTTTTTGTTTAGAAAGTTATGTTAGAGCTACAGTGCTCAGAAACACTGTTTTGGAGCTTCTGAGAACACTAAAAGCTGTGCTAGTGCAACTAAGCAAATGAAGAAAATCCAAGGCCACAGAAGCTGAAAAGCTTCTTTCTCAGTGAGAGAACGTTGCTCAAAGCAATTTGAAGAGTAAAACTCAAGTACAAGAAAAATGTTTCTTTATCATGAAATGACATGTAATTTGCAATGCAGTAGACAGATTTTCATTAGTTAGAGCTTTTTTGTTTAGAAAGTTATGTTAGAGCTACAGTGCTCAGAAACACTGTTTTGGAGCTTCTGAGAACACTAAAAGCTGTGCTAGTGCAACTAAGCAAATGAAGAAAATCCAAGGCCATAGAAGCTGAAAAGCTTCTTTCTCAGTGAGAGAACGTTGCTCAAAGCAATTTGAAGAGTAAAACTCAAGTACAAGAAAAATCTTTCTTTTTCATGAAATGACATGTAATTTGCAATGCAGAAGACAGATTTGCATTAGTTAGAGCTTTTTTGTTTAGAAAGTTATGTTAGAGCTACAGTGCTCAGAAACACTGTTTTGGAGCTTCTGAGAACACTAAAAGCTGTGCTAGTGCAACTAAGCAAATGAAGAGAATCCAAGGCCACAGAAGCTGAAAAGCTTCTTTCTCAGTGAGAGAACGTTGCTCAAAGCAATTTGAAGAGTAAAACTCAAGTACAAGAAAAATCTTTCTTTTTCATGAAATGACATGTAATTTGCAATGCAGAAGACAGATTTTCATTAGTTAGAGCTTTTTTGTTTAGAAAGTTATGTTAGAGCTACAGTGCTCAGAAACACTGTTTTGGAGCTTCTGAGAACACCAAAAGCTGTGCTAGTGCAACTAAGCAAATGAAGAGAATCCAAGGCCACAGAAGCTGAAAAGCTTCTTTCTCAGTGAGAGAACGTTGCTCAAAGCAATTTGAAGAGTAAAACTCAAGTACAAGAAAAATGTTTCTTTATCATGAAATGACATGTAATTTGCAATGCAGTAGACAGATTTTCATTAGTTAGAGCTTTTTTGTTTAGAAAGTTATGTTAGAGCTAAAGTGCTCAGAAACACTGTTTTGGAGCTTCTGAGAACATTAAAAGCTGTGCTAGAGCAACTAAGCAAATGAAGAGAATCCAAGGCCACAGAAGCTGAAAAGCTTCTTTCTCAGTGAGAGAACGTTGCTCAGAGAAATTTGAAGAGTAAAACTCAAGTACAAGAAAAATGTTTCTTTATCATGAAATGACATGTAATTTGCAATGCAGTAGACAGATTTTCATTAGTTAGAGCTTTTTTGTTTAGAAAGTTATGTTAGAGCTACAGTGCTCAGAAACACTGTTTTGGAGCTTCTGAGAACATTAAAAGCTGTGCTAGAGCAACTAAGCAAATGAAGAGAATCCAAGGCCACAGAAGCTGAAAAGCTTCTTTCTCAGTGAGAGAACGTTGCTCAAAGCAATTTGAAGAGTAAAACTCAAGTACAAGAAAAATCTTTCTTTTTCATGAAATGACATGTAATTTGCAATGCAGAAGACAGATTTTCATTAGTTAGAGCTTTTTTGTTTAGAAAGTTATGTTAGAGCTACAGTGCTCAGAAACACTGTTTTGGAGCTTCTGAGAACACTGAAAGCTGTGCTAGTGCAACTAAGCAAATGAAGAGAATCCAAGGCCACAGAAGCTGAAAAGCTTCTTTCTCAGTGAGAGAACGTTGCTCAAAGCATATTGAAGAGTAAAACTCAAGTACAAGAAAAATGTTTCGTTATCATGAAATGACATATAATTTGCAATGCAGAAGAAAGATTTTCATTAGTTAGAGCTTTTTTGTTTAGAAAGTTATGTTAGAGCTACAGTGCTCAGAAACACTGTTTTGGAGCTTCTGAGAACACTAAAAGCTGTGCTAGTGCAACTAAGCAAATGAAGAGAATCCAAGGCCACAGAAGCTGAAAAGCTTCTTTCTCAGTGAGAGAACGTTGCTCAAAGCATATTGAAGAGTAAAACTCAAGTACAAGAAAAATGTTTCTTTATTATGAAATGACACGTAATTTGCAATGCAGTAGACAGATTTTCATTAGTTAGAGCTTTTTTGTTTAGAAAGTTATGTTAGAGCTAAAGTGCTCAGAAACACTGTTTTGGAGCTTCTGAGAACACTAAAAGCTGTGCTAGTGCCACTAAGCAAATGAAGAGAATCCAAGGCCACAGAAGCTGAAAAGCTTCTTTCTCAGTGAGAGAAAGTTCAAATTTGAAGCAATTTGAAGAGTAAAACTCAAGTACAAGAAAAATGATTCTTTATCATGAAATGACATATAATTTGCAATGCAGAAGAAAGATTTTCATTAGTTAGAGCTTTTTTGTTTAGAAAGTTATGTTAGAGCTACAGTGCTCAGAAACACTGTTTTAGAGCGTCTGAGAACACTAAAAGCTGTGCTAGTGCAACTAAGCAAATGAAGAAAATCCAAGGCCATAGAAGCTGAAAAGCTTCTTTCTCAGTGAGAGAACGTTGCTCAAAGCAATTTGAAGAGTAAAACTCAAGTACAAGAAAAATCTTTCTTTTTCATGAAATGACGTAATTTGCAATGCAGAAGACAGATTTTCATTAGTTAGAGCTTTTTTGTTTAGAAAGTTATGTTAGAGCTACAGTGCTCAGAAACACTGTTTTGGAGCTTCTGAGAACACTAAAAGCTGTGCTAGTGCAACTAAGCAAATGAAGAGAATCCAAGGCCACAGAAGCTGAAAAGCTTCTTTCTCAGTGAGAGAACGTTGCTCAAAGCAATTTGAAGAGTAAAACTCAAGTACAAGAAAAATGTTTCTTTATCATGAAATGACATGTAATTTGCAATGCAGTAGACAGATTTTCATTAGTTAGAGCTTTTTTGTTTTGAAAGTTATGTTAGAGCTACAGTGCTCAGAAACACTGTTTTGGAGCTTCTGAGAACACTGAAAGCTGTGCTAGTGCAACTAAGCAAATGAAGAAAATCCAAGGCCACAGAAGCTGAAAAGCTTCTTTCTCAGTGAGAGAACGTTGCTCAAAGCAATTTGAAGAGTAAAACTCAAGTACAAGAAAAATGTTTCTTTATCATGAAATGACATGTAATTTGCAATGCAGTAGACAGATTTTCATTAGTTAGAGCTTTTTTGTTTAGAAAGTTATGTTAGAGCTACAGTGCTCAGAAACACTGTTTTGGAGCTTCTGAGAACACCAAAAGCTGTGCTAGTGCAACTAAGCAAATGAAGAAAATCCAAGGCCACAGAAGCTGAAAAGCTTCTTTCTCAGTGAGAGAACGTTGCTCAAAGCAATTTGAAGAGTAAAACTCAAGTACAAGAAAAATCTTTCTTTTTCATGAAATGACATGTAATTTGCAATGCAGAAGACAGATTTTCATTAGTTAGAGCTTTTTTGTTTAGAAAGTTATGTTAGAGCTACAGTGCTCAGAAACACTGTTTTTGAGCTTCTGAGAACACTAAAAGCTTTGCTAGTGCAACTAAGCAAATGAAGAGAATCCAAGGCCACAGAAGCTGAAAAGCTTCTTTCTCAGTGAGAGAACGTTGCTCAAAGCAATTTGAAGAGTAAAACTCAAGTACAAGAAAAATGTTTCTTTATCATGAAATGACATGTAATTTGCAATGCAGTAGACAGATTTTCATTAGTTAGAGCTTTTTTGTTTAGAAAGTTATGTTAGAGCTACAGTGCTCAGAAACACTGTTTTGGAGCTTCTGAGAACACCAAAAGCTGTGCTAGTGCAACTAAGCAAATGAAGAGAATCCAAGGCCACAGAAGCTGAAAAGCTTCTTTCTCAGTGAGAGAATGTTGCTCAAAGCTATTTGAAGAGTAAAACTCAAGTACAAGAAAAATGTTTCTTTTTCATGAAATGACATGTAATTTGCAATGCAGAAAACAGATTTTCATTAGTTAGAGCTTTTTTGTTTAGAAAGTTATGTTAGAGCTAAAGTGCTCAGAAACACTGTTTTGGAGCTTCTGAGAACACTAAAAGCTGTGCTAGTGCAACTAAGCAAATGAAGAGAATCCAAGGCCACAGAAGCTGAAAAGCTTCTTTCTCAGTGAGAGAAAGTTCAAATTTGAAGCAATTTGAAGAGTAAAACTCAAGTACAAGAAAAATGATTCTTTATCATGAAATGACATATAATTTGCAATGCAGAAAACAGATTTTCATTAGTTAGAGCTTTTTTGTTTAGAAAGTTATGTTAGAGCTAAAGTGCTCAGAAACACTGTTTTGGAGCTTCTGAGAACACTAAAAGCTGTGCTAGTGCAACTAAGCAAATGAAGAGAATCCAAGGCCACAGAAGCTGAAAAGCTTCTTTCTCAGTGAGAGAACGTTGCTCAAAGCAATTTGAAGAGTAAAACTCAAGTACAAGAAAAATGTTTCTTTATCATGAAATGACATGTAATTTGCAATGCAGTAGACAGATTTTCATTAGTTAGAGCTTTTTTGTTTAGAAAGTTATGTTAGAGCTACAGTGCTCAAAAACACTGTTTTAGAGCGTCTGAGAAAACCAAAAGCTGTGCTAGTGCAACTAAGCAAATGAAGAAAATCCAAGGCCACAGAAGCTGAAAAGCTTCTTTCTCAGTGAGAGAACGTTGCTCAAAGCAATTTGAAGAGTAAAACTCAAGTACAAGAAAAATCTTTCTTTTTCATGAAATGACATGTAATTTGCAATGCAGAAGACAGATTTTCATTAGTTAGAGCTGTTTTGTTTAGAAAGTTATGTTAGAGCTAAAGTGCTCAGAAACACTGTTTTGGAGCTTCTGAGAACACTAAAAGCTGTGCTAGTGCAACTAAGCAAATGAAGAGAATCCAAGGCCACAGAAGCTGAAAAGCTTCTTTCTCAGTGAGAGAACGTTGCTCAAAGCAATTTGAAGAGTAAAACTCAAGTACAAGAAAAATGTTTCTTTTTCATGAAATGACATGTAATTTGCAATGCAGAAGACAGCTTTTCATTAGTTAGAGCTTTTTTGTTTAGAAAGTTATGTTAGAGCTACAGTGCTCAGAAACACTGTTTTGGAGCTTCTAAGAACACTAAAAGCTGTGCTAGTGCAACTAAACAAATGAAGAGAATCCAAGGCCACAGAAGCTGAAAAGCTTCTTTTTCAGTGACAGAAAGTTGCTCAAATCAATTTGAAGAGTAAAACTCAAGTACAAGAAAAATGATTCTTTATCATGAAATGACATATAATTTGCAATGCAGAAGACAGATTTTCATTAGTTAGAGCTTTTTTGTTTAGAAAGTTATGTTAGAGCTACAGTGCTCAGAAACACTGTTTTGGAGCTTCTGAGAACACTAAAAGCTGTGCTAGTGCAACTAAGCAAATGAAGAGAATCCAAGGCTACAGAAGCTGAAAAGCTTCTTTCTCAGTGAGAGAATGTTGCTCAAAGCAATTTGAAGAGTAAAACTCAAGTACAAGAAAAATGTTTCTTTTTCATGAAATGACATGTAATTTGCAATGCAGTAGACAGATTTTCATTAGTTAGAGCTTTTTTGTTTAGAAAGTTATGTTAGAGCTACAGTGCTCAGAAACACTGTTTTAGAGCGTCTGAGAACACCAAAAGCTGTGCTAGTGCAACTAAGCAAATGAAGAAAATCCAAGGCCACAGAAGCTGAAAAGCTTCTTTCTCAGTGAGAGAACGTTGCTCAAAGCAATTTGAAGAGTAAAACTCAAGTACAAGAAAAATCTTTCTTTTTCATGAAATGACATGTAATTTGCAATGCAGAAGACAGATTTTCATTAGTTAGAGCTTTTTTGTTTAGAAAGTTATGTTAGAGCTACAGTGCTCAGAAACACTGTTTTGGAGCTTCTGAGAACACTAAAAGCTGTGCTAGTGCAACTAAGCAAATGAAGAGAATCCAAGGCCACAGAAGCTGAAAAGCTTCTTTCTCAGTGAGAGAACGTTGCTCAAAGCAATTTGAAGAGTAAAACTCAAGTACAAGAAAAATGTTTCTTTATCATGAAATGACATGTAATTTGCAATGCAGTAGACAGATTTTCATTAGTTAGAGCTTTTTTGTTTAGAAAGTTATGTTAGAGCTACAGTGCTCAGAAACACTGTTTTGGAGCTTCTGAGAACACTAAAAGCTGTGCTAGTGCAACTAAGCAAATGAAGAAAATCCAAGGCCATAGAAGCTGAAAAGCTTCTTTCTCAGTGAGAGAACGTTGCTCAAAGCAATTTGAAGAGTAAAACTCAAGTACAAGAAAAATCTTTCTTTTTCATGAAATGACATGTAATTTGCAATGCAGAAGACAGATTTTCATTAGTTAGAGCTTTTTTGTTTAGAAAGTTATGTTAGAGCTACAGTGCTCAGAAACACTGTTTTGGAGCTTCTGAGAACACTAAAAGCTGTGCTAGTGCAACTAAGCAAATGAAGAGAATCCAAGGCCACAGAAGCTGAAAAGCTTCTTTCTCAGTAAGAGAAAGTTCAAATTTGAAGCAATTTGAAGAGTAAAACTCAAGTACAAGAAAAATGATTCTTTATCATGAAATGACATATAATTTGCAATGCAGAAGAAAGATTTTCATTAGTTAGAGCTTTTTTGTTTAGAAAGTTATGTTAGAGCTACAGTGCTCAGAAACACTGTTTTGGAGCTTCTGAGAACACTAAAAGCTGTGCTAGTGCAACTAAGCAAATGAAGAGAATCCAAGGCCACAGAAGCTGAAAAGCTTCTTTCTCAGTGAGAGAACGTTGCTCAAAGCAATTTGAAGAGTAAAACTCAAGTACAAGAAAAATCTTTCTTTTTCATGAAATGACATGTAATTTGCAATGCAGAAGACAGATTTTCATTAGTTAGAGCTTTTTTGTTTAGAAAGTTATGTTAGAGCTACAGTGCTCAGAAACACTTTTTTTGAGCTTCTGAGAACACTAAAAGCTGTGCTAGTGCAACTAAGCAAATGAAGAGAATCCAAGGCCACAGAAGCTGAAAAGCTTCTTTCTCAGTGAGAGAACGTTGCTCAAAGCAATTTGAAGAGTAAAACTCAAGTACAAGAAAAATGTTTCTTTATCATGAAATGACATGTAATTTGCAATGCAGTAGACAGATTTTCATTAGTTAGAGCTTTTTTGTTTGGAAAGTTATGTTAGAGCTACAGTGCTCAGAAACACTGTTTTAGAGCGTCTGAGAACACCAAAAGCTGTGCTAGTGCAACTAAGCAAATAAAGAAAATCCAAGGCCACAGAAGCTGAAAAGCTTCTTTCTCAGTGAGAGAACGTTGCTCAAAGCAATTTGAAGAGTAAAACTCAAGTACAAGAAAAATCTTTCTTTTTCATGAAATGACATGTAATTTGCAATGCAGAAGACAGATTTTCATTAGTTAGAGCTTTTTTGTTTAGAAAGTTATGTTAGAGCTACAGTGCTCAGAAACACTGTTTTTGAGCTTCTGAGAACACTAAAAGCTGTGCTAGTGCAACTAAGCAAATGAAGAGAATCCAAGGCCACAGAAGCTGAAAAGCTGCTTTCTCAGTGAGAGAACGTTGCTCAAAGCAATTTGAAGAGTAAAACTCAAGTACAAGAAAAATGTTTCTTTATCATGAAATGACATGTAATTTGCAATGCAGTAGACAGATTTTCATTAGTTAGAGCTTTTTTGTTTAGAAAGTTATGTTAGAGCTACAGTGCTCAGAAACACTATTTTAGAGCGTCTGAGAACACCAAAAGCTGTGCTAGTGCAACTAAGCAAATGAAGAAAATCCAAGGCCACAGAAGCTGAAAAGCTTCTTTCTCAGTGAGAGAACGTTGCTCAAAGCAATTTGAAGAGTAAAACTCAAGTACAAGAAAAATCTTTCTTTTTCATGAAATGACATGTAATTTGCAAATGCAGAAGACAGATTTTCATTAGTTAGAGCTTTTTTGTTTAGAAAGTTATGTTAGAGCTACAGTGCTCAGAAACACTGTTTTGGAGCTTCTGAGAACACTAAAAGCTGTGCTAGTGCAACTAAGCAAATGAAGAAAATCCAAGGCCACAGAAGCTGAAAAGCTTCTTTCTCAGTGAGAGAACGTTGCTCAAAGCAATTTGAAGAGTAAAACTCAAGTACAAGAAAAATGTTTCTTTATCATGAAATGACATGTAATTTGCAATGCAGTAGACAGATTTTCATTAGTTAGAGCTTTTTTGTTTAGAAAGTTATGTTAGAGCTACAGTGCTCAGAAACAGTGTTTTGGAGCTTCTGAGAACACTAAAAGCTGTGCTAGTGCAACTAAGCAAATGAAGAAAATCCAAGGCCACAGAAGCTGAAAAGCTTCTTTCTCAGTGAGAGAACGTTGCTCAAAGCAATTTGAAGAGTAAAACTCAAGTACAAGAAAAATGTTTCTTTATCATGAAATGACATGTAATTTGCAATGCAGTAGACAGATTTTCATTAGTTAGAGCTTTTTTGTTTAGAAAGTTATGTTAGAGCTACAGTGCTCAGAAACACTGTTTTGGAGCTTCTGAGAACACCAAAAGCTGTGCTAGTGCAACTAAGCAAATGAAGAGAATCCAAGGCCACAGAAGCTGAAAAGCTTCTTTCTCAGTGAGAGACGTTGCTCAAAGCAATTTGAAGAGTAAAACTCAAGTACAAGAAAAATGTTTCTTTTTCATGAAATGACATGTAATTTGCAATGCAGAAAACAGATTTTCATTAGTTAGAGCTTTTTTGTTTAGAAAGTTATGTTAGAGCTAAAGTGCTCAGAAACACTGTTTTGGAGCTTCTGAGAACACTAAAAGCTGTGCTAGTGCAACTAAGCAAATGAAGAGAATCCAAGGCCACAGAAGCTGAAAAGCTTCTTTCTCAGTGAGAGAAAGTTCAAATTTGAAGCAATTTGAAGAGTAAAACTCAAGTACAAGAAAAATGATTCTTTATCATGAAATGACATATAATTTGCAATGCAGAAAACAGATTTTCATTAGTTAGAGCTTTTTTGTTTAGAAAGTTATGTTAGAGCTAAAGTGCTCAGAAACACTGTTTTGGAGCTTCTGAGAACACTAAAAGCTGTGCTAGTGCAACTAAGCAAATGAAGAGAATCCAAGGCCACAGAAGCTGAAAAGCTTCTTTCTCAGTGAGAGAACGTTGCTCAAAGCAATTTGAAGAGTAAAACTCAAGTACAAGAAAAATGTTTCTTTATCATGAAATGACATGTAATTTGCAATGCAGTAGACAGATTTTCATTAGTTAGAGCTTTTTTGTTTAGAAAGTTATGTTAGAGCTACAGTGCTCAGAAACACTGTTTTAGAGCGTCTGAGAAAACCAAAAGCTGTGCTAGTGCAACTAAGCAAATGAAGAAAATCCAAGGCCACAGAAGCTGAAAAGCTTCTTTCTCAGTGAGAGAACGTTGCTCAAAGCAATTTGAAGAGTAAAACTCAAGTACAAGAAAAATCTTTCTTTTTCATGAAATGACATGTAATTTGCAATGCAGAAGACAGATTTTCATTAGTTAGAGCTGTTTTGTTTAGAAAGTTATGTTAGAGCTAAAGTGCTCAGAAACACTGTTTTGGAGCTTCTGAGAACACTAAAAGCTGTGCTAGTGCAACTAAGCAAATGAAGAGAATCCAAGGCCACAGAAGCTGAAAAGCTTCTTTCTCAGTGAGAGAACGTTGCTCAAAGCAATTTGAAGAGTAAAACTCAAGTACAAGAAAAATGTTTCTTTTTCATGAAATGACATGTAATTTGCAATGCAGAAGACAGCTTTTCATTAGTTAGAGCTTTTTTGTTTAGAAAGTTATGTTAGAGCTACAGTGCTCAGAAACACTGTTTTGGAGCTTCTAAGAACACTAAAAGCTGTGCTAGTGCAACTAAACAAATGAAGAGAATCCAAGGCCACAGAAGCTGAAAAGCTTCTTTTTCAGTGACAGAAAGTTGCTCAAATCAATTTGAAGAGTAAAACTCAAGTACAAGAAAAATGATTCTTTATCATGAAATGACATATAATTTGCAATGCAGAAGACAGATTTTCATTAGTTAGAGCTTTTTTGTTTAGAAAGTTATGTTAGAGCTACAGTGCTCAGAAACACTGTTTTGGAGCTTCTGAGAACACTAAAAGCTGTGCTAGTGCAACTAAGCAAATGAAGAGAATCCAAGGCTACAGAAGCTGAAAAGCTTCTTTCTCAGTGAGAGAATGTTGCTCAAAGCAATTTGAAGAGTAAAACTCAAGTACAAGAAAAATGTTTCTTTTTCATGAAATGACATGTAATTTGCAATGCAGTAGACAGATTTTCATTAGTTAGAGCTTTTTTGTTTAGAAAGTTATGTTAGAGCTACAGTGCTCAGAAACACTGTTTTAGAGCGTCTGAGAACACCAAAAGCTGTGCTAGTGCAACTAAGCAAATGAAGAAAATCCAAGGCCACAGAAGCTGAAAAGCTTCTTTCTCAGTGAGAGAACGTTGCTCAAAGCAATTTGAAGATTAAAACTCAAGTACAAGAAAAATCTTTCTTTTTCATGAAATGACATGTAATTTGCAATGCAGAAGACAGATTTTCATTAGTTAGAGCTTTTTTGTTTAGAAAGTTATGTTAGAGCTACAGTGCTCAGAAACACTGTTTTGGAGCTTCTGAGAACACTAAAAGCTGTGCTAGTGCAACTAAGCAAATGAAGAGAATCCAAGGCCACAGAAGCTGAAAAGCTTCTTTCTCAGTAAGAGAAAGTTCAAATTTGAAGCAATTTGAAGAGTAAAACTCAAGTACAAGAAAAATGATTCTTTATCATGAAATGACATATAATTTGCAATGCAGAAGAAAGATTTTCATTAGTTAGAGCTTTTTTGTTTAGAAAGTTATGTTAGAGCTACAGTGCTCAGAAACACTGTTTTGGAGCTTCTGAGAACACTAAAAGCTGTGCTAGTGCAACTAAGCAAATGAAGAGAATCCAAGGCCACAGAAGCTGAAAACCTTCCTTCTCAGTGAGAGAACGTTGCTCAAAGCAATTTGAAGAGTAAAACTCAAGTACAAGAAAAATCTTTCTTTTTCATGAAATGACATGTAATTTGCAATGCAGAAGACAGATTTTCATTAGTTAGAGCTTTTTTGTTTAGAAAGTTATGTTAGAGCTACAGTGCTCAGAAACACTGTTTTGGAGCTTCTGAGAACACTAAAAGCTGTGCTAGTGCAACTAAGCAAATGAAGAGAATCCAAGGCCACAGAAGCTGAAAAGCTTCTTTCTCAGTGAGAGAACGTTGCTCAAAGCAATTTGAAGAGTAAAACTCAAGTACAAGAAAAATCTTTCTTTTTCATGAAATGACATGTAATTTGCAATGCAGAAGACAGATTTTCATTAGTTAGAGCTTTTTTGTTTAGAAAGTTATGTTAGAGCTACAGTGCTCAGAAACACTTTTTTTGAGCTTCTGAGAACACTAAAAGCTGTGATAGTGCAACTAAGCAAATGAAGAGAATCCAAGGCCACAGAAGCTGAAAAGCTTCTTTCTCAGTGAGAGAACGTTGCTCAAAGCAATTTGAAGAGTAAAACTCAAGTACAAGAAAAATGTTTCTTTATCATGAAATGACATGTAATTTGCAATGCAGTAGACAGATTTTCATTAGTTAGAGCTTTTTTGTTTGGAAAGTTATGTTAGAGCTACAGTGCTCAGAAACACTGTTTTAGAGCGTCTGAGAACACCAAAAGCTGTGCTAGTGCAACTAAGCAAATAAAGAAAATCCAAGGCCACAGAAGCTGAAAAGCTTCTTTCTCAGTGAGAGAACGTTGCTCAAAGCAATTTGAAGAGTAAAACTCAAGTACAAGAAAAATCTTTCTTTTTCATGAAATGACATGTAATTTGCAAATGCAGAAGACAGATTTTCATTAGTTAGAGCTTTTTTGTTTAGAAAGTTATGTTAGAGCTACAGTGCTCAGAAACACTGTTTTGGAGCTTCTGAGAACACTAAAAGCTGTGCTAGTGCAACTAAGCAAATGAAGAAAATCCAAGGCCACAGAAGCTGAAAAGCTTCTTTCTCAGTGAGAGAACGTTGCTCAAAGCAATTTGAAGAGTAAAACTCAAGTACAAGAAAAATGTTTCTTTATCATGAAATGACATGTAATTTGCAATGCAGTAGACAGATTTTCATTAGTTAGAGCTTTTTTGTTTAGAAAGTTATGTTAGAGCTACAGTGCTCAGAAACAGTGTTTTGGAGCTTCTGAGAACACTAAAAGCTGTGCTAGTGCAACTAAGCAAATGAAGAAAATCCAAGGCCACAGAAGCTGAAAAGCTTCTTTCTCAGTGAGAGAACGTTGCTCAAAGCAATTTGAAGAGTAAAACTCAAGTACAAGAAAAATGTTTCTTTATCATGAAATGACATGTAATTTGCAATGCAGTAGACAGATTTTCATTAGTTAGAGCTTTTTTGTTTAGAAAGTTATGTTAGAGCTACAGTGCTCAGAAACACTGTTTTGGAGCTTCTGAGAACACCAAAAGCTGTGCTAGTGCAACTAAGCAAATGAAGAGAATCCAAGGCCACAGAAGCTGAAAAGCTTCTTTCTCAGTGAGAGACGTTGCTCAAAGCAATTTGAAGAGTAAAACTCAAGTACAAGAAAAATGTTTCTTTATCATGAAATGACATGTAATTTGCAATGCAGTAGACAGATTTTCATTAGTTAGAGCTTTTTTGTTTAGAAAGTTATGTTAGAGCTACAGTGCTCAGAAACACTGTTTTGGAGCTTCTGAGAACATTAAAAGCTGTGCTAGAGCAACTAAGCAAATGAAGAGAATCCAAGGCCACAGAAGCTGAAAAGCTTCTTTCTCAGTGAGAGAACGTTGCTCAGAGCAATTTGAAGAGTAAAACTCAAGTACAAGAAAAATGTTTCTTTATCATGAAATGACATGTAATTTGCAATGCAGTAGACAGATTTTCATTAGTTAGAGCTTTTTTGTTTAGAAAGTTATGTTAGAGCTACAGTGCTCAGAAACACTGTTTTGGAGCTTCTGAGAACATTAAAAGCTGTGCTAGAGCAACTAAGCAAATGAAGAGAATCCAAGGCCACATAAGCTGAAAAGCTTCTTTCTCAGTGAGAGAACGTTGCTCAAAGCAATTTGAAGAGTAAAACTCAAGTACAAGAAAAATCTTTCTTTTTCATGAAATGACATGTAATTTGCAATGCAGAAGACAGATTTTCATTAGTTAGAGCTTTTTTGTTTAGAAAGTTATGTTAGAGCTACAGTGCTCAGAAACACTGTTTTGGAGCTTCTGAGAACACTGAAAGCTGTGCTAGTGCAACTAAGCAAATGAAGAGAATCCAAGGCCACAGAAGCTGAAAAGCTTCTTTCTCAGTGAGAGAACGTTGCTCAAAGCATATTGAAGAGTAAAACTCAAGTACAAGAAAAATGTTTCGTTATCATGAAATGACATATAATTTGCAATGCAGAAGAAAGATTTTCATTAGTTAGAGCTTTTTTGTTTAGAAAGTTATGTTAGAGCTACAGTGCTCAGAAACACTGTTTTAGAGCGTCTGAGAACACTAAAAGCTGTGCTAGTGCAACTAAGCAAATGAAGAAAATCCAAGGCCATAGAAGCTGAAAAGCTTCTTTCTCAGTGAGAGAACGTTGCTCAAAGCAATTTGAAGAGTAAAACTCAAGTACAAGAAAAATCTTTCTTTTTCATGAAATGACGTAATTTGCAATGCAGAAGACAGATTTTCATTAGTTAGAGCTTTTTTGTTTAGAAAGTTATGTTAGAGCTACAGTGCTCAGAAACACTGTTTTGGAGCTTCTGAGAACACTAAAAGCTGTGCTAGTGCAACTAAGCAAATGAAGAGAATCCAAGGCCACAGAAGCTGAAAAGCTTCTTTCTCAGTGAGAGAACGTTGCTCAAAGCAATTTGAAGAGTAAAACTCAAGTACAAGAAAAATGTTTCTTTATCATGAAATGACATGTAATTTGCAATGCAGTAGACAGATTTTCATTAGTTAGAGCTTTTTTGTTTAGAAAGTTATGTTAGAGCTACAGTGCTCAGAAACACTGTTTTGGAGCTTCTGAGAACACCAAAAGCTGTGCTAGTGCAACTAAGCAAATGAAGAGAATCCAAGGCCACAGAAGCTGAAAAGCTTCTTTCTCAGTGAGAGAATGTTGCTCAAAGCTATTTGAAGAGTAAAACTCAAGTACAAGAAAAATGTTTCTTTTTCATGAAATGACATGTAATTTGCAATGCAGAAAACAGATTTTCATTAGTTAGAGCTTTTTTGTTTAGAAAGTTATGTTAGAGCTAAAGTGCTCAGAAACACTGTTTTGGAGCTTCTGAGAACACTAAAAGCTGTGCTAGTGCAACTAAGCAAATGAAGAGAATCCAAGGCCACAGAAGCTGAAAAGCTTCTTTCTCAGTGAGAGAAAGTTCAAATTTGAAGCAATTTGAAGAGTAAAACTCAAGTACAAGAAAAATGATTCTTTATCATGAAATGACATATAATTTGCAATGCAGAAAACAGATTTTCATTAGTTAGAGCTTTTTTGTTTAGAAAGTTATGTTAGAGCTAAAGTGCTCAGAAACACTGTTTTGGAGCTTCTGAGAACACTAAAAGCTGTGCTAGTGCAACTAAGCAAATGAAGAGAATCCAAGGCCACAGAAGCTGAAAAGCTTCTTTCTCAGTGAGAGAACGTTGCTCAAAGCAATTTGAAGAGTAAAACTCAAGTACAAGAAAAATGTTTCTTTATCATGAAATGACATGTAATTTGCAATGCAGTAGACAGATTTTCATTAGTTAGAGCTTTTTTGTTTAGAAAGTTATGTTAGAGCTACAGTGCTCAGAAACACTGTTTTGGAGCTTCTGAGAACACTAAAAGCTGTGCTAGTGCAACTAAGCAAATGAAGAAAATCCAAGGCCATAGAAGCTGAAAAGCTTCTTTCTCAGTGAGAGAACGTTGCTCAAAGCAATTTGAAGAGTAAAACTCAAGTACAAGAAAAATCTTTCTTTTTCATGAAATGACATGTAATTTGCAATGCAGAAGACAGATTTTCATTAGTTAGAGCTTTTTTGTTTAGAAAGTTATGTTAGAGCTACAGTGCTCAGAAACACTGTTTTGGAGCTTCTGAGAACACTAAAAGCTGTGCTAGTGCAACTAAGCAAATGAAGAGAATCCAAGGCCACAGAAGCTGAAAAGCTTCTTTCTCAGTAAGAGAAAGTTCAAATTTGAAGCAATTTGAAGAGTAAAACTCAAGTACAAGAAAAATGATTCTTTATCATGAAATGACATATAATTTGCAATGCAGAAGAAAGATTTTCATTAGTTAGAGCTTTTTTGTTTAGAAAGTTATGTTAGAGCTACAGTGCTCAGAAACACTGTTTTGGAGCTTCTGAGAACACTAAAAGCTGTGCTAGTGCAACTAAGCAAATGAAGAGAATCCAAGGCCACAGAAGCTGAAAACCTTCCTTCTCAGTGAGAGAACGTTGCTCAAAGCAATTTGAAGAGTAAAACTCAAGTACAAGAAAAATCTTTCTTTTTCATGAAATGACATGTAATTTGCAATGCAGAAGACAGATTTTCATTAGTTAGAGCTTTTTTGTTTAGAAAGTTATGTTAGAGCTACAGTGCTCAGAAACACTGTTTTGGAGCTTCTGAGAACACTAAAAGCTGTGCTAGTGCAACTAAGCAAATGAAGAGAATCCAAGGCCACAGAAGCTGAAAAGCTTCTTTCTCAGTGAGAGAACGTTGCTCAAAGCAATTTGAAGAGTAAAACTCAAGTACAAGAAAAATCTTTCTTTTTCATGAAATGACATGTAATTTGCAATGCAGAAGACAGATTTTCATTAGTTAGAGCTTTTTTGTTTAGAAAGTTATGTTAGAGCTACAGTGCTCAGAAACACTTTTTTTGAGCTTCTGAGAACACTAAAAGCTGTGCTAGTGCAACTAAGCAAATGAAGAGAATCCAAGGCCACAGAAGCTGAAAAGCTTCTTTCTCAGTGAGAGAACGTTGCTCAAAGCAATTTGAAGAGTAAAACTCAAGTACAAGAAAAATGTTTCTTTATCATGAAATGACATGTAATTTGCAATGCAGTAGACAGATTTTCATTAGTTAGAGCTTTTTTGTTTGGAAAGTTATGTTAGAGCTACAGTGCTCAGAAACACTGTTTTAGAGCGTCTGAGAACACCAAAAGCTGTGCTAGTGCAACTAAGCAAATAAAGAAAATCCAAGGCCACAGAAGCTGAAAAGCTTCTTTCTCAGTGAGAGAACGTTGCTCAAAGCAATTTGAAGAGTAAAACTCAAGTACAAGAAAAATCTTTCTTTTTCATGAAATGACATGTAATTTGCAATGCAGAAGACAGATTTTCATTAGTTAGAGCTTTTTTGTTTAGAAAGTTATGTTAGAGCTACAGTGCTCAGAAACACTGTTTTTGAGCTTCTGAGAACACTAAAAGCTGTGCTAGTGCAACTAAGCAAATGAAGAGAATCCAAGGCCACAGAAGCTGAAAAGCTGCTTTCTCAGTGAGAGAACGTTGCTCAAAGCAATTTGAAGAGTAAAACTCAAGTACAAGAAAAATGTTTCTTTATCATGAAATGACATGTAATTTGCAATGCAGTAGACAGATTTTCATTAGTTAGAGCTTTTTTGTTTAGAAAGTTATGTTAGAGCTACAGTGCTCAGAAACACTGTTTTGGAGCTTCTGAGAACACTAAAAGCTGTGCTAGTGCAACTAAGCAAATGAAGAAAATCCAAGGCCATAGAAGCTGAAAAGCTTCTTTCTCAGTGAGAGAACGTTGCTCAAAGCAATTTGAAGAGTAAAACTCAAGTACAAGAAAAATCTTTCTTTTTCATGAAATGACATGTAATTTGCAATGCAGAAGACAGATTTTCATTAGTTAGAGCTTTTTTGTTTAGAAAGTTATGTTAGAGCTACAGTGCTCAGAAACACTGTTTTGGAGCTTCTGAGAACACTAAAAGCTGTGCTAGTGCAACTAAGCAAATGAAGAGAATCCAAGGCCACAGAAGCTGAAAAGCTTCTTTCTCAGTAAGAGAAAGTTCAAATTTGAAGCAATTTGAAGAGTAAAACTCAAGTACAAGAAAAATGATTCTTTATCATGAAATGACATATAATTTGCAATGCAGAAGAAAGATTTTCATTAGTTAGAGCTTTTTTGTTTAGAAAGTTATGTTAGAGCTACAGTGCTCAGAAACACTGTTTTGGAGCTTCTGAGAACACTAAAAGCTGTGCTAGTGCAACTAAGCAAATGAAGAGAATCCAAGGCCACAGAAGCTGAAAACCTTCCTTCTCAGTGAGAGAACGTTGCTCAAAGCAATTTGAAGAGTAAAACTCAAGTACAAGAAAAATCTTTCTTTTTCATGAAATGACATGTAATTTGCAATGCAGAAGACAGATTTTCATTAGTTAGAGCTTTTTTGTTTAGAAAGTTATGTTAGAGCTACAGTGCTCAGAAACACTGTTTTGGAGCTTCTGAGAACACTAAAAGCTGTGCTAGTGCAACTAAGCAAATGAAGAGAATCCAAGGCCACAGAAGCTGAAAAGCTTCTTTCTCAGTGAGAGAACGTTGCTCAAAGCAATTTGAAGAGTAAAACTCAAGTACAAGAAAAATCTTTCTTTTTCATGAAATGACATGTAATTTGCAATGCAGAAGACAGATTTTCATTAGTTAGAGCTTTTTTGTTTAGAAAGTTATGTTAGAGCTACAGTGCTCAGAAACACTTTTTTTGAGCTTCTGAGAACACTAAAAGCTGTGCTAGTGCAACTAAGCAAATGAAGAGAATCCAAGGCCACAGAAGCTGAAAAGCTTCTTTCTCAGTGAGAGAACGTTGCTCAAAGCAATTTGAAGAGTAAAACTCAAGTACAAGAAAAATGTTTCTTTATCATGAAATGACATGTAATTTGCAATGCAGTAGACAGATTTTCATTAGTTAGAGCTTTTTTGTTTGGAAAGTTATGTTAGAGCTACAGTGCTCAGAAACACTGTTTTAGAGCGTCTGAGAACACCAAAAGCTGTGCTAGTGCAACTAAGCAAATAAAGAAAATCCAAGGCCACAGAAGCTGAAAAGCTTCTTTCTCAGTGAGAGAACGTTGCTCAAAGCAATTTGAAGAGTAAAACTCAAGTACAAGAAAAATCTTTCTTTTTCATGAAATGACATGTAATTTGCAATGCAGAAGACAGATTTTCATTAGTTAGAGCTTTTTTGTTTAGAAAGTTATGTTAGAGCTACAGTGCTCAGAAACACTGTTTTTGAGCTTCTGAGAACACTAAAAGCTGTGCTAGTGCAACTAAGCAAATGAAGAGAATCCAAGGCCACAGAAGCTGAAAAGCTGCTTTCTCAGTGAGAGAACGTTGCTCAAAGCAATTTGAAGAGTAAAACTCAAGTACAAGAAAAATGTTTCTTTATCATGAAATGACATGTAATTTGCAATGCAGTAGACAGATTTTCATTAGTTAGAGCTTTTTTGTTTAGAAAGTTATGTTAGAGCTACAGTGCTCAGAAACACTATTTTAGAGCGTCTGAGAACACCAAAAGCTGTGCTAGTGCAACTAAGCAAATGAAGAAAATCCAAGGCCACAGAAGCTGAAAAGCTTCTTTCTCAGTGAGAGAACGTTGCTCAAAGCAATTTGAAGAGTAAAACTCAAGTACAAGAAAAATCTTTCTTTTTCATGAAATGACATGTAATTTGCAAATGCAGAAGACAGATTTTCATTAGTTAGAGCTTTTTTGTTTAGAAAGTTATGTTAGAGCTACAGTGCTCAGAAACACTGTTTTGGAGCTTCTGAGAACACTAAAAGCTGTGCTAGTGCAACTAAGCAAATGAAGAAAATCCAAGGCCACAGAAGCTGAAAAGCTTCTTTCTCAGTGAGAGAACGTTGCTCAAAGCAATTTGAAGAGTAAAACTCAAGTACAAGAAAAATGTTTCTTTATCATGAAATGACATGTAATTTGCAATGCAGTAGACAGATTTTCATTAGTTAGAGCTTTTTTGTTTAGAAAGTTATGTTAGAGCTACAGTGCTCAGAAACACTGTTTTGGAGCTTCTGAGAACACCAAAAGCTGTGCTAGTGCAACTAAGCAAATGAAGAGAATCCAAGGCCACAGAAGCTGAAAAGCTTCTTTCTCAGTGAGAGACGTTGCTCAAAGCAATTTGAAGAGTAAAACTCAAGTACAAGAAAAATGTTTCTTTATCATGAAATGACATGTAATTTGCAATGCAGTAGACAGATTTTCATTAGTTAGAGCTTTTTTGTTTAGAAAGTTATGTTAGAGCTACAGTGCTCAGAAACACTGTTTTGGAGCTTCTGAGAACATTAAAAGCTGTGCTAGAGCAACTAAGCAAATGAAGAGAATCCAAGGCCACAGAAGCTGAAAAGCTTCTTTCTCAGTGAGAGAACGTTGCTCAGAGCAATTTGAAGAGTAAAACTCAAGTACAAGAAAAATGTTTCTTTATCATGAAATGACATGTAATTTGCAATGCAGTAGACAGATTTTCATTAGTTAGAGCTTTTTTGTTTAGAAAGTTATGTTAGAGCTACAGTGCTCAGAAACACTGTTTTGGAGCTTCTGAGAACATTAAAAGCTGTGCTAGAGCAACTAAGCAAATGAAGAGAATCCAAGGCCACATAAGCTGAAAAGCTTCTTTCTCAGTGAGAGAACGTTGCTCAAAGCAATTTGAAGAGTAAAACTCAAGTACAAGAAAAATCTTTCTTTTTCATGAAATGACATGTAATTTGCAATGCAGAAGACAGATTTTCATTAGTTAGAGCTTTTTTGTTTAGAAAGTTATGTTAGAGCTACAGTGCTCAGAAACACTGTTTTGGAGCTTCTGAGAACACTGAAAGCTGTGCTAGTGCAACTAAGCAAATGAAGAGAATCCAAGGCCACAGAAGCTGAAAAGCTTCTTTCTCAGTGAGAGAACGTTGCTCAAAGCATATTGAAGAGTAAAACTCAAGTACAAGAAAAATGTTTCGTTATCATGAAATGACATATAATTTGCAATGCAGAAGAAAGATTTTCATTAGTTAGAGCTTTTTTGTTTAGAAAGTTATGTTAGAGCTACAGTGCTCAGAAACACTGTTTTAGAGCGTCTGAGAACACTAAAAGCTGTGCTAGTGCAACTAAGCAAATGAAGAAAATCCAAGGCCATAGAAGCTGAAAAGCTTCTTTCTCAGTGAGAGAACGTTGCTCAAAGCAATTTGAAGAGTAAAACTCAAGTACAAGAAAAATCTTTCTTTTTCATGAAATGACGTAATTTGCAATGCAGAAGACAGATTTTCATTAGTTAGAGCTTTTTTGTTTAGAAAGTTATGTTAGAGCTACAGTGCTCAGAAACACTGTTTTGGAGCTTCTGAGAACACTAAAAGCTGTGCTAGTGCAACTAAGCAAATGAAGAGAATCCAAGGCCACAGAAGCTGAAAAGCTTCTTTCTCAGTGAGAGAACGTTGCTCAAAGCAATTTGAAGAGTAAAACTCAAGTACAAGAAAAATGTTTCTTTATCATGAAATGACATGTAATTTGCAATGCAGTAGACAGATTTTCATTAGTTAGAGCTTTTTTGTTTAGAAAGTTATGTTAGAGCTACAGTGCTCAGAAACACTGTTTTGGAGCTTCTGAGAACACCAAAAGCTGTGCTAGTGCAACTAAGCAAATGAAGAGAATCCAAGGCCACAGAAGCTGAAAAGCTTCTTTCTCAGTGAGAGAATGTTGCTCAAAGCTATTTGAAGAGTAAAACTCAAGTACAAGAAAAATGTTTCTTTTTCATGAAATGACATGTAATTTGCAATGCAGAAAACAGATTTTCATTAGTTAGAGCTTTTTTGTTTAGAAAGTTATGTTAGAGCTAAAGTGCTCAGAAACACTGTTTTGGAGCTTCTGAGAACACTAAAAGCTGTGCTAGTGCAACTAAGCAAATGAAGAGAATCCAAGGCCACAGAAGCTGAAAAGCTTCTTTCTCAGTGAGAGAAAGTTCAAATTTGAAGCAATTTGAAGAGTAAAACTCAAGTACAAGAAAAATGATTCTTTATCATGAAATGACATATAATTTGCAATGCAGAAAACAGATTTTCATTAGTTAGAGCTTTTTTGTTTAGAAAGTTATGTTAGAGCTAAAGTGCTCAGAAACACTGTTTTGGAGCTTCTGAGAACACTAAAAGCTGTGCTAGTGCAACTAAGCAAATGAAGAGAATCCAAGGCCACAGAAGCTGAAAAGCTTCTTTCTCAGTGAGAGAACGTTGCTCAAAGCAATTTGAAGAGTAAAACTCAAGTACAAGAAAAATGTTTCTTTATCATGAAATGACATGTAATTTGCAATGCAGTAGACAGATTTTCATTAGTTAGAGCTTTTTTGTTTAGAAAGTTATGTTAGAGCTACAGTGCTCAGAAACACTGTTTTGGAGCTTCTGAGAACACTAAAAGCTGTGCTAGTGCAACTAAGCAAATGAAGAAAATCCAAGGCCATAGAAGCTGAAAAGCTTCTTTCTCAGTGAGAGAACGTTGCTCAAAGCAATTTGAAGAGTAAAACTCAAGTACAAGAAAAATCTTTCTTTTTCATGAAATGACATGTAATTTGCAATGCAGAAGACAGATTTTCATTAGTTAGAGCTTTTTTGTTTAGAAAGTTATGTTAGAGCTACAGTGCTCAGAAACACTGTTTTGGAGCTTCTGAGAACACTAAAAGCTGTGCTAGTGCAACTAAGCAAATGAAGAGAATCCAAGGCCACAGAAGCTGAAAAGCTTCTTTCTCAGTAAGAGAAAGTTCAAATTTGAAGCAATTTGAAGAGTAAAACTCAAGTACAAGAAAAATGATTCTTTATCATGAAATGACATATAATTTGCAATGCAGAAGAAAGATTTTCATTAGTTAGAGCTTTTTTGTTTAGAAAGTTATGTTAGAGCTACAGTGCTCAGAAACACTGTTTTGGAGCTTCTGAGAACACTAAAAGCTGTGCTAGTGCAACTAAGCAAATGAAGAGAATCCAAGGCCACAGAAGCTGAAAACCTTCCTTCTCAGTGAGAGAACGTTGCTCAAAGCAATTTGAAGAGTAAAACTCAAGTACAAGAAAAATCTTTCTTTTTCATGAAATGACATGTAATTTGCAATGCAGAAGACAGATTTTCATTAGTTAGAGCTTTTTTGTTTAGAAAGTTATGTTAGAGCTACAGTGCTCAGAAACACTGTTTTGGAGCTTCTGAGAACACTAAAAGCTGTGCTAGTGCAACTAAGCAAATGAAGAGAATCCAAGGCCACAGAAGCTGAAAAGCTTCTTTCTCAGTGAGAGAACGTTGCTCAAAGCAATTTGAAGAGTAAAACTCAAGTACAAGAAAAATCTTTCTTTTTCATGAAATGACATGTAATTTGCAATGCAGAAGACAGATTTTCATTAGTTAGAGCTTTTTTGTTTAGAAAGTTATGTTAGAGCTACAGTGCTCAGAAACACTTTTTTTGAGCTTCTGAGAACACTAAAAGCTGTGCTAGTGCAACTAAGCAAATGAAGAGAATCCAAGGCCACAGAAGCTGAAAAGCTTCTTTCTCAGTGAGAGAACGTTGCTCAAAGCAATTTGAAGAGTAAAACTCAAGTACAAGAAAAATGTTTCTTTATCATGAAATGACATGTAATTTGCAATGCAGTAGACAGATTTTCATTAGTTAGAGCTTTTTTGTTTGGAAAGTTATGTTAGAGCTACAGTGCTCAGAAACACTGTTTTAGAGCGTCTGAGAACACCAAAAGCTGTGCTAGTGCAACTAAGCAAATAAAGAAAATCCAAGGCCACAGAAGCTGAAAAGCTTCTTTCTCAGTGAGAGAACGTTGCTCAAAGCAATTTGAAGAGTAAAACTCAAGTACAAGAAAAATCTTTCTTTTTCATGAAATGACATGTAATTTGCAATGCAGAAGACAGATTTTCATTAGTTAGAGCTTTTTTGTTTAGAAAGTTATGTTAGAGCTACAGTGCTCAGAAACACTGTTTTTGAGCTTCTGAGAACACTAAAAGCTGTGCTAGTGCAACTAAGCAAATGAAGAGAATCCAAGGCCACAGAAGCTGAAAAGCTGCTTTCTCAGTGAGAGAACGTTGCTCAAAGCAATTTGAAGAGTAAAACTCAAGTACAAGAAAAATGTTTCTTTATCATGAAATGACATGTAATTTGCAATGCAGTAGACAGATTTTCATTAGTTAGAGCTTTTTTGTTTAGAAAGTTATGTTAGAGCTACAGTGCTCAGAAACACTATTTTAGAGCGTCTGAGAACACCAAAAGCTGTGCTAGTGCAACTAAGCAAATGAAGAAAATCCAAGGCCACAGAAGCTGAAAAGCTTCTTTCTCAGTGAGAGAACGTTGCTCAAAGCAATTTGAAGAGTAAAACTCAAGTACAAGAAAAATCTTTCTTTTTCATGAAATGACATGTAATTTGCAAATGCAGAAGACAGATTTTCATTAGTTAGAGCTTTTTTGTTTAGAAAGTTATGTTAGAGCTACAGTGCTCAGAAACACTGTTTTGGAGCTTCTGAGAACACTAAAAGCTGTGCTAGTGCAACTAAGCAAATGAAGAAAATCCAAGGCCATAGAAGCTGAAAAGCTTCTTTCTCAGTGAGAGAACGTTGCTCAAAGCAATTTGAAGAGTAAAACTCAAGTACAAGAAAAATCTTTCTTTTTCATGAAATGACATGTAATTTGCAATGCAGAAGACAGATTTTCATTAGTTAGAGCTTTTTTGTTTAGAAAGTTATGTTAGAGCTACAGTGCTCAGAAACACTGTTTTGGAGCTTCTGAGAACACTAAAAGCTGTGCTAGTGCAACTAAGCAAATGAAGAGAATCCAAGGCCACAGAAGCTGAAAAGCTTCTTTCTCAGTAAGAGAAAGTTCAAATTTGAAGCAATTTGAAGAGTAAAACTCAAGTACAAGAAAAATGATTCTTTATCATGAAATGACATATAATTTGCAATGCAGAAGAAAGATTTTCATTAGTTAGAGCTTTTTTGTTTAGAAAGTTATGTTAGAGCTACAGTGCTCAGAAACACTGTTTTGGAGCTTCTGAGAACACTAAAAGCTGTGCTAGTGCAACTAAGCAAATGAAGAGAATCCAAGGCCACAGAAGCTGAAAACCTTCCTTCTCAGTGAGAGAACGTTGCTCAAAGCAATTTGAAGAGTAAAACTCAAGTACAAGAAAAATCTTTCTTTTTCATGAAATGACATGTAATTTGCAATGCAGAAGACAGATTTTCATTAGTTAGAGCTTTTTTGTTTAGAAAGTTATGTTAGAGCTACAGTGCTCAGAAACACTGTTTTGGAGCTTCTGAGAACACTAAAAGCTGTGCTAGTGCAACTAAGCAAATGAAGAGAATCCAAGGCCACAGAAGCTGAAAAGCTTCTTTCTCAGTGAGAGAACGTTGCTCAAAGCAATTTGAAGAGTAAAACTCAAGTACAAGAAAAATCTTTCTTTTTCATGAAATGACATGTAATTTGCAATGCAGAAGACAGATTTTCATTAGTTAGAGCTTTTTTGTTTAGAAAGTTATGTTAGAGCTACAGTGCTCAGAAACACTTTTTTTGAGCTTCTGAGAACACTAAAAGCTGTGCTAGTGCAACTAAGCAAATGAAGAGAATCCAAGGCCACAGAAGCTGAAAAGCTTCTTTCTCAGTGAGAGAACGTTGCTCAAAGCAATTTGAAGAGTAAAACTCAAGTACAAGAAAAATGTTTCTTTATCATGAAATGACATGTAATTTGCAATGCAGTAGACAGATTTTCATTAGTTAGAGCTTTTTTGTTTGGAAAGTTATGTTAGAGCTACAGTGCTCAGAAACACTGTTTTAGAGCGTCTGAGAACACCAAAAGCTGTGCTAGTGCAACTAAGCAAATAAAGAAAATCCAAGGCCACAGAAGCTGAAAAGCTTCTTTCTCAGTGAGAGAACGTTGCTCAAAGCAATTTGAAGAGTAAAACTCAAGTACAAGAAAAATCTTTCTTTTTCATGAAATGACATGTAATTTGCAATGCAGAAGACAGATTTTCATTAGTTAGAGCTTTTTTGTTTAGAAAGTTATGTTAGAGCTACAGTGCTCAGAAACACTGTTTTTGAGCTTCTGAGAACACTAAAAGCTGTGCTAGTGCAACTAAGCAAATGAAGAGAATCCAAGGCCACAGAAGCTGAAAAGCTGCTTTCTCAGTGAGAGAACGTTGCTCAAAGCAATTTGAAGAGTAAAACTCAAGTACAAGAAAAATGTTTCTTTATCATGAAATGACATGTAATTTGCAATGCAGTAGACAGATTTTCATTAGTTAGAGCTTTTTTGTTTAGAAAGTTATGTTAGAGCTACAGTGCTCAGAAACACTATTTTAGAGCGTCTGAGAACACCAAAAGCTGTGCTAGTGCAACTAAGCAAATGAAGAAAATCCAAGGCCACAGAAGCTGAAAAGCTTCTTTCTCAGTGAGAGAACGTTGCTCAAAGCAATTTGAAGAGTAAAACTCAAGTACAAGAAAAATCTTTCTTTTTCATGAAATGACATGTAATTTGCAAATGCAGAAGACAGATTTTCATTAGTTAGAGCTTTTTTGTTTAGAAAGTTATGTTAGAGCTACAGTGCTCAGAAACACTGTTTTGGAGCTTCTGAGAACACTAAAAGCTGTGCTAGTGCAACTAAGCAAATGAAGAAAATCCAAGGCCACAGAAGCTGAAAAGCTTCTTTCTCAGTGAGAGAACGTTGCTCAAAGCAATTTGAAGAGTAAAACTCAAGTACAAGAAAAATGTTTCTTTATCATGAAATGACATGTAATTTGCAATGCAGTAGACAGATTTTCATTAGTTAGAGCTTTTTTGTTTAGAAAGTTATGTTAGAGCTACAGTGCTCAGAAACAGTGTTTTGGAGCTTCTGAGAACACTAAAAGCTGTGCTAGTGCAACTAAGCAAATGAAGAAAATCCAAGGCCACAGAAGCTGAAAAGCTTCTTTCTCAGTGAGAGAACGTTGCTCAAAGCAATTTGAAGAGTAAAACTCAAGTGCAAGAAAAATGTTTCTTTATCATGAAATGACATGTAATTTGCAATGCAGTAGACAGATTTTCATTAGTTAGAGCTTTTTTGTTTAGAAAGTTATGTTAGAGCTACAGTGCTCAGAAACACTGTTTTGGAGCTTCTGAGAACACCAAAAGCTGTGCTAGTGCAACTAAGCAAATGAAGAGAATCCAAGGCCACAGAAGCTGAAAAGCTTCTTTCTCAGTGAGAGACGTTGCTCAAAGCAATTTGAAGAGTAAAACTCAAGTACAAGAAAAATGTTTCTTTATCATGAAATGACATGTAATTTGCAATGCAGTAGACAGATTTTCATTAGTTAGAGCTTTTTTGTTTAGAAAGTTATGTTAGAGCTACAGTGCTCAGAAACACTGTTTTGGAGCTTCTGAGAACATTAAAAGCTGTGCTAGAGCAACTAAGCAAATGAAGAGAATCCAAGGCCACAGAAGCTGAAAAGCTTCTTTCTCAGTGAGAGAACGTTGCTCAAAGCAATTTGAAGAGTAAAACTCAAGTACAAGAAAAATCTTTCTTTTTCATGAAATGACATGTAATTTGCAATGCAGAAGACAGATTTTCATTAGTTAGAGCTTTTTTGTTTAGAAAGTTATGTTAGAGCTACAGTGCTCAGAAACACTGTTTTTGAGCTTCTGAGAACACTAAAAGCTGTGCTAGTGCAACTAAGCAAATGAAGAGAATCCAAGGCCACAGAAGCTGAAAAGCTGCTTTCTCAGTGAGAGAACGTTGCTCAAAGCAATTTGAAGAGTAAAACTCAAGTACAAGAAAAATGTTTCTTTATCATGAAATGACATGTAATTTGCAATGCAGTAGACAGATTTTCATTAGTTAGAGCTTTTTTGTTTAGAAAGTTATGTTAGAGCTACAGTGCTCAGAAACACTATTTTAGAGCGTCTGAGAACACCAAAAGCTGTGCTAGTGCAACTAAGCAAATGAAGAAAATCCAAGGCCACAGAAGCTGAAAAGCTTCTTTCTCAGTGAGAGAACGTTGCTCAAAGCAATTTGAAGAGTAAAACTCAAGTACAAGAAAAATCTTTCTTTTTCATGAAATGACATGTAATTTGCAAATGCAGAAGACAGATTTTCATTAGTTAGAGCTTTTTTGTTTAGAAAGTTATGTTAGAGCTACAGTGCTCAGAAACACTGTTTTGGAGCTTCTGAGAACACTAAAAGCTGTGCTAGTGCAACTAAGCAAATGAAGAAAATCCAAGGCCACAGAAGCTGAAAAGCTTCTTTCTCAGTGAGAGAACGTTGCTCAAAGCAATTTGAAGAGTAAAACTCAAGTACAAGAAAAATGTTTCTTTATCATGAAATGACATGTAATTTGCAATGCAGTAGACAGATTTTCATTAGTTAGAGCTTTTTTGTTTAGAAAGTTATGTTAGAGCTACAGTGCTCAGAAACAGTGTTTTGGAGCTTCTGAGAACACTAAAAGCTGTGCTAGTGCAACTAAGCAAATGAAGAAAATCCAAGGCCACAGAAGCTGAAAAGCTTCTTTCTCAGTGAGAGAACGTTGCTCAAAGCAATTTGAAGAGTAAAACTCAAGTACAAGAAAAATGTTTCTTTATCATGAAATGACATGTAATTTGCAATGCAGTAGACAGATTTTCATTAGTTAGAGCTTTTTTGTTTAGAAAGTTATGTTAGAGCTACAGTGCTCAGAAACACTGTTTTGGAGCTTCTGAGAACACCAAAAGCTGTGCTAGTGCAACTAAGCAAATGAAGAGAATCCAAGGCCACAGAAGCTGAAAAGCTTCTTTCTCAGTGAGAGACGTTGCTCAAAGCAATTTGAAGAGTAAAACTCAAGTACAAGAAAAATGTTTCTTTATCATGAAATGACATGTAATTTGCAATGCAGTAGACAGATTTTCATTAGTTAGAGCTTTTTTGTTTAGAAAGTTATGTTAGAGCTACAGTGCTCAGAAACACTGTTTTGGAGCTTCTGAGAACATTAAAAGCTGTGCTAGAGCAACTAAGCAAATGAAGAGAATCCAAGGCCACAGAAGCTGAAAAGCTTCTTTCTCAGTGAGAGAACGTTGCTCAGAGCAATTTGAAGAGTAAAACTCAAGTACAAGAAAAATGTTTCTTTATCATGAAATGACATGTAATTTGCAATGCAGTAGACAGATTTTCATTAGTTAGAGCTTTTTTGTTTAGAAAGTTATGTTAGAGCTACAGTGCTCAGAAACACTGTTTTGGAGCTTCTGAGAACATTAAAAGCTGTGCTAGAGCAACTAAGCAAATGAAGAGAATCCAAGGCCACATAAGCTGAAAAGCTTCTTTCTCAGTGAGAGAACGTTGCTCAAAGCAATTTGAAGAGTAAAACTCAAGTACAAGAAAAATCTTTCTTTTTCATGAAATGACATGTAATTTGCAATGCAGAAGACAGATTTTCATTAGTTAGAGCTTTTTTGTTTAGAAAGTTATGTTAGAGCTAAAGTGCTCAGAAACACTGTTTTGGAGCTTCTGAGAACACTAAAAGCTGTGCTAGTGCAACTAAGCAAATGAAGAGAATCCAAGGCCACAGAAGCTGAAAAGCTTCTTTCTCAGTGAGAGAAAGTTCAAATTTGAAGCAATTTGAAGAGTAAAACTCAAGTACAAGAAAAATGATTCTTTATCATGAAATGACATATAATTTGCAATGCAGAAAACAGATTTTCATTAGTTAGAGCTTTTTTGTTTAGAAAGTTATGTTAGAGCTAAAGTGCTCAGAAACACTGTTTTGGAGCTTCTGAGAACACTAAAAGCTGTGCTAGTGCAACTAAGCAAATGAAGAGAATCCAAGGCCACAGAAGCTGAAAAGCTTCTTTCTCAGTGAGAGAACGTTGCTCAAAGCAATTTGAAGAGTAAAACTCAAGTACAAGAAAAATGTTTCTTTATCATGAAATGACATGTAATTTGCAATGCAGTAGACAGATTTTCATTAGTTAGAGCTTTTTTGTTTAGAAAGTTATGTTAGAGCTACAGTGCTCAGAAACACTGTTTTGGAGCTTCTGAGAACACTAAAAGCTGTGCTAGTGCAACTAAGCAAATGAAGAAAATCCAAGGCCATAGAAGCTGAAAAGCTTCTTTCTCAGTGAGAGAACGTTGCTCAAAGCAATTTGAAGAGTAAAACTCAAGTACAAGAAAAATCTTTCTTTTTCATGAAATGACATGTAATTTGCAATGCAGAAGACAGATTTTCATTAGTTAGAGCTTTTTTGTTTAGAAAGTTATGTTAGAGCTACAGTGCTCAGAAACACTGTTTTGGAGCTTCTGAGAACACTAAAAGCTGTGCTAGTGCAACTAAGCAAATGAAGAGAATCCAAGGCCACAGAAGCTGAAAAGCTTCTTTCTCAGTAAGAGAAAGTTCAAATTTGAAGCAATTTGAAGAGTAAAACTCAAGTACAAGAAAAATGATTCTTTATCATGAAATGACATATAATTTGCAATGCAGAAGAAAGATTTTCATTAGTTAGAGCTTTTTTGTTTAGAAAGTTATGTTAGAGCTACAGTGCTCAGAAACACTGTTTTGGAGCTTCTGAGAACACTAAAAGCTGTGCTAGTGCAACTAAGCAAATGAAGAGAATCCAAGGCCACAGAAGCTGAAAACCTTCCTTCTCAGTGAGAGAACGTTGCTCAAAGCAATTTGAAGAGTAAAACTCAAGTACAAGAAAAATCTTTCTTTTTCATGAAATGACATGTAATTTGCAATGCAGAAGACAGATTTTCATTAGTTAGAGCTTTTTTGTTTAGAAAGTTATGTTAGAGCTACAGTGCTCAGAAACACTGTTTTGGAGCTTCTGAGAACACTAAAAGCTGTGCTAGTGCAACTAAGCAAATGAAGAGAATCCAAGGCCACAGAAGCTGAAAAGCTTCTTTCTCAGTGAGAGAACGTTGCTCAAAGCAATTTGAAGAGTAAAACTCAAGTACAAGAAAAATCTTTCTTTTTCATGAAATGACATGTAATTTGCAATGCAGAAGACAGATTTTCATTAGTTAGAGCTTTTTTGTTTAGAAAGTTATGTTAGAGCTACAGTGCTCAGAAACACTTTTTTTGAGCTTCTGAGAACACTAAAAGCTGTGCTAGTGCAACTAAGCAAATGAAGAGAATCCAAGGCCACAGAAGCTGAAAAGCTTCTTTCTCAGTGAGAGAACGTTGCTCAAAGCAATTTGAAGAGTAAAACTCAAGTACAAGAAAAATGTTTCTTTATCATGAAATGACATGTAATTTGCAATGCAGTAGACAGATTTTCATTAGTTAGAGCTTTTTTGTTTGGAAAGTTATGTTAGAGCTACAGTGCTCAGAAACACTGTTTTAGAGCGTCTGAGAACACCAAAAGCTGTGCTAGTGCAACTAAGCAAATAAAGAAAATCCAAGGCCACAGAAGCTGAAAAGCTTCTTTCTCAGTGAGAGAACGTTGCTCAAAGCAATTTGAAGAGTAAAACTCAAGTACAAGAAAAATCTTTCTTTTTCATGAAATGACATGTAATTTGCAATGCAGAAGACAGATTTTCATTAGTTAGAGCTTTTTTGTTTAGAAAGTTATGTTAGAGCTACAGTGCTCAGAAACACTGTTTTTGAGCTTCTGAGAACACTAAAAGCTGTGCTAGTGCAACTAAGCAAATGAAGAGAATCCAAGGCCACAGAAGCTGAAAAGCTGCTTTCTCAGTGAGAGAACGTTGCTCAAAGCAATTTGAAGAGTAAAACTCAAGTACAAGAAAAATGTTTCTTTATCATGAAATGACATGTAATTTGCAATGCAGTAGACAGATTTTCATTAGTTAGAGCTTTTTTGTTTAGAAAGTTATGTTAGAGCTACAGTGCTCAGAAACACTATTTTAGAGCGTCTGAGAACACCAAAAGCTGTGCTAGTGCAACTAAGCAAATGAAGAAAATCCAAGGCCACAGAAGCTGAAAAGCTTCTTTCTCAGTGAGAGAACGTTGCTCAAAGCAATTTGAAGAGTAAAACTCAAGTACAAGAAAAATCTTTCTTTTTCATGAAATGACATGTAATTTGCAAATGCAGAAGACAGATTTTCATTAGTTAGAGCTTTTTTGTTTAGAAAGTTATGTTAGAGCTACAGTGCTCAGAAACACTGTTTTGGAGCTTCTGAGAACACTAAAAGCTGTGCTAGTGCAACTAAGCAAATGAAGAAAATCCAAGGCCACAGAAGCTGAAAAGCTTCTTTCTCAGTGAGAGAACGTTGCTCAAAGCAATTTGAAGAGTAAAACTCAAGTACAAGAAAAATGTTTCTTTATCATGAAATGACATGTAATTTGCAATGCAGTAGACAGATTTTCATTAGTTAGAGCTTTTTTGTTTAGAAAGTTATGTTAGAGCTACAGTGCTCAGAAACAGTGTTTTGGAGCTTCTGAGAACACTAAAAGCTGTGCTAGTGCAACTAAGCAAATGAAGAAAATCCAAGGCCACAGAAGCTGAAAAGCTTCTTTCTCAGTGAGAGAACGTTGCTCAAAGCAATTTGAAGAGTAAAACTCAAGTACAAGAAAAATGTTTCTTTATCATGAAATGACATGTAATTTGCAATGCAGTAGACAGATTTTCATTAGTTAGAGCTTTTTTGTTTAGAAAGTTATGTTAGAGCTACAGTGCTCAGAAACACTGTTTTGGAGCTTCTGAGAACACCAAAAGCTGTGCTAGTGCAACTAAGCAAATGAAGAGAATCCAAGGCCACAGAAGCTGAAAAGCTTCTTTCTCAGTGAGAGACGTTGCTCAAAGCAATTTGAAGAGTAAAACTCAAGTACAAGAAAAATGTTTCTTTATCATGAAATGACATGTAATTTGCAATGCAGTAGACAGATTTTCATTAGTTAGAGCTTTTTTGTTTAGAAAGTTATGTTAGAGCTACAGTGCTCAGAAACACTGTTTTGGAGCTTCTGAGAACATTAAAAGCTGTGCTAGAGCAACTAAGCAAATGAAGAGAATCCAAGGCCACAGAAGCTGAAAAGCTTCTTTCTCAGTGAGAGAACGTTGCTCAAAGCAATTTGAAGAGTAAAACTCAAGTACAAGAAAAATCTTTCTTTTTCATGAAATGACATGTAATTTGCAATGCAGAAGACAGATTTTCATTAGTTAGAGCTTTTTTGTTTAGAAAGTTATGTTAGAGCTACAGTGCTCAGAAACACTGTTTTTGAGCTTCTGAGAACACTAAAAGCTGTGCTAGTGCAACTAAGCAAATGAAGAGAATCCAAGGCCACAGAAGCTGAAAAGCTGCTTTCTCAGTGAGAGAACGTTGCTCAAAGCAATTTGAAGAGTAAAACTCAAGTACAAGAAAAATGTTTCTTTATCATGAAATGACATGTAATTTGCAATGCAGTAGACAGATTTTCATTAGTTAGAGCTTTTTTGTTTAGAAAGTTATGTTAGAGCTACAGTGCTCAGAAACACTATTTTAGAGCGTCTGAGAACACCAAAAGCTGTGCTAGTGCAACTAAGCAAATGAAGAAAATCCAAGGCCACAGAAGCTGAAAAGCTTCTTTCTCAGTGAGAGAACGTTGCTCAAAGCAATTTGAAGAGTAAAACTCAAGTACAAGAAAAATCTTTCTTTTTCATGAAATGACATGTAATTTGCAAATGCAGAAGACAGATTTTCATTAGTTAGAGCTTTTTTGTTTAGAAAGTTATGTTAGAGCTACAGTGCTCAGAAACACTGTTTTGGAGCTTCTGAGAACACTAAAAGCTGTGCTAGTGCAACTAAGCAAATGAAGAAAATCCAAGGCCACAGAAGCTGAAAAGCTTCTTTCTCAGTGAGAGAACGTTGCTCAAAGCAATTTGAAGAGTAAAACTCAAGTACAAGAAAAATGTTTCTTTATCATGAAATGACATGTAATTTGCAATGCAGTAGACAGATTTTCATTAGTTAGAGCTTTTTTGTTTAGAAAGTTATGTTAGAGCTACAGTGCTCAGAAACAGTGTTTTGGAGCTTCTGAGAACACTAAAAGCTGTGCTAGTGCAACTAAGCAAATGAAGAAAATCCAAGGCCACAGAAGCTGAAAAGCTTCTTTCTCAGTGAGAGAACGTTGCTCAAAGCAATTTGAAGAGTAAAACTCAAGTACAAGAAAAATGTTTCTTTATCATGAAATGACATGTAATTTGCAATGCAGTAGACAGATTTTCATTAGTTAGAGCTTTTTTGTTTAGAAAGTTATGTTAGAGCTACAGTGCTCAGAAACACTGTTTTGGAGCTTCTGAGAACACCAAAAGCTGTGCTAGTGCAACTAAGCAAATGAAGAGAATCCAAGGCCACAGAAGCTGAAAAGCTTCTTTCTCAGTGAGAGACGTTGCTCAAAGCAATTTGAAGAGTAAAACTCAAGTACAAGAAAAATGTTTCTTTATCATGAAATGACATGTAATTTGCAATGCAGTAGACAGATTTTCATTAGTTAGAGCTTTTTTGTTTAGAAAGTTATGTTAGAGCTACAGTGCTCAGAAACACTGTTTTGGAGCTTCTGAGAACATTAAAAGCTGTGCTAGAGCAACTAAGCAAATGAAGAGAATCCAAGGCCACAGAAGCTGAAAAGCTTCTTTCTCAGTGAGAGAACGTTGCTCAGAGCAATTTGAAGAGTAAAACTCAAGTACAAGAAAAATGTTTCTTTATCATGAAATGACATGTAATTTGCAATGCAGTAGACAGATTTTCATTAGTTAGAGCTTTTTTGTTTAGAAAGTTATGTTAGAGCTACAGTGCTCAGAAACACTGTTTTGGAGCTTCTGAGAACATTAAAAGCTGTGCTAGAGCAACTAAGCAAATGAAGAGAATCCAAGGCCACATAAGCTGAAAAGCTTCTTTCTCAGTGAGAGAACGTTGCTCAAAGCAATTTGAAGAGTAAAACTCAAGTACAAGAAAAATCTTTCTTTTTCATGAAATGACATGTAATTTGCAATGCAGAAGACAGATTTTCATTAGTTAGAGCTTTTTTGTTTAGAAAGTTATGTTAGAGCTACAGTGCTCAGAAACACTGTTTTGGAGCTTCTGAGAACACTGAAAGCTGTGCTAGTGCAACTAAGCAAATGAAGAGAATCCAAGGCCACAGAAGCTGAAAAGCTTCTTTCTCAGTGAGAGAACGTTGCTCAAAGCATATTGAAGAGTAAAACTCAAGTACAAGAAAAATGTTTCGTTATCATGAAATGACATATAATTTGCAATGCAGAAGAAAGATTTTCATTAGTTAGAGCTTTTTTGTTTAGAAAGTTATGTTAGAGCTACAGTGCTCAGAAACACTGTTTTAGAGCGTCTGAGAACACTAAAAGCTGTGCTAGTGCAACTAAGCAAATGAAGAAAATCCAAGGCCATAGAAGCTGAAAAGCTTCTTTCTCAGTGAGAGAACGTTGCTCAAAGCAATTTGAAGAGTAAAACTCAAGTACAAGAAAAATCTTTCTTTTTCATGAAATGACATGTAATTTGCAATGCAGTAGACAGATTTTCATTAGTTAGAGCTTTTTTGTTTAGAAAGTTATGTTAGAGCTACAGTGCTCAGAAACACTGTTTTGGAGCTTCTGAGAACATTAAAAGCTGTGCTAGAGCAACTAAGCAAATGAAGAGAATCCAAGGCCACAGAAGCTGAAAAGCTTCTTTCTCAGTGAGAGAACGTTGCTCAAAGCAATTTGAAGAGTAAAACTCAAGTACAAGAAAAATCTTTCTTTTTCATGAAATGACATGTAATTTGCAATGCAGAAGACAGATTTTCATTAGTTAGAGCTTTTTTGTTTAGAAAGTTATGTTAGAGCTACAGTGCTCAGAAACACTGTTTTTGAGCTTCTGAGAACACTAAAAGCTGTGCTAGTGCAACTAAGCAAATGAAGAGAATCCAAGGCCACAGAAGCTGAAAAGCTGCTTTCTCAGTGAGAGAACGTTGCTCAAAGCAATTTGAAGAGTAAAACTCAAGTACAAGAAAAATGTTTCTTTATCATGAAATGACATGTAATTTGCAATGCAGTAGACAGATTTTCATTAGTTAGAGCTTTTTTGTTTAGAAAGTTATGTTAGAGCTACAGTGCTCAGAAACACTATTTTAGAGCGTCTGAGAACACCAAAAGCTGTGCTAGTGCAACTAAGCAAATGAAGAAAATCCAAGGCCACAGAAGCTGAAAAGCTTCTTTCTCAGTGAGAGAACGTTGCTCAAAGCAATTTGAAGAGTAAAACTCAAGTACAAGAAAAATCTTTCTTTTTCATGAAATGACATGTAATTTGCAAATGCAGAAGACAGATTTTCATTAGTTAGAGCTTTTTTGTTTAGAAAGTTATGTTAGAGCTACAGTGCTCAGAAACACTGTTTTGGAGCTTCTGAGAACACTAAAAGCTGTGCTAGTGCAACTAAGCAAATGAAGAAAATCCAAGGCCACAGAAGCTGAAAAGCTTCTTTCTCAGTGAGAGAACGTTGCTCAAAGCAATTTGAAGAGTAAAACTCAAGTACAAGAAAAATGTTTCTTTATCATGAAATGACATGTAATTTGCAATGCAGTAGACAGATTTTCATTAGTTAGAGCTTTTTTGTTTAGAAAGTTATGTTAGAGCTACAGTGCTCAGAAACAGTGTTTTGGAGCTTCTGAGAACACTAAAAGCTGTGCTAGTGCAACTAAGCAAATGAAGAAAATCCAAGGCCACAGAAGCTGAAAAGCTTCTTTCTCAGTGAGAGAACGTTGCTCAAAGCAATTTGAAGAGTAAAACTCAAGTACAAGAAAAATGTTTCTTTATCATGAAATGACATGTAATTTGCAATGCAGTAGACAGATTTTCATTAGTTAGAGCTTTTTTGTTTAGAAAGTTATGTTAGAGCTACAGTGCTCAGAAACACTGTTTTGGAGCTTCTGAGAACACCAAAAGCTGTGCTAGTGCAACTAAGCAAATGAAGAGAATCCAAGGCCACAGAAGCTGAAAAGCTTCTTTCTCAGTGAGAGACGTTGCTCAAAGCAATTTGAAGAGTAAAACTCAAGTACAAGAAAAATGTTTCTTTATCATGAAATGACATGTAATTTGCAATGCAGTAGACAGATTTTCATTAGTTAGAGCTTTTTTGTTTAGAAAGTTATGTTAGAGCTACAGTGCTCAGAAACACTGTTTTGGAGCTTCTGAGAACATTAAAAGCTGTGCTAGAGCAACTAAGCAAATGAAGAGAATCCAAGGCCACAGAAGCTGAAAAGCTTCTTTCTCAGTGAGAGAACGTTGCTCAGAGCAATTTGAAGAGTAAAACTCAAGTACAAGAAAAATGTTTCTTTATCATGAAATGACATGTAATTTGCAATGCAGTAGACAGATTTTCATTAGTTAGAGCTTTTTTGTTTAGAAAGTTATGTTAGAGCTACAGTGCTCAGAAACACTGTTTTGGAGCTTCTGAGAACATTAAAAGCTGTGCTAGAGCAACTAAGCAAATGAAGAGAATCCAAGGCCACAGAAGCTGAAAAGCTTCTTTCTCAGTGAGAGAACGTTGCTCAAAGCAATTTGAAGAGTAAAACTCAAGTACAAGAAAAATCTTTCTTTTTCATGAAATGACATGTAATTTGCAATGCAGAAGACAGATTTTCATTAGTTAGAGCTTTTTTGTTTAGAAAGTTATGTTAGAGCTAAAGTGCTCAGAAACACTGTTTTGGAGCTTCTGAGAACACTAAAAGCTGTGCTAGTGCAACTAAGCAAATGAAGAGAATCCAAGGCCACAGAAGCTGAAAAGCTTCTTTCTCAGTGAGAGAAAGTTCAAATTTGAAGCAATTTGAAGAGTAAAACTCAAGTACAAGAAAAATGATTCTTTATCATGAAATGACATATAATTTGCAATGCAGAAAACAGATTTTCATTAGTTAGAGCTTTTTTGTTTAGAAAGTTATGTTAGAGCTAAAGTGCTCAGAAACACTGTTTTGGAGCTTCTGAGAACACTAAAAGCTGTGCTAGTGCAACTAAGCAAATGAAGAGAATCCAAGGCCACAGAAGCTGAAAAGCTTCTTTCTCAGTGAGAGAACGTTGCTCAAAGCAATTTGAAGAGTAAAACTCAAGTACAAGAAAAATGTTTCTTTATCATGAAATGACATGTAATTTGCAATGCAGTAGACAGATTTTCATTAGTTAGAGCTTTTTTGTTTAGAAAGTTATGTTAGAGCTACAGTGCTCAGAAACACTGTTTTGGAGCTTCTGAGAACACTAAAAGCTGTGCTAGTGCAACTAAGCAAATGAAGAAAATCCAAGGCCATAGAAGCTGAAAAGCTTCTTTCTCAGTGAGAGAACGTTGCTCAAAGCAATTTGAAGAGTAAAACTCAAGTACAAGAAAAATCTTTCTTTTTCATGAAATGACATGTAATTTGCAATGCAGAAGACAGATTTTCATTAGTTAGAGCTTTTTTGTTTAGAAAGTTATGTTAGAGCTACAGTGCTCAGAAACACTGTTTTGGAGCTTCTGAGAACACTAAAAGCTGTGCTAGTGCAACTAAGCAAATGAAGAGAATCCAAGGCCACAGAAGCTGAAAAGCTTCTTTCTCAGTAAGAGAAAGTTCAAATTTGAAGCAATTTGAAGAGTAAAACTCAAGTACAAGAAAAATGATTCTTTATCATGAAATGACATATAATTTGCAATGCAGAAGAAAGATTTTCATTAGTTAGAGCTTTTTTGTTTAGAAAGTTATGTTAGAGCTACAGTGCTCAGAAACACTGTTTTGGAGCTTCTGAGAACACTAAAAGCTGTGCTAGTGCAACTAAGCAAATGAAGAGAATCCAAGGCCACAGAAGCTGAAAACCTTCCTTCTCAGTGAGAGAACGTTGCTCAAAGCAATTTGAAGAGTAAAACTCAAGTACAAGAAAAATCTTTCTTTTTCATGAAATGACATGTAATTTGCAATGCAGAAGACAGATTTTCATTAGTTAGAGCTTTTTTGTTTAGAAAGTTATGTTAGAGCTACAGTGCTCAGAAACACTGTTTTGGAGCTTCTGAGAACACTAAAAGCTGTGCTAGTGCAACTAAGCAAATGAAGAGAATCCAAGGCCACAGAAGCTGAAAAGCTTCTTTCTCAGTGAGAGAACGTTGCTCAAAGCAATTTGAAGAGTAAAACTCAAGTACAAGAAAAATCTTTCTTTTTCATGAAATGACATGTAATTTGCAATGCAGAAGACAGATTTTCATTAGTTAGAGCTTTTTTGTTTAGAAAGTTATGTTAGAGCTACAGTGCTCAGAAACACTTTTTTTGAGCTTCTGAGAACACTAAAAGCTGTGCTAGTGCAACTAAGCAAATGAAGAGAATCCAAGGCCACAGAAGCTGAAAAGCTTCTTTCTCAGTGAGAGAACGTTGCTCAAAGCAATTTGAAGAGTAAAACTCAAGTACAAGAAAAATGTTTCTTTATCATGAAATGACATGTAATTTGCAATGCAGTAGACAGATTTTCATTAGTTAGAGCTTTTTTGTTTGGAAAGTTATGTTAGAGCTACAGTGCTCAGAAACACTGTTTTAGAGCGTCTGAGAACACCAAAAGCTGTGCTAGTGCAACTAAGCAAATAAAGAAAATCCAAGGCCACAGAAGCTGAAAAGCTTCTTTCTCAGTGAGAGAACGTTGCTCAAAGCAATTTGAAGAGTAAAACTCAAGTACAAGAAAAATCTTTCTTTTTCATGAAATGACATGTAATTTGCAATGCAGAAGACAGATTTTCATTAGTTAGAGCTTTTTTGTTTAGAAAGTTATGTTAGAGCTACAGTGCTCAGAAACACTGTTTTTGAGCTTCTGAGAACACTAAAAGCTGTGCTAGTGCAACTAAGCAAATGAAGAGAATCCAAGGCCACAGAAGCTGAAAAGCTGCTTTCTCAGTGAGAGAACGTTGCTCAAAGCAATTTGAAGAGTAAAACTCAAGTACAAGAAAAATGTTTCTTTATCATGAAATGACATGTAATTTGCAATGCAGTAGACAGATTTTCATTAGTTAGAGCTTTTTTGTTTAGAAAGTTATGTTAGAGCTACAGTGCTCAGAAACACTATTTTAGAGCGTCTGAGAACACCAAAAGCTGTGCTAGTGCAACTAAGCAAATGAAGAAAATCCAAGGCCACAGAAGCTGAAAAGCTTCTTTCTCAGTGAGAGAACGTTGCTCAAAGCAATTTGAAGAGTAAAACTCAAGTACAAGAAAAATCTTTCTTTTTCATGAAATGACATGTAATTTGCAAATGCAGAAGACAGATTTTCATTAGTTAGAGCTTTTTTGTTTAGAAAGTTATGTTAGAGCTACAGTGCTCAGAAACACTGTTTTGGAGCTTCTGAGAACACTAAAAGCTGTGCTAGTGCAACTAAGCAAATGAAGAAAATCCAAGGCCACAGAAGCTGAAAAGCTTCTTTCTCAGTGAGAGAACGTTGCTCAAAGCAATTTGAAGAGTAAAACTCAAGTACAAGAAAAATGTTTCTTTATCATGAAATGACATGTAATTTGCAATGCAGTAGACAGATTTTCATTAGTTAGAGCTTTTTTGTTTAGAAAGTTATGTTAGAGCTACAGTGCTCAGAAACAGTGTTTTGGAGCTTCTGAGAACACTAAAAGCTGTGCTAGTGCAACTAAGCAAATGAAGAAAATCCAAGGCCACAGAAGCTGAAAAGCTTCTTTCTCAGTGAGAGAACGTTGCTCAAAGCAATTTGAAGAGTAAAACTCAAGTACAAGAAAAATGTTTCTTTATCATGAAATGACATGTAATTTGCAATGCAGTAGACAGATTTTCATTAGTTAGAGCTTTTTTGTTTAGAAAGTTATGTTAGAGCTACAGTGCTCAGAAACACTGTTTTGGAGCTTCTGAGAACACCAAAAGCTGTGCTAGTGCAACTAAGCAAATGAAGAGAATCCAAGGCCACAGAAGCTGAAAAGCTTCTTTCTCAGTGAGAGACGTTGCTCAAAGCAATTTGAAGAGTAAAACTCAAGTACAAGAAAAATGTTTCTTTATCATGAAATGACATGTAATTTGCAATGCAGTAGACAGATTTTCATTAGTTAGAGCTTTTTTGTTTAGAAAGTTATGTTAGAGCTACAGTGCTCAGAAACACTGTTTTGGAGCTTCTGAGAACATTAAAAGCTGTGCTAGAGCAACTAAGCAAATGAAGAGAATCCAAGGCCACAGAAGCTGAAAAGCTTCTTTCTCAGTGAGAGAACGTTGCTCAAAGCAATTTGAAGAGTAAAACTCAAGTACAAGAAAAATCTTTCTTTTTCATGAAATGACATGTAATTTGCAATGCAGAAGACAGATTTTCATTAGTTAGAGCTTTTTTGTTTAGAAAGTTATGTTAGAGCTACAGTGCTCAGAAACACTGTTTTTGAGCTTCTGAGAACACTAAAAGCTGTGCTAGTGCAACTAAGCAAATGAAGAGAATCCAAGGCCACAGAAGCTGAAAAGCTGCTTTCTCAGTGAGAGAACGTTGCTCAAAGCAATTTGAAGAGTAAAACTCAAGTACAAGAAAAATGTTTCTTTATCATGAAATGACATGTAATTTGCAATGCAGTAGACAGATTTTCATTAGTTAGAGCTTTTTTGTTTAGAAAGTTATGTTAGAGCTACAGTGCTCAGAAACACTATTTTAGAGCGTCTGAGAACACCAAAAGCTGTGCTAGTGCAACTAAGCAAATGAAGAAAATCCAAGGCCACAGAAGCTGAAAAGCTTCTTTCTCAGTGAGAGAACGTTGCTCAAAGCAATTTGAAGAGTAAAACTCAAGTACAAGAAAAATGTTTCTTTTTCATGAAATGACATGTAATTTGCAATGCAGGAGACAGATTTTCATTAGTTAGAGCTTTTTTGTTTAGAAAGTTATGTTAGAGCTACAGTGCTCAGAAACACTGTTTTGGAGCTTCTGAGAACACTAAAAGCTGTGCTAGTGCAACTAAGCAAATGAAGAGAATCCAAGGCTACAGAAGCTGAAAAGCTTCTTTCTCAGTGAGAGAATGTTGCTCAAAGCAATTTGAAGAGTAAAACTCAAGTAATAAGAAAAATGTTTCTTTTTCATGAAATGACATGTAATTTGCAATGCAGAAGACAGCTTTTCATTAGTTAGAGCTTTTTTGTTTAGAAAGTTATGTTAGAGCTACAGTGCTCAGAAACACTGTTTTGGAGCTTCTGAGAACACTAAAAGCTGTGCTAGTGCAACTAAGCAAATGAAGAGAATCCAAGGCCACAGAAGCTGAAAAGCTTCTTTCTCAGTGAGAGAAAGTTCAAATTTGAAGCAATTTGAAGAGTAAAACTCAAGTACAAGAAAAATGATTCTTTATCATGAAATGACATATAATTTGCAATGCAGAAGAAAGATTTTCATTAGTTAGAGCTTTTTTGTTTAGAAAGTTATGTTAGAGCTACAGTGCTCAGAAACACTGTTTTAGAGCGTCTGAGAACACTAAAAGCTGTGCTAGTGCAACTAAGCAAATGAAGAAAATCCAAGGCCATAGAAGCTGAAAAGCTTCTTTCTCAGTGAGAGAACGTTGCTCAAAGCAATTTGAAGAGTAAAACTCAAGTACAAGAAAAATCTTTCTTTTTCATGAAATGACATGTAATTTGCAATGCAGAAGACAGATTTTCATTAGTTAGAGCTTTTTTGTTTAGAAAGTTATGTTAGAGCTACAGTGCTCAGAAACACTGTTTTTGAGCTTCTGAGAACACTAAAAGCTGTGCTAGTGCAACTAAGCAAATGAAGAGAATCCAAGGCCACAGAAGCTGAAAAGCTGCTTTCTCAGTGAGAGAACGTTGCTCAAAGCAATTTGAAGAGTAAAACTCAAGTACAAGAAAAATGTTTCTTTATCATGAAATGACATGTAATTTGCAATGCAGTAGACAGATTTTCATTAGTTAGAGCTTTTTTGTTTAGAAAGTTATGTTAGAGCTACAGTGCTCAGAAACACTATTTTAGAGCGTCTGAGAACACCAAAAGCTGTGCTAGTGCAACTAAGCAAATGAAGAAAATCCAAGGCCACAGAAGCTGAAAAGCTTCTTTCTCAGTGAGAGAACGTTGCTCAAAGCAATTTGAAGAGTAAAACTCAAGTACAAGAAAAATCTTTCTTTTTCATGAAATGACATGTAATTTGCAAATGCAGAAGACAGATTTTCATTAGTTAGAGCTTTTTTGTTTAGAAAGTTATGTTAGAGCTACAGTGCTCAGAAACACTGTTTTGGAGCTTCTGAGAACACTAAAAGCTGTGCTAGTGCAACTAAGCAAATGAAGAAAATCCAAGGCCACAGAAGCTGAAAAGCTTCTTTCTCAGTGAGAGAACGTTGCTCAAAGCAATTTGAAGAGTAAAACTCAAGTACAAGAAAAATGTTTCTTTATCATGAAATGACATGTAATTTGCAATGCAGTAGACAGATTTTCATTAGTTAGAGCTTTTTTGTTTAGAAAGTTATGTTAGAGCTACAGTGCTCAGAAACAGTGTTTTGGAGCTTCTGAGAACACTAAAAGCTGTGCTAGTGCAACTAAGCAAATGAAGAAAATCCAAGGCCACAGAAGCTGAAAAGCTTCTTTCTCAGTGAGAGAACGTTGCTCAAAGCAATTTGAAGAGTAAAACTCAAGTACAAGAAAAATGTTTCTTTATCATGAAATGACATGTAATTTGCAATGCAGTAGACAGATTTTCATTAGTTAGAGCTTTTTTGTTTAGAAAGTTATGTTAGAGCTACAGTGCTCAGAAACACTGTTTTGGAGCTTCTGAGAACACCAAAAGCTGTGCTAGTGCAACTAAGCAAATGAAGAGAATCCAAGGCCACAGAAGCTGAAAAGCTTCTTTCTCAGTGAGAGACGTTGCTCAAAGCAATTTGAAGAGTAAAACTCAAGTACAAGAAAAATGTTTCTTTATCATGAAATGACATGTAATTTGCAATGCAGTAGACAGATTTTCATTAGTTAGAGCTTTTTTGTTTAGAAAGTTATGTTAGAGCTACAGTGCTCAGAAACACTGTTTTGGAGCTTCTGAGAACATTAAAAGCTGTGCTAGAGCAACTAAGCAAATGAAGAGAATCCAAGGCCACAGAAGCTGAAAAGCTTCTTTCTCAGTGAGAGAACGTTGCTCAAAGCAATTTGAAGAGTAAAACTCAAGTACAAGAAAAATCTTTCTTTTTCATGAAATGACATGTAATTTGCAATGCAGAAGACAGATTTTCATTAGTTAGAGCTTTTTTGTTTAGAAAGTTATGTTAGAGCTACAGTGCTCAGAAACACTGTTTTTGAGCTTCTGAGAACACTAAAAGCTGTGCTAGTGCAACTAAGCAAATGAAGAGAATCCAAGGCCACAGAAGCTGAAAAGCTGCTTTCTCAGTGAGAGAACGTTGCTCAAAGCAATTTGAAGAGTAAAACTCAAGTACAAGAAAAATGTTTCTTTATCATGAAATGACATGTAATTTGCAATGCAGTAGACAGATTTTCATTAGTTAGAGCTTTTTTGTTTAGAAAGTTATGTTAGAGCTACAGTGCTCAGAAACACTATTTTAGAGCGTCTGAGAACACCAAAAGCTGTGCTAGTGCAACTAAGCAAATGAAGAAAATCCAAGGCCACAGAAGCTGAAAAGCTTCTTTCTCAGTGAGAGAACGTTGCTCAAAGCAATTTGAAGAGTAAAACTCAAGTACAAGAAAAATCTTTCTTTTTCATGAAATGACATGTAATTTGCAAATGCAGAAGACAGATTTTCATTAGTTAGAGCTTTTTTGTTTAGAAAGTTATGTTAGAGCTACAGTGCTCAGAAACACTGTTTTGGAGCTTCTGAGAACACTAAAAGCTGTGCTAGTGCAACTAAGCAAATGAAGAAAATCCAAGGCCACAGAAGCTGAAAAGCTTCTTTCTCAGTGAGAGAACGTTGCTCAAAGCAATTTGAAGAGTAAAACTCAAGTACAAGAAAAATGTTTCTTTATCATGAAATGACATGTAATTTGCAATGCAGTAGACAGATTTTCATTAGTTAGAGCTTTTTTGTTTAGAAAGTTATGTTAGAGCTACAGTGCTCAGAAACAGTGTTTTGGAGCTTCTGAGAACACTAAAAGCTGTGCTAGTGCAACTAAGCAAATGAAGAAAATCCAAGGCCACAGAAGCTGAAAAGCTTCTTTCTCAGTGAGAGAACGTTGCTCAAAGCAATTTGAAGAGTAAAACTCAAGTACAAGAAAAATGTTTCTTTATCATGAAATGACATGTAATTTGCAATGCAGTAGACAGATTTTCATTAGTTAGAGCTTTTTTGTTTAGAAAGTTATGTTAGAGCTACAGTGCTCAGAAACACTGTTTTGGAGCTTCTGAGAACACCAAAAGCTGTGCTAGTGCAACTAAGCAAATGAAGAGAATCCAAGGCCACAGAAGCTGAAAAGCTTCTTTCTCAGTGAGAGACGTTGCTCAAAGCAATTTGAAGAGTAAAACTCAAGTACAAGAAAAATGTTTCTTTATCATGAAATGACATGTAATTTGCAATGCAGTAGACAGATTTTCATTAGTTAGAGCTTTTTTGTTTAGAAAGTTATGTTAGAGCTACAGTGCTCAGAAACACTGTTTTGGAGCTTCTGAGAACATTAAAAGCTGTGCTAGAGCAACTAAGCAAATGAAGAGAATCCAAGGCCACAGAAGCTGAAAAGCTTCTTTCTCAGTGAGAGAACGTTGCTCAGAGCAATTTGAAGAGTAAAACTCAAGTACAAGAAAAATGTTTCTTTATCATGAAATGACATGTAATTTGCAATGCAGTAGACAGATTTTCATTAGTTAGAGCTTTTTTGTTTAGAAAGTTATGTTAGAGCTACAGTGCTCAGAAACACTGTTTTGGAGCTTCTGAGAACATTAAAAGCTGTGCTAGAGCAACTAAGCAAATGAAGAGAATCCAAGGCCACATAAGCTGAAAAGCTTCTTTCTCAGTGAGAGAACGTTGCTCAAAGCAATTTGAAGAGTAAAACTCAAGTACAAGAAAAATCTTTCTTTTTCATGAAATGACATGTAATTTGCAATGCAGAAGACAGATTTTCATTAGTTAGAGCTTTTTTGTTTAGAAAGTTATGTTAGAGCTACAGTGCTCAGAAACACTGTTTTGGAGCTTCTGAGAACACTGAAAGCTGTGCTAGTGCAACTAAGCAAATGAAGAGAATCCAAGGCCACAGAAGCTGAAAAGCTTCTTTCTCAGTGAGAGAACGTTGCTCAAAGCATATTGAAGAGTAAAACTCAAGTACAAGAAAAATGTTTCGTTATCATGAAATGACATATAATTTGCAATGCAGAAGAAAGATTTTCATTAGTTAGAGCTTTTTTGTTTAGAAAGTTATGTTAGAGCTACAGTGCTCAGAAACACTGTTTTAGAGCGTCTGAGAACACTAAAAGCTGTGCTAGTGCAACTAAGCAAATGAAGAAAATCCAAGGCCATAGAAGCTGAAAAGCTTCTTTCTCAGTGAGAGAACGTTGCTCAAAGCAATTTGAAGAGTAAAACTCAAGTACAAGAAAAATCTTTCTTTTTCATGAAATGACATGTAATTTGCAATGCAGTAGACAGATTTTCATTAGTTAGAGCTTTTTTGTTTAGAAAGTTATGTTAGAGCTACAGTGCTCAGAAACACTGTTTTGGAGCTTCTGAGAACATTAAAAGCTGTGCTAGAGCAACTAAGCAAATGAAGAGAATCCAAGGCCACAGAAGCTGAAAAGCTTCTTTCTCAGTGAGAGAACGTTGCTCAAAGCAATTTGAAGAGTAAAACTCAAGTACAAGAAAAATCTTTCTTTTTCATGAAATGACATGTAATTTGCAATGCAGAAGACAGATTTTCATTAGTTAGAGCTTTTTTGTTTAGAAAGTTATGTTAGAGCTACAGTGCTCAGAAACACTGTTTTTGAGCTTCTGAGAACACTAAAAGCTGTGCTAGTGCAACTAAGCAAATGAAGAGAATCCAAGGCCACAGAAGCTGAAAAGCTGCTTTCTCAGTGAGAGAACGTTGCTCAAAGCAATTTGAAGAGTAAAACTCAAGTACAAGAAAAATGTTTCTTTATCATGAAATGACATGTAATTTGCAATGCAGTAGACAGATTTTCATTAGTTAGAGCTTTTTTGTTTAGAAAGTTATGTTAGAGCTACAGTGCTCAGAAACACTATTTTAGAGCGTCTGAGAACACCAAAAGCTGTGCTAGTGCAACTAAGCAAATGAAGAAAATCCAAGGCCACAGAAGCTGAAAAGCTTCTTTCTCAGTGAGAGAACGTTGCTCAAAGCAATTTGAAGAGTAAAACTCAAGTACAAGAAAAATCTTTCTTTTTCATGAAATGACATGTAATTTGCAAATGCAGAAGACAGATTTTCATTAGTTAGAGCTTTTTTGTTTAGAAAGTTATGTTAGAGCTACAGTGCTCAGAAACACTGTTTTGGAGCTTCTGAGAACACTAAAAGCTGTGCTAGTGCAACTAAGCAAATGAAGAAAATCCAAGGCCACAGAAGCTGAAAAGCTTCTTTCTCAGTGAGAGAACGTTGCTCAAAGCAATTTGAAGAGTAAAACTCAAGTACAAGAAAAATGTTTCTTTATCATGAAATGACATGTAATTTGCAATGCAGTAGACAGATTTTCATTAGTTAGAGCTTTTTTGTTTAGAAAGTTATGTTAGAGCTACAGTGCTCAGAAACAGTGTTTTGGAGCTTCTGAGAACACTAAAAGCTGTGCTAGTGCAACTAAGCAAATGAAGAAAATCCAAGGCCACAGAAGCTGAAAAGCTTCTTTCTCAGTGAGAGAACGTTGCTCAAAGCAATTTGAAGAGTAAAACTCAAGTACAAGAAAAATGTTTCTTTATCATGAAATGACATGTAATTTGCAATGCAGTAGACAGATTTTCATTAGTTAGAGCTTTTTTGTTTAGAAAGTTATGTTAGAGCTACAGTGCTCAGAAACACTGTTTTGGAGCTTCTGAGAACACCAAAAGCTGTGCTAGTGCAACTAAGCAAATGAAGAGAATCCAAGGCCACAGAAGCTGAAAAGCTTCTTTCTCAGTGAGAGACGTTGCTCAAAGCAATTTGAAGAGTAAAACTCAAGTACAAGAAAAATGTTTCTTTATCATGAAATGACATGTAATTTGCAATGCAGTAGACAGATTTTCATTAGTTAGAGCTTTTTTGTTTAGAAAGTTATGTTAGAGCTACAGTGCTCAGAAACACTGTTTTGGAGCTTCTGAGAACATTAAAAGCTGTGCTAGAGCAACTAAGCAAATGAAGAGAATCCAAGGCCACAGAAGCTGAAAAGCTTCTTTCTCAGTGAGAGAACGTTGCTCAGAGCAATTTGAAGAGTAAAACTCAAGTACAAGAAAAATGTTTCTTTATCATGAAATGACATGTAATTTGCAATGCAGTAGACAGATTTTCATTAGTTAGAGCTTTTTTGTTTAGAAAGTTATGTTAGAGCTACAGTGCTCAGAAACACTGTTTTGGAGCTTCTGAGAACATTAAAAGCTGTGCTAGAGCAACTAAGCAAATGAAGAGAATCCAAGGCCACATAAGCTGAAAAGCTTCTTTCTCAGTGAGAGAACGTTGCTCAAAGCAATTTGAAGAGTAAAACTCAAGTACAAGAAAAATCTTTCTTTTTCATGAAATGACATGTAATTTGCAATGCAGAAGACAGATTTTCATTAGTTAGAGCTTTTTTGTTTAGAAAGTTATGTTAGAGCTACAGTGCTCAGAAACACTGTTTTGGAGCTTCTGAGAACACTGAAAGCGTCTCGGGTTACTTGACTGTAACCCTGTTCCCCGAAAAAGCGGGAACGAGATGCTGCGCTGAAAGCGCTTTGGGAACATTCTTTGTTCGACCGGTTGTTGAAGCACGTGTGTCAAACACGCCAAGAATTGGCTTAAATAACCTCGGTTAGGTGACGTCACTCGATTACGATCACCTGGAGGTTATAAATAGATGTGACGCGGAAACATCCTCAGGTCAAAATTTTGTCTGAAAGGACGTCCAGTCACGCTTACAGTGCGGCATTGAGGCGCAGCATCTCGTTCCCGCTTTTTCGGGGAACAGGGTTACAGTCAAGTAACCCGAGACGTTCCCCTATCAAAAGCTACTCTCGATGCTGCGCTGAAAGCGCTTTGGGAACGAGAATACCCACGCCGCCGCACTGGAAGTGTCTGGACCCCCAACGTTGTGTAGTGTGCGCACAAACATGAAAGAGGTCTCAGACATGACTCTGGGATGTCGACTCAAGGACATGCGAGCCCGGAGTAACATGAACATCCAAACTATAGAATCTAACAAATGTGTGCGGAGAGGACCAACCTGCCGCATCACAAACTTGCTGCAAGGGGACGCCTCTTGCCAAAGCCATGGAAGATGCAATCCCCCTGGTTGAATGGGCCCTTACACCCAGAGGCGAAGCTTGACCACGCGCCTCATAGGCCAGGGCAATAGCATCCCTCACCCAATGTGACATAGTCTGTCGAGTGGCAGCCGCCCCCCGGTTGCGGCCTCCAAAACATACGAAAAGCTGCTCCGACTTACGCCACTGGCTAGTGCGGTGGACGTAAATCTGGAGAGCACGTACTGGACACAGTAAGTGAAGTTTCTCCTGCTCCGGTGTCGTGAACGGCGGAGGGCAGAAGGCTTCGAGTATGACCGGATTTATGGTCGAGAATGGAACCTTCGGAAGATAACTAGGGTGAGGATGCAAAATAGCTTTGACCAGCCCAGGGGCAAAATCTAGGCAGGATGGCGAGACTGACAGAGCCTGCAAATCCCCAATTCTCTTCAGAGAAGTAATAGCTGTTAGAAAAACCATCTTTAGGGTCAGAAGCCTGACAGGCGCTGACTCTAGTGGTTCGAAAGGGGTGTCCACTAAGCCCTCAAGCACTATAGCTAGGTCCCATGAAGGAACTGTCGCTCTAGTGGGCGGCCTCAACCGCTTAGCTCCTCGAATGAAGCGGGCAACTAGAGGGTGTTTCCCCACCGAAACCCCATCAATCAGAATGTGGCAAGCCGAGATGGCGGCCACATACGTTCTGAGAGTATTAGGACATGTTCCTGAGGACATTTTCTCTTGCAGAAACTCCAGTACTGAAACAATCTGGCAGTGAGCTGGATCTGCATGGTGTGTCATACACCAACTTTCGAAAATGCGCCATTTACTGGCATAAGTTCTTCTAGTGGAGGGAGCCCTAGCGCTCAGAATAGTCTCTATTACATCGGCTGGAAGGCCAGCATGTCTCAGTTGGTCCCCCTCAGGGGCCAGACATGAAGGTTCCAGAGCTCGGGCCGGGGATGAAATACTGTCCCCTGTGCCTGAGAGAGAAGGTCCCTCCTCACCGGAATCGCCCACGGCGAGCCGTCGAGGAGAGATATTAGATCTGAGAACCATATTCTGGTCGGCCAACGGGGCGCTATCAGTAAGAGGCGAGAACCCTGTTGACGGACCTTGGCCAGGACTCCTGGGAGCAGAGCGACCGGGGGAAATGCGTAAAGACGCAGTCTGGGCCACACATGGGCCATCGCGTCCAGACCCAGGGGAGCTGGATGAGTCAGAGAGAAGTAGAGGGGACATTGTGCTGTCTCCTGTGAAGCAAAGAGGTCCACCTCTGCTTCGTAAAATCTTTCCCAGATTTGACTGACTACTTCGGGGTGGAGTTTCCATTCCCCGTGTATTACAGCTTGTCTGGACAGCAAGTCTGCTCCCACATTCATATGTCCGGGGATGTAAATCGCCCTGAGGGACAGGAACTTGTCCTGTGCCCAAAGCAGAACCTGGTGCGCTAGCTCGTTCAAGCGGCGCGACCGCAGTCCACCCTGACGATTTATGTAAGAGACTACCGCTGTGTTGTCCACCCGCACTAGGACATGGTAGCCTCTTAACTGCTGGAGGAAGTATTTCAGGGCCAGAAATACAGCCTTCATTTCGAGGCAATTGATGTGCCATTCGAGAAGATGACCTCTCCAGATCCCTTGGGCTGGACGGCCATCTAAGACCGCTCCCCAGCCCGTGAGGGATGCGTCTGTCGTTAGCATCTTGCGACGACAACACGGACCTAGAGTGGGACCCAAAGTCAGGAACCGGGGTCTGAACCACATAGAAAGGGTACGAAGCCCCTGGCGCGTAACCCTTATTTGCCTCTGGGGATTGGCCCTTGGATGAAATCCCCTGGCTCTGAGCCACAACTGAAACGATCTCATGCGCAGGAGACCTAAAGGTATCACCGTAGATGCAGCTGCCATGAGACCTAGAACCTTCTGAAGGTAATGAAGAGTAATCTTCTGGCCTAGCTTGATGTTCTTTAGGGCGTCTAAAATGGATTCGACGCGTGCAGGAGACAGCTGTGCCCGCATCGTGATCGAATTCCATACGACCCCCAAATACGTTGTCCTCTGAGCAGGAGAGAGAACGCTTTTCTTGGCGTTGAGTCTCAACCCTAGAGATTCGAGATGAGCTAGGACGACATCCCGATGTCGAAGCGCTAGCTCCTGAGACTGAGCCAGAATCAGCCAGTCGTCTATGTAGTTTAAAATGCGGATGCCCTGGAGTCGTAGAGGAGCCAGAGCTGCATCCATGCATTTGGTGTAAGTGCGGGGTGACAAGACTAGGCCGAACGGAAGAACCCGATACTGGTAGGCTTCGTCCCCGAAAGCGAACCTCAGGAACTTCCTGTGTTGTGGCAATATTTCTATATGAAAATAAGCGTCCTTTAGATCGATTGTCACAAACCAATCCTCCGATTGGATGTGAGAAACAATCATCTTGATTGTCAGCATTTTGAACTTGTATGTTCTGAGGTAGCGGTTCAACCCGCGAAGATCTAAAATCGGACGCAACCCCCCATCTTTCTTGGGAACAAGAAAATACCGGCTGTAATAGCCTGACTGCCTGTCTGGCAGGGGAACACGTTCTATGGCCCCTTTGACCAGCAGAGTTTGCAACTCCTGTGTCAACAAATGCGCTCGTTCCGGTTTCACGGAAGTGGAGACCACGCCGTTGAAACGCGGAGGCCGATACGCAAACTGAATCCTGTAGCCTTTCTCTACAGTCCTTTCTACCCACGGAGAGATATTTGGCAGTAGCTTCCACGCTGCCAGCTTCTCTGAAAGGGGCACTAATTTTGACACTTCGCTTTGATGGGGGAATGTTAGATGTCTGGCGTCCGGAAACGTGGCAGGAGGCAACCGAACACCTAACATTTCGCTGGAGACCGCCGGTCCCCGAAACACCAGTGGCGGCGGAGATTGTACAGCGGCCCCCTGAGGGTGCCAGGAAGGAGCCTCTACCTTCTGTTGGAATTGTACGCGCCCCTCCCTGGGGGAACACACCCCCACGGTCCTGGGCGCACCAGCCTCAGGACTTCTTTTTGGCGGAGATGATGCTCCGCAGGTCCGGTCTCTTTGAGGCAGATTGTGATGCGCGGCGAGCCGCACCCCAGTCTCTACGAGGGGGTGCTCGGCTCGCCACACTCTCTTTCTGCGCTTCACGCCTCAACGGAACCGGACTTGGTCGGGACCGGGTGGTCGACGGTCCCGACTCTTGAGCACGGCGGGGAAGAAACCTCACAAACGCTTCCTCATAGCGTTTTGCCTCCCGAAACCTAGTGGCGACGGTGTTGACGGCGTCGCCAAATAGGCCGGAAGGCGAGACGGGGGCATCAAGGAGGAACGCACGGTCTTTGTCCTTGATGCCCGTGAGGTTGAGCCACAGATGTCTCTCCGTGGAAACCATTGCAGCCATAGAGCGGCCGATGGCACGGGCCGTCTGCTTGGTCGCACGGAGAGACAAATCTGTGGCCTGGCGAAGCTCTAAAAATGCCTCCTCGTCAATTGACGCGCCAGTGCTCAAGTCTTTGAGCAGGTCAGCCTGGTACGCCTGCAAAACTGCCATAGTGTGCAAAGCAGTACCAGCCTGACCCGCTGCCTGAAAGGCTTTCCCCACCAATGAAGATGTTACTCTGCATGGCTTGGTGGGGAGAGTTGCTTTCTTCAGTGATGATGAGGTCCCAGGAGAGAGATAGCCCGCGAGCGTCTCTTCAATCTGGGGCATCATCATATAGCCCCGTGCCTCTGCATCAACGATAGTCGAGTAAATCGACGTCGATGGCACAAAAACACGGGACGAATATGGCTTGTTCCATGAACGAGTTAACTCGTCATGGAGGTCACCGAAAAAGGGGAGAGACCGTCGCTGAGGCCCCTCCCCTCGACCACCCGACAGATATCTGTCGTCTAACTTTGAGCGCTTGGGGGTCTCTTGCTCCTGCGGCCAGTCTAGGTGTAACCGATCGACTGCCCGAGTGACCACCTCGAGCAACTCCTCATATGCTTTGTCATCACGAGAGGAGCGCTCTGAGGCGGCACTCTCCACCTCCCCAGAAGCAAGAGATGAAGTCTCCTCGGCCCGTTCAGAAGAAGCCCCGAAGCGCGCTTGAGAAACGGACGCGTGGGCTTCATGATCTGGCGAGAGCGCGAGAGAAAGGGGCAAGTCCGTCTCACGCGCCTCGGCTAGATCGGCACGCGATCCCCACGAGCTTTTAAAGAAGGCGAGCCGCGCGCGAAGCACTTTGATCGAGAGGAGATCGCAGTGCTCGCACTCGCCCTCGAGCCCGAGGATCGCGTGCTCTTCCCCCAAACACTCAAAGCAGAAAGCATGGAGATCATCGTCAGGGAGCTGCCTCTGACAGGGAGGTAAACATCTCCTCTGTAGATCCTCCATAGTGAGCAGCTATCTCTCTTATATAAATATATATATATATATAAATATCTATATCTGCTCGCTTCCTGCTTTTTTTTTTTTTTTCTCTCTTTCTAATCGTGCTTTTTCTCACACACACACACGCACACAACAATGCGGTCCTTGAAGACAAAAGACCTGAGGATGTTTCCGCGTCACATCTATTTATAACCTCCAGGTGATCGTAATCGAGTGACGTCACCTAACCGAGGTTATTTAAGCCAATTCTTGGCGTGTTTGACACACGTGCTTCAACAACCGGTCGAACAAAGAATGTTCCCAAAGCGCTTTCAGCGCAGCATCGAGAGTAGCTTTTGATAGGGGAACTGTGCTAGTGCAACTAAGCAAATGAAGAGAATCCAAGGCCACAGAAGCTGAAAAGCTTCTTTCTCAGTGAGAGAACGTTGCTCAAAGCATATTGAAGAGTAAAACTCAAGTACAAGAAAAATGTTTCGTTATCATGAAATGACATATAATTTGCAATGCAGAAGAAAGATTTTCATTAGTTAGAGCTTTTTTGTTTAGAAAGTTATGTTAGAGCTACAGTGCTCAGAAACACTGTTTTAGAGCGTCTGAGAACACTAAAAGCTGTGCTAGTGCAACTAAGCAAATGAAGAAAATCCAAGGCCATAGAAGCTGAAAAGCTTCTTTCTCAGTGAGAGAACGTTGCTCAAAGCAATTTGAAGAGTAAAACTCAAGTACAAGAAAAATCTTTCTTTTTCATGAAATGACGTAATTTGCAATGCAGAAGACAGATTTTCATTAGTTAGAGCTTTTTTGTTTAGAAAGTTATGTTAGAGCTACAGTGCTCAGAAACACTGTTTTGGAGCTTCTGAGAACACTAAAAGCTGTGCTAGTGCAACTAAGCAAATGAAGAGAATCCAAGGCCACAGAAGCTGAAAAGCTTCTTTCTCAGTGAGAGAACGTTGCTCAAAGCAATTTGAAGAGTAAAACTCAAGTACAAGAAAAATGTTTCTTTATCATGAAATGACATGTAATTTGCAATGCAGTAGACAGATTTTCATTAGTTAGAGCTTTTTTGTTTAGAAAGTTATGTTAGAGCTACAGTGCTCAGAAACACTGTTTTGGAGCTTCTGAGAACACCAAAAGCTGTGCTAGTGCAACTAAGCAAATGAAGAGAATCCAAGGCCACAGAAGCTGAAAAGCTTCTTTCTCAGTGAGAGAATGTTGCTCAAAGCTATTTGAAGAGTAAAACTCAAGTACAAGAAAAATGTTTCTTTTTCATGAAATGACATGTAATTTGCAATGCAGAAAACAGATTTTCATTAGTTAGAGCTTTTTTGTTTAGAAAGTTATGTTAGAGCTAAAGTGCTCAGAAACACTGTTTTGGAGCTTCTGAGAACACTAAAAGCTGTGCTAGTGCAACTAAGCAAATGAAGAGAATCCAAGGCCACAGAAGCTGAAAAGCTTCTTTCTCAGTGAGAGAAAGTTCAAATTTGAAGCAATTTGAAGAGTAAAACTCAAGTACAAGAAAAATGATTCTTTATCATGAAATGACATATAATTTGCAATGCAGAAAACAGATTTTCATTAGTTAGAGCTTTTTTGTTTAGAAAGTTATGTTAGAGCTAAAGTGCTCAGAAACACTGTTTTGGAGCTTCTGAGAACACTAAAAGCTGTGCTAGTGCAACTAAGCAAATGAAGAGAATCCAAGGCCACAGAAGCTGAAAAGCTTCTTTCTCAGTGAGAGAACGTTGCTCAAAGCAATTTGAAGAGTAAAACTCAAGTACAAGAAAAATGTTTCTTTATCATGAAATGACATGTAATTTGCAATGCAGTAGACAGATTTTCATTAGTTAGAGCTTTTTTGTTTAGAAAGTTATGTTAGAGCTACAGTGCTCAGAAACACTGTTTTAGAGCGTCTGAGAAAACCAAAAGCTGTGCTAGTGCAACTAAGCAAATGAAGAAAATCCAAGGCCACAGAAGCTGAAAAGCTTCTTTCTCAGTGAGAGAACGTTGCTCAAAGCAATTTGAAGAGTAAAACTCAAGTACAAGAAAAATCTTTCTTTTTCATGAAATGACATGTAATTTGCAATGCAGAAGACAGATTTTCATTAGTTAGAGCTGTTTTGTTTAGAAAGTTATGTTAGAGCTAAAGTGCTCAGAAACACTGTTTTGGAGCTTCTGAGAACACTAAAAGCTGTGCTAGTGCAACTAAGCAAATGAAGAGAATCCAAGGCCACAGAAGCTGAAAAGCTTCTTTCTCAGTGAGAGAACGTTGCTCAAAGCAATTTGAAGAGTAAAACTCAAGTACAAGAAAAATGTTTCTTTTTCATGAAATGACATGTAATTTGCAATGCAGAAGACAGCTTTTCATTAGTTAGAGCTTTTTTGTTTAGAAAGTTATGTTAGAGCTACAGTGCTCAGAAACACTGTTTTGGAGCTTCTAAGAACACTAAAAGCTGTGCTAGTGCAACTAAACAAATGAAGAGAATCCAAGGCCACAGAAGCTGAAAAGCTTCTTTTTCAGTGACAGAAAGTTGCTCAAATCAATTTGAAGAGTAAAACTCAAGTACAAGAAAAATGATTCTTTATCATGAAATGACATATAATTTGCAATGCAGAAGACAGATTTTCATTAGTTAGAGCTTTTTTGTTTAGAAAGTTATGTTAGAGCTACAGTGCTCAGAAACACTGTTTTGGAGCTTCTGAGAACACTAAAAGCTGTGCTAGTGCAACTAAGCAAATGAAGAGAATCCAAGGCTACAGAAGCTGAAAAGCTTCTTTCTCAGTGAGAGAATGTTGCTCAAAGCAATTTGAAGAGTAAAACTCAAGTACAAGAAAAATGTTTCTTTTTCATGAAATGACATGTAATTTGCAATGCAGTAGACAGATTTTCATTAGTTAGAGCTTTTTTGTTTAGAAAGTTATGTTAGAGCTACAGTGCTCAGAAACACTGTTTTAGAGCGTCTGAGAACACCAAAAGCTGTGCTAGTGCAACTAAGCAAATGAAGAAAATCCAAGGCCACAGAAGCTGAAAAGCTTCTTTCTCAGTGAGAGAACGTTGCTCAAAGCAATTTGAAGATTAAAACTCAAGTACAAGAAAAATCTTTCTTTTTCATGAAATGACATGTAATTTGCAATGCAGAAGACAGATTTTCATTAGTTAGAGCTTTTTTGTTTAGAAAGTTATGTTAGAGCTACAGTGCTCAGAAACACTGTTTTGGAGCTTCTGAGAACACTAAAAGCTGTGCTAGTGCAACTAAGCAAATGAAGAGAATCCAAGGCCACAGAAGCTGAAAAGCTTCTTTCTCAGTAAGAGAAAGTTCAAATTTGAAGCAATTTGAAGAGTAAAACTCAAGTACAAGAAAAATGATTCTTTATCATGAAATGACATATAATTTGCAATGCAGAAGAAAGATTTTCATTAGTTAGAGCTTTTTTGTTTAGAAAGTTATGTTAGAGCTACAGTGCTCAGAAACACTGTTTTGGAGCTTCTGAGAACACTAAAAGCTGTGCTAGTGCAACTAAGCAAATGAAGAGAATCCAAGGCCACAGAAGCTGAAAACCTTCCTTCTCAGTGAGAGAACGTTGCTCAAAGCAATTTGAAGAGTAAAACTCAAGTACAAGAAAAATCTTTCTTTTTCATGAAATGACATGTAATTTGCAATGCAGAAGACAGATTTTCATTAGTTAGAGCTTTTTTGTTTAGAAAGTTATGTTAGAGCTACAGTGCTCAGAAACACTGTTTTGGAGCTTCTGAGAACACTAAAAGCTGTGCTAGTGCAACTAAGCAAATGAAGAGAATCCAAGGCCACAGAAGCTGAAAAGCTTCTTTCTCAGTGAGAGAACGTTGCTCAAAGCAATTTGAAGAGTAAAACTCAAGTACAAGAAAAATCTTTCTTTTTCATGAAATGACATGTAATTTGCAATGCAGAAGACAGATTTTCATTAGTTAGAGCTTTTTTGTTTAGAAAGTTATGTTAGAGCTACAGTGCTCAGAAACACTTTTTTTGAGCTTCTGAGAACACTAAAAGCTGTGATAGTGCAACTAAGCAAATGAAGAGAATCCAAGGCCACAGAAGCTGAAAAGCTTCTTTCTCAGTGAGAGAACGTTGCTCAAAGCAATTTGAAGAGTAAAACTCAAGTACAAGAAAAATGTTTCTTTATCATGAAATGACATGTAATTTGCAATGCAGTAGACAGATTTTCATTAGTTAGAGCTTTTTTGTTTGGAAAGTTATGTTAGAGCTACAGTGCTCAGAAACACTGTTTTAGAGCGTCTGAGAACACCAAAAGCTGTGCTAGTGCAACTAAGCAAATAAAGAAAATCCAAGGCCACAGAAGCTGAAAAGCTTCTTTCTCAGTGAGAGAACGTTGCTCAAAGCAATTTGAAGAGTAAAACTCAAGTACAAGAAAAATCTTTCTTTTACATGAAATGACATGTAATTTGCAAATGCAGAAGACAGATTTTCATTAGTTAGAGCTTTTTTGTTTAGAAAGTTATGTTAGAGCTACAGTGCTCAGAAACACTGTTTTGGAGCTTCTGAGAACACTAAAAGCTGTGCTAGTGCAACTAAGCAAATGAAGAAAATCCAAGGCCACAGAAGCTGAAAAGCTTCTTTCTCAGTGAGAGAACGTTGCTCAAAGCAATTTGAAGAGTAAAACTCAAGTACAAGAAAAATGTTTCTTTATCATGAAATGACATGTAATTTGCAATGCAGTAGACAGATTTTCATTAGTTAGAGCTTTTTTGTTTAGAAAGTTATGTTAGAGCTACAGTGCTCAGAAACACTGTTTTGGAGCTTCTGAGAACACTAAAAGCTGTGCTAGTGCAACTAAGCAAATGAAGAAAATCCAAGGCCACAGAAGCTGAAAAGCTTCTTTCTCAGTGAGAGAACGTTGCTCAAAGCAATTTGAAGAGTAAAACTCAAGTACAAGAAAAATGTTTCTTTATCATGAAATGACATGTAATTTGCAATGCAGTAGACAGATTTTCATTAGTTAGAGCTTTTTTGTTTAGAAAGTTATGTTAGAGCTACAGTGCTCAGAAACACTGTTTTGGAGCTTCTGAGAACACCAAAAGCTGTGCTAGTGCAACTAAGCAAATGAAGAGAATCCAAGGCCACAGAAGCTGAAAAGCTTCTTTCTCAGTGAGAGACGTTGCTCAAAGCAATTTGAAGAGTAAAACTCAAGTACAAGAAAAATGTTTCTTTATCATGAAATGACATGTAATTTGCAATGCAGTAGACAGATTTTCATTAGTTAGAGCTTTTTTGTTTAGAAAGTTATGTTAGAGCTACAGTGCTCAGAAACACTGTTTTGGAGCTTCTGAGAACATTAAAAGCTGTGCTAGAGCAACTAAGCAAATGAAGAGAATCCAAGGCCACAGAAGCTGAAAAGCTTCTTTCTCAGTGAGAGAACGTTGCTCAGAGCAATTTGAAGAGTAAAACTCAAGTACAAGAAAAATGTTTCTTTATCATGAAATGACATGTAATTTGCAATGCAGTAGACAGATTTTCATTAGTTAGAGCTTTTTTGTTTAGAAAGTTATGTTAGAGCTACAGTGCTCAGAAACACTGTTTTGGAGCTTCTGAGAACATTAAAAGCTGTGCTAGAGCAACTAAGCAAATGAAGAGAATCCAAGGCCACATAAGCTGAAAAGCTTCTTTCTCAGTGAGAGAACGTTGCTCAAAGCAATTTGAAGAGTAAAACTCAAGTACAAGAAAAATCTTTCTTTTTCATGAAATGACATGTAATTTGCAATGCAGAAGACAGATTTTCATTAGTTAGAGCTTTTTTGTTTAGAAAGTTATGTTAGAGCTACAGTGCTCAGAAACACTGTTTTGGAGCTTCTGAGAACACTGAAAGCTGTGCTAGTGCAACTAAGCAAATGAAGAGAATCCAAGGCCACAGAAGCTGAAAAGCTTCTTTCTCAGTGAGAGAACGTTGCTCAAAGCATATTGAAGAGTAAAACTCAAGTACAAGAAAAATGTTTCGTTATCATGAAATGACATATAATTTGCAATGCAGAAGAAAGATTTTCATTAGTTAGAGCTTTTTTGTTTAGAAAGTTATGTTAGAGCTACAGTGCTCAGAAACACTGTTTTAGAGCGTCTGAGAACACTAAAAGCTGTGCTAGTGCAACTAAGCAAATGAAGAAAATCCAAGGCCATAGAAGCTGAAAAGCTTCTTTCTCAGTGAGAGAACGTTGCTCAAAGCAATTTGAAGAGTAAAACTCAAGTACAAGAAAAATCTTTCTTTTTCATGAAATGACGTAATTTGCAATGCAGAAGACAGATTTTCATTAGTTAGAGCTTTTTTGTTTAGAAAGTTATGTTAGAGCTACAGTGCTCAGAAACACTGTTTTGGAGCTTCTGAGAACACTAAAAGCTGTGCTAGTGCAACTAAGCAAATGAAGAGAATCCAAGGCCACAGAAGCTGAAAAGCTTCTTTCTCAGTGAGAGAACGTTGCTCAAAGCAATTTGAAGAGTAAAACTCAAGTACAAGAAAAATGTTTCTTTATCATGAAATGACATGTAATTTGCAATGCAGTAGACAGATTTTCATTAGTTAGAGCTTTTTTGTTTAGAAAGTTATGTTAGAGCTACAGTGCTCAGAAACACTGTTTTGGAGCTTCTGAGAACACCAAAAGCTGTGCTAGTGCAACTAAGCAAATGAAGAGAATCCAAGGCCACAGAAGCTGAAAAGCTTCTTTCTCAGTGAGAGAATGTTGCTCAAAGCTATTTGAAGAGTAAAACTCAAGTACAAGAAAAATGTTTCTTTTTCATGAAATGACATGTAATTTGCAATGCAGAAAACAGATTTTCATTAGTTAGAGCTTTTTTGTTTAGAAAGTTATGTTAGAGCTAAAGTGCTCAGAAACACTGTTTTGGAGCTTCTGAGAACACTAAAAGCTGTGCTAGTGCAACTAAGCAAATGAAGAGAATCCAAGGCCACAGAAGCTGAAAAGCTTCTTTCTCAGTGAGAGAAAGTTCAAATTTGAAGCAATTTGAAGAGTAAAACTCAAGTACAAGAAAAATGATTCTTTATCATGAAATGACATATAATTTGCAATGCAGAAAACAGATTTTCATTAGTTAGAGCTTTTTTGTTTAGAAAGTTATGTTAGAGCTAAAGTGCTCAGAAACACTGTTTTGGAGCTTCTGAGAACACTAAAAGCTGTGCTAGTGCAACTAAGCAAATGAAGAGAATCCAAGGCCACAGAAGCTGAAAAGCTTCTTTCTCAGTGAGAGAACGTTGCTCAAAGCAATTTGAAGAGTAAAACTCAAGTACAAGAAAAATGTTTCTTTATCATGAAATGACATGTAATTTGCAATGCAGTAGACAGATTTTCATTAGTTAGAGCTTTTTTGTTTAGAAAGTTATGTTAGAGCTACAGTGCTCAGAAACACTGTTTTAGAGCGTCTGAGAAAACCAAAAGCTGTGCTAGTGCAACTAAGCAAATGAAGAAAATCCAAGGCCACAGAAGCTGAAAAGCTTCTTTCTCAGTGAGAGAACGTTGCTCAAAGCAATTTGAAGAGTAAAACTCAAGTACAAGAAAAATCTTTCTTTTTCATGAAATGACATGTAATTTGCAATGCAGAAGACAGATTTTCATTAGTTAGAGCTGTTTTGTTTAGAAAGTTATGTTAGAGCTAAAGTGCTCAGAAACACTGTTTTGGAGCTTCTGAGAACACTAAAAGCTGTGCTAGTGCAACTAAGCAAATGAAGAGAATCCAAGGCCACAGAAGCTGAAAAGCTTCTTTCTCAGTGAGAGAACGTTGCTCAAAGCAATTTGAAGAGTAAAACTCAAGTACAAGAAAAATGTTTCTTTTTCATGAAATGACATGTAATTTGCAATGCAGAAGACAGCTTTTCATTAGTTAGAGCTTTTTTGTTTAGAAAGTTATGTTAGAGCTACAGTGCTCAGAAACACTGTTTTGGAGCTTCTAAGAACACTAAAAGCTGTGCTAGTGCAACTAAACAAATGAAGAGAATCCAAGGCCACAGAAGCTGAAAAGCTTCTTTTTCAGTGACAGAAAGTTGCTCAAATCAATTTGAAGAGTAAAACTCAAGTACAAGAAAAATGATTCTTTATCATGAAATGACATATAATTTGCAATGCAGAAGACAGATTTTCATTAGTTAGAGCTTTTTTGTTTAGAAAGTTATGTTAGAGCTACAGTGCTCAGAAACACTGTTTTGGAGCTTCTGAGAACACTAAAAGCTGTGCTAGTGCAACTAAGCAAATGAAGAGAATCCAAGGCTACAGAAGCTGAAAAGCTTCTTTCTCAGTGAGAGAATGTTGCTCAAAGCAATTTGAAGAGTAAAACTCAAGTACAAGAAAAATGTTTCTTTTTCATGAAATGACATGTAATTTGCAATGCAGTAGACAGATTTTCATTAGTTAGAGCTTTTTTGTTTAGAAAGTTATGTTAGAGCTACAGTGCTCAGAAACACTGTTTTAGAGCGTCTGAGAACACCAAAAGCTGTGCTAGTGCAACTAAGCAAATGAAGAAAATCCAAGGCCACAGAAGCTGAAAAGCTTCTTTCTCAGTGAGAGAACGTTGCTCAAAGCAATTTGAAGATTAAAACTCAAGTACAAGAAAAATCTTTCTTTTTCATGAAATGACATGTAATTTGCAATGCAGAAGACAGATTTTCATTAGTTAGAGCTTTTTTGTTTAGAAAGTTATGTTAGAGCTACAGTGCTCAGAAACACTGTTTTGGAGCTTCTGAGAACACTAAAAGCTGTGCTAGTGCAACTAAGCAAATGAAGAGAATCCAAGGCCACAGAAGCTGAAAAGCTTCTTTCTCAGTAAGAGAAAGTTCAAATTTGAAGCAATTTGAAGAGTAAAACTCAAGTACAAGAAAAATGATTCTTTATCATGAAATGACATATAATTTGCAATGCAGAAGAAAGATTTTCATTAGTTAGAGCTTTTTTGTTTAGAAAGTTATGTTAGAGCTACAGTGCTCAGAAACACTGTTTTGGAGCTTCTGAGAACACTAAAAGCTGTGCTAGTGCAACTAAGCAAATGAAGAGAATCCAAGGCCACAGAAGCTGAAAACCTTCCTTCTCAGTGAGAGAACGTTGCTCAAAGCAATTTGAAGAGTAAAACTCAAGTACAAGAAAAATCTTTCTTTTTCATGAAATGACATGTAATTTGCAATGCAGAAGACAGATTTTCATTAGTTAGAGCTTTTTTGTTTAGAAAGTTATGTTAGAGCTACAGTGCTCAGAAACACTGTTTTGGAGCTTCTGAGAACACTAAAAGCTGTGCTAGTGCAACTAAGCAAATGAAGAGAATCCAAGGCCACAGAAGCTGAAAAGCTTCTTTCTCAGTGAGAGAACGTTGCTCAAAGCAATTTGAAGAGTAAAACTCAAGTACAAGAAAAATCTTTCTTTTTCATGAAATGACATGTAATTTGCAATGCAGAAGACAGATTTTCATTAGTTAGAGCTTTTTTGTTTAGAAAGTTATGTTAGAGCTACAGTGCTCAGAAACACTTTTTTTGAGCTTCTGAGAACACTAAAAGCTGTGATAGTGCAACTAAGCAAATGAAGAGAATCCAAGGCCACAGAAGCTGAAAAGCTTCTTTCTCAGTGAGAGAACGTTGCTCAAAGCAATTTGAAGAGTAAAACTCAAGTACAAGAAAAATGTTTCTTTATCATGAAATGACATGTAATTTGCAATGCAGTAGACAGATTTTCATTAGTTAGAGCTTTTTTGTTTGGAAAGTTATGTTAGAGCTACAGTGCTCAGAAACACTGTTTTAGAGCGTCTGAGAACACCAAAAGCTGTGCTAGTGCAACTAAGCAAATAAAGAAAATCCAAGGCCACAGAAGCTGAAAAGCTTCTTTCTCAGTGAGAGAACGTTGCTCAAAGCAATTTGAAGAGTAAAACTCAAGTACAAGAAAAATCTTTCTTTTTCATGAAATGACATGTAATTTGCAATGCAGAAGACAGATTTTCATTAGTTAGAGCTTTTTTGTTTAGAAAGTTATGTTAGAGCTACAGTGCTCAGAAACACTGTTTTTGAGCTTCTGAGAACACTAAAAGCTGTGCTAGTGCAACTAAGCAAATGAAGAGAATCCAAGGCCACAGAAGCTGAAAAGCTGCTTTCTCAGTGAGAGAACGTTGCTCAAAGCAATTTGAAGAGTAAAACTCAAGTACAAGAAAAATGTTTCTTTATCATGAAATGACATGTAATTTGCAATGCAGTAGACAGATTTTCATTAGTTAGAGCTTTTTTGTTTAGAAAGTTATGTTAGAGCTACAGTGCTCAGAAACACTATTTTAGAGCGTCTGAGAACACCAAAAGCTGTGCTAGTGCAACTAAGCAAATGAAGAAAATCCAAGGCCACAGAAGCTGAAAAGCTTCTTTCTCAGTGAGAGAACGTTGCTCAAAGCAATTTGAAGAGTAAAACTCAAGTACAAGAAAAATGTTTCTTTATCATGAAATGACATGTAATTTGCAATGCAGTAGACAGATTTTCATTAGTTAGAGCTTTTTTGTTTAGAAAGTTATGTTAGAGCTACAGTGCTCAGAAACAGTGTTTTGGAGCTTCTGAGAACACTAAAAGCTGTGCTAGTGCAACTAAGCAAATGAAGAAAATCCAAGGCCACAGAAGCTGAAAAGCTTCTTTCTCAGTGAGAGAACGTTGCTCAAAGCAATTTGAAGAGTAAAACTCAAGTACAAGAAAAATGTTTCTTTATCATGAAATGACATGTAATTTGCAATGCAGTAGACAGATTTTCATTAGTTAGAGCTTTTTTGTTTAGAAAGTTATGTTAGAGCTACAGTGCTCAGAAACAGTGTTTTGGAGCTTCTGAGAACACTAAAAGCTGTGCTAGTGCAACTAAGCAAATGAAGAAAATCCAAGGCCACAGAAGCTGAAAAGCTTCTTTCTCAGTGAGAGAACGTTGCTCAAAGCAATTTGAAGAGTAAAACTCAAGTACAAGAAAAATGTTTCTTTATCATGAAATGACATGTAATTTGCAATGCAGTAGACAGATTTTCATTAGTTAGAGCTTTTTTGTTTAGAAAGTTATGTTAGAGCTACAGTGCTCAGAAACACTGTTTTGGAGCTTCTGAGAACATTAAAAGCTGTGCTAGAGCAACTAAGCAAATGAAGAGAATCCAAGGCCACAGAAGCTGAAAAGCTTCTTTCTCAGTGAGAGAACGTTGCTCAGAGCAATTTGAAGAGTAAAACTCAAGTACAAGAAAAATGTTTCTTTATCATGAAATGACATGTAATTTGCAATGCAGTAGACAGATTTTCATTAGTTAGAGCTTTTTTGTTTAGAAAGTTATGTTAGAGCTACAGTGCTCAGAAACACTGTTTTGGAGCTTCTGAGAACATTAAAAGCTGTGCTAGAGCAACTAAGCAAATGAAGAGAATCCAAGGCCACATAAGCTGAAAAGCTTCTTTCTCAGTGAGAGAACGTTGCTCAAAGCAATTTGAAGAGTAAAACTCAAGTACAAGAAAAATCTTTCTTTTTCATGAAATGACATGTAATTTGCAATGCAGAAGACAGATTTTCATTAGTTAGAGCTTTTTTGTTTAGAAAGTTATGTTAGAGCTACAGTGCTCAGAAACACTGTTTTGGAGCTTCTGAGAACACTGAAAGCTGTGCTAGTGCAACTAAGCAAATGAAGAGAATCCAAGGCCACAGAAGCTGAAAAGCTTCTTTCTCAGTGAGAGAACGTTGCTCAAAGCATATTGAAGAGTAAAACTCAAGTACAAGAAAAATGTTTCGTTATCATGAAATGACATATAATTTGCAATGCAGAAGAAAGATTTTCATTAGTTAGAGCTTTTTTGTTTAGAAAGTTATGTTAGAGCTACAGTGCTCAGAAACACTGTTTTGGAGCTTCTGAGAACACTAAAAGCTGTGCTAGTGCAACTAAGCAAATGAAGAGAATCCAAGGCCACAGAAGCTGAAAAGCTTCTTTCTCAGTGAGAGAACGTTGCTCAAAGCATATTGAAGAGTAAAACTCAAGTACAAGAAAAATGTTTCTTTATCATGAAATGACACGTAATTTGCAATGCAGTAGACAGATTTTCATTACTTAGAGCTTTTTTGTTTAGAAAGTTATGTTAGAGCTAAAGTGCTCAGAAACACTGTTTTGGAGCTTCTGAGAACACTAAAAGCTGTGCTAGTGCAACTAAGCAAATGAAGAGAATCCAAGGCCACAGAAGCTGAAAAGCTTCTTTCTCAGTGAGAGAAAGTTCAAATTTGAAGCAATTTGAAGAGTAAAACTCAAGTACAAGAAAAATGATTCTTTATCATGAAATGACATATAATTTGCAATGCAGAAGACAGATTTTCATTAGTTAGAGCTTTTTTGTTTAGAAAGTTATGTTAGAGCTACAGTGCTCAGAAACACTGTTTTGGAGCTTCTGAGAACACTAAAAGCTGTGCTAGTGCAACTAAGCAAATGAAGAAAATCCAAGGCCACAGAAGCTGAAAAGCTTCTTTCTCAGTGAGAGAACGTTGCTCAAAGCAATTTGAAGAGTAAAACTCAAGTACAAGAAAAATCTTTCTTTTTCATGAAATGACATGTAATTTGCAATGCAGAAGACAGATTTTCATTAGTTAGAGCTTTTTTGTTTAGAAAGTTATGTTAGAGCTACAGTGCTCAGAAACACTGTTTTTGAGCTTCTGAGAACACTAAAAGCTGTGCTAGTGCAACTAAGCAAATGAAGAGAATCCAAGGCCACAGAAGCTGAAAAGCTTCTTTCTCAGTGAGAGAACGTTGCTCAAAGCAATTTGAAGAGTAAAACTCAAGTACAAGAAAAATGTTTCTTTATCATGAAATGACATGTAATTTGCAATGCAGTAGACAGATTTTCATTAGTTAGAGCTTTTTTGTTTAGAAAGTTATGTTAGAGCTACAGTGCTCAGAAACACTGTTTTGGAGCTTCTGAGAACACTAAAAGCTGTGCTAGTGCAACTAAGCAAATGAAGAGAATCCAAGGCCACAGAAGCTGAAAAGCTTCTTTCTCAGTGAGAGAACGTTGCTCAAAGCAATTTGAAGAGTAAAACTCAAGTACAAGAAAAATGTTTCTTTATCATGAAATGACATGTAATTTGCAATGCAGTAGAGAGATTTTCATTAGTTAGAGCTTTTTTGTTTAGAAAGTTATGTTAGAGCTACAGTGCTCAGAAACACTGTTTTAGAGCGTCTGAGAACACCAAAAGCTGTGCTAGTGCAACTAAGCAAATGAAGAGAATCCAAGGCCACAGAAGCTGAAAAGCTTCTTTCTCAGTGAGAGAACGTTGCTCAAAGCAATTTGAAGAGTAAAACTCAAGTACAAGAAAAATGTTTCTTTATCATGAAATGACATGTAATTTGCAATGCAGTAGACAGATTTTCATTAGTTAGAGCTTTTTTGTTTAGAAAGTTATGTTAGAGCTACAGTGCTCAGAAACACTGTTTTGGAGCTTCTGAGAACACTAAAAGCTGTGCTAGTGCAACTAAGCAAATGAAGAAAATCCAAGGCCAAAGAAGCTGAAAAGCTTCTTTCTCAGTGAGAGAACGTTGCTCAAAGCAATTTGAAGAGTAAAACTCAAGTACAAGAAAAATGTTTCTTTATCATGAAATGACATGTAATTTGCAATGCAGTAGACAGATTTTCATTAGTTAGAGCTTTTTTGTTTAGAAAGTTATGTTAGAGCTACAGTGCTCAGAAACACTGTTTTGGAGCTTCTGAGAACATTAAAAGCTGTGCTAGAGCAAATAAGCAAATGAAGAGAATCCAAGGCCACAGAAGCTGAAAAGCTTCTTTCTCAGTGAGAGAACGTTGCTCAGAGCAATTTGAAGAGTAAAACTCAAGTACAAGAAAAATGTTTCTTTATCATGAAATGACATGTAATTTGCAATGCAGTAGACAGATTTTCATTAGTTAGAGCTTTTTTGTTTAGAAAGTTATGTTAGAGCTACAGTGCTCAGAAACACTGTTTTGGAGCTTCTGAGAACACTGAAAGCTGTGCTAGTGCAACTAAGCAAATGAAGAGAATCCAAGGCCACAGAAGCTGAAAAGCTTCTTTCTCAGTGAGAGAACGTTGCTCAAAGCATATTGAAGAGTAAAACTCAAGTACAAGAAAAATGTTTCGTTATCATGAAATGACATATAATTTGCAATGCAGAAGAAAGATTTTCATTAGTTAGAGCTTTTTTGTTTAGAAAGTTATGTTAGAGCTACAGTGCTCAGAAACACTGTTTTGGAGCTTCTGAGAACACTAAAAGCTGTGCTAGTGCAACTAAGCAAATGAAGAGAATCCAAGGCCACAGAAGCTGAAAAGCTTCTTTCTCAGTGAGAGAACGTTGCTCAAAGCATATTGAAGAGTAAAACTCAAGTACAAGAAAAATGTTTCTTTATCATGAAATGACACGTAATTTGCAATGCAGTAGACAGATTTTCATTACTTAGAGCTTTTTTGTTTAGAAAGTTATGTTAGAGCTAAAGTGCTCAGAAACACTGTTTTGGAGCTTCTGAGAACACTAAAAGCTGTGCTAGTGCAACTAAGCAAATGAAGAGAATCCAAGGCCACAGAAGCTGAAAAGCTTCTTTCTCAGTGAGAGAAAGTTCAAATTTGAAGCAATTTGAAGAGTAAAACTCAAGTACAAGAAAAATGATTCTTTATCATGAAATGACATATAATTTGCAATGCAGAAGACAGATTTTCATTAGTTAGAGCTTTTTTGTTTAGAAAGTTATGTTAGAGCTACAGTGCTCAGAAACACTGTTTTGGAGCTTCTGAGAACACTAAAAGCTGTGCTAGTGCAACTAAGCAAATGAAGAAAATCCAAGGCCACAGAAGCTGAAAAGCTTCTTTCTCAGTGAGAGAACGTTGCTCAAAGCAATTTGAAGAGTAAAACTCAAGTACAAGAAAAATGTTTCTTTATCATGAAATGACATGTAATTTGCAATGCAGTAGAGAGATTTTCATTAGTTAGAGCTTTTTTGTTTAGAAAGTTATGTTAGAGCTACAGTGCTCAGAAACACTGTTTTAGAGCGTCTGAGAACACCAAAAGCTGTGCTAGTGCAACTAAGAAAATGAAGAGAATCCAAGGCCACAGAAGCTGAAAAGCTTCTTTCTCAGTGAGAGAACGTTGCTCAAAGCAATTTGAAGAGTAAAACTCAAGTACAAGAAAAATGTTTCTTTATCATGAAATGACATGTAATTTGCAATGCAGTAGACAGATTTTCATTAGTTAGAGCTTTTTTGTTTAGAAAGTTATGTTAGAGCTACAGTGCTCAGAAACACTGTTTTGGAGCTTCTGAGAACACTAAAAGCTGTGCTAGTGCAACTAAGCAAATGAAGAAAATCAAAGGCCATAGAAGCTGAAAAGCTTCTTTCTCAGTGAGAGAACGTTGCTCAAAGCAATTTGAAGAGTAAAACTCAAGTACAAGAAAAATGTTTCTTTATCATGAAATGACATGTAATTTGCAATGCAGTAGACAGATTTTCATTAGTTAGAGCTTTTTTGTTTAGAAAGTTATGTTAGAGCTACAGTGCTCAGAAACACTGTTTTGGAGCTTCTGAGAACACTAAAAGCTGTGCTAGTGCAACTAAGCAAATGAAGAGAATCCAAGGCCACAGAAGCTGAAAAGCTTCTTTCTCAGTGAGAGAACGTTGCTCAAAGCAATTTGAAGAGTAAAACTCAAGTACAAGAAAAATGTTTCTTTATCATGAAATGACATGTAATTTGCAATGCAGTAGACAGATTTTCATTAGTTAGAGCTTTTTTGTTTAGAAAGTTATGTTAGAGCTACAGTGCTCAGAAACACTGTTTTAGAGCGTCTGAGAACACCAAAAGCTGTGCTAGTGCAACTAAGCAAATGAAGAAAATCCAAGGCCACAGAAGCTGAAAAGCTTCTTTCTCAGTGAGAGAACGTTGCTCAAAGCAATTTGAAGAGTAAAACTCAAGTACAAGAAAAATCTTTCTTTTTCATGAAATGACATGTAATTTGCAATGCAGAAGACAGATTTTCATTAGTTAGAGCTTTTTTGTTTAGAAAGTTACGTTAGAGCTACAGTGCTCAGAAACACTGTTTTGGAGCTTCTGAGAACACTAAAAGCTGTGCTAGTGCAACTAAGCAAATGAAGAAAATCCAAGGCCACAGAAGCTGAAAAGCTTCTTTCTCAGTGAGAGAACGTTGCTCAAAGCAATTTGAAGAGTAAAACTCAAGTACAAGAAAAATGTTTCTTTATCATGAAATGACATGTAATTTACAATGCAGTAGACAGATTTTCATTAGTTAGAGCTTTTTTGTTTAGAAAGTTATGTTAGAGCTACAGTGCTCAGAAACACTGTTTTGGAGCTTCTGAGAACACCAAAAGCTGTGCTAGTGCAACTAAGCAAATGAAGAGAATCCAAGGCCACAGAAGCTGAAAAGCTTCTTTCTCAGTGAGAGAACGTTGCTCAAAGCAATTTGAAGAGTAAAACTCAAGTACAAGAAAAATGTTTCTTTATCATGAAATGACATGTAATTTGCAATGCAGTAGACAGATTTTCATTAGTTAGAGCTTTTTTGTTTAGAAAGTTATGTTAGAGCTACAGTGCTCAGAAACACTGTTTTGGAGCTTCTGAGAACATTAAAAGCTGTGCTAGAGCAACTAAGCAAATGAAGAGAATCCAAGGCCACAGAAGCTGAAAAGCTTCTTTCTCAGTGAGAGAACGTTGCTCAGAGCAATTTGAAGAGTAAAACTCAAGTACAAGAAAAATGTTTCTTTATCATGAAATGACATGTAATTTGCAATGCAGTAGACAGATTTTCATTAGTTAGAGCTTTTTTGTTTAGAAAGTTATGTTAGAGCTACAGTGCTCAGAAACACTGTTTTGGAGCTTCTGAGAACATTAAAAGCTGTGCTAGAGCAACTAAGCAAATGAAGAGAATCCAAGGCCACATAAGCTGAAAAGCTTCTTTCTCAGTGAGAGAACGTTGCTCAAAGCAATTTGAAGAGTAAAACTCAAGTACAAGAAAAATCTTTCTTTTTCATGAAATGACATGTAATTTGCAATGCAGAAGACAGATTTTCATTAGTTAGAGCTTTTTTGTTTAGAAAGTTATGTTAGAGCTACAGTGCTCAGAAACACTGTTTTGGAGCTTCTGAGAACACTGAAAGCTGTGCTAGTGCAACTAAGCAAATGAAGAGAATCCAAGGCCACAGAAGCTGAAAAGCTTCTTTCTCAGTGAGAGAACGTTGCTCAAAGCATATTGAAGAGTAAAACTCAAGTACAAGAAAAATGTTTCGTTATCATGAAATGACATATAATTTGCAATGCAGAAGAAAGATTTTCATTAGTTAGAGCTTTTTTGTTTAGAAAGTTATGTTAGAGCTACAGTGCTCAGAAACACTGTTTTGGAGCTTCTGAGAACACTAAAAGCTGTGCTAGTGCAACTAAGCAAATGAAGAGAATCCAAGGCCACAGAAGCTGAAAAGCTTCTTTCTCAGTGAGAGAACGTTGCTCAAAGCATATTGAAGAGTAAAACTCAAGTACAAGAAAAATGTTTCTTTATCATGAAATGACACGTAATTTGCAATGCAGTAGACAGATTTTCATTACTTAGAGCTTTTTTGTTTAGAAAGTTATGTTAGAGCTAAAGTGCTCAGAAACACTGTTTTGGAGTTTCTGAGAACACTAAAAGCTGTGCTAGTGCAACTAAGCAAATGAAGAGAATCCAAGGCCACAGAAGCTGAAAAGCTTCTTTCTCAGTGAGAGAAAGTTCAAATTTGAAGCAATTTGAAGAGTAAAACTCAAGTACAAGAAAAATGATTCTTTATCATGAAATGACATATAATTTGCAATGCAGAAGAAAGATTTTCATTAGTTAGAGTTTTTTTGTTTAGAAAGTTATGTTAGAGCTACAGTGCTCAGAAACACTGTTTTAGAGCGTCTGAGAACACTAAAAGCTGTGCTAGTGCAACTAAGCAAATGAAGAAAATCCAAGGCCATAGAAGCTGAAAAGCTTCTTTCTCAGTGAGAGAACGTTGCTCAAAGCAATTTGAAGAGTAAAACTCAAGTACAAGAAAAATCTTTCTTTTTCATGAAATGACATGTAATTTGCAATGCAGAAGACAGATTTTCATTAGTTAGAGCTGTTTTGTTTAGAAAGTTATGTTAGAGCTACAGTGCTCAGAAACACTGTTTTGGAGCTTCTGAGAACACTAAAAGCTGTGCTAGTGCAACTAAGCAAATGAAGAGAATCCAAGGCCACAGAAGCTGAAAAGCTTCTTTCTCAGTGAGAGAACGTTGCTCAAAGCAATTTGAAGAGTAAAACTCAAGTACAAGAAAAATGTTTCTTTATCATGAAATGACATGTAATTTGCAATGCAGTAGACAGATTTTCATTAGTTAGAGCTTTTTTGTTTAGAAAGTTATGTTAGAGCTACAGTGCTCAGAAACACTGTTTTGGAGCTTCTGAGAACACTAAAAGCTGTGCTAGTGCAACTAAGCAAATGAAGAAAATCCAAGGCCACAGAAGCTGAAAAGCTTCTTTCTCAGTGAGAGAACGTTGCTCAAAGCAATTTGAAGAGTAAAACTCAAGTACAAGAAAAATCTTTCTTTTTCATGAAATGACATGTAATTTGCAATGCAGAAGACAGATTTTCATTAGTTAGAGCTTTTTTGTTTAGAAAGTTATGTTAGAGCTACAGTGCTCAGAAACACTGTTTTGGAGCTTCTGAGAACACTAAAAGCTGTGCTAGTGCAACTAAGAAAATGAAGAGAATCCAAGGCCACAGAAGCTGAAAAGCTTCTTTCTCAGTGAGAGAACGTTGCTCAAAGCAATTTGAAGAGTAAAACTCAAGTACAAGAAAAATGTTTCTTTATCATGAAATGACATGTAATTTGCAATGCAGTAGACAGATTTCATTAGTTAGAGCTTTTTTGTTTAGAAAGTTATGTTAGAGCTACAGTGCTCAGAAACACTGTTTTGGAGCTTCTGAGAACACTAAAAGCTGTGCTAGTGCAACTAAGCAAATGAAGAAAATCCAAGGCCATAGAAGCTGAAAAGCTTCTTTCTCAGTGAGAGAACGTTGCTCAAAGCAATTTGAAGAGTAAAACTCAAGTACAAGAAAAATGTTTCTTTATCATGAAATGACATGTAATTTGCAATGCAGTAGAGAGATTTTCATTAGTTAGAGCTTTTTTGTTTAGAAAGTTATGTTAGAGCTACAGTGCTCAGAAACACTGTTTTAGAGCGTCTGAGAACACCAAAAGCTGTGCTAGTGCAACTAAGCAAATGAAGAAAATCCAAGGCCACAGAAGCTGAAAAGCTTCTTTCTCAGTGAGAGAACGTTGCTCAAAGCAATTTGAAGAGTAAAACTCAAGTACAAGAAAAATCTTTCTTTTTCATGAAATGACATGTAATTTGCAATGCAGAAGACAGATTTTCATTAGTTAGAGCTTTTTTGTTTAGAAAGTTATGTTAGAGCTACAGTGCTCAGAAACACTGTTTTGGAGCTTCTGAGAACACTAAAAGCTGTGCTAGTGCAACTAAGAAAATGAAGAGAATCCAAGGCCACAGAAGCTGAAAAGCTTCTTTCTCAGTGAGAGAACGTTGCTCAAAGCAATTTGAAGAGTAAAACTCAAGTACAAGAAAAATGTTTCTTTATCATGAAATGACATGTAATTTGCAATGCAGTAGACAGATTTTCATTAGTTAGAGCTTTTTTGTTTAGAAAGTTATGTTAGAGCTACAGTGCTCAGAAACACTGTTTTGGAGCTTCTGAGAACACTAAAAGCTGTGCTAGTGCAACTAAGCAAATGAAGAAAATCCAAGGCCATAGAAGCTGAAAAGCTTCTTTCTCAGTGAGAGAACGTTGCTCAAAGCAATTTGAAGAGTAAAACTCAAGTACAAGAAAAATGTTTCTTTATCATGAAATGACATGTAATTTGCAATGCAGTAGACAGATTTTCATTAGTTAGAGCTTTTTTGTTTAGAAAGTTATGTTAGAGCTACAGTGCTCAGAAACACTGTTTTGGAGCTTCTGAGAACACTAAAAGCTGTGCTAGTGCAACTAAGCAAATGAAGAGAATCCAAGGCCACAGAAGCTGAAAAGCTTCTTTCTCAGTGAGAGAACGTTGCTCAAAGCAATTTGAAGAGTAAAACTCAAGTACAAGAAAAATGTTTCTTTATCATGAAATGACATGTAATTTGCAATGCAGTAGACAGATTTTCATTAGTTACAGCTTTTTTGTTTAGAAAGTTATGTTAGAGCTACAGTGCTCAGAAACACTGTTTTAGAGCGTCTGAGAACACCAAAAGCTGTGCTAGTGCAACTAAGCAAATGAAGAAAATCCAAGGCCACAGAAGCTGAAAAGCTTCTTTCTCAGTGAGAGAACGTTGCTCAAAGCAATTTGAAGAGTAAAACTCAAGTACAAGAAAAATCTTTCTTTTTCATGAAATGACATGTAATTTGCAATGCAGAAGACAGATTTTCATTAGTTAGAGCTTTTTTGTTTAGAAAGTTACGTTAGAGCTACAGTGCTCAGAAACACTGTTTTGGAGCTTCTGAGAACACTAAAAGCTGTGCTAGTGCAACTAAGCAAATGAAGAAAATCCAAGGCCACAGAAGCTGAAAAGCTTCTTTCTCAGTGAGAGAACGTTGCTCAAAGCAATTTGAAGAGTAAAACTCAAGTACAAGAAAAATGTTTCTTTATCATGAAATGACATGTAATTTACAATGCAGTAGACAGATTTTCATTAGTTAGAGCTTTTTTGTTTAGAAAGTTATGTTAGAGCTACAGTGCTCAGAAACACTGTTTTGGAGCTTCTGAGAACACCAAAAGCTGTGCTAGTGCAACTAAGCAAATGAAGAGAATCCAAGGCCACAGAAGCTGAAAAGCTTCTTTCTCAGTGAGAGAACGTTGCTCAAAGCAATTTGAAGAGTAAAACTCAAGTACAAGAAAAATGTTTCTTTATCATGAAATGACATGTAATTTGCAATGCAGTAGACAGATTTTCATTAGTTAGAGCTTTTTTGTTTAGAAAGTTATGTTAGAGCTACAGTGCTCAGAAACACTGTTTTGGAGCTTCTGAGAACATTAAAAGCTGTGCTAGAGCAACTAAGCAAATGAAGAGAATCCAAGGCCACAGAAGCTGAAAAGCTTCTTTCTCAGTGAGAGAACGTTGCTCAGAGCAATTTGAAGAGTAAAACTCAAGTACAAGAAAAATGTTTCTTTATCATGAAATGACATGTAATTTGCAATGCAGTAGACAGATTTTCATTAGTTAGAGCTTTTTTGTTTAGAAAGTTATGTTAGAGCTACAGTGCTCAGAAACACTGTTTTGGAGCTTCTGAGAACATTAAAAGCTGTGCTAGAGCAACTAAGCAAATGAAGAGAATCCAAGGCCACATAAGCTGAAAAGCTTCTTTCTCAGTGAGAGAACGTTGCTCAAAGCAATTTGAAGAGTAAAACTCAAGTACAAGAAAAATCTTTCTTTTTCATGAAATGACATGTAATTTGCAATGCAGAAGACAGATTTTCATTAGTTAGAGCTTTTTTGTTTAGAAAGTTATGTTAGAGCTACAGTGCTCAGAAACACTGTTTTGGAGCTTCTGAGAACACTGAAAGCTGTGCTAGTGCAACTAAGCAAATGAAGAGAATCCAAGGCCACAGAAGCTGAAAAGCTTCTTTCTCAGTGAGAGAACGTTGCTCAAAGCATATTGAAGAGTAAAACTCAAGTACAAGAAAAATGTTTCGTTATCATGAAATGACATATAATTTGCAATGCAGAAGAAAGATTTTCATTAGTTAGAGCTTTTTTGTTTAGAAAGTTATGTTAGAGCTACAGTGCTCAGAAACACTGTTTTGGAGCTTCTGAGAACACTAAAAGCTGTGCTAGTGCAACTAAGCAAATGAAGAGAATCCAAGGCCACAGAAGCTGAAAAGCTTCTTTCTCAGTGAGAGAACGTTGCTCAAAGCATATTGAAGAGTAAAACTCAAGTACAAGAAAAATGTTTCTTTATCATGAAATGACACGTAATTTGCAATGCAGTAGACAGATTTTCATTACTTAGAGCTTTTTTGTTTAGAAAGTTATGTTAGAGCTAAAGTGCTCAGAAACACTGTTTTGGAGTTTCTGAGAACACTAAAAGCTGTGCTAGTGCAACTAAGCAAATGAAGAGAATCCAAGGCCACAGAAGCTGAAAAGCTTCTTTCTCAGTGAGAGAAAGTTCAAATTTGAAGCAATTTGAAGAGTAAAACTCAAGTACAAGAAAAATGTTTCTTTATCATGAAATGACATGTAATTTACAATGCAGTAGACAGATTTTCATTAGTTAGAGCTTTTTTGTTTAGAAAGTTATGTTAGAGCTACAGTGCTCAGAAACACTGTTTTGGAGCTTCTGAGAACACCAAAAGCTGTGCTAGTGCAACTAAGCAAATGAAGAGAATCCAAGGCCACAGAAGCTGAAAAGCTTCTTTCTCAGTGAGAGAACGTTGCTCAAAGCAATTTGAAGAGTAAAACTCAAGTACAAGAAAAATGTTTCTTTATCATGAAATGACATGTAATTTGCAATGCAGTAGACAGATTTTCATTAGTTAGAGCTTTTTTGTTTAGAAAGTTATGTTAGAGCTACAGTGCTCAGAAACACTGTTTTGGAGCTTCTGAGAACATTAAAAGCTGTGCTAGAGCAACTAAGCAAATGAAGAGAATCCAAGGCCACAGAAGCTGAAAAGCTTCTTTCTCAGTGAGAGAACGTTGCTCAGAGCAATTTGAAGAGTAAAACTCAAGTACAAGAAAAATGTTTCTTTATCATGAAATGACATGTAATTTGCAATGCAGTAGACAGATTTTCATTAGTTAGAGCTTTTTTGTTTAGAAAGTTATGTTAGAGCTACAGTGCTCAGAAACACTGTTTTGGAGCTTCTGAGAACATTAAAAGCTGTGCTAGAGCAACTAAGCAAATGAAGAGAATCCAAGGCCACATAAGCTGAAAAGCTTCTTTCTCAGTGAGAGAACGTTGCTCAAAGCAATTTGAAGAGTAAAACTCAAGTACAAGAAAAATCTTTCTTTTTCATGAAATGACATGTAATTTGCAATGCAGAAGACAGATTTTCATTAGTTAGAGCTTTTTTGTTTAGAAAGTTATGTTAGAGCTACAGTGCTCAGAAACACTGTTTTGGAGCTTCTGAGAACACTGAAAGCTGTGCTAGTGCAACTAAGCAAATGAAGAGAATCCAAGGCCACAGAAGCTGAAAAGCTTCTTTCTCAGTGAGAGAACGTTGCTCAAAGCATATTGAAGAGTAAGACTCAAGTACAAGAAAAATGTTTCGTTATCATGAAATGACATATAATTTGCAATGCAGAAGAAAGATTTTCATTAGTTAGAGCTTTTTTGTTTAGAAAGTTATGTTAGAGCTACAGTGCTCAGAAACACTGTTTTGGAGCTTCTGAGAACACTAAAAGCTGTGCTAGTGCAACTAAGCAAATGAAGAGAATCCAAGGCCACAGAAGCTGAAAAGCTTCTTTCTCAGTGAGAGAACGTTGCTCAAAGCATATTGAAGAGTAAAACTCAAGTACAAGAAAAATGTTTCTTTATCATGAAATGACACGTAATTTGCAATGCAGTAGACAGATTTTCATTACTTAGAGCTTTTTTGTTTAGAAAGTTATGTTAGAGCTAAAGTGCTCAGAAACACTGTTTTGGAGTTTCTGAGAACACTAAAAGCTGTGCTAGTGCAACTAAGCAAATGAAGAGAATCCAAGGCCACAGAAGCTGAAAAGCTTCTTTCTCAGTGAGAGAAAGTTCAAATTTGAAGCAATTTGAAGAGTAAAACTCAAGTACAAGAAAAATGTTTCTTTATCATGAAATGACATGTAATTTACAATGCAGTAGACAGATTTTCATTAGTTAGAGCTTTTTTGTTTAGAAAGTTATGTTAGAGCTACAGTGCTCAGAAACACTGTTTTGGAGCTTCTGAGAACACCAAAAGCTGTGCTAGTGCAACTAAGCAAATGAAGAGAATCCAAGGCCACAGAAGCTGAAAAGCTTCTTTCTCAGTGAGAGAACGTTGCTCAAAGCAATTTGAAGAGTAAAACTCAAGTACAAGAAAAATGTTTCTTTATCATGAAATGACATGTAATTTGCAATGCAGTAGACAGATTTTCATTAGTTAGAGCTTTTTTGTTTAGAAAGTTATGTTAGAGCTACAGTGCTCAGAAACACTGTTTTGGAGCTTCTGAGAACATTAAAAGCTGTGCTAGAGCAACTAAGCAAATGAAGAGAATCCAAGGCCACAGAAGCTGAAAAGCTTCTTTCTCAGTGAGAGAACGTTGCTCAGAGCAATTTGAAGAGTAAAACTCAAGTACAAGAAAAATGTTTCTTTATCATGAAATGACATGTAATTTGCAATGCAGTAGACAGATTTTCATTAGTTAGAGCTTTTTTGTTTAGAAAGTTATGTTAGAGCTACAGTGCTCAGAAACACTGTTTTGGAGCTTCTGAGAACATTAAAAGCTGTGCTAGAGCAACTAAGCAAATGAAGAGAATCCAAGGCCACATAAGCTGAAAAGCTTCTTTCTCAGTGAGAGAACGTTGCTCAAAGCAATTTGAAGAGTAAAACTCAAGTACAAGAAAAATCTTTCTTTTTCATGAAATGACATGTAATTTGCAATGCAGAAGACAGATTTTCATTAGTTAGAGCTTTTTTGTTTAGAAAGTTATGTTAGAGCTACAGTGCTCAGAAACACTGTTTTGGAGCTTCTGAGAACACTGAAAGCTGTGCTAGTGCAACTAAGCAAATGAAGAGAATCCAAGGCCACAGAAGCTGAAAAGCTTCTTTCTCAGTGAGAGAACGTTGCTCAAAGCATATTGAAGAGTAAAACTCAAGTACAAGAAAAATGTTTCGTTATCATGAAATGACATATAATTTGCAATGCAGAAGAAAGATTTTCATTAGTTAGAGCTTTTTTGTTTAGAAAGTTATGTTAGAGCTACAGTGCTCAGAAACACTGTTTTGGAGTTTCTGAGAACACTAAAAGCTGTGCTAGTGCAACTAAGCAAATGAAGAGAATCCAAGGCCACAGAAGCTGAAAAGCTTCTTTCTCAGTGAGAGAACGTTGCTCAAAGCATATTGAAGAGTAAAACTCAAGTACAAGAAAAATGTTTCTTTATCATGAAATGACACGTAATTTGCAATGCAGTAGACAGATTTTCATTACTTAGAGCTTTTTTGTTTAGAAAGTTATGTTAGAGCTAAAGTGCTCAGAAACACTGTTTTGGAGTTTCTGAGAACACTAAAAGCTGTGCTAGTGCAACTAAGCAAATGAAGAGAATCCAAGGCCACAGAAGCTGAAAAGCTTCTTTCTCAGTGAGAGAAAGTTCAAATTTGAAGCAATTTGAAGAGTAAAACTCAAGTACAAGAAAAATGATTCTTTATCATGAAATGACATATAATTTGCAATGCAGAAGAAAGATTTTCATTAGTTAGAGCTTTTTTGTTTAGAAAGTTATGTTAGAGCTACAGTGCTCAGAAACACTGTTTTAGAGCGTCTGAGAACACTAAAAGCTGTGCTAGTGCAACTAAGCAAATGAAGAAAATCCAAGGCCATAGAAGCTGAAAAGCTTCTTTCTCAGTGAGAGAACGTTGCTCAAAGCAATTTGAAGAGTAAAACTCAAGTACAAGAAAAATCTTTCTTTTTCATGAAATGACGTAATTTGCAATGCAGAAGACAGATTTTCATTAGTTAGAGCTTTTTTGTTTAGAAAGTTATGTTAGAGCTACAGTGCTCAGAAACACTGTTTTGGAGCTTCTGAGAACACTAAAAGCTGTGCTAGTGCAACTAAGCAAATGAAGAGAATCCAAGGCCACAGAAGCTGAAAAGCTTCTTTCTCAGTGAGAGAACGTTGCTCAAAGCAATTTGAAGAGTAAAACTCAAGTACAAGAAAAATGTTTCTTTATCATGAAATGACATGTAATTTGCAATGCAGTAGACAGATTTTCATTAGTTAGAGCTTTTTTGTTTTGAAAGTTATGTTAGAGCTACAGTGCTCAGAAACACTGTTTTGGAGCTTCTGAGAACACTGAAAGCTGTGCTAGTGCAACTAAGCAAATGAAGAAAATCCAAGGCCACAGAAGCTGAAAAGCTTCTTTCTCAGTGAGAGAACGTTGCTCAAAGCAATTTGAAGAGTAAAACTCAAGTACAAGAAAAATGTTTCTTTATCATGAAATGACATGTAATTTGCAATGCAGTAGACAGATTTTCATTAGTTAGAGCTTTTTTGTTTAGAAAGTTATGTTAGAGCTACAGTGCTCAGAAACACTGTTTTGGAGCTTCTGAGAACACTAAAAGCTGTGCTAGTGCAACTAAGCAAATGAAGAAAATCCAAGGCCACAGAAGCTGAAAAGCTTCTTTCTCAGTGAGAGAACGTTGCTCAAAGCAATTTGAAGAGTAAAACTCAAGTACAAGAAAAATCTTTCTTTTTCATGAAATGACATGTAATTTGCAATGCAGAAGACAGATTTTCATTAGTTAGAGCTTTTTTGTTTAGAAAGTTATGTTAGAGCTACAGTGCTCAGAAACACTGTTTTGGAGCTTCTGAGAACACTAAAAGCTGTGCTAGTGCAACTAAGAAAATGAAGAGAATCCAAGGCCACAGAAGCTGAAAAGCTTCTTTCTCAGTGAGAGAACGTTGCTCAAAGCAATTTGAAGAGTAAAACTCAAGTACAAGAAAAATGTTTCTTTATCATGAAATGACATGTAATTTGCAATGCAGTAGACAGATTTCATTAGTTAGAGCTTTTTTGTTTAGAAAGTTATGTTAGAGCTACAGTGCTCAGAAACACTGTTTTGGAGCTTCTGAGAACACTAAAAGCTGTGCTAGTGCAACTAAGCAAATGAAGAAAATCCAAGGCCATAGAAGCTGAAAAGCTTCTTTCTCAGTGAGAGAACGTTGCTCAAAGCAATTTGAAGAGTAAAACTCAAGTACAAGAAAAATCTTTCTTTTTCATGAAATGACATGTAATTTGCAATGCAGAAGACAGATTTTCATTAGTTAGAGCTTTTTGTTTAGAAAGTTATGTTAGAGCTACAGTGCTCAGAAACACTTTTTTTGAGCTTCTGAGAACACTAAAAGCTGTGCTAGTGCAACTAAGCAAATGAAGAGAATCCAAGGCCACAGAAGCTGAAAAGCTTCTTTCTCAGTGAGAGAACGTTGCTCAAAGCAATTTGAAGAGTAAAACTCAAGTACAAGAAAAATGTTTCTTTTTCATGAAATGACATGTAATTTGCAATGCAGAAGACAGATTTTCATTAGTTAGAGCTTTTTTGTTTGGAAAGTTATGTTAGAGCTACAGTGCTCAGAAACACTGTTTTAGAGCGTCTGAGAACACCAAAAGCTGTGCTAGTGCAACTAAGCAAATAAAGAAAATCCAAGGCCACAGAAGCTGAAAAGCTTCTTTCTCAGTGAGAGAACGTTGCTCAAAGCAATTTGAAGAGTAAAACTCAAGTACAAGAAAAATCTTTCTTTTTCATGAAATGACATGTAATTTGCAATGCAGAAGACAGATTTTCATTAGTTAGAGCTTTTTTGTTTAGAAAGTTATGTTAGAGCTACAGTGCTCAGAAACACTGTTTTTGAGCTTCTGAGAACACTAAAAGCTGTGCTAGTGCAACTAAGCAAATGAAGAGAATCCAAGGCCACAGAAGCTGAAAAGCTTCTTTCTCAGTGAGAGAACGTTGCTCAAAGCAATTTGAAGAGTAAAACTCAAGTACAAGAAAAATCTTTCTTTTTCATGAAATGACATGTAATTTGCAAATGCAGAAGACAGATTTTCATTAGTTAGAGCTTTTTTGTTTAGAAAGTTATGTTAGAGCTACAGTGCTCAGAAACACTGTTTTGGAGCTTCTGAGAACACTAAAAGCTGTGCTAGTGCAACTAAGCAAATGAAGAGAATCCAAGGCCACAGAAGCTGAAAAGCTTCTTTCTCAGTGAGAGAACGTTGCTCAAAGCAATTTGAAGAGTAAAACTCAAGTACAAGAAAAATGTTTCTTTATCATGAAATGACATGTAATTTGCAATGCAGTAGACAGATTTTCATTAGTTAGAGCTTTTTTGTTTAGAAAGTTATGTTAGAGCTACAGTGCTCAGAAACACTGTTTTAGAGCGTCTGAGAACACCAAAAGCTGTGCTAGTGCAACTAAGCAAATGAAGAAAATCCAAGGCCACAGAAGCTGAAAAGCTTCTTTCTCAGTGAGAGAACGTTGCTCAAAGCAATTTGAAGAGTAAAACTCAAGTACAAGAAAAATCTTTCTTTTTCATGAAATGACATGTAATTTGCAAATGCAGAAGACAGATTTTCATTAGTTAGAGCTTTTTTGTTTAGAAAGTTATGTTAGAGCTACAGTGCTCAGAAACACTGTTTTGGAGCTTCTGAGAACACTAAAAGCTGTGCTAGTGCAACTAAGCAAATGAAGAGAATCCAAGGCCACAGAAGCTGAAAAGCTTCTTTCTCAGTGAGAGAACGTTGCTCAAAGCAATTTGAAGAGTAAAACTCAAGTACAAGAAAAATGTTTCTTTATCATGAAATGACATGTAATTTGCAATGCAGTAGACAGATTTTCATTAGTTAGAGCTTTTTTGTTTAGAAAGTTATGTTAGAGCTACAGTGCTCAGAAACACTGTTTTAGAGCGTCTGAGAACACCAAAAGCTGTGCTAGTGCAACTAAGCAAATGAAGAAAATCCAAGGCCACAGAAGCTGAAAAGCTTCTTTCTCAGTGAGAGAACGTTGCTCAAAGCAATTTGAAGAGTAAAACTCAAGTACAAGAAAAATCTTTCTTTTTCATGAAATGACATGTAATTTGCAATGCAGAAGACAGATTTTCATTAGTTAGAGCTTTTTTGTTTAGAAAGTTACGTTAGAGCTACAGTGCTCAGAAACACTGTTTTGGAGCTTCTGAGAACACTAAAAGCTGTGCTAGTGCAACTAAGCAAATGAAGAAAATCCAAGGCCACAGAAGCTGAAAAGCTTCTTTCTCAGTGAGAGAACGTTGCTCAAAGCAATTTGAAGAGTAAAACTCAAGTACAAGAAAAATGTTTCTTTATCATGAAATGACATGTAATTTGCAATGCAGTAGACAGATTTTCATTAGTTAGAGCTTTTTTGTTTAGAAAGTTATGTTAGAGCTACAGTGCTCAGAAACACTGTTTTGGAGCTTCTGAGAACATTAAAAGCTGTGCTAGAGCAACTAAGCAAATGAAGAGAATCCAAGGCCACAGAAGCTGAAAAGCTTCTTTCTCAGTGAGAGAACGTTGCTCAGAGCAATTTGAAGAGTAAAACTCAAGTACAAGAAAAATGTTTCTTTATCATGAAATGACATGTAATTTGCAATGCAGTAGACAGATTTTCATTAGTTAGAGCTTTTTTGTTTAGAAAGTTATGTTAGAGCTACAGTGCTCAGAAACACTGTTTTGGAGCTTCTGAGAACATTAAAAGCTGTGCTAGAGCAACTAAGCAAATGAAGAGAATCCAAGGCCACATAAGCTGAAAAGCTTCTTTCTCAGTGAGAGAACGTTGCTCAAAGCAATTTGAAGAGTAAAACTCAAGTACAAGAAAAATCTTTCTTTTTCATGAAATGACATGTAATTTGCAATGCAGAAGACAGATTTTCATTAGTTAGAGCTTTTTTGTTTAGAAAGTTATGTTAGAGCTACAGTGCTCAGAAACACTGTTTTGGAGCTTCTGAGAACACTGAAAGCTGTGCTAGTGCAACTAAGCAAATGAAGAGAATCCAAGGCCACAGAAGCTGAAAAGCTTCTTTCTCAGTGAGAGAACGTTGCTCAAAGCATATTGAAGAGTAAAACTCAAGTACAAGAAAAATGTTTCGTTATCATGAAATGACATATAATTTGCAATGCAGAAGAAAGATTCTCATTAGTTAGAGCTTTTTTGTTTAGAAAGTTATGTTAGAGCTACAGTGCTCAGAAACACTGTTTTGGAGCTTCTGAGAACACTAAAAGCTGTGCTAGTGCAACTAAGCAAATGAAGAGAATCCAAGGCCACAGAAGCTGAAAAGCTTCTTTCTCAGTGAGAGAACGTTGCTCAAAGCATATTGAAGAGTAAAACTCAAGTACAAGAAAAATGTTTCTTTATCATGAAATGACACGTAATTTGCAATGCAGTAGACAGATTTTCATTACTTAGAGCTTTTTTGTTTAGAAAGTTATGTTAGAGCTAAAGTGCTCAGAAACACTGTTTTGGAGTTTCTGAGAACACTAAAAGCTGTGCTAGTGCAACTAAGCAAATGAAGAGAATCCAAGGCCACAGAAGCTGAAAAGCTTCTTTCTCAGTGAGAGAAAGTTCAAATTTGAAGCAATTTGAAGAGTAAAACTCAAGTACAAGAAAAATGATTCTTTATCATGAAATGACATATAATTTGCAATGCAGAAGAAAGATTTTCATTAGTTAGAGTTTTTTTGTTTAGAAAGTTATGTTAGAGCTACAGTGCTCAGAAACACTGTTTTAGAGCGTCTGAGAACACTAAAAGCTGTGCTAGTGCAACTAAGCAAATGAAGAAAATCCAAGGCCATAGAAGCTGAAAAGCTTCTTTCTCAGTGAGAGAACGTTGCTCAAAGCAATTTGAAGAGTAAAACTCAAGTACAAGAAAAATCTTTCTTTTTCATGAAATGACATGTAATTTGCAATGCAGAAGACAGATTTTCATTAGTTAGAGCTGTTTTGTTTAGAAAGTTATGTTAGAGCTACAGTGCTCAGAAACACTGTTTTGGAGCTTCTGAGAACACTAAAAGCTGTGCTAGTGCAACTAAGCAAATGAAGAGAATCCAAGGCCACAGAAGCTGAAAAGCTTCTTTCTCAGTGAGAGAACGTTGCTCAAAGCAATTTGAAGAGTAAAACTCAAGTACAAGAAAAATGTTTCTTTATCATGAAATGACATGTAATTTGCAATGCAGTAGACAGATTTTCATTAGTTAGAGCTTTTTTGTTTAGAAAGTTATGTTAGAGCTACAGTGCTCAGAAACACTGTTTTGGAGCTTCTGAGAACACTAAAAGCTGTGCTAGTGCAACTAAGCAAATGAAGAAAATCCAAGGCCACAGAAGCTGAAAAGCTTCTTTCTCAGTGAGAGAACGTTGCTCAAAGCAATTTGAAGAGTAAAACTCAAGTACAAGAAAAATCTTTCTTTTTCATGAAATGACATGTAATTTGCAATGCAGAAGACAGATTTTCATTAGTTAGAGCTTTTTTGTTTAGAAAGTTATGTTAGAGCTACAGTGCTCAGAAACACTGTTTTGGAGCTTCTGAGAACACTAAAAGCTGTGCTAGTGCAACTAAGAAAATGAAGAGAATCCAAGGCCACAGAAGCTGAAAAGCTTCTTTCTCAGTGAGAGAACGTTGCTCAAAGCAATTTGAAGAGTAAAACTCAAGTACAAGAAAAATGTTTCTTTATCATGAAATGACATGTAATTTGCAATGCAGTAGACAGATTTCATTAGTTAGAGCTTTTTTGTTTAGAAAGTTATGTTAGAGCTACAGTGCTCAGAAACACTGTTTTGGAGCTTCTGAGAACACTAAAAGCTGTGCTAGTGCAACTAAGCAAATGAAGAAAATCCAAGGCCATAGAAGCTGAAAAGCTTCTTTCTCAGTGAGAGAACGTTGCTCAAAGCAATTTGAAGAGTAAAACTCAAGTACAAGAAAAATGTTTCTTTATCATGAAATGACATGTAATTTGCAATGCAGTAGAGAGATTTTCATTAGTTAGAGCTTTTTTGTTTAGAAAGTTATGTTAGAGCTACAGTGCTCAGAAACACTGTTTTAGAGCGTCTGAGAACACCAAAAGCTGTGCTAGTGCAACTAAGCAAATGAAGAAAATCCAAGGCCACAGAAGCTGAAAAGCTTCTTTCTCAGTGAGAGAACGTTGCTCAAAGCAATTTGAAGAGTAAAACTCAAGTACAAGAAAAATCTTTCTTTTTCATGAAATGACATGTAATTTGCAATGCAGAAGACAGATTTTCATTAGTTAGAGCTTTTTTGTTTAGAAAGTTATGTTAGAGCTACAGTGCTCAGAAACACTGTTTTGGAGCTTCTGAGAACACTAAAAGCTGTGCTAGTGCAACTAAGAAAATGAAGAGAATCCAAGGCCACAGAAGCTGAAAAGCTTCTTTCTCAGTGAGAGAACGTTGCTCAAAGCAATTTGAAGAGTAAAACTCAAGTACAAGAAAAATGTTTCTTTATCATGAAATGACATGTAATTTGCAATGCAGAAGACAGATTTTCATTAGTTAGAGCTTTTTTGTTTAGAAAGTTACGTTAGAGCTACAGTGCTCAGAAACACTGTTTTGGAGCTTCTGAGAACACTAAAAGCTGTGCTAGTGCAACTAAGCAAATGAAGAAAATCCAAGGCCACAGAAGCTGAAAAGCTTCTTTCTCAGTGAGAGAACGTTGCTCAAAGCAATTTGAAGAGTAAAACTCAAGTACAAGAAAAATGTTTCTTTATCATGAAATGACATGTAATTTACAATGCAGTAGACAGATTTTCATTAGTTAGAGCTTTTTTGTTTAGAAAGTTATGTTAGAGCTACAGTGCTCAGAAACACTGTTTTGGAGCTTCTGAGAACACCAAAAGCTGTGCTAGTGCAACTAAGCAAATGAAGAGAATCCAAGGCCACAGAAGCTGAAAAGCTTCTTTCTCAGTGAGAGAACGTTGCTCAAAGCAATTTGAAGAGTAAAACTCAAGTACAAGAAAAATGTTTCTTTATCATGAAATGACATGTAATTTGCAATGCAGTAGACAGATTTTCATTAGTTAGAGCTTTTTTGTTTAGAAAGTTATGTTAGAGCTACAGTGCTCAGAAACACTGTTTTGGAGCTTCTGAGAACATTAAAAGCTGTGCTAGAGCAACTAAGCAAATGAAGAGAATCCAAGGCCACAGAAGCTGAAAAGCTTCTTTCTCAGTGAGAGAACGTTGCTCAGAGCAATTTGAAGAGTAAAACTCAAGTACAAGAAAAATGTTTCTTTATCATGAAATGACATGTAATTTGCAATGCAGTAGACAGATTTTCATTAGTTAGAGCTTTTTTGTTTAGAAAGTTATGTTAGAGCTACAGTGCTCAGAAACACTGTTTTGGAGCTTCTGAGAACATTAAAAGCTGTGCTAGAGCAACTAAGCAAATGAAGAGAATCCAAGGCCACATAAGCTGAAAAGCTTCTTTCTCAGTGAGAGAACGTTGCTCAAAGCAATTTGAAGAGTAAAACTCAAGTACAAGAAAAATCTTTCTTTTTCATGAAATGACATGTAATTTGCAATGCAGAAGACAGATTTTCATTAGTTAGAGCTTTTTTGTTTAGAAAGTTATGTTAGAGCTACAGTGCTCAGAAACACTGTTTTGGAGCTTCTGAGAACACTGAAAGCTGTGCTAGTGCAACTAAGCAAATGAAGAGAATCCAAGGCCACAGAAGCTGAAAAGCTTCTTTCTCAGTGAGAGAACGTTGCTCAAAGCATATTGAAGAGTAAAACTCAAGTACAAGAAAAATGTTTCGTTATCATGAAATGACATATAATTTGCAATGCAGAAGAAAGATTTTCATTAGTTAGAGCTTTTTTGTTTAGAAAGTTATGTTAGAGCTACAGTGCTCAGAAACACTGTTTTGGAGCTTCTGAGAACACTAAAAGCTGTGCTAGTGCAACTAAGCAAATGAAGAGAATCCAAGGCCACAGAAGCTGAAAAGCTTCTTTCTCAGTGAGAGAACGTTGCTCAAAGCATATTGAAGAGTAAAACTCAAGTACAAGAAAAATGTTTCTTTATCATGAAATGACACGTAATTTGCAATGCAGTAGACAGATTTTCATTACTTAGAGCTTTTTTGTTTAGAAAGTTATGTTAGAGCTAAAGTGCTCAGAAACACTGTTTTGGAGTTTCTGAGAACACTAAAAGCTGTGCTAGTGCAACTAAGCAAATGAAGAGAATCCAAGGCCACAGAAGCTGAAAAGCTTCTTTCTCAGTGAGAGAAAGTTCAAATTTGAAGCAATTTGAAGAGTAAAACTCAAGTACAAGAAAAATGTTTCTTTATCATGAAATGACATGTAATTTACAATGCAGTAGACAGATTTTCATTAGTTAGAGCTTTTTTGTTTAGAAAGTTATGTTAGAGCTACAGTGCTCAGAAACACTGTTTTGGAGCTTCTGAGAACACCAAAAGCTGTGCTAGTGCAACTAAGCAAATGAAGAGAATCCAAGGCCACAGAAGCTGAAAAGCTTCTTTCTCAGTGAGAGAACGTTGCTCAAAGCAATTTGAAGAGTAAAACTCAAGTACAAGAAAAATGTTTCTTTATCATGAAATGACATGTAATTTGCAATGCAGTAGACAGATTTTCATTAGTTAGAGCTTTTTTGTTTAGAAAGTTATGTTAGAGCTACAGTGCTCAGAAACACTGTTTTGGAGCTTCTGAGAACATTAAAAGCTGTGCTAGAGCAACTAAGCAAATGAAGAGAATCCAAGGCCACAGAAGCTGAAAAGCTTCTTTCTCAGTGAGAGAACGTTGCTCAGAGCAATTTGAAGAGTAAAACTCAAGTACAAGAAAAATGTTTCTTTATCATGAAATGACATGTAATTTGCAATGCAGTAGACAGATTTTCATTAGTTAGAGCTTTTTTGTTTAGAAAGTTATGTTAGAGCTACAGTGCTCAGAAACACTGTTTTGGAGCTTCTGAGAACATTAAAAGCTGTGCTAGAGCAACTAAGCAAATGAAGAGAATCCAAGGCCACATAAGCTGAAAAGCTTCTTTCTCAGTGAGAGAACGTTGCTCAAAGCAATTTGAAGAGTAAAACTCAAGTACAAGAAAAATCTTTCTTTTTCATGAAATGACATGTAATTTGCAATGCAGAAGACAGATTTTCATTAGTTAGAGCTTTTTTGTTTAGAAAGTTATGTTAGAGCTACAGTGCTCAGAAACACTGTTTTGGAGCTTCTGAGAACACTGAAAGCTGTGCTAGTGCAACTAAGCAAATGAAGAGAATCCAAGGCCACAGAAGCTGAAAAGCTTCTTTCTCAGTGAGAGAACGTTGCTCAAAGCATATTGAAGAGTAAAACTCAAGTACAAGAAAAATGTTTCGTTATCATGAAATGACATATAATTTGCAATGCAGAAGAAAGATTTTCATTAGTTAGAGCTTTTTTGTTTAGAAAGTTATGTTAGAGCTACAGTGCTCAGAAACACTGTTTTGGAGTTTCTGAGAACACTAAAAGCTGTGCTAGTGCAACTAAGCAAATGAAGAGAATCCAAGGCCACAGAAGCTGAAAAGCTTCTTTCTCAGTGAGAGAACGTTGCTCAAAGCATATTGAAGAGTAAAACTCAAGTACAAGAAAAATGTTTCTTTATCATGAAATGACACGTAATTTGCAATGCAGTAGACAGATTTTCATTACTTAGAGCTTTTTTGTTTAGAAAGTTATGTTAGAGCTAAAGTGCTCAGAAACACTGTTTTGGAGTTTCTGAGAACACTAAAAGCTGTGCTAGTGCAACTAAGCAAATGAAGAGAATCCAAGGCCACAGAAGCTGAAAAGCTTCTTTCTCAGTGAGAGAAAGTTCAAATTTGAAGCAATTTGAAGAGTAAAACTCAAGTACAAGAAAAATGATTCTTTATCATGAAATGACATATAATTTGCAATGCAGAAGAAAGATTTTCATTAGTTAGAGCTTTTTTGTTTAGAAAGTTATGTTAGAGCTACAGTGCTCAGAAACACTGTTTTAGAGCGTCTGAGAACACTAAAAGCTGTGCTAGTGCAACTAAGCAAATGAAGAAAATCCAAGGCCATAGAAGCTGAAAAGCTTCTTTCTCAGTGAGAGAACGTTGCTCAAAGCAATTTGAAGAGTAAAACTCAAGTACAAGAAAAATCTTTCTTTTTCATGAAATGACGTAATTTGCAATGCAGAAGACAGATTTTCATTAGTTAGAGCTTTTTTGTTTAGAAAGTTATGTTAGAGCTACAGTGCTCAGAAACACTGTTTTGGAGCTTCTGAGAACACTAAAAGCTGTGCTAGTGCAACTAAGCAAATGAAGAGAATCCAAGGCCACAGAAGCTGAAAAGCTTCTTTCTCAGTGAGAGAACGTTGCTCAAAGCAATTTGAAGAGTAAAACTCAAGTACAAGAAAAATGTTTCTTTATCATGAAATGACATGTAATTTGCAATGCAGTAGACAGATTTTCATTAGTTAGAGCTTTTTTGTTTTGAAAGTTATGTTAGAGCTACAGTGCTCAGAAACACTGTTTTGGAGCTTCTGAGAACACTGAAAGCTGTGCTAGTGCAACTAAGCAAATGAAGAAAATCCAAGGCCACAGAAGCTGAAAAGCTTCTTTCTCAGTGAGAGAACGTTGCTCAAAGCAATTTGAAGAGTAAAACTCAAGTACAAGAAAAATGTTTCTTTATCATGAAATGACATGTAATTTGCAATGCAGTAGACAGATTTTGATTAGTTAGAGCTTTTTTGTTTAGAAAGTTATGTTAGAGCTACAGTGCTCAGAAACACTGTTTTGGAGCTTCTGAGAACACTAAAAGCTGTGCTAGTGCAACTAAGCAAATGAAGAAAATCCAAGGCCACAGAAGCTGAAAAGCTTCTTTCTCAGTGAGAGAACGTTGCTCAAAGCAATTTGAAGAGTAAAACTCAAGTACAAGAAAAATCTTTCTTTTTCATGAAATGACATGTAATTTGCAATGCAGAAGACAGATTTTCATTAGTTAGAGCTTTTTTGTTTAGAAAGTTATGTTAGAGCTACAGTGCTCAGAAACACTGTTTTGGAGCTTCTGAGAACACTAAAAGCTGTGCTAGTGCAACTAAGAAAATGAAGAGAATCCAAGGCCACAGAAGCTGAAAAGCTTCTTTCTCAGTGAGAGAACGTTGCTCAAAGCAATTTGAAGAGTAAAACTCAAGTACAAGAAAAATGTTTCTTTATCATGAAATGACATGTAATTTGCAATGCAGTAGACAGATTTCATTAGTTAGAGCTTTTTTGTTTAGAAAGTTATGTTAGAGCTACAGTGCTCAGAAACACTGTTTTGGAGCTTCTGAGAACACTAAAAGCTGTGCTAGTGCAACTAAGCAAATGAAGAAAATCCAAGGCCATAGAAGCTGAAAAGCTTCTTTCTCAGTGAGAGAACGTTGCTCAAAGCAATTTGAAGAGTAAAACTCAAGTACAAGAAAAATCTTTCTTTTTCATGAAATGACATGTAATTTGCAATGCAGAAGACAGATTTTCATTAGTTAGAGCTTTTTGTTTAGAAAGTTATGTTAGAGCTACAGTGCTCAGAAACACTTTTTTTGAGCTTCTGAGAACACTAAAAGCTGTGCTAGTGCAACTAAGCAAATGAAGAGAATCCAAGGCCACAGAAGCTGAAAAGCTTCTTTCTCAGTGAGAGAACGTTGCTCAAAGCAATTTGAAGAGTAAAACTCAAGTACAAGAAAAATGTTTCTTTATCATGAAATGACATGTAATTTGCAATGCAGTAGACAGATTTTCATTAGTTAGAGCTTTTTTGTTTGGAAAGTTATGTTAGAGCTACAGTGCTCAGAAACACTGTTTTAGAGCGTCTGAGAACACCAAAAGCTGTGCTAGTGCAACTAAGCAAATGAAGAGAATCCAAGGCCACAGAAGCTGAAAAGCTTCTTTCTCAGTGAGAGAACGTTGCTCAAAGCAATTTGAAGAGTAAAACTCAAGTACAAGAAAAATCTTTCTTTTTCATGAAATGACATGTAATTTGCAAATGCAGAAGACAGATTTTCATTAGTTAGAGCTTTTTTGTTTAGAAAGTTATGTTAGAGCTACAGTGCTCAGAAACACTGTTTTGGAGCTTCTGAGAACACTAAAAGCTGTGCTAGTGCAACTAAGCAAATGAAGAGAATCCAAGGCCACAGAAGCTGAAAAGCTTCTTTCTCAGTGAGAGAACGTTGCTCAAAGCAATTTGAAGAGTAAAACTCAAGTACAAGAAAAATGTTTCTTTATCATGAAATGACATGTAATTTGCAATGCAGTAGACAGATTTTCATTAGTTAGAGCTTTTTTGTTTAGAAAGTTATGTTAGAGCTACAGTGCTCAGAAACACTGTTTTAGAGCGTCTGAGAACACCAAAAGCTGTGCTAGTGCAACTAAGCAAATGAAGAAAATCCAAGGCCACAGAAGCTGAAAAGCTTCTTTCTCAGTGAGAGAACGTTGCTCAAAGCAATTTGAAGAGTAAAACTCAAGTACAAGAAAAATCTTTCTTTTTCATGAAATGACATGTAATTTGCAAATGCAGAAGACAGATTTTCATTAGTTAGAGCTTTTTTGTTTAGAAAGTTATGTTAGAGCTACAGTGCTCAGAAACACTGTTTTGGAGCTTCTGAGAACACTAAAAGCTGTGCTAGTGCAACTAAGCAAATGAAGAGAATCCAAGGCCACAGAAGCTGAAAAGCTTCTTTCTCAGTGAGAGAACGTTGCTCAAAGCAATTTGAAGAGTAAAACTCAAGTACAAGAAAAATGTTTCTTTATCATGAAATGACATGTAATTTGCAATGCAGTAGACAGATTTTCATTAGTTAGAGCTTTTTTGTTTAGAAAGTTATGTTAGAGCTACAGTGCTCAGAAACACTGTTTTAGAGCGTCTGAGAACACCAAAAGCTGTGCTAGTGCAACTAAGCAAATGAAGAAAATCCAAGGCCACAGAAGCTGAAAAGCTTCTTTCTCAGTGAGAGAACGTTGCTCAAAGCAATTTGAAGAGTAAAACTCAAGTACAAGAAAAATCTTTCTTTTTCATGAAATGACATGTAATTTGCAATGCAGAAGACAGATTTTCATTAGTTAGAGCTTTTTTGTTTAGAAAGTTACGTTAGAGCTACAGTGCTCAGAAACACTGTTTTGGAGCTTCTGAGAACACTAAAAGCTGTGCTAGTGCAACTAAGCAAATGAAGAAAATCCAAGGCCACAGAAGCTGAAAAGCTTCTTTCTCAGTGAGAGAACGTTGCTCAAAGCAATTTGAAGAGTAAAACTCAAGTACAAGAAAAATGTTTCTTTATCATGAAATGACATGTAATTTGCAATGCAGTAGACAGATTTTCATTAGTTACAGCTTTTTTGTTTAGAAAGTTATGTTAGAGCTACAGTGCTCAGAAACACTGTTTTGGAGCTTCTGAGAACATTAAAAGCTGTGCTAGAGCAACTAAGCAAATGAAGAGAATCCAAGGCCACAGAAGCTGAAAAGCTTCTTTCTCAGTGAGAGAACGTTGCTCAGAGCAATTTGAAGAGTAAAACTCAAGTACAAGAAAAATGTTTCTTTATCATGAAATGACATGTAATTTGCAATGCAGTAGACAGATTTTCATTAGTTAGAGCTTTTTTGTTTAGAAAGTTATGTTAGAGCTACAGTGCTCAGAAACACTGTTTTGGAGCTTCTGAGAACACTAAAAGCTGTGCTAGTGCAACTAAGCAAATGAAGAGAATCCAAGGCCACAGAAGCTGAAAAGCTTCTTTCTCAGTGAGAGAACGTTGCTCAAAGCATATTGAAGAGTAAAACTCAAGTACAAGAAAAATGTTTCTTTATCATGAAATGACACGTAATTTGCAATGCAGTAGACAGATTTTCATTAGTTAGAGCTTTTTTGTTTAGAAAGTTATGTTAGAGCTAAAGTGCTCAGAAACACTGTTTTGGAGCTTCTGAGAACACTAAAAGCTGTGCTAGTGCAACTAAGCAAATGAAGAGAATCCAAGGCCACAGAAGCTGAAAAGCTTCTTTCTCAGTGAGAGAACGTTGCTCAGAGCAATTTGAAGAGTAAAACTCAAGTACAAGAAAAATGTTTCTTTATCATGAAATGACATGTAATTTGCAATGCAGTAGACAGATTTTCATTAGTTAGAGCTTTTTTGTTTAGAAAGTTATGTTAGAGCTACAGTGCTCAGAAACACTGTTTTGGAGCTTCTGAGAACACTAAAAGCTGTGCTAGTGCAACTAAGCAAATGAAGAGAATCCAAGGCCACAGAAGCTGAAAAGCTTCTTTCTCAGTGAGAGAACGTTGCTCAAAGCATATTGAAGAGTAAAACTCAAGTACAAGAAAAATGTTTCTTTATCATGAAATGACACGTAATTTGCAATGCAGTAGACAGATTTTCATTAGTTAGAGCTTTTTTGTTTAGAAAGTTATGTTAGAGCTAAAGTGCTCAGAAACACTGTTTTGGAGCTTCTGAGAACACTAAAAGCTGTGCTAGTGCAACTAAGCAAATGAAGAGAATCCAAGGCCACAGAAGCTGAAAAGCTTCTTTCTCAGTGAGAGAAAGTTCAAATTTGAAGCAATTTGAAGAGTAAAACTCAAGTACAAGAAAAATGATTCTTTATCATGAAATGACATATAATTTGCAATGCAGAAGAAAGATTTTCATTAGTTAGAGCTTTTTTGTTTAGAAAGTTATGTTAGAGCTACAGTGCTCAGAAACACTGTTTTAGAGCGTCTGAGAACACTAAAAGCTGTGCTAGTGCAACTAAGCAAATGAAGAAAATCCAAGGCCATAGAAGCTGAAAAGCTTCTTTCTCAGTGAGAGAACGTTGCTCAAAGCAATTTGAAGAGTAAAACTCAAGTACAAGAAAAATCTTTCTTTTTCATGAAATGACGTAATTTGCAATGCAGAAGACAGATTTTCATTAGTTAGAGCTTTTTTGTTTAGAAAGTTATGTTAGAGCTACAGTGCTCAGAAACACTGTTTTGGAGCTTCTGAGAACACTAAAAGCTGTGCTAGTGCAACTAAGCAAATGAAGAGAATCCAAGGCCACAGAAGCTGAAAAGCTTCTTTCTCAGTGAGAGAACGTTGCTCAAAGCAATTTGAAGAGTAAAACTCAAGTACAAGAAAAATGTTTCTTTATCATGAAATGACATGTAATTTGCAATGCAGTAGACAGATTTTCATTAGTTAGAGCTTTTTTGTTTTGAAAGTTATGTTAGAGCTACAGTGCTCAGAAACACTGTTTTGGAGCTTCTGAGAACACTGAAAGCTGTGCTAGTGCAACTAAGCAAATGAAGAAAATCCAAGGCCACAGAAGCTGAAAAGCTTCTTTCTCAGTGAGAGAACGTTGCTCAAAGCAATTTGAAGAGTAAAACTCAAGTACAAGAAAAATGTTTCTTTATCATGAAATGACATGTAATTTGCAATGCAGTAGACAGATTTTCATTAGTTAGAGCTTTTTTGTTTAGAAAGTTATGTTAGAGCTACAGTGCTCAGAAACACTGTTTTAGAGCGTCTGAGAACACTAAAAGCTGTGCTAGTGCAACTAAGCAAATGAAGAAAATCCAAGGCCATAGAAGCTGAAAAGCTTCTTTCTCAGTGAGAGAACGTTGCTCAAAGCAATTTGAAGAGTAAAACTCAAGTACAAGAAAAATCTTTCTTTTTCATGAAATGACGTAATTTGCAATGCAGAAGACAGATTTTCATTAGTTAGAGCTTTTTTGTTTAGAAAGTTATGTTAGAGCTACAGTGCTCAGAAACACTGTTTTGGAGCTTCTGAGAACACTAAAAGCTGTGCTAGTGCAACTAAGCAAATGAAGAGAATCCAAGGCCACAGAAGCTGAAAAGCTTCTTTCTCAGTGAGAGAACGTTGCTCAAAGCAATTTGAAGAGTAAAACTCAAGTACAAGAAAAATCTTTCTTTATCATGAAATGACATGTAATTTGCAATGCAGTAGACAGATTTTCATTAGTTAGAGCTTTTTTGTTTAGAAAGTTATGTTAGAGCTACAGTGCTCAGAAACACTGTTTTGGAGCTTCTGAGAACATTAAAAGCTGTGCTAGAGCAACTAAGCAAATGAAGAGAATCCAAGGCCACAGAAGCTGAAAAGCTTCTTTCTCAGTGAGAGAACGTTGCTCAGAGCAATTTGAAGAGTAAAACTCAAGTACAAGAAAAATGTTTCTTTATCATGAAATGACATGTAATTTGCAATGCAGTAGACAGATTTTCATTAGTTAGAGCTTTTTTGTTTAGAAAGTTATGTTAGAGCTACAGTGCTCAGAAACACTGTTTTGGAGCTTCTGAGAACACTAAAAGCTGTGCTAGTGCAACTAAGCAAATGAAGAGAATCCAAGGCCACAGAAGCTGAAAAGCTTCTTTCTCAGTGAGAGAACGTTGCTCAAAGCAATTTGAAGAGTAAAACTCAAGTACAAGAAAAATGTTTCTTTATCATGAAATGACACGTAATTTGCAATGCAGTAGACAGATTTTCATTAGTTAGAGCTTTTTTGTTTAGAAAGTTATGTTAGAGCTAAAGTGCTCAGAAACACTGTTTTGGAGCTTCTGAGAACACTAAAAGCTGTGCTAGTGCAACTAAGCAAATGAAGAGAATCCAAGGCCACAGAAGCTGAAAAGCTTCTTTCTCAGTGAGAGAAAGTTCAAATTTGAAGCAATTTGAAGAGTAAAACTCAAGTACAAGAAAAATGATTCTTTATCATGAAATGACATATAATTTGCAATGCAGAAGAAAGATTTTCATTAGTTAGAGCTTTTTTGTTTAGAAAGTTATGTTAGAGCTACAGTGCTCAGAAACACTGTTTTAGAGCGTCTGAGAACACTAAAAGCTGTGCTAGTGCAACTAAGCAAATGAAGAAAATCCAAGGCCATAGAAGCTGAAAAGCTTCTTTCTCAGTGAGAGAACGTTGCTCAAAGCAATTTGAAGAGTAAAACTCAAGTACAAGAAAAATCTTTCTTTTTCATGAAATGACGTAATTTGCAATGCAGAAGACAGATTTTCATTAGTTAGAGCTTTTTTGTTTAGAAAGTTATGTTAGAGCTACAGTGCTCAGAAACACTGTTTTGGAGCTTCTGAGAACACTAAAAGCTGTGCTAGTGCAACTAAGCAAATGAAGAGAATCCAAGGCCACAGAAGCTGAAAAGCTTCTTTCTCAGTGAGAGAACGTTGCTCAAAGCAATTTGAAGAGTAAAACTCAAGTACAAGAAAAATGTTTCTTTATCATGAAATGACATGTAATTTGCAATGCAGTAGACAGATTTTCATTAGTTAGAGCTTTTTTGTTTTGAAAGTTATGTTAGAGCTACAGTGCTCAGAAACACTGTTTTGGAGCTTCTGAGAACACTGAAAGCTGTGCTAGTGCAACTAAGCAAATGAAGAAAATCCAAGGCCACAGAAGCTGAAAAGCTTCTTTCTCAGTGAGAGAACGTTGCTCAAAGCAATTTGAAGAGTAAAACTCAAGTACAAGAAAAATGTTTCTTTATCATGAAATGACATGTAATTTGCAATGCAGTAGACAGATTTTCATTAGTTAGAGCTTTTTTGTTTAGAAAGTTATGTTAGAGCTACAGTGCTCAGAAACACTGTTTTGGAGCTTCTGAGAACACCAAAAGCTGTGCTAGTGCAACTAAGCAAATGAAGAGAATCCAAGGCCACAGAAGCTGAAAAGCTTCTTTCTCAGTGAGAGAACGTTGCTCAAAGCAATTTGAAGAGTAAAACTCAAGTACAAGAAAAATCTTTCTTTTTCATGAAATGACATGTAATTTGCAAATGCAGAAGACAGATTTTCATTAGTTAGAGCTTTTTTGTTTAGAAAGTTATGTTAGAGCTACAGTGCTCAGAAACACTGTTTTGGAGCTTCTGAGAACACTAAAAGCTGTGCTAGTGCAACTAAGCAAATGAAGAGAATCCAAGGCCACAGAAGCTGAAAAGCTTCTTTCTCAGTGAGAGAACGTTGCTCAAAGCAATTTGAAGAGTAAAACTCAAGTACAAGAAAAATGTTTCTTTATCATGAAATGACATGTAATTTGCAATGCAGTAGACAGATTTTCATTAGTTAGAGCTTTTTTGTTTAGAAAGTTATGTTAGAGCTACAGTGCTCAGAAACACTGTTTTAGAGCGTCTGAGAACACCAAAAGCTGTGCTAGTGCAACTAAGCAAATGAAGAAAATCCAAGGCCACAGAAGCTGAAAAGCTTCTTTCTCAGTGAGAGAACGTTGCTCAAAGCAATTTGAAGAGTAAAACTCAAGTACAAGAAAAATCTTTCTTTTTCATGAAATGACATGTAATTTGCAAATGCAGAAGACAGATTTTCATTAGTTAGAGCTTTTTTGTTTAGAAAGTTATGTTAGAGCTACAGTGCTCAGAAACACTGTTTTGGAGCTTCTGAGAACACTAAAAGCTGTGCTAGTGCAACTAAGCAAATGAAGAGAATCCAAGGCCACAGAAGCTGAAAAGCTTCTTTCTCAGTGAGAGAACGTTGCTCAAAGCAATTTGAAGAGTAAAACTCAAGTACAAGAAAAATGTTTCTTTATCATGAAATGACATGTAATTTGCAATGCAGTAGACAGATTTTCATTAGTTAGAGCTTTTTTGTTTAGAAAGTTATGTTAGAGCTACAGTGCTCAGAAACACTGTTTTAGAGCGTCTGAGAACACCAAAAGCTGTGCTAGTGCAACTAAGCAAATGAAGAAAATCCAAGGCCACAGAAGCTGAAAAGCTTCTTTCTCAGTGAGAGAACGTTGCTCAAAGCAATTTGAAGAGTAAAACTCAAGTACAAGAAAAATGTTTCTTTATCATGAAATGACATGTAATTTGCAATGCAGTAGACAGATTTTCATTAGTTAGAGCTTTTTTGTTTAGAAAGTTATGTTAGAGCTACAGTGCTCAGAAACACTGTTTTGGAGCTTCTGAGAACACCAAAAGCTGTGCTAGTGCAACTAAGCAAATGAAGAGAATCCAAGGCCACAGAAGCTGAAAAGCTTCTTTCTCAGTGAGAGAACGTTGCTCAAAGCAATTTGAAGAGTAAAACTCAAGTACAAGAAAAATCTTTCTTTATCATGAAATGACATGTAATTTGCAATGCAGTAGACAGATTTTCATTAGTTAGAGCTTTTTTGTTTAGAAAGTTATGTTAGAGCTACAGTGCTCAGAAACACTGTTTTGGAGCTTCTGAGAACATTAAAAGCTGTGCTAGAGCAACTAAGCAAATGAAGAGAATCCAAGGCCACAGAAGCTGAAAAGCTTCTTTCTCAGTGAGAGAACGTTGCTCAGAGCAATTTGAAGAGTAAAACTCAAGTACAAGAAAAATGTTTCTTTATCATGAAATGACATGTAATTTGCAATGCAGTAGACAGATTTTCATTAGTTAGAGCTTTTTTGTTTAGAAAGTTATGTTAGAGCTACAGTGCTCAGAAACACTGTTTTGGAGCTTCTGAGAACACTAAAAGCTGTGCTAGTGCAACTAAGCAAATGAAGAGAATCCAAGGCCACAGAAGCTGAAAAGCTTCTTTCTCAGTGAGAGAACGTTGCTCAAAGCATATTGAAGAGTAAAACTCAAGTACAAGAAAAATGTTTCTTTATCATGAAATGACACGTAATTTGCAATGCAGTAGACAGATTTTCATTAGTTAGAGCTTTTTTGTTTAGAAAGTTATGTTAGAGCTAAAGTGCTCAGAAACACTGTTTTGGAGCTTCTGAGAACACTAAAAGCTGTGCTAGTGCAACTAAGCAAATGAAGAGAATCCAAGGCCACAGAAGCTGAAAAGCTTCTTTCTCAGTGAGAGAAAGTTCAAATTTGAAGCAATTTGAAGAGTAAAACTCAAGTACAAGAAAAATGATTCTTTATCATGAAATGACATATAATTTGCAATGCAGAAGAAAGATTTTCATTAGTTAGAGCTTTTTTGTTTAGAAAGTTATGTTAGAGCTACAGTGCTCAGAAACACTGTTTTGGAGCTTCTGAGAACACTAAAAGCTGTGCTAGTGCAACTAAGCAAATGAAGAGAATCCAAGGCCACAGAAGCTGAAAAGCTTCTTTCTCAGTGAGAGAACGTTGCTCAAAGCAATTTGAAGAGTAAAACTCAAGTACAAGAAAAATCTTTCTTTATCATGAAATGACACGTAATTTGCAATGCAGTAGACAGATTTTCATTAGTTAGAGCTTTTTTGTTTAGAAAGTTATGTTAGAGCTAAAGTGCTCAGAAACACTGTTTTGGAGCTTCTGAGAACACTAAAAGCTGTGCTAGTGCAACTAAGCAAATGAAGAGAATCCAAGGCCACAGAAGCTGAAAAGCTTCTTTCTCAGTGAGAGAACGTTGCTCAGAGCAATTTGAAGAGTAAAACTCAAGTACAAGAAAAATGTTTCTTTATCATGAAATGACATGTAATTTGCAATGCAGTAGACAGATTTTCATTAGTTAGAGCTTTTTTGTTTAGAAAGTTATGTTAGAGCTACAGTGCTCAGAAACACTGTTTTGGAGCTTCTGAGAACACTAAAAGCTGTGCTAGTGCAACTAAGCAAATGAAGAGAATCCAAGGCCACAGAAGCTGAAAAGCTTCTTTCTCAGTGAGAGAACGTTGCTCAAAGCATATTGAAGAGTAAAACTCAAGTACAAGAAAAATGTTTCTTTATCATGAAATGACACGTAATTTGCAATGCAGTAGACAGATTTTCATTAGTTAGAGCTTTTTTGTTTAGAAAGTTATGTTAGAGCTAAAGTGCTCAGAAACACTGTTTTGGAGCTTCTGAGAACACTAAAAGCTGTGCTAGTGCAACTAAGCAAATGAAGAGAATCCAAGGCCACAGAAGCTGAAAAGCTTCTTTCTCAGTGAGAGAAAGTTCAAATTTGAAGCAATTTGAAGAGTAAAACTCAAGTACAAGAAAAATGATTCTTTATCATGAAATGACATATAATTTGCAATGCAGAAGAAAGATTTTCATTAGTTAGAGCTTTTTTGTTTAGAAAGTTATGTTAGAGCTACAGTGCTCAGAAACACTGTTTTAGAGCGTCTGAGAACACTAAAAGCTGTGCTAGTGCAACTAAGCAAATGAAGAAAATCCAAGGCCATAGAAGCTGAAAAGCTTCTTTCTCAGTGAGAGAACGTTGCTCAAAGCAATTTGAAGAGTAAAACTCAAGTACAAGAAAAATCTTTCTTTTTCATGAAATGACGTAATTTGCAATGCAGAAGACAGATTTTCATTAGTTAGAGCTTTTTTGTTTAGAAAGTTATGTTAGAGCTACAGTGCTCAGAAACACTGTTTTGGAGCTTCTGAGAACACTAAAAGCTGTGCTAGTGCAACTAAGCAAATGAAGAGAATCCAAGGCCACAGAAGCTGAAAAGCTTCTTTCTCAGTGAGAGAACGTTGCTCAAAGCAATTTGAAGAGTAAAACTCAAGTACAAGAAAAATGTTTCTTTATCATGAAATGACATGTAATTTGCAATGCAGTAGACAGATTTTCATTAGTTAGAGCTTTTTTGTTTTGAAAGTTATGTTAGAGCTACAGTGCTCAGAAACACTGTTTTGGAGCTTCTGAGAACACTGAAAGCTGTGCTAGTGCAACTAAGCAAATGAAGAAAATCCAAGGCCACAGAAGCTGAAAAGCTTCTTTCTCAGTGAGAGAACGTTGCTCAAAGCAATTTGAAGAGTAAAACTCAAGTACAAGAAAAATGTTTCTTTATCATGAAATGACATGTAATTTGCAATGCAGTAGACAGATTTTCATTAGTTAGAGCTTTTTTGTTTAGAAAGTTATGTTAGAGCTAAAGTGCTCAGAAACACTGTTTTGGAGCTTCTGAGAACACTAAAAGCTGTGCTAGTGCAACTAAGCAAATGAAGAGAATCCAAGGCCACAGAAGCTGAAAAGCTTCTTTCTCAGTGAGAGAACGGTGCTCAAAGCAATTTGAAGAGTAAAACTCAAGTACAAGAAAAATGTTTCTTTATCATGAAATGACATGTAATTTGCAATGCAGTAGACAGATTTTCATTAGTTAGAGCTTTTTTGTTTAGAAAGTTATGTTAGAGCTACAGTGCTCAGAAACACTGTTTTGGAGCTTCTGAGAACACTAAAAGCTGTGCTAGTGCAACTAAGCAAATGAAGAAAATCCAAGGCCACAGAAGCTGAAAAGCTTCTTTCTCAGTGAGAGAACGTTGCTCAAAGCAATTTGAAGAGTAAAACTCAAGTACAAGAAAAATGTTTCTTTATCATGAAATGACATGTAATTTGCAATGCAGTAGACAGATTTTCATTAGTTAGAGCTTTTTTGTTTAGAAAGTTATGTTAGAGCTACAGTGCTCAGAAACACTGTTTTGGAGCTTCTGAGAACACCAAAAGCTGTGCTAGTGCAACTAAGCAAATGAAGAGAATCCAAGGCCACAGAAGCTGAAAAGCTTCTTTCTCAGTGAGAGAACGTTGCTCAAAGCAATTTGAAGAGTAAAACTCAAGTACAAGAAAAATCTTTCTTTATCATGAAATGACATGTAATTTGCAATGCAGTAGACAGATTTTCATTAGTTAGAGCTTTTTTGTTTAGAAAGTTATGTTAGAGCTACAGTGCTCAGAAACACTGTTTTGGAGCTTCTGAGAACACTAAAAGCTGTGCTAGTGCAACTAAGCAAATGAAGAGAATCCAAGGCCACAGAAGCTGAAAAGCTTCTTTCTCAGTGAGAGAAAGTTCAAATTTGAAGCAATTTGAAGAGTAAAACTCAAGTACAAGAAAAATGATTCTTTATCATGAAATGACATATAATTTGCAATGCAGAAGAAAGATTTTCATTAGTTAGAGCTTTTTTGTTTAGAAAGTTATGTTAGAGCTACAGTGCTCAGAAACACTGTTTTAGAGCGTCTGAGAACACTAAAAGCTGTGCTAGTGCAACTAAGCAAATGAAGAAAATCCAAGGCCATAGAAGCTGAAAAGCTTCTTTCTCAGTGAGAGAACGTTGCTCAAAGCAATTTGAAGAGTAAAACTCAAGTACAAGAAAAATCTTTCTTTTTCATGAAATGACGTAATTTGCAATGCAGAAGACAGATTTTCATTAGTTAGAGCTTTTTTGTTTAGAAAGTTATGTTAGAGCTACAGTGCTCAGAAACACTGTTTTGGAGCTTCTGAGAACACTAAAAGCTGTGCTAGTGCAACTAAGCAAATGAAGAGAATCCAAGGCCACAGAAGCTGAAAAGCTTCTTTCTCAGTGAGAGAACGTTGCTCAAAGCAATTTGAAGAGTAAAACTCAAGTACAAGAAAAATCTTTCTTTATCATGAAATGACATGTAATTTGCAATGCAGTAGACAGATTTTCATTAGTTAGAGCTTTTTTGTTTAGAAAGTTATGTTAGAGCTACAGTGCTCAGAAACACTGTTTTGGAGCTTCTGAGAACATTAAAAGCTGTGCTAGAGCAACTAAGCAAATGAAGAGAATCCAAGGCCACAGAAGCTGAAAAGCTTCTTTCTCAGTGAGAGAACGTTGCTCAGAGCAATTTGAAGAGTAAAACTCAAGTACAAGAAAAATGTTTCTTTATCATGAAATGACATGTAATTTGCAATGCAGTAGACAGATTTTCATTAGTTAGAGCTTTTTTGTTTAGAAAGTTATGTTAGAGCTACAGTGCTCAGAAACACTGTTTTGGAGCTTCTGAGAACACTAAAAGCTGTGCTAGTGCAACTAAGCAAATGAAGAGAATCCAAGGCCACAGAAGCTGAAAAGCTTCTTTCTCAGTGAGAGAACGTTGCTCAAAGCAATTTGAAGAGTAAAACTCAAGTACAAGAAAAATGTTTCTTTATCATGAAATGACACGTAATTTGCAATGCAGTAGACAGATTTTCATTAGTTAGAGCTTTTTTGTTTAGAAAGTTATGTTAGAGCTAAAGTGCTCAGAAACACTGTTTTGGAGCTTCTGAGAACACTAAAAGCTGTGCTAGTGCAACTAAGCAAATGAAGAGAATCCAAGGCCACAGAAGCTGAAAAGCTTCTTTCTCAGTGAGAGAAAGTTCAAATTTGAAGCAATTTGAAGAGTAAAACTCAAGTACAAGAAAAATGATTCTTTATCATGAAATGACATATAATTTGCAATGCAGAAGAAAGATTTTCATTAGTTAGAGCTTTTTTGTTTAGAAAGTTATGTTAGAGCTACAGTGCTCAGAAACACTGTTTTAGAGCGTCTGAGAACACTAAAAGCTGTGCTAGTGCAACTAAGCAAATGAAGAAAATCCAAGGCCATAGAAGCTGAAAAGCTTCTTTCTCAGTGAGAGAACGTTGCTCAAAGCAATTTGAAGAGTAAAACTCAAGTACAAGAAAAATGTTTCTTTATCATGAAATGACATGTAATTTGCAATGCAGTAGACAGATTTTCATTAGTTAGAGCTTTTTTGTTTTGAAAGTTATGTTAGAGCTACAGTGCTCAGAAACACTGTTTTGGAGCTTCTGAGAACACTGAAAGCTGTGCTAGTGCAACTAAGCAAATGAAGAAAATCCAAGGCCACAGAAGCTGAAAAGCTTCTTTCTCAGTGAGAGAACGTTGCTCAAAGCAATTTGAAGAGTAAAACTCAAGTACAAGAAAAATGTTTCTTTATCATGAAATGACATGTAATTTGCAATGCAGTAGACAGATTTTCATTAGTTAGAGCTTTTTTGTTTAGAAAGTTATGTTAGAGCTACAGTGCTCAGAAACACTGTTTTGGAGCTTCTGAGAACACCAAAAGCTGTGCTAGTGCAACTAAGCAAATGAAGAGAATCCAAGGCCACAGAAGCTGAAAAGCTTCTTTCTCAGTGAGAGAACGTTGCTCAAAGCAATTTGAAGAGTAAAACTCAAGTACAAGAAAAATCTTTCTTTTTCATGAAATGACATGTAATTTGCAAATGCAGAAGACAGATTTTCATTAGTTAGAGCTTTTTTGTTTAGAAAGTTATGTTAGAGCTACAGTGCTCAGAAACACTGTTTTGGAGCTTCTGAGAACACTAAAAGCTGTGCTAGTGCAACTAAGCAAATGAAGAGAATCCAAGGCCACAGAAGCTGAAAAGCTTCTTTCTCAGTGAGAGAACGTTGCTCAAAGCAATTTGAAGAGTAAAACTCAAGTACAAGAAAAATGTTTCTTTATCATGAAATGACATGTAATTTGCAATGCAGTAGACAGATTTTCATTAGTTAGAGCTTTTTTGTTTAGAAAGTTATGTTAGAGCTACAGTGCTCAGAAACACTGTTTTAGAGCGTCTGAGAACACCAAAAGCTGTGCTAGTGCAACTAAGCAAATGAAGAAAATCCAAGGCCACAGAAGCTGAAAAGCTTCTTTCTCAGTGAGAGAACGTTGCTCAAAGCAATTTGAAGAGTAAAACTCAAGTACAAGAAAAATCTTTCTTTTTCATGAAATGACATGTAATTTGCAAATGCAGAAGACAGATTTTCATTAGTTAGAGCTTTTTTGTTTAGAAAGTTATGTTAGAGCTACAGTGCTCAGAAACACTGTTTTGGAGCTTCTGAGAACACTAAAAGCTGTGCTAGTGCAACTAAGCAAATGAAGAGAATCCAAGGCCACAGAAGCTGAAAAGCTTCTTTCTCAGTGAGAGAACGTTGCTCAAAGCAATTTGAAGAGTAAAACTCAAGTACAAGAAAAATGTTTCTTTATCATGAAATGACATGTAATTTGCAATGCAGTAGACAGATTTTCATTAGTTAGAGCTTTTTTGTTTAGAAAGTTATGTTAGAGCTACAGTGCTCAGAAACACTGTTTTAGAGCGTCTGAGAACACCAAAAGCTGTGCTAGTGCAACTAAGCAAATGAAGAAAATCCAAGGCCACAGAAGCTGAAAAGCTTCTTTCTCAGTGAGAGAACGTTGCTCAAAGCAATTTGAAGAGTAAAACTCAAGTACAAGAAAAATGTTTCTTTATCATGAAATGACATGTAATTTGCAATGCAGTAGACAGATTTTCATTAGTTAGAGCTTTTTTGTTTAGAAAGTTATGTTAGAGCTACAGTGCTCAGAAACACTGTTTTGGAGCTTCTGAGAACACCAAAAGCTGTGCTAGTGCAACTAAGCAAATGAAGAGAATCCAAGGCCACAGAAGCTGAAAAGCTTCTTTCTCAGTGAGAGAACGTTGCTCAAAGCAATTTGAAGAGTAAAACTCAAGTACAAGAAAAATCTTTCTTTATCATGAAATGACATGTAATTTGCAATGCAGTAGACAGATTTTCATTAGTTAGAGCTTTTTTGTTTAGAAAGTTATGTTAGAGCTACAGTGCTCAGAAACACTGTTTTGGAGCTTCTGAGAACATTAAAAGCTGTGCTAGAGCAACTAAGCAAATGAAGAGAATCCAAGGCCACAGAAGCTGAAAAGCTTCTTTCTCAGTGAGAGAACGTTGCTCAGAGCAATTTGAAGAGTAAAACTCAAGTACAAGAAAAATGTTTCTTTATCATGAAATGACATGTAATTTGCAATGCAGTAGACAGATTTTCATTAGTTAGAGCTTTTTTGTTTAGAAAGTTATGTTAGAGCTACAGTGCTCAGAAACACTGTTTTGGAGCTTCTGAGAACACTAAAAGCTGTGCTAGTGCAACTAAGCAAATGAAGAGAATCCAAGGCCACAGAAGCTGAAAAGCTTCTTTCTCAGTGAGAGAACGTTGCTCAAAGCATATTGAAGAGTAAAACTCAAGTACAAGAAAAATGTTTCTTTATCATGAAATGACACGTAATTTGCAATGCAGTAGACAGATTTTCATTAGTTAGAGCTTTTTTGTTTAGAAAGTTATGTTAGAGCTAAAGTGCTCAGAAACACTGTTTTGGAGCTTCTGAGAACACTAAAAGCTGTGCTAGTGCAACTAAGCAAATGAAGAGAATCCAAGGCCACAGAAGCTGAAAAGCTTCTTTCTCAGTGAGAGAAAGTTCAAATTTGAAGCAATTTGAAGAGTAAAACTCAAGTACAAGAAAAATGATTCTTTATCATGAAATGACATATAATTTGCAATGCAGAAGAAAGATTTTCATTAGTTAGACCTTTTTTGTTTAGAAAGTTATGTTAGAGCTACAGTGCTCAGAAACACTGTTTTAGAGCGTCTGAGAACACTAAAAGCTGTGCTAGTGCAACTAAGCAAATGAAGAAAATCCAAGGCCATAGAAGCTGAAAAGCTTCTTTCTCAGTGAGAGAACGTTGCTCAAAGCAATTTGAAGAGTAAAACTCAAGTACAAGAAAAATCTTTCTTTTTCATGAAATGACGTAATTTGCAATGCAGAAGACAGATTTTCATTAGTTAGAGCTTTTTTGTTTAGAAAGTTATGTTAGAGCTACAGTGCTCAGAAACACTGTTTTGGAGCTTCTGAGAACACTAAAAGCTGTGCTAGTGCAACTAAGCAAATGAAGAGAATCCAAGGCCACAGAAGCTGAAAAGCTTCTTTCTCAGTGAGAGAACGTTGCTCAAAGCAATTTGAAGAGTAAAACTCAAGTACAAGAAAAATCTTTCTTTATCATGAAATGACATGTAATTTGCAATGCAGTAGACAGATTTTCATTAGTTAGAGCTTTTTTGTTTAGAAAGTTATGTTAGAGCTACAGTGCTCAGAAACACTGTTTTGGAGCTTCTGAGAACATTAAAAGCTGTGCTAGAGCAACTAAGCAAATGAAGAGAATCCAAGGCCACAGAAGCTGAAAAGCTTCTTTCTCAGTGAGAGAACGTTGCTCAGAGCAATTTGAAGAGTAAAACTCAAGTACAAGAAAAATGTTTCTTTATCATGAAATGACATGTAATTTGCAATGCAGTAGACAGATTTTCATTAGTTAGAGCTTTTTTGTTTAGAAAGTTATGTTAGAGCTACAGTGCTCAGAAACACTGTTTTGGAGCTTCTGAGAACACTAAAAGCTGTGCTAGTGCAACTAAGCAAATGAAGAGAATCCAAGGCCACAGAAGCTGAAAAGCTTCTTTCTCAGTGAGAGAACGTTGCTCAAAGCATATTGAAGAGTAAAACTCAAGTACAAGAAAAATGTTTCTTTATCATGAAATGACACGTAATTTGCAATGCAGTAGACAGATTTTCATTAGTTAGAGCTTTTTTGTTTAGAAAGTTATGTTAGAGCTAAAGTGCTCAGAAACACTGTTTTGGAGCTTCTGAGAACACTAAAAGCTGTGCTAGTGCAACTAAGCAAATGAAGAGAATCCAAGGCCACAGAAGCTGAAAAGCTTCTTTCTCAGTGAGAGAAAGTTCAAATTTGAAGCAATTTGAAGAGTAAAACTCAAGTACAAGAAAAATGATTCTTTATCATGAAATGACATATAATTTGCAATGCAGAAGAAAGATTTTCATTAGTTAGAGCTTTTTTGTTTAGAAAGTTATGTTAGAGCTACAGTGCTCAGAAACACTGTTTTAGAGCGTCTGAGAACACTAAAAGCTGTGCTAGTGCAAATAAGCAAATGAAGAAAATCCAAGGCCATAGAAGCTGAAAAGCTTCTTTCTCAGTGAGAGAACGTTGCTCAAAGCAATTTGAAGAGTAAAACTCAAGTACAAGAAAAATCTTTCTTTTTCATGAAATGACGTAATTTGCAATGCAGAAGACAGATTTTCATTAGTTAGAGCTTTTTTGTTTAGAAAGTTATGTTAGAGCTACAGTGCTCAGAAACACTGTTTTGGAGCTTCTGAGAACACTAAAAGCTGTGCTAGTGCAACTAAGCAAATGAAGAGAATCCAAGGCCACAGAAGCTGAAAAGCTTCTTTCTCAGTGAGAGAACGTTGCTCAAAGCAATTTGAAGAGTAAAACTCAAGTACAAGAAAAATGTTTCTTTATCATGAAATGACATGTAATTTGCAATGCAGTAGACAGATTTTCATTAGTTAGAGCTTTTTTGTTTTGAAAGTTATGTTAGAGCTACAGTGCTCAGAAACACTGTTTTGGAGCTTCTGAGAACACTGAAAGCTGTGCTAGTGCAACTAAGCAAATGAAGAAAATCCAAGGCCACAGAAGCTGAAAAGCTTCTTTCTCAGTGAGAGAACGTTGCTCAAAGCAATTTGAAGAGTAAAACTCAAGTACAAGAAAAATGTTTCTTTATCATGAAATGACATGTAATTTGCAATGCAGTAGACAGATTTTCATTAGTTAGAGCTTTTTTGTTTAGAAAGTTATGTTAGAGCTACAGTGCTCAGAAACACTGTTTTGGAGCTTCTGAGAACACCAAAAGCTGTGCTAGTGCAACTAAGCAAATGAAGAGAATCCAAGGCCACAGAAGCTGAAAAGCTTCTTTCTCAGTGAGAGAACGTTGCTGAAAGCAATTTGAAGAGTAAAACTCAAGTACAAGAAAAATGTTTCTTTATCATGAAATGACATGTAATTTGCAATGCAGTAGACAGATTTTCATTAGTTAGAGCTTTTTTGTTTAGAAAGTTATGTTAGAGATACAGTGCTCAGAAACACTGTTTTGGAGCTTCTGAGAACATTAAAAGCTGTGCTAGAGCAACTAAGCAAATGAAGAGAATCCAAGGCCACAGAAGATGAAAAGCTTCTTTCTCAGTGAGAGAACGTTGCTCAGAGCAATTTGAAGAGTAAAACTCAAGTACAAGAAAAATGTTTCTTTATCATGAAATGACATGTAATTTGCAATGCAGTAGACAGATTTTCATTAGTTAGAGCTTTTTTGTTTAGAAAGTTATGTTAGAGCTACAGTGCTCAGAAACACTGTTTTGGAGCTTCTGAGAACACTAAAAGCTGTGCTAGTGCAACTAAGCAAATGAAGAGAATCCAAGGCCACAGAAGCTGAAAAGCTTCTTTCTCAGTGAGAGAACGTTGCTCAAAGCATATTGAAGAGTAAAACTCAAGTACAAGAAAAATGTTTCTTTATCATGAAATGACATGTAATTTGCAATGCAGTAGACAGATTTTCATTAGTTAGAGCTTTTTTGTTTAGAAAGTTATGTTAGAGCTAAAGTGCTCAGAAACACTGTTTTGGAGCTTCTGAGAACACTAAAAGCTGTGCTAGTGCAACTAAGCAAATGAAGAGAATCCAAGGCCACAGAAGCTGAAAAGCTTCTTTCTCAGTGAGAGAACGGTGCTCAAAGCAATTTGAAGAGTAAAACTCAAGTACAAGAAAAATGTTTCTTTATCATGAAATGACATGTAATTTGCAATGCAGTAGACAGATTTTCATTAGTTAGAGCTTTTTTGTTTAGAAAGTTATGTTAGAGCTACAGTGCTCAGAAACACTGTTTTGGAGCTTCTGAGAACACTAAAAGCTGTGCTAGTGCAACTAAGCAAATGAAGAAAATCCAAGGCCACAGAAGCTGAAAAGCTTCTTTCTCAGTGAGAGAACGTTGCTCAAAGCAATTTGAAGAGTAAAACTCAAGTACAAGAAAAATGTTTCTTTATCATGAAATGACATGTAATTTGCAATGCAGTAGACAGATTTTCATTAGTTAGAGCTTTTTTGTTTAGAAAGTTATGTTAGAGCTACAGTGCTCAGAAACACTGTTTTGGAGCTTCTGAGAACACTAAAAGCTGTGCTAGTGCAACTAAGCAAATGAAGAGAATCCAAGGCCACAGAAGCTGAAAAGCTTCTTTCTCAGTGAGAGAACGGTGCTCAAAGCAATTTGAAGAGTAAAACTCAAGTACAAGAAAAATGTTTCTTTATCATGAAATGACATGTAATTTGCAATGCAGTAGACAGATTTTCATTAGTTAGAGCTTTTTTGTTTAGAAAGTTATGTTAGAGCTACAGTGCTCAGAAACACTGTTTTGGAGCTTCTGAGAACACTAAAAGCTGTGCTAGTGCAACTAAGCAAATGAAGAAAATCCAAGGCCACAGAAGCTGAAAAGCTTCTTTCTCAGTGAGAGAACGTTGCTCAAAGCAATTTGAAGAGTAAAACTCAAGTACAAGAAAAATGTTTCTTTATCATGAAATGACATGTAATTTGCAATGCAGTAGACAGATTTTCATTAGTTAGAGCTTTTTTGTTTAGAAAGTTATGTTAGAGCTACAGTGCTCAGAAACACTGTTTTGGAGCTTCTGAGAACACCAAAAGCTGTGCTAGTGCAACTAAGCAAATGAAGAGAATCCAAGGCCACAGAAGCTGAAAAGCTTCTTTCTCAGTGAGAGAACGTTGCTCAAAGCAATTTGAAGAGTAAAACTCAAGTACAAGAAAAATCTTTCTTTATCATGAAATGACATGTAATTTGCAATGCAGTAGACAGATTTTCATTAGTTAGAGCTTTTTTGTTTAGAAAGTTATGTTAGAGCTACAGTGCTCAGAAACACTGTTTTGGAGCTTCTGAGAACACTAAAAGCTGTGCTAGTGCAACTAAGCAAATGAAGAGAATCCAAGGCCACAGAAGCTGAAAAGCTTCTTTCTCAGTGAGAGAAAGTTCAAATTTGAAGCAATTTGAAGAGTAAAACTCAAGTACAAGAAAAATGATTCTTTATCATGAAATGACATATAATTTGCAATGCAGAAGAAAGATTTTCATTAGTTAGAGCTTTTTTGTTTAGAAAGTTATGTTAGAGCTACAGTGCTCAGAAACACTGTTTTAGAGCGTCTGAGAACACTAAAAGCTGTGCTAGTGCAACTAAGCAAATGAAGAAAATCCAAGGCCATAGAAGCTGAAAAGCTTCTTTCTCAGTGAGAGAACGTTGCTCAAAGCAATTTGAAGAGTAAAACTCAAGTACAAGAAAAATGTTTCTTTATCATGAAATGACATGTAATTTGCAATGCAGTAGACAGATTTTCATTAGTTAGAGCTTTTTTGTTTTGAAAGTTATGTTAGAGCTACAGTGCTCAGAAACACTGTTTTGGAGCTTCTGAGAACACCAAAAGCTGTGCTAGTGCAACTAAGCAAATGAAGAGAATCCAAGGCCACAGAAGCTGAAAAGCTTCTTTCTCAGTGAGAGAACGTTGCTCAAAGCAATTTGAAGAGTAAAACTCAAGTACAAGAAAAATCTTTCTTTTTCATGAAATGACATGTAATTTGCAAATGCAGAAGACAGATTTTCATTAGTTAGAGCTTTTTTGTTTAGAAAGTTATGTTAGAGCTACAGTGCTCAGAAACACTGTTTTGGAGCTTCTGAGAACACTAAAAGCTGTGCTAGTGCAACTAAGCAAATGAAGAGAATCCAAGGCCACAGAAGCTGAAAAGCTTCTTTCTCAGTGAGAGAACGTTGCTCAAAGCAATTTGAAGAGTAAAACTCAAGTACAAGAAAAATGTTTCTTTATCATGAAATGACATGTAATTTGCAATGCAGTAGACAGATTTTCATTAGTTAGAGCTTTTTTGTTTAGAAAGTTATGTTAGAGCTACAGTGCTCAGAAACACTGTTTTAGAGCGTCTGAGAACACCAAAAGCTGTGCTAGTGCAACTAAGCAAATGAAGAAAATCCAAGGCCACAGAAGCTGAAAAGCTTCTTTCTCAGTGAGAGAACGTTGCTCAAAGCAATTTGAAGAGTAAAACTCAAGTACAAGAAAAATCTTTCTTTTTCATGAAATGACATGTAATTTGCAAATGCAGAAGACAGATTTTCATTAGTTAGAGCTTTTTTGTTTAGAAAGTTATGTTAGAGCTACAGTGCTCAGAAACACTGTTTTGGAGCTTCTGAGAACACTAAAAGCTGTGCTAGTGCAACTAAGCAAATGAAGAGAATCCAAGGCCACAGAAGCTGAAAAGCTTCTTTCTCAGTGAGAGAACGTTGCTCAAAGCAATTTGAAGAGTAAAACTCAAGTACAAGAAAAATGTTTCTTTATCATGAAATGACATGTAATTTGCAATGCAGTAGACAGATTTTCATTAGTTAGAGCTTTTTTGTTTAGAAAGTTATGTTAGAGCTACAGTGCTCAGAAACACTGTTTTAGAGCGTCTGAGAACACCAAAAGCTGTGCTAGTGCAACTAAGCAAATGAAGAAAATCCAAGGCCACAGAAGCTGAAAAGCTTCTTTCTCAGTGAGAGAACGTTGCTCAAAGCAATTTGAAGAGTAAAACTCAAGTACAAGAAAAATGTTTCTTTATCATGAAATGACATGTAATTTGCAATGCAGTAGACAGATTTTCATTAGTTAGAGCTTTTTTGTTTAGAAAGTTATGTTAGAGCTACAGTGCTCAGAAACACTGTTTTGGAGCTTCTGAGAACACCAAAAGCTGTGCTAGTGCAACTAAGCAAATGAAGAGAATCCAAGGCCACAGAAGCTGAAAAGCTTCTTTCTCAGTGAGAGAACGTTGCTCAAAGCAATTTGAAGAGTAAAACTCAAGTACAAGAAAAATCTTTCTTTATCATGAAATGACATGTAATTTGCAATGCAGTAGACAGATTTTCATTAGTTAGAGCTTTTTTGTTTAGAAAGTTATGTTAGAGCTACAGTGCTCAGAAACACTGTTTTGGAGCTTCTGAGAACACTAAAAGCTGTGCTAGTGCAACTAAGCAAATGAAGAGAATCCAAGGCCACAGAAGCTGAAAAGCTTCTTTCTCAGTGAGAGAACGTTGCTCAAAGCATATTGAAGAGTAAAACTCAAGTACAAGAAAAATGTTTCTTTATCATGAAATGACACGTAATTTGCAATGCAGTAGACAGATTTTCATTAGTTAGAGCTTTTTTGTTTAGAAAGTTATGTTAGAGCTAAAGTGCTCAGAAACACTGTTTTGGAGCTTCTGAGAACACTAAAAGCTGTGCTAGTGCAACTAAGCAAATGAAGAGAATCCAAGGCCACAGAAGCTGAAAAGCTTCTTTCTCAGTGAGAGAAAGTTCAAATTTGAAGCAATTTGAAGAGTAAAACTCAAGTACAAGAAAAATGATTCTTTATCATGAAATGACATATAATTTGCAATGCAGAAGAAAGATTTTCATTAGTTAGAGCTTTTTTGTTTAGAAAGTTATGTTAGAGCTACAGTGCTCAGAAACACTGTTTTAGAGCGTCTGAGAACACTAAAAGCTGTGCTAGTGCAACTAAGCAAATGAAGAAAATCCAAGGCCATAGAAGCTGAAAAGCTTCTTTCTCAGTGAGAGAACGTTGCTCAAAGCAATTTGAAGAGTAAAACTCAAGTACAAGAAAAATCTTTCTTTTTCATGAAATGACGTAATTTGCAATGCAGAAGACAGATTTTCATTAGTTAGAGCTTTTTTGTTTAGAAAGTTATGTTAGAGCTACAGTGCTCAGAAACACTGTTTTGGAGCTTCTGAGAACACTAAAAGCTGTGCTAGTGCAACTAAGCAAATGAAGAGAATCCAAGGCCACAGAAGCTGAAAAGCTTCTTTCTCAGTGAGAGAACGTTGCTCAAAGCAATTTGAAGAGTAAAACTCAAGTACAAGAAAAATGTTTCTTTATCATGAAATGACATGTAATTTGCAATGCAGTAGACAGATTTTCATTAGTTAGAGCTTTTTTGTTTAGAAAGTTATGTTAGAGCTACAGTGCTCAGAAACACTGTTTTGGAGCTTCTGAGAACACCAAAAGCTGTGCTAGTGCAACTAAGCAAATGAAGAGAATCCAAGGCCACAGAAGCTGAAAAGCTTCTTTCTCAGTGAGAGAACGTTGCTGAAAGCAATTTGAAGAGTAAAACTCAAGTACAAGAAAAATGTTTCTTTATCATGAAATGACATGTAATTTGCAATGCAGTAGACAGATTTTCATTAGTTAGAGCTTTTTTGTTTAGAAAGTTATGTTAGAGATACAGTGCTCAGAAACACTGTTTTGGAGCTTCTGAGAACATTAAAAGCTGTGCTAGAGCAACTAAGCAAATGAAGAGAATCCAAGGCCACAGAAGATGAAAAGCTTCTTTCTCAGTGAGAGAACGTTGCTCAGAGCAATTTGAAGAGTAAAACTCAAGTACAAGAAAAATGTTTCTTTATCATGAAATGACATGTAATTTGCAATGCAGTAGACAGATTTTCATTAGTTAGAGCTTTTTTGTTTAGAAAGTTATGTTAGAGCTAAAGTGCTCAGAAACACTGTTTTGGAGCTTCTGAGAACACTAAAAGCTGTGCTAGTGCAACTAAGCAAATGAAGAGAATCCAAGGCCACAGAAGCTGAAAAGCTTCTTTCTCAGTGAGAGAACGGTGCTCAAAGCAATTTGAAGAGTAAAACTCAAGTACAAGAAAAATGTTTCTTTATCATGAAATGACATGTAATTTGCAATGCAGTAGACAGATTTTCATTAGTTAGAGCTTTTTTGTTTAGAAAGTTATGTTAGAGCTACAGTGCTCAGAAACACTGTTTTGGAGCTTCTGAGAACACTAAAAGCTGTGCTAGTGCAACTAAGCAAATGAAGAGAATCCAAGGCCACAGAAGCTGAAAAGCTTCTTTCTCAGTGAGAGAACGTTGCTCAAAGCAATTTGAAGAGTAAAACTCAAGTACAAGAAAAATGTTTCTTTATCATGAAATGACATGTAATTTGCAATGCAGTAGACAGATTTCATTAGTTAGAGCTTTTTTGTTTAGAAAGTTATGTTAGAGCTACAGTGCTCAGAAACACTGTTTTGGAGCTTCTGAGAACACTAAAAGCTGTGCTAGTGCAACTAAGCAAATGAAGAGAATCCAAGGCCACAGAAGCTGAAAAGCTTCTTTCTCAGTGAGAGAACGTTGCTCAAAGCAATTTGAAGAGTAAAACTCAAGTACAAGAAAAATGTTTCTTTATCATGAAATGACATGTAATTTGCAATGCAGTAGACAGATTTTCATTAGTTAGAGCTTTTTTGTTTGGAAAGTTATGTTAGAGCTACAGTGCTCAGAAACACTGTTTTAGAGCGTCTGAGAACACCAAAAGCTGTGCTAGTGCAACTAAGCAAATAAAGAAAATCCAAGGCCACAGAAGCTGAAAAGCTTCTTTCTCAGTGAGAGAACGTTGCTCAAAGCAATTTGAAGAGTAAAACTCAAGTACAAGAAAAATCTTTCTTTTTCATGAAATGACATGTAATTTGCAATGCAGAAGACAGATTTTCATTAGTTAGAGCTTTTTTGTTTAGAAAGTTATGTTAGAGCTACAGTGCTCAGAAACACTGTTTTTGAGCTTCTGAGAACACTAAAAGCTGTGCTAGTGCAACTAAGCAAATGAAGAGAATCCAAGGCCACAGAAGCTGAAAAGCTGCTTTCTCAGTGAGAGAACGTTGCTCAAAGCAATTTGAAGAGTAAAACTCAAGTACAAGAAAAATGTTTCTTTATCATGAAATGACATGTAATTTGCAATGCAGTAGACAGATTTTCATTAGTTAGAGCTTTTTTGTTTAGAAAGTTATGTTAGAGCTACAGTGCTCAGAAACACTGTTTTAGAGCGTCTGAGAACACCAAAAGCTGTGCTAGTGCAACTAAGCAAATGAAGAAAATCCAAGGCCACAGAAGCTGAAAAGCTTCTTTCTCAGTGAGAGAACGTTGCTCAAAGCAATTTGAAGAGTAAAACTCAAGTACAAGAAAAATCTTTCTTTTTCATGAAATGACATGTGATTTGCAAATGCAGAAGACAGATTTTCATTAGTTAGAGCTTTTTTGTTTAGAAAGTTATGTTAGAGCTACAGTGCTCAGAAACACTGTTTTGGAGCTTCTGAGAACACTAAAAGCTGTGCTAGTGCAACTAAGCAAATGAAGAGAATCCAAGGCCACAGAAGCTGAAAAGCTTCTTTCTCAGTGAGAGAACGTTGCTCAAAGCAATTTGAAGAGTAAAACTCAAGTACAAGAAAAATGTTTCTTTATCATGAAATGACATGTAATTTGCAATGCAGTAGACAGATTTTCATTAGTTAGAGCTTTTTTGTTTAGAAAGTTATGTTAGAGCTACAGTGCTCAGAAACACTGTTTTAGAGCGTCTGAGAACACCAAAAGCTGTGCTAGTGCAACTAAGCAAATGAAGAAAATCCAAGGCCACAGAAGCTGAAAAGCTTCTTTCTCAGTGAGAGAATGTTGCTCAAAGCAATTTGAAGAGTAAAACTCAAGTACAAGAAAAATCTTTCTTTTTCATGAAATGACATGTAATTTGCAATGCAGAAGACAGATTTTCATTAGTTAGAGCTTTTTTGTTTAGAAAGTTACGTTAGAGCTACAGTGCTCAGAAACACTGTTTTGGAGCTTCTGAGAACACTAAAAGCTGTGCTAGTGCAACTAAGCAAATGAAGAAAATCCAAGGCCACAGAAGCTGAAAAGCTTCTTTCTCAGTGAGAGAACGTTGCTCAAAGCAATTTGAAGAGTAAAACTCAAGTACAAGAAAAATGTTTCTTTATCATGAAATGACATGTAATTTGCAATGCAGTAGACAGATTTTCATTAGTTAGAGCTTTTTTGTTTAGAAAGTTATGTTAGAGCTACAGTGCTCAGAAACACTGTTTTGGAGCTTCTGAGAACACCAAAAGCTGTGCTAGTGCAACTAAGCAAATGAAGAGAATCCAAGGCCACAGAAGCTGAAAAGCTTCTTTCTCAGTGAGAGAACGTTGCTCAAAGCAATTTGAAGAGTAAAACTCAAGTACAAGAAAAATCTTTCTTTATCATGAAATGACATGTAATTTGCAATGCAGTAGACAGATTTTCATTAGTTAGAGCTTTTTTGTTTAGAAAGTTATGTTAGAGCTACAGTGCTCAGAAACACTGTTTTGGAGCTTCTGAGAACATTAAAAGCTGTGCTAGAGCAACTAAGCAAATGAAGAGAATCCAAGGCCACAGAAGCTGAAAAGCTTCTTTCTCAGTGAGAGAACGTTGCTCAGAGCAATTTGAAGAGTAAAACTCAAGTACAAGAAAAATGTTTCTTTATCATGAAATGACATGTAATTTGCAATGCAGTAGACAGATTTTCATTAGTTAGAGCTTTTTTGTTTAGAAAGTTATGTTAGAGCTACAGTGCTCAGAAACACTGTTTTGGAGCTTCTGAGAACATTAAAAGCTGTGCTAGAGCAACTAAGCAAATGAAGAGAATCCAAGGCCACATAAGCTGAAAAGCTTCTTTCTCAGTGAGAGAACGTTGCTCAAAGCAATTTGAAGAGTAAAACTCAAGTACAAGAAAAATCTTTCTTTTTCATGAAATGACATGTAATTTGCAATGCAGAAGACAGATTTTCATTAGTTAGAGCTTTTTTGTTTAGAAAGTTATGTTAGAGCTACAGTGCTCAGAAACACTGTTTTGGAGCTTCTGAGAACACTGAAAGCTGTGCTAGTGCAACTAAGCAAATGAAGAGAATCCAAGGCCACAGAAGCTGAAAAGCTTCTTTCTCAGTGAGAGAACGTTGCTCAAAGCATATTGAAGAGTAAAACTCAAGTACAAGAAAAATGTTTCGTTATCATGAAATGACATATAATTTGCAATGCAGAAGAAAGATTTTCATTAGTTAGAGCTTTTTTGTTTAGAAAGTTATGTTAGAGCTACAGTGCTCAGAAACACTGTTTTGGAGCTTCTGAGAACACTAAAAGCTGTGCTAGTGCAACTAAGCAAATGAAGAGAATCCAAGGCCACAGAAGCTGAAAAGCTTCTTTCTCAGTGAGAGAACGTTGCTCAAAGCATATTGAAGAGTAAAACTCAAGTACAAGAAAAATGTTTCTTTATCATGAAATGACACGTAATTTGCAATGCAGTAGACAGATTTTCATTAGTTAGAGCTTTTTTGTTTAGAAAGTTATGTTAGAGCTAAAGTGCTCAGAAACACTGTTTTGGAGCTTCTGAGAACACTAAAAGCTGTGCTAGTGCAACTAAGCAAATGAAGAGAATCCAAGGCCACAGAAGCTGAAAAGCTTCTTTCTCAGTGAGAGAAAGTTCAAATTTGAAGCAATTTGAAGAGTAAAACTCAAGTACAAGAAAAATGATTCTTTATCATGAAATGACATATAATTTGCAATGCAGAAGAAAGATTTTCATTAGTTAGAGCTTTTTTGTTTAGAAAGTTATGTTAGAGCTACAGTGCTCAGAAACACTGTTTTAGAGCGTCTGAGAACACTAAAAGCTGTGCTAGTGCAACTAAGCAAATGAAGAGAATCCAAGGCCATAGAAGCTGAAAAGCTTCTTTCTCAGTGAGAGAACGTTGCTCAAAGCAATTTGAAGAGTAAAACTCAAGTACAAGAAAAATCTTTCTTTTTCATGAAATGACGTAATTTGCAATGCAGAAGACAGATTTTCATTAGTTAGAGCTTTTTTGTTTAGAAAGTTATGTTAGAGCTACAGTGCTCAGAAACACTGTTTTGGAGCTTCTGAGAACACTAAAAGCTGTGCTAGTGCAACTAAGCAAATGAAGAGAATCCAAGGCCACAGAAGCTGAAAAGCTTCTTTCTCAGTGAGAGAACGTTGCTCAAAGCAATTTGAAGAGTAAAACTCAAGTACAAGAAAAATGTTTCTTTATCATGAAATGACATGTAATTTGCAATGCAGTAGACAGATTTTCATTAGTTAGAGCTTTTTTGTTTAGAAAGTTATGTTTGAGATACAGTGCTCAGAAACACTGTTTTGGAGCTTCTGAGAACATTAAAAGCTGTGCTAGAGCAACTAAGCAAATGAAGAGAATCCAAGGCCACAGAAGATGAAAAGCTTCTTTCTCAGTGAGAGAACGTTGCTCAGAGCAATTTGAAGAGTAAAACTCAAGTACAAGAAAAATGTTTCTTTATCATGAAATGACATGTAATTTGCAATGCAGTAGACAGATTTTCATTAGTTAGAGCTTTTTTGTTTAGAAAGTTATGTTAGAGCTAAAGTGCTCAGAAACACTGTTTTGGAGCTTCTGAGAACACTAAAAGCTGTGCTAGTGCAACTAAGCAAATGAAGAGAATCCAAGGCCACAGAAGCTGAAAAGCTTCTTTCTCAGTGAGAGAACGGTGCTCAAAGCAATTTGAAGAGTAAAACTCAAGTACAAGAAAAATGTTTCTTTATCATGAAATGACATGTAATTTGCAATGCAGTAGACAGATTTTCATTAGTTAGAGCTTTTTTGTTTAGAAAGTTATGTTTGAGATACAGTGCTCAGAAACACTGTTTTGGAGCTTCTGAGAACATTAAAAGCTGTGCTAGAGCAACTAAGCAAATGAAGAGAATCCAAGGCCACAGAAGATGAAAAGCTTCTTTCTCAGTGAGAGAACGTTGCTCAGAGCAATTTGAAGAGTAAAACTCAAGTACAAGAAAAATGTTTCTTTATCATGAAATGACATGTAATTTGCAATGCAGTAGACAGATTTTCATTAGTTAGAGCTTTTTTGTTTAGAAAGTTATGTTAGAGCTAAAGTGCTCAGAAACACTGTTTTGGAGCTTCTGAGAACACTAAAAGCTGTGCTAGTGCAACTAAGCAAATGAAGAGAATCCAAGGCCACAGAAGCTGAAAAGCTTCTTTCTCAGTGAGAGAACGTTGCTCAAAGCAATTTGAAGAGTAAAACTCAAGTACAAGAAAAATGTTTCTTTATCATGAAATGACATGTAATTTGCAATGCAGTAGACAGATTTCATTAGTTAGAGCTTTTATGTTTAGAAAGTTATGTTAGAGCTACAGTGCTCAGAAACACTGTTTTGGAGCTTCTGAGAACACTAAAAGCTGTGCTAGTGCAACTAAGCAAATGAAGAGAATCCAAGGCCACAGAAGCTGAAAAGCTTCTTTCTCAGTGAGAGAACGTTGCTCAAAGCAATTTGAAGAGTAAAACTCAAGTACAAGAAAAATGTTTCTTTATCATGAAATGACATGTAATTTGCAATGCAGTAGACAGATTTTCATTAGTTAGAGCTTTTTTGTTTGGAAAGTTATGTTAGAGCTACAGTGCTCAGAAACACTGTTTTAGAGCGTCTGAGAACACCAAAAGCTGTGCTAGTGCAACTAAGCAAATGAAGAGAATCCAAGGCCACAGAAGCTGAAAAGCTTCTTTCTCAGTGAGAGAACGTTGCTCAAAGCAATTTGAAGAGTAAAACTCAAGTACAAGAAAAATCTTTCTTTTTCATGAAATGACATGTAATTTGCAATGCAGAAGACAGATTTTCATTAGTTAGAGCTTTTTTGTTTAGAAAGTTATGTTAGAGCTACAGTGCTCAGAAACACTGTTTTGGAGCTTCTGAGAACACTGAAAGCTGTGCTAGTGCAACTAAGCAAATGAAGAGAATCCAAGGCCACAGAAGCTGAAAAGCTTCTTTCTCAGTGAGAGAACGTTGCTCAAAGCAATTTGAAGAGTAAAACTCAAGTACAAGAAAAATGTTTCGTTATCATGAAATGACATATAATTTGCAATGCAGAAGAAAGATTTTCATTAGTTAGAGCTTTTTTGTTTAGAAAGTTATGTTAGAGCTACAGTGCTCAGAAACACTGTTTTGGAGCTTCTGAGAACACTAAAAGCTGTGCTAGTGCAACTAAGCAAATGAAGAGAATCCAAGGCCACAGAAGCTGAAAAGCTTCTTTCTCAGTGAGAGAACGTTGCTCAAAGCATATTGAAGAGTAAAACTCAAGTACAAGAAAAATGTTTCGTTATCATGAAATGACATATAATTTGCAATGCAGAAGAAAGATTTTCATTAGTTAGAGCTTTTTTGTTTAGAAAGTTATGTTAGAGCTACAGTGCTCAGAAACACTGTTTTGGAGCTTCTGAGAACACTAAAAGCTGTGCTAGTGCAACTAAGCAAATGAAGAGAATCCAAGGCCACAGAAGCTGAAAAGCTTCTTTCTCAGTGAGAGAAAGTTCAAATTTGAAGCAATTTGAAGAGTAAAACTCAAGTACAAGAAAAATGATTCTTTATCATGAAATGACATATAATTTGCAATGCAGAAGAAAGATTTTCATTAGTTAGAGCTTTTTTGTTTAGAAAGTTATGTTAGAGCTACAGTGCTCAGAAACACTGTTTTAGAGCGTCTGAGAACACTAAAAGCTGTGCTAGTGCAACTAAGCAAATGAAGAAAATCCAAGGCCATAGAAGCTGAAAAGCTTCTTTCTCAGTGAGAGAACGTTGCTCAAAGCAATTTGAAGAGTAAAACTCAAGTACAAGAAAAATCTTTCTTTTTCATGAAATGACGTAATTTGCAATGCAGAAGACAGATTTTCATTAGTTAGAGCTTTTTTGTTTAGAAAGTTATGTTAGAGCTACAGTGCTCAGAAACACTGTTTTGGAGCTTCTGAGAACACTAAAAGCTGTGCTAGTGCAACTAAGCAAATGAAGAGAATCCAAGGCCACAGAAGCTGAAAAGCTTCTTTCTCAGTGAGAGAACGTTGCTCAAAGCAATTTGAAGAGTAAAACTCAAGTACAAGAAAAATGTTTCTTTATCATGAAATGACATGTAATTTGCAATGCAGTAGACAGATTTTCATTAGTTAGAGCTTTTTTGTTTAGAAAGTTATGTTAGAGATACAGTGCTCAGAAACACTGTTTTGGAGCTTCTGAGAACATTAAAAGCTGTGCTAGAGCAACTAAGCAAATGAAGAGAATCCAAGGCCACAGAAGATGAAAAGCTTCTTTCTCAGTGAGAGAACGTTGCTCAGAGCAATTTGAAGAGTAAAACTCAAGTACAAGAAAAATGTTTCTTTATCATGAAATGACATGTAATTTGCAATGCAGTAGACAGATTTTCATTAGTTAGAGCTTTTTTGTTTAGAAAGTTATGTTAGAGCTAAAGTGCTCAGAAACACTGTTTTGGAGCTTCTGAGAACACTAAAAGCTGTGCTAGTGCAACTAAGCAAATGAAGAGAATCCAAGGCCACAGAAGCTGAAAAGCTTCTTTCTCAGTGAGAGAACGGTGCTCAAAGCAATTTGAAGAGTAAAACTCAAGTACAAGAAAAATGTTTCTTTATCATGAAATGACATGTAATTTGCAATGCAGTAGACAGATTTTCATTAGTTAGAGCTTTTTTGTTTAGAAAGTTATGTTAGAGCTACAGTGCTCAGAAACACTGTTTTGGAGCTTCTGAGAACACTAAAAGCTGTGCTAGTGCAACTAAGCAAATGAAGAGAATCCAAGGCCACAGAAGCTGAAAAGCTTCTTTCTCAGTGAGAGAACGTTGCTCAAAGCAATTTGAAGAGTAAAACTCAAGTACAAGAAAAATGTTTCTTTATCATGAAATGACATGTAATTTGCAATGCAGTAGACAGATTTCATTAGTTAGAGCTTTTTTGTTTAGAAAGTTATTTTAGAGCTACAGTGCTCAGAAACACTGTTTTGGAGCTTCTGAGAACACTAAAAGCTGTGCTAGTGCAACTAAGCAAATGAAGAGAATCCAAGGCCACAGAAGCTGAAAAGCTTCTTTCTCAGTGAGAGAACGTTGCTCAAAGCAATTTGAAGAGTAAAACTCAAGTACAAGAAAAATGTTTCTTTATCATGAAATGACATGTAATTTGCAATGCAGTAGACAGATTTTCATTAGTTAGAGCTTTTTTTTTTAGAAAGTTATGTTAGAGCTACAGTGCTCAGAAACACTGTTTTAGAGCGTCTGAGAACACCAAAAGCTGTGCTAGTGCAACTAAGCAAATGAAGAAAATCCAAGGCCACAGAAGCTGAAAAGCTTCTTTCTCAGTGAGAGAACGTTGCTCAAAGCAATTTGAAGAGTAAAACTCAAGTACAAGAAAAATCTTTCTTTTTCATGAAATGACATGTAATTTGCAATGCAGTAGACAGATTTCATTAGTTAGAGCTTTTTTGTTTAGAAAGTTATTTTAGAGCTACAGTGCTCAGAAACACTGTTTTGGAGCTTCTGAGAACACTAAAAGCTGTGCTAGTGCAACTAAGCAAATGAAGAGAATCCAAGGCCACAGAAGCTGAAAAGCTTCTTTCTCAGTGAGAGAACGTTGCTCAAAGCAATTTGAAGAGTAAAACTCAAGTACAAGAAAAATGTTTCTTTATCATGAAATGACATGTAATTTGCAATGCAGTAGACAGATTTTCATTAGTTAGAGCTTTTTTGTTTAGAAAGTTATGTTAGAGCTACAGTGCTCAGAAACACTGTTTTAGAGCGTCTGAGAACACCAAAAGCTGTGCTAGTGCAACTAAGCAAATGAAGAAAATCCAAGGCCACAGAAGCTGAAAAGCTTCTTTCTCAGTGAGAGAACGTTGCTCAAAGCAATTTGAAGAGTAAAACTCAAGTACAAGAAAAATCTTTCTTTTTCATGAAATGACATGTAATTTGCAATGCAGAAGACAGATTTTCATTAGTTAGAGCTTTTTTGTTTAGAAAGTTACGTTAGAGCTACAGTGCTCAGAAACACTGTTTTGGAGCTTCTGAGAACACTAAAAGCTGTGCTAGTGCAACTAAGCAAATGAAGAAAATCCAAGGCCACAGAAGCTGAAAAGCTTCTTTCTCAGTGAGAGAACGTTGCTCAAAGCAATTTGAAGAGTAAAACTCAAGTACAAGAAAAATGTTTCTTTATCATGAAATGACATGTAATTTGCAATGCAGTAGACAGATTTTCATTAGTTAGAGCTTTTTTGTTTAGAAAGTTATGTTAGAGCTACAGTGCTCAGAAACACTGTTTTGGAGCTTCTGAGAACACCAAAAGCTGTGCTAGTGCAACTAAGCAAATGAAGAGAATCCAAGGCCACAGAAGCTGAAAAGCTTCTTTCTCAGTGAGAGAACGTTGCTCAAAGCAATTTGAAGAGTAAAACTCAAGTACAAGAAAAATCTTTCTTTATCATGAAATGACATGTAATTTGCAATGCAGTAGACAGATTTTCATTAGTTAGAGCTTTTTTGTTTAGAAAGTTATGTTAGAGCTACAGTGCTCAGAAACACTGTTTTGGAGCTTCTGAGAACATTAAAAGCTGTGCTAGAGCAACTAAGCAAATGAAGAGAATCCAAGGCCACAGAAGCTGAAAAGCTTCTTTCTCAGTGAGAGAACGTTGCTCAGAGCAATTTGAAGAGTAAAACTCAAGTACAAGAAAAATGTTTCTTTATCATGAAATGACATGTAATTTGCAATGCAGTAGACAGATTTTCATTAGTTAGAGCTTTTTTGTTTAGAAAGTTATGTTAGAGCTACAGTGCTCAGAAACACTGTTTTGGAGCTTCTGAGAACATTAAAAGCTGTGCTAGAGCAACTAAGCAAATGAAGAGAATCCAAGGCCACATAAGCTGAAAAGCTTCTTTCTCAGTGAGAGAACGTTGCTCAAAGCAATTTGAAGAGTAAAACTCAAGTACAAGAAAAATCTTTCTTTTTCATGAAATGACATGTAATTTGCAATGCAGAAGACAGATTTTCATTAGTTAGAGCTTTTTTGTTTAGAAAGTTATGTTAGAGCTACAGTGCTCAGAAACACTGTTTTGGAGCTTCTGAGAACACCGAAAGCTGTGCTAGTGCAACTAAGCAAATGAAGAGAATCCAAGGCCACAGAAGCTGAAAAGCTTCTTTCTCAGTGAGAGAACGTTGCTCAAAGCATATTGAAGAGTAAAACTCAAGTACAAGAAAAATGTTTCGTTATCATGAAATGACATATAATTTGCAATGCAGAAGAAAGATTTTCATTAGTTAGAGCTTTTTTGTTTAGAAAGTTATGTTAGAGCTACAGTGCTCAGAAACACTGTTTTGGAGCTTCTGAGAACACTAAAAGCTGTGCTAGTGCAACTAAGCAAATGAAGAGAATCCAAGGCCACAGAAGCTGAAAAGCTTCTTTCTCAGTGAGAGAACGTTGCTCAAAGCATATTGAAGAGTAAAACTCAAGTACAAGAAAAATGTTTCTTTATCATGAAATGACACGTAATTTGCAATGCAGTAGACAGATTTTCATTAGTTAGAGCTTTTTTGTTTAGAAAGTTATGTTAGAGCTAAAGTGCTCAGAAACACTGTTTTGGAGCTTCTGAGAACACTAAAAGCTGTGCTAGTGCAACTAAGCAAATGAAGAGAATCCAAGGCCACAGAAGCTGAAAAGCTTCTTTCTCAGTGAGAGAAAGTTCAAATTTGAAGCAATTTGAAGAGTAAAACTCAAGTACAAGAAAAATGATTCTTTATCATGAAATGACATATAATTTGCAATGCAGAAGAAAGATTTTCATTAGTTAGAGCTTTTTTGTTTAGAAAGTTATGTTAGAGCTACAGTGCTCAGAAACACTGTTTTAGAGCGTCTGAGAACACTAAAAGCTGTGCTAGTGCAACTAAGCAAATGAAGAAAATCCAAGGCCATAGAAGCTGAAAAGCTTCTTTCTCAGTGAGAGAACGTTGCTCAAAGCAATTTGAAGAGTAAAACTCAAGTACAAGAAAAATCTTTCTTTTTCATGAAATGACGTAATTTGCAATGCAGAAGACAGATTTTCATTAGTTAGAGCTTTTTTGTTTAGAAAGTTATGTTAGAGCTACAGTGCTCAGAAACACTGTTTTGGAGCTTCTGAGAACACTAAAAGCTGTGCTAGTGCAACTAAGCAAATGAAGAGAATCCAAGGCCACAGAAGCTGAAAAGCTTCTTTCTCAGTGAGAGAACGTTGCTCAAAGCAATTTGAAGAGTAAAACTCAAGTACAAGAAAAATGTTTCTTTATCATGAAATGACATGTAATTTGCAATGCAGTAGACAGATTTTCATTAGTTAGAGCTTTTTTGTTTTGAAAGTTATGTCAGAGCTACAGTGCTCAGAAACACTGTTTTGGAGCTTCTGAGAACACTGAAAGCTGTGCTAGTGCAACTAAGCAAATGAAGAAAATCCAAGGCCACAGAAGCTGAAAAGCTTCTTTCTCAGTGAGAGAACGTTGCTCAAAGCAATTTGAAGAGTAAAACTCAAGTACAAGAAAAATGTTTCTTTATCATGAAATGACATGTAATTTGCAATGCAGTAGACAGATTTTCATTAGTTAGAGCTTTTTTGTTTAGAAAGTTATGTTAGAGCTACAGTGCTCAGAAACACTGTTTTGGAGCTTCTGAGAACACCAAAAGCTGTGCTAGTGCAACTAAGCAAATGAAGAGAATCCAAGGCCACAGAAGCTGAAAAGCTTCTTTCTCAGTGAGAGAACGTTGCTGAAAGCAATTTGAAGAGTAAAACTCAAGTACAAGAAAAATGTTTCTTTATCATGAAAATGACATGTAATTTGCAATGCAGTAGACAGATTTTCATTAGTTAGAGCTTTTTTGTTTAGAAAGTTATGTTAGAGATACAGTGCTCAGAAACACTGTTTTGGAGCTTCTGAGAACATTAAAAGCTGTGCTAGAGCAACTAAGCAAATGAAGAGAATCCAAGGCCACAGAAGATGAAAAGCTTCTTTCTCAGTGAGAGAACGTTGCTCAGAGCAATTTGAAGAGTAAAACTCAAGTACAAGAAAAATGTTTCTTTATCATGAAATGACATGTAATTTGCAATGCAGTAGACAGATTTTCATTAGTTAGAGCTTTTTTGTTTAGAAAGTTATGTTAGAGCTACAGTGCTCAGAAACACTGTTTTGGAGCTTCTGAGAACACTAAAAGCTGTGCTAGTGCAACTAAGCAAATGAAGAGAATCCAAGGCCACAGAAGCTGAAAAGCTTCTTTCTCAGTGAGAGAACGTTGCTCAAAGCAATTTGAAGAGTAAAACTCAAGTACAAGAAAAATCTTTCTTTTTCATGAAATGACATGTAATTTGCAATGCAGAAGACAGATTTTCATTAGTTAGAGCTGTTTTGTTTAGAAAGTTATGTTAGAGCTACAGTGCTCAGAAACACTGTTTTGGAGCTTCTGAGAACACTAAAAGATGTGCTAGTGCAACTAAGCAAATGAAGAGAATCCAAGGCCACAGAAGCTGAAAAGCTTCTTTCTCGTGAGAGAACGTTCCTCAAAGCAATTTGAAGAGTAAAACTCAAGTACAAGAAAAATGTTTCTTTATCATGAAATGACATGTAATTTGCAATGCAGTAGACAGATTTTCATTAGTTAGAGCTTTTTTGTTTAGAAAGTTATGTTAGAGCTACAGTGCTCAGAAACACTGTTTTGGAGCTTCTGAGAACACTAAAATCTGTGCTAGTGCAACTAAGCAAAAGAAGAGAATCCAAGGTCACAGAAGCTGAAAAGCTTCTTTCTCAGTGAGAGAACGTTGCTCAAAGCAATTTGAAGAGTACAACTCAAGTACAAGAAAAATGTTTCTTTATCATGAAATGACATGTAATTTGCAATGCAGCAGACAGATTTTCATTAGTTAGAGCTTTTTTGTTTAGAAAGTTATGTTAGAGCTACAGTGCTCAGAAACACTGTTTTGGAGCTTCTGAGAACATCAAAAGCTGTGCTAGAGCAACTAAGCAAATGAAGAGAATCCAAGGCCACAGAAGCTGAAAAGCTTCTTTCTCAGTGAGAGAATGTTGCTCAAAGCAATTTGAAGAGTAAAACTCAAGTACAAGAAAAATGTTTCTTTATCATGAAATGACATGTAATTTGCAATGCAGCAGACAGATTTTCATTAGTTAGAGCTTTTTTGTTTAGAAAGTTATGTTAGAGCTACAGTGCTCAGAAACACTGTTTTGGAGCTTCTGAGAACATTAAAAGCTGTGCTAGAGCAACTAAGCAAATGAAGAGAATCCAAGGCCACAGAAGCTGAAAAGCTTCTTTCTCAGTGAGAGAATGTTGCTCAAAGCAATTTGAAGAGTAAAACTCAAGTACAAGAAAAATGTTTCTTTTTCATGAAATGACATGTAATTTGCAATGCTGAATACAGATTTTCATTAGTTAGAGCTTTTTTGTTTAGAAAGTTATGTTAGAGCTAAAGTGCTCAGAAACACTGTTTTGGAGCTTCTGAGAACACTAAAAGCTGTGCTAGTGCAACTAAGCAAATGAAGAGAATCCAAGGCCACAGAAGCTGAAAAGCTTCTTTCTCAGTGAGAGAAAGTTCAAATTTGAAGCAATTTGAAGAGTAAAACTCAAGTACAAGAAAAATGATTCTTTATCATGAAATGTCATATAATTTGCAATGCAGAAGAAAGATTTTCATTAGTTAGAGCTTTTTTGTTTAGAAAGTTATGTTAGAGCTACAGTGCTCAGAAACACTGTTTTAGAGCGTCTGAGAACACTAAAAGCTGTGCTAGTGCAACTAAGCAAATGAAGAAAATCCAAGGCCATAGATGCTGAAAAGCTTCTTTCTCAGTGAGAGAACGTTGCTCAAAGCAATTTGAAGAGTAAAACTCAAGTACAAGAAAAATCTTTCTTTATCATGAAATGACATGTAATTTGCAATGCAGTAGACAGATTTTCATTAGTTAGAGCTTTTTTGTTTAGAAAGTTATGTTAGAGCTACAGTGCTCATAAACACTGTTTTGGAGCTTCTGAGAACACCAAAAGCTGTGCTAGTGCAACTAAGCAAATGAAGAGAATCCAAGGCCACAGAAGCTGAAAAGCTTCTTTCTCAGTGAGAGAACGTTGCTCAAAGCAATTTGAAGAGTAAAACTCAAGTACAAGAAAAATGTTTCTTTATCATGAAATGACATGTAATTTGCAATGCAGTAGACAGATTTTCATTAGTTAGAGCTTTTTTGTTTAGAAAGTTATGTTAGAGCTACAGTGCTCAGAAACACTGTTTTGGAGCTTCTGAGAACATTAAAAGCTGTGCTAGAGCAACTAAGCAAATGAAGAGAATCCAAGGCCACAGAAGCTGAAAAGCTTCTTTCTCAGTGAGAGAACGTTGCTCAGAGCAATTTGAAGAGTAAAACTCAAGTACAAGAAAAATGTTTCTTTATCATGAAATGACATGTAATTTGCAATGCAGTAGACAGATTTTCATTAGTTAGAGCTTTTTTGTTTAGAAAGTTATGTTAGAGCTACAGTGCTCAGAAACACTGTTTTGGAGCTTCTGAGAACATTAAAAGCTGTGCTAGAGCAACTAAGCAAATTAAGAGAATCCAAGGCCACATAAGCTGAAAAGCTTCTTTCTCAGTGAGAGAACGTTGCTCAAAGCAATTTGAAGAGTAAAACTCAAGTACAAGAAAAATCTTTCTTTTTCATGAAATGACATGTAATTTGCAATGCAGAAGACAGATTTTCATTAGTTAGAGCTTTTTTGTTTAGAAAGTTATGTTAGAGCTACAGTGCTCAGAAACACTGTTTTGGAGCTTCTGAGAACACTGAAAGCTGTGCTAGTGCAACTAAGCAAATGAAGAGAATCCAAGGCCACAGAAGCTGAAAAGCTTCTTTCTCAGTGAGAGAACGTTGCTCAAAGCATATTGAAGAGTAAAACTCAAGTACAAGAAAAATGTTTCTTTATCATGAAATGACATGTAATTTGCAATGCAGTAGACAGATTTTCATTAGTTAGAGCTTTTTTGTTTAGAAAGTTATGTTAGAGCTAAAGTGCTCAGAAACACTGTTTTGGAGCTTCTGAGAACACTAAAAGCTGTGCTAGTGCAACTAAGCAAATGAAGAGAATCCAAGGCCACAGAAGCTGAAAAGCTTCTTTCTCAGTGAGAGAACGTTGCTCAAAGCAATTTGAAGAGTAAAACTCAAGTACAAGAAAAATCTTTCTTTTTCATGAAATGACATGTAATTTGCAATGCAGAAGACAGATTTTCATTAGTTAGAGCTTTTTTGTTTAGAAAGTTATGTTAGAGCTACAGTGCTCAGAAACACTGTTTTGGAGCTTCTGAGAACACTAAAGCTGTGCTAGTGCAACTAAGCAAATGAAGAGAATACAAGGCCACAGAAGCTGAAAAGCTTCTTTCTCAGTGAGAGAACGTTGCTCAAAGCAATTTGAAGAGTAAAACTCAAGTACAAGAAAAATGTTTCTTTATCATGAAATGACATGTAATTTGCAATGCAGTAGACAGATTTTCATTAGTTAGAGCTTTTTTGTTTAGAAAGTTATGTTAGAGCTACAGTGCTCAGAAACACTGTTTTAGAGCGTCTGAGAACACCAAAAGCTGTGCTAGTTCAAGTAAGCAAATGAAGAAAATCCAAGGCCACAGAAGCTGAAAAGCTTCTTTCTCAGTTAGAGAACGTTGCTCAAAGCAATTTGAAGAGTAAAACTCAAGTACAAGAAAAATCTTTCTTTTTCATGAAATGACATGTAATTTGCAATGCAGAAGACAGATTTTCATTAGTTAGAGCTTTTTTGTTTAGAAAGTTATGTTAGAGCTACAGTGCTCAGAAACACTGTTTTGGAGCTTCTGAGAACACTAAAAGCTGTGCTAGTGCAACTAAGCAAATGAAGAGAATCCAAGGCCACAGAAGCTGAAAAGCTTCTTTCTCAGTGAGAGAACGTTGCTCAAAGCAATTTGAAGAGTAAAACTCAAGTACAAGAAAAATGTTTCTTTATCATGAAATGACATGTAATTTGCAATGCAGTAGACAGATTTTCATTAGTTAGAGCTTTTTTGTTTAGAAAGTTATGTTAGAGCTACAGTGCTCAGAAACACTGTTTTGGAGCTTCTGAGAACACCAAAAGCTGTGCTAGTGCAACTAAGCAAATGAAGAAAATCCAAGGCCACAGAAGCTGAAAAGCTTCTTTCTCAGTGAGAGAACGTTGCTCAAAGCAATTTGAAGAGTAAAACTCAAGTACAAGAAAAATCTTTCTTTTTCATGAAATGACATGTAATTTGCAATGCAGAAGACAGATTTTCATTAGTTAGAGCTTTTTTGTTTAGAAAGTTATGTTAGAGCTACAGTGCTCAGAAACACTGTTTTGGAGCTTCTGAGAACACTTAAAGCTGTGCTAGTGCAACTAAGCAAATGAAGAGAATCCAAGGCCACAGAAGCTGAAAAGCTTCTTTCTCAGTGAGAGAAAGTTCAAATTTGAAGCAATTTGAAGAGTAAAACTCAAGTACAAGAAAAATGATTCTTTATCATAAAATGACATATAATTTGCAATGCAGAAGAAAGATTTTCATTAGTTAGAGCTTTTTTGTTTAGAAAGTTATGTTAGAGCTACAGTGCTCAGAAACACTGTTTTAGAGCGTCTGAGAACACTAAAAGCTGTGCTAGTGCAACTAAGCAAATGAAGAAAATCCAAGGCCATAGAAGCTGAAAAGCTTCTTTCTCAGTGAGAGAACGTTGCTCAAAGAAATTTGAAGAGTAAAACTCAAGTACAAGAAAAATCTTTCTTTTTCATGAAATGACGTAATTTGCAATGCAGAAGACAGATTTTCATTAGTTAGAGCTTTTTTGTTTAGAAAGTTATGTTAGAGCTACAGTGCTCAGAAACACTGTTTTGGAGCTTCTGAGAACACTAAAAGCTGTGCTAGTGCAACTAAGCAAATGAAGAGAATCCAAGGCCACAGAAGCTAAAAAGCTTCTTTCTCAGTGAGAGAAAGTTCAAATTTGAAGCAATTTGAAGAGTAAAACTCAAGTACAAGAAAAATGATTCTTTATTATGAAATGTCATATAATTTGCAATGCAGAAGAAAGATTTTCATTAGTTAGAGCTTTTTTGTTTAGAAAGTTATGTTAGAGCTACAGTGCTCAGAAACACTGTTTTAGAGCGTCTGAGAACACTAAAAGCTGTGCTAGTGCAACTAAGCAAATGAAGAAAATCCAAGGCCATAGATGCTGAAAAGCTTCTTTCTCAGTGAGAGAACGTTGCTCAAAGCAATTTGAAGAGTAAAACTCAAGTACAAGAAAAATCTTTCTTTATCATGAAATGACATGTAATTTGCAATGCAGTAGACAGATTTTCATTAGTTAGAGCTTTTTTGTTTAGAAAGTTATGTTAGAGCTACAGTGCTCATAAACACTGTTTTGGAGCTTCTGAGAACACCAAAAGCTGTGCTAGTGCAACTAAGCAAATGAAGAGAATCCAAGGCCACAGAAGCTGAAAAGCTTCTTTCTCAGTGAGAGAACGTTGCTCAAAGCAATTTGAAGAGTAAAACTCAAGTACAAGAAAAATGTTTCTTTATCATGAAATGACATGTAATTTGCAATGCAGTAGACAGATTTTCATTAGTTAGAGCTTTTTTGTTTAGAAAGTTATGTTAGAGCTACAGTGCTCAGAAACACTGTTTTGGAGCTTCTGAGAACACCAAAAGCTGTGCTAGTGCAACTAAGCAAATGAAGAGAATCCAAGGCCACAGAAGCTGAAAAGCTTCTTTCTCGTGAGAGAACGTTGCTCAAAGCAATTTGAAGAGTAAAACTCAAGTACAAGAAAAATGTTTCTTTATCATGAAATGACATGTAATTTGCAATGCAGTAGACAGATTTTCATTAGTTAGAGCTTTTTTGTTTAGAAAGTTATGTTAGAGCTACAGTGCTCAGAAACACTGTTTTGGAGCTTCTGAGAAGACTAAAATATGTGCTAGTGCAACTAAGCAAAAGAAGAGAATCCAAGGCCACAGAAGCTGAAAAGCTTCTTTCTCAGTGAGAGAACGTTGCTCAAAGCAATTTGAAGAGTAAAACTCAAGTACAAGAAAAATGTTTCTTTATCATGAAATGACATGTAATTTGCAATGCAGCAGACAGATTTTCATTAGTTAGAGCTTTTTTGTTTAGAAAGTTATGTTAGAGCTACAGTGCTCAGAAACACTGTTTTGGAGCTTCTGAGAACATTAAAAGCTGTGCTAGAGCAACTAAGCAAATGAAGAGAATCCAAGGCCACAGAAGCTGAAAAGCTTCTTTCTCAGTGAGAGAATGTTGCTCAAAGCAATTTGAAGAGTAAAACTCAAGTACAAGAAAAATGTTTCTTTATCATGAAATGACATGTAATTTGCAATGCAGCAGACAGATTTTCATTAGTTAGAGCTTTTTTGTTTAGAAAGTTATGTTAGAGCTACAGTGCTCAGAAACACTGTTTTGGAGCTTCTGAGAACATTAAAAGCTGTGCTAGAGCAACTAAGCAAATGAAGAGAATCCAAGGCCACAGAAGCTGAAAAGCTTCTTTCTCAGTGAGAGAATGTTGCTCAAAGCAATTTGAAGAGTAAAACTCAAGTACAAGAAAAATGTTTCTTTTTCATGAAATGACATGTAATTTGCAATGCTGAATACAGATTTTCATTAGTTAGAGCTTTTTTGTTTAGAAAGTTATGTTAGAGCTAAAGTGCTCAGAAACACTGTTTTGGAGCTTCTGAGAACACTAAAAGCTGTGCTAGTGCAACTAAGCAAATGAAGAGAATCCAAGGCCACAGAAGCTGAAAATCTTCTTTCTCAGTGAGAGAAAGTTCAAATTTGAAGCAATTTGAAGAGTAAAACTCAAGTACAAGAAAAATGATTCTTTATCATGAAATGTCATATAATTTGCAATGCAGAAGAAAGATTTTCATTAGTTAGAGCTTTTTTGTTTAGAAAGTTATGTTAGAGCTACAGTGCTCAGAAACACTGTTTTAGAGCGTCTGAGAACACTAAAAGCTGTGCTAGTGCAACTAAGCAAATGAAGAAAATCCAAGGCCATAGATGCTGAAAAGCTTCTTTCTCAGTGAGAGAACGTTGCTCAAAGCAATTTGAAGAGTAAAACTCAAGTACAAGAAAAATCTTTCTTTATCATGAAATGACATGTAATTTGCAATGCAGTAGACAGATTTTCATTAGTTAGAGCTTTTTTGTTTAGAAAGTTATGTTAGAGCTACAGTGCTCATAAACACTGTTTTGGAGCTTCTGAGAACACCAAAAGCTGTGCTAGTGCAACTAAGCAAATGAAGAGAATCCAAGGCCACAGAAGCTGAAAAGCTTCTTTCTCAGTGAGAGAACGTTGCTCAAAGCAATTTGAAGAGTAAAACTCAAGTACAAGAAAAATGTTTCTTTATCATGAAATGACATGTAATTTGCAATGCAGTAGACAGATTTTCATTAGTTAGAGCTTTTTTGTTTAGAAAGTTATGTTAGAGCTACAGTGCTCAGAAACACTGTTTTGGAGCTTCTGAGAACATTAAAAGCTGTGCTAGAGCAACTAAGCAAATGAAGAGAATCCAAGGCCACAGAAGCTGAAAAGCTTCTTTCTCAGTGAGAGAACGTTGCTCAGAGCAATTTGAAGAGTAAAACTCAAGTACAAGAAAAATGTTTCTTTATCATGAAATGACATGTAATTTGCAATGCAGTAGACAGATTTTCATTAGTTAGAGCTTTTTTGTTTAGAAAGTTATGTTAGAGCTACAGTGCTCAGAAACGCTGTTTTGGAGCTTCTGAGAACATTAAAAGCTGTGCTAGAGCAACTAAGCAAATGAAGAGAATCCAAGGCCATAGAAGCTGAAAAGCTTCTTTCTCAGTGAGAGAACGTTGCTCAAAGCAATTTGAAGAGTAAAACTCAAGTACAAGAAAAATCTTTCTTTTTCATGAAATGACATGTAATTTGCAATGCAGAAGACAGATTTTCATTAGTTAGAGCTTTTTTGTTTAGAAAGTTATGTTAGAGCTACAGTGCTCAGAAACACTGTTTTGGAGCTTCTGAGAACACTGAAAGCTGTGCTAGTGCAACTAAGCAAATGAAGAGAATCCAAGGCCACAGAAGCTGAAAAGCTTCTTTCTCAGTGAGAGAACGTTGCTCAAAGCAATTTGAAGAGTAAAACTCAAGTACAAGAAAAATGTTTCTTTATCATGAAATGACATGTAATTTGCAATGCAGTAGACAGATTTTCATTAGTTAGAGCTTTTTTGTTTAGAAAGTTATGTTAGAGCTACAGTGCTCAGAAACACTGTTTTAGAGCGTCTGAGAACACCAAAAGCTGTGCTAGTTCAAGTAAGCAAATGAAGAGAATCCAAGGCCACAGAAGCTGAAAAGCTTCTTTCTCAGTGAGAGAACGTTGCTCAAAGCAATTTGAAGAGTAAAACTCAAGTACAAGAAAAATGTTTCTTTATCATGAAATGACATGTAATTTGCAATGCAGTAGACAGATTTTCATTAGTTAGAGCTTTTTTGTTTAGAAAGTTATGTTAGAGCTACAGTGCTCAGAAACACTGTTTTGGAGCTTCTGAGAACACCAAAAGCTGTGCTAGTGCAACTAAGCAAATGAAGAAAATCCAAGGCCACAGAAGCTGAAAAGCTTCTTTCTCAGTGAGAGAACGTTGCTCAAAGCAATTTGAAGAGTAAAACTCAAGTACAAGAAAAATCTTTCTTTTTCATGAAATGACATGTAATTTGCAATGCAGAAGACAGATTTTCATTAGTTAGAGCTTTTTTGTTTAGAAAGTTATGTTAGAGCTACAGTGCTCAGAAACACTGTTTTGGAGCTTCTGAGAACACTTAAAGCTGTGCTAGTGCAACTAAGCAAATGAAGAGAATCCAAGGCCACAGAAGCTGAAAAGCTTCTTTCTCAGTGAGAGAAAGTTCAAATTTGAAGCAATTTGAAGAGTAAAACTCAAGTACAAGAAAAATGATTCTTTATCATAAAATGACATATAATTTGCAATGCAGAAGAAAGATTTTCATTAGTTAGAGCTTTTTTGTTTAGAAAGTTATGTTAGAGCTACAGTGCTCAGAAACACTGTTTTAGAGCGTCTGAGAACACTAAAAGCTGTGCTAGTGCAACTAAGCAAATGAAGAAAATCCAAGGCCATAGAAGCTGAAAAGCTTCTTTCTCAGTGAGAGAACGTTGCTCAAAGCAATTTGAAGAGTAAAACTCAAGTACAAGAAAAATGTTTCTTTATCATGAAATGACATGTAATTTGCAATGCAGTAGACAGATTTTCATTAGTTAGAGCTTTTTTGTTTAGAAAGTTATGTTAGAGCTACAGTGCTCAGAAACACTGTTTTAGAGCGTCTGAGAAAACCAAAAGCTGTGCTAGTGCAACTAAGCAAATGAAGAAAATCCAAGGCCACAGAAGCTGAAAAGCTTCTTTCTCAGTGAGAGAACGTTGCTCAAAGCAATTTGAAGAGTAAAACTCAAGTACAAGAAAAATGTTTCTTTATCATGAAATGACATGTAATTTGCAATGCAGTAGACAGATTTTCATTAGTTAGAGCTTTTTTGTTTAGAAAGTTATGTTAGAGCTACAGTGCTCAGAAACACTGTTTTGGAGCTTCTGAGAACACCAAAAGCTGTGCTAGTGCAACTAAGCAAATGAAGAGAATCCAAGGCCACAGAAGCTGAAAAGCTTCTTTCTCAGTGAGAGAACGTTGCTCAAAGCAATTTGAAGAGTAAAACTCAAGTACAAGAAAAATCTTTCTTTATCATGAAATGACATGTAATTTGCAATGCAGTAGACAGATTTTCATTAGTTAGAGCTTTTTTGTTTAGAAAGTTATGTTAGAGCTACAGTGCTCAGAAACACTGTTTTGGAGCTTCTGAGAACATTAAAAGCTGTGCTAGAGCAACTAAGCAAATGAAGAGAATCCAAGGCCACAGAAGCTGAAAAGCTTCTTTCTCAGTGAGAGAACGTTGCTCAGAGCAATTTGAAGAGTAAAACTCAAGTACAAGAAAAATGTTTCTTTATCATGAAATGACATGTAATTTGCAATGCAGTAGACAGATTTTCATTAGTTAGAGCTTTTTTGTTTAGAAAGTTATGTTAGAGCTACAGTGCTCAGAAACACTGTTTTGGAGCTTCTGAGAACATTAAAAGCTGTGCTAGAGCAACTAAGCAAATGAAGAGAATCCAAGGCCACATAAGCTGAAAAGCTTCTTTCTCAGTGAGAGAACGTTGCTCAAAGCAATTTGAAGAGTAAAACTCAAGTACAAGAAAAATCTTTCTTTTTCATGAAATGACATGTAATTTGCAATGCAGAAGACAGATTTTCATTAGTTAGAGCTTTTTTGTTTAGAAAGTTATGTTAGAGCTACAGTGCTCAGAAACACTGTTTTGGAGCTTCTGAGAACACCGAAAGCTGTGCTAGTGCAACTAAGCAAATGAAGAGAATCCAAGGCCACAGAAGCTGAAAAGCTTCTTTCTCAGTGAGAGAACGTTGCTCAAAGCATATTGAAGAGTAAAACTCAAGTACAAGAAAAATGTTTCGTTATCATGAAATGACATATAATTTGCAATGCAGAAGAAAGATTTTCATTAGTTAGAGCTTTTTTGTTTAGAAAGTTATGTTAGAGCTACAGTGCTCAGAAACACTGTTTTGGAGCTTCTGAGAACACTAAAAGCTGTGCTAGTGCAACTAAGCAAATGAAGAGAATCCAAGGCCACAGAAGCTGAAAAGCTTCTTTCTCAGTGAGAGAACGTTGCTCAAAGCATATTGAAGAGTAAAACTCAAGTACAAGAAAAATGTTTCTTTATCATGAAATGACACGTAATTTGCAATGCAGTAGACAGATTTTCATTAGTTAGAGCTTTTTTGTTTAGAAAGTTATGTTAGAGCTAAAGTGCTCAGAAACACTGTTTTGGAGCTTCTGAGAACACTAAAAGCTGTGCTAGTGCAACTAAGCAAATGAAGAGAATCCAAGGCCACAGAAGCTGAAAAGCTTCTTTCTCAGTGAGAGAAAGTTCAAATTTGAAGCAATTTGAAGAGTAAAACTCAAGTACAAGAAAAATGATTCTTTATCATGAAATGACATATAATTTGCAATGCAGAAGAAAGATTTTCATTAGTTAGAGCTTTTTTGTTTAGAAAGTTATGTTAGAGCTACAGTGCTCAGAAACACTGTTTTAGAGCGTCTGAGAACACTAAAAGCTGTGCTAGTGCAACTAAGCAAATGAAGAAAATCCAAGGCCATAGAAGCTGAAAAGCTTCTTTCTCAGTGAGAGAACGTTGCTCAAAGCAATTTGAAGAGTAAAACTCAAGTACAAGAAAAATCTTTCTTTTTCATGAAATGACGTAATTTGCAATGCAGAAGACAGATTTTCATTAGTTAGAGCTTTTTTGTTTAGAAAGTTATGTTAGAGCTACAGTGCTCAGAAACACTGTTTTGGAGCTTCTGAGAACACTAAAAGCTGTGCTAGTGCAACTAAGCAAATGAAGAGAATCCAAGGCCACAGAAGCTGAAAAGCTTCTTTCTCAGTGAGAGAACGTTGCTCAAAGCAATTTGAAGAGTAAAACTCAAGTACAAGAAAAATGTTTCTTTATCATGAAATGACATGTAATTTGCAATGCAGTAGACAGATTTTCATTAGTTAGAGCTTTTTTGTTTTGAAAGTTATGTCAGAGCTACAGTGCTCAGAAACACTGTTTTGGAGCTTCTGAGAACACTGAAAGCTGTGCTAGTGCAACTAAGCAAATGAAGAAAATCCAAGGCCACAGAAGCTGAAAAGCTTCTTTCTCAGTGAGAGAACGTTGCTCAAAGCAATTTGAAGAGTAAAACTCAAGTACAAGAAAAATGTTTCTTTATCATGAAATGACATGTAATTTGCAATGCAGTAGACAGATTTTCATTAGTTAGAGCTTTTTTGTTTAGAAAGTTATGTTAGAGCTACAGTGCTCAGAAACACTGTTTTGGAGCTTCTGAGAACACCAAAAGCTGTGCTAGTGCAACTAAGCAAATGAAGAGAATCCAAGGCCACAGAAGCTGAAAAGCTTCTTTCTCAGTGAGAGAACGTTGCTGAAAGCAATTTGAAGAGTAAAACTCAAGTACAAGAAAAATGTTTCTTTATCATGAAAATGACATGTAATTTGCAATGCAGTAGACAGATTTTCATTAGTTAGAGCTTTTTTGTTTAGAAAGTTATGTTAGAGATACAGTGCTCAGAAACACTGTTTTGGAGCTTCTGAGAACATTAAAAGCTGTGCTAGAGCAACTAAGCAAATGAAGAGAATCCAAGGCCACAGAAGATGAAAAGCTTCTTTCTCAGTGAGAGAACGTTGCTCAGAGCAATTTGAAGAGTAAAACTCAAGTACAAGAAAAATGTTTCTTTATCATGAAATGACATGTAATTTGCAATGCAGTAGACAGATTTTCATTAGTTAGAGCTTTTTTGTTTAGAAAGTTATGTTAGAGCTACAGTGCTCAGAAACACTGTTTTGGAGCTTCTGAGAACACTAAAAGCTGTGCTAGTGCAACTAAGCAAATGAAGAGAATCCAAGGCCACAGAAGCTGAAAAGCTTCTTTCTCAGTGAGAGAACGTTGCTCAAAGCAATTTGAAGAGTAAAACTCAAGTACAAGAAAAATCTTTCTTTTTCATGAAATGACATGTAATTTGCAATGCAGAAGACAGATTTTCATTAGTTAGAGCTGTTTTGTTTAGAAAGTTATGTTAGAGCTACAGTGCTCAGAAACACTGTTTTGGAGCTTCTGAGAACACTAAAAGATGTGCTAGTGCAACTAAGCAAATGAAGAGAATCCAAGGCCACAGAAGCTGAAAAGCTTCTTTCTCGTGAGAGAACGTTCCTCAAAGCAATTTGAAGAGTAAAACTCAAGTACAAGAAAAATGTTTCTTTATCATGAAATGACATGTAATTTGCAATGCAGTAGACAGATTTTCATTAGTTAGAGCTTTTTTGTTTAGAAAGTTATGTTAGAGCTACAGTGCTCAGAAACACTGTTTTGGAGCTTCTGAGAACACTAAAATCTGTGCTAGTGCAACTAAGCAAAAGAAGAGAATCCAAGGTCACAGAAGCTGAAAAGCTTCTTTCTCAGTGAGAGAACGTTGCTCAAAGCAATTTGAAGAGTACAACTCAAGTACAAGAAAAATGTTTCTTTATCATGAAATGACATGTAATTTGCAATGCAGCAGACAGATTTTCATTAGTTAGAGCTTTTTTGTTTAGAAAGTTATGTTAGAGCTACAGTGCTCAGAAACACTGTTTTGGAGCTTCTGAGAACATCAAAAGCTGTGCTAGAGCAACTAAGCAAATGAAGAGAATCCAAGGCCACAGAAGCTGAAAAGCTTCTTTCTCAGTGAGAGAATGTTGCTCAAAGCAATTTGAAGAGTAAAACTCAAGTACAAGAAAAATGTTTCTTTATCATGAAATGACATGTAATTTGCAATGCAGCAGACAGATTTTCATTAGTTAGAGCTTTTTTGTTTAGAAAGTTATGTTAGAGCTACAGTGCTCAGAAACACTGTTTTGGAGCTTCTGAGAACATTAAAAGCTGTGCTAGAGCAACTAAGCAAATGAAGAGAATCCAAGGCCACAGAAGCTGAAAAGCTTCTTTCTCAGTGAGAGAATGTTGCTCAAAGCAATTTGAAGAGTAAAACTCAAGTACAAGAAAAATGTTTCTTTTTCATGAAATGACATGTAATTTGCAATGCTGAATACAGATTTTCATTAGTTAGAGCTTTTTTGTTTAGAAAGTTATGTTAGAGCTAAAGTGCTCAGAAACACTGTTTTGGAGCTTCTGAGAACACTAAAAGCTGTGCTAGTGCAACTAAGCAAATGAAGAGAATCCAAGGCCACAGAAGCTGAAAAGCTTCTTTCTCAGTGAGAGAAAGTTCAAATTTGAAGCAATTTGAAGAGTAAAACTCAAGTACAAGAAAAATGATTCTTTATCATGAAATGTCATATAATTTGCAATGCAGAAGAAAGATTTTCATTAGTTAGAGCTTTTTTGTTTAGAAAGTTATGTTAGAGCTACAGTGCTCAGAAACACTGTTTTAGAGCGTCTGAGAACACTAAAAGCTGTGCTAGTGCAACTAAGCAAATGAAGAAAATCCAAGGCCATAGATGCTGAAAAGCTTCTTTCTCAGTGAGAGAACGTTGCTCAAAGCAATTTGAAGAGTAAAACTCAAGTACAAGAAAAATCTTTCTTTATCATGAAATGACATGTAATTTGCAATGCAGTAGACAGATTTTCATTAGTTAGAGCTTTTTTGTTTAGAAAGTTATGTTAGAGCTACAGTGCTCATAAACACTGTTTTGGAGCTTCTGAGAACACCAAAAGCTGTGCTAGTGCAACTAAGCAAATGAAGAGAATCCAAGGCCACAGAAGCTGAAAAGCTTCTTTCTCAGTGAGAGAACGTTGCTCAAAGCAATTTGAAGAGTAAAACTCAAGTACAAGAAAAATGTTTCTTTATCATGAAATGACATGTAATTTGCAATGCAGTAGACAGATTTTCATTAGTTAGAGCTTTTTTGTTTAGAAAGTTATGTTAGAGCTACAGTGCTCAGAAACACTGTTTTGGAGCTTCTGAGAACATTAAAAGCTGTGCTAGAGCAACTAAGCAAATGAAGAGAATCCAAGGCCACAGAAGCTGAAAAGCTTCTTTCTCAGTGAGAGAACGTTGCTCAGAGCAATTTGAAGAGTAAAACTCAAGTACAAGAAAAATGTTTCTTTATCATGAAATGACATGTAATTTGCAATGCAGTAGACAGATTTTCATTAGTTAGAGCTTTTTTGTTTAGAAAGTTATGTTAGAGCTACAGTGCTCAGAAACACTGTTTTGGAGCTTCTGAGAACATTAAAAGCTGTGCTAGAGCAACTAAGCAAATTAAGAGAATCCAAGGCCACATAAGCTGAAAAGCTTCTTTCTCAGTGAGAGAACGTTGCTCAAAGCAATTTGAAGAGTAAAACTCAAGTACAAGAAAAATCTTTCTTTTTCATGAAATGACATGTAATTTGCAATGCAGAAGACAGATTTTCATTAGTTAGAGCTTTTTTGTTTAGAAAGTTATGTTAGAGCTACAGTGCTCAGAAACACTGTTTTGGAGCTTCTGAGAACACTGAAAGCTGTGCTAGTGCAACTAAGCAAATGAAGAGAATCCAAGGCCACAGAAGCTGAAAAGCTTCTTTCTCAGTGAGAGAACGTTGCTCAAAGCATATTGAAGAGTAAAACTCAAGTACAAGAAAAATGTTTCTTTATCATGAAATGACATGTAATTTGCAATGCAGTAGACAGATTTTCATTAGTTAGAGCTTTTTTGTTTAGAAAGTTATGTTAGAGCTAAAGTGCTCAGAAACACTGTTTTGGAGCTTCTGAGAACACTAAAAGCTGTGCTAGTGCAACTAAGCAAATGAAGAGAATCCAAGGCCACAGAAGCTGAAAAGCTTCTTTCTCAGTGAGAGAACGTTGCTCAAAGCAATTTGAAGAGTAAAACTCAAGTACAAGAAAAATCTTTCTTTTTCATGAAATGACATGTAATTTGCAATGCAGAAGACAGATTTTCATTAGTTAGAGCTTTTTTGTTTAGAAAGTTATGTTAGAGCTACAGTGCTCAGAAACACTGTTTTGGAGCTTCTGAGAACACTAAAGCTGTGCTAGTGCAACTAAGCAAATGAAGAGAATACAAGGCCACAGAAGCTGAAAAGCTTCTTTCTCAGTGAGAGAACGTTGCTCAAAGCAATTTGAAGAGTAAAACTCAAGTACAAGAAAAATGTTTCTTTATCATGAAATGACATGTAATTTGCAATGCAGTAGACAGATTTTCATTAGTTAGAGCTTTTTTGTTTAGAAAGTTATGTTAGAGCTACAGTGCTCAGAAACACTGTTTTAGAGCGTCTGAGAACACCAAAAGCTGTGCTAGTTCAAGTAAGCAAATGAAGAAAATCCAAGGCCACAGAAGCTGAAAAGCTTCTTTCTCAGTTAGAGAACGTTGCTCAGAGCAATTTGAAGAGTAAAACTCAAGTACAAGAAAAATGTTTCTTTATCATGAAATGACATGTAATTTGCAATGCAGTAGACAGATTTTCATTAGTTAGAGCTTTTTTGTTTAGAAAGTTATGTTAGAGCTACAGTGCTCAGAAACGCTGTTTTGGAGCTTCTGAGAACATTAAAAGCTGTGCTAGAGCAACTAAGCAAATGAAGAGAATCCAAGGCCATAGAAGCTGAAAAGCTTCTTTCTCAGTGAGAGAACGTTGCTCAAAGCAATTTGAAGAGTAAAACTCAAGTACAAGAAAAATCTTTCTTTTTCATGAAATGACATGTAATTTGCAATGCAGAAGACAGATTTTCATTAGTTAGAGCTTTTTTGTTTAGAAAGTTATGTTAGAGCTACAGTGCTCAGAAACACTGTTTTGGAGCTTCTGAGAACACTGAAAGCTGTGCTAGTGCAACTAAGCAAATGAAGAGAATCCAAGGCCACAGAAGCTGAAAAGCTTCTTTCTCAGTGAGAGAACGTTGCTCAAAGCAATTTGAAGAGTAAAACTCAAGTACAAGAAAAATGTTTCTTTATCATGAAATGACATGTAATTTGCAATGCAGTAGACAGATTTTCATTAGTTAGAGCTTTTTTGTTTAGAAAGTTATGTTAGAGCTACAGTGCTCAGAAACACTGTTTTAGAGCGTCTGAGAACACCAAAAGCTGTGCTAGTTCAAGTAAGCAAATGAAGAGAATCCAAGGCCACAGAAGCTGAAAAGCTTCTTTCTCAGTGAGAGAACGTTGCTCAAAGCAATTTGAAGAGTAAAACTCAAGTACAAGAAAAATGTTTCTTTATCATGAAATGACATGTAATTTGCAATGCAGTAGACAGATTTTCATTAGTTAGAGCTTTTTTGTTTAGAAAGTTATGTTAGAGCTACAGTGCTCAGAAACACTGTTTTGGAGCTTCTGAGAACACCAAAAGCTGTGCTAGTGCAACTAAGCAAATGAAGAAAATCCAAGGCCACAGAAGCTGAAAAGCTTCTTTCTCAGTGAGAGAACGTTGCTCAAAGCAATTTGAAGAGTAAAACTCAAGTACAAGAAAAATCTTTCTTTTTCATGAAATGACATGTAATTTGCAATGCAGAAGACAGATTTTCATTAGTTAGAGCTTTTTTGTTTAGAAAGTTATGTTAGAGCTACAGTGCTCAGAAACACTGTTTTGGAGCTTCTGAGAACACTTAAAGCTGTGCTAGTGCAACTAAGCAAATGAAGAGAATCCAAGGCCACAGAAGCTGAAAAGCTTCTTTCTCAGTGAGAGAAAGTTCAAATTTGAAGCAATTTGAAGAGTAAAACTCAAGTACAAGAAAAATGATTCTTTATCATAAAATGACATATAATTTGCAATGCAGAAGAAAGATTTTCATTAGTTAGAGCTTTTTTGTTTAGAAAGTTATGTTAGAGCTACAGTGCTCAGAAACACTGTTTTAGAGCGTCTGAGAACACTAAAAGCTGTGCTAGTGCAACTAAGCAAATGAAGAAAATCCAAGGCCATAGAAGCTGAAAAGCTTCTTTCTCAGTGAGAGAACGTTGCTCAAAGCAATTTGAAGAGTAAAACTCAAGTACAAGAAAAATCTTTCTTTTTCATGAAATGACATGTAATTTGCAATGCAGAAGACAGATTTTCATTAGTTAGAGCTTTTTTGTTTAGAAAGTTACGTTAGAGCTACAGTGCTCAGAAACACTGTTTTGGAGCTTCTGAGAACACTAAAAGCTGTGCTAGTGCAACTAAGCAAATGAAGAAAATCCAAGGCCACAGAAGCTGAAAAGCTTCTTTCTCAGTGAGAGAACGTTGCTCAAAGCAATTTGAAGAGTAAAACTCAAGTACAAGAAAAATGTTTCTTTATCATGAAATGACATGTAATTTGCAATGCAGTAGACAGATTTTCATTAGTTAGAGCTTTTTTGTTTAGAAAGTTATGTTAGAGCTACAGTGCTCAGAAACACTGTTTTGGAGCTTCTGAGAACACCAAAAGCTGTGCTAGTGCAACTAAGCAAATGAAGAGAATCCAAGGCCACAGAAGCTGAAAAGCTTCTTTCTCAGTGAGAGAACGTTGCTCAAAGCAATTTGAAGAGTAAAACTCAAGTACAAGAAAAATCTTTCTTTATCATGAAATGACATGTAATTTGCAATGCAGTAGACAGATTTTCATTAGTTAGAGCTTTTTTGTTTAGAAAGTTATGTTAGAGCTACAGTGCTCAGAAACACTGTTTTGGAGCTTCTGAGAACATTAAAAGCTGTGCTAGAGCAACTAAGCAAATGAAGAGAATCCAAGGCCACAGAAGCTGAAAAGCTTCTTTCTCAGTGAGAGAACGTTGCTCAGAGCAATTTGAAGAGTAAAACTCAAGTACAAGAAAAATGTTTCTTTATCATGAAATGACATGTAATTTGCAATGCAGTAGACAGATTTTCATTAGTTAGAGCTTTTTTGTTTAGAAAGTTATGTTAGAGCTACAGTGCTCAGAAACACTGTTTTGGAGCTTCTGAGAACATTAAAAGCTGTGCTAGAGCAACTAAGCAAATGAAGAGAATCCAAGGCCACATAAGCTGAAAAGCTTCTTTCTCAGTGAGAGAACGTTGCTCAAAGCAATTTGAAGAGTAAAACTCAAGTACAAGAAAAATCTTTCTTTTTCATGAAATGACATGTAATTTGCAATGCAGAAGACAGATTTTCATTAGTTAGAGCTTTTTTGTTTAGAAAGTTATGTTAGAGCTACAGTGCTCAGAAACACTGTTTTGGAGCTTCTGAGAACACCGAAAGCTGTGCTAGTGCAACTAAGCAAATGAAGAGAATCCAAGGCCACAGAAGCTGAAAAGCTTCTTTCTCAGTGAGAGAACGTTGCTCAAAGCATATTGAAGAGTAAAACTCAAGTACAAGAAAAATGTTTCGTTATCATGAAATGACATATAATTTGCAATGCAGAAGAAAGATTTTCATTAGTTAGAGCTTTTTTGTTTAGAAAGTTATGTTAGAGCTACAGTGCTCAGAAACACTGTTTTGGAGCTTCTGAGAACACTAAAAGCTGTGCTAGTGCAACTAAGCAAATGAAGAGAATCCAAGGCCACAGAAGCTGAAAAGCTTCTTTCTCAGTGAGAGAACGTTGCTCAAAGCATATTGAAGAGTAAAACTCAAGTACAAGAAAAATGTTTCTTTATCATGAAATGACACGTAATTTGCAATGCAGTAGACAGATTTTCATTAGTTAGAGCTTTTTTGTTTAGAAAGTTATGTTAGAGCTAAAGTGCTCAGAAACACTGTTTTGGAGCTTCTGAGAACACTAAAAGCTGTGCTAGTGCAACTAAGCAAATGAAGAGAATCCAAGGCCACAGAAGCTGAAAAGCTTCTTTCTCAGTGAGAGAAAGTTCAAATTTGAAGCAATTTGAAGAGTAAAACTCAAGTACAAGAAAAATGATTCTTTATCATGAAATGACATATAATTTGCAATGCAGAAGAAAGATTTTCATTAGTTAGAGCTTTTTTGTTTAGAAAGTTATGTTAGAGCTACAGTGCTCAGAAACACTGTTTTAGAGCGTCTGAGAACACTAAAAGCTGTGCTAGTGCAACTAAGCAAATGAAGAAAATCCAAGGCCATAGAAGCTGAAAAGCTTCTTTCTCAGTGAGAGAACGTTGCTCAAAGCAATTTGAAGAGTAAAACTCAAGTACAAGAAAAATCTTTCTTTTTCATGAAATGACGTAATTTGCAATGCAGAAGACAGATTTTCATTAGTTAGAGCTTTTTTGTTTAGAAAGTTATGTTAGAGCTACAGTGCTCAGAAACACTGTTTTGGAGCTTCTGAGAACACTAAAAGCTGTGCTAGTGCAACTAAGCAAATGAAGAGAATCCAAGGCCACAGAAGCTGAAAAGCTTCTTTCTCAGTGAGAGAACGTTGCTCAAAGCAATTTGAAGAGTAAAACTCAAGTACAAGAAAAATGTTTCTTTATCATGAAATGACATGTAATTTGCAATGCAGTAGACAGATTTTCATTAGTTAGAGCTTTTTTGTTTTGAAAGTTATGTCAGAGCTACAGTGCTCAGAAACACTGTTTTGGAGCTTCTGAGAACACTGAAAGCTGTGCTAGTGCAACTAAGCAAATGAAGAAAATCCAAGGCCACAGAAGCTGAAAAGCTTCTTTCTCAGTGAGAGAACGTTGCTCAAAGCAATTTGAAGAGTAAAACTCAAGTACAAGAAAAATGTTTCTTTATCATGAAATGACATGTAATTTGCAATGCAGTAGACAGATTTTCATTAGTTAGAGCTTTTTTGTTTAGAAAGTTATGTTAGAGCTACAGTGCTCAGAAACACTGTTTTGGAGCTTCTGAGAACACCAAAAGCTGTGCTAGTGCAACTAAGCAAATGAAGAGAATCCAAGGCCACAGAAGCTGAAAAGCTTCTTTCTCAGTGAGAGAACGTTGCTGAAAGCAATTTGAAGAGTAAAACTCAAGTACAAGAAAAATGTTTCTTTATCATGAAAATGACATGTAATTTGCAATGCAGTAGACAGATTTTCATTAGTTAGAGCTTTTTTGTTTAGAAAGTTATGTTAGAGATACAGTGCTCAGAAACACTGTTTTGGAGCTTCTGAGAACATTAAAAGCTGTGCTAGAGCAACTAAGCAAATGAAGAGAATCCAAGGCCACAGAAGATGAAAAGCTTCTTTCTCAGTGAGAGAACGTTGCTCAGAGCAATTTGAAGAGTAAAACTCAAGTACAAGAAAAATGTTTCTTTATCATGAAATGACATGTAATTTGCAATGCAGTAGACAGATTTTCATTAGTTAGAGCTTTTTTGTTTAGAAAGTTATGTTAGAGCTACAGTGCTCAGAAACACTGTTTTGGAGCTTCTGAGAACACTAAAAGCTGTGCTAGTGCAACTAAGCAAATGAAGAGAATCCAAGGCCACAGAAGCTGAAAAGCTTCTTTCTCAGTGAGAGAACGTTGCTCAAAGCAATTTGAAGAGTAAAACTCAAGTACAAGAAAAATCTTTCTTTTTCATGAAATGACATGTAATTTGCAATGCAGAAGACAGATTTTCATTAGTTAGAGCTGTTTTGTTTAGAAAGTTATGTTAGAGCTACAGTGCTCAGAAACACTGTTTTGGAGCTTCTGAGAACACTAAAAGATGTGCTAGTGCAACTAAGCAAATGAAGAGAATCCAAGGCCACAGAAGCTGAAAAGCTTCTTTCTCGTGAGAGAACGTTCCTCAAAGCAATTTGAAGAGTAAAACTCAAGTACAAGAAAAATGTTTCTTTATCATGAAATGACATGTAATTTGCAATGCAGTAGACAGATTTTCATTAGTTAGAGCTTTTTTGTTTAGAAAGTTATGTTAGAGCTACAGTGCTCAGAAACACTGTTTTGGAGCTTCTGAGAACACTAAAATCTGTGCTAGTGCAACTAAGCAAAAGAAGAGAATCCAAGGTCACAGAAGCTGAAAAGCTTCTTTCTCAGTGAGAGAACGTTGCTCAAAGCAATTTGAAGAGTACAACTCAAGTACAAGAAAAATGTTTCTTTATCATGAAATGACATGTAATTTGCAATGCAGCAGACAGATTTTCATTAGTTAGAGCTTTTTTGTTTAGAAAGTTATGTTAGAGCTACAGTGCTCAGAAACACTGTTTTGGAGCTTCTGAGAACATCAAAAGCTGTGCTAGAGCAACTAAGCAAATGAAGAGAATCCAAGGCCACAGAAGCTGAAAAGCTTCTTTCTCAGTGAGAGAATGTTGCTCAAAGCAATTTGAAGAGTAAAACTCAAGTACAAGAAAAATGTTTCTTTATCATGAAATGACATGTAATTTGCAATGCAGCAGACAGATTTTCATTAGTTAGAGCTTTTTTGTTTAGAAAGTTATGTTAGAGCTACAGTGCTCAGAAACACTGTTTTGGAGCTTCTGAGAACATTAAAAGCTGTGCTAGAGCAACTAAGCAAATGAAGAGAATCCAAGGCCACAGAAGCTGAAAAGCTTCTTTCTCAGTGAGAGAATGTTGCTCAAAGCAATTTGAAGAGTAAAACTCAAGTACAAGAAAAATGTTTCTTTTTCATGAAATGACATGTAATTTGCAATGCTGAATACAGATTTTCATTAGTTAGAGCTTTTTTGTTTAGAAAGTTATGTTAGAGCTAAAGTGCTCAGAAACACTGTTTTGGAGCTTCTGAGAACACTAAAAGCTGTGCTAGTGCAACTAAGCAAATGAAGAGAATCCAAGGCCACAGAAGCTGAAAAGCTTCTTTCTCAGTGAGAGAAAGTTCAAATTTGAAGCAATTTGAAGAGTAAAACTCAAGTACAAGAAAAATGATTCTTTATCATGAAATGTCATATAATTTGCAATGCAGAAGAAAGATTTTCATTAGTTAGAGCTTTTTTGTTTAGAAAGTTATGTTAGAGCTACAGTGCTCAGAAACACTGTTTTAGAGCGTCTGAGAACACTAAAAGCTGTGCTAGTGCAACTAAGCAAATGAAGAAAATCCAAGGCCATAGATGCTGAAAAGCTTCTTTCTCAGTGAGAGAACGTTGCTCAAAGCAATTTGAAGAGTAAAACTCAAGTACAAGAAAAATCTTTCTATTTCATGAAATGACATGTAATTTGAAATGCAGAAGACAGATTTTCATTAGTTAGAGCTTTTTTGTTTAGAAAGTTATGTTAGAGCTACAGTGCTCAGAAACACTGTTTTGGAGCTTCTGAGAACACTAAAAGCTGTGCTAGTGCAACTAAGCAAATGAAGAGAATCCAAGGCCACAGAAGCTGAAAAGCTTCTTTCTCAGTGAGAGAACGTTGCTCAAAGCAATTTGAAGAGTAAAACTCAAGTACAAGAAAAATGTTTCTTTATCATGAAATGACATGTAATTTGCAAAGCAGTAGACAGATTTTCATTAGTTAGAGCTTTTTTGTTTAGAAAGTTATGTTAGAGCTACAGTGCTCAGAAACACTCTTTTAGAGCGTCTGAGAACATCAAAAGCTGTGCTAGTGCAACTAAGCAAATAAAGAAAATCCAAGGCCACAGAAGCTGAAAAGCTTCTTTCTCAGTGAGAGAACGTTGCTCAAAGCAATTTGAAGAGTAAAACTCAAGTACAAGAAAAATCTTTCTTTATCATGAAATGTCATATAATTTGCAATGCAGAAGAAAGATTTTCATTAGTTAGAGCTTTTTTGTTTAGAAAGTTATGTTAGAGCTACAGTGCTCAGAAACACTGTTTTAGAGCGTCTGAGAACACTAAAAGCTGTGCTAGTGCAACTAAGCAAATGAAGAAAATCCAAGGCCATAGATGCTGAAAAGCTTCTTTCTCAGTGAGAGAACGTTGCTCAAAGCAATTTGAAGAGTAAAACTCAAGTACAAGAAAAATCTTTCTATTTCATGAAATGACATGTAATTTGAAATGTAGAAGACAGATTTTCATTAGTTAGAGCTTTTTTGTTTAGAAAGTTATGTTAGAGCTACAGTGCTCAGAAACACTGTTTTGGAGCTTCTGAGAACACTAAAAGCTGTGCTAGTGCAACTAAGCAAATGAAGAGAATCCAAGGCCACAGAAGCTGAAAAGCTTCTTTCTCAGTGAGAGAACGTTGCTCAAAGCAATTTGAAGAGTAAAACTCAAGTACAAGAAAAATGTTTCTTTATCAAGAAATGACATGTAATTTGCAAAGCAGTAGACAGATTTTCATTAGTTAGAGCTTTTTTGTTTAGAAAGTTATGTTAGAGCTACAGTGCTCAGAAACACTCTTTTAGAGCGTCTGAGAAAACCAAAAGCTGTGCTAGTGCAACTAAGCAAATGAAGAAAATCCAAGGCCACAGAAGCTGAAAAGCTTCTTTCTCAGTGAGAGAACGTTGCTCAAAGCAATTTGAAGAGTAAAACTCAAGTACAAGAAAAATCTTTCTTTTTCATGAAATGACATGTAATTTGCAATGCAGAAGACAGATTTTCATTAGTTAGAGCTTTTTTGTTTAGAAAGTTATGTTAGAGCTACAGTGCTCAGAAACACTGTTTTGGAGCTTCTGAGAACACTAAAAGCTGTGCTAGTGCAACTAAGCAAATGAAGAGAATCCAAGGCCACAGAAGCTGAAAAGCTTCTTTCTCAGTGAGAGAACGTTGCTCAAAGCAATTTGAAGAGTAAAACTCAAGTACAAGAAAAATGTTTCTTTATCATGAAATGACATGTAATTTGCAATGCAGCAGACAGATTTTCATTAGTTAGAGCTTTTTTGTTTAGAAAGTTATGTTAGAGCTACAGTGCTCAGAAACACTGTTTTGGAGCTTCTGAGAACATTAAAAGCTGTGCTATAGCAACTAAGCAAATGAAGAGAATCCAAGGCCACAGAAGCTGAAAAGCTTCTTTCTCAGTGAGAGAATGTTGCTCAAAGCAATTTGAAGAGTAAAACTCAAGTACAAGAAAAATGTTTCTTTTTCATGAAATGACATGTAATTTGCAATGCTGAATACAGATTTTCATTAGTTAGAGCTTTTTTGTTTAGAAAGTTATGTTAGAGCTAAAGTGCTCAGAAACACTGTTTTGGAGCTTCTGAGAACACTAAAAGCTGTGCTAGTGCAACTAAGCAAATGAAGAGAATCCAAGGCCACAGAAGCTGAAAAGCTTCTTTCTCAGTGAGAGAAAGTTCAAATTTGAAGCAATTTGAAGAGTAAAACTCAAGTACAAGAAAAATGATTCTTTATCATGAAATGACATATAATTTGCAATGCAGAAGAAAGATTTTCATTAGTTAGAGCTTTTTTGTTTAGAAAGTTATGTTAGAGCTAAAGTGCTCAGAAACTCTGTTTTAGAGCGTCTGAGAACACTAAAAGCTGTGCTAGTGCAACTAAGCAAATGAAGAAAATCCAAGGCCATAGAAGCTGAAAAGCTTCTTTCTCAGTGAGAGAACGTTGCTCAAAGCAATTTGAAGAGTAAAACTCAAGTACAAGAAAAATCTTTCTATTTCATGAAATGACATGTAATTTGCAATGCAGAAGACAGATTTTCATTAGTTAGAGCTTTTTTGTTTAGAAAGTTATGTTAGAGCTACAGTGCTCAGAAACACTGTTTTTGAGCTTCTGAGAACACTAAAAGCTGTGCTAGTGCAACTAAGCAAATGAAGAGAATCCAAGGCCACAGAAGCTGAAAAGCTTCTTTCTCAGTGAGAGAACGTTGCTCAAAGCAATTTGAAGAGTAAAACTCAAGTACAAGAAAAATGTTTCTTTATCATGAAATGACATGTAATTTGCAATGCAGTAGACAGATTTTCATTAGTTAGAGCTTTTTTGTTTAGAAAGTTATGTTAGAGCTACAGTGCTCAGAAACACTGTTTTAGAGCGTCTGAGAAAACCAAAAGCTGTGCTAGTGCAACTAAGCAAATGAAGAAAATCCAAGGCCACAGAAGCTGAAAAGCTTCTTTCTCAGTGAGAGAACGTTGCTCAAAGCAATTTGAAGAGTAAAACTCAAGTACAAGAAAAATCTTTCTTTTTCATGAAATGACATGTAATTTGCAATGCAGAAGACAGATTTTCATTAGTTAGAGCTGTTTTGTTTAGAAAGTTATGTTAGAGCTACAGTGCTCAGAAACACTGTTTTGGAGCTTCTGAGAACACTAAAAGCTGTGCTAGTGCAACTAAGCAAATGAAGAGAATCCAAGGCCACAGAAGCTGAAAAGCTTCTTTCTCGTGAGAGAACGTTGCTCAAAGCAATTTGAAGAGTAAAACTCAAGTACAAGAAAAATGTTTCTTTATCATGAAATGACATGTAATTTGCAATGCAGTAGACAGATTTTCATTAGTTAGAGCTTTTTTGTTTAGAAAGTTATGTTAGAGCTACAGTGCTCAGAAACACTGTTTTGGAGCTTCTGAGAACACTAAAAGCTGTGCTAGTGCAACTAAGCAAAAGAAGAGAATCCAAGGCCACAGAAGCTGAAAAGCTTCTTTCTCAGTGAGAGAACGTTGCTCAAAGCAATTTGAAGAGTAAAACTCAAGTACAAGAAAAATGTTTCTTTATCATGAAATGACATGTAATTTGCAATGCAGCAGACAGATTTTCATTAGTTAGAGCTTTTTTGTTTAGAAAGTTATGTTAGAGCTACAGTGCTCAGAAACACTGTTTTAGAGCTTCTGAGAACATTAAAAGCTGTGCTAGAGCAACTAAGCAAATGAAGAGAATCCAAGGCCACAGAAGCTGAAAAGCTTCTTTCTCAGTGAGAGAATGTTGCTCAAAGCAATTTGAAGAGTAAAACTCAAGTACAAGAAAAATGTTTCTTTTTCATGAAATGACATGTAATTTGCAATGCTGAATACAGATTTTCATTAGTTAGAGCTTTTTTGTTTAGAAAGTTATGTTAGAGCTACAGTGCTCAGAAACACTGTTTTAGAGCGTCTGAGAACACCAAAAGCTGTGCTAGTGCAACTAAGCAAATGAAGAGAATCCAAGGCCACAGAAGCTGAAAAGCTTCTTTCTCAGTGAGAGAAAGTTCAAATTTGAAGCAATTTGAAGAGTAAAACTCAAGTACAAGAAAAATGATTCTTTATCATGAAATGACATATAATTTGCAATGCAGAAGAAAGATTTTCATTAGTTAGAGCTTTTTTGTTTAGAAAGTTATGTTAGAGCTACAGTGCTCAGAAACACTGTTTTAGAGCGTCTGAGAACACTAAAAGCTGTGCTAGTGCAACTAAGCAAATGAAGAGAATCCAAGGCCACAGAAGCTGAAAAGCTTCTTTCTCAGTGAGAGAACGTTGCTCAAAGCAATTTGAAGAGTAAAACTCAAGTACAAGAAAAATGTTTCTTTATCATGAAATGACATGTAATTTGCAATGCAGTAGACAGATTTTCATTAGTTAGAGCTTTTTTGTTTAGAAAGTTATGTTAGAGCTACAGTGCTCAGAAACACTGTTTTGGAGCTTCTGAGAACACTAAAAGCTGTGCTAGTGCAACTAAGCAAATGAAGAGAATCCAAGGCCACAGAAGCTGAAAAGCTTCTTTCTCAGTGAGAGAACGTTGCTCAAAGCAATTTGAAGAGTAAAACTCAAGTACAAGAAAAATGTTTCTTTATCATGAAATGACATGTAATTTGCAATGCAGTAGACAGATTTCATTAGTTAGAGCTTTTTTGTTTAGAAAGTTATGTTAGAGCTACAGTGCTCAGAAACACTGTTTTGGAGCTTCTGAGAACACTAAAAGCTGTGCTAGTGCAACTAAGCAAATGAAGAAAATCCAAGGCCATAGAAGCTGAAAAGCTTCTTTCTCAGTGAGAGAACGTTGCTCAAAGCAATTTGAAGAGTAAAACTCAAGTACAAGAAAAATCTTTCTTTTTCATGAAATGACATGTAATTTGCAATGCAGAAGACAGATTTTCATTAGTTAGAGCTTTTTTGTTTAGAAAGTTATGTTAGAGCTACAGTGCTCAGAAACACTGTTTTGGAGCTTCTGAGAACACTAAAAGCTGTGCTAGTGCAACTAAGCAAATGAAGAGAATCCAAGGCCACAGAAGCTGAAAAGCTTCTTTCTCAGTGAGAGAACGTTGCTCAAAGCAATTTGAAGAGTAAAACTCAAGTACAAGAAAAATGTTTCTTTATCATGAAATGACATGTAATTTGCAAAGCAGTAGACAGATTTTTATTAGTTAGAGCTTTTTTGTTTAGAAAGTTATGTTAGAGCTACAGTGCTCAGAAACACTCTTTTAGAGCGTCTGAGAACACCAAAAGCTGTGCTAGTGCAACTAAGCAAATGAAGAAAATCCAAGGCCACAGAAGCTGAAAAGCTTCTTTCTCAGTGAGAGAACGTTGCTCAAAGCAATTTGAAGAGTAAAACTCAAGTACAAGAAAAATCTTTCTTTATCATGAAATGACATGTAATTTGCAATGCAGTAGACAGATTTTCATTAGTTAGAGCTTTTTTGTTTGGAAAGTTATGTTAGAGCTACAGTGCTCCGAAACACTGTTTTAGAGCGTCTGAGAACACCAAAAGCTGTGCTAGTGCAACTAAGCAAATAAAGAAAATCCAAGGCCACAGAAGCTGAAAAGCTTCTTTCTCAGTGAGAGAACGTTGCTCAAAGCAATTTGAAGAGTAAAACTCAAGTACAAGAAAAATCTTTCTTTATCATGAAATGTCATATAATTTGCAATGCAGAAGAAAGATTTTCATTAGTTAGAGCTTTTTTGTTTAGAAAGTTATGTTAGAGCTACAGTGCTCAGAAACACTGTTTTAGAGCGTCTGAGAACACTAAAAGCTGTGCTAGTGCAACTAAGCAAATGAAGAAAATCCAAGGCCATAGATGCTGAAAAGCTTCTTTCTCAGTGAGAGAACGTTGCTCAAAGCAATTTGAAGAGTAAAACTCAAGTACAAGAAAAATCTTTCTATTTCATGAAATGACATGTAATTTGAAATGCAGAAGACAGATTTTCATTAGTTAGAGCTTTTTTGTTTAGAAAGTTATGTTAGAGCTACAGTGCTCAGAAACACTGTTTTGGAGCTTCTGAGAAACACTAAAAGCTGTGCTAGTGCAACTAAGCAAATGAAGAGAATCCAAGGCCACAGAAGCTGAAAAGCTTCTTTCTCAGTGAGAGAACGTTGCTCAAAGCAATTTGAAGAGTAAAACTCAAGTACAAGAAAAATGTTTCTTTATCATGAAATGACATGTAATTTGCAAAGCAGTAGACAGATTTTCATTAGTTAGAGCTTTTTTGTTTAGAAAGTTATGTTAGAGCTACAGTGCTCAGAAACACTCTTTTAGAGCGTCTGAGAACACCAAAAGCTGTGCTAGTGCAACTAAGCAAATGAAGAAAATCCAAGGCCACAGAAGCTGAAAAGCTTCTTTCTCAGTGAGAGAACGTTGCTCAAAGCAATTTGAAGAGTAAAACTCAAGTACAAGAAAAATCTTTCTTTTTCATGAAATGACATGTAATTTGCAATGCAGAAGACAGATTTTCATTAGTTAGAGCTTTTTTGTTTAGAAAGTTATGTTAGAGCTACAGTGCTCAGAAACACTGTTTTGGAGCTTCTGAGAACACTAAAAGCTGTGCTAGTGCAACTAAGCAAATGAAGAGAATCCAAGGCCACAGAAGCTGAAAAGCTTCTTTCTCAGTGAGAGAACGTTGCTCAAAGCAATTTGAAGAGTAAAACTCAAGTACAAGAAAAATGTTTCTTTATCATGAAATGACATGTAATTTGCAATGCAGAAGACAGATTTTCATTAGTTAGAGCTTTTTTGTTTAGAAAGTTATGTTAGAGCTACAGTGCTCAGAAACACTGTTTTAGAGCGTCTGAGAACACTAAAAGCTGTGCTAGTGCAACTAAGCAAATGAAGAGAATCCAAGGCCACAGAAGCTGAAAAGCTTCTTTCTCAGTGAGAGAAAGTTCAAATTTGAAGCAATTTGAAGAGTAAAACTCAAGTACAAGAAAAATGATTCTTTATCATGAAATGACATATAATTTGCAATGCAGAAGAAAGATTTTCATTAGTTAGAGCTTTTTTGTTTAGAAAGTTATGTTAGAGCTACAGTGCTCAGAAACACTGTTTTAGAGCGTCTGAGAACACTAAAAGCTGTGCTAGTGCAACTAAGCAAATGAAGAAAATCCAAGGCCATAGAAGCTGAAAAGCTTCTTTCTCAGTGAGAGAACGTTGCTCAAAGCAATTTGAAGAGTAAAACTCAAGTACAAGAAAAATCTTTCTTTTTCATGAAATGACATGTAATTTGCAATGCAGAAGACAGATTTTCATTAGTTAGAGCTTTTTTGTTTAGAAAGTTATGTTAGAACTACAGTGCTCAGAAACACTGTTTTGGAGCTTCTGAGAACACTAAAAGCTGTGCTAGTGCAACTAAGCAAATGAAGAGAATCCAAGGCCACAGAAGCTGAAAAGCTTCTTTCTCAGTGAGAGAACGTTGCTCAAAGCAATTTGAAGAGTAAAACTCAAGTACAAGAAAAATGTTTCTTTATCATGAAATGACATGTAATTTGCAATGCAGTAGACAGATTTTCATTAGTTAGAGCTTTTTTGTTTAGAAAGTTATGTTAAAGCTACAGTGCTCAGAAACACTGTTTTAGAGCGTCTGAGAACACCAAAAGCTGTGCTAGTGCAACTAAGCAAATTAAGAAAATCCAAGGCCACAGAAGCTGAAAAGCTTATTTCTCAGTGAGAGAACGTTGCTCAAAGCAATTTGAAGAGTAAAACTCAAGTACAAGAAAAATCTTTCTTTTTCATGAAATGACATGTAATTTGCAATGCAGAAGACAGATTTTCATTAGTTAGAGCTTTTTTGTTTAGAAAGTTATGTTAGAGCTACAGTGCTCAGAAACACTGTTTTGGAGCTTCTGAGAACACTAAAAGCTGTGCTAGTGCAACTAAGCAAATGAAGAGAATCCAAGGCCACAGAAGCTGAAAAGCTTCTTTCTCAGTGAGAGAATGTTGCTCAAAGCAATTTGAAGAGTAAAACTCAAGTACAAGAAAAATGTTTCTTTATCATGAAATGACATGTAATTTGCAATGCAGTAGACAGATTTTCATTAGTTAGAGCTTTTTTGTTTAGAAAGTTATGTTAGAGCTACAGTGCTCAGAAACACTGTTTTGGAGCGTCTGAGAACACTAAAAGCTGTGCTAGTGCAACTAAGCAAATGAAGAAAATCCAAGGCCATAGAAGCTGAAAAGCTTCTTTCTCAGTGAGAGAACGTTGCTCAAAGCAATTTGAAGAGTAAAACTCAAGTACAAGAAAAATCTTTCTTTTTCATGAAATGACATGTAATTTGCAATGCAGAAGACAGATTTTCATTAGTTAGAGCTTTTTTGTTTAGAAAGTTATGTTAGAGCTACAGTGCTCAGAAACACTGTTTTGGAGCTTCTGAGAACACTAAAAGCTGTGCTAGTGCAACTAAGCAAATGAAGAGAATCCAAGGCCACAGAAGCTGAAAAGCTTCTTTCTCAGTGAGAGAACGTTGCTCAAAGCAATTTGAAGAGTAAAACTCAAGTACAAGAAAAATGTTTCTTTATCATGAAATGACATGTAATTTGCAATGCAGAAGACAGATTTTCATTAGTTAGAGCTTTTTTGTTTAGAAAGTTATGTTAGAGCTACAGTGCTCAGAAACACTGTTTTAGAGCGTCTGAGAACACTAAAAGCTGTGCTAGTGCAACTAAGCAAATGAAGAGAATCCAAGGCCACAGAAGCTGAAAAGCTTCTTTCTCAGTGAGAGAAAGTTCAAATTTGAAGCAATTTGAAGAGTAAAACTCAAGTACAAGAAAAATGATTCTTTATCATGAAATGACATATAATTTGCAATGCAGAAGAAAGATTTTCATTAGTTAGAGCTTTTTTGTTTAGAAAGTTATGTTAAAACTACAGTGCTCAGAAACACTGTTTTGGAGCTTCTGAGAACACTAAAAGCTGTGCTAGTGCAACTAAGCAAATGAAGAGAATCCAAGGCCACAGAAGCTGAAAAGCTTCTTTCTGAGTGAGAGAACGTTGCTCAAAGCAATTTGAAGAGTAAAACTCAAGTACAAGAAAAATGTTTCTTTATCATGAAATGACATGTAATTTGCAATGCAGTAGACAGATTTTCATTAGTTAGAGTTTTTTTGTTTAGAACGTTATGTTAGAGCTACAGTGCTCAGAAACACTGTTTTGGAGCTTCTGAGAACACTAAAAGCTGTGCTAGTGCAACTAAGCAAATGAAGAGAATCCAAGGCCACAGAAGCTGAAAAGCTTCTTTCTCAGTGAGAGAACGTTGCTCAAAGCAATTTGAAGAGTAAAACTCAAGTACAAGAAAAATGTTTCTTTATCATGAAATGACATGTAATTTGCAATGCAGTAGACAGATTTCATTAGTTAGAGCTTTTTTGTTTAGAAAGTTATGTTAGAGCTACAGTGCTCAGAAACACTGTTTTGGAGCTTCTGAGAACACTAAAAGCTGTGCTAGTGCAACTAAGCAAATGAAGAGAATCCAAGGCCACAGAAGCTGAAAAGCTTCTTTCTCAGTGAGAGAACGTTGCTCAAAGCAATTTGAAGAGTAAAACTCAAGTACAAGAAAAATGTTTCTTTATCATGAAATGACATGTAATTTGCAATGCAGTAGACAGATTTTCATTAGTTAGAGCTTTTTTGTTTAGAAAGTTATGTTAAAGCTACAGTGCTCAGAAACACTGTTTTAGAGCGTCTGAGAACACCAAAAGCTGTGCTAGTGCAACTAAGCAAATTAAGAAAATCCAAGGCCACAGAAGCTGAAAAGCTTATTTCTCAGTGAGAGAACGTTGCTCAAAGCAATTTGAAGAGTAAAACTCAAGTACAAGAAAAATCTTTCTTTTTCATGAAATGACATGTAATTTGCAATGCAGAAGACAGATTTTCATTAGTTAGAGCTTTTTTGTTTAGAAAGTTATGTTAGAGCTACAGTGCTCAGAAACACTGTTTTGGAGCTTCTGAGAACACTAAAAGCTGTGCTAGTGCAACTAAGCAAATGAAGAGAATCCAAGGCCACAGAAGCTGAAAAGCTTCTTTCTCAGTGAGAGAACGTTGCTCAAAGCAATTTGAAGAGTAAAACTCAAGTACAAGAAAAATGTTTCTTTATAATGAAATGACATGTAATTTGCAATGCAGTAGACAGATTTTCATTAGTTAGAGCTTTTTTGTTTAGAAAGTTATGTTAGAGCTACAGTGCTCAGAAACACTGTTTTGGAGCTTCTGAGAACACTAAAAGCTGTGCTAGTGCAACTAAGCAAATGAAGAGAATCCAAGGCCACAGAAGCTGAAAAGCTTCTTTCTCAGTGAGAGAATGTTGCTCAAAGCAATTTGAAGAGTAAAACTCAAGTACAAGAAAAATGTTTCTTTATCATGAAATGACATGTAATTTGCAAAGCAGTAGACAGATTTTCATTAGTTAGAGCTTTTTTGTTTAGAAAGTTATGTTAGAGCTACAGTGCTCAGAAACACTCTTTTAGAGCGTCTGAGAACACCAAAAGCTGTGCTAGTGCAACTAAGCAAATGAAGAAAATCCAAGGCCACAGAAGCTGAAAAGCTTCTTTCTCAGTGAGAGAACGTTGCTCAAAGCAATTTGAAGAGTAAAACTCAAGTACAAGAAAAATCTTTCTTTTTCATGAAATGACATGTAATTTGCAATGCAGAAGACAGATTTTCATTAGTTAGAGCTTTTTTGTTTAGAAAGTTATGTTAGAGCTACAGTGCTCAGAAACACTGTTTTGGAGCTTCTGAGAACACTAAAAGCTGTGCTAGTGCAACTAAGCAAATGAAGAGAATCCAAGGCCACAGAAGCTGAAAAGCTTCTTTCTCAGTGAGAGAACGTTGCTCAAAGCAATTTGAAGAGTAAAACTCAAGTACAAGAAAAATGTTTCTTTATCATGAAATGACATGTAATTTGCAATGCAGAAGACAGATTTTCATTAGTTAGAGCTTTTTTGTTTAGAAAGTTATGTTAGAGCTACAGTGCTCAGAAACACTGTTTTAGAGCGTCTGAGAACACTAAAAGCTGTGCTAGTGCAACTAAGCAAATGAAGAGAATCCAAGGCCACAGAAGCTGAAAAGCTTCTTTCTCAGTGAGAGAAAGTTCAAATTTGAAGCAATTTGAAGAGTAAAACTCAAGTACAAGAAAAATGATTCTTTATCATGAAATGACATATAATTTGCAATGCAGAAGAAAGATTTTCATTAGTTAGAGCTTTTTTGTTTAGAAAGTTATGTTAGAGCTACAGTGCTCAGAAACACTGTTTTAGAGCGTCTGAGAACACTAAAAGCTGTGCTAGTGCAACTAAGCAAATGAAGAAAATCCAAGGCCATAGAAGCTGAAAAGCTTCTTTCTCAGTGAGAGAACGTTGCTCAAAGCAATTTGAAGAGTAAAACTCAAGTACAAGAAAAATCTTTCTTTTTCATGAAATGACATGTAATTTGCAATGCAGAAGACAGATTTTCATTAGTTAGAGCTTTTTTGTTTAGAAAGTTATGTTAGAACTACAGTGCTCAGAAACACTGTTTTGGAGCTTCTGAGAACACTAAAAGCTGTGCTAGTGCAACTAAGCAAATGAAGAGAATCCAAGGCCACAGAAGCTGAAAAGCTTCTTTCTCAGTGAGAGAACGTTGCTCAAAGCAATTTGAAGAGTAAAACTCAAGTACAAGAAAAATGTTTCTTTATCATGAAATGACATGTAATTTGCAATGCAGTAGACAGATTTTCATTAGTTAGAGCTTTTTTGTTTAGAAAGTTATGTTAAAGCTACAGTGCTCAGAAACACTGTTTTAGAGCGTCTGAGAACACCAAAAGCTGTGCTAGTGCAACTAAGCAAATTAAGAAAATCCAAGGCCACAGAAGCTGAAAAGCTTATTTCTCAGTGAGAGAACGTTGCTCAAAGCAATTTGAAGAGTAAAACTCAAGTACAAGAAAAATCTTTCTTTTTCATGAAATGACATGTAATTTGCAATGCAGAAGACAGATTTTCATTAGTTAGAGCTTTTTTGTTTAGAAAGTTATGTTAGAGCTACAGTGCTCAGAAACACTGTTTTGGAGCTTCTGAGAACACTAAAAGCTGTGCTAGTGCAACTAAGCAAATGAAGAGAATCCAAGGCCACAGAAGCTGAAAAGCTTCTTTCTCAGTGAGAGAATGTTGCTCAAAGCAATTTGAAGAGTAAAACTCAAGTACAAGAAAAATGTTTCTTTATCATGAAATGACATGTAATTTGCAATGCAGTAGACAGATTTTCATTAGTTAGAGCTTTTTTGTTTAGAAAGTTATGTTAGAGCTACAGTGCTCAGAAACACTGTTTTGGAGCGTCTGAGAACACTAAAAGCTGTGCTAGTGCAACTAAGCAAATGAAGAAAATCCAAGGCCATAGAAGCTGAAAAGCTTCTTTCTCAGTGAGAGAACGTTGCTCAAAGCAATTTGAAGAGTAAAACTCAAGTACAAGAAAAATCTTTCTTTTTCATGAAATGACATGTAATTTGCAATGCAGAAGACAGATTTTCATTAGTTAGAGCTTTTTTGTTTAGAAAGTTATGTTAGAGCTACAGTGCTCAGAAACACTGTTTTGGAGCTTCTGAGAACACTAAAAGCTGTGCTAGTGCAACTAAGCAAATGAAGAGAATCCAAGGCCACAGAAGCTGAAAAGCTTCTTTCTCAGTGAGAGAACGTTGCTCAAAGCAATTTGAAGAGTAAAACTCAAGTACAAGAAAAATGTTTCTTTATCATGAAATGACATGTAATTTGCAATGCAGAAGACAGATTTTCATTAGTTAGAGCTTTTTTGTTTAGAAAGTTATGTTAGAGCTACAGTGCTCAGAAACACTGTTTTAGAGCGTCTGAGAACACTAAAAGCTGTGCTAGTGCAACTAAGCAAATGAAGAGAATCCAAGGCCACAGAAGCTGAAAAGCTTCTTTCTCAGTGAGAGAAAGTTCAAATTTGAAGCAATTTGAAGAGTAAAACTCAAGTACAAGAAAAATGATTCTTTATCATGAAATGACATATAATTTGCAATGCAGAAGAAAGATTTTCATTAGTTAGAGCTTTTTTGTTTAGAAAGTTATGTTAAAACTACAGTGCTCAGAAACACTGTTTTGGAGCTTCTGAGAACACTAAAAGCTGTGCTAGTGCAACTAAGCAAATGAAGAGAATCCAAGGCCACAGAAGCTGAAAAGCTTCTTTCTGAGTGAGAGAACGTTGCTCAAAGCAATTTGAAGAGTAAAACTCAAGTACAAGAAAAATGTTTCTTTATCATGAAATGACATGTAATTTGCAATGCAGTAGACAGATTTTCATTAGTTAGAGCTTTTTTGTTTAGAACGTTATGTTAGAGCTACAGTGCTCAGAAACACTGTTTTGGAGCTTCTGAGAACACTAAAAGCTGTGCTAGTGCAACTAAGCAAATGAAGAGAATCCAAGGCCACAGAAGCTGAAAAGCTTCTTTCTCAGTGAGAGAACGTTGCTCAAAGCAATTTGAAGAGTAAAACTCAAGTACAAGAAAAATGTTTCTTTATCATGAAATGACATGTAATTTGCAATGCAGTAGACAGATTTCATTAGTTAGAGCTTTTTTGTTTAGAAAGTTATGTTAGAGCTACAGTGCTCAGAAACACTGTTTTGGAGCTTCTGAGAACACTAAAAGCTGTGCTAGTGCAACTAAGCAAATGAAGAGAATCCAAGGCCACAGAAGCTGAAAAGCTTCTTTCTCAGTGAGAGAACGTTGCTCAAAGCAATTTGAAGAGTAAAACTCAAGTACAAGAAAAATGTTTCTTTATCATGAAATGACATGTAATTTGCAATGCAGTAGACAGATTTTCATTAGTTAGAGCTTTTTTGTTTAGAAAGTTATGTTAAAGCTACAGTGCTCAGAAACACTGTTTTAGAGCGTCTGAGAACACCAAAAGCTGTGCTAGTGCAACTAAGCAAATTAAGAAAATCCAAGGCCACAGATGCTGAAAAGCTTATTTCTCAGTGAGAGAACGTTGCTCAAAGCAATTTGAAGAGTAAAACTCAAGTACAAGAAAAATCTTTCTTTTTCATGAAATGACATGTAATTTGCAATGCAGAAGACAGATTTTCATTAGTTAGAGCTTTTTTGTTTAGAAAGTTATGTTAGAGCTACAGTGCTCAGAAACACTGTTTTGGAGCTTCTGAGAACACTAAAAGCTGTGCTAGTGCAACTAAGCAAATGAAGAGAATCCAAGGCCACAGAAGCTGAAAAGCTTCTTTCTCAGTGAGAGAACGTTGCTCAAAGCAATTTGAAGAGTAAAACTCAAGTACAAGAAAAATGTTTCTTTATTATGAAATGACATGTAATTTGCAATGCAGTAGACAGATTTTCATTAGTTAGAGCTTTTTTGTTTAGAAAGTTATGTTAGAGCTACAGTGCTCAGAAACACTGTTTTGGAGCTTCTGAGAACACTAAAAGCTGTGCTAGTGCAACTAAGCAAATGAAGAGAATCCAAGGCCACAGAAGCTGAAAAGCTTCTTTCTCAGTGAGAGAATGTTGCTCAAAGCAATTTGAAGAGTAAAACTCAAGTACAAGAAAAATGTTTCTTTATCATGAAATGACATGTAATTTGCAATGCAGTAGACAGATTTTCATTAGTTAGAGCTTTTTTGTTTAGAAAGTTATGTTAGAGCTACAGTGCTCAGAAACACTGTTTTGGAGCGTCTGAGAACACTAAAAGCTGTGCTAGTGCAACTAAGCAAATGAAGAAAATCCAAGGCCATAGAAGCTGAAAAGCTTCTTTCTCAGTGAGAGAACGTTGCTCAAAGCAATTTGAAGAGTAAAACTCAAGTACAAGAAAAATCTTTCTTTTTCATGAAATGACATGTAATTTGCAATGCAGAAGACAGATTTTCATTAGTTAGAGCTTTTTTGTTTAGAAAGTTATGTTAGAGCTACAGTGCTCAGAAACACTGTTTTGGAGCTTCTGAGAACACTAAAAGCTGTGCTAGTGCAACTAAGCAAATGAAGAGAATCCAAGGCCACAGAAGCTGAAAAGCTTCTTTCTCAGTGAGAGAACGTTGCTCAAAGCAATTTGAAGAGTAAAACTCAAGTACAAGAAAAATGTTTCTTTATCATGAAATGACATGTAATTTGCAATGCAGAAGACAGATTTTCATTAGTTAGAGCTTTTTTGTTTAGAAAGTTATGTTAGAGCTACAGTGCTCAGAAACACTGTTTTAGAGCGTCTGAGAACACTAAAAGCTGTGCTAGTGCAACTAAGCAAATGAAGAGAATCCAAGGCCACAGAAGCTGAAAAGCTTCTTTCTCAGTGAGAGAAAGTTCAAATTTGAAGCAATTTGAAGAGTAAAGCTCAAGTACAAGAAAAATGATTCTTTATCATGAAATGACATATAATTTGCAATGCAGAAGAAAGATTTTCATTAGTTAGAGCTTTTTTGTTTAGAAAGTTATGTTAAAACTACAGTGCTCAGAAACACTGTTTTGGAGCTTCTGAGAACACTAAAAGCTGTGCTAGTGCAACTAAGCAAATGAAGAGAATCCAAGGCCACAGAAGCTGAAAAGCTTCTTTCTGAGTGAGAGAACGTTGCTCAAAGCAATTTGAAGAGTAAAACTCAAGTACAAGAAAAATGTTTCTTTATCATGAAATGACATGTAATTTGCAATGCAGTAGACAGATTTTCATTAGTTAGAGCTTTTTTGTTTAGAACGTTATGTTAGAGCTACAGTGCTCAGAAACACTGTTTTGGAGCTTCTGAGAACACTAAAAGCTGTGCTAGTGCAACTAAGCAAATGAAGAGAATCCAAGGCCACAGAAGCTGAAAAGCTTCTTTCTCAGTGAGAGAACGTTGCTCAAAGCAATTTGAAGAGTAAAACTCAAGTACAAGAAAAATGTTTCTTTATCATGAAATGACATGTAATTTGCAATGCAGTAGACAGATTTCATTAGTTAGAGCTTTTTTGTTTAGAAAGTTATGTTAGAGCTACAGTGCTCAGAAACACTGTTTTGGAGCTTCTGAGAACACTAAAAGCTGTGCTAGTGCAACTAAGCAAATGAAGAGAATCCAAGGCCACAGAAGCTGAAAAGCTTCTTTCTCAGTGAGAGAACGTTGCTCAAAGCAATTTGAAGAGTAAAACTCAAGTACAAGAAAAATGTTTCTTTATCATGAAATGACATGTAATTTGCAATGCAGTAGACAGATTTTCATTAGTTAGAGCTTTTTTGTTTAGAAAGTTATGTTAAAGCTACAGTGCTCAGAAACACTGTTTTAGAGCGTCTGAGAACACCAAAAGCTGTGCTAGTGCAACTAAGCAAATTAAGAAAATCCAAGGCCACAGAAGCTGAAAAGCTTATTTCTCAGTGAGAGAACGTTGCTCAAAGCAATTTGAAGAGTAAAACTCAAGTACAAGAAAAATCTTTCTTTTTCATGAAATGACATGTAATTTGCAATGCAGAAGACAGATTTTCATTAGTTAGAGCTTTTTTGTTTAGAAAGTTATGTTAGAGCTACAGTGCTCAGAAACACTGTTTTGGAGCTTCTGAGAACACTAAAAGCTGTGCTAGTGCAACTAAGCAAATGAAGAGAATCCAAGGCCACAGAAGCTGAAAAGCTTCTTTCTCAGTGAGAGAACGTTGCTCAAAGCAATTTGAAGAGTAAAACTCAAGTACAAGAAAAATGTTTCTTTATAATGAAATGACATGTAATTTGCAATGCAGTAGACAGATTTTCATTAGTTAGAGCTTTTTTGTTTAGAAAGTTATGTTAGAGCTACAGTGCTCAGAAACACTGTTTTGGAGCTTCTGAGAACACTAAAAGCTGTGCTAGTGCAACTAAGCAAATGAAGAGAATCCAAGGCCACAGAAGCTGAAAAGCTTCTTTCTCAGTGAGAGAACGTTGCTCAAAGCAATTTGAAGAGTAAAACTCAAGTACAAGAAAAATCTTTCTTTTTCATGAAATGACATGTAATTTGCAATGCAGAAGACAGATTTTCATTAGTTAGAGCTTTTTTGTTTAGAAAGTTATGTTAGAGCTACAGTGCTCAGAAACACTGTTTTGGAGCTTCTGAGAACACTAAAAGCTGTGCTAGTGCAACTAAGCAAATGAAGAGAATCCAAGGCCACAGAAGCTGAAAAGCTTCTTTCTCAGTGAGAGAACGTTGCTCAAAGCAATTTGAAGAGTAAAACTCAAGTACAAGAAAAATGTTTCTTTATCATGAAATGACATGTAATTTGCAATGCAGAAGACAGATTTTCATTAGTTAGAGCTTTTTTGTTTAGAAAGTTATGTTAGAGCTACAGTGCTCAGAAACACTGTTTTAGAGCGTCTGAGAACACTAAAAGCTGTGCTAGTGCAACTAAGCAAATGAAGAAAATCCAAGGCCATAGAAGCTGAAAAGCTTCTTTCTCAGTGAGAGAACGTTGCTCAAAGCAATTTGAAGAGTAAAACTCAAGTACAAGAAAAATCTTTCTTTTTCATGAAATGACATGTAATTTGCAATGCAGAAGACAGATTTTCATTAGTTAGAGCTTTTTTGTTTAGAAAGTTATGTTAGAGCTACAGTGCTCAGAAACACTGTTTTGGAGCTTCTGAGAACACTAAAAGCTGTGCTAGTGCAACTAAGCAAATGAAGAGAATCCAAGGCCACAGAAGCTGAAAAGCTTCTTTCTCAGTGAGAGAACGTTGCTCAAAGCAATTTGAAGAGTAAAACTCAAGTACAAGAAAAATGTTTCTTTATCATGAAATGACATGTAATTTGCAATGCAGAAGACAGATTTTCATTAGTTAGAGCTTTTTTGTTTAGAAAGTTATGTTAGAGCTACAGTGCTCAGAAACACTGTTTTAGAGCGTCTGAGAACACTAAAAGCTGTGCTAGTGCAACTAAGCAAATGAAGAGAATCCAAGGCCACAGAAGCTGAAAAGCTTCTTTCTCAGTGAGAGAAAGTTCAAATTTGAAGCAATTTGAAGAGTAAAACTCAAGTACAAGAAAAATGATTCTTTATCATGAAATGACATATAATTTGCAATGCAGAAGAAAGATTTTCATTAGTTAGAGCTTTTTTGTTTAGAAAGTTATGTTAAAACTACAGTGCTCAGAAACACTGTTTTGGAGCTTCTGAGAACACTAAAAGCTGTGCTAGTGCAACTAAGCAAATGAAGAGAATCCAAGGCCACAGAAGCTGAAAAGCTTCTTTCTGAGTGAGAGAACGTTGCTCAAAGCAATTTGAAGAGTAAAACTCAAGTACAAGAAAAATGTTTCTTTATCATGAAATGACATGTAATTTGCAATGCAGTAGACAGATTTTCATTAGTTAGAGCTTTTTTGTTTAGAACGTTATGTTAGAGCTACAGTGCTCAGAAACACTGTTTTGGAGCTTCTGAGAACACTAAAAGCTGTGCTAGTGCAACTAAGCAAATGAAGAGAATCCAAGGCCACAGAAGCTGAAAAGCTTCTTTCTCAGTGAGAGAACGTTGCTCAAAGCAATTTGAAGAGTAAAACTCAAGTACAAGAAAAATGTTTCTTTATCATGAAATGACATGTAATTTGCAATGCAGTAGACAGATTTCATTAGTTAGAGCTTTTTTGTTTAGAAAGTTATGTTAGAGCTACAGTGCTCAGAAACACTGTTTTGGAGCTTCTGAGAACACTAAAAGCTGTGCTAGTGCAACTAAGCAAATGAAGAGAATCCAAGGCCACAGAAGCTGAAAAGCTTCTTTCTCAGTGAGAGAACGTTGCTCAAAGCAATTTGAAGAGTAAAACTCAAGTACAAGAAAAATGTTTCTTTATCATGAAATGACATGTAATTTGCAATGCAGTAGACAGATTTTCATTAGTTAGAGCTTTTTTGTTTAGAAAGTTATGTTAAAGCTACAGTGCTCAGAAACACTGTTTTAGAGCGTCTGAGAACACCAAAAGCTGTGCTAGTGCAACTAAGCAAATTAAGAAAATCCAAGGCCACAGAAGCTGAAAAGCTTATTTCTCAGTGAGAGAACGTTGCTCAAAGCAATTTGAAGAGTAAAACTCAAGTACAAGAAAAATCTTTCTTTTTCATGAAATGACATGTAATTTGCAATGCAGAAGACAGATTTTCATTAGTTAGAGCTTTTTTGTTTAGAAAGTTATGTTAGAGCTACAGTGCTCAGAAACACTGTTTTGGAGCTTCTGAGAACACTAAAAGCTGTGCTAGTGCAACTAAGCAAATGAAGAGAATCCAAGGCCACAGAAGCTGAAAAGCTTCTTTCTCAGTGAGAGAACGTTGCTCAAAGCAATTTGAAGAGTAAAACTCAAGTACAAGAAAAATGTTTCTTTATTATGAAATGACATGTAATTTGCAATGCAGTAGACAGATTTTCATTAGTTAGAGCTTTTTTGTTTAGAAAGTTATGTTAGAGCTACAGTGCTCAGAAACACTGTTTTGGAGCTTCTGAGAACACTAAAAGCTGTGCTAGTGCAACTAAGCAAATGAAGAGAATCCAAGGCCACAGAAGCTGAAAAGCTTCTTTCTCAGTGAGAGAATGTTGCTCAAAGCAATTTGAAGAGTAAAACTCAAGTACAAGAAAAATGTTTCTTTATCATGAAATGACATGTAATTTGCAATGCAGTAGACAGATTTTCATTAGTTAGAGCTTTTTTGTTTAGAAAGTTATGTTAGAGCTACAGTGCTCAGAAACACTGTTTTGGAGCGTCTGAGAACACTAAAAGCTGTGCTAGTGCAACTAAGCAAATGAAGAAAATCCAAGGCCATAGAAGCTGAAAAGCTTCTTTCTCAGTGAGAGAACGTTGCTCAAAGCAATTTGAAGAGTAAAACTCAAGTACAAGAAAAATCTTTCTTTTTCATGAAATGACATGTAATTTGCAATGCAGCAGACAGATTTTCATTAGTTAGAGCTTTTTTGTTTAGAAAGTTATGTTAGAGCTACAGTGCTCAGAAACACTGTTTTGGAGCTTCTGAGAACACTAAAAGCTGTGCTAGTGCAACTAAGCAAATGAAGAGAATCCAAGGCCACAGAAGCTGAAAAGCTTCTTTCTCAGTGAGAGAACGTTGCTCAAAGCAATTTGAAGAGTAAAACTCAAGTACAAGAAAAATCTTTCTTTTTCATGAAATGACATGTAATTTGCAATGCAGAAGACAGATTTTCATTAGTTAGAGCTTTTTTGTTTAGAAAGTTATGTTAGAGCTACAGTGCTCAGAAACACTGTTTTGGAGCTTCTGAGAACACTAAAAGCTGTGCTAGTGCAACTAAGCAAATGAAGAGAATCCAAGGCCACAGAAGCTGAAAAGCTTCTTTCTCAGTGAGAGAACGTTGCTCAAAGCAATTTGAAGAGTAAAACTCAAGTACAAGAAAAATGTTTCTTTATCATGAAATGACATGTAATTTGCAATGCAGAAGACAGATTTTCATTAGTTAGAGCTTTTTTGTTTAGAAAGTTATGTTAGAGCTACAGTGCTCAGAAACACTGTTTTAGAGCGTCTGAGAACACTAAAAGCTGTGCTAGTGCAACTAAGCAAATGAAGAGAATCCAAGGCCACAGAAGCTGAAAAGCTTCTTTCTCAGTGAGAGAAAGTTCAAATTTGAAGCAATTTGAAGAGTAAAACTCAAGTACAAGAAAAATGATTCTTTATCATGAAATGACATATAATTTGCAATGCAGAAGAAAGATTTTCATTAGTTAGAGCTTTTTTGTTTAGAAAGTTATGTTAGAGCTACAGTGCTCAGAAACACTGTTTTAGAGCGTCTGAGAACACTAAAAGCTGTGCTAGTGCAACTAAGCAAATGAAGAAAATCCAAGGCCATAGAAGCTGAAAAGCTTCTTTCTCAGTGAGAGAACGTTGCTCAAAGCAATTTGAAGAGTAAAACTCAAGTACAAGAAAAATCTTTCTTTTTCATGAAATGACATGTAATTTGCAATGCAGAAGACAGATTTTCATTAGTTAGAGCTTTTTTGTTTAGAAAGTTATGTTAGAACTACAGTGCTCAGAAACACTGTTTTGGAGCTTCTGAGAACACTAAAAGCTGTGCTAGTGCAACTAAGCAAATGAAGAGAATCCAAGGCCACAGAAGCTGAAAAGCTTCTTTCTCAGTGAGAGAACGTTGCTCAAAGCAATTTGAAGAGTAAAACTCAAGTACAAGAAAAATGTTTCTTTATCATGAAATGACATGTAATTTGCAATGCAGTAGACAGATTTCATTAGTTAGAGCTTTTTTGTTTAGAAAGTTATGTTAGAGCTACAGTGCTCAGAAACACTGTTTTGGAGCTTCTGAGAACACTAAAAGCTGTGCTAGTGCAACTAAGCAAATGAAGAGAATCCAAGGCCACAGAAGCTGAAAAGCTTCTTTCTCAGTGAGAGAACGTTGCTCAAAGCAATTTGAAGAGTAAAACTCAAGTACAAGAAAAATGTTTCTTTATCATGAAATGACATGTAATTTGCAATGCAGTAGACAGATTTTCATTAGTTAGAGCTTTTTTGTTTAGAAAGTTATGTTAAAGCTACAGTGCTCAGAAACACTGTTTTAGAGCGTCTGAGAACACCAAAAGCTGTGCTAGTGCAACTAAGCAAATTAAGAAAATCCAAGGCCACAGAAGCTGAAAAGCTTATTTCTCAGTGAGAGAACGTTGCTCAAAGCAATTTGAAGAGTAAAACTCAAGTACAAGAAAAATCTTTCTTTTTCATGAAATGACATGTAATTTGCAATGCAGAAGACAGATTTTCATTAGTTAGAGCTTTTTTGTTTAGAAAGTTATGTTAGAGCTACAGTGCTCAGAAACACTGTTTTGGAGCTTCTGAGAACACTAAAAGCTGTGCTAGTGCAACTAAGCAAATGAAGAGAATCCAAGGCCACAGAAGCTGAAAAGCTTCTTTCTCAGTGAGAGAACGTTGCTCAAAGCAATTTGAAGAGTAAAACTCAAGTACAAGAAAAATGTTTCTTTATCATGAAATGACATGTAATTTGCAATGCAGTAGACAGATTTTCATTAGTTAGAGCTTTTTTGTTTAGAAAGTTATGTTAGAGCTACAGTGCTCAGAAACACTGTTTTGGAGCGTCTGAGAACACTAAAAGCTGTGCTAGTGCAACTAAGCAAATGAAGAAAATCCAAGGCCACAGAAGCTGAAAAGCTTCTTTCTCAGTGAGAGAACGTTGCTCAAAGCAATTTGAAGAGTAAAACTCAAGTACAAGAAAAATGTTTCTTTATCATGAAATGACATGTAATTTGCAATGCAGAAGACAGATTTTCATTAGTTAGAGCTTTTTTGTTTAGAAAGTTATGTTAGAGCTACAGTGCTCAGAAACACTGTTTTAGAGCGTCTGAGAACACTAAAAGCTGTGCTAGTGCAACTAAGCAAATGAAGAGAATCCAAGGCCACAGAAGCTGAAAAGCTTCTTTCTCAGTGAGAGAAAGTTCAAATTTGAAGCAATTTGAAGAGTAAAACTCAAGTACAAGAAAAATGATTCTTTATCATGAAATGACATATAATTTGCAATGCAGAAGAAAGATTTTCATTAGTTAGAGCTTTTTTGTTTAGAAAGTTATGTTAGAGCTACAGTGCTCAGAAACACTGTTTTAGAGCGTCTGAGAACACTAAAAGCTGTGCTAGTGCAACTAAGCAAATGAAGAAAATCCAAGGCCATAGAAGCTGAAAAGCTTCTTTCTCAGTGAGAGAACGTTGCTCAAAGCAATTTGAAGAGTAAAACTCAAGTACAAGAAAAATCTTTCTTTTTCATGAAATGACATGTAATTTGCAATGCAGAAGACAGATTTTCATTAGTTAGAGCTTTTTTGTTTAGAAAGTTATGTTAGAACTACAGTGCTCAGAAACACTGTTTTGGAGCTTCTGAGAACACTAAAAGCTGTGCTAGTGCAACTAAGCAAATGAAGAGAATCCAAGGCCACAGAAGCTGAAAAGCTTCTTTCTCAGTGAGAGAACGTTGCTCAAAGCAATTTGAAGAGTAAAACTCAAGTACAAGAAAAATGTTTCTTTATCATGAAATGACATGTAATTTGCAATGCAGTAGACAGATTTCATTAGTTAGAGCTTTTTTGTTTAGAAAGTTATGTTAGAGCTACAGTGCTCAGAAACACTGTTTTGGAGCTTCTGAGAACACTAAAAGCTGTGCTAGTGCAACTAAGCAAATGAAGAGAATCCAAGGCCACAGAAGCTGAAAAGCTTCTTTCTCAGTGAGAGAACGTTGCTCAAAGCAATTTGAAGAGTAAAACTCAAGTACAAGAAAAATGTTTCTTTATCATGAAATGACATGTAATTTGCAATGCAGTAGACAGATTTTCATTAGTTAGAGCTTTTTTGTTTAGAAAGTTATGTTAAAGCTACAGTGCTCAGAAACACTGTTTTAGAGCGTCTGAGAACACCAAAAGCTGTGCTAGTGCAACTAAGCAAATTAAGAAAATCCAAGGCCACAGAAGCTGAAAAGCTTATTTCTCAGTGAGAGAACGTTGCTCAAAGCAATTTGAAGAGTAAAACTCAAGTACAAGAAAAATCTTTCTTTTTCATGAAATGACATGTAATTTGCAATGCAGAAGACAGATTTTCATTAGTTAGAGCTTTTTTGTTTAGAAAGTTATGTTAGAGCTACAGTGCTCAGAAACACTGTTTTGGAGCTTCTGAGAACACTAAAAGCTGTGCTAGTGCAACTAAGCAAATGAAGAGAATCCAAGGCCACAGAAGCTGAAAAGCTTCTTTCTCAGTGAGAGAACGTTGCTCAAAGCAATTTGAAGAGTAAAACTCAAGTACAAGAAAAATGTTTCTTTATCATGAAATGACATGTAATTTGCAATGCAGTAGACAGATTTTCATTAGTTAGAGCTTTTTTGTTTAGAAAGTTATGTTAGAGCTACAGTGCTCAGAAACACTGTTTTGGAGCGTCTGAGAACACTAAAAGCTGTGCTAGTGCAACTAAGCAAATGAAGAAAATCCAAGGCCATAGAAGCTGAAAAGCTTCTTTCTCAGTGAGAGAACGTTGCTCAAAGCAATTTGAAGAGTAAAACTCAAGTACAAGAAAAATCTTTCTTTTTCATGAAATGACATGTAATTTGCAATGCAGAAGACAGATTTTCATTAGTTAGAGCTTTTTTGTTTAGAAAGTTATGTTAGAGCTACAGTGCTCAGAAACACTGTTTTGGAGCTTCTGAGAACACTAAAAGCTGTGCTAGTGCAACTAAGCAAATGAAGAGAATCCAAGGCCACAGAAGCTGAAAAGCTTCTTTCTCAGTGAGAGAACGTTGCTCAAAGCAATTTGAAGAGTAAAACTCAAGTACAAGAAAAATGTTTCTTTATCATGAAATGACATGTAATTTGCAATGCAGAAGACAGATTTTCATTAGTTAGAGCTTTTTTGTTTAGAAAGTTATGTTAGAGCTACAGTGCTCAGAAACACTGTTTTAGAGCGTCTGAGAACACTAAAAGCTGTGCTAGTGCAACTAAGCAAATGAAGAGAATCCAAGGCCACAGAAGCTGAAAAGCTTCTTTCTCAGTGAGAGAAAGTTCAAATTTGAAGCAATTTGAAGAGTAAAACTCAAGTACAAGAAAAATGATTCTTTATCATGAAATGACATATAATTTGCAATGCAGAAGAAAGATTTTCATTAGTTAGAGCTTTTTTGTTTAGAAAGTTATGTTAGAGCTACAGTGCTCAGAAACACTGTTTTAGAGCGTCTGAGAACACTAAAAGCTGTGCTAGTGCAACTAAGCAAATGAAGAAAATCCAAGGCCATAGAAGCTGAAAAGCTTCTTTCTCAGTGAGAGAACGTTGCTCAAAGCAATTTGAAGAGTAAAACTCAAGTACAAGAAAAATCTTTCTTTTTCATGAAATGACATGTAATTTGCAATGCAGAAGACAGATTTTCATTAGTTAGAGCTTTTTTGTTTAGAAAGTTATGTTAAAACTACAGTGCTCAGAAACACTGTTTTGGAGCTTCTGAGAACACTAAAAGCTGTGCTAGTGCAACTAAGCAAATGAAGAGAATCCAAGGCCACAGAAGCTGAAAAGCTTCTTTCTCAGTGAGAGAACGTTGCTCAAAGCAATTTGAAGAGTAAAACTCAAGTACAAGAAAAATGTTTCTTTATCATGAAATGACATGTAATTTGCAATGCAGTAGACAGATTTTCATTAGTTAGAGCTTTTTTGTTTAGAAAGTTATGTTAGAGCTACAGTGCTCAGAAACACTGTTTTGGAGCTTCTGAGAACACTAAAAGCTGTGCTAGTGCAACTAAGCAAATGAAGAGAATCCAAGGCCACAGAAGCTGAAAAGCTTCTTTCTCAGTGAGAGAACGTTGCTCAAAGCAATTTGAAGAGTAAAACTCAAGTACAAGAAAAATGTTTCTTTATCATGAAATGACATGTAATTTGCAATGCAGTAGACAGATTTCATTAGTTAGAGCTTTTTTGTTTAGAAAGTTATGTTAGAGCTACAGTGCTCAGAAACACTGTTTTGGAGCTTCTGAGAACACTAAAAGCTGTGCTAGTGCAACTAAGCAAATGAAGAGAATCCAAGGCCACAGAAGCTGAAAAGCTTCTTTCTCAGTGAGAGAACGTTGCTCAAAGCAATTTGAAGAGTAAAACTCAAGTACAAGAAAAATGTTTCTTTATCATGAAATGACATGTAATTTGCAATGCAGTAGACAGATTTTCATTAGTTAGAGCTTTTTTGTTTAGAAAGTTATGTTAAAGCTACAGTGCTCAGAAACACTGTTTTAGAGCGTCTGAGAACACCAAAAGCTGTGCTAGTGCAACTAAGCAAATTAAGAAAATCCAAGGCCACAGAAGCTGAAAAGCTTATTTCTCAGTGAGAGAACGTTGCTCAAAGCAATTTGAAGAGTAAAACTCAAGTACAAGAAAAATCTTTCTTTTTCATGAAATGACATGTAATTTGCAATGCAGAAGACAGATTTTCATTAGTTAGAGCTTTTTTGTTTAGAAAGTTATGTTAGAGCTACAGTGCTCAGAAACACTGTTTTGGAGCTTCTGAGAACACTAAAAGCTGTGCTAGTGCAACTAAGCAAATGAAGAGAATCCAAGGCCACAGAAGCTGAAAAGCTTCTTTCTCAGTGAGAGAACGTTGCTCAAAGCAATTTGAAGAGTAAAACTCAAGTACAAGAAAAATGTTTCTTTATTATGAAATGACATGTAATTTGCAATGCAGTAGACAGATTTTCATTAGTTAGAGCTTTTTTGTTTAGAAAGTTATGTTAGAGCTACAGTGCTCAGAAACACTGTTTTGGAGCTTCTGAGAACACTAAAAGCTGTGCTAGTGCAACTAAGCAAATGAAGAGAATCCAAGGCCACAGAAGCTGAAAAGCTTCTTTCTCAGTGAGAGAATGTTGCTCAAAGCAATTTGAAGAGTAAAACTCAAGTACAAGAAAAATGTTTCTTTATCATGAAATGACATGTAATTTGCAATGCAGTAGACAGATTTTCATTAGTTAGAGCTTTTTTGTTTAGAAAGTTATGTTAGAGCTACAGTGCTCAGAAACACTGTTTTGGAGCGTCTGAGAACACTAAAAGCTGTGCTAGTGCAACTAAGCAAATGAAGAAAATCCAAGGCCATAGAAGCTGAAAAGCTTCTTTCTCAGTGAGAGAACGTTGCTCAAAGCAATTTGAAGAGTAAAACTCAAGTACAAGAAAAATCTTTCTTTTTCATGAAATGACATGTAATTTGCAATGCAGAAGACAGATTTTCATTAGTTAGAGCTTTTTTGTTTAGAAAGTTATGTTAGAGCTACAGTGCTCAGAAACACTGTTTTGGAGCTTCTGAGAACACTAAAAGCTGTGCTAGTGCAACTAAGCAAATGAAGAGAATCCAAGGCCACAGAAGCTGAAAAGCTTCTTTCTCAGTGAGAGAACGTTGCTCAAAGCAATTTGAAGAGTAAAACTCAAGTACAAGAAAAATGTTTCTTTATCATGAAATGACATGTAATTTGCAATGCAGTAGACAGATTTTCATTAGTTAGAGCTTTTTTGTTTAGAAAGTTATGTTAGAGCTACAGTGCTCAGAAACACTGTTTTGGAGCTTCTGAGAACACTAAAAGCTGTGCTAGTGCAACTAAGCAAATGAAGAGAATCCAAGGCCACAGAAGCTGAAAAGCTTCTTTCTCAGTGAGAGAACGTTGCTCAAAGCAATTTGAAGAGTAAAACTCAAGTACAAGAAAAATGTTTCTTTATCATGAAATGACATGTAATTTGCAATGCAGTAGACAGATTTCATTAGTTAGAGCTTTTTTGTTTAGAAAGTTATGTTAGAGCTACAGTGCTCAGAAACACTGTTTTGGAGCTTCTGAGAACACTAAAAGCTGTGCTAGTGCAACTAAGCAAATGAAGAAAATCCAAGGCCATAGAAGCTGAAAAGCTTCTTTCTCAGTGAGAGAACGTTGCTCAAAGCAATTTGAAGAGTAAAACTCAAGTACAAGAAAAATGTTTCTTTATCATGAAATGACATGTAATTTGCAATGCAGTAGACAGATTTTCATTAGTTAGAGCTTTTTTGTTTAGAAAGTTATGTTAGAGCTACAGTGCTCAGAAACACTGTTTTAGAGCGTCTGAGAACACCAAAAGCTGTGCTAGTGCAACTAAGCAAATAAAGAAAATCCAAGGCCACAGAAGCTGAAAAGCTTCTTTCTCAGTGAGAGAACGTTGCTCAAAGCAATTTGAAGAGTAAAACTCAAGTACAAGAAAAATCTTTCTTTTTCATGAAATGACATGTAATTTGCAATGCAGTAGACAGATTTTCATTAGTTAGAGCTTTTTTGTTTAGAAAGTTATGTTAGAGCTACAGTGCTCAGAAACACTGTTTTGGAGCTTCTGAGAACACTAAAAGCTGTGCTAGTGCAACTAAGCAAATGAAGAGAATCCAAGGCCACAGAAGCTGAAAAGCTTCTTTCTCAGTGAGAGAACGTTGCTCAAAGCAATTTGAAGAGTAAAACTCAAGTACAAGAAAAATGTTTCTTTTTCATGAAATGACATGTAATTTGCAATGCAGAAGACAGATTTTCATTAGTTAGAGCTTTTTTGTTTAGAAAGTTATGTTAGAGCTACAGTGCTCAGAAACACTGTTTTGGAGCTTCTGAGAACACTAAAAGCTGTGCTAGTGCAACTAAGCAAATGAAGAGAATCCAAGGCCACAGAAGCTGAAAAGCTTCTTTCTCAGTGAGAGAACGTTGCTCAAAGCAATTTGAAGAGTAAAACTCAAGTACAAGAAAAATGTTTCTTTATCATGAAATGACATGTAATTTGCAATGCAGAAGACAGATTTTCATTAGTTAGAGCTTTTTTGTTTAGAAAGTTATGTTAGAGCTACAGTGCTCAGAAACACTGTTTTAGAGCGTCTGAGAACACTAAAAGCTGTGCTAGTGCAACTAAGCAAATGAAGAGAATCCAAGGCCACAGAAGCTGAAAAGCTTCTTTCTCAGTGAGAGAAAGTTCAAATTTGAAGCAATTTGAAGAGTAAAACTCAAGTACAAGAAAAATGATTCTTTATCATGAAATGACATATAATTTGCAATGCAGAAGAAAGATTTTCATTAGTTAGAGCTTTTTTGTTTAGAAAGTTATGTTAGAGCTACAGTGCTCAGAAACACTGTTTTAGAGCGTCTGAGAACACTAAAAGCTGTGCTAGTGCAACTAAGCAAATGAAGAAAATCCAAGGCCATAGAAGCTGAAAAGCTTCTTTCTCAGTGAGAGAACGTTGCTCAAAGCAATTTGAAGAGTAAAACTCAAGTACAAGAAAAATCTTTCTTTTTCATGAAATGACATGTAATTTGCAATGCAGAAGACAGATTTTCATTAGTTAGAGCTTTTTTGTTTAGAAAGTTATGTTAGAGCTACAGTGCTCAGAAACACTGTTTTGGAGCTTCTGAGAACACTAAAAGCTGTGCTAGTGCAACTAAGCAAATGAAGAGAATCCAAGGCCACAGAAGCTGAAAAGCTTCTTTCTCAGTGAGAGAACGTTGCTCAAAGCAATTTGAAGAGTAAAACTCAAGTACAAGAAAAATGTTTCTTTATCATGAAATGACATGTAATTTGCAATGCAGAAGACAGATTTTCATTAGTTAGAGCTTTTTTGTTTAGAAAGTTATGTTAGAGCTACAGTGCTCAGAAACACTGTTTTAGAGCGTCTGAGAACACTAAAAGCTGTGCTAGTGCAACTAAGCAAATGAAGAGAATCCAAGGCCACAGAAGCTGAAAAGCTTCTTTCTCAGTGAGAGAAAGTTCAAATTTGAAGCAATTTGAAGAGTAAAACTCAAGTACAAGAAAAATGATTCTTTATCATGAAATGACATATAATTTGCAATGCAGAAGAAAGATTTTCATTAGTTAGAGCTTTTTTGTTTAGAAAGTTATGTTAGAGCTACAGTGCTCAGAAACACTGTTTTAGAGCGTCTGAGAACACTAAAAGCTGTGCTAGTGCAACTAAGCAAATGAAGAAAATCCAAGGCCATAGAAGCTGAAAAGCTTCTTTCTCAGTGAGAGAACGTTGCTCAAAGCAATTTGAAGAGTAAAACTCAAGTACAAGAAAAATCTTTCTTTTTCATGAAATGACATGTAATTTGCAATGCAGAAGACAGATTTTCATTAGTTAGAGCTTTTTTGTTTAGAAAGTTATGTTAGAGCTACAGTGCTCAGAAACACTGTTTTAGAGCGTCTGAGAACACTAAAAGCTGTGCTAGTGCAACTAAGCAAATGAAGAGAATCCAAGGCCACAGAAGCTGAAAAGCTTCTTTCTCAGTGAGAGAACGTTGCTCAAAGCAATTTGAAGAGTAAAACTCAAGTACAAGAAAAATGTTTCTTTATCATGAAATGACATGTAATTTGCAATGCAGTAGACAGATTTCATTAGTTAGAGCTTTTTTGTTTAGAAAGTTATGTTAGAGCTACAGTGCTCAGAAACACTGTTTTGGAGCTTCTGAGAACACTAAAAGCTGTGCTAGTGCAACTAAGCAAATGAAGAGAATCCAAGGCCACAGAAGCTGAAAAGCTTCTTTCTCAGTGAGAGAACGTTGCTCAAAGCAATTTGAAGAGTAAAACTCAAGTACAAGAAAAATGTTTCTTTATCATGAAATGACATGTAATTTGCAATGCAGTAGACAGATTTTCATTAGTTAGAGCTTTTTTGTTTAGAAAGTTATGTTAAAGCTACAGTGCTCAGAAACACTGTTTTAGAGCGTCTGAGAACACCAAAAGCTGTGCTAGTGCAACTAAGCAAATGAAGAAAATCCAAGGCCATAGAAGCTGAAAAGCTTATTTCTCAGTGAGAGAACGTTGCTCAAAGCAATTTGAAGAGTAAAACTCAAGTACAAGAAAAATCTTTCTTTTTCATGAAATGACATGTAATTTGCAATGCAGAAGACAGATTTTCATTAGTTAGAGCTTTTTTGTTTAGAAAGTTATGTTAGAGCTACAGTGCTCAGAAACACTGTTTTGGAGCTTCTGAGAACACTAAAAGCTGTGCTAGTGCAACTAAGCAAATGAAGAGAATCCAAGGCCACAGAAGCTGAAAAGCTTCTTTCTCAGTGAGAGAACGTTGCTCAAAGCAATTTGAAGAGTAAAACTCAAGTACAAGAAAAATGTTTCTTTATCATGAAATGACATGTAATTTGCAATGCAGTAGACAGATTTTCATTAGTTAGAGCTTTTTTGTTTAGAAAGTTATGTTAGAGCTACAGTGCTCAGAAACACTGTTTTGGAGCTTCTGAGAACACTAAAAGCTGTGCTAGTGCAACTAAGCAAATGAAGAGAATCCAAGGCCACAGAAGCTGAAAAGCTTCTTTCTCAGTGAGAGAACGTTGCTCAAAGCAATTTGAAGAGTAAAACTCAAGTACAAGAAAAATGTTTCTTTATCATGAAATGACATGTAATTTGCAATGCAGTAGACAGATTTCATTAGTTAGAGCTTTTTTGTTTAGAAAGTTATGTTAGAGCTACAGTGCTCAGAAACACTGTTTTGGAGCTTCTGAGAACACTAAAAGCTGTGCTAGTGCAACTAAGCAAATGAAGAAAATCCAAGGCCATAGAAGCTGAAAAGCTTCTTTCTCAGTGAGAGAACGTTGCTCAAAGCAATTTGAAGAGTAAAACTCAAGTACAAGAAAAATCTTTCTTTTTCATGAAATGACATGTAATTTGCAATGCAGAAGACAAATTTTCATTAGTTAGAGCTTTTTTGTTTAGAAAGTTATGTTAGAGCTACAGTGCTCAGAAACACTGTTTTGGAGCTTCTGAGAACACTAAAAGCTGTGCTAGTGCAATTAAGCAAATGAAGAGAATCCAAGGCCACAGAAGCTGAAAAGCTTCTTTCTCAGTGAGAGAACGTTGCTCAAAGCAATTTGAAGAGTAAAACTCAAGTACAAGAAAAATGTTTCTTTATCATGAAATGACATGTAATTTGCAATGCAGTAGACAGATTTTCATTAGTTAGAGCTTTTTTGTTTAGAAAGTTATGTTAGAGCTACAGTGCTCAGAAACACTGTTTTAGAGCGTCTGAGAACACTAAAAGCTGTGCTAGTGCAACTAAGCAAATGAAGAGAATCCAAGGCCACAGAAGCTGAAAAGCTTCTTTCTCAGTGAGAGAACGTTGCTCAAAGCAATTTGAAGAGTAAAACTCAAGTACAAGAAAAATGTTTCTTTATCATGAAATGACATGTAATTTGCAATGCAGTAGACAGATTTTCATTAGTTAGAGCTTTTTTGTTTAGAAAGTTATGTTAGAGCTACAGTGCTCAGAAACACTGTTTTAGAGCGTCTGAGAAAACCAAAAGCTGTGCTAGTGCAACTAAGCAAATGAAGAAAATCCAAGGCCACAGAAGCTGAAAAGCTTCTTTCTCAGTGAGAGAACGTTGCTCAAAGCAATTTGAAGAGTAAAACTCAAGTACAAGAAAAATCTTTCTTTTTCATGAAATGACATGTAATTTGCAATGCAGAAGACATTTTCATTAGTTAGAGCTGTTTTGTTTAGAAAGTTATGTTAGAGCTACAGTGCTCAGAAACACTGTTTTGGAGCTTCTGAGAACACTAAAAGATGTGCTAGTGCAACTAAGCAAATGAAGAGAATCCAAGGCCACAGAAGCTGAAAAGCTTCTTTCTCGTGAGAGAACGTTGCTCAAAGCAATTTGAAGAGTAAAACTCAAGTACAAGAAAAATGTTTCTTTATCATGAAATGACATGTAATTTGCAATGCAGTAGACAGATTTTCATTAGTTAGAGCTTTTTTGTTTAGAAAGTTATGTTAGAGCTATAGTGCTCAGAAACACTGTTTTGGAGCTTCTGAGAACACTAAAAGCTGTGCTAGTGCAACTAAGCAAATGAAGAGAATCCAAGGCCACAGAAGCTGAAAAGCTTCTTTCTCAGTGAGAGAACGTTGCTCAAAGCAATTTGAAGAGTAAAACTCAAGTACAAGAAAAATGTTTCTTTATCATGAAATGACATGTAATTTGCAATGCAGCAGACAGATTTTCATTAGTTAGAGCTTTTTTGTTTAGAAAGTTATGTTAGAGCTACAGTGCTCAGAAACACTGTTTTGGAGCTTCTGAGAACATTAAAAGCTGTGCTAGAGCAACTAAGCAAATGAAGAGAATCCAAGGCCACAGAAGCTGAAAAGCTTCTTTCTCAGTGAGAGAATGTTGCTCAAAGCAATTTGAAGAGTAAAACTCAAGTACAAGAAAAATGTTTCTTTTTCATGAAATGACATGCAATTTGCAATGCTGAATACAGATTTTCATTAGTTAGAGCTTTTTTGTTTAGAAAGTTATGTTAGAGCTAAAGTGCTCAGAAACACTGTTTTGGAGCTTCTGAGAACACTAAAAGCTGTGCTAGTGCAACTAAGCAAATGAAGAGAATCCAAGGCCACAGAAGCTGAAAAGCTTCTTTCTCAGTGAGAGAAAGTTCAAATTTGAAGCAATTTGAAGAGTAAAACTCAAGTACAAGAAAAATGATTCTTTATCATTAAATGACATATAATTTGCAATGCAGAAGAAACATTTTCATTAGTTAGAGCTTTATTGTTTAGAAAGTTATGTTAGAGCTACAGTGCTCAGAAACACTGTTTTAGAGCGTCTGAAAACACTAAAAGCTGTGCTAGTGCAACTAAGCAACTGAAGAAAATCCAAGGCCATAGAAGCTGAAAAGCTTCTTTCTCAGTGAGAGAACGTTGCTCAAAGCAATTTGAAGAGTAAAACTCAAGTACAAGAAAAATCTTTCTATTTCATGAAATGACATGTAATTTGCAATGCAGAAGACAGATTTTCATTAGTTAGAGCTTTTTTGTTTAGAAAGTTATGTTAGAGCTACAGTGCTCAGAAACACTGTTTTGGAGCTTCTGAGAACACTAAAAGCTGTGCTAGTGCAACTAAGCAAATGAAGAGAATCCAAGGCCACAGAAGCTGAAAAGCTTCTTTCTCAGTGAGAGAACGTTGCTCAAAGCAATTTGAAGAGTAAAACTCAAGTACAAGAAAAATGTTTCTTTATCATGAAATGACATGTAATTTGCAAAGCAGTAGACAGATTTTCATTAGTTAGAGCTTTTTTGTTTAGAAAGTTATGTTAGAGCTACAGTGCTCAGAAACACTCTTTTAGAGCGTCTGAGAACACCAAAAGCTGTGCTAGTGCAACTAAGCAAATTAAGAAAATCCAAGGCCACAGAAGCTGAAAAGCTTCTTTCTCAGTGAGAGAACGTTGCTCAAAGCAATTTGAAGAGTAAAACTCAAGTACAAGAAAAATCTTTCTTTTTCATGAAATGACATGTAATTTGCAATGCAGAAGACAGATTTTCATTAGTTAGAGCTGTTTTGTTTATAAAGTTATGTTAGAGCTACAGTGCTCAGAAACACTGTTTTGGAGCTTCTGAGAACACTAAAAGCTGTGCTAGTGCAACTAAGCAAATGAAGAGAATCCAAGGCCACAGAAGCTGAAAAGCTTCTTTCTCAGTGAGAGAACGTTGCTCAAAGCAATTTGAAGAGTAAAACTCAAGTACAAGAAAAATGTTTCTTTATCATGAAATGACATGTAATTTGCAATGCAGTAGACAGATTTTCATTAGTTAGAGCTTTTTTGTTTAGAAAGTTATGTTAGAGCTACAGTGCTCAGAAACACTGTTTTAGAGCGTCTGAGAAAACCAAAAGCTGTGCTAGTGCAACTAAGCAAATGAAGAAAATCCAAGGCCACAGAAGCTGAAAAGCTTCTTTCTCAGTGAGAGAACGTTGCTCAAAGTAATTTGAAGAGTAAAACTCAAGTACAAGAAAAATCTTTCTTTTTCATGAAATGACATGTAATTTGCAATGCAGAAGACAGATTTTCATTAGTTAGAGCTTTTTTGTTTAGAAAGTTATGTTAGAGCTACAGTGCTCAGAAACACTGTTTTGGAGCTTCTGAGAACACTAAAAGCTGTGCTAGTGCAACTAAGCAAATGAAGAGAATCCAAGGCCACAGAAGCTGAAAAGCTTCTTTCTCAGTGAGAGAACGTTGCTCAAAGCAATTTGAAGAGTAAAACTCAAGTACAAGAAAAATCTTTCTTTTTCATGAAATGACATGTAATTTGCAATGCAGAAGACAGATTTTCATTAGTTAGAGCTTTTTTGTTTAGAAAGTTATGTTAGAGCTACAGTGCTCAGAAACACTGTTTTGGAGCGTCTGAGAACACTAAAAGCTGTGCTAGTGCAACTAAGCAAATGAAGAAAATCCAAGGCCACAGAAGCTGAAAAGCTTCTTTCTCAGTGAGAGAACGTTGCTCAAAGCAATTTGAAGAGTAAAACTCAAGTACAAGAAAAATCTTTCTTTTTCATGAAATGACATGTAATTTGCAATGCAGAAGACAGATTTTCATTAGTTAGAGCTTTTTTGTTTAGAAAGTTATGTTAGAGCTACAGTGCTCAGAAACACTGTTTTGGAGCTTCTGAGAACACTAAAAGCTGTGCTAGTGCAACTAAGCAAATGAAGAGAATCCAAGGCCACAGAAGCTGAAAAGCTTCTTTCTCAGTGAGAGAACGTTGCTCAAAGCAATTTGAAGAGTAAAACTCAAGTACAAGAAAAATGTTTCTTTATCATGAAATGACATGTAATTTGCAATGCAGTAGACAGATTTTCATTAGTTAGAGCTTTTTTGTTTAGAAAGTTATGTTAGAGCTACAGTGCTCAGAAACACTGTTTTGGAGCTTCTGAGAACACTAAAAGCTGTGCTAGTGCAACTAAGCAAATGAAGAGAATCCAAGGCCACAGAAGCTGAAAAGCTTCTTTCTCAGTGAGAGAACGTTGCTCAAAGCAATTTGAAGAGTAAAACTCAAGTACAAGAAAAATGTTTCTTTATCATGAAATGACATGTAATTTGCAATGCAGTAGACAGATTTTCATTAGTTAGAGCTTTTTTGTTTAGAAAGTTATGTTAGAGCTACAGTGCTCAGAAACACTGTTTTAGAGCGTCTGAGAAAACTAAAAGCTGTGCTAGTGCAACTAAGCAAATGAAGAGAATCCAAGGCCACAGAAGCTGAAAAGCTTCTTTCTCAGTGAGAGAACGTTGCTCAAAGCAATTTGAAGAGTAAAACTCAAGTACAAGAAAAATGTTTCTTTATCATGAAATGACATGTAATTTGCAATGCAGTAGACAGATTTCATTAGTTAGAGCTTTTTTGTTTAGAAAGTTATGTTAGAGCTACAGTGCTCAGAAACACTGTTTTGGAGCTTCTGAGAACACTAAAAGCTGTGCTAGTGCAACTAAGCAAATGAAGAAAATCCAAGGCCATAGAAGCTGAAAAGCTTCTTTCTCAGTGAGAGAACGTTGCTCAAAGCAATTTGAAGAGTAAAACTCAAGTACAAGAAAAATGTTTCTTTATCATGAAATGACATGTAATTTGCAATGCAGTAGACAGATTTTCATTAGTTAGAGCTTTTTTGTTTAGAAAGTTATGTTAGAGCTATAGTGCTCAGAAACACTGTTTTGGAGCTTCTGAGAACACTAAAAGCTGTGCTAGTGCAACTAAGCAAATGAAGAGAATCCAAGGCCACAGAAGCTGAAAAGCTTCTTTCTCAGTGAGAGAACGTTGCTCAAAGCAATTTGAAGAGTAAAACTCAAGTACAAGAAAAATGTTTCTTTATCATGAAATGACATGTAATTTGCAATGCAGCAGACAGATTTTCATTAGTTAGAGCTTTTTTGTTTAGAAAGTTATGTTAGAGCTACAGTGCTCAGAAACACTGTTTTGGAGCTTCTGAGAACATTAAAAGCTGTGCTAGAGCAACTAAGCAAATGAAGAGAATCCAAGGCCACAGAAGCTGAAAAGCTTCTTTCTCAGTGAGAGAACGTTGCTCAAAGCAATTTGAAGAGTAAAACTCAAGTACAAGAAAAATGTTTCTTTATCATGAAATGACATGTAATTTGCAAAACAGTAGACAGATTTTCATTAGTTAGAGCTTTTTTGTTTAGAAAGTTATGTTAGAGCTACAGTGCTCAGAAACACTCTTTTAGAGCGTCTGAGAACACCAAAAGCTGTGCTAGTGCAACTAAGCAAATGAAGAAAATCCAAGGCCACAGAAGCTGAAAAGCTTCTTTCTCAGTGAGAGAACGTTGCTCAAAGCAATTTGAAGAGTAAAACTCAAGTACAAGAAAAATGTTTCTTTATCATGAAATGACATGTAATTTGCAATGCAGTAGACAGATTTTCATTAGTTAGAGCTTTTTTGTTTAGAAAGTTATGTTAGAGCTACAGTGCTCAGAAACACTGTTTTAGAGCGTCTGAGAAAACCAAAAGCTGTGCTAGTGCAACTAAGCAAATGAAGAAAATCCAAGGCCACAGAAACTGAAAAGCTTCTTTCTCAGTGAGAGAACGTTGCTCAAAGCAATTTGAAGAGTAAAACTCAAGTACAAGAAAAATCTTTCTTTTTCATGAAATGACATGTAATTTGCAATGCAGAAGACAGATTTTCATTAGTTAGAGCTTTTTTGTTTAGAAAGTTATGTTAGAGCTACAGTGCTCAGAAACACTGTTTTGGAGCGTCTGAGAACACTAAAAGCTGTGCTAGTGCAACTAAGCAAATGAAGAAAATCCAAGGCCATAGAAGCTGAAAAGCTTCTTTCTCAGTGAGAGAACGTTGCTCAAAGCAATTTGAAGAGTAAAACTCAAGTACAAGAAAAATCTTTCTTTTTCATGAAATGACATGTAATTTGCAATGCAGAAGACAGATTTTCATTAGTTAGAGCTTTTTTGTTTAGAAAGTTATGTTAGAGCTACAGTGCTCAGAAACACTGTTTTGGAGCTTCTGAGAACACTAAAAGCTGTGCTAGTGCAACTAAGCAAATGAAGAGAATCCAAGGCCACAGAAGCTGAAAAGCTTCTTTCTCAGTGAGAGAACGTTGCTCAAAGCAATTTGAAGAGTAAAACTCAAGTACAAGAAAAATGTTTCTTTATCATGAAATGACATGTAATTTGCAATGCAGTAGACAGATTTTCATTAGTTAGAGCTTTTTTGTTTAGAAAGTTATGTTAGAGCTACAGTGCTCAGAAACACTGTTTTGGAGCTTCTGAGAACACTAAAAGCTGTGCTAGTGCAACTAAGCAAATGAAGAGAATCCAAGGCCACAGAAGCTGAAAAGCTTCTTTCACAGTGAGAGAACGTTGCTCAAAATAATTTGAAGAGTAAAACTCAAGTACAAGAAAAATGTTTCTTTATCATGAAATGACATGTAATTTGCAATGCAGTAGACAGATTTTCATTAGTTAGAGCTTTTTTGTTTAGAAAGTTATGTTAGAGCTACAGTGCTCAGAAACACTGTTTTGGAGCTTCTGAGAACACTAAAAGCTGTGCTAGTGCAACTAAGCAAATGAAGAGAATCCAAGGCCACAGAAGCTGAAAAGCTTCTTTCTCAGTGAGAGAACGTTGCTCAAAGCAATTTGAAGAGTAAAACTCAAGTACAAGAAAAATGTTTCTTTATCATGAAATGACATGTAATTTGCAATGCAGTAGACAGATTTCATTAGTTAGAGCTTTTTTGTTTAGAAAGTTATGTTAGAGCTACAGTGCTCAGAAACACTGTTTTGGAGCTTCTGAGAACACTAAAAGCTGTGCTAGTGCAACTAAGCAAATGAAGAAAATCCAAGGCCATAGAAGCTGAAAAGCTTCTTTCTCAGTGAGAGAACGTTGCTCAAAGCAATTTGAAGAGTAAAACTCAAGTACAAGAAAAATCTTTCTTTTTCATGAAATGACATGTAATTTGCAATGCAGAAGACAGATTTTCATTAGTTAGAGCTTTTTTGTTTAGAAAGTTATGTTAGAGCTACAGTGCTCAGAAACACTGTTTTGGAGCTTCTGAGAACACTAAAAGCTGTGCTAGTGCAACTAAGCAAATGAAGAGAATCCAAGGCCACAGAAGCTGAAAAGCTTCTTTCTCAGTGAGAGAACGTTGCTCAAAGCAATTTGAAGAGTAAAACTCAAGTACAAGAAAAATGTTTCTTTATCATGAAATGACATGTAATTTGCAAAGCAGTAGACAGATTTTCATTAGTTAGAGCTTTTTTGTTTAGAAAGTTATGTTAGAGCTACAGTGCTCAGAAACACTCTTTTAGAGCGTCTGAGAACACCAAAAGCTGTGCTAGTGCAACTAAGCAAATGAAGAAAATCCAAGGCCACAGAAGCTGAAAAGCTTCTTTCTCAGTGAGAGAACGTTGCTCAAAGCAATTTGAAGAGTAAAACTCAAGTACAAGAAAAATCTTTCTTTTTCATGAAATGACATGTAATTTGCAATGCAGCAGACAGATTTTCATTAGTTAGAGCTTTTTTGTTTAGAAAGTTATGTTAGAGCTACAGTGCTCAGAAACACTGTTTTGGAGCTTCTGAGAACATTAAAAGCTGTGCTAGAGCAACTAAGCAAATGAAGAGAATCCAAGGCCACAGAAGCTGAAAAGCTTCTTTCTCAGTGAGAGAATGTTGCTCAAAGCAATTTGAAGAGTAAAACTCAAGTACAAGAAAAATGTTTCTTTTTCATGAAATGACATGCAATTTGCAATGCTGAATACAGATTTTCATTAGTTAGAGCTTTTTTGTTTAGAAAGTTATGTTAGAGCTAAAGTGCTCAGAAACACTGTTTTGGAGCTTCTGAGAACACTAAAAGCTGTGCTAGTGCAACTAAGCAAATGAAGAAAATCCAAGGCCATAGAAGCTGAAAAGCTTCTTTCTCAGTGAGAGAAAGTTCAAATTTGAAGCAATTTGAAGAGTAAAACTCAAGTACAAGAAAAATGATTCTTTATCATTAAATGACATATAATTTGCAATGCAGAAGAAACATTTTCATTAGTTAGAGCTTTATTGTTTAGAAAGTTATGTTAGAGCTACAGTGCTCAGAAACACTGTTTTAGAGCGTCTGAGAACACTAAAAGCTGTGCTAGTGCAACTAAGCAACTGAAGAAAATCCAAGGCCATAGAAGCTGAAAAGCTTCTTTCTCAGTGAGAGAACGTTGCTCAAAGCAATTTGAAGAGTAAAACTCAAGTACAAGAAAAATCTTTCTATTTCATGAAATGACATGTAATTTGCAATGCAGAAGACAGATTTTCATTAGTTAGAGCTTTTTTGTTTAGAAAGTTATGTTAGAGCTACAGTGCTCAGAAACACTGTTTTGGAGCTTCTGAGAACACTAAAAGCTGTGCTAGTGCAACTAAGCAAATGAAGAGAATCCAAGGCCACAGAAGCTGAAAAGCTTCTTTCTCAGTGAGAGAACGTTGCTCAAAGCAATTTGAAGAGTAAAACTCAAGTACAAGAAAAATGTTTCTTTATCATGAAATGACATGTAATTTGCAAAGCAGTAGACAGATTTTCATTAGTTAGAGCTTTTTTGTTTAGAAAGTTATGTTAGAGCTACAGTGCTCAGAAACACTCTTTTAGAGCGTCTGAGAACACCAAAAGCTGTGCTAGTGCAACTAAGCAAATTAAGAAAATCCAAGGCCACAGAAGCTGAAAAGCTTCTTTCTCAGTGAGAGAACGTTGCTCAAAGCAATTTGAAGAGTAAAACTCAAGTACAAGAAAAATCTTTCTTTTTCATGAAATGACATGTAATTTGCAATGCAGAAGACAGATTTTCATTAGTTAGAGCTGTTTTGTTTATAAAGTTATGTTAGAGCTACAGTGCTCAGAAACACTGTTTTGGAGCTTCTGAGAACACTAAAAGCTGTGCTAGTGCAACTAAGCAAATGAAGAGAATCCAAGGCCACAGAAGCTGAAAAGCTTCTTTCTCAGTGAGAGAACGTTGCTCAAAGCAATTTGAAGAGTAAAACTCAAGTACAAGAAAAATGTTTCTTTATCATGAAATGACATGTAATTTGCAATGCAGTAGACAGATTTTCATTAGTTAGAGCTTTTTTGTTTAGAAAGTTATGTTAGAGCTACAGTGCTCAGAAACACTGTTTTGGAGCTTCTGAGAACACTAAAAGCTGTGCTAGTGCAACTAAGCAAATGAAGAGAATCCAAGGCCACAGAAGCTGAAAAGCTTCTTTCTCAGTGAGAGAACGTTGCTCAAAGCAATTTGAAGAGTAAAACTCAAGTACAAGAAAAATCTTTCTTTTTCATGAAATGACATGTAATTTGCAATGCAGAAGACAGATTTTCATTAGTTAGAGCTTTTTTGTTTAGAAAGTTATGTTAGAGCTACAGTGCTCAGAAACACTGTTTTGGAGCGTCTGAGAACACTAAAAGCTGTGCTAGTGCAACTAAGCAAATGAAGAAAATCCAAGGCCACAGAAGCTGAAAAGCTTCTTTCTCAGTGAGAGAACGTTGCTCAAAGCAATTTGAAGAGTAAAACTCAAGTACAAGAAAAATCTTTCTTTTTCATGAAATGACATGTAATTTGCAATGCAGAAGACAGATTTTCATTAGTTAGAGCTTTTTTGTTTAGAAAGTTATGTTAGAGCTACAGTGCTCAGAAACACTGTTTTGGAGCTTCTGAGAACACTAAAAGCTGTGCTAGTGCAACTAAGCAAATGAAGAGAATCCAAGGCCACAGAAGCTGAAAAGCTTCTTTCTCAGTGAGAGAACGTTGCTCAAAGCAATTTGAAGAGTAAAACTCAAGTACAAGAAAAATGTTTCTTTATCATGAAATGACATGTAATTTGCAATGCAGTAGACAGATTTTCATTAGTTAGAGCTTTTTTGTTTAGAAAGTTATGTTAGAGCTACAGTGCTCAGAAACACTGTTTTGGAGCTTCTGAGAACACTAAAAGCTGTGCTAGTGCAACTAAGCAAATGAAGAGAATCCAAGGCCACAGAAGCTGAAAAGCTTCTTTCTCAGTGAGAGAACGTTGCTCAAAGCAATTTGAAGAGTAAAACTCAAGTACAAGAAAAATGTTTCTTTATCATGAAATGACATGTAATTTGCAATGCAGTAGACAGATTTTCATTAGTTAGAGCTTTTTTGTTTAGAAAGTTATGTTAGAGCTACAGTGCTCAGAAACACTGTTTTAGAGCGTCTGAGAAAACTAAAAGCTGTGCTAGTGCAACTAAGCAAATGAAGAGAATCCAAGGCCACAGAAGCTGAAAAGCTTCTTTCTCAGTGAGAGAACGTTGCTCAAAGCAATTTGAAGAGTAAAACTCAAGTACAAGAAAAATGTTTCTTTATCATGAAATGACATGTAATTTGCAATGCAGTAGACAGATTTCATTAGTTAGAGCTTTTTTGTTTAGAAAGTTATGTTAGAGCTACAGTGCTCAGAAACACTGTTTTGGAGCTTCTGAGAACACTAAAAGCTGTGCTAGTGCAACTAAGCAAATGAAGAAAATCCAAGGCCATAGAAGCTGAAAAGCTTCTTTCTCAGTGAGAGAACGTTGCTCAAAGCAATTTGAAGAGTAAAACTCAAGTACAAGAAAAATGTTTCTTTATCATGAAATGACATGTAATTTGCAATGCAGTAGACAGATTTTCATTAGTTAGAGCTTTTTTGTTTAGAAAGTTATGTTAGAGCTATAGTGCTCAGAAACACTGTTTTGGAGCTTCTGAGAACACTAAAAGCTGTGCTAGTGCAACTAAGCAAATGAAGAGAATCCAAGGCCACAGAAGCTGAAAAGCTTCTTTCTCAGTGAGAGAACGTTGCTCAAAGCAATTTGAAGAGTAAAACTCAAGTACAAGAAAAATGTTTCTTTATCATGAAATGACATGTAATTTGCAATGCAGCAGACAGATTTTCATTAGTTAGAGCTTTTTTGTTTAGAAAGTTATGTTAGAGCTACAGTGCTCAGAAACACTGTTTTGGAGCTTCTGAGAACATTAAAAGCTGTGCTAGAGCAACTAAGCAAATGAAGAGAATCCAAGGCCACAGAAGCTGAAAAGCTTCTTTCTCAGTGAGAGAACGTTGCTCAAAGCAATTTGAAGAGTAAAACTCAAGTACAAGAAAAATGTTTCTTTATCATGAAATGACATGTAATTTGCAAAGCAGTAGACAGATTTTCATTAGTTAGAGCTTTTTTGTTTAGAAAGTTATGTTAGAGCTACAGTGCTCAGAAACACTCTTTTAGAGCGTCTGAGAACACCAAAAGCTGTGCTAGTGCAACTAAGCAAATGAAGAAAATCCAAGGCCACAGAAGCTGAAAAGCTTCTTTCTCAGTGAGAGAACGTTGCTCAAAGCAATTTGAAGAGTAAAACTCAAGTACAAGAAAAATGTTTCTTTATCATGAAATGACATGTAATTTGCAATGCAGTAGACAGATTTTCATTAGTTAGAGCTTTTTTGTTTAGAAAGTTATGTTAGAGCTACAGTGCTCAGAAACACTGTTTTAGAGCGTCTGAGAAAACCAAAAGCTGTGCTAGTGCAACTAAGCAAATGAAGAAAATCCAAGGCCACAGAAACTGAAAAGCTTCTTTCTCAGTGAGAGAACGTTGCTCAAAGCAATTTGAAGAGTAAAACTCAAGTACAAGAAAAATCTTTCTTTTTCATGAAATGACATGTAATTTGCAATGCAGAAGACAGATTTTCATTAGTTAGAGCTTTTTTGTTTAGAAAGTTATGTTAGAGCTACAGTGCTCAGAAACACTGTTTTGGAGCGTCTGAGAACACTAAAAGCTGTGCTAGTGCAACTAAGCAAATGAAGAAAATCCAAGGCCATAGAAGCTGAAAAGCTTCTTTCTCAGTGAGAGAACGTTGCTCAAAGCAATTTGAAGAGTAAAACTCAAGTACAAGAAAAATCTTTCTTTTTCATGAAATGACATGTAATTTGCAATGCAGAAGACAGATTTTCATTAGTTAGAGCTTTTTTGTTTAGAAAGTTATGTTAGAGCTATAGTGCTCAGAAACACTGTTTTGGAGCTTCTGAGAACACTAAAAGCTGTGCTAGTGCAACTAAGCAAATGAAGAGAATCCAAGGCCACAGAAGCTGAAAAGCTTCTTTCTCAGTGAGAGAACGTTGCTCAAAGCAATTTGAAGAGTAAAACTCAAGTACAAGAAAAATGTTTCTTTATCATGAAATGACATGTAATTTGCAATGCAGTAGACAGATTTTCATTAGTTAGAGCTTTTTTGTTTAGAAAGTTATGTTAGAGCTACAGTGCTCAGAAACACTGTTTTGGAGCTTCTGAGAACACTAAAAGCTGTGCTAGTGCAACTAAGCAAATGAAGAGAATCCAAGGCCACAGAAGCTGAAAAGCTTCTTTCTCAGTGAGAGAACGTTGCTCAAAACAATTTGAAGAGTAAAACTCAAGTACAAGAAAAATGTTTCTTTATCATAAAATGACATGTAATTTGCAAAGCAGTAGACAGATTTTCATTAGTTAGAGCTTTTTTGTTTAGAAAGTTATGTTAGAGCTACAGTGCTCAGAAACACTGTTTTGGAGCTTCTGAGAACACTAAAAGCTGTGCTAGTGCAACTAAGCAAATGAAGAGAATCCAAGGCCACAGAAGCTGAAAAGCTTCTTTCTCAGTGAGAGAACGTTGCTCAAAGCAATTTGAAGAGTAAAACTCAAGTACAAGAAAAATGTTTCTTTATCATGAAATGACATGTAATTTGCAATGCAGTAGACAGATTTCATTAGTTAGAGCTTTTTTGTTTAGAAAGTTATGTTAGAGCTACAGTGCTCAGAAACACTGTTTTGGAGCTTCTGAGAACACTAAAAGCTGTGCTAGTGCAACTAAGCAAATGAAGAAAATCCAAGGCCATAGAAGCTGAAAAGCTTCTTTCTCAGTGAGAGAACGTTGCTCAAAGCAATTTGAAGAGTAAAACTCAAGTACAAGAAAAATCTTTCTTTTTCATGAAATGACATGTAATTTGCAATGCAGAAGACAGATTTTCATTAGTTAGAGCTTTTTTGTTTAGAAAGTTATGTTAGAGCTACAGTGCTCAGAAACACTGTTTTGGAGCTTCTGAGAACACTAAAAGCTGTGCTAGTGCAACTAAGCAAATGAAGAGAATCCAAGGCCACAGAAGCTGAAAAGCTTCTTTCTCAGTGAGAGAACGTTGCTCAAAGCAATTTGAAGAGTAAAACTCAAGTACAAGAAAAATGTTTCTTTATCATGAAATGACATGTAATTTGCAAAGCAGTAGACAGATTTTCATTAGTTAGAGCTTTTTTGTTTAGAAAGTTATGTTAGAGCTACAGTGCTCAGAAACACTCTTTTAGAGCGTCTGAGAACACCAAAAGCTGTGCTAGTGCAACTAAGCAAATGAAGAAAATCCAAGGCCACAGAAGCTGAAAAGCTTCTTTCTCAGTGAGAGAACGTTGCTCAAAGCAATTTGAAGAGTAAAACTCAAGTACAAGAAAAATCTTTCTTTTTCATGAAATGACATGTAATTTGCAATGCAGAAGACAGATTTTCATTAGTTAGAGCTTTTTTGTTTAGAAAGTTATGTTAGAGCTACAGTGCTCAGAAACACTGTTTTGGAGCTTCTGAGAACACTAAAAGCTGTGCTAGTGCAACTAAGCAAATGAAGAGAATCCAAGGCCACAGAAGCTGAAAAGCTTCTTTCTCAGTGAGAGAACGTTGCTCGAAGCAATTTGAAGAGTAAAACTCAAGTACAAGAAAAATGTTTCTTTATCATGAAATGACATGTAATTTGCAATGCAGTAGACAGATTTTCATTAGTTAGAGCTTTTTTGTTTAGAAAGTTATGTTAGAGCTACAGTGCTCAGAAACACTGTTTTGGAGCTTCTGAGAACACTAAAAGCTGTGCTAGTGCAACTAAGCAAATGAAGAGAATCCAAGGCCACAGAAGCTGAAAAGCTTCTTTCTCAGTGAGAGAACGTTGCTCAAAGCAATTTGAAGAGTAAAACTCAAGTACAAGAAAAATGTTTCTTTATCATGAAATGACATGTAATTTGCAATGCAGTAGACAGATTTCATTAGTTAGAGCTTTTTTGTTTAGAAAGTTATGTTAGAGCTACAGTGCTCAGAAACACTGTTTTGGAGCTTCTGAGAACACTAAAAGCTGTGCTAGTGCAACTAAGCAAATGAAGAAAATCCAAGGCCACAGAAGCTGAAAAGCTTCTTTCTCAGTGAGAGAACGTTGCTCAAAGCAATTTGAATAGTAAAACTCAAGTACAAGAAAAATGTTTCTTTATCATGAAATGACATGTAATTTGCAATGCAGTAGACAGATTTTCATTAGTTAGAGCTTTTTTGTTTAGAAAGTTATGTTAGAGCTACAGTGCTCAGAAACACTGTTTTAGAGCGTCTGAGAAAACCAAAAGCTGTGCTAGTGCAACTAAGCAAATGAAGAAAATCCAAGGCCACAGAAACTGAAAAGCTTCTTTCTCAGTGAGAGAACGTTGCTCAAAGCAATTTGAAGAGTAAAACTCAAGTACAAGAAAAATCTTTCTTTTTCATGAAATGACATGTAATTTGCAATGCAGAAGACAGATTTTCATTAGTTAGAGCTTTTTTGTTTAGAAAGTTATGTTAGAGCTACAGTGCTCAGAAACACTCTTTTAGAGCGTCTGAGAACACCAAAAGCTGTGCTAGTGCAACTAAGCAAATGAAGAGAATCCAAGGCCACAGAAGCTGAAAAGCTTCTTTCTCAGTGAGAGAACGTTGCTCAAAGCAATTTGAAGAGTAAAACTCAAGTACAAGAAAAATGTTTCTTTATCATGAAATGACATGTAATTTGCAATGCAGTAGACAGATTTTCATTAGTTAGAGCTTTTTTGTTTAGAAAGTTATGTTAGAGCTACAGTGCTCAGAAACACTGTTTTGGAGCTTCTGAGAACACTAAAAGCTGTGCTAGTGCACAGAAAAGAAAAGCAAATGAAGAAAATCCAAGGCCATAGAAGCTGAAAAGCTTCTTTCTCAGTGAGAGAACGTTGCTCAAAGCAATTTGAAGAGTAAAACTCAAGTACAAGAAAAATCTTTCTTTATCATGAAATGACATGTAATTTGCAATGCAGTAGACAGATTTTCATTAGTTAGAGCTTTTTTGTTTAGAAAGTTATGTTAGAGCTACAGTGCTCAGAAACACTGTTTTAGAGCGTCTGAGAACACCAAAAGCTGTGCTAGTGCAACTAAGCAAATAAAGAAAATCCAAGGCCACAGAAGCTGAAAAGCTTCTTTCTCAGTGAGAGAATGTTGCTCAAAGCAATTTGAAGAGTAAAACTCAAGTACAAGAAAAATGTTTCTTTTTCATGAAATGACATGTAATTTGCAATGCTGAATACAGATTTTCATTAGTTAGAGCTGTTTTGTTTAGAAAGTTATGTTAGAGCTACAGTGCTCAGAAACACTGTTTTAGAGCGTCTGAGAACACTAAAAGCTGTGCTAGTGCAACTAAGCAAATAAAGAAAATCCAAGGCCACAGAAGCTGAAAAGCTTCTTTCTCAGTGAGAGAATGTTGCTCAAAGCAATTTGAAGAGTAAAACTCAAGTACAAGAAAAATCTTTCTTTTTCATGAAATGACATGTAATTTGCAATGCAGAAGACAGATTTTCATTAGTTAGAGCTTTTTTGTTTAGAAAGTTATGTTAGAGCTACAGTGCTCAGAAACACTGTTTTGGAGCTTCTGAGAACATTAAAAGCTGTGCTAGAGCAACTAAGCAAATGAAAAGAATCCAAGGCCACAGAAGCTGAAAAGCTTCTTTCTCAGTGAGAGAATGTTGCTCAAAGCAATTTGAAGAGTAAAACTCAAGTACAAGAAAAATGTTTCTTTTTCATGAAATGACATGTAATTTGCAATGCTGAATACAGATTTTCATTAGTTAGAGCTTTTTTGTTTAGAAAGTTATGTTAGAGCTAAAGTGCTCAGAAACACTGTTTTGGAGCTTCTGAGAACACTAAAAGCTGTGCTAGTGCAACTAAGCAAATGAAGAGAATCCAAGGCCACAGAAGCTGAAAAGCTTTTTTCTCAGTGAGAGAAAGTTCAAATTTGAAGCAATTTGAAGAGTAAAACTCAAGTACAAGAAAAATGATTCTTTATCATGAAATGACATATAATTTGCAATGCAGAAGAAAGATTTTCATTAGTTAGAGCTTTTTTGTTTAGAAAGTTATGTTAGAGCTACAGTGCTCAGAAACACTGTTTTAGAGCGTCTGAGAACACTAAAAGCTGTGCTAGTGCAACTAAGCAAATGAAGAAAATCCAAGGCCATAGAAGCTGAAAAGCTTCTTTCTCAGTGAGAGAACGTTGCTCAAAGCAATTTGAAGAGTAAAACTCAAGTACAAGAAAAATCTTTCTTTTTCATGAAATGACATGTAATTTGCAATGCAGAAGACAGATTTTCATTAGTTAGAGCTTTTTTGTTTAGAAAGTTATGTTAGAGCTACAGTGCTCAGAAACACTGTTTTGGAGCTTCTGAGAACACTAAAAGCTGTGCTAGTGCAACTAAGCAAATGAAGAGAATCCAAGGCCACAGAAGCTGAAAAGCTTCTTTCTCAGTGAGAGAACGTTGCTCAAAGCAATTTGAAGAGTAAAACTCAAGTACAAGAAAAATGTTTCTTTATCATGAAATGACATGTAATTTGCAATGCAGTAGACAGATTTTCATTAGTTAGAGCTTTTTTGTTTGGAAAGTTATGTTAGAGCTACAGTGCTCAGAAACACTGTTTTAGAGCGTCTGAGAACACCAAAAGCTGTGCTAGTGCAACTAAGCAAATAAAGAAAATCCAAGGCCACAGAAGCTGAAAAGCTTCTTTCTCAGTGAGAGAACGTTGCTCAAAGCAATTTGAAGAGTAAAACTCAAGTACAAGAAAAATCTTTCTTTTTCATGAAATGACATGTAATTTGCAATGCAGAAGACAGATTTTCATTAGTTAGAGCTTTTTTGTTTAGAAAGTTATGTTAGAGCTACAGTGCTCAGAACCACTGTTTTGGAGCTTCTGAGAACACTAAAAGCTGTGCTAGTGCAACTAAGCAAATGAAGAGAATCCAAGGCCACAGAAGCTGAAAAGCTTCTTTCTCAGTGAGAGAACGTTGCTCAAAGCAATTTGAAGAGTAAAACTCAAGTACAAGAAAAATGTTTCTTTATCATGAAATGACATGTAATTTGCAATGCAGAAGACAGATTTTCATTAGTTAGAGCTTTTTTGTTTAGAAAGTTATGTTAGAGCTACAGTGCTCAGAAACACTGTTTTAGAGCGTCTGAGAACACTAAAAGCTGTGCTAGTGCAACTAAGCAAATGAAGAGAATCCAAGGCCACAGAAGCTGAAAAGCTTCTTTCTCAGTGAGAGAACGTTGCTCAAAGCAATTTGAAGAGTAAAACTCAAGTACAAGAAAAATGTTTCTTTATCATGAAATGACATGTAATTTGCAATGCAGTAGACAGATTTTCATTATTTAGAGCTTTTTTGTTTAGAAAGTTATGTTAGAGCTACAGTGCTTAGAAACACTGTTTTGGAGCTTCTGAGAACACTAAAAGCTGTGCTAGTGCAACTAAGCAAATGAAGAGAATAAAAGGCCACAGAAGCTGAAAAGCTTCTTTCTCAGTGAGAGAACGTTGCTCAAAGCAATTTGAAGAGTAAAACTCAAGTACAAGAAAAATGTTTCTTTATCATGAAATGACATGTAATTTGCAATGCAGTAGACAGATTTCATTAGTTAGAGCTTTTTTGTTTAGAAAGTTATGTTAGAGCTACAGTGCTCAGAAACACTGTTTTGGAGCTTCTGAGAACACTAAAAGCTGTGCTAGTGCAACTAAGCAAATGAAGAAAATCCAAGGCCATAGAAGCTGAAAAGCATCTTTCTCAGTGAGAGAACGTTGCTCAAAGCAATTTGAAGAGTAAAACTCAAGTACAAGAAAAATCTTTCTTTTTCATGAAATGACATGTAATTTGCAATGCAGAAGATAGATTTTCATTAGTTAGAGCTTTTTTGTTTAGAAAGTTATGTTAGAGCTATAGTGCTCGGAAACACTGTTTTGGAGCTTCTGAGAAGATTAAAAGCTGTGCTAGTGCAACTAAGCAAATGAAGAGAATCCAAGGCCACAGAAGCTGAAAAGCTTCTTTCTCAGTGAGAGAAAGTTGCTCAAAGCAATTTGAAGAGTAAAACTCAAGTACAAGAAAAATGTTTCTTTATCATGAAATGACATATAATTTGCAATGCAGAAGACAGATTTTCATTAGTTAGAGCTTTTTTGTTTAGAAAGTTATGTTAGAGCTACAGTGCTCAGAAACACTGTTTTGGAGCTTCTGAGAACATTAAAAGCTGTGCTAGTGCAACTAAGCAAATGAAGAGAATCCAAGGCCACAGAAGCTGAAAAGCTTCTTTCTCAGTGAGAGAACGTTGCTCAAAGCAATTTCAAGGGTAAAACTCAAGTACAAGAAAAATCTTTCTTTTTCATGAAATGACATGTAATTTGCAATGCAGAAGATAGATTTTCATTAGTTAGAGCTTTTTTGTTTAGAAAGTTATGTTAGAGCTACAGTGCGCAGAACCACTGTTTTGGAGCTTCTGAGAACACCAAAAGCTGTGCTAGTGCAACTAAGCAAATGAAGAGAATCCAAGGCCACAGAAGCTGAAAAGCTTCTTTCTCAGTGAGAGAAAGTTGCTCAAAGCAATTTGAAGGGTAAAACTCAAGTACAAGAAAAATGTTTCTTTTTCATGAAATGACATGTAATTTGCAATGCAGAAGACAGCTTTTCATGCGTTTGAGCTTTTTTGTTTAGAAAGTTATGTTAGAGCTACAGTGCTCAGAAACACTGTTTTGGAGCTTCTGAGAACACTAAAAGCTGTGCTAGTGCAACTAAGCAAATGAAGAGAATCCAAGGCCACAGAAGCTGAAAAGCTTCTTTCTCAGTGAGAGAAAGTTGCTCAAAGCAATTTGAAGGGTAAAACTCAAGTACAAGAAAAATCTTTCTTTTTCATGAAATGACATGTAATTTGCAATGCAGAAGATAGATTTTCATTAGTTAGAGCTTTTTCATTAGTTCAATCTTTCAATCTTTCATTTGAAAGCCATGTTTCTAGCATCTGTAAAACTGCGTTTTTTCATCTCAAAAACATATCTAAATTACGACCTATGCTCTCAACGTCAAATGCAGAAATGTTAGTTCATGCGTTTATGACCTCAAGGCTAGACTATTGTAATGCTTTATTGGGTGGTTGTTCAGCACGCTTGATCAGCAAACTACAGTTGGTCCAAAATGCAGCAGCTAGAGTCCTTACTAGAACCAGGAAATATGACCATATTAGCCCGGTTCTGTCAACACTGCACTGGCTCCCTATCAAACATCGGATAGATTTTAAAATCTTGTTAATTACTTATAAAGCCCTTAATGGTTTAGCTCCTCAGTACTTGAGCGAGCTCTTATCGCATTATAGTCCTCCACGTCCGCTGCGTTCTCAAAACTCTGGCCGTTTGATAATACCTAGAATATCAAAATCGACTGCGGGCGGCAGATCCTTTTCCTATTTAGCACCCAAACTCTGGAACAGTCTACCTAACACTGTTCGGGAGGCAGACACACTCTGTCAGTTTAAATCTAGATTAAAGACCCATCTCTTTACCCTGGCGTACACATAACACACTAATACGCTTCTATTATTCAAATCCGTTAAAGGATTGTTAGGCTGCATTAATTAGATCAACCGGAACCGGGAACACTTCCCACAGCACACGGTGTACTCGTTACATCGTAAGTAGAATGGCATCTACGCTAATATTTGTCTGTTTCTTTCCTATGATCAGATGGTGGATCAGCACCAAGAGATGATGTCTGCAGCCCTGATCGTCAGCGGAGACCAGGACACCCAGATGACCCCCGGAGACCTCGATTAAAATACATTAAAACTAAAAAATATAACTAAAAATATAATAAAATACCTAACTACATAATACTACTATCGTTAGAACCTGAAACTTTTGAACTGTGGGTGTCGTCTGGTCAGAGGAGAACTGGCCCCCCGACTGAGCCTGGTTTCTCCCAAGGTTTTTTTCTCCATTCTGTCTCAGAGGGAGTTTTGGTTCCTTGCCGCTGTCGCCTCTGGCTTGCTCAGTTGGGGACACCTAATTTCTAGCGATTATCGCCGATTTGATAGCTCATATACTATTTAAACTAAACTGAGCTAGACAATGACATCTCTGAATTCAATAATGAAATGCCTTTAACTGAAAATTAAATGTTTAATCTTATTATATATTACTGACACTCTGTCCTCCAATTTGATACTGTTAAGTGCTTTGACACAATCTGTATTGGTAAAAGCGCTATATAAATAAAGGTGACTTGACTTGACTTGACTTTTTTGTTTAGAAAGTTATGTTAGAGCTATAGTGCTCAGAAACACTGTTTTGGAGCTTCTGAGAAGATTAAAAGCTGTGCTAGTGCAACTAAGCAAATGAAGAGAATATCCAAGGCCACAGAAGCTGAAAAGCTTCTTTCTCAGTGAGAGAACGTTGCTCAAAGCAATTTGAAGAGTAAAACTCAAGTACAAGAAAAATGTTTGTTTATCATGAAATGAAATATGATTTGCAATGCAGAAGACAGATTTTCATTAGTTAGAGCTTTTTTGTTTAGAAAGTTATGTTAGAGCTACATTGCTCAGAAACACTGTTTTAGAGCTTCTGAGAACACTAAACGTTGTGCTAGTGCAACTAAGCAAATGAAGAGAATCCAAGGCCACAGAAGCTGAAAAGCTTCTTTCTCAGTGAGAGAGTGTATTTTGCACAATGTGATCTCACAGAATTTCGTGTAATGTTCACGGACTTAATTAACCTCCGAATCTGTGGTGGCATCACGGAATCGCCGAAAATTCCGTGATGGGCTCACAGAATAAATTCCGTGATGGGCTCACAGAAGTGATACCAATGTAAGTCAGTGACAGGCATCAGCCGTGCTCCACGCACGGAAACCCTTAGCATCAATATGCCGACGCGATACTGGGAAATTTATCGTCATCATTATTGTTCAGAACTGGGTAGGTTTGGGGTAGGGGCTGTCAGGTACTCCAGTGAAAGTATAACTGCATCGGAGTCACTCTTTTTACGTTGAACCAGTGAATCCGTGCATGGACCACGGCTGATGCCTTCTGTGAGCCCATCACGGAATTTTCGGCGATTCCGTGATGCCACCACAGATTCGGAGGTTAATTATGTCCGTGAACATTACACGGAATTCTGTGAGATCAGGTTGATTTTGCAATGCAGAAAACAGGTTTTTTTAAATAATAATTTTTATACAAAATGACAAGACAAACAAACAAACAAACAAAACAAAAAAGAAAAAGAAAAAAAGAAAATCTCAGATTGTTACATAAAACAGGACTACCCCATATTGGGGATTAGGGAAAACAAAACAAAAAAAATGAACAGCAGAAAAGTTAATTGCCCAGAGAATTACACAATTACAATATTCCTTGTAGTATGATGAGGTGGAGATGAGGTCCCATATAGTCCAGACTTTATAAAACTGACCTATTTTGATGTAATATATAGGAAAGACTATCCAGGGGAATCAGCTCAAAAATTATCTTATGCCAACCTTTAAGTTCTTGTTAAGTTAAACCTTCTTGTTAGCAGATGAAACAATGCATTTATTTGGTATACCCAATACCAGCGAGACTGGGTCAAAATCCAACAAGATCTTTTCCATTTCCCCCAGCACCAAAAACCAATACCTTTGCAGTCTGTTACATGACCACAGACAATGTGTTAAAGTACCTACTTCAGTTTTACATTTTAGACACATAGGCGATATAGAGGGATTAAAAAATGCCTGCGGTTACGAGAAATATGGAGTCTATGTATGATTTTAAATGGTATTTCTCTCGTACGTGTACAAACAAATATTTTCTTAGCATAAGACCAAATGTCATCCCATGTTTCATCATCAATATCAGTAGCTAACTCTTCCTCCCATTTAGTTTTAATTCTCTGTGTGTTAGCAGAAGAAATTGAACACAACAATAGTTCAATCTGCTGGTCTGGCAATCATGTCCAAAAACACTTTAGTAATAAAGTCAGATGGATGAGCTGGAGGATAATACCATTATGGTGTATGAGAATAGTTTTACCTTGCCACACACCTTCAGTCTAGTTTAGAGCTTCTAGAAACACTAATGTAACTAAGCAAATTCTTAAAGAACACTAATGCTGTGTTAGTGCAACTAAGCAAATGAAGAGAATGCAGGCCCACATATGCTGAAAAGCTTCTTTCTCATTGAGTGAAAGTTGGTTTATGCAATATCTTAATATTGCATAAACCAACTTTCACTCAAGTCAAGTTTACCCACATGAAGGATGTTTAACTCACAACTCATATCATATTTAATGAAAAACATTAGTTCTTGCTTTGATATATTGTTCTAGCTTGTATGCATGCATGAGGTATTGTGGATTTTTGCATATTGCTTTAATAATTCAAGTAGTCTTACATGCACAAAATAATGTTTTTAATCATGTACTATAAGCATAGCTTTATCCACAGTGGTATCTACGATAGTAAAGACCTTGTTTTTTTGTGAACCAAGAAAACATCATGACCTCAGTTAATGTCTAAATTAATGTGTTGTTCATCCATGAAGTCACGAATGAAAGACTTTGAACTCATGTTAGTTCCTGATAATTCATGACATAATAATGCATAATTCACACATTAATTTATGCATGAATTCATGGTAATTCATGTACCCTTACCGTAAAGTGTTACCTACAAGCCTTAAGATTTACCCTCAGCTTGTGACAGCTGAAATGATTCTTGTGAATTGTGTATTTGCATCGCCAGTCGCTCTTGAGAAACTTAAAGGACGGAAGGACATGCTGCCCATTGGTTTGGCTACATCAGAAATAAGTTTCTCAGTTATGAGGAGAATAAGAAACTGGCTCTGACCAGCTCTGATCTTTCTCTATTGCACATAGAGAATGAATGAAAATTTATCAGAAGAGATAGTGAAAGAAAGATGGAGATCATCTATGCAAGTTGGAAAAAGAGGTGGCTTTTTTTTGCAGTATAGGCAAGATGTTTTTTTTTTTGTTTTTTTTTTTACTCTTTAAATCTTAGCAGTCCAGTGCATAAAACTGAAACTCTGCCTATGGCATTTCAACTGACAAATGAAGGCTGCAATACTAGATCTCTCAATCCTAGATCCTCAAAGATTTTCTGAAGCTTGTCTTCAGACCTCTGCAAACTACCCTTGTGCTGACTGTGTTAGTTTGTTATTAGGCTGCTGTTTAGGATGAGAACAAGGTCACAACCATAATCCAAATGTTTGGGTGTGTGTTCACGGTGTGTGTTCACTGCTGTCTGTGTGCACTTTGGATGGGTTAAATGCAGAGCACAAATCACTTTCATTAGTATTGTTCGACAAGAATGCACATTCACAAGTAACATCTGCTGCTCTGCTGTCTCAGCCAGTAATAGCTTTACTTCACAGGTGTACAAGGGTCTCCTCTTCATCAGCATTCCTGTTGTATTTTTTGACAAATATTCATCAGATCTTCCCATTCCTCAGTTTCAGGGATGCATATGCCCTCTGGTGCAGGCTTTGGGATAGAAATCTCCATGAGCGCTGATTCTGGGATGGACATATCTGGATTGAAAACACATATGTGCTGCTTTTTGTGTGTGTTATTAAAAAGGTCTTACTCATTTCACATGTATTTAGAAAGGAGCAATTAACCCTCATAAGGTCTTTGTTTCCTGTTTACACATGTGGTCAAACTTACAAATAAATACATATTTTATGATACAAATATCTGTAAATATGTCTTTTGTTGTTGTTGTTGTTTGTTTACTTCTCATCTATACATTAATGTTGTGTTTTGGGAGAAAATAAGTAAATTTGTACCTGTCTAACACAAAATTAATCAACTACACCATTAGCTTGTATGTAAAATATTAAATTTTTATGAAAAAAAAATCACTTAAATGATGATCTAAATTTGATTTAAGTTGCTTCTGGATATTGATCTAGGTGTTAGGTGTAGAATTCTTCCATCTGCTGGCTAGAGAAAAACTTGTAGAAAATATAGTTTTGAAAGAATATTGTAATGATCACAAGAATGCTTTATCCAGCAGAGGTCCATAGAGATCCATTAATTTTTCTGGAAGTGGCCAACTGCTCCTCTCACAACTTTTCTGATATATATTTTGTAAATATATAATGAAACATTATAAAATACAATCTAAAATACATTATAAAATACATCTAAAATTTTCTCAAAGTTTAGAATTTGTTTTTGTTGTTTGAGGTATTTTGAAGTGCCTGCTTTTACAATAATGCCACATAAATTTGCAGAAATGCCACACAAGTTGCCACTAAAACTTGATTGCAGGCACATATTTATTTCAATCTAAAATAAAAACAATTTTGACACCAAAAACAATTTTATTTTACTTAAATGTAAATAAAACAAATATCAAAACAACAACAAACAACAACTAAAAAACAACAACTGTAATTAGCAGATGTGAATGGTGGGTGTGTGTGTGCATGTGTGAGTGTACATATGTGAGTGAGTATGCTCGTTCCAAATAACATTTGTGCTCTAACTAATCAGGCCTTTGTTTTTTTAGTGGACATTTTCAAATTTATGCAGGATTTATTGATTTTATCTGCTGTGTGGAAATTTTCAGATTTATGCTGAAAAATCTCATTCCACTGAGATGAAGGGAACCATTTTTTTTTTTTTTTTTTAACTAAGGAAACATTGATTGTCCTTCTGGGGGTTAAAGCAGACAAGCAAAAATGGCCCATTTAAAATAAAAAAAATAAATAAATGTGACAACTTGCACAACATGTGAGGCATTTAACATGACAGCTTAAAATGTTATCTGATCTATTCAAAATTATAAGATAATTTAAATATGTTGTCAATAAAAGACAATTATTAACTATTAAAACAATGTCATTTTTAGTTATTAAAAACTAAGCTTATTTTGTAGTTTGATAATGAATACACAGCAAAAGCAAAGCTATACATCACATAATATGATTGATACAATGAAGTTGTAATGTTTATCACAGTAACAGTCCTTTATTCCATTAACTTTTTGCTTAATAACAGACGCAACTGCTTGAAACCTGATGATGCCCTTGCATCTACATATGAGAATTTTCCCTCCCTTCAACACAACAACGTAGTAACATTTTTCCAAAATGAACAGTAGGATTAACTTTTGAGCAGGTCCACAAAAATTCAGCAGATTTTTTCTGCAGACATTTCCCAAGCTTCCATCCCTCAGGAGAAAGTGTTGAGAAGTAGAGTACATACAGAGACAAAAACCATGGTTAACAGTGACACATTGGTGCATATATCCAAATAAACACAGTATGTATAATCACAGTTTTATCTATAAACATTAATTATTGCAGAAGTCTTGAAAAGGAAGAGCTCACAGTATCTAGTACCCCTCTGTTATTGGTTTTCTTTTAGGTTACTGCACTAGAATGCATAGAACATACATTTTATATGATGATTGTTTTTCATGACAATGCATAATTTTATAATTATATGTATTTTTTTTAAAATAGGTGTTATGCTTTTTGATTGGAATATACACATACTGTAGGTCAGATATAATGTTACATTCACACTGCTGTATGGTGACATTTTATAGAGATGGAAAACCCAGAAGCTCACATTAAGCGAGCATATAAAAAAAAGTCATAAAGTCAAAGTCATATAGCATAACTTAAATAGAACTCACTGAAAATCCAAAAAAGCCTTAAATGATAAACATTTTAAAAAAAAAATTTAAAAACTAAATTAATTTCATTGATCAAGCATCAGTAACTAGAACACAAACTTGTGATTTGCTTTGTCTACTGCCTTCCGAGGCAACATCCTGAAACAACTGAATTTAAAAGATCTAAAACATTCAACGATACAATATGTCAAACACCATTCCACACAGAAGACTGAGAAATTTATTTAAATAAAGAATGTAATGACATGATACTCTAATCAAAATAAAAATACACATTTTTAGTTATTTATAAAACATTATTATTTAATTGATTCTATATAAGCAACATTTCTCTAACTACAACCACCATCTTGGATTGGACATTTTCACTGAGCCCATTAAAATTTATTATGGAATTTCCTTATTTATAAGTGTTGCTTAGAATTCAGACAACAAAGTTTTTGTATTATTATGGCATATGTAATTCTGCTTTGTTCAGCTGTTTTGATGTGGGGTATACACTTTTAATTTATTAACAGGTGTGGGTATCTTTCAAAATGCTATACTTCAAACATCCAAAATTTCTGCAAATGCATAAGACAATTTAAATGATAAATATTCATAATTTACAAGCAAACACTTGATCAAATATTATTTAAAAATATGAAGCTGGCCATCAAGTATACGTAGCTTCTGTGTATATCCATTCTTATACTTTTTCAGGTAATTCCTTGAAAGTCATGCATGAATTTTAAATGGAAGCCTAAATCTTAAGGATTTTTTTTTTTTTTTTTTAAACAATTTCCAATTTCAGGAAGAGTTCAAAAAAGCTGTAAGCTCAAAAAAAGGTAATTCTAGGAACTAAGTCTGATGTCACAGAATAAAGTGCACGCATGATAGCATTAGTTTTCCAACACTTTCAGAATTTTTTAAAAATCCCCTCTAATTAAATGTTAAACTACTGACATTTATACAAGACTGAAGATAATTCAGACTAATATGGTGAAAGTACTCTGAATGGTACAGAACATTGTAAAGACACCAGATGATGGGAGATTGTCACTAAAATGGACAGATTAGAGTGTGATGGCAGAGGACTGGGTGAATGGGTGATTTGTTTTGAGGAAACTGTTCAGTAGCATAAGTAGCTCAACTCTTTTCAACTGAAATACATAGAACCAGAGCTGATCTTCTCTCCATGTTCCAAATAGCACCTTCTATTGATCAAGACTGGAACAATTGGACAGATGCAAAGCACACACACACACACACACACACACACACACACACACACACACACACACACACACACACACACACACACACACACACAGAGAGAGAGAGAGAGAGAGATGTACCACAGTTAAGGCAAGCTCAGAAACGTGCAATCATTTAACTGCAGAGATAAACCCTATAATTCAAATTCATTTGACCTCATTTCACTTAACGTTTAACACGTTCAAATATCACCTTAATGGACAATAAGAAATTCTAAGCTTTAGAAATTCAATAACCAATGTTCTTTATGTTTGCTGTACCTCATATGTTCGATGTTTCTCTTCACATGAAGAGTCTGTTTCCCTGACCACTATGGCCTTAGTCACCAGCATATCAGGGTGCTGTTGTTTGGCCTCCTGTATTGCCATGGCGAGGGCCTGCAGAAAGTTAGTTTTAATGACAGTAAAGTGATTTTAATATTCATGTACCATTACATTATTTGCTGACCTATGCTAAATTAGGTTTAGTGCAGGGCTATTCAATTGGCGGCCCGAAAATATGGCCCGCCAATCATCTTCATCGGACAGAGGAATATGGAATGCCAATCCTGCCGTAATTAGAAATAAATAAATAAATGAATAAATGTACAAAGAAATGTAAAAAATCAAAAATAAATATATAAATAAATGTACAAAGAAAAGTAAAAAAGCAAAAATAAATAATTATTTACAATTATTTCCTTATTTATGTATATTTTCATTTTTTCCACATTTATTTATTTATTTTTGCTTTTTTACATTTATTTATTTCCACTTTTATTTATTTTCACATTTATGTATTTATTTACGTATTTATTTCTTTATTTCCACATTTGAATATTTCCACATTTATTTATTTATACATTTATTTATTTTCACATTTACTTATTAATACATTTCTTTGTCCGTAGTATGAGGAGGGCGTGTTTTACGTCAGGAAAACCAATCGAGCCAGAGTAGTCGAGGGGTGAGCTTGAGGCCACAGTGACACCTTGTGGTGCCCAAACGAAGTACAAGAAGTATAGCCTACATGACACGCCTGTTGATAGTGTGGGATGAATGACTTATATGGGCGATATGGCCAAAACCTTATATCACCGTTATTATTTCAGTTTCACGTGGGGTATTGTTTCGGCTGGGAAGCCTGCTATCTGTGATCGCGTGCATTTGCTGAAGCTCCTGAAAGCGTGCAATCGCACTCTTATGCACGCTGTTTTTTTAGGTTTCACTTTCAAAGCATACAAGGCATGTTTCCAATATTCGGAATAGAAGGAGGTTACTGTAGAAGATTGGTCGCCTCCCGCCTCTTACCGGGGGGACAATCACGCATCAACTGACTATAATGGATTCTCTTTGTGTAGACACGGCTTTATGCCGAGTTCACACTGCATGATTTTAGCCCGATTTTTCACTTGCCGACAGGTTTTGATAAATCACCGACAAATGCCCGAAATCGGAGGCAAATCGGAGCTCGTTCACGCGAGTGACAATCGCTCAGTGTGAATTATCAAAGACGCGCTGAGGGAATCGCCGACACGTCGCCGATGCCTGTGAAATATTTGGCATGCTAAATATCTGGAGCTGTCGGCGATTCACAATCCTGCTGTGTGCATTGATTTCTGACTGAAAGCTACATCGCGATGACCTTCAGCCAATGAAAGACAAAGATACAGGGCAGAGGGAAGTTCGGTGAGGAGTTATAGACCATATCAGTATTTTAATATGTACAATTATATCATACAGAAACAAACAAGCAAAAAAGCTTGACCAGCCGCAACATCAGCATAACAGTTACTGCAAAATTATTATGTACCACTCTTTGCAGAACACAATCCCTGTTCCCTGCATCCCTGCATCATAAACTCAGTTAAAATAATAAAGGGCTATTACTAGTAAAAATCCAATCAGTGTCAACAAAAGCCTTCAGAGACATCATTACTGAATGCATTTACACTGCAATAAGCCTACACATGCATAAAATGTTATGAAATTAATGTTTTAAATTTTGAAGGCAGAAATATGTCAATATGTCGATCAATTAAATGAGTGAGTTCAAGTCATTCAACTGATTCCTTCAAATTACGCTGATTACGAAAACACCACTACTTGTTGCCGCGGTTCAGCTGTGGATTTGTTTCTGTGATAATTATATGTAGGCTTAAGGTGTTATTTAAAGAAATAAAACATATTTTCATGATAAAATGATCAAAAAGATGGCAGGTAAGGGAAATGTTCGGCGAACACGACTTCTTATGTTGAGAGAACAACATTTATTTCTCGTGGCCATGGGTTTAATGCACGAACCTGCGTGACCATAGCAACCTTGTATATTCAGACATTAATATTATGAATAAATTAATAAAATGTTTTGAATTGAATAAATCCAGAATTAAGATAATATTATATTAACCTACCTGTACATTAGTGCTTCATATGTTGCATATATATAGGCTACAGTCCATGGACAACATTTATGAACCTTGTTATAATCAATACATTTAAAAATAAGACATGTAACATGCCTAGGGAAAAAAACCCATTACTATCTTTCCCATCCATCCAGGTTTTTAAATCAATTTAGTGATCATTTGTTTTTTTTGATAGCCTAGCAATTAGGTTATATGCTAATAATAATAATAATATATAGCCTATAATATATATAATATATAGTCTAATTTCTGCACTTTCTTAAATTCAAAACAAAATGTAAAAATAATAGGCTATTTAAGCTAAAATATTAATCTCATCCCACAGTCTTTTAAATCCATTTACATAGGTTATTCACGCACCTGCGCTTTTTTGAACAAAAAAATAAAACCCAGGATAAATTCATAGGCTACATACAAAAGGAATAAATTTAACCCTAGATCTTGATTGGCTTGTTCAAGTGTGTTTGATTAGGGATGGAGCTGACTACTGTGGCTCTCCAGGACCGACTTTGGCCACCCCTGGTTTAATTGAATTAAAATTCTTACTGTCGTTTTACAGTTAGGCTACACTGCCTATAGCCTATTAAACCCACGCCAAGCTTTGATAGGCACACTGAGTGTTACGGATTCACTTTAATTTAACATGGGCTATGCATCAATTGTAATGGACATCACATGATTTTTTTTTTTTTTTGTTTAAACCAATAAAATTATGTGTTTTTATATTATGTGTAATGCCTGGTCACTGCTTGGTCCCTGATCAACTAACCACAATGAAGATATGATTCCTAACTTAATCTGATGAGCTACAGGCATCACGAAAGAAAGAGATGACTAACCAACTAGACAACTTTTTACCTTTTATATGCAGATTTATATTCATGGTAGCCTCATCAACTTGCACTAAAATAACACCTTAGGCCTACATATAATTATCACAGAAACAAATCCACAGCTGAACCGCGGCAACAACCGTGGTTTTCGTAATCAGCGTAACCTATTTGAAGGAATCAGTTGAATGGATCAGTATTAATCCATAATTAATCCGTATTAATCCATTCAATTAATCCGTATCTAAAGCCGTGTCTATGTTACAATGTATGATTTACATGGCCAGTAACCAACTAGACTACTTTTTACCTTTTATATGCAGATTTATATTCATGGTAGCCTCATCAACTTGCACCTATTATAAGACTATCAAGTGATAATTTTCAAAGTCATTTTGAAGATCCTTCAGAGTTGCAGAACACAGGTGTTTTTTTTTTTGTTTTGTTTTTTTAATTTTTAATTTAATGTCCATCGCAATGGACATCAGCTCTTGAAAGTTAGTCAGCAGGAACCTCATGAATTAAATCAAATCAAAATAAAATCAAATCCCTTTATTGTCACACATCATATACACGAGTGTGTTTTTGTACTAATCGTATAAAATTGTATCCTACGAGTGAGGTAGTACAATTCGTAATGAGCCACCTCGTAAAATACATACAAACTGTTCATGAGATAGCACTGACAAACACCAAAACCTAAAGTACTGTTTAAATTGTATCTTTGTTCTGTTTTGTGTGTGTGTGTGTGTGTGTGTGTGTGTGTGTGTGTGTGTGTGTGTGTGTGTGTGTGTGTGTGTGTGTGTGTGTGTGTGTGTGGTTTTTGTGTGTGTTTTGTTCTTATATTTACTGACTGTTCACTTTGATGTTTGAACTTTATATTTATTAGGCTAGGCTAGTATGTTGTGGTATCTAGATTTGTAAAATCTAAAATTTGGGAATCAAAAATAATGACAACACTATTTTATATTTTTGTTGCAGGGCAAGTAAACATTTTGAACCACTAGCCCGACACTCACTGGTAAAGAGCAGTGATTTCCCTCTTTTCTTTATTAACATGACACAGAGAGCAGCAGTACTATATTAATATCCAAATAACAGATCTAATGTTACACATCAAAATTTAACACAGTTGTTTGGTTTCACTTAAGACATACCCATTTAAGCGAATACTCGACAAGACAGATATATTTTTAAGTAATTCAGTGTTGCATAAGAAGCTTTCCATGCACGCAGGTGAGTCAGTCAACGCCAGTAACACATTGAGATATTTTTTTCTGGCTTAGGCTATTGCATTTAAAAACTAGCTCTTCCCGCATTATTTTCTCATTTATGCATGTTCTTTTCATAAAAACAAAGTGTGCGCACATATATTGCTTTAAACTTTAAAGTTTAAAGACGTTCGTTACCTGGTAGGCCTCGAAACATCAGACGCAATTAATTGCTTTGCTTCCTAAGTCATACGCAAATTTTGTTAACTAATATAGCATATAACAAGAGTTATTTTATTTACAACACTAAGTTAATATGTATGATAGGCCTATTTAGTAACATTTATGCAGAATCGCTTAGCCTACATCAGGATCACAATGCGTCATTAGACCTAAATTCCACATGCCCATTTCATATAGGCTAGCCTATTTAATTTTATTTTGGATATAGGCTATGATAATGATGATAATGCTGATGATGATAATACTAACAGTACTTCATAATAAAGAAAGGAAGAATAGCCTATTAGGCTACATATTGGTCTGCGTGGTATGTGCAGTATGGGTTAATATAATAATTCTTAATTCTGCGCTTTATTAAATTCAAAACATTTGATTAATTTATTCATAATATTAATGTCTGAATATACAAGGTTGCTATGGTCATGCAGGTTCATGCATTAAACGCATGGCCAAGAGATATAAATGCTGTTCTCTCAACATAAGAAGTCGTGTTCACCGAACATGTCCCCTACTCTACCAGCCATCTTTTGATCATTTTATCATGAAAATATGTTTTATTTCTTTAAATAACACCTTAGGCCTACATATAATTATCACAGAAACAAATCCACAGCTGAACCGTGGCAACAAGTAGTGGTTTTCGTAATCAGCGTAACCTATTTGAAGGAATCAGTTGAATGGATCCGTATTAATCCATAATTAATCCGTATGTAAAGCCGTGTCTACACCAAGAAAACCCATTATAATCAGTTGATGCATGACTGTCCACACGGGAAGAGGCGTGAGGCGACCAATCTTCTACAGTAACCTCCTTCTATTCCGAATATTGGAAACATGCCTTGTATGCTTTGAAAGTGAAACCTAAAAAAAAAGAGAGCGATTGCACGCTTTCGGGAGCTTCAGAAAATGCACGCGATCACAGATAGCAGGCTTCCCAGCCGAAACAACACCCCACGTGAAACTGAAATAATAACGGTGATATAAGATTTTGGCCATATCGCTCATCTAAGTCATTCATCCCACACTATCAACAGGCGTGTCATGTAGGCTACACTTCTTGTACTTCATTTGGGCACCACAAGGTGTCACTGTGGCCTCAAGCTTACCCCTCAACTACTCTGGCTCGATTGCTTTTCCTGGCGTAAAACACGCCCTCCTCATTACCCTACTGACAAAGAAATGTATAAATAAATAAATGTGAAAATAAATAAATGTAGAAATAAAGAAATAAATACGTAAATAAATACATAAATCTGAAAATAAATAAAAGTGGAAATAAATAAATGTAAAAAAGCACAAATAAATAAATAAATAAATAAATGTGGAAAAAATGAAAAAAATACATAAACAAGGAAATAAAATTATAAATAATTATTTATTTTTGCTTTTTTACTTTTCTTTGTACATTTATTTATATATATATATATATATATTTATTTATTTTTGCTTTTTTTTTTTTCCTTTCTTTGTACATTTATTTATTTATTTCTAATTATGGCAGGATTGGCATTCCATATGAGGAAGAGTACGCGGTCGCACATATGCCTTGAATTGATTTTGCACCAATTAGTTTGTCCACAAGGTGGCAACACTGGCCTGGGCCAGCTGAAAAAAAAGAAAAGAGACGCCAATAACTACAATCTACTGGAGACCGCAACATCAATAGACGGCAGCGCTGACAAGTGCTTGTGTGAGGGTGTTATGAGATGTCCACCACAACTCTAGTTTAAACGGTTTTAAAGACATTGTTATTCATATATGGTTATTATCAAAGGAAGTAGCCTATAGTTTGAAAGTCTGCTCGGATATGTATCCATGTCATGTGCATCATGATTTAAAGAGGCAGCACTGGTTTTAAAGTGAAACCTGCTGCAGTCTGTGACTGATGTAACAATTTATAGTTTAAGATTTTTTCAAGTTCACTTAAATTAAAAGTTATATTTTTCAAAGCCTATTAAATGTTGAAAATAATGGCTAAAATTGAGGAAAAAATTGATTTAATAGATACCTCAGTAACATTATTGGTATCAGCGATACTGGTCTTCATTAATAATAGGCTAGTAAAAATATGCTATTAAACACATTTAAAATATGCCATCTTTATGTTGTTTCTTTATTAATTTGGAGGATGATTATTTATTTATTTATTTTTAATTGCCTGACAGACAACACTAATGTTAACCTTTTATAGATGTTACTGTTTGTAATATGTGACCCTGGACCACAAAACCAGTCTTAAGTCGCTAGGGTATATTTGTAGCAATTTGTATTTTTGTAGCAAAAATACATTGTATGGGTCAAAATGATCAACTTTTCTTTTATGCCAAAATCACTAGGATATTAAGTAAAGATCATGTTCCATGAAGATATTTTGTAAATTTCTTACCGTAAATATATCAAAACTTAATTTTTGATTAGTAATATGCATTGCTAAGAATTAATTTGAACAACTTTAAAGGTGATTTTCTCAATATTTAGATTTTTGGCACCCTAAGATTCCAGATTTTCAAATAGTTGTATCTCAGCCAAATATTATCCGATCCTAACATATGGTTATACATCAATGGAAAGCTTATTTATTCAGCAATTTTTAGAAAAATTGACACTTAAGACTGCTTTTGTCATCCAGGGTAACATATTATTTCATTTTACTGCTGAATATGCATTAAAGGTAATTTCTAATTTTATAGCCCCCCCCCTTGAGATTGGGATGGCCCCTACCCCCTTGGCCCCCTTCAAATTTTCAATGTGATAATCTGGCCCTCAAATGAATCTAATTGAATAGCCCTGGTTTAGTGCTTTCTAAATCATACTAAATTATAAAAAGTTTTGGGTGAATTTTATGCTACTAGAAGAGAATAATAAAAATAATAAAAATACAGGTGAATATAGAAGCCCGTTCCCGCCACCTTGAGAAAAAAATATAATTCTGTAAGTCATAATAATGAGATACTTTCTCATAATTATGACTTAGTTTCTCATAATAATGACTTAGTTCCTCTTCGGGAACGAGCTGCGTCACAACGCTTTGGGAATGCCCCTGCATGACCGGCTCTGAATCTGCTGTGTAATCTGTCCAATGGAAGGGCGCGACGTCATAGGCGGGGTGACGTCAGAGACCAGGAAGCATAAAAGCACGTGCGGCAAAGCCGGCGTCAGCCTTCTGTCATTCAGAACCGCGCTCTCTGTGTGTCTGATTCCTTTCTGTTGTCTGCTTAAAGCACTTTTCACAGAAATACATAAACCACACTCGATAAGACACTACACTGATTTGCATACATTCATCATGTCTTTGCGTGGCAATAAGGGTGAGGGCAAGTCACGCTTGTTGAAGCCGTGTGTGCATATCTGCTATCGCTATGGCTTGCCTGGGAGCAGAGCACGCGGCGGCTGCGTTTAGTGAGGGGGCTGATTGCCCTCACTGTGGGCGCTTGCCGCAGCGTACGCTCCGCTTCTGAAAATCCCTGTTTGTGGACGGGATTTTCACGAGTGATCCCCGTGGTTCGGGTCCCGCTGCTGCACTCGTGGGGCTCACAGCTCGATTTGGACGAGGAAATGGAGACGGGCGAGTCCCTATCTCTGTCCACTGCCTCCAGATCGAGCGCCAGATCTCCGAGGAGGGAGACATGGAGAGCTTCGATGAGCCGCCCAAATCCCTACAGTAGGAGGAGCTGCTGGAGGTGTTGATTCGCGTTGTTGATAAGCTTAAGATCGATTGGCCAGCCGAGCAGCAGACCGAGCCGCGCAAGAGCAGATTCGACGAACGTTTCTTGCACCGGAGCCTGTCTTTTTTTTCCCGATCTTCATACTGAGGTGTGTAGATCGTGGGGAAGACCGTACTCGGCCCGCCTATTATGGGAATGTCGCGGGTTTGAATGAGGGCAGCTATAGGACGATGCCAAAGGTAGAACGTCCTTGAAGGCTCTGGCCCTGCCCACAAAGCCGAGGGGGTACTCGGCAGCGGGTCAAGCTGGTACGTGTCTGCACACAATGTCTGTGTTACAGGTGTACCAAGCTGATCTGCTGAAAGAGCTCGATGAGCGCGAGCAGGTCGAAGTCGAAGCCGGATCTGAGGTCCGTACTTACGGATAGGAGGTCCCATAAGAAAAAGTCAGGACACATGGGGGTGCAGGACTTCGGAGGGCAGACCCCTCTGCGGAAGAGAGGAATTACATGGTGCCCATCTTTCCCCAGTGCCCTCGACGCTGCGCTCAGTCCGACACAAGGGGACTGAGACGCGCGTCACCCGTGAGGGGATCTATAAAACGGATAGTTCGGGCCCCGCTTGGCGAGCTGCCGCCTCTAACACCAGAGGCCAGCCTCGAGAGGCTGGTTCCCTTAGTAGATTATTTAGCAGCATGGAAACGACTGCCAAATGTATCTCAATGGGTCCTGCAGACTATAGAAAAGGGGTATCGAATTCAGTTCGCTTTTCCACCGCCGCGCTTCAGCGGCGTGACTCCCACGCTGGTGTGCCCCGAGCAGGCTCTGGTTATGGAACAAGAGGTGAAAACCCTATTAAGGAAGGAGGCCATCGAGGTGGTCCCTCCTCACGAGAGGGAATCCAGGTTTTACAGCCGGTATTTCATAGTTCCCAAGAAGGATGGAGGGTCCAATCATAAATCTGCATCAACTGAACCGCTCAGCCAGTCAGCTGAAGTTCAAGATGCTAACGCTGAGGCAAGTCGTGTCACAAATCAGGTCCGAGGACTGGTTTGTCACAATAGATCTAAAAGACGCATACTTCCACGTATCCATCCTTCCATGTCACAGGAAGTTCCTAAGGTTCACTTTTGGGGGCAAAGCATACCAATATCGGGTTCTTCCTTTCGGTCTAGCACTCTCACCCCGCACGTTTACAAAGGTAGTGGATGCAGCACTAGCTCCGTTGCAGCTTCAGGGCATCCGCATACTAAATTATATCGACGACTGGCTGATTCTAGCTCAGTCGGAGATGGAAGCGGCGAGACATGTCGTCCTCGCTCACATGAAACAGTTGGGGTTGAGACTAAACGCCAAGAAAAGTGTGCTTTCTCCTGTACAGAGGACCACTTATTTAGGCGTGGTGTGGGATTTGACCACGATGCAGGCACGAATGTCTTCTGCTCGGATCGAGTCGATCCTCGCGTCAGTCAAGAGAGTGAGAGAAGGCCAGTCACTCACTGTCAAGCAGTTTCAGAGATTGCTGGGTCTGATGGCAGCTGTGTCCAACGTGATACCATTTGGCCTGATATGCATGAGACCCCTACAGTGGTGGCTCAAGACCAAGAGATTTTCCCCGAGGGGAAACCCACTTCGCACAATCAGGGTCTCTCGACGGTGTGTGCGAGCCCTAGACATGTGGAGGAAACCTTGGTTCTTAAATCAGGGCCTGGTGCTGGGAGCTCCGTGTCGCCAGCTGTCATTAGCGACGGACGCGTCTCTCACCGGTTGGGGAGCAGTCATGAGTGGCCGCTCAGCCCGCGGTCTGTGGAGTGTCCGCCATCTCCTATGGCACATCAATTGTCTGGAGATGCTAGCAGTCTATCGAGCACTGAAATATTTCCTCCCAGACCTGAGAGGTCACAATGTGTTGGTGCGCACCGACAACACAGCGGTGGTCTCTTACATCAACCACCAGGGGGGTCTGCGTTCGTGCCCATTGTACAAACTGGCACACCAGATCCTCTTGTGGTCCCAGGACAAGTTCCTCTCACTGAGAGCAGTGGATATCCCTGGATATCTGAATGTGGGAGCAAACGTACTGTCGAGACAGGGGCCGAGGCCTGGGGAATGGATGCTTCACCCCGAGGTAGTGAAGCAGATATGGAGAATGTTTTATCAGGCAGAAGTGGACCTCTACGCAACTCGAGTGAATGCGCAATGTCCCCTCTGGTTCTCTCTAGCTCCTCCAGCTCCCTTGGGACTGGACACTATGGTACAGGCATGGCCGAGGCTTTGTCTGTACGCCTTTCCCCCCGATCGCTCTGCTCCCGGGAGTTCTGACGAGAGTGCGCCGAGACAGTGTTCGCCTACTGTTAGTAGCCCCGTTCTGGCCGGGCCGAGTGTGGTTCTTGGACCTGATTTCCCTCCTAGACGGCTCTCCATGGGAGATTCCCATCAGGAGGGATCTCCTCTCACAAGCAGGGGGCGTCATTCTGCCCCCCTGCCCAGAGTTGTGGAAACTGTGGGTGTGGCCCCTGAGGGGGCACAGCTCATAGCTTCTGGTCTCCCAGCTGAGGTGGTAGAGACCATTCTCCAATCCAGAGCTCCCTCTACGAGGAAAGTGTACACCCTGAAGTGGAAGTTCTTCACTTCATGGTGCAGAGTTTGCCAGCAAGACCCTGTTAACTGCCCAGTTGGTACAGTTCTTGAGTATCTACAGGCTAGACTCTCTGCAGGGGTATCCCACTCCACATTGAAGGTGCATGTGGCGGCATTATCGGCTTACCACTCAGCGTTCGATGGAAACACAGTGGGCAAACACCCCCTGGTGATACGCTTCCTCCGCGGTGCGTTGAGGATGAGGCCGCCAGTGCGTTCTCGTGTCCCCACGTGGGACCTGCCGGTGGTGCTAGAGGCTCTGTGTAGACCACCTTTTGAGCCCATAGAGGAAATTTCAGATCGTCATCTTACCCTCAAGACTACGTTCTTGTTAGCGATCACTTCTCTAAAGAGAGTGGGTGACCTTCAGGCCCTATCAGTGGCCCCTTCTTATCTCGACTTTGCGCCCGGATTGGCGAAAGCATTTCTGTACCCTCGAGGGGGTTACACCCCTAAGGTCCCCACTACTGCACCACGGCCAATAGTACTGCAGGCCTTCCATCCTCCTCCCTTTCGGGACCCAGACCAGGCGAAGCTTAACTGTATGTGTCCTGTGCGAGCACTTGACACATACGTCCACAGAGCTGCCCTGTGGAGAAGGTCGGACCAACTGCTTTTGTGCATTGGTCCGCCCAGGAGAGGTCTCCCAGCTACCAAGCAGACTATCAGCCGGTGGATTGTCGAGACAATCACGGCCTGTTATGAGTCCTCTGGCCTCACCTCGCCTTTGGGGGTCAAAGCACACTCCACTAGAGGTATGGCGGCCTCCAAGACCTTCTCTGCAGGTGTCCCTGTATCAGACATCTGCAACGCTGCGGGTTGGTCCACCCCTTCCACCTTTGTCCGGTTTTACGGCCTAGACATCGGTACTACCCCAGGTTCTTCAGTCCTCTCGTCCTAGTCGTTTATGTTGAGACATACACACAGGGCAGGGACTTGTAAATCTGGCGGCGTAGGCATCTCGTTCCCAAAGCGTTGTGATGCAGCTCGAGTTCCCGAAGAGGAACGTCTCCAGGTTACGCATGTAACCATGGTTCCTTGAGGGAACGAGACGCTGCGTCACGTTGCCATACTTCCAGCATCCCTGCCAGCGCAGTTCTTCATGACTTGAGGCTGATGCCAGCTTTGCTGCACGTGCTTTTATGCTTCCTGGTCTCTGACGTCACCCGCCTATGACGTCGCGCCCAGATTCAGAGATTCAGAGCCGGTCACGCAGAGGCGTTCCCAAAGCGTTGTGACGCAGCGTCTCGTTCCCTCAAGGAACCATGGTTACATGCGTAACCTGGAGACGTTTCTCATAATAATGAGAAACTTTCTCATAGTAATGACTTATTTTCTCGTAATAATGAGAAATTTTCTCGTAATAATGACTTAGTTTCTCGTAATAATGAGAAACTTTCTCATAATAATGAGTTAGTAAGTAATATTAAATTCAGGGGAAAAAAATCGCAATAATGAGAAACTTTCTCATAATAATGACTTATTTTCTCGTAATAATGACTTAACATCTCGAAATAATGAGAAACTTTCTCGTAATAATGACTTAACATCTCGAAATAATGAGAATTTTTCTCGTAATAATGAGAAACTTTCTCGAAATAATGACTTATTTTCTCGTAATAATGAGAAACTTTCTCGAAATAATGTCTCATTTTCTCGTAATAATGATATATTTTCTCATAATAATGACTTATTTTCTCGTAATAGTGACTTAACATCTCGAAATAATGAGAAACTTTCTCGTAATGACTTATTTTCTCATAATAATTACATATTTTTTAGTAATAATGACATTTTCTCATAATGACTTATTTTCTTGTAATAATGACTTAACATCTCGAAATAATGAGAAACTTTCTCGTAATAATGACTTATTTTCTCATAATAATGACATATTTTCTCGTAATAATGAGAAACTTTCTCGAAATAATGACTTATTTTCTCGTAATAATGATATATTTTCTCATAATAATGACTTATTTTCTCGTAATAGTGACTTAACATCTCGAAATAATGAGAAACTTTCTCGTAATAATGACTTATTTTCTCATAATAATTACATATTTTTTAGTAATAATGACATTTTCTCATAATGACTTATTTTCTCGTAATAGTGACTTAACATCTCGAAATAATGAGAAACTTTCTCGTAATAATGACTTATTTTCTCATAATAATTACATATTTTTTAGTAATAATGACATTTTCTCATAATGACTTATTTTCTCGTAATAATGACTTAACATCTCGAAATAATGAGAAACTTTCTCGTAATAATGACTTATTTTCTCATAATAATGACATATTTTCTCATAATAATGAGAAACTTTCTCGTAATAATGACTTATTTTCTCGTAATAATGACTTAACATCTCGAAATAATGAGAAACTTTCTCGTAATAATGACATAACATCTCGAAATAATGAGAAACTTTCTCGAAATAATGACTTATTTTCTCGTAATAATGAGAAACTTTCTCAAAATTATGACTTATTTTCTCGTAATAATGACTTACTCCATGCATGAGTGACGGCACGCTAGCGACATCTGCTGGCCAAAGCCATGCAGGAACACTGCAAACATTGCTTGTTCTGTAATCTAAAGTGTATAATATATAATTAAATAACGATTTCAGATAAATTATCTGCATGTAGTCTTTTGTTAATTTGTAGCACTTACCAGCAGAAACAGATATAGAGGAATATATTCCAACAAAAATCACACGCATTTGATGAAGAAATTAAAGCCATTACACATATAAACTTAATGAATAGATGTTAATTTCTATGATTTGTTAGTTTTATTAGCTGTCACTTTCATGCATCACATGCATAAACCCACAATGTTTATACAGTAGCCCAATCTCATCTTGCTAGCAATAGCGTAGTTGTTCATTACCACGGCAACCGCTTGGTCTTCAGCATTCCACACCGCTTCCTGCAGGACATGTGAACGTGAAAAATGCTTAATGTGGCTTAAAGTACAATGACTAATTCAGGATACAGTATTATTGATCATGCATACAAGCAAGCATAAGAACCCAGAATTTGAACACAACACCCAAAGTTGCATGTTAAGCGTTTTTCTTTAGAAAACCGTTATAGAAAATGCTGCATAAGCGTTGCTGTTTTGCGTTGCATTCATATTTTGGGTCCACCTGAATGCCTGTATATACAATATGCATGTCATTAAGTTGTGTACTGAATTTGGTTCAATCTATCTTTGAACTTAAAGCTACGTTAAGCATTTTTCATGTTAAGCGTTTGTTCTGCAAGAAGCGGTGTGGGACGCTGAAGACCAAGCGGTTGCCGTGGTAACGAACAACGATGATTTGTGCTTTTGGAATGAGATGGCTTACTGTATGAACCATGTGATGCATGAAAGGGACAGCTAATAAAACTAATAAATCATTGAAATAAACATCTATAAATTAAGTTGATATGCGTAATGGCTTTCATTTCTTCAGAAAATGCCTGTATTTCTTAACTGAAATATTAGTCTGGAATGTTTGAAGCCATAACTATCTGGCAGAGTAACTTGGTAAGTGCTACAAATTAACAAGACTACATGCAGATAATTTATCTGAAATCGTTATTTAATGACATATTATACACTTTAGATTACAGAATAAGCAATGTTTGCAGTGTTCCTGCATGGTTTTGTCCAGCAGATGTCGCTAGCGTGCCGTCACTCATGCATTACGCATGCGTGGAGTAAGTCATTATTACGAGAAAATAAGACCTAATTTTGAGAAAGTTTCTCATTATTACAAGAAAGTTTCCCGTTATTACGAGATGTTAAGTCATTATTTCGAGAAAGTTTCTCATTATTATGAGAAAATAAGTCATAATTTTGAGAAAGTTTCTCATTATTACGAGAAAATAAGTCATTATTTCGAGAAAGTTTCTCATTATTATGAGAAAATAAGTCATAATTTTGAGAAAGTTTCTCATTATTACGAGAAAATAAGTCATTATTTCGAGAAAGTTTCTCATTATTATGAGAAAATAAGTCATAATTTTGAGAAAGTTTCTCATTATTACGAGAAAATAAGTCATTATTTCGAGAAAGTTTCTCATTATTATGAGAAAATAAGTCATTATTACGAGAAAGTTTCTCGTTATTACGAGATGTTAAGTCATTATTATGAGAAAGTTTCTCATTATTACGAGAAAATAAGTCATAATTTTGAGAAAGTTTCTCATTATTACAAGAAACTAAGTCATAATTATGAGAAAGTATCTCATTATTATGACTTACAGAATTATATTTTTTCTCAAGGTGGCGGAAATGGGTCTTAGCAGCCTGAACATTGTCTTTTAGTCAGGGTAAGCAATCATGAAAGGACTATGTGGTTTCAACATTTATTTATTGCATGTTAATCTTGCCATCTGGTCATCTGGCTTCCTTCATATTTAATAAGTACACACTTCACCATCACATTACATGTCTTTGCTTACCTGATGTTGATCCACATCATCATCTCCTGTTATGATGATCCTTTTTTCAATCCTGGTCTCTGCATAACCTCCTTTCACTGTCTGAAACCAAACATTAAATAATTTAATCTGACAAAAGATTTCGTCAGCTGCCATTTTTATAGTCTTTCACCACCATCCTGTTTATTTAAAGCTTTTTTAAAAAAATCTTTTTTTTAAATTAAAATATTCACCTTATTAATGTTTGCAGAGAAATGGATCTGTCCATTTACTATCTACAATTTTTGAAGTTATGCCAAGCTGAATAACAATGGTGTGCTAACTCAGAGGGAATATTGTTCTCAAACTGAAGGTGACATGTCTCTTACCTTAGTCACTTGAGTCGTGGTTTCTGAGGTAATGTTTTCTGTAGTGACGGTGACAGGAGAAGCAACAAAGTGTCTTTCTAGACTGTTTGACCTTACCTGAAATACAACAATGTATTATATGTTTTACTGTTAAACAGTTTTGCCTCTCTACCCTCTGCAAAGTAATAAATAAGTAAATATCACACAGACAACTGCACATACAGTACACAATTAGTAAACCACTATTCAGATCCTTTGCTATGACACTAGAAATTTATCTCAGATGCATCCCATTTCCAAGGCACTTCTGGGGAAGGCTACAAAAATCTCCTCCATTGAAGGTTGCCAAAAGTGGCCTTCGTTATTCTTAAAAGGAAGAACAATTTTGGAACAACCAGGAATTTCCTAGAGCAGAGCAATCAGGGGAGTGAATAAAAACCCACTGATAACTCTGGTTGAGCTCCAGAAATCATGTGTGGAACAACCAGAACCCTGTAGTCCATCAGTCCAGACAAACTGACTCCATGGCGCAGGACTATAACATTTGAGCATTTGTACAGTGCTCAGATGCACATTGTCCGCTCATTAACTTGCATGGCACAAGCAGCCCCTTGTCTCACTCAGTCATGTATGGAACATAAAGCAGTCCCAGTTGCTCACTCATTCAGGTGTTATAAGCAGCCGTTTTTTTGAGCAGCGGTCAGCCGTGTATAAATAATAAATATGTATGAATCACTCCAGTTTCCAGTTTAAATGAACACTTGAGGCAGGAAAAAAGACAAATTTTATTCCTTTTCACACAATGTATGATTTACATGGCCAGTTTTGATTAAGAAAGACAAATTTTCGCACAATTCCTTGCACAATATTATGACTTCAAAACAATTTTAACGTGCTACAAGGTTTGAAAACTTTTGATACTTTGAACATTAGCATCACAGTTTTCGACCGCTCCCTCTTTCTCACACAGAGTATGCAGAGCTCCTTTTTAAAGACACTACCAGATCCTTCCTCACGTTGAACTTAGTAACACTGGATTAGAGCCCTCTGTGTTTGTGGAATTGTCCCCAGGAAATGCTTTATCACAAGCTCCTACGCAACTTTTGACAAAACGAAACATGCAATATAGTCTGTGTAACTTCTCTGTTTGGGCAACAGCCTCAAAGACCATTAGCAAAACTCCAAAGGTAATGGCTACCCTCAGCTGCTCAGCCTGTTTAGCCTGCCCATCCTGAGGTACAGCCACAGCATCAACCAATTCCAGTGCAACCTGGACCCACCCATATGTAGTGACCACATCAACCAGTTGCTGTGCAGTCTATGCCAGATCCCATTCAGCCTGTACCAGCTCAACCAGCGATGCATCCCGAATGCCTTTTTCAACCACTACCTCTGCCTCCACTTCCCTGGCATGGACCACAACTACAGTATTATTATCCTGTCAAACCTGTACCACCTGGACTGATGGAAATAGCCACTGCTCCCTCCCATGGAATACCCAAACCAAGCTGGCAGTCTTCTCCCAAGGGAATGAGAGTGGTTTCCTGATGCTTAAGGACTAGACAGTATCCTTGGCCCTCACAGGCATTTGACTAATGACTACAAGTAATCAGGTGATCTTAGTAGGCCTGCACGCTGATAATGAACGTGGATTTGCGCAGCTTGTTAGAGAACAACGGCTCCATGTGAAATTACGCACGTGCTGGAAATTACCGCTGATTACAGAACTGGCTTTACTGACAAGATGCGCAATAATTATCGCATGCGATATATCGTGCAGCCCTAGCTCTTAGACAATCTACAACTGCCTGCTGCTTGCTAGGTAGCTAAGAGGTATGTTAACATCCAATTTCCCTACAAATTGGATTTTAACACTGAGAGCGCACAAACACGATTCATTAGCGCATCAATTATAATGGACACAACGTGCACCTAATGCACGATCCTGTATGTCACTGTAATCATCTTTACCTTGATTACAATGGTCTTCCATCAAAACTTTAGGCTACTTGTGTGACACTGGCTTCTTTTATCCAGCCGAGAGCTGTAGTTTGCATATCATATGCTTATACAGCAGTTCTGAGCCGCCGTTCAGTCTGTATTTCACACAGCGTGATGAGAAACGCTTTGCTGCTCCGAAACAGTCCAAAACACAGAATATCAAAGAATACGTAGAAAGGTGGTGCTGTTATTTATTTATAGACTACACATTTTTACATTACTTAACATATTAGTCATAACATTATTGAATATATAATACTTTAGTTTTATCTCGTGCCCCCCTGGTTGAGAACCACTGATCTAAGGTGCGATTTACCAGTATTGCTTTCATGATCGACATATTGGGAACCCCTGCTCTAGGCTATAAACATAGGCCTGCATCAACCTCAATGCGGAATGTCTATCGCATCCTGGCAAGCCAGAATGATCCACTTGGATAGATAATCCATTTCATAACAAGGGCCAAAATTATTAAAGGTTGTACCAGCTGATCTTATTTCAGAATGGCAAGAATGCGAAGGAGAGCTTCCTGGCCTACAATAACACTGCCTAGGTGCCAGGAATAACACTGCCTAGGTGTTGCACAACAGAGAGCAATGACATAATCAATATGCATGTCTTCTGTGATGCTTCGGAAAAAGCATATGGCTCTGTGGCTTAGAGAGTATAAATGGGTGATGAAATTCTCATTGCACTCATCGTGGCTAGGACTCGCTGTGGCACCAAAACAGCAGCTCTCCATACAATGCCTTAAACTCAGCATTGTTTGGAGCTCAGTTTGCCAAAACCTTGAACTCTTCATAACATCAGACAGACAATCATGTGGTCAGACTCAACCGTATTACACTGGATACAGTCTGAGTCATGCAACTACAAAATATTCATAGGCATGCAAATCACAGAAATTCAAGACTTTTTTGGATATGATAATTGGAAATACGTGGATTCAGATAATAACCCTGCTGATAATTTCACCTAGGGTAAGACCCTCATAGAGCTGGCCTGTAACTGCAGATGGAATCAAGGCACAGTATTTCTGCATCAGACTTCAGATCACTGGCCAATCTACCCTTCAGTGACCATTGAGGATTGAGGTGAACTATGCAAATGCTTATTCTGTGGTAATGTGTCTGTCGTATACCTCTCCTTTCTTGCCTGACTCGCTGTTCACTAGAGGAACAATCTCCTTTTGCAAGCAAACTTTGCACTTTGACCCAGAGAACATGAGAATCACTGTCCTCTACCTAAGTTTGAATAATACCTCTGAAGCAAGGTGGCCTGCGTATGAACTGGAGCAAGTAACTTCACTCTATGGTCCGCAGGACCCAACTTGACATGCCCTTTTCAAGCTTGGAGCTGGGTGGCAAGAATCTTTCGAGTGGCAAGTCATCTCAGAGCGAGCTGACATTTGCGGTACTGTGGTTTTGAGTAAGTTGGCCCGCAATTACAATGGTAATTTGCTTGGGCACGCACTGAGTGGGAAGGATGGGCCCAGCATGAACAATGCTTCCATTGCCTGGAGTTAGACGGGGAACTGTAAACTCGAGTAAGGCGACTGTCTGCATCATTGATCTCCTTTAAATCAAGCCAAGCTGGCCATTGCCCTGCCAATTGTTTGTGCAATAGCCTTAGTAGCGTGCAGAGCCAGACTGGTTGCTATGCGCAACTCCTTAAAAGCATCAATATTAGGACAGGACTCATCCAATTCATGGAGGAGTTTAGCATGAAACACTTTAAGCATAGTGTGAAGCACTGAGCCAGCCTGGCCAACTGCTACATAAGCCCTACCCACTAGAACTGAAATGGTCCCGCTGGGCCTGGATGTTAGTCCAAGGGCAGATGGCGGGCAGAGATGTGCAGCAACCACCTCTTCCAGAGGGAGGAGCTTGCCATATCCCTTTTATTCATGCCATCAACAGAGGTGAGGGTGGCAGAATTAGAAGAGTGGATGCATGCCGAGTTGTGGGCATGCCATGCCTTGGTAAGTTCATTGTGAACATCTGGGAAAAAATGACTCTGGTCTCTGGACTGGAAGTTCGTTGACAATTTTTAATATGTAACTATGAAAGTAAACCACCAGTAGATGGCAGCAAGTGACACATTAAGTCATTTATTCAAATGATTCATTAAGATGGCTGATACATTCAAAATGAAGCAAGTGCATGTCTTCATGGATGAGTTATTGAATCATTCAGTGCATTTACATACATCCTCTTAATGTGATTATAATGAGATTTTGACAACATTGCGATTAAACTTTATCTCAAGTAAACAAAATATTTTGATCTAAATATTGCGATTAAGGTAATAATCGCAGCAAGCATAATCGTATTAACATAAGTGGCGTACGCCAATTTTAATTGAAATATACAGGTTTGTCGCAGTACCTTAATTGCAGTATTTCCGCTCTGACCAATGTATGCATGTGCTTGTGACATACATGTGAATGACGTGCCACGCACCTGTAATTATATGCATATTATTAGAAACGATGGCAGGGAAGAAAGCATCGCATTTCTGGGGAAAACACAACTCGCTGCCACCAGTCTCTTACCCTCATCCAGAAACGGCGAGTAGAACACAACGGAAAATTAATTGCCATCACATTTCTATGGCGCCGAAAAAGCATGGAATATACGAAAGTGTATTGCATTAGAAATTAAATTGAAAACAGCGGCCAGTAATACACCTGCTCTTTCTGAGTCCATCTTTTGTGCTGTGCATTGGGGTATGTGAATAATGGCAGTAAAAAATTAACCACAATTCTTAGCGAATTATAAGAATAATGGAAATTGCATGTAAACAGGAGTGAAGAGCTTTGCTCTTGACATGTAAACATCATAATGCGATTAAGTCCTTTTTCTGATTATTGGAAATAATCGCATGATTTGTGTGCATGTAAACATAGTCATTGACCCAATTCATTCTAAATGCTAAATCATTAATTAAAGGAACAACCTCATTGTTTTGCTCAGAGATGTGTGACTGTTTTGCTGTTTTCTTTGTTTGGAACTATTTTCAGTTAATCAAATTGAGCAAAGACGATTGACCATACTGTTTGAAATACCAGTCACTCATTATTAACTACTTCTATACTGTATGAACTCTTATATGAAAAGCAATATCAAATTTCATATCAGTTTTCAGTAAGAAACACATTCTCTTGGTAGTGTTATGTCGCTTAACTAGGCTGTATCATATATTATAATTATAAAAACTATATGCTTCTTCTGTGTGCAGTTGCGTTCATTCGTTTTGATTTCTCCATGGGATTTCGCCAACCAGACGCAGAGCATAAATATCACCCTTTCCAAACCTCTTTCTAGAGACTGTTGGCATTAGTGTATTGTCAGTTTATGATTATCTAATTTGCAATAGATTCCATATAACTGATGTCAGTTAATAACAAATCTTTCAATAAATTTCATATTTTGTCTTATAAGATAACGTCCATAGTAACATCCAACTCAGTCACTTACATTTATCAATCTTTGCACTTTATCCATTCATTGTATCCATTTAGTAGTTGTTAGCTCCCCTTCAGGAACTCGAGCTGCATCGAAAAGGCTATGAGGAATGGGCTATGGCCTTCAGCGTGACCACGCTCTGAACCACGCGTGTAATCAGTCCAATGGATGGGCGCGAAGTCACGGGCGGGGTGACGTAGCGACCAGGAAGCTTAAAAGCATGTGCGGTGGAACCGGCGTCAGCTTTCTGTCATTCAGAAAGCACTCTGTGTGTGTCAGTCTTATTTGGTGTTGTCTATCCATTATCACTCCTTATTTCCTATTCGAGTGAAGACAAACATAGGGCGAGGGCGGGCAGAATCCCAGGCTATGTGTTCTTCTCTGCCCGTGCTACATTACGGGTGGGGATACACACAGTTTGTGTGTTGTCTGCTTGAGAGCAGGGCACACAGAGTCAGCTCTCGAGGGAGCATTTGTCACTGTGTATGCTTTGCTCTCGGCTGTGCTCGTGGGAATCGCAGATGGATCAGGTGGGGGTAATGGAGATGGGCGAGCCCCTATCTTCTCCCTTTCCCACCAGATCCAGCACCCGCTCTCTGGGATCGGAAGCCCGCCCCACGGTTTCTTTCCACCGGTTTCATCCCAGCTCGACGCTCCCCCTGTCTTCCTCTGAGGAGTTGGACGTCATTGAGCTTTCGTAAAGCAGTTGCACAAGCATATTGTGAACGAATATCATTATGAGCAGCACTTCTTGGGAGCGGAGCTTGCGCAGTCAGCTCTCGAGATAAAAAGGGGGGCTGATTGTACTTTTCCCCACTGCAAACGTTCCGCTCCCGCCGGGTGTGCTACAAGAAGTGTGTCCGTGCCTGTGATCTTGCGGTTCTGGTCCCATTGCTGCTAAGGCAGTGAGATCGCGGGGATCGCACATGGATCTGATGGACGGGTTGGAGACAGGCTCGCCCTTTCTCCACCTGCATTCCCCAGATCTAGCGCTGTCTCTCGGGGTTGGAAGCCCATGCTGCGGTTTCTTCCTCCTTTGAGTGAGAGCATGCTGCTGCAGCTATCTTTCTCCGAGGAGACTGATGTTGTTTGTATAACCGAGTGGCTTTACAGTCATTCTCGGTTCTTTATATGAATCTTTTCACATCAGACCGTTTACTTGTCTGGTTGATGTATTTCATCTGACTATGAGAAGTTAGATATATATGGTATACACGATCCTCTTGGGATAAATTTCTAGAGTGAGAGCACAATGTTTACCTCTCTTCCTCCGAGAAGGTTGAGGTGGTCAGCAGGGGCTGCTGGGCGGGAGCAGCCCCAACCGGGTTCCAGCTCCTCATTCAGGGAGCGTCACTTCTCGTACTCCCCAGAATTTTGGAGTCAGAGTGGTGCTCCCATGCCGAAGGCTTCTAGTAGAAGGTGGATCTGCGGACCGTCATTCTCGCTGGATAGTTTTCAGTTAAATGTCCTGATGCCTATGGGGAAGAGCGGTGTACACTGCATCACACAGAGCCCGTCTCTTCTGAGTGCCCTCGGGAGACTGGTCTGCCAACCCTGCGACCACTGGTGCTTCAGGGCACAGCGGTCTCCAGCGAGCGCTTCTCTCAGTCTCTTCCACCCAGAAATGTTGTGGAGCTGAGAGGCTCTCCACTCCTTCGGGGGTCTCTAGAGCAGCTAGATTGGCTGTCTCCTGCCGGTCCTCCACTTCAGGGCACCAAGCTAGCCGCTCTAAGTACACCAGAGGCCAGTCTCGAGAGACTGGTTCCCTTAGTAGGTCACCTGGCAGTGTGGGAGCCCCTGCCAAGCATGTCTCATTGGGTCCTGCCTGAGCAGGCTCTGGTTCTATCAGTCTTCCTAGGGAATGATGCGGGTCTGAGGACTGTCATTTTCCATAGGAGACTTCAGCCGAGGCAGTCCTGATACCCATGGCTCAGGACATCAGAGGGCAGGCCCCTCTGGGGAAGAGCGGTGTACATCGCATCACACGGTGCCCGTCTCTTCTCAGTGTTTTCATGGCAGTAATTTCTTACTGCTAAATTTAGAAAAAAACAGACGTGTGTAACGGACCTAAAACCCCCACATGTAATAACTTAGAACACTGTTTCTACAAGAGTTTCATGAACAGACTGCATACAATGAGCGGTAATACAAAACACATTCTAAAGCAAGATCTGGTCATTTCTCCCTCAAGCCAGCAAGAAGTCATAAAAATGACCAACACCTAATGACACCTCCCTGTCTGGAGGACACCCTGCTTAGCTTCTCACGAGAGCCATAAAACAATGATAGATTTGTACAAAAACAACCCAATGTTCCTGCAATACTGGAGGCTCCAGTTCTAGGACTGCATAGGACCCTATTTTTTGGGACAGCAACATCTATTCCAACAGAGGAGACCTGATTCAAACAAACAAACAAACAGATGCAAACAAACAGCACATCAGACGTGAAGCGCTGCAGCTAATTAACTGAAGTCTCACACAGACACAAGTCTTCATTCCAAGAAAACTGAATTTTAAACCATAATATATTGAATATATTGAAAAAAATTAGGTTAAATATTTCAAGAGGTTTACCAACGGGTATGTTTAGGCTTAGGAGTTGGTTAGGACAATAATTAAGTGTATAAAATTAAATAACTACATAATTCCTTAAAAATAATAATATACAGAATTGAATAGCAAGTGCTATAAAATAGTATGAGCCACTAATATTTAGTCATTTAGCAGACACTTTTATCCAAAGCGACTTCTAAATGAGGACAATGGAAGCAATCAAAATCAACAAAAGAGAAACGATATGCAAGTGCTATAACAAGCCTCAGTTAGCCTAACGCAGTACACGTAGCAAGAGATTTTTTTACAATTATATAATAAATAAAAAGAAAACATAGAATAGATAAAGAATAGAGCACGGTAGTGTTAGAGACCTTTTTTTCTTTTGTTAATTGTATAATAAATAAAAAGAAAACAGATAGAATACAAAAAGATTAGAAAAGCTATGTCCAAGTCTAAAAGGAACAAGTTTTTTTTTTTCATTTAAAGAATAGAACTAGAATAGAGAGAGGTGTGACGTTCTATATTCTCTCACATTCTTTTTGGCTCATTAAAAATTAATCTTGCTGCCACGTTCTGGATTAATTATAAAGGTTTGATAGGACTGGCTGGAAGACCTGACAAAATACATACATACAAAAAATAAATAAATTAAATAATTAAAAAACAAACAAAACAAATAACTATAGGGCCCTAGAAATCCATTTCTGAAACTAAAGCCTCTGGCATTGCAGGAATACCCTACTCACAACAACAGCCTTATTGAACATGCACATTCATTCTCTGCCAGCAGGAGGCGCTTTCAAACTGTTTCCCCGGTAATGGCAGAACACAAAGCAGCACAGCACTGGACACAGCAGTGGGAAGTCGTGGCCTAATGGTTAGAGAGTCGGACTCGTAATCAAAAGGTTGCGAGTTCGAGTCTCGGGCCGGCAGGGATTGTAGATGGGGGAGTGACTATCCAGCGCTCTCTCCACCCTCAATACCACGACTGAGGTGCCCTTGAGCAAGGCACCGAACCCCCAACTGCTCCCCGGGCGCCGCAGCATAAATGGCTGCCCACTGCTCCGGGTGTGTGTTCACGGTGTGTGTGTGTTCACTGCTGTGTGTGTGCACTTTGGATGGGTTAAATGCAGAGCACAAATTCTGAGTATGGGTCACCATACTTGGCTGTATGTCACGTCACTTTCACTTTCACTTTCACTTTGAAATGTGCAGCACTCATATTTATTTATAGCCTTTTGAAGTTTAATAGTCACATTAAGCTGTATAGCGATTCTGGTCTGTACTCATTCTCTACTGTAGAGTTCATTCTCTACTGTAGGAGAGGAAGAATTGTATAAACTTGTTAAATCATCTAAACCAACAACATGTATGTTAGACCCGATTCCATCGAAACTACTAAAAGAGCTGCTTCCAGAAGTCATAGATCCTCTTTTGGCTATTATTAATTCATCATTGTCATTAGGATATGTCCCCAAAACCTTCAAATTGGCTGTTATTAAGCCTCTCATTAAAAAACCACAACTTGACCCCAAAGACCTAGTTAATTATAGACCGATCTCAAATCTCCCTTTTCTGTCAAAGATACTAGAAAAGGTAGTATCCTCACAATTATATTCCTTCCTAGAGAAAAATGATATCTGTGAGGAATTCCAGTCAGGATTTAGATCATATCATAGTACTGAGACTGCTCTCATTGGAGTTACAAATGACCTGCTTCTATCATCTGATCGTGGTTGTATCTCTTTATTAGTTCTACTGGATCTTAGCGCTGCGTTCGACACTATCGACCACAACATTCTTTTAAATAAACTACAAAACTTTGTTGGCATTAGTGGAAGCGCCTTAGCATGGTTCAAATCATACTTATCTGACCGCCATCAGTTCGTAGCAGTGAATGAAGAGGTATCATATCGATCACAAGTACAATATGGAGTACCTCAAGGCTCAGTACTAGGGCCGTTACTTTTCACGCTTTACATGTTACCCTTGGGAGATATTATCAGGAGACATGGTGTTAGCTTTCACTGTTATGCTGATGATACTCAGCTCTATATTTCTTCGCGGCCCGGTGAAACATACCAAATTGAGAAACTAACGGAATGCATAGTCGATATAAAAAACTGCATGACGAGTAATTTTTTACTGCTAAATTCTGAAAAAACAGAGGTGTTAGTTATCGGACCTAAAACCCCCACATGTAACAACCTAGAACATTATCTAACACTTGATGGCTGCTCTGTAAATTCTTCTTCATCAGTCAGGAACCTAGGTGTGCTGTTCGATAGCAATCTTTCATTTGAAAGCCATGTTTCTAGCATCTGTAAAACTGCGTTTTTTCATCTCAAAAACATATCTAAATTACGACCTATGCTCTCAACGTCAAATGCAGAAATGTTAGTTCATGCGTTTATGACCTCAAGGCTAGACTACTGTAATGTTTTATTGGGTGGTTGTTCTGCACGCTTGATCAACAAACTACAGTTAGTCCAAAATGCAGCAGCTAGAGTCCTTACTAGAACCAGGAAATATGATCATATTAGCCCGGTCCTGTCAACACTGCACTGGCTCCCTATCAAACATCGGATAGATTTTAAAATCTTGTTAATTACTTATAAAGCCCTGAATGGTTTAGCTCCTCAGTACTTGAGCGAGCTCTTATCGCATTATAGTCCTCCACGTCCGCTGCGTTCTCAAAACTCTGGCCGTTTGATAATACCTAGAATATCAAAATCGACTGCGGGCGGCAGATCCTTTTCCTATTTAGCACCCAAACTCTGGAACAATCTACCTAACACTGTTCGGGAGGCAGACACACTCTGTCAGTTTAAATCTAGATTAAAGACCCATCTCTTTACCCTGGCGTACACATAACACACTAATACGCTTCTATTATTCAAATCCGTTAAAGGATTGTTAGGCTGCATTAATTAGATCAACCGGAACCGGGAACACTTCCCACAACACACGGTGTACTCGTTACATCGTAAGTAGAATGGCATCTACGCTAATATTTGTCTGTTTCTTTCCTATGATCAGATGGTGGATCAGCACCAAGAGATGATGTCTGCAGCCCTGATCGTCAGCGGAGACCAGGACACCCAGATGACCCCCGGAGACCTCGATTAAAATACATTAAAACTAAAAAATATAACTAAAAATATAATAAAATACCTAACTACATAATACTACTATCGTTAGAACCTGAAACTTTTGAACTGTGGGTGTCGTCTGGTCAGAGGAGAACTGGCCCCCCGACTGAGCCTGGTTTCTCCCAAGGTTTTTTTCTCCATTCTGTCACAGAGGGAGTTTTGGTTCCTTGCCGCTGTCGCCTCTGGCTTGCTCAGTTGGGGACACCTAATTTCTAGCGATTATCGCCGATTTGATTGCTCATATACTATTTAAACTAAACTGAGCTAGACAATGACATCTCTGAATTCAATAATGAAATGCCTTTGACTGAAAATTGAATGTTTAATCTTATTATATATTACTGACACTCTGTCCTCCAATTTGATACTGTTAAGTGCTTTGACACAATCTGTATTGGTAAAAGCGCTATATAAATAAAGGTGACTTATGACTTACTCAAATTTAAGACCTCTTTAAATCATAATTAAGAATTTCTTGTACAATTTAAGACTTTTTATGACCTTAAATTTGATAAAGTAAATTTAAGACTTTTTAAGACTTTTTAAGGACCCGCGGGAACTCTGGTTCCGTACTGCAGGGACAATTTGATTGGATCAATCGCCCTGGGACGGACAAAAATCAGGCCGCTTTAAAGGAACACTCCACTTTTTTTGGAAATAGGCTCATTCTCCAACTCCCCCAGAGTTAATAAGTTGAGTTTTACCATTTTTGAATCCATTCAGCCGATCTCCGGATCTGGCGAGAGCACTTTTAGCATAGCTTAGCATAGATCATTGAATCCAATTAGACCAGTATCATCGCGTTCAAAAACGATCAAAGAGTTTGGATATTTGTCCTATTTAAAACTTGACTCTTCTGTAGTTATATCGTGTACTAAGATCGGCGGAAAATGAAAAGTTGCGATTTTCTAGGCTGATATGATTAGGAACTACTCTCATTCCGGCGTAATAATCAAGGAACTTTGCTGCCGTAACATGGCCGCAGCAGGCGCATTGATATTACGCAGCGCCTGAAAGTAGTCCCCAGCAACCGGGGACTACTTTCAGGCGCTGCGTAATATCACTACGCCTGCTGCGGCCATGTTACGGCAGCAAAGTTCCTTGATTACCTTTGTATCAAACTGTAACAAAAAACCTACCGGGAACATACGTTACATTTTGACTGAGTTTGAAGAAAACAACAACAACAACAACAACAAAAAAACAACTGAAGTAATCCAATTAATGCAACAAATGTTGCTTCATTGTAAAGCATTATTTTAACAGTCAAAGTAATATTCAAAATCACATTATCATTTTTCTCTCTCTCTCTCACATTGTTTTCAGATTTCAGACTCAGATAGCCAAAGAAAAAACATTAAATATAAATTTCACTCTTGCGCTCTCTCGGCTGCTTCATATTAGCGGTCGGCAGCACGGCAGAAACATTCCCCTCATATTATTGATACTAAAATTAATGTAGCAAAACTCTTGCTTAATTCAAATTCAATTAATATTCGACTGTATGAAATGCAAGTGCATATATTACATGATCAAAACTTCACTGGTTCTAGCGTGCACATTTGAGCTTACAGTATCACATCTGTGTGTGCTTTAATAAAATTTAAATTTTATTTAAAATTTAACTTTTATTTATAACTGAAGAATTTATGAATTCTGCACTCACTTGTCGATCTCTTAATTCTCTGAAAAGATCAGGATGAGCAAGCGACAAATGCTTAAAAAGGCTTCCTGTGGCAACATGATTTATAGCAACACTTGCATACAGGTGCCGTAAGGTCAGTTCGTTCACCTTTGTCATCTGTTTTGTATGCAAATTAATGCCATATTTCACTTCTACTGTTCTCTTTATTTATTAATTTCAGGTGCGCTGATAGAGTTTCATCTGTTTGATCCATCGTGTTGTTCTGTTGTCACATTTACCGGTTGCACAGCAATTTGGGAAGCACTGCACAAGGTGCACTTCGCAACAGCAGCGTATGAAATAACGAATCAAGCAAAATTATGGTATCGTACCATTTGAAATATAATATATACCGGTATTTTTGTACTACCGGTATACCGCACATCCCTAATCGTTAGGCTGCATTAATTAGGTCAACCAGAACCGGGAACACTCTTCCCATAACACCCGGTACTTGTTACATTGAAAGATGAATGGCATCTACGCTAATCTACGCTACGTCTGTTTCTTTCTTATTCCGAGATCACTGTAGCCATCCGATCCAGTCCGTATCCAGATCAGATGGTTACTGCAGTCACCCAGATCCAGTCCGTATCCAGATCAAATGGTGGATCAGCACCTAGAGATGACCTCTACAGCCCTGAACGTCAGCGGAGATCAGGACACCTAGATAAGCCCCAGAGACAGATCACCAGTGAAGACATTGTCACCTAGACGGCCATCGGGACAAGACCTTGGGAACCAGATGAGTCCTCTACACAATCTGAATTTGCTGCAGTTGGAATTGAACTGCTGGTTTGTCTGGCCAGAGAAGAACTGGCCCCCTGACTGAGCCTGGTTTCTCCCAAGGTTTTTTCTCCATTCTGTCACTGATGGAGTTTTGGTTCCTTGCCGCTGTCACCTCTGGCTTGCTTAGTTGGGGACACTTAATTTCCAGTGATATCGTCGACTTATACTATTTAAACTGAACTGAGCTGGATGATGACATCATTGAATTCAATAATGAAATGCCTTTAACTGAAAATTGACACACCATTTTCCTATTTTGATATTGGAAAGTTGCAATCTGACACAATCTGTATTGTCTGAATCTGTATTGTTGAAAGTGCTATATAAGGTGCTACATAAAGTTTAAAGACTTTACACCTAAAATTACTTGCCATTAAAAAAATGCTCAAGACAATGACAGCCTGTTTTAAAGATCTAATGAACTGGATGTCCCGCATCTAAATGACTTGAAGACTGGGATGGTTGTATTTAATTAAGTACACATTTTAGTTTATAAATCTATTAATAACCTTGCTTGCTTATAGATGGTTTCAACGGCAACATAACAAACGTTACTGTGCATGCAAGCTTTTGTGGCCCAACCTTAACTTCCGGTAGATTTCCGCAAAGAATAAATAACAACAGCAAAGTCCCTCCAGATAAGATTATTTCTGATAGCAAGCAAAATATGTTTGCTGCGTAAATCAGATGGGCTTGTTGAAAATGCTAATTCATTCTCTGCCAGCAGGAGGTGCTTTTGGAGTGGCAGAAATATAGAGGTTTCCCCAGTAATGGCTGTACACTAAGCAGCGCTCCGCTCACAAACGCTGCTTTATCAGGCATTACAGGCAAGACGAAATGAAAATGACATTGAAATTTTTTTGAAGACAGTCGGTTTCCTTCAGAGATAGTGATATAAAATCACCCACACCGCGTTTTGATTTTGAAACATACAGTGTTCATGTTTATTCAACAAAGTCAAAGCCTTTAGGGAAATCTAATTTTGGCAGTCAGTTTTGATATTCTGGCCGCCACAAATAAATCAATGTATGGGAAACACATCCCACAGCACAACAACCTGAGCCCAACTTCAGTCTACTCATCACTTTAACATTAACTGTGTTTGTATTCGACGCCACTAGCCAGACCGATAATTAAACACAGACCAGAGGTTAACTTCGGGCCAAGTGCGTGCACCCAATGAAACCATCTATATCTCTTCTATATCTATATCTCTTACATCGTTTGTAATCGCTGTCAAATGTGCTTTAGCTGGGTACTGAGTTAAGGGTCTGAATTTTTAAGTCAATGTAATATTTTAGTTTTAACTTTTCATAATGAATTTGCCAATTAACCAGTTTTCTTTGTCATTATGGGGTACAGTGTGTCTAAACATCGGCAAGATTAATGATAACCATACCCATAAACAGAAAAGGAACTCTTTTGTCAATTCAAAAATCTACCAACAGTCTTGTCAAAAATAAATAAATAAATAAACAAAGAAAGAAATAAAGAAAGACAGAAAAATAAATGAAAACAATAAACTGTTTCATAAAATTTAAATATCAATTAAACTGTATTCTGTGAACATAATATCTGCATTGTATCTGTACTGTATTAGCCACCTCTATACATCAGAATCAGCCATTACAAAAAAATTAAATAAATAAATAAAACATTTTGGTCCACCACTATTTATTGGGGAGTGATTATATGCACAGACTCACAGGGGACTCATTCTCTTTTGCCTCCTTAACTCTGCTCTCCTCCAGTTTCTGCAACAAACATGAGAAAAGAATCAAGAAGTGCCAAGGTAATACAGTTAAGATCAATAAAACCTGAAAATACAGTCTCGTTGCCAGCAGAAGGCATAATAGCAGCATGCAGTGAAATACTACTTTTATCCCATGTATGAATGATAAAGATAAACATAAAAGAACCAGCTTTTAGATTGCTGAATGACTAAAGAAACAGTATCAACATTTCTTGTATATTACCACCCACAGCTACTTTCACCTGTAAAGGAAATGATCAAGACATAACAGCAATATATTTGGGAGCATTGTTAGAGTTTGACTATGTTGTTTTGCAGTAGACACAGAGAAAGAAAGAAAGAAAGTGTTGCTTTATAAAAGACAAGAGAGAAAGACACATGACAATGAGGACTTAAGTCCTGAGGCCTTTAATCCAGTTATCATGGAAGGCATATGCCATTTATTTCAGTTATATTCTAGAAAGATTCAACTTTATGAGACACAAGATAAGACAAAAACACTAACATACCACAGATGTTTCTTTTAAAATGTTGTCCCTTGAATAAACTGATTCACATTTTACCAGTTTGATTTTTTTTTTAAATAACATATTTAGTTAAATAGTAATATTTAATATATTACAAATATTATGTTCTATTTCATCTCAGTCAACATGTTGCCATTGTCAAAACGGCCATGCTGCCACCCTGATGAGCTTTCATTGGCAGCGTCTGGGGCCTCATTTATAAAATGTTGCGCAGAAACCATCTTAAAATTGATCTTACGATCATCTCTCAAATATACGTACATGTGATTCATAAAATGAACGTACGTACAGAAAACGCACGTACGGGTCTCTTACAGATGTGAAAACTATGAATCGCAAGTGATCTTGCAAATGAATGGTTTCAGCTCTCTGCTTGTAAACAACTCCTAATTAATGTCATTAACATGTAAAAGATCACCAGTCATCATCCAAATTCTTTAATTTAGAACAGCAAGCTGCAAGAACAGCTTAAATTTCCAAAAACCTGCAGTACTCAAACAAGAAAAAGTGTGTACGTCTGCTCAGACCCTGACGTGACACTAAGCATTTTTCCACGTCAAAGACAGTTTTTATAAATATGAGCATTGGCGTGGATTTAAGTGTCCACACTCTAAGATCAAATCTGAGTGTATGCACACTTTATAAATGAGGCCCCAGGAGTGTTTGGAAGGGATGAAAATTCTGTGCCTTCAGAACCTGATGACATCTATGAGTGAGTGAATTGGAGACTTCTGTAGCTTATGGGCTTGCTATAGCTACTCAGATCGGACCCACATTTTCTATGGCCAGGACGAGATGCTACACACCCTAAAATGCATGACAGTATAATCGACAGTTTTCGACTTGGTTGTTTTTTTCAAGCAGAAATTCCTCCAGGGTCTACGCCCCGCACAGCCACACCAAGAGGGCGAGCACTCACCGGACATCATCGTTACCAAGAACCGGAGTAAGGGGCATTGGGGTAGAGTCAACCTCGCCAGGGTGATGTGTTTCTGGGCCTGGCATCACTCAAAAAAGCCCCTTGGAGCTCAGCTTTCATCGTTATGGAGAACCGTCAAATCCTGGATTAAGGGGCGTTGGGGTAGAGTCGACCCCGCCAGGGAGATGTGTTTCTGGGCCTGGCATCGCTCGAAAAAGCCCCTGGAGCTCAGCTTTCATTGTTACCGAGAACCGGAGTAAGGGGCGTTGGGGTAGTGCCGACCCCGCAAGGGAGATGTGTTTCTGAGTCCCCTGTCCCCTGTGGAGGAAAGACTTTCATGCCTCTGCCTTGTCGGCAAGACAAACTCTCTTCTCTTGGTTTATTTAGAGGGTCTGCTGCAGGATTTGTTCTTCACTTTGACAGATGAGGAATTGCGAGTGATTGATATGCCAATCCGAGGAACAAGTGCGCATGCTCAAGCCCTGGGGCTATCCATGACCAATATGGTTCAAGCATGCCGTCAGGTATGGCTATCTCAAGCTAATCTGTTAGATCAAGACTGCATGGTAGTCTTTGCAGCTCCATTAGTGCCGGGGGAGGTCTTTGGACCACCTGCAGAAGCAGCCTTGGATCAGTCTCGTAGGACAAGAGAACTGACTTGATCAGTGGGTCGAGCACCAGCTACGCACATCAGCTGGGAGCAGCCATTGGGCTCGGCCAGAATTATCAAGCCAGGCCTTCGTAGGTCAGCGCTGGTCTGCTGCCCAAGGGGCACCCATAAGACCAAGCCAAGGAGTCCGGCAGTCCTTTCATAAGACACGGAAGGCAGTCTTCCAGCACATGTGCAGCAGGTGGAAGAAACCGTCACTGATGGTTATAAACCTCAGGCCTCACGTTTTAACCTGGAGTTCGGATACAGGCTCCAATTCAAATCCGAGCCACCCCAATATCAAGGAATTGTTCCTACAGTTTTGAGAGAAGAGACACAGTGCAGGTCTCTGAAAGAAGAAGTCTCAGTTCTTTTAGGAAAAGGAGCAATAACACGCCTGCCCTCGGGATCAATAGGGCAGAGGTTCAACCTATTTCCTGATTCCAAAGGAATGTGTTTAAAGATGGGGGTCTTCAGCCCATCCTGAATCTCAGGAATTTCAATCATTTAAAGCGACTGCCATTCCATAACACTTTGTCTTTCAACCCTTTTAACCTTCATCAGACAAGGGGAATTGGTTCACAACATCACGGGATCAAGGGAATTACCTCAGGTTCTACTTTCAGGGCAATATTTACGAGTATAATGTTCTCCTCTTCGGTCTGTCATTGGCTCCCCGCACCTTCACCAAATGTATGGATGCGGCACTCATTCCTCTTCGTTGCCCGGGTATACATATTGCATGCATTGCCAATTAACTGCACAATTGGTTAATTTGCTCTCCTACAGAACAGCAAGCCAGGAACAACACAAAGGTGGTCTTAGCCCACTTGCAGAAATTGGGGCTGACTCTGAACAGCAAAAAGAGTTGTCTCAATCCCACAAGGGTAGTGACATTTCTAGGCTTGTGTTTGAATTCGACTATAATGAGAGCATCTCTGATCTCTCCACAGAGGTAGTCAGTGTTGAAGGAGTGTCTGTCCAAGTTCCTCAAAAAGGAGAAAGTTACAGTGAAGTCGGGCCGGAGACTGCTTGGAGTCAGTCAGTCAGGTGATACCATTGGGGTTGCTTCACATGCGCCCATTACAACGATGGTTAGCAAAGTACAAAGTGAGTCCATATGAGAATGGATAGCGACTGATTCCAAGGGACTTGGATTGTCATCCAGCAGTCAAGTGGTTGCTCTCAACTCCAGGCCTAAAGGAGGGAGTCAAGCTGGGCCTGTTATGTTCAAGAGAGACCATAAAAACTGATGCCTCACAGGCAGGCTGGGGTGGTGTCTGGCAAGGCAATCCAGTACAGGGAAAATGGGATGCCTCTTGGATAGGAGCACACATAAACCTCTAGGAGCTGGAGGTAGTATTTCAGGCCTTGATCCATTTTCTTCCTCAGCTTCAGGAGAAGCAGGTGATTGCTCGTTCAGACAGCAAAACATTCATGTCATACATGTCCATCACCAGGACAGAGTACGTTCAATATCACTACACAGGAAGGCCCAGGATCTCATGTTATGGGCACCTATTCAAGCCCTGAGGGCTGTACATTTGCAGAGAGAAGACAATGTAATAGCTGACCTTTTTTTCAGGGGGGTCCCAGACCAGGAGAATAGTGACTTCACCCAGCAGTAGTACAGGCCATCTGGCTTTGGTTTGGGAAGGCCAAAGTAGATCTTTTTGCCACACAGGAAACCACACACTGTCCCCTGCAGTATTCAATGGTGGGCCCCAGAGGGCCCCTAAGGGTGGATGCTCTGGCAAACGAATGGCCCCCAGTACTACTGTATGCATTTCCCCCTTTCCCACTTCTGCCTGCAGTCCTAGCCAAGGTGAGGATTTTGAGGGCCAAAGTCCTCCTGGTTGCACCTCCTGGTTGTTAATTGCTTTGCTGAGGGGGTCACCATGGTCTCACTTCTCCAATTCCTGCTGGAGGCTGGATTAACTGAATCAACCTTGAGAGGGTATGTAGCTGCTATATCTGATCATCATGAAGGCTATAGAGGTACACAGTTGGGTTTCAACCTCTTGTCAGGCATTATCTGAAGGGGAATGACAGACTGTGTCCATTTTGAGCTTGGCTAATTCCCTTATGGGATCTGGGTATTGTCTTGAAGGCTCTGACAGAACCTCCTTTTGAACTGTTAGATGAGATAGGGATGGAATTGCTTACGTTGAAGACTGCATTTCTTTTCTCTGTTTCCTCAGTTAAGAGGGTGAGTGAAATTTGTGCCTTCTCTGTGCACCCTGTGTGTTTAAGATTAGGAGAAGGCGGCTCATCTATTTCACTTCTTCCAAACACCTCCTTTCTGCCAAAAGCTCTGCCCTGTTCCTTTGTTTCCAGACCCTTGGTGATAGAACCCTTCCATCCACCTCCTCACAGTTCAACAGAAGCATCCAGACTGCATCTAATCTGCCCAGTCAGGGGACTGAGAAGATACATTTCTCGCACACAACAGATAAGGCATACCGATCAGCTGTTTGTCTCTGTGCAAGGCCAGGCAGTGTCCAAGCAGAGGCTGGCAAAATGGGTGGTCAGGCTGATAGAGCTAGCCTATCACAGCGCAGGGATGCCTCCTCCTACGGTAGTGGTCGCCCACTCTGCAAGAGGAGTGGCTGCCTCCTGGGCATTGTTTAAAGGTACCTCTCTGGAGGATGTGTGTGCAGCAGCTGCTTGGTCATCATCTGTGACATTTGTCAAATTCTATCATCTGGATGTTGCTACAACAGCTACTACTGTCCTGCAAACAGCAGAGCAGATGTGATCCTGCTGATTTAACTGTGTAAATAACAGGGAAAACTAATAAAATGTTCCATTGACATGAATTGGTTTCCTTGAGTTCTATTGCCCCACTTGGGTTTTATCTCCCCTCCTGACCTTATCTGGTGCACAGTACACCCATACTGTGACGTGTTGACCTGAGATGAAATAGAACGAAGGGTTACGTAGGTAACTTAGTTTTGTGAATGATGTCAACTCGCCACACGGCGTGGTCACTCAGGGAGCACTTGTCACTAGTCGGCAAAAGAGAAAGCGCTGGCTATCTCGCACCTGTATTTGTAGATAGACAGTGATTGCAAGCGGGGCATGGAGTGTTGACTTCATTCAAAGAATTAGGTTACCTACGTAACCCTTCATTTTAATCTTATATTGTTTTTCATTTACATCACAAATGTTAAGTGTATAAACTGTATAAAATTATGCTTTTCCACAACACTGTTTGCATACTGACAGCTGATCTACTCACACTCAACCCAGCAAACCCACCTTGGTCAAACTTAAAATTTGTAGAAAGGAAACTTTTTCTGCACCTCTTACAATCTTGAATTTGAATTTAAAACTATTTTAGCTTAGTATTTAAAGTAACTTTTATTAACTTTTTTTTTTTAAATGCAATTCAGCAACTGGAGCATAGATACTGGAATTATTTTCTTACATGATCAGTGATGTCTTTGACAGGAGCCTCAGAGCCATTAGAATGCAGTTCCATTTTAACTGTTCCTTTTCTCAACATCTGGGCTGCATTAACTGCACTGGGGTCTTTCTTGGCAACAGGGGGCTGACGAATAAAAAAAAAAGGAAAAAATTGTTACATTAGTATGTGGGGTATACAATATGTCTGCTGAGTACTTGTTACAAAAAGTAATATAACATAATCCAAACAGTACTACCGCAAACAGTAATATTACAAATAGTAATATTAAGTAAAATCTGTTATGATCGAAGGTAAAATTAGATATATAACAGATTTAAAGGCCATGATCTACAGATACGCATGATATGTAGGTGATCAATAATGACACTAATGGCATGTTTCAGATGATGCAAAAAATGTGCATGGTATCCAAAATATTTTTATTTCACAGCAAAACAGAGAAGGTCCAATACAAAATGTTTAATTGTTATTAGCCGTTTAATAAATATATAAATTAATTGAAATGAAATATTTTCCATTTGAAAAAAATTGCAATTTTGTTAAGAGAAAACTATTTCTCATTCATTTTATTTATTATTTTTATTCTTTTCCATAATGACGAGTCTGGTAATTTAGTTTTTAAAATTAATTAGTTATTATTTTTATTAGTATTATTTATTTATTTTGCATGATGGGTAAATTTCACATTAAGGATGCTTTTACTACAGTTCCTTTTAAATGATCCAAACCCAGTTCACTTAAAATGAACCAGAAAGGGAACGAGTCAAACGTGACCTCATTCCTTTTGGTGTTCACAATATAGTGGACTAAAAAGAGAACCCGTTCTTTTCTTGGACCACTCCAGCACCTGATCTCAGACCCTTTATTGTTCACACCACAACTTCACAAGTACCCAAACTCCAGCTTTCTGTGCAGCAGTGGAATGCTGGAGTCTGACCTACTAGAAAATTTGGAAGATGAAGTGGATAGGGAAGAGGGTGAGGAAGAGCTGGCAATCTCTGATTAAATTAAAAGGGAACATTATGTATAAAGTTAATTCAACTTGCCCCCCCCCCCCCTCAGATAAGATAGTATTAAAATGTTTCTTTGCTGCTAACTTTATATTGCTGCTATATTGTTTTGCTGCTTTCATTGACACCCACGATGCACACATCATTCACAGAGATTGGAGATAGCACTGTGCACACATGGAAATATTCACTAGCATGGACACTTGTTGTCAATACTGCCACGCAAGTTTTAATATAATAGTAGCTTCGATACTGAATTGCTACATTATATTTCACAGCAACTAGGGGGTAAAAGTTTTTGAAGTAATGAAACTCACAGTTTCACTTTTGCAGAATGAGATGCACATATGCAATTCACACAGGCAACTTTCTCTCAAAATCTCTCTCTCTCGATAATTAATTCAAATCAATGCTATAATTCATGCATTAAAATACATGTGATCTTACAGCCCTACTTCATCTCTGTGTCTGATTTGAAGTGAGCAGAATGCTAGTTCTCTGCTACGTGTTGGGTGGTTCCCCTTCAAGGGAACTTCGAGCTGCGTCCCCTGCTAGGGGACATTTTGGGAAATGCTGCCAGGATGACTGGCGTCTGAAGCACGTGTAAAACAACGCAAATCCTATTGGTCCACATGGCCTGTGACATCATAGGCAGGTACCTGAAAATATAAAAGGGAACCTGCTGAATATGTCACCAACATTGTTGTCTTCTGAGCCTTCTGTTTGTTCACATGTGTGAATCGTCATACTGGTGAGTCGAGCAGCGCTTTAAGGAATGTGTGCCTTCGTGTTTGGATTCTAGCCCTTGAGGGCATATTCTAACTTTTGCGTTTTTGTCTCGGCGACTACGTGCTCATTGTGAGGAGTTGCAATGATAACGCTCCACCCGTGCTTGTTCCTATTCCTAAGAGATGTGTGGCAAAGCGTTTGTGTCTCGGGCCGTTGCTGCAGCACGGTTTATCTCAGCTTGCGGGAATTGCTTTGATCTGCGGTGTCTGCATACCCTTTACAATCGGGATGCCTGATGCCATGGATAATGCTTTTACCGCATTTACCTGTGCTCCTTCCATGGGTTTAGGTGTGGGCTTCCTCCCCAGGATTCTGGGTATTTTTAAGTGGGTGGTTCCTCTGAATCCCGCTTAGTAAGTTTGGGCTGAGTAGATTGTTCCCCCTCTTGAGTGCTTTAAGCGAAGTCTCTGCTCAGAGGGTAGATGTCTGTGGATAGTTATGCTGCCGCTCAAGCTTGCTTTGCTCTGGAATATAGCAGTCTGAGGGCATCTATGTTCCAGCATGACGTCTATGACTAGGTTGGGTTCCTCTTGGCACAAGCTCTCAAAGGTAAGTCTTAGTCTAGGAATCTGCTATCCGAGGATAGTTGTGTTCAAGCTCGGAGACTACTCCCCCTTGTGGGTTTTTAAAGTAATGTTCTCCTTGAGCCCTTGCCTAGACTGTGCTGTCTCCCCTGTTTGGGTTTTAAGTAGATGGCCCACTTCCATGGTCTGGGCAAACTTCAGACTTATCTGAGGGAAATGCTAGTCGAGGATAGCTGTGTCCAGCCACCTAGTGTTATGGCTGTTGCTTGCATCAGGCTTTGATCTTGGACTAATGTTTTTTTATGTGTTCACTCTTTAGCGAATCATGTTCTGATAGTCTGGATCTCCCTCTTGTGAGCCTCTGGTCAACATAACAGTGCTCTCTAGCCTACTGACATTGAATGGGGACCTCCTTAGCATAGCCATCTGAGGGTGGTTATATTTTAGCCATTGTTCTGGCAGGACGGGCTTACTTGAATTATCTGAAGCTAGCTGTGTTTTCACATCCACTTTCCTGGAAATATAGATAACTATGTACTAGCATGGTGATCATTCCCCTGCCTAGGGTTTTTAAGTAGCAGTCTCCTTGAGCCCTGCCTAAATAGTGCTGTCTCCCCTTATAGGGTTTATAATTGGTGGTCTTGGCAGTTGTAGTGGTCCCCTTTCCTAGAGCCTAGCTATTTGAGGATAGCCATGTGGAAGCTCAGTGATTGCTCTTCTGCCTAGGGTTTTGAGCCCTTACCTAGACAGTGCTGACTCCCTTCTTTAGGGGAGTCCCACTCTCTGTGGTCAGGGGAGTTTCAGTTGGTCCCCCTTCTGGTAGTCCGTCCTACACATATAGCTATCTGAGGATATCTATGTGCTAGCTCAGTAACTGCTCCCCTTCTTAGGGTCTTTAAGTTTAACTCCTGGAGCCCTCACCTAGACAGCACTGTCTCCCCTGTTAGGGTTGCAAGTAGATAGCCCACTCTTTGTGATCGGGGCAGCCTCATAGGAGGGTTTACCTACTGTAGTTATTTAGGCTAGCTGTGCGGGACTAGCTGTTTGATAGCTCGGTGATTGCTCCCCTTCTTAGGGTTCCCTTTTAGTAGCCTCATCAGACAAGTTGGTGACGTATTAAGCATGTGCCCTTTTATACGTTTGTTTACCCGCCTGTGACGTCACAGGCCATGTGGACCAATAGGATTGGCATTGTTTAACAAGTGCTTCAGACACCAGTCATGCTAGCAGCATTCCCCAAAGTATACCCTAGAGAGGGATGTAGCATCTTGTTCCCTCTCAAATGAACCCTCTGAGTACGGTTCGCTTGTGGGTCCTTTTAGGGGAGTCTGAGATCACATGTTTGTTCACATATTCGAGCTGAACTGCTCAGGGCTCAACGAACTAGGTGTGAAAACACCCTTATACTACAAGGGGCCTTAAATTCAAATCCAAATGTTTGCAGTATTATTATTACAGCAACTATTGCTGTTGCAGTCTTCACTTCAGAAAATCTTCTCCAATACAATTAAATGATTGTGGATGACATTCTGATTTAGGAATTTCCTATAAATGAAATAATAATAAACACAATGAAGTAGAATGAAAATAATTAAAAGTAACACTTTCAAATATGTTACCAAAAAATAAATGATATTCACTGAGAGAAAAAAGGCACAAAACAATTTGCAATATGATAATGAAGTTTAAATTATGTAATGAATGTCACAATTATGTAGATCTCTTCCTCTCTTGACCTGTTTATTGAATACAAACTCGCCCTTACAGGTTCTATATCTTGGTGACCACAACCTTCAAGGAGATGTTCTCTTCCAGGTGATACATCTTGCAAATTCATGTGACTGGTGGAGTGAGACCTGGGAGTGTTGTCAAAACTCTCCCTGCCCAACTCTAATTTGTCCTTCTCAACCAACTCAGTCATGCCTCTAGAAAATTCCTCCACATCACTGTGTAAGTCCATAATGACAGTGAAATCCACCTCAGCTTCCAGGCTTGAAGTGGAGCTGACAGTCATACTTGAACATTTCCTCTCGATGGCCAGGTAGGTGTCCTTCAAGCCAGCAAACTCACAATTATAGTCGTCCTCCACGGCAGAGTGAGATTGCTGCTGTTAAGGAAAGAAAAGGGGTAGCGTTTTTCTACATCACATAACGAAACAAACCGTAATGATGGAGAAATCATGGGTGTGATTTTGAGCAGTTGATCATGCTTGAGTGAAATGATCCAGTGTAATGATCCAGTCATGAGATCATATATGTTGATGCATTCTGTTCTCACAACAGGTAAATATTATCATATGGTTTGCAGTAGGCATGTGATGGTTTCAAATTTTTATATCGCAATAATTGCTGAAGATTTTGTCATGATAAACCAGTACTGCATTACCGCAGACATTAAGTACACTGCTAAAAACAGGTTACTAAAAAAAAAAAAAAAATCTATATTGTGTCCTCTTAATAAGTTTCAATAAAAAATAAAAAATAACCATCAACATTAAAATGCAATAACACAATACACAATAAAATGTAGGCTATAATGTAAACAAATGAGAAACTTTGTTTTCCTGTCTTTTGCAGGACAAACTGGTGTTAGAAACAGAAAATGGTAATGCTGCTTTAGGTAACAGTGGTAACTGCTGTATATTTGCTGTTCTAAAAGTACCACCTAACGTCAGACAATGTCAGCAATTTTTGTTGAAATATTTTTAACCAGTTAATGGAAAAGAAGCTGATGAGCATTCTAAGAAAATCAAACAATTAGGATAATAAGGCATCTAGAATTATTCATGGTATTTATGTGCCCACGATAACAATCCATTGCATGTTCATTACAGCAAAATAGGCTACCATATTACCAAATACAGGCACATGTCTACAGGCGCTGGTTATATAATTAGAATATCATCAAAAAGTTGATTTATTTCACTAATTCCATTCAAAAAGTGAAACTTGTATATTATATTCATTCATTACACACAGACTGATATATTTCAAATGTTTATTTCTTTTAATTTTGATGATTATAACTGACAACTAAGGAAAATCCCAAATTCAGTATCTCAGAAAATTAGAATAGTATTTAAGACCAATACAAAGAAAGGATTTTTAGAAATCTTGGCCAACTGAAAAGTATGAACATGAAAAGTATGAGCATGTACAGCACTCAATACTTAGTTGGGGCTCCTTTTGCCTGAATTACTGCAGCGATGTGGCGTGGCATGGAGTCGATCAGTCTGTGGCACTGCTCAGGTGTTATGAGAGCCCAGGTTGCTCTGATAGTGGCCTTCAGCTCTTCTGCATTGTTGGGTCTGGCATATCACATCTTCCTCTTCACAATACCCCATAGATTTTCTATGGGGTTAAGGTCAGGCGAGTTTGCTGGCCAATTAAGAACAGGGAAACCATGGTCCTTAAACCAGATACTGGTTGCTTTGGCACTGTGTGCCAAATTTTCATTGGAAAATGAAATCTGCATCTCCATAAAGCTTGTCAGCAGCAGGAAGCATGAAGTACTCTAAAACTTCCTGGTATACGGCTGCGTTGACCTTGGACCTCAGAAAACACAGTGGACCAACACCAGCAGGTGACATGGCACCCCATGGGGGAAACTTTACACTGGACCTCAAGCAACATGGATTGTGTGCCTCTCCTCTCTTCCTCCAGACTCTGGGACCCTGATTTCCAAAAGAAATGCAAAATTTACTTTCATCAGAGAACATAACTTTGGACCACTCAGCAGCAGTCCAGTCCTTTTTGTCTTTAGCCCAGGTGAGACGCTTCTGATGCAGTCTGTTGTTCAAGAGTGGCTTGACACAAGGAATGCGACAGCTGAAACCCATGTCTTGCATACGTCTGTGCGTAGTGGTTCTTGAAGCACTGACTCCAGCTGCAGTCCACTCTTTGTGAATCTCCCCCACATTTTTGAATGGGTTTTGTTTCACAATCCTCTCCAGGGTGCGGTTATCCCTATTGCTTGTACACTTTTTTCTACCACATCTTTTCCTTCCCTTCACATCTCTATTAATGTGCTTGGACACAGAGCTCTGTGAACAGCCAGCCTCTTTTGCAATAACCTTTTGTGTCTTGCCCTCCTTGTGCAACATGTCAATGGTCGTCTTTTGGACAACTGTCAAGTCAGCAGTCTTCCCCATGATTCTGTAGCTTACAGAACTAGACTGATATACCATTTAAAGGCCTTTGCAGGTGTTTTGAGTTAATTAGCTGATTAGAGTGTGGCAACAGGTGTCTTCAATATTGAACCTTTTCACAATATTCTAATTTTCTGAGATACTGAATTTGGGATTTTCCTTAGTTGTCAGTTATAATCAAAATTAAAAGAAATAAACATTTGAAATATATTAGTCTGTGTGTAATGAATGAATATAATATACAAGTTTCACTTTTTGAATGGAATTAGTGAAATAAATCAACTTTTTGATGATATTCTAATTATATGACCAGCACCTGTAGTTTGTAGAAAAAAAGGAATTAATTGACCAAAGACATTTTGCATGCATGATTTTGAATTGGGACATCTTTTTAAAGGTTACACAAACAACAAAAACTACTGTCAGAAGTCATTCTAATTTTTTAATCATCCTGACCACTGACTGAGCAAGTACACTAATCTGTCACTTGGAACACCTAAAAAGTATTTGAAAAGCATGCTTTTAATATTGTTATTTTGGTGTTAAAAGAGCCTGAGTAAAAAATTAAGTATTTTTTAAAAAAAACATGCAATAACATGTAAACAGTGTGGAATGAGACACCTTAACATCACATTGTGGGTCTTCAAAAGTAGAAGCAGTGGACAGAGGCTCCTGCAAAGGAAAAGCAGAACAAGAAAGAAAGAGAAGCAGTCTAAAGTTAGCTGTGTTATTGAAGCAACACACCAGGAAAGAAAGAAAAGACATACATTGCAACCTAAACACACATTTAAATCACTTTGTGACTATAAAATTCTGTAGTTTTTAAAATGTGATTCCCCTTCAAGGAAACTCCACACTGCGTCCCCTAGGGGACACTTTGGGGAATGCCATCAGCATGACCGGTGTCTAAAGCGGTGTCTGTGAAAACACTCCAATTCCATTGGGCCATACAGCCCGTGAAGTCATTGGTGATTTGTTTGTTCAGCGTGTGTGAAATATGGATATGAGTTCCTCTGAGCGTTTTAGGAAGTGTGCCCTAAAACACAGTTCTAGATTTTTGACACATGAGGACTTGGACTATGAATTATACTGTATGTTTGGGACAGAAGCATGTATGTTCAGTGTTCGAGGGCATTGAATGCGTTCATAGCGAGAAATTATCAATGAAAATGCTCAGATCGCGCATGTCTTTATTCTCCAGGGATGCAAGATAGACATCTGCACCCTGCAGCTCTGGTCCCGATGTTGTTGAGGCACGCCGGAAGCTCCAATCGTGGGGATCGCAGGTGGAGCTTGTGGAGAAACTGGATAAAGGTTTGGAGAACGAGAAATCTTTCTGCTTCTTTTGTCAAAAGACGCAGGATCTGGACACGCTCTCTCTCTCTCTCTCTCTCTCTCTCTCGTCATCTGGTTCGGCAGTTAGTAAGCTAATGGCGTCATCAAGACGCGGGTCAAAACACCACCCTTCCGTTCCGATTAAAACATTAAACAGGTTCTCCCCACTCAGTGACGCACCCACAGAGAAACCTGATGAAAGTGCTCTAGTAATTGGCGATTCTATTGTACGGAATGTGAAAATTGAGGCACCAGCCACCATAGTCCATTGTTTACTGGGACCCAGAGCGCCTGAGATCTTGGCAAATTTAGAGTTCGTACATGAATAACTGGGGCCCAGGTCAGGAAGCAGAGAAACTGACTAAAGCGACCGTCTGCTAGCTGCCTCACGTCAGAGAAGTCAGTTAATTCTCAGCACATAGAGACTCTTTCACATAGATATCGCACTGTGTGTCTGTTCCTCGAACTAGAAAATACAAAAAACGTCCAAACCAATTCATGAGTAACAACTGAATTGATGTTCAACAAATAAAAAATGTATATAACACAGGAAACACATTATAAAGCTTGGCTTACTGAATATCAGGTCCCTTTCTACAAAAGAGCTTTTTGTAAATGATATGATCACTGATCATAACCTAGATGTGCTCTGTTTGACAGAAACCTGGCTAAAACCAGATGAATACATTATTCTAAACGAGTCTACCCACCAAGATTACTGTTATAAAAATGAGCCACGTCCAAAAGACAAAGGGGGAGGTGTTGCTACAATTTATAGCAATATTCTCAGTATTTCTCAGAAGACAGGCTTTAAGTATAACTCCTTTTAAGTAATGGTGCTTCATATAACATTATCTAGAGAAACAAGTGTTAATGATAAATCCCCTGTGATGTTTGTACTGGCTACTGTATACAGGCCACCAGGGCACCATACAGACTTTATTAAATAATTTGCAGATTTTCTATCAGAGTTAGTGCTGGCTGCAGATAAAGTCATAATTGTTGGTGATTTTAATATCCACATTGAGAATGAAAAGATGCATTAGGATCAGCATTCATAGACATTCTGAACTCTATTGGGGTTAGACAACACGTGTCAAGACCTACTCATTGTCGAAATCATACTCTAGATTTAATACTGTCACATGGAATTGATGTTAAATGGTGCGGAAATTCTGCAGCAAAGCGATGATATCTCAGATCATGGTCACACTTTATATTAGGTGGCCTTAACTACTATGTACTTACATCAAAAAATAAGTACAATGTACTTATTGTGTTCATATTGTATTGCAAAAACTATTGCTGCTATTGAGGTGGGATACGGGTAAGGTTAGGGACAGGTTTGGTGGTATGGGTAGGTTTAAGGGTGGGTTAAGGTGTAAGGGATGGGTCAACAGTGTAATTATCAATTTAATTACAGAAATTAATTACAGATGTAATTACACATAGGTATTTTTAAAAATATAAGTACAATGTAAAACCATGTATGTACACAATAAGTGCATTGTACCAAATGATTAATTCAAATGTAAGTACATAGTAGTTAAGGCCACCTAATATAAAGTGGGACCCAGATCATTATCTAGTCTTGTGTAAACTCCATATAGCTAAAACTGTAAATTCTACTCCTTGTTACAAGTATGGTAGAACCATCACTTCTACCACAAAAGACTGCTTTGTAAGTAATCTTCCTGATTTATTTCAATTCCTCAGCATATCCAACAGCACAGAAAAACTTGATGATGTAACAGAAACTATGGACTCTCTCTTTTCTAGCACTTTAGATACGGTTTCTCCTTTACGCTTAAGGAAGCTTAAGGAAAAGAGTCCAACACCGTGGTATAATGAGAGAGCAGCCCAGAAAATGCAGCGCAGCTGCAGGAAAAAACTAGAGGTATTTCGTATTGCTTGGCGGGAAAGTACCCTATCCTACAGAAAAGCACTAAAAACTGCTAGATCTGATTACTTTTCGTCTCTTTTAGAAGAAAACAAACATAACCACAGGTATTTATTCAATACAATGGCTAAATTAACAAAAAATAAAGCATCAGCGGGTGATGACATTTCCCAACAGCACAGCGGTAATGATTTTATGAACTATTTTACTTCCAAGATCGATACTATTAGATATAAAATTGTAACCATGCAGCTGTCAGCTACAGTATCACATCAAATAGTAATCTCCTGAGGAACAATTCCACTCATTCTCTACTATAGGAGAGGAAGAATTGTATAAACTTGTTAAATCATCTAAACCAACAACATGTATGTTAGACCCTATTCCATCTAAACTACTAAAAGAGGTGCTTCCAGAAGTCATAGATCCTCTTCTGACCATTATTAATTCATCATTGTCATTAGGATATGTCCCCAAAACCTTCAAATTGGCTGTTATTATGCATCTCATTAAAAAAACACAACCTGACCCAAAAGATCTAGTTAATTACAGACCGATCTTGAATCTCCCCTTTCTGTCAAAGATACTAGGAAAGGTAGTATCCTCAATTATATTCCTTCTTAGAGAAAAATGATATCTGTGAGGATTTCCATTCAGGATTTAGACCATTTCATAGTACTGAGACTGCTCTCATTAGACCTGCTCTCATAATCTGATCGTGGTTGTATCTCTCTATTAGTGCTACTGGATCTTAGCACTGCATTCGACACTATCGACCACAACATTCTTTTGAATAGATTAGAAAACTTTGTTGGCATTAATGGAAGTGCAGTAGCATGGTTCAAATCGTACTTATCTGACCACCATCAATTCATAGCAGTGAATGAAGAGGTATCATATAGATCACAAGTGAAGTATGGAGTACCTCAAGGCTCAGTACTAGGGCCGTTACTTTTCATACTTTACATGTTACCCTTGGGAAATATCATCAGGAAACACGGGGTTAGCTTTCACTGTTATGCTGATGATACTCAGCTCTACATTTCTTTGCGGCCCAGTGAAACACACCAAATTAAGAAGCTAATGGAATGCATGGTCGATATAAAAAACTGGATGACAAGTAATTTCTTACTGCTAAATTCTGAAAAAACAGAGGTGTTAATTATCGGACCTAAAACAACCGCATGTAATAATCTAGAACACCGTCTAACACTTGATGGCTGCCATATCAATCTTTTGTCCTCTGTCAGGAACCTAGGTGTGCTATTTGATAGCAATCTCTCCTTTGACAGCCGAACGTTTCTAGCATTTGTAAAACTGGATTTTTTTCATCTTAAAAATATATCTAAATTGAGACCTATGGTCTCAAAGTCAAATGCATAAATATTAATTCATGCATTTACGACCTCAAGGTTAGATTATTGTAATGCTTTATTGGGTGGTTGTTCTGCACGCTTAATAAACCAACTACAGATGGTTCAAAATGCAGTAGCTAGAGTTCTTACTAGAACCAGGAAGTATGGCCACATTAGCCCGGTTCTGTCAACACTGCAACACTCTTATTATTTACTTATAAAGCCCTGACTGGTTTAGCTCCTCAGTACTTGAGCGAGCTCTTAACGCATTATAGCCCTCCATCCACGTCTGCTGTGTTCTCAAAACTCTGGTCATTTGATAATACATAGAATATCAAAATTAACTGTGGGCGGCAGATCCTTTTCCTATTTAGCGCCCAAAATCTGGAACAATCTACCTAACACTGTTCGGGAGGCAGACACACTCTGTCAGTTTAAATCTAGATTAAAGACCCATCTCATAACACACTAATACGCTTCTAATATTCAAATCCGTTAAAGGATTGTTAGGCTGCATTTATTAGGTCAACCGGAACTGGGAACACTTCTCATAACACCCGATGTACTTGTTACATCGTAAGAAGAATGGCATCTACACTAATATTAGTCTGTTTCTTTCTTATTCCGAGATCACCGTAGCCACCAGATCCAGTCCGTATGCAGATCAGATGGTGGATCAGCACCTAGAGATGACCTCTACCACCCTGAACGCCAACAGAGACCAGGACACCTAGATAAGCCCCAGAGAAAGATCCCCAGTGAAGACCTTGTCACCTAGACAGACATTGGGACAAGACCACGGGAACCAAATGAATCCTCTACACAATCCGACTTTGCTGCAGTTGGAATAAACTGCTGGTTTCGTCTGGCCAGAGGAGAACTGGCCCCCCGACTGAGCCTGGTTTCTCCCAAGGTTTTTTTTTCTCCATTCTGTCACAGATGGAGTTTTGGTTCCTTGCCGCTGTCGCCTCTGGCTTGCTTAGTTGGGGACACTTGATTGCACAGAAACTATTTAAAATGAACTGAGCTGGATGATGACATCATTGAATTCAATAATGAAATGCCTTTAACTGAAAATTGAATGTTTAATCTTGTCCTTTTACATTATTGACACTATTTTCCTATTTTGATTGGACACAATTTGTATTGTTAAAAGCGCTATATAAATAAAGGTGATGTGTATGTAGTTGGTGATGATGAGGAAAGTGTGAGCACTGAGTATCCCAGCGCGCCAGACCCACATACATTGGAGGTTATGGCCCATGCTAAGAGACTAAGAGACTGGAGTTGGTTGGGGGCATGAGAAACAGAAGCGTATGTGGCAGTAGGTTAGGCTGGGGGGCTCTGCACACTATGGCTGTGCTGCAGGCACACCAGGCAGACCTGCTGAAAGACCTAGATGAAGGTAAGGGTTTGTTCCCTGAGGCTATGAAGGAGATGCACTGCAGATCTCGATCTCCATGGTGCCAAGCAAACCGCTGCTGCCATCGGCCGGGCGATGACGCAATGGTGGCTACGGAGTGCCATCTGTGGTTAAATCTAGTGGACATTGGGAGTAAGGAGAAGAAACTTTTCCTTGATGCTCCATTCTCACCCTCTGGGCTTTTTGGCACATCCATTGAGGCATTGGTCTAAAAGTTTAGGGAGGCGAGGGCGCAGTCTGTAGACTTCAAGAGGTACATCCCTCATCGTTCTAGATCATCTCCCAAAACCTTTGAGGGGGCTGGTCCGTCTCGGTCTGAGGATCGCAGATAGGACCAGAAATCTAGCGTGGCCACTTGTGCTCCTCCCTCTTCCAGGAGTAGAGTACACAGGAAGCATGACGCTAAAGAGAGTAGAGGAGATCTCCTGAAGGTGATAGAGAAGAGGCGTGCTGATAGCAGGCACTCTGTTTCTAAGTCCCCTTAGTGCTTAGTGCTGGGTGTCGGCCCCCTCTCTCACTGATTGCCCTGCATCTCCGGTGTATGTTTACCACTATTTTTGGTGGTCAGGCATGCACCAGGGCATGGCATGGTTGGTATTTTGTTGCCCAAAGTGTCCCCTAGGGACGCAGTGTGGAGTTCTCATGAAGGGGAACGTTTTGGTGTTGAGCATGTAACTATGGTTCCCCGAGAGGGAATGGAGACACTGTGTCCCCTTGCCATGCCTTGTGCCTGCCTGTGTCATGTCTCTTTCAAACAAAGAAGTTGATGTGCATCAAGTGCATTACCGGAATCCTCTTATACTTCCGGGTACCCTGCTGATGTCACAGGGTGCGTGGCCCAATGGGATTGGAGTGCTTTCACACATGCTTCAGACACCGGTCATACTGAGGGCATTCCCCAAAGTTTCCCCTAGGGGATGTAGTGTCTCATTCCCTTTCAGGGAACCATGGTTACATCACAATCTAATTTAACATGCAGGGGTTCTTCACATCACCTAGCAGGTTTTAAAAATAAACCAACTAGTTTTAAAAGAGATTTTAAAGTATCAAATAATTCCCAAAAATTAAACATTTATAACAGAAGTTTAACAGTTTATCGGTTTAATAAAATTGCCTATTGAAACCCCATTAACCCAGTTCATATAAATTCTAGAACTTAAGAGAGCTGTCTACTACCTACACTGGCCAAAAAACAAAACAAAAAAAAAGTGACAGATTGTGACAGACAAAAAGTGACAGATTTAGAATGCTCTACTTGGGGAGCAACTCCACGTGTCACAAACAGCACTACTCACATAAAGCGTGCGGAAGATTTGACTCACAACTGATGGGCAGGTCCCCTGCATCCCCCACGTATTCTATGCCCATCATGCAGCATTCATTACTTAATGTGACAATCACCACAAAAGCTTCTGTTAAGGGTTGAATGCTCAGGCTGGTTGCTGTTAGTGTTTCAAAAAGTTTCAAAGGTACTATGCAATTTCACTAAATTTACTATGAAGAAATGGGCTATCGAAGCAAATGGCCAAAACATTTAACATCCAGGCAATTATAAACATATTGATGAAATAGTTTTAATATAAATAGATATTTTTGGTGTAGCTGATTGCATATTAAACAAAAAAATTACTCATTAATGGCTAAATTGTAGGCTTCTCTAACCCCTCTCTTCATGGGCAAGCAAACAGTATGATTTTACATGTACTGTAAACACAAGTACATTTAAATTATAAAAAGGAAAACAATGAATGTGTGAATCAATCTTAAGTTCATGCAATGCTTGTTTGTCCAGTGACTGAAAATGTAAAAAATGCCATGTTGATTACCAGAAGGTTCTTTTTGTTGGCTTCAAGAGTTGGGTCTTTGCTGAAAATGCGACTATTGCGCAGAAAGAGACCTGATTCTCTTGCTTTCTTTGTTTTGACTGGAGGTGTAGGAGGGGCAATTTTTTGGTTAACTGTCTGTCTGGAGAAGTGAAGTTCTGAAATTCTCTCATCAGTATGCAGAAGATCTCTGTGGACTATTCTGCTGGTATGTTTTGTAGTGTCTTCATTCCGTATACCCCTTTCTTTTGGTGAACCCTCAAGACTCTTCATCGCTTGATGCTCTGAGCACACACAGATGTCCTTGATAGCTAAAGATAATTCCTGACTTGTATTACCTTTCACTAGACTTGTGGTGCAGTTTGCATGGAAATAGCTAGTGTCCCTGCTCTCGAACTTACAAGGGTCAAAGTGTCTCACGAAAGATTCATTCATACTGTATCTTTTAAAATTTCTTTTCATTAGTTCAGAGCCTTGTCCAATATCTAGGTCATCTTTGTAGCCTTGGCTCCTCACTCTCTCAGGTTTTAATGGAACAATTCTTGTTATATCTGTTCTCACATGTCCAGTAACTCTCTGGCTAGTTTTTCTCAGTTCCATGGCCAGTTGGATCTCTGCAGATTCTTCCAGTTCAAAATTGCTTATCTTCTTTTCAAGAACCAAATCTTCTGTTTCTTTCTTCTTTGCTTTTCCATATTTCGCTTCATTCTCACTATTATCAATCATGATGACTTTCATGACTTCAAATCTGATATCAGCCTTGACACTTTTCTGCTCATCTTTGCCAGGGCCACTGAATGAATCTGGGTTTTCTTGTTTGCCTTCAGTGTTCATAATCTTCACTTCATTGGATAGCTGCTCTTGACATTCTACAAAATTACTTGCATCATCAGACTTTTCCTGCAAACTTTCATGCATCTTTCTTGCTCCCTGATTGGGAATCTGCAAGTCTGTTCCCATTATTCTGTCAAACTCTGCGTTTTCTTTAAGCGGTGTGGCAGCATATGTATTTGTGGCTGGCTGATTTAGCTTTTCAGCCATGGATGATGTCCATGTGTCTGCTGTGCTGAAATTTTCAGGACGACAGATCACAATCTCCTTTATAAGTTCAGTATTGTTGTCCTCATCAGACTCTACATCATGTGTGATGTTTGAACCTTTGGCTTCTGTCTCATACACAAAGTCCCTTGACTTCCCCAAGTTTAAGCTTTGGGGTCTTTTTTCCCTTCTGTCTTTATGTTGAGAACTCTCCTCCATGATGTCTGTAATGGTAATCTTGTTGTTAGGCTGAGACTCAGCAAGTGGTGTAGGCTCTTTTTTTGATATTTCATGAGACAATTTAGATTTAATCTTAGATGTGGCATCTTCCCCTGTGATGATATTTTCCTTAGATTCACCTGACTTGTCCATTAGTGATATTTTTGAGGATGCAAAAGTCTTCATGTGCAATTGTGTTTCATCACTGTCCTCTCCAATTAGGTCAACGTGTGTCATCTTGGCAATTTCCTGTTGTTTTTCTGTCTCCTCCTTTAGAAGGGGATCAATGACCAGAGAAGGTGGAGGTGTACTAGCTTTGTACTTTCCTTTCTCCTCCATTTCATAGTCGAGCAACACCCGTTCTTCAGAGCCCTATTTAATCATATAAATTAAAATTGTTAGTTCTTTAACTTGTCATCAAATTAGTAACCATTAGTGAATTTTAAATGTCAAAGGAACCTCATGTGAAGTTACTAGAGTCTTCTGGATGAAACCCTCCACCGAGAGGCTGTTGTCAGGTTCCCATACCCCTGCACCAACAGCCTCCTGATAGATGGTCAGCTCCAAGAAAAAGAAAAAAAAAAAAAGAAAAAAAAAAGAGGATAAACCAAAAAATCATCTTATATTATGAACATTTAAAGAGCAATTTAAGATGTTGAAAGAAAAAAATAGTGAAAAAGATAAAAGAAATAGCAATACAAGTGAAATGATTATAAACAATGGGATTTAACACAGCATATAAACAAACATGAAATCAGCATAATGAAAACACAGCAGCAATAATGACTTGGGCAACCATTAAATACAATAGCACAACAAAATGCAACAGTAGAGAACTGAATATAAAACATTAGAAATTAGAACGTTAAAGCAACATGACATACATGTCAAATCCATTATATGCGGTAAAACAAAAATCTGTATCAGCAAACAACAATTAGTTTGGCAATAAACACTACACCCACACCACATAATACTTTCTCTTTTTACCTTTACTAGACTAGTCAATGCAAAATTGCTCCAAAAGGTTTAAGGATTTTCCTTGTCAGTAATTGTGTTTAATCAATACAGTGTTTACAGCATGATGCACGTATATACGATGATTGCAGCCAAACAAGAAAGTAGAGACCAAACCAAGTATCAGCATATGTATTAATAGGCTGTCCTAATGCAGTATTTCCGTACTCACTGCCTTCTTCTCTGGAGTGCTGCCTGACAGATGTTTTTCCCGGTTCATCAGTTTACTGTTGGGCTCCCTCAGGGCCCTCTTCAGCTCATTGATGCTGGCTTGGTGTTTCAAGAGAACATCCTCTGATTTGTCTAGAAACTACAGAGAGGACCAGAGAAAGAACAGCAATGATCAGGAAAACATCTAGTGGGATTTTAAACATTTATATTTTGATCAGAGTTGAAAGAGTTATGAGACTTATCTTCTATTCCTTAAAATTGTATAGTAATGCTTGAGATTTGAGTACAGACTGAATAGATACTCAACAACCTAGATACATACAATTATATAGAATGAAATACCATGCCTACCATATGCACGTACCATCGTGTTTACATGATATTCCAAGGTACTTACAGACATACAACCATGGTATGTGTCCAAAAACTGATTTGGTGTCATGTTCATTGAAGCTTGGTATATCATATAACTATTTGATATTTTGTTGTTAGCAATGCACTTTACTGCAGAATGTATGGGTTCTTCTTTGGAAAATTAGACATTAACTGACACAAAAAAGTATAAGAGTGGGTGGTATAACTAACATTCTATATCATAGAATGTTAAAAAAGCCAATATACTGATCGTTTTTTTTTTTTTTTTTTTGAACTGTTTTTATTAAACTTGTTATAGACATAACAATATACACATAGCATTTACTTGAAATATTAATATATATATATATATATATATATATATATAAAAAAAAGAATAAGTAAATAAATAAATAAATAAGTAATGGTTAAGTAACCATACAGAATGGAACAAGCAATGGCAAAATAAATATTTCTTTAAAAAAAAAAGAAAAAAAAAAAAAGCTCCCAACAACATTTCAAAGACCAAGCAAATATGTTTCGATTAGTGCCCAAGGCTGTTGGAAAATGTCCGATTTCAGCTGTAAGTCCGCTGTCATTTTCACAAATATATATCTCTGATTCAGTCTCTGTGTCCATTCTGTCAAAGTAGGTTGGCACACCCTCATCCAGTTCACAGTTATTATCTTCCTCGCTGCCATTAATAATATATGTAGAACAAATAGGTGAGAGTTACTGAACTGATCAGGGGGGAAACCATCAAGCAGAAAAAATACTGGGTGCATTGGTATATCATATCCTAAAACTTTGCTAATCTCCCTTTTAACCCCCTGCCAATACACTTGTATTTTGGGGCATTTCCGAAATATATGAACATAGTCCTCCACCTCCGCACAGTCTCTCCAGCACTGTGATAATTGTGAAGAACTATCAAATTTAGCGACCACTAATGGAACTCTGAAGAACCTCATTTTCATCTTCCAATCGAACTCCTTCCATATTTGAATGCTTATACCCTTATGACAGCTGGCACATATATTTGTCCACATCTTGTCCTCTATTATAGTATTTAACTCTAGTTCCCAATTTCTTTTGGTATGGAATGAGTCATCAGATTTAAATGGGCTACATGATTTTTAGTAGGTAAACCATGTTCAATAATACCAGTAAAATATTTTTCTACATTTGTTGGAGATCTTTTAATTATATCCCATTGTTTATGGCTTGTGATATAGTGTCGTAGTTGTAAATATCTAAAGAAATCATTAGATTTCAATATAAACCTATTAGATAATTGAGAAAAAGATCTTATGGTCTCCCCATCAAAAAGTTGATTAATTATCTTTAAACCATTCTTTTCCCATCTGCTAAAAACACAATCCGATACAGAAGGAAGAAAATCTGGGTTATCTTTAATGGGTATTGCACAAGATAAGGCTATTGCTCTTCTGAATGTTTTTTGTACTGTGGACCAGATTTTTACAGTGTGATTTATATATGTGTTTTTTTCACTCCCTTTTGTGCTTGTAAATCCATGAATGGCAGAACTTTCAGAGACACTCCAGGAAGTGAATTCTGCTCAATACTAACCCATTCTGCCTCCTTATCGACACCAAGCAGTGATAGCCCTAAGCTGAGGAGCCCTATAATAGTATCTAAGATTAGGAAGGTTAACCCCCCCCCCCCCCCCCCCCCCCCCCGTCTTTATCTGACATAAGTATTTTTAGTCTTATTCTAAACAAACATTGAAATCAATTTTTCTAATTTATTAAATGCTGAGACCGCCGGAACCCAAACTGGAAGGGGTTGAAATAGGAAGAGAAGTCTCAGCAATATGTTCATTTTCACGGTTTCTATCCTACCAAACATAGAGAGAGGTAGGACTTCCAATCTAGCCAAGTCTTTTTTTATGAATTCAAAAAGCTGTGTGTAGTTAGTCATAAACGTGATGCCATAGGTGTAAGGATGACCCCCAAGTATCTAAACCCCTGACTAGACCATCGAAAATATACCTCCTTATCTAACTGAGTGGGCCAATGTCCTGATATCATCACTGCTTCAGATTTATCAGCATTTACTTTGTATCCAGAAACTAATCCATAGCCTTTAAGGCATTCTAAAGAGGGCCAGAACAGATGTAAGAGAATTTTATAAAAAAACCTTTACCCATTTAACAAAAGTGTCATGAAAACCCATATAATTTAGAGTCTGTTCCTGAAACACCCAGTCCACCCTATCAAATGCCTTTTCAGCATCTAAACTGAGAAGCATTGAGGGTGTTTTACTGTCTTTTCCAATCTGCTGTCAATTTAAAGCTCTTCTTATACTGTTTATTGCATATATTTCATTAATAAATCCAGTCTGATCTGGTTTTATAAATTTTTTAATATGTTTTTGAATTCTGTTTGCTGGTATTGAAGTTAAAATTTTCATATCTTGACATAGTAGGCTTATTGGTCTATAAGCCGTACATTGCGTAGGATCCTCTCCACTTTTATGAAGTACAGTAATGATTGCGTCAGACCAAGTGTGGTGGGTCTTCATTCTGTAGTACATAATTATATACCTTACTTAAATTAGGAGCCAATTCATTTACAAATGCCTTATAAAATTCCCCAGGTAATCTAAGTGTCCCCTCTGCTTTATATGTAAGTAAGTCATCCAATTTCTTTCTTTCCTGTTTTATGCATTCTAGAGTTTTAATTTTACCTGTTTGTTTATGTTCAATTTGTAGTTTCCTGATTTCGTTTTCTATCTCATTTTGTTTAGCTAATCTCATTTTGTTATTCCTGGATGTTATTTCTATTGTTTTACCTCTTGTTACTACTTTGGCCCCCTCCCATAAAATAGGAGTAACCAGCCCATTATCATTAATATCAAAATATTCAATCAGTTGATCTCTTATTTCTTCTTTGGCCTTACAATAATTTATTACTGACACATTTAATCTCCAGTATTTAAACTGTTGACCTTGTCCTAATTGAAGTTTTAACCTAATTGGCGCATGATCAGATATAGTTATGGGATCTATTTGGCATTCTCTGACATTATGTAAATCTGTTCTAGATGTACAAAATAGGTATATTCAAGAATAACTGCCATGTACATGTGACATAAAAGTAAAATCCTTCTCTTTAGGATGCAAGTATCTCCAAACATCCCTTAAACCTACTTCTCACATTATTACTGAAAGAACTTTTACTTTTTTTGCCTGTGGTCCTTGGACATTGCTATCTAATACACAATTAAAGTCTCCACAAATTAAATACATTCCCTCACCTTTCTGTACCATTAGAGAAAAAACATTCTTGAAAAACTGTAGATGGTCTTCATTAGGTGCATGAAGATTAAGAATAGTAATTTTATTGCCTGAAATTGTTCCGACTACCATGACATATCTTCCCTCTTTATCATTTTATACTTGCTCCATATTAAAAAAAAAAAAATGACTTGGAAAACATGATTGCAACACCTCTCTTCTTCCCCTTAGAAAATGAGGCACTGTAAACTTGGTCCACCCACTCTCTTTTGAGTTTTAAATGTTCCCCATCAGACAGGTGGGTCTCTTGAAGGAGTACAATAGAGCATTGCATTTTTCTTAAGCTGAGTAAATATTTTCTTTCTTTTAATTGGGCTGCTCAGTCCTGTCACATTATAACTGACACAAATTACATCATCCATTCACCTTGTTTTAACTATTATATGTGCTAGTAACCAGTGTACCAGTAATATAGAAAACAACAACAACAACAACAAAAATACTTTAGCTGTCAAGGGCCAGTAATTAACCTGAACAAAAAGAAAACCAGGAACTATGTACATGAACAAGGCTTCCATACATCCATTCGTCCCAGTTCTTCTCCCATAGGCCAAATCCCGATGTAAAAATGGCAGAGAGTTGCGGCGCTGACTCCCTGGGATATCAAAAGTGCACAGAGTGCTTGCAGCCATTCTGTTTTGAAACACAGCTGCCTCCAAGAGTGATTTCCACTCCGCGAAGTATCAGAAAAGCATCTGTCAGTTTTAAAGAAAATCAATTATTATCCCAAAAATAAAGGTGGGAAAAACCACCTAAACATACGCATCTTTACAAAGAGCCAGTTTCTTCTTTAAACGGAAATATCCGTTTAAGTGTACTGTCTACATATTTTAAACAGTTCAATCCTTCTGTAGAAACGCTTGAAGATCCGAGTCCGCCTACGACGCCGTGCCCAATCCGGGTCTGCCTTTACCTTGCACTGACCATCTTGCCTTCGATATTTCTCTTGTTTGTCTGTCTCGTTCATTCACTCGAACTTAATTCCCATCTCCCGTAGCGGTAGTGCAGCATCCATCAGTGTAAGGAATGTTTTTACTCCCGCTCCAGGTAAATCCTTGTCTGTGCTGGATAGACACATTCTCGCACATTCTTCATCTTGAGCTGTTTCATGACGTCTCGCACCTATGCTCTTTTCTGTGCTCTGCAACTCTGGTGAGTATTCGTTGTCAAAGTAGATCTGTTTTGTATTGTACCTGTTTCTACAGCACCTTTTTCTGTGACCAAGCTTGTCGTAAGATTGCATCTTTAACTGCATAGTCCAAGAATCTCACTATTATCAAGGAGGTGCGGCGATATCTTTAAGCTTGGCTGCAAGTGTCCTGTTTGCTCTTTTGATCTTTATTTCCATATCCTGAGGCAGTTGCAAAACTGTGGTAAGCAAGCCTATTACAAATCCCATTGTGTTTTCTCCTTTGCAGCCCTCAGGTACGTACTTGGTTACTGTCATAACCTCAGTTCCCTGAGATATGGAATGAGTACTGCGTTTTGTTAAAGACGCTATGGGAAAAGCTAGGGCTGTGCCATATGACGATATATATCATATGGACGAAATAAAAAAGTCTATCGTTTCATATTATGTTCTATCGTTTATTTCGTGGTGTCGCAAAATACATTGTTTATGGTAATACTTTTTAAACATGTGGATGAGTGCGATCTTTACACGCCACCACAGGGCGAGAAGGGGAGACAGAACCATGTGGAGAACGACCAGCCAGGACAAAATGAGGGATTACATCTGTAGCATGGGCACACGTTTTTAAGCACTGCAGTTTTAAAACTGCATCTTTAAGCCGTTGAAACACAAACAACAGAGCTATATGCGTGCGCCGTCTCCGTTTCTATGTGAAAGGACCGCGCTTTTTTTTTTTTTTTTTTGCCGCTTTATTGACTTTGAACAATTACATAAACACACTTATATGCTTCAGAATCCCCGTCTTGGCAAGTATCCTCATAAAGACAGCAATTTAGGTATTAAGAGAGAGGAAACCGCTAAAAGATAAAACGCATATGTAACAGTATATTGGATCCGGACTTCGGTCTTAAAGGGGAAGCTGTCCAATATTCGCTCTGTCTGCCATTCATATTAATCATAGCACATTGCTAGAAAATCTCTCACTGCTCTTGACTAAATCACTTTTGTAGCTTTAATAATAAGAAATAATATATATTAATATATATATAGAATCTATACATAATACACATGTTAATTATATCTATCATAGATAGATAGATATAATTAACACAGTGAAGACTAATTAATTTCTGCAATGTATGTAGCTTTTCTTATTTATTGTAGTTTTTTGTCCTGTTACTTGCAATTAGTTTCTTATACTTATTTCATCACTATTTATTTTCAGTGAGCTTGAGTTTTTATTTATTTTATTTATTTTTTTATTTTATTTTTAGGCTTGTATTAGTTTGATATTGACATTGGTGACAAGGATTATGAAAATTCTATGGTAAGATTTTAATATCATAAAAACCTTTTTAAAAGAAAAAAAAATACTATATCGTGATATATATCGTTATCGTGATATAAAATTAGTCATATTGTGATATAAGATTTTGGTCATATCGCCCAGCCCTAGGAAAAGCCTTTTTTCCTTCCAACTGAAGCCTTATTCAACCACGCAGTGAAACGTCTTAGGTTACGTATGTAACCCCAGTTCCTCGAGGGAACGAGACGCTGCATCCAAGAACGCTAGGGGAACGCCTCCAGCGTGACCGCACTCTGATACAAGTGTAATCTGTCCAAAGGATGGGCGAGACAACACGGGCGGGTGACGTAACGGCCAGGAAGCATAAAAGCACGTGTGGTGGAACCGGCGTCAGCTTCAGGAATGAAGCAAGCGCTCGTAGGGATGCCGGAAGTATGGCTTCGAAACGCAGTGTCTCGTTCCCTCGCGGAACTGGGGTCACATGCGTAACCTAAGACGTTCCTCTTCAGGAACTCGAGCTGCGTCCAAGAACGCTAGGGGAACGAGATCCCCACGCCGCCAGACTGACAAATCCCTGCCTAGTGTGGATGGAGCACAGCTAGGGTGAGAGAAAAAAGGCCACAGGTGGCTAAGGTGGGTGGGGCCTGCATCCTGAAGGCCAACTTCTGAAGAGTGAGTCTTGATCCCCAAGAGGGGAGAGCAGAGGACTCGAGGCTATGGAACAGCATCCTGATCCACCACATTGCAAACGCTCTCTGGCTGGAGGCCTCAACCTCTGGAGGAAACATGTACTTGGGAGTGTCTACCCACTGAAAGGCCACCGAGAAGGGCGCGGTAGGCCGTTATAACCGCCACGTAAACCCTCAGGGTGGAGTGGGTTAACCCTGCGGAGGAACAGGCCCGCACAAACTCCAGAACTGTACCAATCGGGCAGTTGGCTGGGTCGAGCTGGCAACCTCTGCACCATGAAGTGACACTTCACTTCAGGGTGTACAAGTCCCTTGTGTTGTGGAGAAAACAAGTAACTAGGGGGTGCCTTCCCACTGAAAGGCCACCGAGAAGGGTGCGGTAGGCCAGTATAGCCGCCACGTAAACCCTCAGGGTGGAGTGGGTTAACCCTGTGGAGGAACAGGCCTGCACAAACTCCAGAACTGTACCAATCGGGCAGTTGACTGGGTTGAGCTGGCGGTCTCCGCACCAAGAAGTGAAAAGTTCCACTTCAAGGCGTACAGTTTCCTCGTTGAGGGAGCTCTGGATTGGAGGAAGGTCTCAACAACCTCGGTTGGGAGACCTGAAGCTATGGGCTGTGCCCCCTCAGGGGCCACACCTACAACTTCCAAAGCTCCAGGCTTGTGAGAGGAGATCCCTCCTAACGGGAATCTCCCATGGAGAGCCATCGAGGAGAGAAATCAGGTCCGAGAACCATACTCTCGCCAGAACTCCCAGGAGCAGAACGATCAGAGAAAAATGTACAGATGAAGCCTCGGCCACGTCTGTAAAAAGCTCCCAGCCCCGGGCCCTGAGACAAGAACCAAGGATGTCTCCACATGTCTAAGGCACGTAGGCACCTCCATGTGATCTTGATCATGTGAAGCGGGTTTCCCCTTGGGGAGAACCCCTTGGTCTTGAGCCACCACTGTAGGGGTCTCATGTACAGCAGGCCAATAGGTATCATGTTGGACGCAGCTGCCATAAGACCCAGCAGTCTCTGAAACTGCTTGACAGTGAGTGACTGGCCTTCTTTCACTCTCCTGACTGCCGTGAGGATCGACTCGATCCGAGCAGGGGACACACGTGCCTGCATCGTGGTCGAATCCCACACCACACCAAGATAAGTGGTTCTCTGTAATGGAGAAAGCACACTCTTCTTGGCGTTCATTCTTAACCCCAACACTTTCATGTAAGCAAGAACAATATCTCGATGTTGAGCTGCCATCTGCTCTGCACAATCAACCAATTGTGGATATGCGGATGCCTTGTAGCCACAACGGAGCTAACGCGGCATCCACACACTTTGTAAAAGTGCGGGGTGAGTGCTAGGCCAAAGGGAAGAACCCGATATTGGTGAGCTTTGCCCTCGAAAGCAAACTGAGATGTGTGCTCGCTGGAGATTGCTGCGCCCTGGAACAACGTACGTGGCAGGGTTGGCAGACCGATCTCCTGAGGGCACTGAGGAGAGACGGACACCGTGTATGCCGCTCTTCCCCAGAGGGGCCTGCCCTCATAAGTTCTGGGCCATAGGCAGCAGGATGTTTCAGCCGAAGACTATCCAGCGAGAGTGACGGTCTGCAGATCCGCCTTCTTCTAGAAGGCCTCGGCCCGGGAACGCCACTCTGACTCCAACATACTGGGGAATATGAGGAGCTGGAACATGGTTGGGGCTGCTCTGCCCAGCAGCCCCTGCTGACCACATCAACCTCCTCAGAGGAAGAGAGGTAAAACATTGTGCTCTCACTCGAGAAAATTCCAAGTTTTCTTAGGCTCCTTTTACACATACACATCTAACTTCTCCTAGTTAGATGAAATAGATCATTTAATTCTTCAAAATTAAATGGAGAAAACAACCAGACAAGTAAACAGTCTGATACGAAAAGGATTCATGAAACAATCGAGAATGACATAATGCACGCGTCGCCTCGGCAATGCGCGCTGCAACGGCGAGCTCTCACTCAAAGGGGGAAGAGCAGCGGCAGACTGGAACCGCAAGATCATACGGCGGGGAGAAGCACGATCAGCCCCTCTTTTTCTTTCGAGCTGACAGCGCGAACTCCGTTTCTATGCAGGAACACTGCTATAATGACAACCTCGTTCATAATAAGCTTGTGCAAACACTGCGAAAGCGGGCCGGTAATGCAAGGAACACAGGTAAAAGCTCCCTCCTCAAAGAGAGCCCTCTGAGAGTAAGCATACGCAGGGACAACGCTCACAAAGCGGGCAGTCAGCTCCCTCGAGAGCTGACTCTGCGTGCTCTGCTCTCAAGCAGACCACACACGGACTGTTAATGATAAACACACAGCCTGTAATGCGATCTGCTCTCACCCAAGTGCTAGTTTTCTCTGCACTACATTGTAGAGCTTATATCAAGTGACAAACAACACTAAATAAGACTCACCACACAGATCGACAGACACACACAGAGTAGCGGTTGCTGAATGATAAAAGCTGACGCCGGTTCCACCGCACGTGCTTTTATGCTTCCTGGCCGTTACCTGGCTGCCCGTGACATCTCGCCCATCCTTTGGACAGATTACACTTGTATCAGAGTGCGGTCACACTGGAGGCGTTCCCCTAGCGTTCTTGGACGCAGCTCGAATTCCTGAAGAGGAACTGCATCGCCATTGGTTCGTGCAGTGTATTAAAAAAGCTCCTTCAACACCGTGGTCACCTCCCATGTAGGGACTGTGAGGGGCAGAGGCGGATTCAGCCTCTTGGCCTGCTATAGGGGTGTGTGAGGCCGCTAAAGCTGCTACGTAGACCTGTGGACGGGGAACGTCCCTTATCCAGCAGGACAAAACCACCGATAAGTAAGAGATTAACGTGTTTTCACCACGGTCTAGGCACCACGTGGAGAACACAGACCATTTAAGGGCATAGAGGCATCTCGTAGACGGTGCTCTAGCCTCAGAAATGGTATTCAGCACGCTCTTTGAGAAGCTCGTGGGCTCCCGTCGAGCGGCCAAAGGTGCAGGGCCCACAGATCGGGTCGAGGGTGCCAAATTGTCCTGTTCCCTTGAGACAGGAGGCCCTGTTTCAGAGGAAGGGGCCACGGGGCTGCTATGAGCAGCTGAGTCAGCTCTGACAACCAAGGTTGATTCTTCCACGGGGGGGCCACCAAGAGGACCTTGTGTCCCCGCTCCTTGATTTGCCTGAAAACCTGCGGAATCAGGGCGATCGGGGGGAACGTGTAAAGAAGGAGTATGGGCCATTTGTGGGTCAACGCATCCTCGACCTTTGAATAATAAGTCAGGCAGTGAGAGTTGTCTCCTGAGGCAAGGAGGTCTACCTCTGCCTTGCCAAAGAACTCCCAAATTCTATGAACTGTCTGCGGGTGGAGCGTTCACTCCGCTGAGGGGACATTGCTCCGAGATAACATGTCCGCTCCTTGGTTCAATTTGCCTGGTATGCGCGCTGCTCTCAGCGAGCGCAGATGGGGCTCAGCCCATTCCAGAAGGTGTTCTGCCAGTAGGCAAAGGCGCTTTGAGGACACATCTCCCTCTGCACCCGGTGCCGAACGGGGTGATAAGAGGCTCCAGAGAGGCTGTTTGGGGGGGTGGTGCGGCTGTGGAAAGACTTGGCCCCCTCCTCTTCCTGTTCTTCAGATCAGGAAGATGCTGGAGGCACTGGGTCCAACGCTATCATAGGTCGGGGGCCCTGACGTTTAGGAAAGGGGTGGCGTTTGGCTGAACGGGAGCGCCCTCGCATCTGCTGCGTCTTGGCAGGCTGAGCGGCAGGGGCGGCAGGCTTCGCTGGCTGCTGAGTCGGCATAGGCATGAGCGCTTGGGCAGGAAGTGTCGCATGGCCTGGGACGACTTCTGTGCCTCAGTGAAGTGTTCAGCAAACCCTTCAGCTGGTCCAAAGAGGCCGCTGGGGGAAATCTGGGCATCAAGGAAGGGAACCTTGTCTGCGTCCTTGATCTCCGTCAGCGTGAGCCACAGGTGGCACTCGAGCACCACTAGGCTGGCCATGGACCTCCCGATCGCCTGGGCGGTGGTCTTGGTGGTGCGCAATGTCAGGTCTGTAGCGCTTCCCAGTTCTCTGAGAGTCGCAGGATCAGGCTCAGACTTGTCCATGGAAGAAAGGAGTTTGGCCTGAAAGACCTGGAGGATCGCCATAGAGTGGAGTGCCGAAGCCGCCTGTCCAGCTGAAGCGTAGTGCTCAGTGAGTGCTGCAGTGGTCCGGCACGGCTTAGACGGGTGGGCGGACTTTGCCTTTCAGCCGATAGCAGTGGGCGGGCAGAGATGCGCGGATGAAGTGGAAGTACGGAGGCAAGCAGATTAGGAGGAGCGCCATCATCCCGTGAGCTTGTCGTGAACTTCAGGAGACCACTCTAGATCCACCTCTTCCACTGCTTTCGAGAGGACGTGGAGAAGTTTGGCATCCAACCCGGCCTTGACGGAACTGGGAGCGGACAAAGGCAGGAGGGCGGGGTCAGCTACCGAGCCCGACAGCTCCTCTGCGTCCAAAGCTGCTAATGATATGCTGTTCGGTTGCTGGTTCCAGCTGCGAGGCGTTTCAACGGCGAGCAGGCTTCCTGGATCAGTGAGAGACGAAGTCGCCATCGTCACTGAAAGAGAAGACATCTGAGTTCCTATGGCGAAACAGCCGCTTATATAGCCAGATGGTTCCACCCATTCTGGCTGGCTTTGGTGGGCTCCGTCGCCATAGGCTCGTGCCGCTCCGCTGCCGAGCCATTGGTTCATTTTTAACACACTGTATGAACCAATGGCCGTGCAGTTTCACTGCGTGATTGAATTTCGCTTCAGTCAGAAGGAAAAAAGGCTTTTCCCATAGCATCTTTAACAAGACACAGTACGAGTGGAGTATCGACAGGGAACTTGGTATATTCTCAAATTATTCTGGCGAAGTCTATTTTGCAAGTCTTCGCACTTTTCTGTGAGATCTGCCTCGCGTTCCAGGAGATATCGGAGTGCCCTTTCGTGCCTCATCCCATGTCTCCTCAGCAACTCTGATCCGTTCTTCAGTCTCCCCAATTCTGCTCTCCAAACCATTCATTTGGCATTTCAAATCCTCAACCGAGGTCTCCAATTTTGTCAATGATATTTTCGTTTGTTTATGCCCCTCTTGATTTTCTCTTCTTAATGATTTCAGTTCATCCATCACTTCAGAAAGTTCGGACGCACGCGGGCTAGCAGGATAAATCATTTTTTATTGTCTCTTTCTCGTGCATTTTCGTTTTTGGATGTGTTCTTATGTCTCGTTGACGTACTCATTCTGAAAACTCTAATTATAATTGAGCTGGTTCTATAAATCGGGATTTATTGCAACAGTCGGATGGAGCTTAACTTTCAAGCGTGTGCCATCTCTACTGCACCACCAGAAGTCCCCCGATCCTCTTTTTAAGTGTATTATAATGTAATTGGTTTGATGTATTATTATGTAATTTGCTTGATTATCTATTTAAACATCATAGCGATGCAGTTGTCCTGCATTGGTATGGATATGAGTGACAGCTTTTTTTGGGGGAGAGATGTGAGATGAGAAAAAATCAAGACATGTGGATGAGCTCTTTTGACTAAGGACTATTTTTTGACTATTTTGTCTGTTCTGGAAGATCACATCAATCATGTCAGAGTAGTTCTACATCACCTCTAAAACAACCAACTGTTAAAGCCAAGAAGTGTGAGTTTCACATTACAACCACTACTTTTCTAGAATATGCCATTAGCCCTGCACTGACTTCACCATCTGTCTGATCTGTCTCTACCCATCATCGTTGAAGTGGATGGCTTCAATGTTGACATAAAAGCAGTCCTCTTACAACATCATGGTAACCCAGCTAAGATGTACTTATGTGCATTCTATTCCCACAAATTGAATCCTGCCAAACAAAATTATGATCACCACACCGCCACCACCATTATTATTTATATAGCGCTTTTTACAATGCAGATTGTGTCAAAGCAGCTTTACAGTTGTAAACAGGGAAATAGTGTGTCGAATTATGATGTGAGTAACTGGGAACTCCTTGCCATTAAGATAGCCCTGAAAGAGAGACAACACCCTCATTGTCTTAATAGACCATCAAAACTTGAAATACAACAAGCTTGCTGGTCTCTCTTCTTCTCCTGATTCAAAGTCTCATTTACCGACTGATCTGTCTTAAAGGGGTCATCGGATACCCATTTTCCACAAGTTGATATGATTCTTTAGAGTCTTAATGAAAAGTCTATAACATACTTTGGTTAAAATTTCTCAATGGTGGTGTAAAACAACACCCTTTTTACCTTGTCAAAATCAGCCCTACTCACAGCAACCTGTTCTGTTGCATGTTCCTTTAAATGCTAATGAGCTCTGCTCACCCTGCCCCTCTCTTCCGTAGGGTAACAAGCCGTTCTCTTCGAGACTGTTTACTTTAGCCACATTTAGCCGCGAAAATTGCTAACCAGCACATTATTTGCACATTTGCAAAGATTTATAAAATAACCTTATACTCACTTCTTCTGTAGGTGAGGCTGGATCACGAATGATTCGCATGAACATAAATGCATTTGGGTAGATTGGAGGGCTTCAAAAACAGCGGCTCAGATGTCGGGAGTAAATGACAACTGCTATGTTCATTATTACATCCAACAACAGAACACCTCAATCGCTTAGGAGCCATTCTTGTCTACCCCTGCTCCAGTGTCAAAACAATGGTGGACTGTTCACAGATCACTCAGGGCGGGTCTAAGGTAAAACACTAGTGTCAATCAACAATTGTGAGAGGGGCCTGGGTCTGTGTGACGCCACACAGACAGGCATCTGAGAATGGCTTGATATGAGAAAGGGGAAATGATTTAACGAGATTAAAAAAAAAAAACACTGGGTGGATCTTTATCATTATAGGGTGGTTGTGTACACACACTGCCAACACATTTAAGTTGAAACAACTTGTAAAAGTGTATATCGCATCCAATGACACCTTAAAGGAATCCAAAAGCAAAAGCCCTGTCTAAAATGTCTTCATGCCTCCAGGAAACTGCGCAAGCATCAAGACTGAGCGTCTGTGACTGCGGAATTTGTAGTTGTAGAGAATAGTCACACATGTGTATCAGTAAATTTGAGGCCACAGACAAAAGTTGCAAACTTGTAGATAATTTTTCTCTCTCCCACAAACACAACACAACAGTTACACCTTCTCGAATCCTTCATTGCAGATACACAAATCCTATTCTACAAATCACAAATCAAGAAACTCGTACTCTCAAATGTTTTGCATCGGGACAAGACCCCAGGAAACAGATGAGTATTCTGCGCAATCTGACTCTTCTGCAGCATGGAACAAACTACTGGTTCATCTGGCCAGAGGAGAATGACACACTATCTCGACACACTATTTCCCTTTTTAATAATGTGAAGCTGCTTTGATAATACCTAGATAATACCTAGAATATCAAAATCATCCCTTTTCTATTTATTGAGTTAAGTTACCCAAACAGTATTTTCAATTACTGCTTTTTTATTATTATTATTATTATTTTCTAGTTTGTGGTCTGGATCATGGATACATTCCAGTCGGAGACTTTTTTTGTGATTGCTATCGTAACGGGGGTAACATCAACTGGTAAGTTAGCCGAAGTAAACTAGTTAAAGTGTTTTTTTTTTTTTTTTTTTTTTTTTTTTTTAAATCATTATCCATTCCTTGATAATCAACCCCATTATTTCAGCAATATAACATTAAGCTCACAATGTCAAATGCAGAAAAGTTCATTCATGCGTTCATGACCTCAAGGTTAGATTATCGTAATGCTTTATTGGGTGGTTGTTCTGCACATTTAATAAACAAACTCCAGCTGGTTCAAAATGCAGCAGCTAGAGTTCTTACTAGAACCAGGAAGTATGACCACATTAGCCCGGTTCTGTCATCACTGCACTGGCTCCCTATTAAACATCGTATAGATTTTAAAATCTTGTTAATTACTTATAAAGCCCTGAATGGTTTAACTCAGTACTTGAGCAAGCTCTTATCGCATATAGTCCTTCACGTCCACTGCGATCTCAAAACTCTGGCCATTTGATAATACCTAGAATATCAAAATCATCCTTTTTCTATTTAGCGCCCAAACTCTGGAACAATCTACCTAAAACTGTTCGGGAGGCAGACACACTCTGTCAGTTGAAATCTAGATTAAAGACCTATCTCTTTAACCTGGCTTCCACATAACACAGTAATATGCTTCTATTATTCAAATCTGTTAAAGGATTGTTAGGCTGCATTAATTAGGTCAACCAGAACCGGGAACACTTCCCATAACACCCGATGTACTCGTTACATCGGTAGAAGAATGGCATCTATGCTAATATTAGTCTGTTTCTTTCTTATTCCGAGATCACCGTAGCCACCCGATCCAGTCGGTATCCAGATCAGTTGGTGGATCAGTACCTAGAGACGACCTCTATAGTCCTGAACGTCAGCGGAAATCAGGACACCTAGATGAGCCCCAGAGACTGATGTCCCTGTCTCCTAGACGGCCATCGAGACAAGACCACAGGAAACAGATGAGTAATCTGCACAATCTGACTCTTCTGCAGCATGGAACAAACTACTGGTTCATCTGGCCAGAGGAGAATGACACACTATCTCGACACGCTATTTCCCTTTTTAATACTGTGAAGCTGCTTTGACACAATCTGCATTGTAAAAAGCACTGTATAAAATAATGGTGACTTGACTTTGATCTACTGTTTGATCTACAAGAAAGCATTATAAGGAATGGATTATAAATGTAATGATTTGTGATGGATTATCAACTAATTATGCACATTCCTTGTAGGTGCATTCAGAGAGTATATAGTGTTTTTATTGATTTCAAAGTGCATACAGCACAAAATCTGGCAATTAGGGCAAATTCTATAAACACTTGTTTGATATATATTTTTTTTCTTGTGCTTGCAGGTTCATTCTGAAAATCAACCCTGGTGGCAACAAATGCCATTCAAAGTCACAGATCAGATGGAGTTCTGAAAAGAGGGTGCATCAGCCTGAATCCCCTCATGGTGTTTCTCATCAGAGAGCTTGTCAACTTTGCCAAAATTACTGAAATTTAACACAACAACACAAACTAATTTTTACTGTATTTTATTTCTGTGAAGTCTGTTTTGCCATGCTGCAGATACAAAGTCCCCAGGGGGACTTTTTCATCTAGTGCATGCTAGAGATGAAGATTTGTCATTTGTATTTTTAAAAAGAACATGTTCAACAATTAAAAAGAATATTATAAAGACAAATGCTAATGAGTTATTATGATCTTTATGGGGTTGGGGTTATAAAATAATATGGTATATTGTTTTGTTTTATACAGGTAAAAAATTTAAACAAACTGAACAGTACTAATATTGACAATACAGGAATAATACTTTAAATGAGAATACAGTAATAATACATCCAGCTACTGTAAAATTTACAGCAATCTCTTTACAGTGTAGTTTAGGTGCCTATCCGTTGGCACCCGAAAGAGCAGGGAGTAAAAATAAAAGCTGCGAGCATCTTCCGGAGCGGACAGCAGCAAATACCAATAAAGGTACATTTTCTTTATTTTTTCTGAAATCACTCACTGTTGTACTGTACATTTGTTTATATATATATTTTTTTAAGTATATTAACAAATATATTTAATTGTCTTGTATATGACACTCTCATAATAATCTATTTAATTAACAGGTTTATCTTTTATGAAGCCTCTTTGTGAGTTGAAGCAGGGATGGGCAAACTATAAAATATGTTATTAGTAACATTCTAAAATAATTTTATCTGGAAGATAAGTTACAACTTCTGTGGGGTGTAAAGAAAAAGTAATGTAACTAGTAGTGTAACTAATTACTGTTGCCAGAAAGTAATAAGTAAAGTAACAATATTACTTTTTAAAGGAGTAACTAGTAATGAGTAATATATTGCATTCTTTGAGTAACTAGCCCAACACTGATTGTAACTTTACTTATTACTTTCTGGCAACAGTAATTAGTTACTAGTTACATTCCTTTTTCTTCACACCCCACAGAAGTTATAACTGTGTATCTTCCACATAAAATTCTTCTAGAATGTTACTAACAACATATTTCTGCCTCATCATTTGACCAAAATCCACACTGGATCGCAGTCAGAAGTTATTACCAACACTCAATAGTGACTGATAGTGACATTCAAGAAGAAGTGTTGTATTAATCTCATTAATTGTCATGTGCAGCTTGAAGCTAATTGTAATTTTTCCATTACCCATATGCATTTCATTATGTATTTTATCAAATCACATAAGTTTGTAAGAAACTGTTTAATTTTTCAAATAGATTTTTAATAATAGTAACATAATGTAGCACATGCTGATCAGAGGGATGTAATGCCAGAGTAAAGTAAAGCCACAACTTACACAACAGTGTTCAGATCATCTTTTTTCCTGACAAAATCAATATAATGCAATATTTCTATCAGCTAAATGTAAGCTTTTCCATATTCCAAGCTTGCCTGCTGCACTGGGGACGTGCACGTGCAAGTCATGAAAATTATGAAAATAAATCTAGGAATCATTTGACTGTTGGATTTTAAATCAGCGGGGTTGAGGCATCAAAAGTAACTAAGCTGTTTTATGGATGGTACCTGTAATATTATTACTGACATCTTATTAGTAATTAGTTACACTACTAGTTACTGCAAAAAGTAATATTATTACAGTAACTAAGTTACTAGTAACTAGTTACTGCCCAACACTGATTAGGACTACTAGTTACAGTATAACGGTGAGTGATTTCAGAAAAAGTAAGAAAAAAACACACCTTTATTAGTTGTCACTCTCCGCTACGGAAGATGCTCACAGCTCGCAAAAGTTTTTTTTTTTTTCCTCCCCGCTGATAGGTGCCCAAACTAGCTCTTCTGATTGGCCGCCGCTGCCTCTACAGATGCACAAATCACTTTTGCTCCATTTGTCACACAGATATGTGGTGAAAAAGGGAGAGAGCACAAAACTTATCATTTGCAAGTGAAAAACAGCATCTGAGGCTCGTAGCAGCAGATTCAAGCCGTTATCCTTATGTACTTGTGTTTGTGCTAGAAAAAGCATCCAAGAAAAAATATATATATGTAAGATATGCAAATCTCATTGCAATGATTCAAATACTGATTTGCGGATGTACAAAATTTGTCCGCGACTTCACATTTTTGATGCAGGTGTGTGAATGTGTTTTGCACCATATTCACTGCAGCAATAGTAGCAAAACGTGAGAGTACGAGTTTCTTGAATTGTGATTTGTAGAATAGGATTTGTGTATCTGCAATGAAGGATTCGAGAAAGTGTAACTGCTGTGTTGTGTTTGTGGGAGAGAGAAAAATATCTACAAGTTTGCAACTTTTGTCTGTGGCCTCAAATTTACTGACACACATGTGTGACTATTCTCTACATCTACAAATTCCGCTGTCACAGACGACAATTTGAGCCCGATTGAGACCCAGAGAATATTAGTGAAGAGGATCGCACAGAACCTGTGCAAGTACGGCTCTTAATGGTATGTTTTTTTTTTGTTTGTTGTTGTCTCTTTTAGATACACTGTTATTTGTAAGTGCTACTGCTTCTGTTAGCTTTAATGAATGAATGAATGAGCTTTTATTTCCAGGTATGTTTACACATACAAGGAATTTGTTTTCATGACAGAAGCTTCCACAGTGCAACAGAATGACAGTGACAGAACAAAAAACGCAGATAATAAAAAGAATTAAAAAATAGAACAAGTAAATAAGGAATAAAAATATACAAACTGACAATTGTATGTACAGGTATATAACAATAGACAGTTGTATGTACAGGTATATTATGAGCAAATTGAAATGTAGACTAAGTATGTGTGTTAGATAAATAAGTGTATAAGTGTATAAATAGTGTGTGTTCCACAATTATTGTCAGCTGTTCATGAGATGGATTGCCTGAGGGAAGAAACTGTTCCTGTGCCTGGCTGTTCTGTTGCTCAGAGCTCTGTAGCATTGACCTGACGGCAACAGTTCAAAAAGGGAGTGTGCTGGATGTGAGGGCTCCAGAGTGATTTTGCAAACCCTTTTGCTCACTCTGGATGAGTACAGTTCTTGGGGAGTGGGGAGGGTTGTACCAATGATTCGCTCAGCAGTCTGGACTACCCTCTGTAGTCTTCGGAGGTAAGATTTGGTAGCTGAACCAGACAGTTATTGAAGTGCAGAGGACGGATTCAGTGATGGTGGAGTAGAAATGTTTCAGCAGCTCCTCTGGCAGGTTGAACTTCCTCAGCTGGCGAAGAAAGTACAACCTCTGCTGGGCCTTTTTAACAATGGAGTCCATGTGAATGTCCCACTTCAGGTCCTGAGAAATTGTGTAATGCAATGTGTTTACGCGGTTCGAGGTTCAAAAAACACATTATTTTCCACATACTGTACATTATTGTTGCTCCTCTATGCTCTGCCTTTCTGAAACATGCTGATTTTTACAAAGCTCATCGTTCTGAGAAGCGAGGTGTGCTCTGATTTGCCAACTATCCAGTGCATTGGTCGAATACCTCAAGCGTGTGATGGAAATGTTACGCCCCTTATCATGTTGTGATGCTGTGCGACGAGACTAAAACAATAAAACCCACTCTAAACGAGGTATTTGTTGCATTCAGTGGAGACATAATTACTGATTATAATGAATCATACGGTCTTTTTACACATCGCACCGTGTAAAGCTTGTGGCTTGAAAGGGCTTAAAGATAGAGATCTTGTTACGGTGCACACAGCGGGGAGGGACGAGGAAGACGGACACGTGGAGTAACTTCAAAATAATAGTCTTTAATGAGGACATCAGGACAGGGCAAGACAAGGCAAGGTTCCCACAGACAGGAACACCGGGGAATAACGAGTAGACCAGACGAAATCTAACTAAACGGGCAGGAACTAAATACACATGACAATAACTGATAATTGGACAAAACACAGCTGGACAAGACTTAACTAATAATCACACTTAACGAGGACAGGAACAAGACCAAATATGGACACAAGAGGCGGGAACACATGACACACACGACAGAGGACGTAACAATACTCCCCCCTCACGAAAGGCGCGACCCGCGCCGTAACAGTTCCACCAGGGAGGGGGGGTGGGCACTCTGGAGGCCCCTCAGGACAGACATGGACAGGAACACAGGACGGGGACCTCCAGAGTGAAACAGACAGACGGAGGCCCTGGCAGGGCTGGGAGCTCAGGTGGTCAGGGCTGATGGTCTTCGTGGCCGTGGGCCCGGCCCGGCCACTCCACCCGGAGCTCTACCCCCCCCCCCCCAAAAAAAAATCCTAGGGGAATCCAGGGGGTATAAGGAGCCCTCCAGGGCTTAACGGATAGGACACTGGCCAGACAAACAGACAGGACAGGATAGCCCTCCAGGGCTAAACAGACAGGGACAGGACAGGGACAGGACAGGCCAGACACACAGACAGGACAGCCCACAGGAACAGGCTCGGAAGCTGAGGCTTCTTCTGGGCTTGACAGGGAGTCAGGGGCCCTCCCAAGGTCCCTCAGCAACCGCCTCCACTTCCACGACAGGGGGACAGGCGGCTGGAATGGCCTCCATGGCCACAACAAGAGACGCCGCCAGCCCCAGACGAGTCTCCATGGACAAGACAAGGTTTATTTAAAATGTTCCTGTGGGCAAGACAAGACCGGCACTCCTGGCTGGAACGTGTGGACTACTCCACGGGAACTGGACTGGAGTCAGCGGCGGCCGGCGGGCTTGAGTCAGCGGCTTCCGGCGGGCTTGAGTCAGCGGCGCCCGGCGGGCATTGAGTCAGCGGCGGCCGGGGGGCTTGAGCTCCAGGCGGGCTAGGGTGAGCCGCAGACGGCGGCGTGATCTCCCGCGAACGGCGGGTCTGGGTGAGCCGCGGACGGCGGCGTGAAGTGAGCCGCGAACGGCGGGCTCCCTCATCGGCAGGGACCGGCATGAGCCGCGGTCGGCGGGTTGGCTTTCCCTGCGGACGGCGGCAGACTTGAGGGAGCTGCCGACGGCAGGTGGGATTTCCCCGCGGACGTCGGCATGATGTCCCGCAAACGGCGGGTCTGGGTGAGCCGCGGACGGCGGCGTGTTTCTCCCGCGAACGGCGGGTGGGCTTTCCCCGTGGACGGCGGGCTGAAGAGAGCCACGGGCGGCGGCAGACTGGAGGGGTTTGCGGCACTCGCGGCGATTCCGCCGAACTCCCACGCCCACTTGCCGTGGGCTACGGCGGGATGGACGAGCGGCGACTTCCATGCCGCGGGACAGACAGGAAACAAACAGAAAAACCAAAACAAAAGACTTAAGAAAACGGAAAACAAAACGTGGTGAAGGGGCGCCGCTTACTGTTTTGGTCTGGTCTTCTGTTACAGTGCACACAGCAGGGAGGGACGAGGAAGAAGGACACGAGGAGTAACTTCAAAATAATAGTCTTTAATGAGGACATCAGGACAGGACAAGACAAGGCAAGGTTCACACAGACAGGAACACGGGGGAATAACGAGTAGACCAGACGAAATCTAACTAAACGGGCAGGAACTAAATACACATGACAATAACTGATAATTGGACAAAACACAGCTGGACAAGACTTAACTAATAATCACACTTAACGAGGACAGGAACAAGACCAAATATGGACACAAGAGGCGGGAACACATGACACACACGACAGAGGACGTAACAGATCTACTGTAAATTAGAAAAATGTTGGGCAGTTTATGTGGGGTGTAAATATACTAATATACTAATCTAATTGGCATATTATGACGTCATCAGGGGGGACGGCCCTCTTGAATTTAAAAATATTAAGGAAATAGTAGATCTTGAATTGATGTTTGAACTTATTTGCATGGTTTTTGTTTGTTTGTTTGTTTTTTTTTGTCATTTTATCCTCATTCCAAATGATCAGAAAATAGGAAACCAACAATAAAACAGGAGAAAGTACTAAATTATTACTATACTATATACTATAAATGCATGTGAACAGTAGCCTACTTTTTGATCAGTTCATCAGTAATATTCAGGAAATAATATATATTGAATGGATGTTTGAACTTATTTGCATGTGTTTTTTTTTTGTTTCTTTTTGTCTTTTTATCCTCATTCCAAATCAAATGAGGAAATCAACAGTAAAACAGGAGAAAGTAATAAATTATTACTATATTACTGTGCCATAGTAAAATACATGTGCCTATTTTTTGATCAGTTGACCAGCTATCTGCCCAATCAGGTATCTAGGTGATACAGTTTATAGTCCTTGAGAGTATGGTACCTCTCATTGCATGGTACAGCGCACAGACCTACCCCACACTAGAGGGTGACACGGGAGTGCATTTTGAAACCTCTCCCGTCCCACTCCCACAAAAAAAAATCCCGTCCCGTTCCAATCCCACGAAAAAACTGGGGGGAAAATCCCGTCCCTCCCACTCCCGGAAGAATCACTCCCATTCCCTCCCACTCCCGTTTTTATTTATTTATTTTATTTTTTGTATACATTTTTTTTTGGCCGATATCTGTCAGTTACAGTAAAAATATAGTACAGATCACAGCGTTGAATAAAAACCCAAAATGTAGTTTTTTTGTTATTATATTGAACTGAAAGCCAGTTTATGCACAGTGTAGGCCACATTGCACACATTCAATTTTATGTAAATCATCCATGCTAACACACACGTTTTCTATTTGAATTTTTTTTTTTTTTTTCATTTGAAAGTAGACATTTCCAGTGATGGGAATAACGGCGTTATAAATAAACGGCGTTACTAACGGCGTTATTTTTTTCAGTAAGGAGTAATCAAACGAATTACTATTTCCCCCGTTACAACGCCGTTACCGTTACTGACAAAAAATGTGGCGTTACTATAATATATTATTAGAATTTATTTTTTCAGTTCATCTGAATGGATGTGCAGTGCAGCTGTATTTGACGTACCATAAACTCTAGTGTGAAGGCGCACGGCTTGCTGTCGCTTTCTCTCACATACAGGCACGCAAAGAAAGATACAGAGCAAGAGAGTCTTTCATAACATGCAGAATTGACGTGCTATATGTAAACGATATTCTTTGTTGTATTTTCCAGCCGGGTTCTCTTGTAGTGGGCGGAGCTAATGTGCAAACCACAATCTCATTGGCTGGCGCTCATCTATTATCGTCCCTGTTTTGATTTCAGCAAATCAATTCGAGCGAACGCAGACAACGTGATTAATATTCATGAAGCCAGCAGCTCATTAATCCTTGTTGCGTTTTATATTGATGACAAATATGCATTCATCCTTGGTTATTCTAATTACTAAAGTTCTATCATCATATAATATTAAATTACCATAATATTATATTATATTATAATGCTTGACCGACTGATACTAAGTGTCAGTAGATAAATAGTGTAGATTAATGTACAATATTTAATAATAATAATTTATTCTTTTTAGTGTCCATTTCATTAATTTAACATATTTAATATTGGGGCATCCAAAGTTATTTGACATTTGAACATTTTTTAAAAAAGTAATGCAATAGTTACTTTCCATGGTAATTAGTTACTTTTATAATGATGTAACTCAGTTACTAACTCAGTTACTATTTTTGAGAAGTAACTAGTAACTATAACTAATTACTTTTTTAAAGTAACGTGCCCAACACTGGACTCACTCTCTATAGATATATTTTTCAAAGACGGAGTTTCGAAGTTTCTCGCTCAGAGACCTAAAGCGCACCCTGATTGCTTTAAAGCGCAAGGTTTCATTGTTATTCTGAGTGTACACAAATAAACGAGTCTTTACAGATTCGAAAGATATATTAGGCTACTTTTATCTGTATGACCAAAAATTACGGAGATTTTAAGAGCAAGTGAGCGCACCGGTGCCTGTCCTACAGCGAGCGCGCTATTCAGCTTCCACTCTCCACACAAACACTTCAATTGCGCACATTTCTCTAGGTTAACATCATATTGAGCGGCCATGTAAAGTTGCTACTACATACATCAGATGAAAAGCCATATTTGAGGTCGATGAATGATAGTGTGTATTACCACATAGACCAGCCGTTAACGATCTGTCCGTCACGGACTGCGTCATTCACGCAGCCACACCAAAGCAAACAGGAGGAGAGCGAGACAGGGCAACTAGAACTGAGTTCAGAATTAAAATATACAGTTTATAGTTTATTTATATAAAAGGCATATTTGTGTATAAAGTTGGGTATTACTATTCCCGGTCCCGCCCACTCCCGATGACATTTTTTCCTGTACCGTCCCAATCACGTGATTCGTAGCGATTTTGTTTCCCATCCCGCGGGATTCCCGTGACCCGTGGGAATCCCGAAAAAATGTCAGCCTCTACCCCACACTGACTGCACCTGTACTGTCTGCCGGCGGCCCTTTGAGCGCGCGCAATCAGAACAAACAACGCAATCTGGCCGATCACCAGAGAGCAAGAGCTCTCCTATTGACACTACGACCACGTCCACCCCTGCCACCCCTATCCCCGTTGGGCAAATGGTTGAAATGATCATTTGTTTGTGCTTCGTGAACACTCTCGCCTTGTGCGGCGGCACCATTGCGCTGCAAAGATGTACCGGGAAAAGCGTGATCATTAGACCGATCGTCATTTCCAAAAGGCAAATATTCCCCTTCAGAGTTAGAATCGGCGAATAACATTTGCAACACGTCCTCACGGTACAACTTTTTATTAGCCATTTGCCAATTTTTTCTCACAAATCTCAACTTACTCACATGCTATGAACTGAACTGCTTCCGCATCAGTGACACGATAGCTCACTTTCTCTGCTATTTCCTCGAACACTTTTGGTCTAGAATCGAAGTACTACATGTCTGCCATCTAGTGGTAGGGAATACAAATGAGATATTACACCATATTAGGAACTACAGTCTATTTCATGAAGTATGACGTCTTGTTGCAATTTTGCGACTTTGGTGCTTAGATGGTTAACCACTGATTTCTAGTTGTGTACTCATTTGGAAGGCCAAACAAAGTACTTTTGCTTTCACAATGAAACACACAACGTCTCCACGACATGGCAGCGGCAACAACAATACCACATCAAGAATAAAAGTTACGCCTTCTTTCATTGTGTATACGTTTGTGCAGTGTTATGCAAATCTTCCCACACCATGACGTAGACATGTGGGGGCATGTTTGAATGAGCTGTTTTAGGAAGGCGTGACAGAGTCTTAACTTTTAGAAAGAATATCTCTTTGGGTTCGAGATTTTAATCTTTGCAACTTTACAGATCTTATATATGCAAAACAGCTTGTAACACTCCAAAGACAAAGGAAAACATGAAATCGCATCATATGACCCTTTAAGAACCTCTGCTTTAGAACATATGATTTTAGAATCATTAGAAGACAGAATCACGATTCATGTATAAATAGATTTTTACGTGCACCCCTAGTTTTCTCTTCCTCTTCTCTAAAGCAGCATAATATGGCCATGTTCCATGTTCTGGGTTTATCGGGGTTTATCTGGGTTTGTGATGTAACGGACCCGGGAAGTAACTTGTAGTCCCATACGAGCCGTTTTTGTAGGCATTAAACTGCCAGAATTTTCGGTAACACTTTATTTTGATGGTCCCTTTTAAACATTCTGTTGACACTAAGTAATGTTGCAACTACATGTCAACAAAGAGTATTAGTAGACTGTCTGCTTCATATCTACTAACTCCTTATTGTGTTTGTCTCCCAACAGATATTCTACTGGCTATAAGTAACTTTGCAAGAACGTGTCAACTTAATCTAACCCTAACCCTACCAGTCAACTAATACACTAGTAACACTCTAATGAGAGTTAGTAGAAATGTAGGTGCAACATTAATTATAGTCAATAGAATGTGTTAAAGGGACCATCAAAATAAAGTGAAACCGAATTTTCAAAGACGATATCTCCATTTGCATTGAATTTTCAGCGCTGCAACTTTGCAGATATTGTTTATGCTCAAACAGCAACATTACATATTAACTAACGTTAAAATCAATTCTGAGAATTGTTTGTAAACATTATAAATGTTAGAAATGCATTGCTGAAACGTTACAAAAACTGTGAACTATGTAGTACTTAATTGTGGAGTTAGACTGTTAAACAGTTTTTCACCATTTTCGCGATCAGGAATCTTTTAGGCAGGGCTAAATCATGACTCGACGCTTCTGATGCTTTTGAATTGCTCTCGCGGTACTTTGATGTCATACACTGATCGTTCTGCTTCAATGGTTCATGGCTCAATCGCAAGTTACTATCATTACCGTTAGTTACTACAGCCTACAGTTTGCTATCTAGCTATGCCTTCGTCACATAAATGCATGATACCTGGTTGCGATCATTTACAAAACAGCTCGGTCTCCAGTAGTGATGCGCGGATGGCGGTTACATCCGCGGGCGCTACGGATAATCCGCGGGTCGGGTGGGTCGGGTAATAAAATATTGCATTTTGATTATTTGCGGGTGGGTCACGGGTGGATAAGATAAATCATTAATCATGCAAATATTAACTACATTTTCTAACATATGAATGTGTTTATATAGGATACGGAAATTGAATAAACTGTAAATCAACATATTAAAGTTATTCAAAACATTATTTAGTCAAGAGCAGTGAGGGATTTCTTCTGTCTTTTGTTGTTTGATTAACATTAATGACAGACGGCACAGCTTTATTAGGCTGCTGTCACAAGACCCGTTTCATGGATCCAATACTTATACATATGCGTTTTCTTTCACAACTTAAGACAAAACCAACAATGCTTATGAGGATACTCGCCAGGACAACCATTTTGACGTTATTTTGTGTGTATTTGGCCACTTAAGCTTTGTTTGTTTGGAATTTCCCTCATTTTAAAGTCGAAAACTGTGGGAATATATGCGCAATCCCACACCAAAATTCAGGACCTGATTAAGCATAATTCTACTGTACATAAAATTGTGAAACATGACTTTTCCAAAATGTTCTAGGTTTATTTATTTTTCCAAAACTTTACAGGCCTGGAAATTGCTTTTTTAAAATTCCATGACTTTTCCAGGGTTTTCATGACCTTATGAACCCTGAATGTGACGATCAGGTGCGGTTATCTAAATCAGACAAAAATATAGGTGTGGGTAGTTGGCGGGTGGATAATTTATTTGAAGCTGTGTATTCGGGTGACGTTTTAGCTCATCCGCACATCACTAGTCTCCAGCTTTCCAGTGAGTGGACCTGGTTTCAGCGCCGCCAGTGGACATGCCCCCAGCGTTTGAGAGCAGAGAATACTGCTTATTTTTTCAAGATTTTGATACTGTTACTGGGCTGACGAGACGTGAGACGTGCGGATCCATATGCAGACTTTTATTGAGCAGAGACGTGGTCATAACAGGCAGGGTCGAACAATGGCAAACAGGTATAACATTGGCGAGACAAAGAGTAAACAAAGACAAACGTGAGTCGACGATCGGCGAACAGGTACCAAAAAAAAAGGTAAGGTACAGATACCTTATTTTATTTACTTGGCCTTTTTTTAGCATTAAAATTTGGCTGGGTGGTTAATAACACATTTTTCTGTGGTGTGACAAACTCAGAACACATTGATTTTACACGGACTTTAAAAAAGTGAAATCACAATCAACCACCCCTTTAAATTAATTAATTTGTTAACTAGATGCTGCATTAGTGGAGAGCAGCAGTATGTTTACCGTCAAGCCTCAGAAGATGCTAAAATTAGTAGTACCTGAAGCGGTTAAAACAAATGTGACAAAAATACATGCAAATGTTTTTTTACGACCTTTTACCATCTATTTGCATTAGCTTATTTCCAGCTGGACACTTTTACGCATTCATTATTCAGCAAAGCTGAAGCATAGTGACGTGAGAAAGAAAATTATGTTCATGCAGCTGACACAAACAAATCAAACTCATCTAGGCCACTTTTGGTTCATTCTTGAAGTTAACTTTTGCCTGTTTGGTGATTAAATAAACTTAAATTGAATGCAACACCTCCTGTGTGTTGTCCCACTTCTCATCAGTTGTATGACTGCAATATTTCATTATTTTGATTAGATTAATCATCAAGTGTTCTAAAATAGATGGAAATAAAGTGTGAGAGTATAAATACAATACACATACCCTAGTAAAAAAGTAATATATTTAAAATACATTTATTTCATACTAAGTATAGTTAAAATCTATTGACATATTTACTGACAGATAACTCAAGACTACTGATATAAAAATTATAATTAAACTTTATTTGGTGTACTACTTGTGCACAATGCACATTTCTTAATATTAAGTCTAAAATGTGTTTTAATGTCACTTTTGATGAGGACACATCATATCATATGACTGTACCTCTGAAGGTTCCGACTGTCTTCACAAACGACTCGATGTCATTTTGTTTTCATCTTCACTCCATGTAATACCTGAAGGAAGTGTTCTTAATCATAATACTGCTTCTGTCCATGGAGTTTACAGGAAACAGCTGTAATTCAGCTTTTCCATAAGCAACACCTGCTGTCAGAGAGTGGATTTACAGAGACTTACATTTACATTCAGCCTAAATGCAGTTTGTGTCTGGTCAAAAACGGACCGAATTTGCATGCCCCACTGTAAATTTTGACCGGTTGATGAAAAACAAGCCTACGTGGATTCTACACCTTTAAACAATTCAGATAAGTTATCTAGAATTATTTATGGAACAGATAAAATACATATGAAGAGTTTATTTGCAAAAACAGATAACTCAATTTTTTAAAATTGTCAAAAATCATGTTTTTTTATTATGTTATCATGTTTTTATTGTGTTTTATTGTGTTAGCTATTTTTTTGTTTTGTTTTGTTATTTTTTTTAGCCTAGTCAAAATAACCCAACTGCAGTTTGATTGAGATTAACTGGAATGCACAATGAAAAAACATGATTTCTGACATTTTGTTAAAAATGTTATTGTTTTAGTGATTGTGCAAACAAAAAGTCATTTTATTTGTTGTTTGTTGATTCTTAAATATAAAACTTGGTGAAGTGATTTATGTGTCGGTGCTTTTTGAACATCTCCAGCACATTTGAACAATACCGTGATAATATTGATAAGCGTGATCATTTTGTTCGCTATAACAATGAAAGTGCATTAAGTAAAAAATTAGTTGTTCCAGTTTAGCAGTCTTTAAGAATACCAGTTTGGTATACCAAAAGTACAATTGCAGGGTATTTTTATTAAGAACATAAATACATAATGTAACGTATGTATTTGTAGTATACTTAGCATAAAATAAATGTATTTCAAATAAATTTTAGTATATTTATTTTTCACTAGGGTAACCAGTCCTAGACAAAAACATGTTCAACAGAAGAACCTTAAGGAAGAGATACCTCCTGCTTGTGTAGAGGGGTTGACTCCTTCTTCAAGTGTAGATGACAGGTAGATGAATGCAGCAGAGATGGAGGAATAAACAGGATCAAGGTTGATGTTAGTTACAGACAAGGCCAGGAGAGCAAGAAACACAAGAGCGAAGCCTTCTACAAGAGCAAGAACAGATCAGGATTAAACAGGATCAGATTGGAAAAAAAGTTTTTTTTGGGAAGATTTCAGTTAGATGTAGATATGGGACATCAACTGTACGCAGACACTGTACACAACAACTTTTAGTCCAAGGAATTAACAGCACATAAACTTTATCTGGAGATGTTGGAGTAATTGGAGAAGAATAAAATGCTCAAAAACTAGAGCAGGGGTCGTCAACTTGGCATGGAGGTAATCATTGGCATTTGAGAAACAGAGATAAAAAGGTATATTTCATTTGGATGGATTTCCTTGCACATGCATACTGATCTACATTTTAAGGTAATGCTTTCTCATTGTCACATTACCTATACAGAAATTGGAGTTGAACACTAAGTGTGAGAATTAAGCTGTGTTAACTAAAGAAAAATTGTAGTGCTCCAAATAGGAAAAAAGAAATCCTTTTTACTGCAGGTGTGTAGAGCCAAGGGAATACTAGACTAGGAACAAGAAGGTAGCTAGCCACACACTGAATCCAATACAGACTGAAAAAGTTTAGCAAAACATTTTTTATTTTATGAATTGCATCATGCAAAAAGTGCAGAGGCATGTGAGTTAAAAACAAGTGGACAAGTGCTCATTACACTTGTTGACACTTTTACACACCTGGGGGTCGGTTACACCAGCTGGATGTACACCCGGTTGTAAGGCATAGGCTGAATGTAAAATGCACTTTAAGTCATGCATAGAATTTATACTCATTGCACCATCTCGGCGTAGTGCTACGTCTGACACTAAATTTTACGCCTAGTCAGAGGCTAGTTCAGAGTTTGTAAAGTGAAAACTCATGATTTGCTCGGACATCATTAGTTTTTAGGATTCATGTCTGTTAGTTAATTATTACTGCAGACGTGAACTGCAATGTTTATTGTCTTTTCAGGCAGGATAAGCGATATCAATCACGGAGCTCGGTGTTGACTATAACACTCTGTCGACAGTAATTGATCTAATAAAAAAATATTAATGTACATCTTGTAATTATACAGCAAAATATTACATATGATCTGGGATTATTAAAAGAGATGTAAAGTCACACTTGGCTACCTCAGGAAAGACCTTAATTGTACATATAACCTCGATTATCAGCTAGAAAATAATAGCTAGAAAGAAGCCTTGTATTGCATTCATTATATTTTACTTAACCTGCTGCCTTCATTTTTAATGTTTGTTTAAAGAAATCTGTCATGGAAACGTGCAGGGAGACTATACAAAAATACGGACTTGTTAGAAAATGTTTACTCAATGAGTAATCATGGCACGGTGGCTTCACTTGTTATGATGTCTTGAGCAATTCAGTTCTATATTAGTAGTTGCAGCCACTGCAGCGTGAACGTTGTCTTAGCTATATCTATAACTGCGCATCGTCTACACCGGGCTTAGCTGCACCTGATCGTAGTTTTAGTTGGTGCAGCAGGTGTAAATATTTATCGTAAAGCTGGATGTTGCAAAGCCCAGCTTTTTTACCTCTAGCTGGTGCAACCGGCCCCTGGAGCATTGGGCAGCCATTTTTGCTGGGGCGCACAGGGAGCAGTTGGGGGTTCGGTGCCTTGCTCAAAGGTCTCACCTCAGTTGTGATATTGAAGGTGGAAGAGAGCGCTGTACATCCACTCCCCTCACCCACAATCCCTGTCAGTCCCAAGACTCGAACCTGAGACCTTTGGGTTACAAGACCGACTCTCTAACCATTAGGCCACGACTGCCTCTAACAGTGTTGCCTTTTAGTGAATTTTACAGTTTTTAAGCTAAAATACATGTGCACATTGTAGAAAAGCATATGCTTAATCACCGTTATAATTATATAGGAGTCAATGGAATTTTTTCCCACCTGTAAGGGGTGTCGAGCCCGAAAAATTTTGAGAACACCCTGGTTTGGTGGACTAATCTAGGGTTTTTCAAACATGCATTGCACATTTTGTATGCTTCCCTTAAGCCAGGCATACACTATGCGAGTTTGGACACTCTGGAAGTTTTGAGCCCTTGCAAACATTATAAGTCAGTTAATATGACAATTGTGTCAAAGCAATTGGAACACGGTTCAACTATACTGCATGCCAAGCTGGGCGACAATTATCAGAAGCTCAAGAGGTGATCCCAGTATAAGTGGCACTGAGTGGCTATATATTTTAGAATCTTTCCACTGAATAACAGCCACCAAAACACACAAACAGCTGTTCAGAGTACCTAACTGTCTGGTAAATGCACAAAGCACACAAGGCAGAGTGGCTGCATGCATGACAGTGTGGGTGTATCCTCCCCAGCTGTCGACTCACTCAGGGTGAAAGCTGAGAGAGTTATATCAATGGCTCTGAACTGTTTTAAGAACACTTTGGGCACATACTATGGTCTGCTCTTGGTTTACAAACCATGCAAGTCTCGCTGACTGAAATAGCGTGCATATTGCTGACTCACTTAACGGTAGCAAGTGCGACTAAAAGCTCTGTTTTGAAAGAGAGTTATCTCACGCCCCATAAAACTTAATCAGATTATTTCTCCCAACCGACTGGTTATCCATTTAATTATAAAAAGCTGATACAGCAGCCATGTACACTTTGAGCATAGAGGGTGTACAGCTGACACCCAAACGCTCCTGTAAGAAGGACAAAACTACTGGGATTTGGCAGCTTACCAAATCCTCTTCCCTAGAGCTGCACCAATTCAAAAAGACTTTCCATTTGGGAGTTTTATGTCAGTAGACACGATTCAGAAATCATTCTCAGCACTTGCTATGGAAGTTAAACTGATGCTGGCAGGCTCTGTTGAATAGCCAGACTTGCAAATTCCGTATATTTGGGTTGGGGTCATTTGCTTGAGAGAGGAAGTCCCTTTTCAGGAGAATGGGCAATGGGGGACCTGACAGCATCTCCAGCAGGTCCGGGAACCAGGGCTAACAGCGCTCTGACTCATGACTCATTCCCCTGACTTATTCTGTACAATACTTGGTGCAGGATATTCACTGGGGGAAATTCAAATTTGCTCACTCTTGGTCAGTAGTGAGCATCCACTCCCAGTGTGGAATGCTCTGCCAGAGGGAAAAACATTGGGCAGTGAGCTTTCTCCACTGACGTGAAGGGGTCCACTTCTGCCTACCCAAATACACTCCATAACTGCATCCACTGTCCGATGGTTTAGCTACCATTTTACCAGGGCTACCCCGTACCTTGACAGTGTGTCCGCCCAGCAGCTGGTCTTAAAGAGCTGTTCTCCTCCAGGGAGCCAGTGTCTTTAGGCAACTGTGAGTCACCAAGATGTGCAGTGAGCCCTAGTGCCAAGTGTGTGCAGTAGGGATGGGAAGATTCCCCGATTTGCTCGGTGCAACGGCAAAAAAAGTTAACGATGCAATGAATCGGTTTAAAAAGTGTGCATCGGATGCAAGTTGGCATTTGTATCGTGATGCATCGTTTCTAACATATTTGCATCGGTAAAAAACGATTTATTTATGTATGTGACTAGTGGATGCGCTACACTTTGATTGTTTAGAAAGTGACCAAAAACCTGTGACCAATATTTTATATGTAGATTGATTTCTCCTCTCAAAACTGTTTCTTAAGCACATTCTCTCATCACAGCTGTGCGTGAATATGACGAATCACAACAACACTGTGGAGACCTGAGGAAAAACTGGGATTAAAGTTCAAAACCTGACTTGAAATAACCTAACAAATCAATCGGGGCTAAAGCGGTTATAAACGACAATGTAAGTTCACACAATCGAACTAATTTGTGCACGCTTATTCTTAAGCAGCTTTTAAAGGAACACTCCACTTTTTTTGGAAATAGGCTCATTCTCCAACTCCCCCAGAGTCAATAAGTTGAGTTTTACCATTTTTGAATCCATTCAGCCGATCTCCGGGTCTGGCGATAGCACTTTTAGCATAGCTTAGCATAGATCATTGAATCCGATTAGACCAGTAGGCATTGCGTTCAAAAATGGCCAAAGAGTTTCGATAGTTTTCCTATTTAAAACTTGACTCTCCTGTAGTTATATCGTGTACTAAGACCGGCGGAAAATGAAAAGTTGCGATTTTCTAGTCCGATTTGGCTAGGAACTATACTCATTCCGGCGTAATAATCAAGGAACTTTGCTGCCGTAACATGGCCGCAGCAGGTGCAGTGATATTACGCAGTGCCTGAAAATAGTCCCCAGCTAGGTAACTAGTTATAATATAGCTGGGGACTACTTTCAGGTGCTACGTAATATCACTGCGCCTGCTGCGGCCATGTTACGGCAGCAAAGTTCCTTGATTATTACGCTGGACTGGGAGTATAGTTCCTAATCAAATCGGCCTATCGAAACTGTTTAACTCTTTCCCCGCCAGCGTTTTTGAAAAAAGCTGCCAGCATTTTTGATGATTTTCTGTCAAATTTCATAGCCCCCAGAATCGTTTGTTGTATGAATATCTGAACAAACAATACATCAGAATAAAGAACAGACCCTCTACTTTTAAACAAAAAAACATCCGTTTTATTCTAGCTTCATGCATTCTTTTTTTATCAACACTCGAATGTAGATAGATTTCATAAAAAAATAAATAAAAAAAAGCAACATTTTGTGCAAAAAGCTGAGAAAATCGCATTTTTATCAAATACTACATCTGAATCATACTCAGTACAATGATCAAAGCAAATATGCAGTAGATCACTTCCATCAGCATCCCAAAGCTTGCACAGTCCTTTACCACTTCCTGGAGCTATGATTTTAGATCGCTCGTTTTTTCTGCATCTTTTTCATCTGTGTTGTTGATCGAGTGATTCTAGACTCATTCAGGAGATGTGTAATAGCGCCCCTGAGTGTATAACATTGAGAACACGGAAACCAGGAAAATTCCATGTTTGGCAGGGAAGCATTGTCTCATGAATAATGTAAAATTCTGTGTTTGGTGGGGAAAGAGTTAATGTGTTCTAAAACAGTTAAGTAAAATGAGACAGCATTAGAGAGAGACAGCAGCAGATATATGTCACAGTTGGTTGCAGGCAAGGAGAATTGAAGCATGGTTCTAAGAAATGTGTTTCCCCATATTGTCAGGAAGCTATACACAATGTCGAGAGACCATCTCGAAAGGGAACCCTGGGCTAGTTGACTAGTCTCGCACATCCCTATTTAAAAGGGATAGTTAACTTTCATTTTTGGTTGAAGTACCTGAAGTACTATTGTATTTTGAAGAAAAAAGTGAGTATTAAACAAAAATACATGTTTTATTTAATTATTTATAGTACAATTAAAAATTCAATACTAATATTTACTTTTTTATTTATTATTATTATTATTATTATTATTAAATCAGCAAGCTTTTATTGTGGCAGGTTGTGGGCAAGTATATGAAACTGGCAGTGCATAGCTGAGATTTATGCTTTCAGTTTGGAGATTTGTGAATTTGTGAAATTTCTTCTGAATTTGTGATTTCTCATGAAATAGTATCTTATTACCTTAATGTCCTTTTTTCCTGTAGGCGTCGTAACAGTCTCTTCACTGTTGCTATGCTCTTGATCCTGTTCCTGGTCTTGATCCAGACTGAGGTCGGCATCAGCTTCATCTCCAGAAAGAAACTGCGGCTGCTCACTCTCACTCTTCTGAGACAGACCATCATGAATTTCACCCAGTGTGGATACCGGCTGACAAAATTCTGTTCGACACACAATAGCAGAATGTTCAGGGCTTTACTTAGAACTGATACAGTCTATCTATGCAATGGAAAAAAAAGAAGTTTTATTTGAGACAAGCAAAAACAAACAAACAAACAAAAAAACCTAACATAAAAAAAGACAGTAAAAATATCAATAAAATATGATCAGTAAATAATTAAGTAACTTAAAGTCAAAGTAAAATTGCAATTGATCTTATTTTGTTTCATAATATATGTTATGTAATGTTATATTAAGTTGTAGTATATATAATATACAATCTATAATACATTATATTGTGTAATATTATATACTGTGCACAATTCAGGTTTCTAAGAGTCATCCACAAAAGAAATGGGCACTGATAAAATACCCACTACAATATAATGAATTATATTTTATATGTTGCTTTCAAAAAATGTAATTTAATCATAATACAAATATTTTTCTATATAAATATTAACACAAAGTTATTTCTCAATGGTAATGAAACGAGAAAGGTGCTCTCTGCAGCCACTAAACAATTGCCCTAAACCAATGCATTACATCTAATCTTATATTATTAATATACATTGTTATTACAAATTATTTGATCTTACATCAGAAGTACAAACAGTTTAATTCAGTAATATGTACAGTCGTGGCCAAAAGTTTTGAGAATGTCATAAATATTAATTTTCACAAAGTCTGCTTCTTCAGTGTTTTTAGATCTTTTTGTCAGATGTTACTATGGTATATTGAAGTAAAATTACAAGCATTTCATAAGTGCCAATGGCTTTCATTGACAATTACATTAAGTTTAAGCAAAGACTCAATATTTGCAGTGTTGACCCTTCTTTTTCAAGACCTCTGCAATTCGTCCTGGCATGATGTCAATCAACTACTGGGCTACATCCTGACTGATGGCAGCCCATTCTTACATAATCAATGCTGGGAGTTTGTCAGAATTTGTGGGTTTTTGTTTGTCCACCCGCCTCTTGAGGATTGACTGCAAGTTCTCAATGGGATTAAGTTCTGGGGAGTTTCCTGGTCATGGACCCAAAATTTCAATGTTTTGTTCCCCAGGCCACTTACTTATCACTTTTGCCTTATGGCAAGGTGCTCCATCATGCTGGAAAAGGCATTGTTCATCACCAAACTGTTCTTGGATGGTTGGGAGAAGTTGCTCTCGGAGGATGTTTTTGTGTCATTCTCAAAACTTTGGTCTCCTAAAGTTGATTCAGCTGTGGGATCAGGGCACCTCCAGTGCAGAGCTTGCTCAGGAATGGCAGCGGGCAGGTGTGAGTGCATCTGCACGCACAGTGAGGCCAATACTTTTGGAGGATGGCCTGGTGTCAAGAAGGCCAGCAAAGAAGCCACTTCTCTCCAAAAAAAACATCAGGGACAGATTGATCTTCTGCAGAAAGTATCGTGAATGGACTGCTGAGGACTGGGGCAAAGTCATATTCTCTGATGAAGCCCCTTTCCGATTGTTTGGGGCATCTGGAAAAAGGCTTGTCAGGAGAAGAAAAGGTGAGCGCTACCATCAGTCCCGTGTAATGCCAACAGTAAAGCATCCTGAGACCATTCATGTGTGGGGTTGCTTCTCATCCAAGGGAGTGGGCTCACTCACAATTCTGCCCAAAAACACAGCCATGAATAAAGAATGGTACCAAAACACCCTCCAACAGCAACTTCTTCCAACAATCCAACAACAGTTTGGTGAAGAACAATGCATTTTCCAGCACGATGGAGCACCGTGCCATAAGGCAAAAGTGATAACTAAGTGGCTCGGGGACCAGAACGTTGGAATTTTGGGTCCATGGCCTGGAAACTCCCCAGATCTTAATCCCATTGAGAACTTGCAGTCAATCCTCAAGAGGCGGGTGGACAAACAAAAACCCACTAATTCTGACAAACTCCAAGAAGTGATTATGAAAGAATGGGTTGCTATCAGTCAGGATTTGGCCCAGAAGTTGATTGAGAGCATGCCCAGTCGAATTGCAGAGGTCCTGAAAAAGAACGGCCAACACTGCAAATACTGACTCTTTGTATAAATGTCATGTAATTGTCGATAAAAGCCTTTGAAACGTATGAAGTGCTTGTAATTATATTTCAGTACATCACAGGAACAACTGAAACCAATATCTAAAAGCAGTTTAGCAGCAAACTTTGTGAAAACTAATATTTATGTTATTCTCAAAACTTTTGGCCACGACTGTACACAAAACGTGCTTAACTACTTAAAATGTCTATTATTTTCAAATGTTTTAGAGAACCACAGGCAAAGAAGATAGCAACCTTCAAAACTCCTTTCCACCACTGAAGTGCAAAAGTTTCACTTTAATGTGAGAGGGTTTCCGTGGACAACTTAAACAGCCTTTTGAAAGGACAAATCTTTACATGCATATTTGCATTACATAAAATGGAGCACATCCTCTTCAGCGTGTGACACAATGATGTATACAAATCTACTTATTAAAGTATACATTGAATGGATGGGTGATAGTTTAGCATTTCAGAATCATGCATTTAGTACAATGTCAAGGTTAATCTTGAAGTAGTTTGTAAAGCGAATAATGCATAAGTAAAAACCTCAAAGACAATGTTCAGGAGTTAAACTATGTTCAATGTTCAACTATGGCACAAGTTACGTCACTACCAATAGAGTACAACAGATTTTGCGACCATAGTTGGCTAACAATGCTTTTGAGAAACTCATCTCAGACTAGGGTTAAAAGGTGGAGCGTATTGGACAGTGAGTACTTCTGAAAAAAGAGTTCTGAAGGAAGGATGTTCAGTTCTTGTTGCTTGATGGTTCCATTCCATGCCAGTCGGCACAGATATGGTTTCGTTTTCCACTGTAGAGCTTAGAGTAGTGCTAACAGAGCTCAGAGCTACAAATGCATTAAGTGAAGTAAAGTGAAGTGATGTGTGGCCAAGTATGGTGAGCTATACTCGGAATTTGTGCTCTGCATTTAACCCATCCAAGTGCACACACACAGTGAACACACACCTGGAGCAGTGGGCAGCCATATTGCTACGGTGCCTAGGGAGCAGTTGGGGGTTCGGTGCCTTGCTCAAGGGTCTAACCTCAGTCGTGGTATTGAGGGTGGAAGAGAGCACTGGTTATTCACTCCCCCCATCGACAATTCCTGCTGGACCTGAGACTCGAACCTGACTCTATCTGAACCTACTCAATTCATGTACTGCTATGTGATGTGACTAAACTCACAGTACAGGGCTTGACATTAACCCTTGTTCGGGAAAAGGAGCAAGTGAAAGAGCATTTTATTTGCCCTACAAAACAAGTAGCCAGATTAAAACATTAATAACACAAAATATGAAGGCAAGCACCAACATTTCGATGAGAATGATTCTGATTTTATTACATTCACTGTAAATGGCAACTGATAATGAATAATGTATTGACAAGATTTGCACACAGCCTGTCTGTGTGTGAGAGAGAGAAACTTATGAAGAAATCAAAATAAATGAATGTAACAGCACACACAAGGAAACAAACATGAACAATTGTGGTAAAAATTCAAAATGTTGAATTTTTGAACGAATCAGGTGAGTCAGTGAACATGAGTACATGTGTCATGATCTCTGCCGAGATCCAGCGTTCAGTGAGGGCTTCCCAAGGTGGAGTTACTCACCTCTCATGCACTCTGCAGCCGGTGGAGCTGCCAACAGAACGCGGTCGACGATTTGTACCTTGAGTTTGGGTCGGCTGACTCCAGTGCAACACTGAGAACACGGCCCGGGTGCCCTACATGCCCAAGGTTTCTACCACTCCCTTCAGGGACCAGGTGGTGAACCTGCAAGCTCTGTCCCTGGAGGAGGCAGACCCAACTCTAGCTTTGCTCTGTCCTGTACATGCGCTGCGACAGTACGTGGATAGAACTCAGAGCTTCAGGACCTCAGAACAGCTCTTTGTCTGTTATGGAGGACAGCAGAAGGGGAAGGCTGTCTCCAAGCAGAGGATGGCCCACTGGATAGTGGCTGCCATCACCTTGGCCTATGAAGCACAAGGTGTGCCCTGCTCGCTCAGGCTGCGTGCTCACTCCACTAGGGGTGTCGCATCATCCTAGACGCTGGCTCGTGGTGCCTCGCTAGCAGACATCTGTAGAGCTGCGGGCTGGGCGACATCTAACACGTTCGCTAGGTTCTATAGCCTGCGTGTCAAACCGGTTTCCTCCTGTGTTCTCACTTCAAACGGGTAGTGGCACTGAGAGGTCCAGTTCAGAGTTGGCTTGCGGTGTCCTTAACAAGTCAAGTCAAGTCACCTTTATTTATATAGCACTTTTAACAATACAGATTGTGTCAAAGCAACATTCAAATATCAAAATAGGAAAATAGTGTGTCAATAATGTAAAATTACAAGATTAAACACTCATTTTTCAGTTAAAGGCATTTAATTATTGAATTCAGTGATGTCATCGTCCAGCTCAGTTCAGTTTAAATAGTATCTGTTCAATGAAGTCGACGATATCGCTGGAAATTAAGTGGATTTAACGCCTAAATTCTCCAGAGAGTTCCCTGACCAGGGCAAATCCTGTCGAGTCCTCCAGCACTCCGGCGGCCAGACGTGGCGGAGTGTCCACCACCAGGCCTTTCAGCCAATGAATTCTTGAAATCTGGTGTGAGGCTAGTGCCCATGTGAGTGACCCTGTTGAGATCCCATATGTGTATTTCCACGGTACACTTACTAGGGTCGCGGTTTCCCTGGAAGACCACGTTCTGCCGTCTCTAAATGATGCAGCCTGAGCCATCTCAGAGACTTCCATGTGCAATAGGGCCCTATGGGGTAACTTCACATCAGCAAATGTCACTTAACCCCCTCTAGGGGGAGGTGACTCCACAGTGTCCCTCTTCCAGGTGGAAGGGCACGCTTTCCCAGTGTTATCTAAGTCTTACTGTTTGGGTTGATCGAGGAACAGCAGTAGTCGACCTTCTCTGTGTAAAGCCCGGTCCTATCGTCTGCCTTATAGGAAGAACCAGGAGGCCTACACAGGGCACTGGAGGGAGCAGCTCCTGTGGCGCTTTGGTAGGGATCCCAATTCATTGGTCACTGATGTGACTCTGAATGACCGACTTAAAGGGAACCATCGTTCCCTGAAGGAGGGAACGGAGACGTCATGTCCGGTTGCCACAGTCGCTGTACCGGCTCGGCTCCTCAGCGAAAACATGAATTAATAAGGTTCACCTGCTGCCACTTATACCCGCGCTGCGGGGTGTGGCAGTGTGGCACAAATTCAGTCAGATGGCCAGCAAAGAAAAATAAAAGAGTGACATCCAGTATTTTAGTTTGTGTGTAACGTTATATTACAGGTAGGGATACACACGATCTATGCGTTGCTGGTCTGGTAGCGAAGCATGCACAAGCATTCTCCAGGGAGCTGACTGTGTGCATTGTGAGTATCTGCTGCTGCGCATGCCCTGCTCCCATTTGGCGCTCTTCGAGGAGAGTGCACAGGCTTGCAATCCTTGTGGTTCTGGTCATGCTACTGCCAAGACAAAGCAGTGATTAAGATCATGGGTATCACAGATGGATCTAGTGGAGGTGTTGGAGATGGGCATGGCCCTTTCTTCGGCCCCACCCTCAACATTCACCACTCTCTCTCAGGGTTTGGAAGCATGCTCTGGTTCCAGGAGGCTAGGAAGCAGGAGACTGCATTCCAGCAGTACCTTTCTCACTGGGGTCTGGTCTCAGGGGCTACTGCTTGGGAGCAACCTCAACTTTCTTCCAGCTCCTCATATAGACTGCAGCAGAAGAAGAGCATCACTTCCCGAGCTCACCCGCACAGATCAGGGGTCCGGGCGGCCGAAGTCTTCCAAGGAGAAGGCGGATCTGAGGACTGTCATTCGCTCTCAGAAAGCTTCAGCTAAGAAGTCCTGACACCACGTGTGCCAGGCTTCTGAGGGCAGGCCTCTGTGGGGAAGAACGGTGTACACCTCATCATATGGTGCCCGTCTCTCCTCAGTGCCCTCAGGAAACCGGTTTGTTAACCCTCCGGTGCTTCTTGGTGCAGCGGCCTCCAGCAAGTGCAGTATTCAGTGTCCGACCGGAAATGTAGTGGGGATGGGAGGCTCGCATCCCCAAAGGAGGTTATTAGAGCAGACAAATCGGACTCTTTCTGCTAGTCATCCACTTCGGGGCACCGAGCTGGCTGCTTAGACTACATCAGAGGCCAGTTTCAAGAGATTGGTTCCCTTAGTAGTCTCTTTGGCAGCATGGAAGTGCCTGCCAAACATGTCTCAATGGGTCCACCAGACTGTGGAGAGAGGCTACAGAATCCAATTCGGTTCTTGTCCGCTTTGATTTAATGGGGTCACACCCACAATGGTATGCCCCAAGGATGCTCTGGTGATGGAACAAGAAGTGGCAAATCTCCTGAGGAAGGAGGCCACAGAGTATGTCCCTTCACTTGAGAGAGATTCTGGATTTTACAGCTGATACTTCATTGTTCCAAGAAGGATGGGGGGTTGCGTTCTATTATAGATCTGCACCAACTCCACCACTCTGTCAAGATGTTCAGATTCAAAATGCTGATGCTAAAATAGATCGTCACTCAATTTAGATCCGAGGACTGCTTTGTCACCATAGATTTGAAGGATGCATTCTTCCACATTTCCATCCTTCACATGCACAGCAAGTTCCTGAGGTTTGCTTTCGGGGGCAAAACATACCAATATAGGTTTCTTCCGTTCATTGTAGCAAATTAGCTTAAAAGGTAATTGTATATAAATAATTACAATTAATTATGATTAATTACAATTATTTATATCAGCTGACAGTGATAACTGTAGAAGAATTAAATCCAGCGACCATTCAGTGTAAGTTCATATCAACTCTAAGAAAGGATATTTTCGTGGCCACAGAAAATACTTTCTTAAGTATTAATGCATTAGAGCATGTATCAAGGGTCAAAATCGTAAAGGGACATTAATTTGCAAGGCAGAACCAGAAACTCATGTAATTTGTGCACACAACTTTTATTAACTAATCGCTAACACGCATAACTAATCTACAGGTGCTGGTCATATAATTAGAATATCATCAAAAAGTTGATTTATTTCACTAATTCCATTCAAAAAGTGAAACTTGTATATTATATTCATTCATTACACACAGAGTGATATATTTCAAATGTTTATTTCTTTTAATTTTGATGATTATAACTGACAACTAAGGAAAATCCCAAATTCAGTATCTCAGAAAATTAAAATATTTACATTTAAGTTTCAATTAATGGCCATCCCTACAGTATAAATTCCGGGTATCTCTTGTTCTTTGAAACCACAATAATGGAGAAGACTGCTGACTTGGCAATGATCCAGAAAATGAACTTTGACACCCTCCACAAAGAGGGTAAGTCACAGAGGGTCATTACTGGCTGTTTACAGAGTGCTGTATCAAAGCATGTTAAATGCAAAGTTGACTGGAAGGAAGAATTTAGGTAGGAAAAGGTGCACAAGCAACAGGGATGACTGCAAGCTTGAGAATACAGTCAAGCAAAGCTGATTCAAATACTTGTGAGAGCTTCACAAGGAGTGGACCGAAGCTGGAGTCAGTGCATCAAGAGTCACCACGCTCAGACGTCTTCAGGAAAAGGGCTACCAAGCCACTTCTGAACCAGAGACAACGTCAGAAGCGTCTTACCTGGGCTGTGGAGAAAAAGAACTGGACTGTTGCTCAGTGGTCCAAAGCCCTCTTTTCAGATGAAAGTAAATTTTGCATTTCATTTGGAAATCAAGGTCTCAGAGCCTGGAGGAAGAGTGGAGAGGCACAGAATCCATGTTGCTTGAAGTCCAGTGTGAAGTTTCCACAGTCTGTGATGATTTGGGCTGCCATGTCATCTGCTGGTGTTGGTTCACTGTGTTTTCTGAAGTCCACAGTCAACACAGCCATCTACCAGGGAGTTTTAGAGCACTTCATGCTTCCTGCTGCTGACCAACTTTATGGAGATGCAGATTTCATTTTCCAACAGGACTTGGCACCTGCACACAGTGCCAAAGCAACCAGTATCTGGTTTAAGGACCATGGTATCCCTGTTCTTAATTGGCCAGCAAACTCGCCTGACCTTAACCCCATAGAAAATCTATGGGGTATTGTGAAGAGGAAGATGCGATATGCCAGACCCAACAATGCAGAAGAGCTGAAGGCCACTATCAGAGCAACCTGGGGTCTCATAACACCTGAGCAGTGCCACAGACTGATCGACTCCATGCCACGCCGCATCGCTGCAGTAATTCAGGCAAAAGGAGCCCCAACTAAGTATTGAGTGCTGTACATGCTCATACTTTTCATTTTCATACTTTTCAGTTGGCCAAGATTTCTAAAAATCCTTTCTTTGTATTTGTCTTAAGTAATATTCTAATTTTCTGAGATACTGAATTTGGGATTTTCTTTAGTTGTCAGTTATAATCATCAAAATTAAAAGAAATAAACATTTGAAATATATCAGTCTGTGTGTAATGAATGATTATAATTCAAAATTAAGGACGGCACAATGTGTTTTTTATAATATGTGACAGTTGTGTATAAAGATAATTTGTTTAATTTTATATTTTTTGTAACTTGATGCTTTTCTATATCTTCTTACAGTTTTGAAGGACAATTCTGTTATGCCATATTATTATGACATTCCATGTTTCCTGCAGTCCAACAACAGTTCAGCAAAATGTTCAATGGTTGTTTTTTAAAGTTTCCTCATAATGATTGTAGCGACATGGTCACCTCTGAACAAGGTGTGCGCAACCATAATTAACTCCTAAATTAACTCCTAGTGTCCATTGTGAAAGACTGAAAGTAGTGGAAAGCTACAATATCGAGTCTGGCCAAAATGCAAACAAACAGCAAAATGCAAAGTAGAGGAAAACAAAAGTGTTCTAACCTCCATCTAGACTGCGAGAAAGAAGGTATCTCTTGCTAGTGGACCGTTCAAAGTGGGGAGCGGGCCGATCGATCAGAGCGCTGGCTTGCCGTGTCTGGGCCTGGGTCCTTCCACTGTATCTGAATTTTGAACCCATCACCAGAAAGCCCTTCGGTGGTGGCTCAGGAGACACTAACCTAAAACAGACCAATACAAATGTTATTGGTTTACTGATATGAACGTCATTAATAATCTGCATCAGAAGATACTGAAAAGACAACCCCCCGTATTAATAAAAAGCTACACAGTGGTTGATAGGTAATTGTCTCAAGTCAAAATAGCCCACTATGGTATTCTTGGCTATATAATAACATACCTGGAGCAATAGAGGATATGCCAACAGAGGTCTTCAATCTGAGATTTTTTATCAATGTTAGTCATTCCTAAACTTTTGCATATATTTTAAAAAAGGCAGTGTGACTATCAAGACATAGCCACACTAGACTATGTTCTCCATTGATGCCATTTAAATTTCATGCAAATGTGGGAGACCGGAAACAAAACATATTCAATAGTGTGACAGCTTCAGGCATTGAGAGGTCAAACACAAATGACTGAAAGTCATAAAAGCTAAATTTATAGGAAAATGGTGACCCAAGGTTTGTCACTAAGAAATGTGAAGTAAAATAATGGCTGCCACATTAACATGAACATGACTACAATGTTGATAACAAAATTATATAAATCAAATTAGTCCAGCTAGTTTACCTGAAAAAGGTGTGGTGTTCAATGCAAACCTTCCATAGCCTCTTGGCAGCTCTGTGATTAGAAAGCTTGAAGCCAATGGTACTCTCAAATTGCTCATACTGTGTAAAAGAAGGGGAAGAACAAATCAGGTAGTTCCCTGCCATCTGGTCACTTTTGTCTGTTATATGTGGTGACCTCACGCTCGTCCTGATATTGCCAAGTGCGACGTGTTCCTGGGTCAACAAAATATGTTGGGTCAATCCAAAAATATAATCTTAACCATATTCCTACACCTAAACCTAACCTTACCCATGAGTAATCCCTAAAATCAGAGGAACTGATAGATAAATTACACTGATGTACAGGCTCCAAACACTGATTGTAATCCTAAACTTCACAAAAATTATAAACTGGTTCTTGAAATCTGATTGGTTAATCACAATGTTGTTCCAGGGTCAACAAAGATGTTGACCCAGGAACACGTTGCACTTGGCAATATCAGGTTGTGCGTGACCTCACACCCATGTTTTTGTATTTTGTGTCTGGTTGAGCACACAGATCGGGGTAATTCTCCTTGGCTCTATATTTCTCTGTTCCTTTTGTGTTAGAGTGTAGGGTATGGAGCCTGACATTTGTGTCTGTATTCATGTCATTTTTGGAGTGAACACTTGGCTTCTGTCATGTTTGTTTGTTTCTATTTACCATATGCTCTTCTATCTCATATCTTGTCCCTGCCCTCTTGTTATCTTGTTAATAGTTAATTTGCCCTACCTGCTCTCCCTTAATATTCTTTTCATTTGCTGCCCTATTTAACCTCCATCTCTTCTGTGTGAGTTCTTGTATAACTGCGAGTGCCTTATGCCTGGCACACACTGCAAAATTATAGCCACAATCACATAGTGTGTGTTATCAAAGACACAATCTGAGAGAAGCACACTAAATATCTGGACCTGTTGGCGACTCTGCAGTGTAAAATGTGATTTGACTGAAGATGACACTGGCGATGAACAATGTTCCTCTAATTTTTTTCTTGCTGAGCAAAACTCATTTTCTCAATATCGCGTTCATTACTGGTGATATATCGCCTGCAATTATGAATGCAATATTGCATAGCTTGTCAGTGAACTACGGCTCTGTGTAGTAAATGCCGCTCGATCTGAAAGCACGCGATGGAGATTTACTACAAATCACAGAACCGGCTTTACTGACGAGATGGACACGATCATCGCATTCGATTATTTGCACAGCCCTATTATGTACTTAATAAAAATACCCTGCAGTCGTATTTTTGATATACTAAAATAGTATAGTAAAGTCTGCTAAATTGGAACAACTAATTTTGTCCTTAATGCACTTTAAAAGTAGTTCTGAAGTCCAACTAAAGATATACTGAAGCCTATTTGATTTTGCAAAAGTGTAACTATTGCAAGTATACTTTAGGTGCACTTTAAGGGTGCTTTCACACTTGGTTCGATTACCTGGTCCGAAGCCGAATTTGATTGCTCCCCCCTCCCCCTGCCCCCACTAGACTGCATTTCTATTATTTTATTTGGGTCCCCCCACCCCACTGCTTTTTAACAATGGCACAGGAGAAGGAGGCAAAATGCATAACATTACTCTCTTCACTTTAAGATATTTGTTTTTACTAAACTGTACTAAACTGAGCTAGACAATGACATCTCTGAATTCAATAATGAAATGCCTTTAACTGAAAATTGAGTGTTTAATCTTATCATTATATATTACTGGCACTCTGTCCTCCAATTTGATACTGTTAAGTGCTTTGACACAATCTGTATTGGTAAAGCGCTATATAAATAAAGGTGACTTGACTTGACTTGTTTTTGAACCACTGGTTTTGTTTAAAAAGCTTCAGTACATAACGGCACGTATGTCAGTCTTACGAATGTACTGCAAATGCTCTAAAGAATGCTGAAGGGGAACAGAAATGAGATATATATAGCTCTCTGCTTGCAGTGCATTAGTCAAAATTGTCAGGAAAGTGAGTGACACATGCAAACAAACTCACATTTCAGGCAGGACCACTTCTGTCAAAATATATTTATTACAATTATATTGCATACTTTTAGTGTTGGCGGTATGGTTCTGTTCTGGGCAAAACTCCACACGCCTTTCCATGCAGCCATGCTTGGACAAAGCGGGGAGAGTAGCAAGTCAAACCCCCAAAACAAACCACAGCCTATGCCAAATTCAAATTGAATCAGCTGAGCTGGGGTCAATTCCCAATGATGGGAAATTTTGCTTAATAATCATATTTATGGGGGGAAGCATCACCCCAGCTCAGCAAGCAAGGACATGCAACAAGCATGCTGCTTGAGCTGCTTAAGCAACTGTGATCATAAAAGGGGGAAACAAACACCCCTAGCAGCAGCAAGTCTGATACAACAGCCTGTTGTATATTATCCAAATTAAAGTGTCTAACATGCTATTAGTCGCATTAATTGGGAAGTGTCACCCCAAGCTGAGCAATCTAGGATATGCAACAAGCATGTTGCTTAAGCTGCTTTAAAGCAAATATGAGCTTGATCACAGTTGGTTGATCATGTATTTAATCAACACATATCACATCGCCCTAATTTCTTAATGTTAAAGTATTAAGGGATAACATAACTCTATCTGTAATGCAATGAATTGTATTGTGGAAGTGCTACAAATTTGTAAAATAGGTATAGCAAGTAGAACAAGGTGTAGGCCCTCCACTTGTTTTGTTTTTTTCAACAATAATCTGCCAAAGGTCTTCTTTAAAATAAGACCAAACATAAGTCTGTGCTAAAGCTTCAAAATTTTTGAGTTTTTTTTACTCAGACATTTATGTCCTCTAAGGACCTCAGAGTAACTACTTTAAAATTATGCACAAGGGTTAAAGGAAAATGCCACCGGTTTTCCATATTCTAATATGTTCTTCCCTCAACTTAGACTAGTTGATACGTACCTCTCCCGTCTCAGTGTGTGCACTTAATCGCTCTAGCGCACGGCACAACTATGTTAGCGTTTAGCTTAGCCCCATTCATTCCTTAGGATCCAAACAGGGATGAATTTAGAAGCCACCAAACACTTCCATGTTTTCCCTATTTAAAGATGGTTACATGAGTAGTTACACGAGTAAGTATAGTGACACAAAATAAAACGTGGCGATTTTCTAAGCGGATAAAAAATGATAACTATAATGTATGGCGGAAGAGCACTTCGTAGCACTTCGACTTCGGCGCAATAATATCATCGCTCAAGTGAGCACGTCGCAGCACTTCGACCTCGGCGCATGATGATATTACTGCGCCGTGGTCGAAGTGCTGCGACGTGCTCTTCCGCCATACATTATAGTTATCATTTTTTATCTGCTTAGAAAATCACCACATTTTATTTTGTGTCATCACACTTACTCGTGAAACTACTCATGTAACCATCTTTAAGGGAAAACATGGAAGTGTTTGGTGGCTTCTAAATTCATCCCTGTTTGGATCCTAAGGAATGAATGGGGCTAAGCTAAACGCTAACATAGTTGCGCCGTGCGCTAGAGCGATTAAGTGCACGCACTGAGACGGGAGAGGTACGTATCAACTAGTCTAAGTTGAGGGAAGAACATATTAGAATATGGAAAACCGTTTTCCTTTAAATTAGTGCAGTCATTATGTCTGTGGATGGCATACTCATTTCAAAAAGGGGAAACCTGGATCACAGTGTTGAAGTATTTGATGATTTTACTATACAATACAAAATAACATTTATTCCCTCTGTGTAATTTCTATTAGTGCAATATAATCCCATGTGCAATCAATTTATTGCTTATTTCTGATATCTAATTTCTCATAGCAAATCAAATTTAATATCAATTTTACAACAATACACCAGCTGAAATTATGCTGCCCTCCCCAGCTCCACTGTACAGGTTCCCAGGCACATCACATTCATGCTGGTGATTTCTGGCTATGGAGAGTGTTTGCTGAGAAGACACAAAGACAAGAGCTTGTGAGGCACTTGTCAAAATTATTCTGCCATATACAGGAGATATGTCCGGCCGTGAATTTTATTTGTGAAGACTGTGACTTAATCTTCAAAGGGAGAAGTCTCTTATGGTCACCAAAGCTGACTTGATTTGATAAACAAATATTGGTTTCACTTTATTTTGATGGTCCCTTTAACACATTCTATTGACTATAAGTAATGTTGCACCTACATTTCTACTAACTCTCATTAGAGTGTTAGTAGTGTATTAGTTGACTGGTAGGGTTAGGGTTAGATCAAGTTGACACGTTCTTGCAAAGTTACTTATAGTCAGTAGAATATCTGTTGGGAGACCAACACAATAAGGAGTTAGTAGATATGAAGCACAGTCTTCTAATACTCTTATGAGAGTTTGTTGACATGTAGTTGCAACATTACTTAGTGTCAACAGAATGTTCAAAACTGACCATCAAAATAAAGCGTTACCCAAATATTTACAAAAAAAAATAATAATGTAAAATATCATTACAATACAAAATAAATTGTTCATATTTTGACGTATTTCAAACGTCATTTATTCCTGTGATGCAAAGCTGAATTTTCAGCATCATTACTCCAGACTTGATTTCACATGATCCTTCAGAAATCATTCTAATATGCTGATTTGCTGCTCAAGAAGCATTTCTGATTATCAATGTTGAAGACATCTGCACAGCTTATTTGTGTGGAGATCGTGATACATTTGAGTTTCATGATTCTTTGAATAGATATAGAAAATTCAATTTTTTTTAAAATTTTAATATAACAATAACAGTCTTTGCTGTCTTTTATGATCAATTCATTGTGTCAAATATATGTTAATGTATATAAACAGACATTTTACAAGAAATACTGGATTTCATGTCAGTAATTAAATATGTTAATTTACATCAATAAATTATTTGCTGACACTTGCCAAAGACCCATTACTCAAGTTTTCAGTCTGACATTTCTTCACTGTGCTCGGTTTATACTTATTTTGCATAAGTCTACTACAAACGGATCCTGTTATTTGCAGACAAATAATATAATACAAGACCTATAGTTCAAACCCTGTTGGTTTATCAAAAAATTAGAAGACTTGAATGTGCAGTGATGTCGTGGTGTAACTTGGGTTAAAAAGATTAGTTTCAAAAAGCTTTCAAGAGCAAACAGTGTGAAAATTGTTTATTTATTTGTCATTTTTAAAAAATCGAATAAAATCAACAATTCATTATGTTCTCAATACAATTAAATATAGCTGCAAGCAGCGATAGCGGGCCCAAGCCATCAGTGCAAACGCCACCCCGGTGGCATCAGGAAAACTGTGCCCAACGGGAATATGCATTTACAGTAAACCTCTGGCAGTCTGGCTTTAAGGGATACGGCAATTAAAGGGTTAATCCAAACCATCAAGACTCTGAAACACACACACACACACACACACACACACACACACACACACACACACTGTCCAAATGAAGTTCTTAGCAATGCATATTCAAAAATGGAGTTTTGATATATTTACGGTAGGAAATATCTTCAAATATCTTCATGGAACATGATCTTTACTTAATATCCTAATGATTTTTGGCATAAAAGAAAAATCAATAATTTTGACCCATGCAATGTATTTTTGGCTATTGCTACAAATATACCCCAGCGACTTAAGACTGGTTTTTTGGTCCAAGGTCACATATATAAAACTTTAGTAACACTTTACAATAAGGTTTCAGTTATAAACATTAACTATATTAATTAACATCAACAATAATTATATATCATTTATTAATGTTTGTTAATATTCAAAACTTAAACATTATTAAAATTTTAAGTTTTATTTGTTAATATTAATGCACTGTGAATTAACATGAACATTTTGATTAACTAACATCAACAAACATTAATAAATGATGTGAAAATATATTGTTCATTGCTAGTTCATGCTAGTTAATGCATTTACCAATGTTAACAAATGAGACCTTATTTTAAAGTATTACCAAAACTTTCAATGGTTTATAAGCATTTAACTATTTTATTGATCTATAATATTTGTGAAATATTTCGGCCTGCATTACAGCTTAGTCTTCATCTGTGAGCTGAACTGTTTTACTGTTACATTCATGAGATGATGTAAATTCAGATGAATGTCATGTCACAGGATGTCATAGGTCAGTATCAAATGAGTGTCAAATTATTATTTGCAGCACAAAAATGTACAAGCCCACATTTATGTATCCTTAGATCTTTTTTGTGTTCTAATTAACATAATTATTAACATAAAAATATGTTATATGTTAAATATGTTGTCAGTGCCGTACAAATGAACTGGTTCTAGGAATTTTTTGTCCCTAAAACTGACAGAAAAGGATAAAGGCCTAAGACATTTCTTAAGCTGTAATGCAAAAAAACAACAACAAAAAATTACTGATTTTTTTTCTTCTGGTGATTAAAGAGATGTTTAAAAGTCTCTCTCTCTCTCTCTCTCTCTCTCTCTCTCTCTCTCTCTCTCTCTCTCTCTCTCTCTGCTTTTGTCAGGATTGGACTTGTTTTGTCATGTGTTTCAGTTCCTGTTTTGCCTTATTTGGTCACCTTCCTGTCCTTGTTTAGTTTGATCATTAGTTGATTCCCCGAACCTCATTATCTTGTGTTTATAGGCCCGTCTGTTCAGTTTGGTTTGGTCGAGTCTACTTGTTTCTATGGGAGTTTGCTCAGCTCCTATTGTGGATCATCTCCTGTGTTTTTCTTCATTAAAGAATGTGAATGCTCCTCCATTTCTCAAACGTTCTTCCCGCAGCAGCATAATGTGACAAAAGACCCGACCGAAACAGTTACCTCCGTGTGTCTACCCTCCATTTTTGTTTCCTGTTTTCTCTCAGTGTTTTAGTTTCCGTAGAGTGTTCCTGTATGGATGCCCTTCTTCGCCCCAGGTGCCTCCTCCTCCTCCTGCTGGAGCAGGGGGACAAATCTCTCGAGGACCATTCGAGACTGTTCCTGCTCTTAGAAGGGGACTTAAATGACTGGGAAGCAGATCTGGAGGTTGATTTGCTCCTTCTCCTCTCTCCTTCGTTCCCGCTGGTCCCGTCCAGCCCTCCGTTGTCTCCTGTCCCCACATCCAGTCCAGAGTGGTCTCCCGTTTCCCAGTCTGGCCGAGAGAGAGAGACTCAGTCACCGAGTCCAGTCAGGAGTGGGCTTTGAGCCCGGACGGCAGCCCTGAGTGTCCGGAGGCTCACGAATGCCCACCCACCATTCGCCCTTGGTCGGGCATCGACCCGCCATCGCCTCAGAACTCCGCTCCTCCGGCTCCACCTCGTCGCTCCGTCCCACTGGCTCCATTGGGCTCCTTCTTCCCGCCAGCTCCACCTTGGTCCTCATGGCTGTGGCCTGGGTCCTGCTTGGCTCATCCTGTCTCCTCCCCACTGAGCGCGCTCTCTCCCCCGCATCATGAGTAGACACGCCCCTTACTGCTGATTGGCTACAAGTTTGTTTTGGTACTCAGCCTCGAATCGGTTTCTAAAGCGTTTTTGAAAAAATACACACCCCACCTTTAAATGAAAATGAAAGGGCAACATATTAAATTCATTGGCAGCCATATCACCCTGTATTCCAAGACTGGTCGTCTACTGAAGCTAAGCAAGGTGGAGCCTGGTCAGTACCTGGATGGGAGACCTCCTGGGAAAACTAGGTTGCTGCTGGAAGAGTGAGGCCAGCAGGGGGTGCTCACCTTGTGGTCTGTGTGGGTCCTAGCACCCCAGTATAGTGATGGGGACACTATACTGTCAACAAGCACGGTCCTTCGAATAAGATGTTAAACCGAGGTCCTGACTCTCTGTGCTCATTAAAAATCCCAGGATGTCTTTCGAAAAGAGTAGAGGTGTGACCTTGGCATCCTGGCAAAATTTGCCCATTGGCCTCTGACCATCATGGCCTCCTAACCATCCCCATATCTACTGATTGGCTTCATCACACTCACGTCTCCTCTCCACCAATAAGCTGGTGTGTGGTGGGCGTTCTGGGACACTATGTCTGGCGTCGCATCATCCAGGTGGATGCTGCACACTGGTGGTGGATGAGGAGATACCCCCTGACAATGTAAAGCGATTTGAGTGCCTAGAAAAGCGATATATAAATGTAATGAATTATTATTATTATTATTATTATTATTGGCCGCATCGATGTCAACAAATGACGTCATGTGCATGCATGTGGAGTGCAGTCGAATTCTGGCAGGCAGTCGAAATTCGGCACAACACTGGCAGGGGAAGCATACACCCTGCAGAAAATAACTTTGACTGTCATTGATATAACATTATTCTCTATTTGTATATAAGCCATTAGGAGCAAAGAAGGGCATGCTTTTGACCAACGTGATATTGAGATTACGCTGCTGGATATGGCGAACCCAATGCATACACAAGAATGCTTATTTCATTTAACCTGTTCTCATGTCCATTACTATTAGTGTGTCCTCAGAGCGATTTGCATGCTCTACATCAGGGGTGCCCACACTTTTTGCGTGGGGATCTACTTTTCAAATAAGAAACTCCCTGAGATCTACCAAGTGAAAAATAAATAAATAATAAAATGTATATAAAATAAATAGGCCTAAATAAAAAAGCTTGTTTGGATGATTCTTTATATTGCATTAATTAAATTTTTAATAATAATAAAAAAATAAAATAAAATAAAATAACGTTCAATTCTTAGTACCCCCATAGAACCGTGCCTGCATTTACCTAAAGCAGTGCTTCTCAACCTTTCTTTACTCCAAGACCTCTCCAAATCTATACTACAAGCCCAAACTTTTCTATTCACTAAAACCTTTGTATTTTCATAGAATTATTTTTAAACAAAGCAAATTCAAGATAGATTTAAACATTCCATGTTCTTTTTTGCAAACATACTTCGCAAAAATGTCACTGCAGATATTCTATACAACTTAAAAGTATGTAAAAGTATGTATATTCTGAACTCAGCGATCTAAAGGCAGCTCGACGCCATCAGTGAATAGTTCCTCTGTCAGAACAAGCTGTTTGGAGCGTTTGATGCCCATATGTACATGAACACCATGGATACTCACAAACTTCTCCAAAACACGCGAGCATCTGTTATAAAACACTCGCTGTATTCAACTACGTGAATATACTGAGCTGTATTCAAGCAGAAATATGATGTTATAGTGATCAGTGCGCCGACAGAGCACATACATGGTTCATTTGCGCATTAAATAACGGACACAGCGTGCGCCTAATGCACGATCCTGTGTCACTGTAATCATCCTTAACTTGATTACAATCGTCATCCATTAAAACTTTAGGCTACTAGTGTGACATTGGCTTCTTTTATCCAGCCGAGAGCTGTAGTTTGCGTATCATATGCTCATACAGCGGTTTTTAAGCCGCTGTTCAGTCTGTATTTCACACAGCGTGATGAGAAACGGTTTGCTGCTCTGAAACACAGAACATCACAGAATACGTAGAGAGGTGGTGCTGTTATTTATTTATATATTTTTACATTATTGAACATATTAGTCATAACATTAGTGAATATTTTAGTTCAGTTTTAAGTTATCTCTGCTAACATCACTTATTTTAACTTGTTATGTTTGCTCATTTTTTAATTCAATTAGGCAGACCATGTAATACACACAGCAATATGGATTAAAAGAGCATTCAATTATCTTAGATTTTGATTTGCGAGCAGTGATGCGATAGGAGTGATGCTGAAAGAATGGAATTAAATGGACCTCTGTGATAAGTGTCCCTGGATTGGTACACATCAGGAACAGCTGACTATCAGCTGATGGCGAGTTCGGAAGACAGCGTTCACATCATCCATACGAACCGAACTCTGATGTTAATCGAACTGGGTAACCCGCACCAAAAGTGCCAGTGTTAAAGCACCCTAAATATCTTGGATTTAGGGTGCTTTCACACTAGCACTTTTGGTGCGCACCCGGGTTCAACTGATGACAGAGTTTGGTTCGTTTGGATGATGTTAACACTGTCTTCCGAACTCAGGTGCGCACCCACAAACTATACCCGAGTCCGCTTAAAAAGGCTGGTCTTGGGTACCGTTCAAGTGAACTCCGGTACGGTTCGCTGATGATGTGAAAGCAATCGTACCAAATCGCGGAAGTTAACCGCTATTAATGGCGTATTATTTGATAAAAAATGTTTTTAGCTGCGTCCCAATTCTCAAACTATCCGTCCTAAATAGTATTTGAAAATAGAATTAGTATGTCCCAAATCATAGTATTTAAAAAAAAAGTATGCCAAAGAATCCCAGATGGTCTACTACTTCCGGTTAGAATTCGAAGTGCAGATCGATGTACACTCTTAACGGCTAATATTGCCCTCAACACATTGGCTGTGTCTCATTTAGAAGGCTGCGTCCTCCGGAGGTCGAATCCTCTGGAGGTTGCATCCTCTGTAGGATGCGTAACATATATGAAGTGTCCTCAACCTAGAATTAAACGAGACGGAAAAGAAAACAGGAAGTATCACGTTGATTTGCCAACACATTTAGAGCATCGTTGCACTCGCACACGACTTAAATGAAGGAAAAATATTTCTAAATTTGGAAAGTAATTTAAAAAAAAAAAGTTTTATTTTGCTCAATGTTTGAGGTGCTGCATCGTTCGTACAACAGACAGCTGTTAGAGAAAAAAAGGAGGAGGATATTAAGAACAAAGTTTAACCGTATTTACTGGAGGTCATTTAAGTTAAGTTGAAAACATCACATCTGCGCTTGTGTGTACATCTGCCGGCGCCGGCATTTTTCAAATTAACGACGGTTGTTTATGGCGACGCAAAGAATTGTGGGTTATCCATAGCAGCGAAGGATACACCTGATGCATCCTCCGAATTCCCGTGAAAGAAGGTCGCATTCGGAGTGTCCCACTTGCTTTTCTGAAATGAGACAGCCTCGATGACGTATGCACCCTTCGAATGAGACCTCCGGAGGACGCAGGCTTCTAAATGAGACACAGCGATTGCACTGTGGACGAGGATTCGATTAGAACTACAAACACGCATAAAAAGTGTTAAAAAACTACAAACATGGTGGTCACCATTCGATGCCATCCGACGTCTCCTCCAGAATTTCATGCATAAACATAGTTTGTCTTCGTGATGATGCCTTATACAGTTTTTGGTGTTATGTCATAATCGAAGTAAACACAAATTGAATTAAGACATGAAGTATTCCTATTTTAGTCGCATTATTGAAGGGCAGTACAGACATGCATACATCTTAATCAAACTATTACCGTCGTGTAGAACTTTTCACCGGATTTTGCGACAGAATATGCACATGGCAGCGGTCAACTGTTTGACGGCAAATAAAAGAGCTTCAACACAGTGGCTGGCTGTGTTCGAAATGCCATACTATCATACTACTCTTACTATTTCTGCAGTATCCAGTATGTATGCTGCGCATAGTATGCAAATTTTCTGTATGCATGAAATACCCGGATGACCTACTATATTTGCCAAAATCTGCTAAATAAAACTCAAGTACACTGAAATCAGTACAGAAGCTGTGCTCCGAATGGCATACTATCATACAACTCCTGCTTTATTGCAGTATGCTGTGTGAATACTGTGAATAGTGTGTGAATTTTCTGTATGCATGAAATGCCCGGATTACCTGCTACATTTGCTGAAATTTGATGTATGCATCTGAAGACACTGCGTGGGATACTGTTTCCCAGAACGCAAGGCGCTCCACATGACGTTTCATCTTCAAACGCATGAGTGAACTGGAGGCGGGGAATAGTTATAAATGTAAGACTTGTATATGTACGCATATACATGTAAACTACAAACCGTCACTGTGCATGTAAAAACAATATCATTAGTAGGACATACATTGTACTTTAATCTCTACGGCACTTTTCCGATCAAGTCAAATCACGTCACCTTTATCTCTGTAGCGCTTTATACATCGTTTCAAAGATATTAAATAATAATATTAATATTGCAGTAATATAATATATAAATAAAGTTAATATTTCAATTATGCAAACAGAATTAAATTCCGCTGTCAAGCAAAAGAAACGAGTGTATTTACCAATTTGTTAGCCGAGGCTTTTTAAATTAACTCCGCCCACCAAAGCCTGACTGCGATAAACAGCACTGCAGAAGACACGTGTATTACTATAGTATCAGTGGCGCAGCGCGTAAAAGACACGGGATGTGTGCTGTTGATGCGAGCGATCCGAGTTCGAGTCTGACTTTTGTCAATCTCGTACAACTCCTTTTCCCATCACATACCAGATCAGAAAGGCGTGTTTTCAATAAAAAAAATAAGTAAATATTTGAAAAGTAGAAATGAAACGCCTCATTAAGGTAGGTTGTCCCAGTAAAGTGGCGTTCATCAAATAAAATGTAGCATATGATAATTTATGCTCAATGAGTTATTGCACACTGTTTTATAATGTACTACAGTACTGAAGTATAAATATCTGCCACCTAACTACTATTTACACACCTGTTGCTAAAGAAAATACTGCTATTTTAGTGTAAACAGAATTTATCATTAGTTGCACTTAGTGTAACTGGAATATATCACTTTTTCCAATTAGTGTAACTACCAAAAATATCAATGCTCAGTTATGTAAAGTTCTTCAATTATGAAATGAGTTCAACTGGTCAATATAGCATTGTTTACTAATATGAAGCCTTCTTAACAAGCCTTTGTAAAAAGAATAGTTAGCACGTTTGTTTGTAAGGTAACAACCTTGACAGCTGTGCTGAATTAATGTTTGTGTCTGTCATGTGACAATTAAGCATACTACTCTGAAACATTTGTTGCTTATTGTATACTGTTTCACACACTATTCTTTAAAAAACAGTAGGCAGTATGCACTGTGTACTGGGCAGTAAGCAGTAAGCAACTTTACTGGGACATACCTACAGCTAAACAGTGGTATTATTAATGAGGCGTTTAATTTCCACTTTTCAAATATTTACTTAAATTTTTATTGAAAACAAATGCCTTTCTGATCTGGTATGTGATGGGAAAAGGAGTTGCACGAGATTGACAAAAGGCAGACTCGAACTCGGATCGCTCGCATCAACAGCACACATTTCACGTCTATTACTCGCTGTGCCACTGATACTATAAGAATACACGTGTCTTCTGCAGTGCTGTTTATCGCAGCCAGGCTTTGGTGGGCGGAGTTAATGTAAAAAGCCTCGACTAACAAATTGATCTATTTGTCCTTAGAGTAAATACACTCGTTTCCAGTGTTGGGCAAGCTACTTGGAAAATGTAGTGAGCTAAGCTAACAGTTACTCTTCTTTAAATGAAGCTTAACTACACTAAAGCTACAGCCCTGGGAAATGTAGCAAGCTAAGCTACGGTAACATGGCAAAAGTAGTTTACTACATCCAAGCTATTTAAAAAAAAAATTATTATATTGAACCAACATCATACAAAGTCAATGCTCGCTCAGTGATCAATAAAACTGTCAGTCAAGCAGATAGATAGGCATGTTCACTTTAATTGTTTATTCAACAGCTGTTCCAAACCAATTTGGCAACATAATCAGTATCAAAAACAGGGCCGGATTTACCTCATATTGTGACATAGGCAAAATAAATTTGTGCTGTCGGCCAGAAACCTCCTATTGGTAGTTGGTATTGTGGCTTTATTGTATACAGATACATTTATATAAATGGTAGCACTTCACAATAAGGTTCAGTAGTTAGCATTAGTTAACTAGTGTAGTTAACATGAACTAAGAATGAAAAATACTTCTGCAGCATTTATCTTCATGTTAATTTAAACATTTACTAACGCATTATTAAAGTCAAAAGTTGTTTGTAAACATTTGTTAATGCACTGTGAACTAACATGAACTACCAATGAACGACTGTATTTTCATTAACTAACATTAACAAAGATTAATAGATACTGTAACAAATGTATTTTAATGAAATCGTATTGTACAGTGTTACCATATAGATGTTTAGGCCTACAGATAGGCATGTTTATTTGCATCGTTGCATGTGTCATTAGATATCAATATAAACATTTCACCAAAATCAAGTTCAAATACGAAGCTTTTGACCAGCGAATGTTATTTATTTATTTATTTTTCCCCCCTGACTCGTGTCCCGTTTTCCCCAGTTTTCTGTTATTATGTGGGCGTAGAGTTTTTTTCTGTTATTTGGCCAAAGTACCATATTATGAAAGATTCAGCACTTCGCACGAGCTATTTCGCTGTGACTTGATAACAAATGCTAGAGAAACTCTTCTCCGCTCCTCAAAAACAAACAAACAAAAAAAGCATTATCCTTTATAAATAGTTTGTTTTGTTTGTTTGTTTATTTATTTATTTTTTTGAGTAAAGAAACCGCTGTACTTATTCAATCAACAGTTCTTTATTTACCTTCAGACTGCAAACAAGCTGAGATGCCCCAAACTGCGCGCCGCACTTCATTGATGAGAGAGGCGGGAGGAAAAATGAGGTTTGACTGACAGTTTGAGGAGCCAATGGCGTTACGAGCTTTAGTGGCGGAGGCGTCACTTACTGATCCAGGATCAGTGAACGGTAGCTGTTATATTTCTGATTTGAGCTTGAGTTTCAGAATGCTTTCTTTGGAAAATATAACGTTAGCTTTTGTTGACGCTACCGCGCTACTTGATAAAAAAAAGAGCTTAACTACCGAAAAGCTATTTGATTCAGAAAGCAGTGACGCTACCGCCACGCTACTGAGAAATGTAGTTAAACTACTAGCGTCACTACTTGTAGCGACGCTACTGCCCATCACTGCTCGTTTCTTTTGCTTGACAGCGGAATTTAATTCTGTTTGCATAATTGAAATATTAACTTTATTTATATATTATATTACTGCAATATTAATATTATTATTTAATATCTTTGAAACGAAGTATAAAGCGCTACAGAGATAAAGGTGACGTGATTTGACTTGATCGGAAAAGTGCCGTAGAGATTAAAGTACAATTTATGTCCTACTAATGATATTGTTTTTACATGCACAGCGATGGTTTGTAGTTTGATGTATATACGTACATATACAAGTCATATACATATACATTTATAACTATTCCCCGCCTCCAGTTCACTCACGTGTTTGTAGATGAAACGTCACGTGGAGCGCGTTGCTTTCTGGGAAACAGTATCCCATGCAGTGTCTTCAGATGCATACATCAAATTTCAGCAAATATAGCAGGTAATCCGGGCATTTCATGCATACAGAAAATTCACATACTATTCACAGTATTCACACAGCATACTGCAATAAAGCAGGAGTTGTATGATAGTATGCCATTCGGAACACAGCTTCTGTACTGATTTCAGTGTACTTGAGTTATATTTAGCAGATTTTGGCAAAAATAGTAGGTCATCCGGGTATTTCATGCATACAGAAAATTTGCATACTATGCGCAGCATACATACTGGATACTGCAGAAATAGTAAGAGTAGTATGATAGTATGGCATTTCGAACACAGCCAGTGCCATCGTTAGCCTACAAGCGAGTCCTACAAGCAGCTCAGAGCGAACACAACACACGCAACTAAATACGTATTTTGCATGCTACAGTACAGAGTACATGACAGCAACAGTTTTTAAAAGAATTACTCCACTTTCAGAATAAAAATTTCCTGATAATTTACTCACCCCCATGTCATCCAAGATGTTCTTATCTCCCTTTCTTCAGTCACAAAGAATTATATCAGTCTTATCTAGCAAAACCATCTGTAATTTTCTTAAAAAAAAAAAAAAAAGGTTATACACTTTTTAACCTCGTCTTGTCTAGCGCTGTGAGGCGCATGCGTACTTTGTCTGTGTACAACGGTTCAAGACAAGGTATGTCTAAAAACTCCACTTTTCAACAACACTTTTCTCCTCCAACTTCAAGATCGTACTACATCGTTGTTTTACCTTTTTTTTGTTTTTTTGTAAAGGGTGTTTGACCCTCCTTGCATGATTACTTTATAAACACTGGGTCGGTGCTTCTGCAGCGATGTAGGATGATTTTGAAGTTGGAGGAGAAAATAAGTTGGGACTTTTTCGACATACCCTAACGGATTTACCCTCACAGTACAGAGCACAGCATCTTCTCCACAGGAATCCCGCTAGGCAATCCCGCTATGGTGTTTGAGGGAGGGGAGGTTCAAGTTTTCCCGGGTCTGCATGCGCAACAAGTGGGTGGGCATAAATATGCTAATGTTTCATGTTGATGTCATCTTGAAAGAGCTAAAGATTCGTTTTAAAAATGACTCGTTTTCATGACTCTGTGTCGACTCTTTCTTTTGAAAGAAAATAACTTTATACATGGTGCACTTTTAGATTTAAAACTTTGTAGGATGTTTTCATTCACTTAGAGCTGTGTTACACACTGCATGAAAGGTCCATAATAGGGGCACTTTAAGTAAAGATTATGTTCCATGAAGATACTGTAAATTTCCTACTGTAAATATATTAAAACTTAATTTTTGATTAGTAATATGCATTGCTAAGGACTTCATTTGAACATCTTTAAAGGCATTATTGATTTTTTTGGCACCCTCAGATTCCAGATTTTCAAATAGTTGTGTCTCGGCCAAATATTGTCATATCCTAACTAACCATACATCAATGAAAAGCTTATTCATTCAGCTTTGAGATAATGTATAACTCTCAATTTCAAAAAATGTACCCTTATTTACCCTGGTTTTGTGGTCCAGGCTAGACTCAATAGGGTCCAGGACTTCTGGCAATCAGTTAATTTCCCCTTTTTCATTAAGTTTCAAGCAATTGTTCTATTGACACAGTCAAGTGACTTAATAAAAATTGTCAGTATCAGTAATAAATATCCCAGGGACACCAATAGTTAATTCTATGACCAAATTTAGAGTGTGCAAGCAACTATTGGCCAGGTTTACTTAACCTGGCAAATCAGCATTAGACCACAATCTCATAAAAGTGCAGATGGCAGTGGAAAGTTCTGTGGTGATCTACTAACCAAAGTGCAGTTAAAGAAAATCAATGCTTCTAGGTTAAAATCTCTATTCATATTTTGTGTATGAAAATTGTGTGCATAATTTAAGTAAAGAGTACATCATACTTAGACTATTTAATGCTTTCAGCAATATGCCACAGTTTGCTTGTTCTATGTTTTTTCAAGAGACAGATACTTTTGTGGAATTATCATGGTTTAAGATCTTCTGAAAGATCTGATTACCTCTCCAGGGCGGATTTTGATGTAGAAATTGCTCCTTTTGTAGGAGATCTTGAGGATCTTTGGCCAGGCAAATCGATTGATTCTCAGCCTGTCACGGTAAATCAATAGACCATTGGCACACACGCCCAGCATTATGTCAATCCCTTCTGAATCCTGCCTCAGAAAGAATGGGTGATTATTAAAGGCACAGTCAGCTAAATTACATAACTTCTACTGCAAGAAAGTTTGCCTAATACTAACTACGTTAGTAAATAATTTTTAGAAAACATTTAAATGTTGAGTGTATGATTTCTACATTCACTAATGGCACTAACTGAGTGCTACTTGCTGTTGTAGTGTCTTTAGCAGTTGTAGTTACAGATTGTACCATGTGATTTTTATGAACCTTAGCATGATGCAGGTCGACACCGTACATGGAGAGCTTCTTTGCATTTTCCAAGAAATTCATTTCCGCCTCAGCAGGTGTCATTCCCCTGAGAAAAAGGAAGAAAATAACCATTCTGGTTATCCAAAGGTGCCCCTGACAGTCACAGGTGTGCATTTCTCAGCATTTACAACAGCTTCAAACATAGCTGCATAGCTGCAGCTCCATACAGAATTTACGATCAGAACTGATTTATTTATTAAAGAACTGATATATTTATTAAAAGTTTTATAATAAGATTTTAGTAAATCAATTAGAACTACTCTGAAACAGTAAAGAATATTTGTTAACATTTGGTAATATTATACATCCTATCCATTGTCCAACTGCCTTTCCTATGTATGTTTTACAGGGATGCTGGAGCCCATCCCAGCACCTCAGGCCATAGGCAGGGAACATTACATATACTGTTTGTAATATTAATATAATCTGTAATATAATCTCTTTTGCATTAGACAAGTACTGTAAAATCTCTCTGTAATAAATACAGTCTGTAATATCTCTCTCAGACCTGTAAGTTCTATGCAGTTCCATCACCCTCTCCTCCAGTTCACGAGTTTGGTTGGGGGCAAAGTGGAAGTCACTAACATAGTCAGAGCCATGGTCATCTTGGTCAAAGTCTCCCAGTTCTGCCTGCACGGTGTAGGAACCCAGCAAAGCATGTGTGACAAAGGAACAGGGCAGACGGCCAGAGAGGATGTCATTTCGCAGCTGCAAACACAGGTAGTACCTGGAACAGAAAATATCTCCTGAAAGTATAAATTTTGTCATATTCTTCGTTGTTAATGCCTGACCTGTAGAAAAGCTGAGGGGCCTTCAGAATAACATACTATAATAATACATTTCAGTTTTTTCTTTTTTTTTATTGTTTACTTAATTTTCTAGAAACTTAAATTAAAATTAAAAATAACCTGGAAACAATATAGTACATGATTTTGCATCTCTTTTGTGATGGGAATGTCAGTTGGAATGCCAAATTTTAACATTTTTACACAATGTAATCCAAGGTAATGTAAACATATAATGCAATTATGCCTTGCAATTGACAATGTTTATTGTGGAATACTGCAATGTTTCTTATTGCATTGGCCACTAATCATGTTGGCTTTGTTGATTAAAGGGGAACTATTATGCCCGTTTTTATGAGATGTAATAAATGTATCAGGTGTCCTTTAAATGTGTCTGTAAAGTTTCAGCTCAAAAATACCCAACAAATCATTTATAATTACATGCTGTAAATGCCTATTTTTAACAGAAGCAAAAACATTCTGTTTTCATGCATGTATCTTTAAATGCAAATGAGCTGTTGTTCCCCTTTCTGCCAAAATAAAACTGTTTGGTTTTGATTATCATGGTATTGCAGTTCCTTGACATTCTTTGACAGTTTATTATTTGCATGCATTTTTAAATCATATCAGTTTAAAATTCTCATATATGGCTTTCTGAGAGCACACATCTGAAGCGAATGCACAGAATTGTCCATTGAACTGTCCACCAACTTGCAATGTCTGCACCGCTGACATGACACTAAACAAAAAAATTGCAGTATGCCTAACATGGAAAGTAGAAGTGAACAGAAGATCCCAAAATCATTTTTTCCCGATATAAACACTTGGGAATTTTCCATTTTTATAAGGCAGCGGCTATTTACACTAAGTGTACACTACGTGATAGAGGCTATTACACTAAGTGCAAATAGCAATGGATTCAATTTACAGTAAGTGAAAATAGCAGGATTTTCTTAGCGATGTGCTAAGTATTTACACTAGGTGCAAATAGCTATAGATTCTATTTACACTGTTAAATTTATACTACTTATTGCAAATATTGGCAATTATCTGCACCTCAGAATTGTAGTACATTATAAACAGTATGCAATAATAACGTATTGAGTGTAAATGATTATTTTGGCCTAATTCAAATTATTAAATGCATGCCACATTATTACACTAACCCTACCCGATACTTTATTTTCAACTTTTCTATTATTTCCCTCTTTTTTATTGAAAACAAATACCTTTCTGACATGATATGAGATTTGAAAAGGAAGAAAAAAATTGGCAAAAGGTGGATTCGAACTTGGGTCGATCGCATTAAAAAGACTGCAGCACACTCTTTACCATCTACACCACTGGAGATACTGTTAGACTAGTGGAGATTTGCAGTATGCAAAATTTGGAAAGCCAGAATATTGAGACCATACGGTGGCCAAGAAGTGCAAAACAAATCACAATTCTGAAAACAAAAAAAACGCAAATGCAAATCTAAAAAACTAAATAATTCAGAAAACACAACAACAATTGTTAATTCTATGACCAAATTTCAAATAGTTGTGTCTTGGCCAAATACAATCATATAAACTGCTAAATAGTTAATTACACTTCAAGAATTGTCCATTGAGAGAATAATGTCTAAAACAGCTTATTTTTTAATGTAGCTTAAGGCTGTCAATAGATTAAAATGATTAACAATTAATATCATGTTTCTCATGGTCAAACTTTAAATTTTACACTTGCTTCTTTTCCTTTCAAATCTTAGTACTTTATTTGTAATGATGAATGATGAAAAAACACATACAGATTTGTTAAAGGATACAGTGTTTTATTGATTGGTGTTGTTTCTCTTGAATTAGGGTCGGAAATTAACATGGAGTTTTAACATACGTATGAGCCTAATCATTTAGAACTGCTGCAGTAGAGTCTCATGAACATGCAGTCATTCACACGACCAACGAATAAAACTAAATTTTGATTTGTTTTCACTAAACCCTATCATTTACATCCCAAAACACTTGGATAAGAATAAGCTTTTGTACTAATATTAGGACATTATCAGATTACACAGTCAATTATCAGCCATTTATGTTTTTGTTTTGTTTAGTTTTTTTGTGCTGGTTAATCAGACACAGAGGCACCTACAGTTGCAATTAAAATTATTTGACCACTTTGACCAGCAAGACAGTTTGCTGCAGAGAACAAAAGTTTATGAAACCAATTCAAAGGCATCAGTAGACTATTAGAAAAAGTTTATTAATGCACATTTGAGTGATTCTGAGAGCGTAAAGTTGATGAATGATGAAAATAAAAATAAAAAAATCGAATTGGCTCTAAACATTCATGTTCAAAATTATCCAACCCCCAAAAGTCATATTTGGTGGAGAATCTTTTATTCTTTAAAACTGCAAATAAACACTGCTTGTAAGTGCTTAGAAGCTTCTGTCACCTCTCTACTGCAATCTTGGCCCATTCCTCGCCAGAAAGAGCTTACAGGTCACTGATAATCTTTGGTTTTTACATTTCTTTTTTCAAAATAACCAAATATTTTCAATGAGAATTATATCTGGAGACTGAACAGGCCACTCAAGAAAATTCTATGACCAATTCTTCTACCAAGCATAAGTATATTTGAATGTATATTTTGGGATGGCTGTCCAGCAGGGAAGCCCATTGATCATCAAGCTTTAGTCTCTGCACTGAAGGCATCAAGTCTTTGTCAAAATGGCCTGATACTTAAAAGAACCCATGATGTCCTTCATACAGTCAGGATTTTCACTTCTTGCAACAGTAAATACCCCCATAACAGGACTGGGGTGTATTCCAGAAAGCAGGTTATGTGACATACCCAGGTATGTTTGAGGATAAGTGAGAGGATAACCTCAGCTTTCGGTTCCAAAATCGAAGGTTACTTTCAGGGTATGTAAGTAACCAAAGCAACTTGGTCTCTGAAGATAACTTGCTCTGGAGCAGGTTATGTTCCAGGGTTAGTTCACTTCAGCGCTATCAGAGCATGTATGGGTCTACTGACGAGCCTTCAGTGGGCGTGACCGATAGCGCACAATATTATATATTATTACAAAACAGTTATGTATACATTATATATATATATATATATTTTTTTTTTCTATAATGTATTTCTATAATAAAAATACATATCTGATATGACTTAATATATAATTAGCATCAAACAAACAATATAATTCTTATTCTCAAGGATTAAAAATTAAACGGAAAAAAAATAAAATGATTTCAAAACCATCAATTAGGTGGCGATATGCACTAAGGATAAGGCCTACATGACCTTTGAACAGAAGAAGAAGAAAGAAGCAGAATGGCACGCTTATTCTTAGTGTCCGTTTCCATAGTGACTCATCGATTCGTCGCTCTGTTGAGAATGTCTTGAGTCTTAACCAGGAACATACTCTGAGTTGAATGAACTTACTCCCGGATGCGTTTTTGGAACCACATACCTCGAGTAAGCAAGGTTTGGGGTTAATCAACCGAAAGTTCAGGGTTTATCTGACGGTAAGTTAACCATGCTTTCTGGAATACACCCCTGGTCCACCTCCACGTTTGACCACAGAGGTGATGTTCTTCAGCTTATAAGCTTTGACTTTTTTGCACCAGATGTACCGCTGATCCATAGGTCCAAAAAGTTCCAGTTTGGTCACATCACTCCATAAGACATTCTTCTAGAACGTCATAGGACTATCAAAATTAATTAGTTAATTAAAATTAATTAGCATGATCAAGTCGGTCTAACATGTATGTTTTGTTTTTCCATTGTGTTTGACCTAGTTTTCCAGTGTTCTAATTAGTTAATTCTGTTCACCTGTTGTCTTGTTAATTACCTCATTATTTCCTTTGTTTAGTTCATGTGTATACATTCTCAGGAGCCCATTTCAGAGAGGAGGTTAAGAGAAAACTCTGAGTATGTTAACCCTGAAATAAGGGAAACTCTGGGTTTTCCATTTCAGAATGGAAGCTTTGTCAAACCAGAGTGTCAGCATCCTACCTCCTGCAGTTTATCTCTGTGCCTCTAGAGGTCCCCTGTGTTCTCCCCTGCCTTAGTTCTTCCTCCTGTGACCTTGTTAGCGTTATCAGCTCACCTGTGCCTTGTTCCCCCCAGTGTATTTAAGTTGTGTATTTTTCCCTTGGTTCCTCACTCGGTTTTTGACTTTTTGCCCTGTGTCTCCTGCCTCGTCTCGCTAAAACCTCTCCAGCTACCCCAAGTAAGGCATCCCGAGTTCCTTTCTGTAGTTGTTATTGTTCTTTGGTTCGGTTTTCTCCCCTTGTGGAGTTTTTATTTTCCCATTTGTTTTCTCTTCCCATTGTTTTTTATGTTTACACCTCGGTCCGAAAATAACTTTTATTGAATAATTCTTGCAAAGAATTTTTTTTAATAAATCTACATTTCCTGGAATACTGCCTTAAGTGTTTCATTTGGTTCCAACATTACCACTCCCGTGGTTCAGTGGTAGATCTCTCAACCACCCACGTTCAAGCCCGGCTCGTGACACTGAGAATGCAGGGTAAGTCAAGTACTTCATGAGGTGAGTCCAGAAGTGAATCTACCCACTGAGAGAAAGAAAACTTCTAACAGTGAAATTATCATATCACAGGAAAGGAAGGACAGCCGTAAACCATATTGTGCATACTGTTGTAGTAATGATCACCATCTTAGTCACTGTCCTGAATTCCAGAGTTTTGATGCAGTAGCCAAACGGAAATGGATTGCTGACAATAATTGTTGGAGATGTGGTTGGGCCCATAGATCATCTAAATGCGATGGTTCAAAAAGAACCATGCTTATGTTGTCTGATGCAGAGTTTAGGTCTTCATGGGGCGGCAGAATCATTGGTCCTTCAAACCATCCGACAAGGCTCAGAGAAAATTGAAGGTGCTACTTTTTCCTTTACCAGTTTGCCAGCTTTCCATAAGCAGAGTAACAAATATGAGAAGCCTTTACTGCATTTATCTCAAATGCTTGATTTACCTAAACCGACTTATCCAGTGTAGATCCTCCAGCAACGCTATCAACATCTAAGAGGCATTCCTCTGCAGGAGCTTCAGAAGGTTAAACCTATGTTACTAGTGGGAGCCGATCATCCTCCCCTTCTTTGCTCCAAAGAGCGAGTATGTTTCGGTCCTCCTGGAAGTCCAGCTGCTTTGCATACTCGACTGGGGTGGACACTGCAGGGACCTACTTCTTTGGGGTGAGAAGACTAACTCCACGACACAGTGTTTATTTTTTAAAGATTCCCACTCCATGGATCAGTTGAATGAGGATGTGGAGAAGTTATTGCAAGTTGATGTATGTCTTTCCTGATGTATTTCTTCTTTTGTCTATAACCCTGCCAGAACCATGGCCTCTACCTTTTTAAGGAGTTATGTTATGGCCTGTATACTGTCATCTGCAACTGTTCTGTTGAAGCCCTGAGCAGGGGAAATCTGTTGAAGTTTACATCTTCGCAACATTCATTCACGGATTTGCGCTGCGCCGCTGCCTGCCTGCCATTTTTGTCACACTCTTACTAGAGTGTGACAAAAATGCATATGTAAATAAATATAATGACCTTTAAATGGAACATATGCTCGCTTCAATCTGGAATCATGGTGGAATATCCTGTGATGTCCACTTCACAGGGCACTTACTTTCAAATAGAACAAACATCTGAAGTGATAAGAGATACACACAATATGTGCAGAGCGGGGGGGCCTGAGGACTGGAATTGAGAACCGCTGGTCTAGAGTTTCCCCAGAGTCATAGTTTCCACATTTACATGTATTTCATAATGATTTATCTCCATTTAATGTAATGTTAAAATCGGTACCCTTTTAGTAGTTTCCAGTTCCTCGCATACAAATGTAAGGAGGGAAATTATTTCCTTATGAAATTGTCCTCATGAAACCAAAATATCAGGAACTCTCAAAAACAGATGCCATGCATATCCAAAGAGAGCAAACAACACCTCCCACATTGCTCATTTACGACCCCCTTCTCTGCCCCACCCTATTCCCCAAAAGTTCACTAAGATTATCTATATACCACATACACATGTATCTTGTGAATCTGTTTTCCCCCTTCATGTTTGGTATCGTTCTAAAGGTCTCTGTACGATTGATAAAATGGTCTCAATTTCACAGTAGCCACTTATATTATGAGAAAGATTGAAAACTTTTGTAGAATTCTGTTCTGCTGAGGCGGGGGTGTGTCCCCCTCAGGGTCTGTGAGAATGTTTTCTTATCTCCGGCCAGGTGCAACCCTGGGTCACAAGAACCTAAAAAACAAAATGGTATTTTATGTTTTTACAACTGACTTGAAGATTTCTTTGTTTTTGGTCTGGGTATATAAGCGAAGTGGTATTATTGTCATCTGGGATTCTGTAGCCAGAAAACCCCCACACAGCATATGTGAATATCTGGAGCTTTGCACTGGAACTCTCATACTGCTGTGTCTCTCTGCTGTCAGGTATACATTTAGTTTTTTTTTATTCAAAATGTAATTGTGTTAAACACATTGTGCTCATAGAACACACTGTATAGTTGTTTGTGCTACTACATGTGCACCCAGGTGAAAAACAAGTGCACTTCCATAAAGTGCTCTATTTTCACACACTAATTTTGTACTTAATATACTAAATATGATCCTTTAGTACTTCTTAAGATAAACTTGACCCTCTACTGCATGAATTTTGATGGTACATGATAAATTATTCCACATTTTTTGGTTTATTTGGGAACGTTTTATTGATAACACATTTTTTTTTGACTAACCCTCAGGGCAATGTTATGCAACAAAGGTGCAAAATCATGAAGGAAATTCTCCATTCACATATCATAGGGCAATGTTCAGAGAGCAATACAAAATCACAAATCTGTCAAAAAAATGTCAAGAAATCAATAAGTGAAAAGAGAAAACACTTGAAACGCATTGATGTATTGCATTTGATACAGACGTAGGTTTGTGTCGTAGTGCTTCGGTCCTGGAGGGCCACTGGCCTGCAGAGTTTAGCTCCAACCCTAATTAAACACACCTGCCTGTAGCTTTCTAGTGATCTTAAAATGCATTCATTAGCTGGTTCTGATGTGTTGGATTAGGGTTGGAGCTAATTCTGCAGGACAGTAGCCCGAAGTTTCCCAGCCCTGATGTAGTGCGTCGTGTCATATAATCAGTGTTGGGCACATTCCTTTAAAAAAGTAATTAATTATAGTTACTGGTTACTTCTCACAAATAGTAACTGAGTTACATCATTATAAAAGTAACTAATTACCAGGGAAAGTAACTATTGCGTTACTTTTTTTTAAAAATGTTCAAATGTCAAATAAATTTGGATGCCCCAATATTAAATACCTGTATGTTATATTAATGAAATGGACACTAAAAAGAATAAATTATTATTATTATAAAACATTGTCCATTAATCTACACTACACTATTTATCTACTGACACAGTATCAGTCAGTCAAGCATTATAATACAATATTATGATAATTTAATATTATATGATGATAGAACTTTAGTAATTAGAATAACCAAGTATGAATGCATATTTGTCATCAATATAAAATGCACTAAGGATTAATGAGCTGCTGGGTTCATGAATATTAATCACGCTGTCTGTGTTCACTCGAATTGATTTGTTGAAATCAAAACAGGGACGATAATAGGTGAGCACCAGCCAATGAGATTGTCGTTTGCGCATTAGTTCCGCCCACTACCAGAGAAACCAGCAGTTCTTAAAAGCTGAAGAATTCCAAAGGAACTCCATTATTTTGACAGGAAAATACAATAAAGAATATTGTTTACATGGAGCGCGTCAATTCTGCATGTTATGAAAGACTCTCTTGCTCTGTATCTTTCTTTGTGTGCATGTATGTGAGAGAAAGCGATGGCGAGTTGTGCGCCTTCACACTAGAGTTTATGGTACGTCAAATACAGCTACACTGCGTATCCATTTAGATGAACTGAAAAATTAAATTCTAATAATATAATATTGTAACGCCACATTTTATTGTCAGTAACGGGGGAAACAATAATTCGTTTGTTTACTCGTTACTGAAAAAAATAATGCCGTTTATTTATAACGCCGTTATTCCCATCACTGCATATAATGTACTTCATGGAATGAGATTTTACTCTGTTTTAAACTTCAAGAAGCGCTTCTTCTCTGCTGTGAAACAGAGGTACATGTTACACTTTTTGCACATCACTTTGGGTGTTCCTGTGCACCCAGGAAACTTGTATCTTCCCTTTTTGTCACACATTATTTGCCCGTATGTATTGTCAATGGGAAATCCTGGTTAGAGATGGGAGCTGTGGACCCCTGCTTCTTTACCCCTTACTGCATAACGAAAAGAAAAACTGAATTTCTGAACATGCAAATAAAATAAAAAATCATAAAACCTGACAAAACTCTTCTCTACACACACACACACACACACACACATTTTTTATGTACAGTTCATGACATTTTAAGATTACTAAAGCAAATAATCTTGCCTTTTTCTCACACCATGTGCGCCTATGACCATGTGTTAGAACAGGATGTCCCGCCTTCAAGTGGTGCTTGATAGTGACTCCCACACCTTATTGGACTGTTTTTTTATACTTTTCAAACATTTTACTTGGTTGCAATCATTTAAAAAATCATGTACTGAACATGGGGCATAAGAAAAACTTTCCGTTGCCTGAGGGCAACACTATGCAGTAGAGGGTTAAGATCATCTAAGTGTACTCAACTGTGCTATTTTGAGACACCATGAATATGAACTAAAATGCGCTTTTAACATACTATCTTTGTATTTAAATGTTACCACTTGTACTACACTTGAACCCATCTTTCATACACTAGTACACTCAAGTGTAGTACAAGTGGTAACATTTAAATACAAAGATAGTATGTTAAAAGCGCATTTTAGTTCATATTCATGGTGTCTCAAAATAGCACAGTTGAGTACACTTAGATGATCTTAAGTTTATCTTAAGAAGTACTAAAGGATCATTTTTAGTATATTAAGTACAAAATTAGTGCATGAAAATAGAGCACTTTAAGTACATTATGGAAGTGTATTTGTTTTTCACCTGTGATTGTTTTGCTGTCAGTGTTCTTTGAAATGCTTAGGTAAAAGGTTGTAGATGCTATGAATTCTAGATCATGTGTCTTATGTTAAATTAGAATAAATGAGTAGTTCAGCCATGAAACTCTATTTGCGCTCTAATTGGTTCATTCAATTCAATGTTCTCAGCCGATCGGGTTCACATACTCATTACCGTGTGCCATATATAATCCGGACGTATGCTTTGTATGCCATGTCTGCGCACAATGCATATCCTCCTATTACCGTTCAGTCTCCTTCTGGGCATTCCCAGATTTACGAGGACAATGTCTAACCCTGATGTCAAAGAAGCGTCATCCCTTAATGACCCTGGATCAGATCCAGATGACGACATCGCAGACACCCAAACTGTCGGAGACGAACAACTCTTCAACACTCTTGCCAAACACAGGAGTGTTCGTCTGGCCCAACGCCAAGCCTTAATTTCAGAATGGCCAGAATCTAGGATTCTGGAGAATTAATTCAGCCATAACGTCGCAGTTCCCAGAGGATTATCTCATCAAGATTTATTTACCTTTTTTCTCACCTCTTCCAATCCTGTTCCGACTCCACCTACCTGCCCCATCGAAGGCTAAAGCTAAAAGGAAAACAACGACGCTCACGGCCGCTTCCACTCCTTCAGCCAAAAGACCTATTGCTCCCCAAGATGTTCAGGACCCTGTGCTCGCAGCTCTTCTTAACATCAAAGATTCAATCAACAAAATAGACACCAGAGTAGCAACGCTGGAGAAATCTTCCTTTGCAGGAACTTTGCCTCACCACTTTCCATAGAACTTCCAGGTGTTTCCCAGTGTGACGTGTCTCTGCGTCACATGTTGGTGACAGGGACTCCTGCACCATCCAGCGGAACCTCCTTCATTTCACCTGCAGTCGCCATCCCCGCAAATTTGAGAAACCAGATTTTAGCAGGTAATGACGTCAGTTTTGTTAAAATACTGCTTTGCTCTCCTGGGGTCATAAAAGAATCATTGACTGTGGGGTCATCTCTGTTGTTTCGAAAGAATGCGACCCTAGACTGTCTAAAAGCCAGTCACTCATAGAATTCAATGTTGCATTCTGAGTTTTCAGAGACACAATTTGCAAGGTTTTTCCAAACAGAAGAACTGAAATAGACACATACTTGGCTATTATCTCAAATTTGGCATTTAACTACGGTGGTTCATTGTTTTACAAATATCATAAGTCCTTTTCTGCCAAAGCAGCATTGTACATTCAGCGCTTCAACATTAAACTGGATTGGTCTGTCGTTAATCTCGAACTGATAAGTAGACATTTTACCGGTCACAAGACTAATTCTTGCTCTATTTGTGGCTCCTTCTGCCATACCACAAATCTATGTCCTCGTACTGCTTATGAAACATCCCATGGGAAAGCCGATCAGTCCTTCAAATCAGACATTGGGTCCAAAGTCTCTCGGATCCAAGGTTTACAACTCAAAGTTTTACAACTCGAATTCCAGAAATGTTGGGACATTTTTAAAATTTCAATAAGATGAAAAATAAAAGACTTTCAAATCACATGAGCAAATATTTTATTCACAATAGAAGGTATTAAACATAACAAATGTTTAAACTGAGAAATTTCACAATTTTATGCACAAAATGAGATAATTTGATGCTTGCTACAGGTCTCAAAATAGTTGGGACTGGGGCATGTTTACCATGGTGTTGCATCTCCTCTTCTTTTCAAAACAGTTTGAAGATGTCTGGGCATCGAGGTTATGAGTTTCTGGAGTTTTGGTGTTGGAATTTGGTCCCATTCTTGCCTGATATAGGTTTCCAGCTGCTGAAGAGTTCGTGGTCAACTTTGACATATTTTTTATTTAATGATGCGCCAAATGTTCTCTATAGGTGAAAGATCTGGACTGCAGACAGGGCAATTCAACACCCGGACTCTTCTACTGTGAAGCCATGTTGTTGTAATAGCTGCAGTATGTGGTTTTGCATTGTACAGCTGAAATACACGTCATCTGGAGAGGAGCATATGTTGCTCTAAACCCTTTATACACCTTTCAGCATTCATAGGGCCTTCCAAAACACGCAAGCTACCCATACCGTATGCACTTATGCACCTCCATACCATCAGAGATGCTGGCTTTTGAACTGAACACTGATGACATGCTAGACGGTCTCTTTAGCCCAGAGGACAGGGCGTCCATGCTTTTCAACAATGTCAAATTTGGACTCGTCTGACAATAGAACACTTTTCCACTTTGAAACAGTCCATTTTAAATGAGCCTTGGCCCACAGGACACCATGGGGCTTCTGGACCATGTTCTTCTGGACCATGTGACAGAACTGAACACCATGGGGCTTCTGGACCATGTGACAGAACTGCTCGTGTTCTCAGCCAATCCATCACTTCACAACAACTTCTCTATACAGCTAGGTTCGTCAACCATAACTCCCTCCATGACGGCCAGGAAACTTGGAGTTGTGATCGATGATCAGTTACGCTTCACAGACCATATTGCTACAACGGCCCGATCCTGCAGATTTGCCTTATATAACATTAGGAAGATTAGACCCTTCCTGTCGGAGCATGCCGCACAACTCCTTGTCCAAGCTCTTGTTCTCTCCAGACTGGACTATTGTAATGCACTCTTGGCAGGCCTTCCCGCATGTACTATCAAGCCTCTGCAGCTGATCCAGAATGCAGCAGCCAGAGTGGTCTTTAATGAACCAAAGAAAGCTCACGTTACCCCTCTCTTCATCAGGTTACACTGGCTACCAATAGCCGCTCGCATCAAATTCAAGGCACTGATGTTTTCCTACAAGACAACAACTAGCACTGCACCAATATATCTAAACTCACTAGTTCAAACTTATGCACCCTCCAGAAGCTTGTGTTCTGCAAGTGAACGACGCCTTGTGGTACCATCACAAAGAGCTACCAAATCTCTCTCACGGACCTTTTCCTGGACTGTGTCCAGCTGGTGGAATGATCCTTCCGATCTCAATTCGAACTGCTGAGTCTTTAGCCATTTTCAAAAATCATCTAAAGACGCATTTTTTGCCAGCACCTGACCAACTAATACTAACACTTTCCTATTCCATCTATTTATTAAAAAAAAAAAAAAAAAAAAAAACAAACAAAAAAAACCCTAGCTATATGTACTGTGCTGGGCTAACTGAAACTTGTCATGGCACTTGTATACTGCTGCACTCTCGATGGTCTAATTGCTTCTATTGTTCTCATATTGTACGTCGCTTTGGATAAAAGCATCTGATAAATGATTAAATGTAGATGTAAATGTTCACATATGGCTTCCTTTTTGCATGATAGAGCTTTAGTTGGCATCTGCAGATGGCATGGCGGATTGTGTTTACCGACAGTGGCTTCTGGAAGTATTCCAAGGCCCATTTAGTAATGTCAATGAGAGAATCATGCCGACGCAGTGTCGTCTGAGGAACCGAAGACCATGGGCATACAACAAAGGTCTTTGGCCTTGTCCCTTACACACAGAGATTTCTCCAATTTCTCTGTATCTTTTGATGATGTTATGCAGTGTAGATGATGAGATATGCAAAGCCTTTGCAATTTGACGTATTCCACAATCTTTTTATGCACTCTGTAGAACCTGGTCGAAAAGAACGCACACACATGTTTAACTTAAGAAACTAATCTAACTTCATCAGCTCGTAAAATGAGCAAATGACCAACTAGCGTCCGGCCATACTCGCCTTACCACCAACGAGAGACTCGTAAAACATGATAAGGTGAGGATGAATGGCCCGCGCTACATCTGTTCGGAGTTTAACAATGGATAATTACTCCTTTGGAGACGCTCCAGAACCAGAGCGTTCGCGATACTGCGACCCCGCTAACATAAACTACCTTTCCGATAAACAAAATTTGACTGACTTACAACTTCGTCTCAGCAAAGACGATCACCAGAGACACACAACGTGATACTCCTCATGACCTCACAACCTCAGCTCTGGTCTCCTGCATTCCAGGAGAAAGCCGCCTCTTACAACAAAAGGAATTCTAGTTATACAACGTTTCTTCCAAACTTTTATGGACTTTGCCCAAAAGGACAATCCAGAAAAAACTGCTGCTATGAAAGCGACTCAAGAGACAAATTATATATGAATGTGGTATTCTATGTTTCATTTAATCTTACTGTAGTTATCAGAACTTAGGATATTTTTAATCTATGACTTATGAATTATAGGTATTCAATATAAGTACCTCATGTTTGATATTGATTTAAACCTTATTTTGATTCCAATAAGATGAAAAGGATGAATGTTGACTTTTAGCATCATAAGGTATGATTATAACACTTTGTAGAAATCTGCTAGGATATTGTGGCTCATGTGACATATTTATGAGCAGATAATGTATGCACGAAGAAGAAGTCGTGTTGGGCGGGGCTCCGCCCTACAGAGACAATATGATTGGGTCAGACAGTGAATAGGATGGACTTAATTCTGTCCGATAAAAACAGACACCCCAACTTTGAATTAGCTCAGTCGGTCAAAGATGAAAACAAAAAGATAACGGGTGGAACAACTGGTTGAAACCTGCAAGGAAACTTGGCTGAAAGTCTGGGCGTTGCCCCTCCTGATCCTGCTGCGAAACATCTGACTGATCAGCTAAAGACTTCAACACAGTGTCAACTTCAGACCAAACTTGCAAAGAACTTCAAAGCCTTGCCGTTCGCGCGCTGCCAGGAAGCCACGAATCGTAGAGAGGATTCCCGAGTGACGTCACGCGACAACGACACAGAGCAAAAGTCGGGATTCCCTCAAGAAGTACAGCCTTCATCTCAACTTCAAAGCAAATAAAACAACAAATCTCTAATTCGCTGAAGTTTGAATTGAATGAATTTTAAAAGATAACCAGAAGTCGAGTCTTCTGTTTGTGACGTCCTAAAGTCGTCTTTATTCTCTGGAAAAGAGAATAGCTTAACTTTCTTCGAAACTGCTTTGATCTTGCCATAGTGTGTGTATGTGTGTGTATGTGTTTTGTTTGTATTATACCCTAAAATAGTAAATAAACTCTCGATTCATTTTAATGAATAGTCTGGTGCCGTGATTTTTAAATCTTAAATTATTTGCCATAGATCGTGTTACCTGTGCTCAGAGATTTCCCAATCAAATCTGTATTATTATCAACAATATGAAGAATTGCTAATTTATACTGTATTAATACTTTCTGGTCGAGCCGTTAATAAGGTATAAATTGTACATTTTGATTAATATCAATTAATCTATACATTGGTGATTAATATCAATTAATCCGACCAAAGTCGGATTTCTACAATTTGATTCCCTAAAGCTAAAATTTATAAATAAAGGATAAAACCCTTACAAAATCCTTACAACTCTTTCACAGATTGGAGAGCCTCTGCCCATCTTTACATCTGAGAGACTCTGTCTCTCTAAAACATCCCTTTATAGCTAATCATGTTACAGACCTGATGTCAATTAAATTAATTAGTTGCTAGATGTTCTCCCAGCTGAATATTTCCAAAATTTCTTGCTTTTTTTTAGCCCTTTGTTGCCCTGGGCCAACTTTTTTTTAGACCTGTAGCAGGCATCAAATTTGAAATGTGCTCATTTAGTGGATAAGTGTAAAATTTCTCCATTTAAGCATTTATGTTCTCTATGTTCTATTGTGAATAAAATATTCGCTCATGTGAAGTGAAAGTCTTTGTTTTCATTTTGTTCAAATTTAAAAAACGTCCCAACATCTCCGTAATTCGGGTTGTAGAAGGATCTAGTATACCTGTATGTATCAATTTCAATGAATCAGTGTGTCCTTATCTGAAGTGTAAATTTTTGCATTGCTGTATCTATCTGTACTATCAGCAAGTAGACTTTTAAAGCTGGAATAATGAGTGGATTAAGAAGGCTCTTTCAGATGGCAAGAGAGAGGAGCAGCCTAAAATTGATGGAAATTTATTGGCAAGGAGGACTGTGTGCATCGCAGTGAGGGAGAGGGCTACTAACAGTAGTTAAGGCAAAAAAAATTTTTCTTCGTAACTTGTTTATTGACAATAGCATTTTCTGTGCAATATGTGCCAATCAGGACAGGTGCAGTCGGGTCTGTCTCTTCCCAGCTGGGTTCGGGTCCAACTTTCGAATAATGGTCGGGTCCGTGTAGGGTCCGGGTAGTACACTTAAGGCATTTCTCGGGTCTGCACGAGATCTACTACAGGTGCTGGTCATATAATTAGAATATCATCAAAAGGTTGATTTATTTCACTAATTCCATTCAAAAAGTGAAACTTGTATATTATATTCATTCATTACACACAGACTGATATATTTCAAATGTTTATTTCTTTTAATTTTGATGATTAGAGCTTACAGCTCATGAAAATCAAAAATCATTATCTCAAAATATTAGAATATTACTTAAGACCAATACAAAGAAAGGATTTTTAGAAATATTGGCCAACTGAAAAGTATGAAAATGAAAAGTATGAGCATGTACATCACTCAATACTTAGTTGGGGCTCCTTTTGCCTGAATTACTGCAGCAATGCGGCGTGGCATGGAGTCGATCAGTCTGTGGCACTGCTCAGGTGTTATGAGAGCCCAGGTTGCTCTGATAGTGGCCTTCAGCTCATCTGCATTGTTGGGTCTGGTGTCTCTCATCTTCCTCTTCACAATACCCCATAGATTCTCTATGGGGTTCAGGTCAGGCGAGTTTGCTGTCCAATCAAACACAGTAACACCATGGTCATTGAACCAGCTTTTGGTACCTTTGGCAGTGTGTGCAGGTGCCAAGTCCTGCTGGAAAATGAAATCAGCATCTCCATAAAGCTTGTCAACAGAAGGAAGCATGAAGTGCTCTAAAATTTCCTGGTAGATGGCTGCGTTGACTGTGGACATCAGAAAACACAGTGAACCAACACCAGCAGATGACACGGCAGCCCAAATCATCACTGACTGTGGAAACTTCACACTGGTCTTCAAGCAACATGGATTCTGTGCCTCCCCACTCTTCCTTCAGACTCTGGGACCTTGATTTCCAAACGAAATGTAAAATTTACTTTCATCTGAAAAGAGGACTTTGGACCACTGAGCAACAGTCCAGTTCTTTTTCTCCACAGCCCAGTTAAGACTCTTCTGACGTTGTCTCTGGTTCAGAAGTGGCTTGGTAGCCCTTTTCCTGAAGACGTCTGAGCGTGGTGACTCTTGATGCACTGACTCCAGCTTCAGTTCACTCCTTGTGAAGCTCTCACAAGTGTTTGAATCGGCTTTGCTTGACTGTATTCTCAAGCTTGCGGTCATCCCTGTTGCCTGTGCACCTTTTCCAACCCAAATTCTTCCTTCCAGTCAACTTTGCATATGCTTTGATACAGCACTCTGTAAACAGCCACACCTTTCAGTAATGACCTTCTGTGACTTACCCTCTTTGTGGAGGGTGTCAATGTTCATCTTCTGGATCATTGCCAAGTCAGCAGTCTTCCCCATTATTGTGGTTTCAAAGAACAAGAGATACCCAGAATTTATACTGTAGGGATGGTCATTTATTCAAACTCAAATGTAAATATTCTAATATTTTGAGATACTGATTTTTGACTTTCATGAGCTGTAAGCTCTAATCATCAAAATTAAAAGAAATAAACATTTGAAATATATCAGTCTGTGTGTAATGAATGAATATAATATACCAGTTTCACTTTTTGAATGGAATTAGTGAAATAAATCAACTTTTTGATGATATTCTAATTATATGACCAGCACCTGTATGTACTTACATTTGAATTAATCATTTGGTAAAATGCACTTATTGTGTACATACATGTTTTTACATTGTACTTATATTTTTAAAAATACTTATATGTAATTACATCTGCAATTAATTTCTGTAATTACATTTATAATTACACTGTTGACCCATCACTTACACCTTAACCCACTGTTAAACCTACCCATACCACCAAACCTGTCCCTAACCTACCCATATCCCACCTCAATAGCAGCAAAAGTGTTTTGCAATACAGTATGAACACAATTAGTACATTGTACTTATTCTTTTATGTAAGTACATAGTAGTTAAGGCCACCTAATATAAAGTGTGACCGAACCCGAAGTAGTCGATACCCTAATCCAAAAGGAATTAGATAAAGGGTACTTAATTGGTCCTTTTCTCACTTCCCCATTTGAAGCACACCGTATCAACTCACTAGAACCGTTGGGACCGCCACTAGAAAATACTTGGGAAAGAAAAGATTGATTATAGATTTATCTTCTCCTCATAACAGCGAAATTCCTAGCATTAATAGTTTCATTACAGAAAATATGTTCGCGCTAGCTTACGTCACAGTAGACAATGCTATTTTGTTTCTTAAAACTGTGGGGAAAGGCACCTGGATGGGCAAAGCAGATATTACTGATGCCTTTAAAATCATGCCCCTCCATCCCTCTCAATGGCATCTCTTTGGCATCAGGTGGAAGGCAAAAATGTATTTTGCTGTGCACCTCACTTTCAGCTGTCGTAGTAGTCCAAAAATATTTGATTCTCTCGCCGAAGCACTTTGGTGGATCCTATTGAATAAATGTAAACTCCCATTCATCCTTCATTTATTAGACAATTTTTTAGTCATTGACTTTCCTAGTTCTCCTCCCGATCGCTGTATATCTAAACTAAAAGAATTATTCTCAAGTATCAAAGTTCCCTTGTCGGAAGAGAAAACTATCGGTCCTTCTACTTCTATTGAATTCCTGGGGATACTTCTAGACAGTGTTGCCATGAAAGCTTCTTTGCCTGAAGTTAAGCTTAATTGCGTTCAGCAAATATTGTCCCAGTTCCAATCAGAGAAACCTGTATCTAAGCGAGATCTTTTGTCTTTACTAGGATATTTAAACTTTGCTATGCGCATTATTCCCCATGGACGCGCGTTTATTTCCAGACTTTTACAGCTGTCAAAATCTGTAACCAGCCTGCACAAATTAATTAGTTTAGATGAACGATGTCAATCTGATTTACTTTTTTTGGACACATTTACTTAACAATTGGAACAGAATTTCCTTTTTCTATAACGTGTCATTCAAAACTTTGATTTCTTTACAGCTCTTCTCCGACGGAACTTCTCTATACAGTTCTACTCACATGGAATTGCGTTATTAATAATTTCATTCTCAAAGCTACTTACCTTCCTTTTACTGATAACAAAGCTGACGCTCTCTCACACTTTAAATTTCAGGAATTCCTTGTTCTTTGCCCCGAAGCTCACACATCCAGCCTGCCTTGCCAAACTATCCTAGACTAAGTTTGCTCTCTTCATACCTGGAGGCTGCTAGTAAATATATGAGGTTTGGGATGGCCAAATCCACATTGAAAGTTTATGATTCTGCATGGTCGTCTTTCTATTTTTTTTTTTTTTTGTGCTGCTTTTGTGGTTCCTGCCTTTCCAATTAATATTGAAGCTTTATGCGCATTCATAGCTCACTGTGCTAATGCCCAGAAGCTCCAGCCTCCTTCAATTAAAGCAACTCCAGCAGGAATCCAGTTTCATCTTTGTTGCCAAGACCCTAGCAGCATTAGCCTCTTCCACTGTCCCTCCATCTCCCTGCTATTGAATGGCAACTCAAAGGCTCAAAAGAGCCAAAGCTTCAGGTGCCCCAGGCCAAAGTGGTGTAACATAATAGTATACAAGAAAATCCCAAAACTTTTGCTAAGGTTGTGGAAGCTTTTGAGGAAGATCTGGGCCAAAGGGTCAATTCCAGCAAGCTGGAAGCTGGCAGAGGGATATTATATCCCAAAAGAAGAGAGTTCCTCCACAATTGCTCAGTTCAGAAAAATCTCATTCCTGAGCGTGGAATGCAAAGTTTTCTTCTCAGTGCTTGCGAGAAGGTTGACCACCTATATGATGCAGAACAATGACATCAATGCTTCCATTCATAAAGGTGGTATCCCAGGCTTTTCAGGCTGTCTGGAAAACACATCAATGATCAACCAAACAGAAGAAAAGCAATTTAACAGTGGTCTCGTTGGATCTAGCAAGTGCTTATGGATTTATTTCCGCATGACCTCATCCAGCTCGGACTCGACCATTACCACATTCCAGCAGCTATTCAAGAACAGATCATTAGCTATTTAGGGGGGATTAAACAGGTTTACATCAGCCCAGTGGACAACCAACTGGCAGGAACTCCAGAAGGGAATCCCAATGGGATGTACCATCTCCCCTACCCTCTTTATCATGGGCATGAATCTTCTAATAACAGCAACAGAAGGCATAACCCATGGACCCATCCTGGAGTCAGGTGCTATTCAGCCAGTGCTGCGTGGTTTTATGGATGATTTAACAATAACAACTGTGACACATGTTCAAGCGAGATCAGTACTGGAAACCCTGGACAATGTAGCCACTTGGGCAAGGTTGTCATTTAAGGCCAGGAAGTCCAGAAGGCTGGTCATCAAGAAGGGCAGAGTCACAAGTAAGTTTGGCCTCCAAGTTCAAGGTAAGGTCATTCCATCCATTGAGGACAACCCTATAAAGTGCTTGGGGAAGTGGTTCAATGCATCACTGAAAGATGGTGCCAATGTTGCAGACGCTGTGAAGCAAACAGAAGAGTGGCTGAAGAAGATCGATAGGTCTGGACTCCTTGGAAATTTTAAATCTTGGCTGTACCAGCATGGCCTTCTGCCCTGGCTTATTTGGCTCCTTACAGTCTATGAGTTCCGTCTAACAGTTGTGGAAGGCATTGAGAGGAAAGTTAACAAGCACCTGCGGAGATGGATAGGGATTCCCCCAAGCTTCTCTTCAGTGGGCCTCTACATTCGATCAGGACAGCTGCAGCTCCCTTTATCATCTGTTGTGGAGGAGTTCAAGGTGGCAAAATGCAGAGTCGCACTAAGTCTGAGAGATTCAGACTTAAGTGGGCAGTCAATGCAGCCATTGAACAGGCAGAAAGCTCATTAAAATTGTGCAACATCATTGGCAACAGTTTGTAATATCACTGCGCCTGCTGCGGCCATGTTACGGCAGCAAAGTTCCTTGATTATTACGCCGGAATGAGAGTAGTTCCTAATCATATCAGCCTAGAAAATCGCAACTTTTCATTTTCTGCCGGTCTTAGTACACGATATAACTACAGAAGAGTCAAGTTTTAAATAGGACAAATATCGAAACTCTTTGGTCATTTTTGAACGCGATGCTACTGGTCTTAATCGGATTCAATGATCTATGCTAAGCTATGCTAAAAGTGCTATCGCCAGACCCGGAGATCAGCTGAATGGATTAAAAAATGGTAAAACTCAACTTATTAACTCTGGGGGAGTTGGAGAATGAGCCTATTTCCAAAAAAGTGGAGTGTTCCTTTAAGTAAAAAGAATTGATAGATTTATTTTGCAATTTTATATAGGCTACTTAATTAAATTGTATATTAGCATATATTTTTTTTATAATCCTACTGCTCAAATACCTGGGATTTTCCCAAAATAACCACTATATGGAGCCAAGATATATTTTTGTTGTTGATATGGACTACGTTGATGAGCGTGATGTAGTAATGTTCACTGTGAAGCTTACACTGCGATGTACCTGAGAGAATACCTCAGATTTGACCATCTAATTTTCACCAGTAAGAAAAAAGTGTTTTAAAGCTTGTTGTTTTGCAGAACGTCACAGTTATATATGATATGAGAATAAGGCCTGAAGTTGGGAAGAACATTTTAAGGAAAATATCATTATATTTTCATTATGATTTTTTTTTCTTCTCAAACCTTGTCTGTGGTATAAAAACACCCCTGGCCAAATGCCCCCTGAGGGCATCCCTTCCCACTTTGATAATTACTGTAGTTACCATGTTCTGAACATCACATCCTTTCTTTTTCCCTCAGATGTAAACTATCTAGATGGTTGAACAAAAATATTTGACTTTATATCTAAAAAATTACCTCAACTTAGCACCAGCAAGCTTGTTAGCTAGGCAGTTAGCAACAGGTAACAATATTGACTTATTTTCAGTATGGCAACTTATGAATAAACATTCATATCTGTCTACTCGGCCAGTTGATCCAAACAATATAAAAATTTATACTGTTGATAAACAATATAAAAACAGATGTCACATGGGGCTAAATGCACAGCATTTTAATAAAACTGCTAACGTTACAGCAGCAGGGAAGATGAACGTGGATGAGTTATTTTATTTAATCTGTGTTATTTTAATGTTTCTGTTTTTTGACCTAAAACAGAGACACTGATGTTGATATGTCTGCATTCAAGCATTTCAGTGGGCTTAAACAGATCACCCGCAGATGTAGTTCACAAACAACTGACAGTTTTGACCTAAATATGATTTTCATTTACAATAATTAATCCTAAAATTCAACATTGGTAACTTACTTTTCGCAGTATCAGTCGCGCGTGCGCACACAAGATTTCCCTGTTCAGTTCACTGGGGACTCGCTCTAAACGGATCATTTGAATCAGTGAGTTGTCGACTCGAGAACAGCTTCGTGAATGAATCGTTTGGTGAGATTTGCGAAACGATTTAACAGGTTCATTGAAAAGAATCAGTTTGTTCTTGAATCAGAATGAATCATGAATCTCGGAGCACGTGATATATTATAACGATATGTTTTATGAAATGTAGTGAAGAAAAAAAGTACAATCTTATGATTTGGAATGTACTGAAGTAAAAGTAAAAGTTCCTCAAAATAAAACTACTCTAGTAAAGTACACATACTTGAAAAATGCTCTTAAATGTGCAGTGTGTAATATTGAGGATCTATTGACAGAAATGCAATATAATATACATAACTATGCTTTCAGAGGTGTATAAAGATCGTACATAATGAACGTTAGGTTTTTATTAACTTAGAATGAGCTATTTATATCTACATACACAGCGGGTCCCCTTACATGGAAGTCATCACCATTTTTGTACAGTAGCCCTTAAAGGACAAACGGAGCACGTTTCGTCACTGTTGTTCTTGCGAATAAAACACTGACACAATGAACAAGTAACAATAATATTTGCAATAACATATCGATTTATTGAATAACTAAGCAAATATAATTACTTAATTTACCTTTGTAATAAATTAATAAACCTCATTGCCGGCTACTCTTTGCTAGCTCAGACTACGGCATCTTAGCCCTGTATCGCCAACGTAGCTTCTCTAAAGGGAGGGTGAGTGGGGGACTGAGCTGCAATTCGCAACCTCAACCGCTAGATGACCAAAATTATGCACATTCTATTTTACATTAATAAAGATTTATCATTCCTTTCCGAGAGTTGTCATGACTGAAATGATTAGTTCTGCCATGAAACTCTATTTGCGCTCTAATTGGTTCATTCAATTCAGTGTTCTCAGATCTGTGCTCCGGCCACCGCAAGGCTCAAATGAGATTTGTGATCAGTTTTTAATTAGAAATATCACCTAAATTTAATGATCACTTGAAATTTGAGTCAGATTGAACACTGAGCTAGACTAAAATTTTAATTAAATCCTGATAAATTCAGAAGCGCAAGTAAAAGACCAAATACTCATCAAACCTTCAACCTGGACTCCACTTTTTGGGCCGGTGGGTGGAATCTTACAAAATCTTGACATTACAACTGTTAGAGTTGGGAAATTGTGTGAACTTTTGTGGTTAATGGTAGAGGGATTCAGTAACAATCTATTAAATTCCAATGGGTTTAAATGGCTGTGGTTTTCATGAATGGAAAAATGTAACCTGTACATTGTTATAAAATTCCTTGGTATTATGAATTTTCTTGTATGCAAATATGTTAAAGGGTTCATATGATGCTATTTTAAAGATCATTATTTGGTGTAACAGAATATGTTGACATGCTTTAATGTTCAAAAAACACATTATTTTTCAAATACTGTACATTATCGTAGTTCCTCTATGCCCCGCCTCTCTCAAAGGTTTTATACAAAGCCCCTCCTTCCGACAAGCACAGTCTGCTCTGATTGGCCAGCTGACACAGTGCATTGTGATTGGCTGAACACCACAAGCACACGTTGGAAATGTAACGCCCCTTACCATAATTGCGAGCTTCAGCTTTCAAGTTTTATCAGTTCAAGCCCAAAAGGTCGCTGATTCAGAAGCCCCAGATTATCATAGCAAAGTCGGAATTGACCATTTTTTTTTCTTTTTAGAAATAGCCTTCTTGCACAGACTTGTACTCTCCTAGGTTCACGAAACTGTCATCCATAAAATGCATTGCACAAATTCGAACATTTGGGTTGTGCTGTTGTGTTGTAAACAAATCTTAACCAATGATTCCTAATTGCATCTACTTTCAGAAGGCCAAATAAAGTGCTTTTGCTTTCACATAGAAATACACAGCGTCTCCCTGACATGGCTGCATCAACACTACTGCGGTTACTGAAACCATGCCTTCTTTCATTGTGTGAACATTTGGGCGGCATTACGCAAATATTTCCACATCGTGACGTAGACATGTGGGGGCGTGTTTGAATGAGCCGTTTTAGGTGGGCGTGGACGAGTCTTAACTTTTATAAAGAATATCTCTTTGGGTTTGAGACTTTAGTCTTCGCAACTTTAGGGATCTCATCTATGCACGAACAGCTTGTAACACTCCAAAGAGAAAGGAAAACTTGAAATCGCATCATATGACCCCTTTAACATATTTGGGAGCAGCTGTAGAAAATTCTGCTGTGTTCTGATTGGTTGACTTAGTTCTGATAAGAACACCTGTGGCCTCTTATAAAAGCCCTATTCGGACGGGACTAGTTTTCTAAACTACATTTGAGTTTCGATTCTTATCAACTGACGTCTGCGATTTTCATGTACCAATTCGGACGGGACTAACATCTCCGTGTTTATTACAGAGGTGGGAGGGTCTGTTTTGTGCATCTGGGCGTTTCAGAGATCACGCGCTCTGTATGCGTGCATTGCATATAGTCATTCGGAATTTGACCTGACGCAGATATTACAATAGCCAGTCTGAATGGTTCACGATGACTCTTGATTTTATTATTGTTTTAAATTTATTTACTTATTTTTTCCTTGCTGGGAGGCAAATATATCAAACATGAGCGCGGTAAGAGCGTCTACGGTAATTCACGTTGGCCAAAACACACAAGGAAACGCGTTGTGAAAAAAAAAATCTCACCGGCAATCACAGACATTCGCATTCGGATGGGATTAGTTTTCTCAGAGGATCATTGAGTTTTCTGAAAAACAGTAGTTAATTTGCTCTGGAATTATTACAGAGGTTGTGTGAGAAAAACAGACGTGGCAGATTTGGAAGGGATTAAAATCACCAAGTACGTCTGTGAAACACAAATTTCGCTAACGACCCCCTGTAAAGCTAGTCCCATCCGAATGAGGCTTAATTAAAGCTTTACCTTGATTGAATTATGTTTTTATACTTTATTTTTAGCTGCTGCCATGTTCTTTTTTTTTCTTTCTTTTTTTTCTTTTTTTTGCTGTGGGATACCATGAAAATTAATATTAGTTCAATAATTTACAGTTTTCACCTCTGATGTTATAAGGTATTTAGGAATTAAACTTACATGTTGACTCGAAGTATGTGGACGTCTTTTCGTTGGGTGCTGTTGCTGTGGTGAATCATAATTTCAGAGCTCCACTGATCATGACTTCTCATAGTCATGGTGCACGCGCTAAACTCAGTCAACCTACTAAGAGTGGATTGAACTAACACAATTCAGCTGTTCTGAAATGGAAAACTACAACACAGAGTTCAAGTTTCAGAAATGGATGAACCTCCTTATTGGAATGGGCCCCAGTTCTCCCTCAGTGTTTGTCAGTTCTCGTTTTTGTTGGTGTGTAATTATTCCTGTCTTCAGTATCTTTATTAAAGTCTATTTCCTAGTGTTTATGTTCATCTTCATGAACTTTATTACATGTACGTTAACAGAAGAACCGACCAAGACAGTTAATATATTTAGCAGTGTTTTTCTTTCTTTTGTTTTATCTATTTTTTCCCCAATGGACTTGCCTGCTGTCCAACTCCTATGCCCAGAGCAGGATGACCATTTCATGGAGGATTACACCAGAGACTTTTTGGATTTGGATCTGGTGAAAAACCAAATTGTTGTTCACTAGCACCCACTCCACAAAAGCAGCGAAGTTCTTTTGGGGAGGTACCCAATGTTCCTGAATCTCCCGAGTCTCCTACAACTGGTTCTGCCCAGCTCTCCTGAGTTTTCTACGTCTCCTGAATCTCTGTTCTGCATAGGCAAGAAAATTCTCTGTCTCTGCCTCTGTCCTGGACTCCACCTTGGCCCTCAGACCCATCGGCTCCGCCTTGCCGCCTTGCCTCCTTGCTCTCTCATCTCCAGTGACCCATCATCCCACTAGCTCCACTGGGCTCCCTTGTCCCTCAGTTTCCACCTTGGTCAGAAGTCAACCTTACTTTACTTTGGGATTCCACTCCTCTGGCTTTTCCTCGTCCCTCCATCCCTGAGGCTCAATCTGGCTCTTCTTTCGCTCCAGCTCCACCATTGTCCTCAGTTGCTCCGGTTCTGCTAAGTCTTCCAGGTCCCCTTCTCCACCTCGCTCACATGAGTCATCAGCTTTGCCTTGGCCCTCCTTACCTTGGGTGTCACCCAGACTCTCCTTCTGCTCTGCTCTACCTGGGTCTCCATCTTCAGCAGCTGTGTCTCCGTTTCCATTGCTTGTCCCCAGGGTGTCCTCTGCCAAGTCAACACCATGGCCCCCCTTCCCTTGACTTTGCCACAGGGCCTTGTCCTGGCTGGTCTCTGGACCATCATCTGGCTCCTCCTTCTCCTGGCTCTTCACTGGATCCTCCCACCTCCACTCCCAATTGGATTTATTCTTTGGTATATTTTGGTTTTGCCCCTTTCCTACTACAAGCCCTCCTCAGTAGCCCCATCCTCCCTCCTCAGTTGGACTACTTATGGTGTGAGGACGTGCCTTCCAGGGAGGGGGTGAACTGTAACATGTATTTCTTGTGTTTCCATGTTTATAAGTTCTACCTCAGTGTTTGTCGGTTCTTGTTTATGTTGGTCTAATTATTCCTGTCTCCAGTATGTTTGTTTTTAAAGTCTATTTCCTAGAGTTTATCTTCATCTTTGTGACCTTTATTACACATAACGTAACAGTCGGCCTTTTATGTTCTTCTTGGAGAGTGTTATTCAGCAAGATGCCTCAACATGACAGTAGGGTTGTGCCGATAGATGATACTATCGTCTATCGACGATAGTCAGCCATATGGACGATAGCTAATAAAAATGACGATAATACGGCTTATTTTCTAGTTCTTGTTTTTTTATTATTATTAGGCAATTATTATTATCAAAGTACAATTCATTGGCCCTTGCATAGTTTCACACTGACATCGTCGCGTAACCTTTACCCACCAGACCGACGCGCAGAGGAATATATTGAAAAAATCATACATAAATTTATCAGTGTTAATATACAAAATTATGTAATATAAAATTTGTGTTATTGTATAGTTATTATTTTTGTTGTTGTTTATGCAACTAAAACAAAACGAAAATCATGCGGTTTTGCCATTTTTTTTTTAACATGGCTAAAATAACAGCTGTACAAGAATGATGTCTCTTTATAACGAGCAGGCTTGACATAATTTGTGAATGAAGGAAATTTAGTTTTAAAGTCGCTTGTAATACGTTTTCAAAGAGGAGTGATTCTCTTTTAAAAATCGTCATATGCATTCCTTGCAAGCCGCAAATGTATGATGCGTATTCAGAATAAATGCACAATAATCAGTCGGCTATGAAAATGAAAAGCAGGTTTATTTCAAACTCCAACTTGTTTAACATATTTAACATAAAAGAGTGTTTATCTTGTCGCTAATAGCCAAACACGTTTCAATAAACAAAAAGCAAAAAAAAAAAAAAAAAATTAAATAACCAAGAACTAAAATAATGCAATCTTAGTTACATTGTTTACAGATTTAAAACAATATGACTGTTTACGATGCAAGAGTAATGCTTCTGTCTACAGATTTTTTGGCAAAAAAAAACAAGCTGGTTAACTTTTTCTGGTTTGAGTAGGCTGCGAAGGGGAGTAATTATGTTGCCGGCTGCGCTAAACACACGCTCTGAAGGGGTGCTAGTTGCGGTAACACACAGGTATTTTTTTGCCAGGTTTGCCATTAAAGGAAAACGGCATCTATTTTCTTTCCACCAGTCCAGTGGCTTGTCATCACCATCAATTACTTCCTCTTGTAAGTAAGACGTGATTTCAGATTTTGCTCGCTGGTCTACAGGTGTGGATGTGGACATAGACGGCTTTGCTCTGCCAAGAAGACGACCCAGTGTTTTGATCCTCTTAGCCGGCTGTTTCTCACCTGATGACGTACCTGCCGCCTCTTTTTCTTCTTCCTCCTCCACTCTGATGGGTACAGGTGGCATATTTGTTTCATTCCAGTATGCCACCATCTCAACCTCAAGCTGTGATTTGATCACATCAAGTTGTGCGGCATCGATGTGGTCGCCCTTATAGCGTGGGTCAAGGAGGGTAGCTTTGCGCATTAGTTGGAGGGTACTGTCGTCATATTTCGAGTCGAGTTTCTCCAAAATCCTCCGTTTAATTCCTGCCGTCATCTCCACATCAGTCTCCTCCTCCTTCAGGATATCCTTTGTTAGCTGCAGCATGGGCAGCAGAGATGAGACTGTCACGTAATTCTCAGCTGATAATATATCAGTAAATTCTGCGACAGGCTTCAACCCATCCCTGACAGCCTCTAGTACAGCAATGTCCTGCCAGGTCACGTTTGGGAGTGTTCGACGGCTCTTGTCATCAGCAAAAACCCTTTTGATGGCAGGAAGCTGTTCCAGAATTTTTACTACCATGGCATATGTTGATCCCCAACGAGTTGTACAATCCTACAATAACAACATATTAAATGACAATTATGCGTCGATCGTTAATGTTGTGATCATTTATTATAATTAAATAATATTAAGTTTGATTTACAAGTACTATTTCTAGTCTGACAAAAATGTCATTTTTCTTATTTTTCACTAAGATGCTTGTGCCACAAGATAAATATTAAGCAAATAAAATATAATAATTTATGTACCGTTATCAGCATATGTTGAGGTAAATTTAGCTGTTCCTGTGCCTTGCGGAGCTCTCGTCGCCTTTTCCAGCTGTGAGAAAATGCCGCGTTAATATTGCGACAGATTCCAAGAGCTCGATCAGTTTTTGTTTTCTCCTTTTGTAGTGAATAATTCACTGCCACATTCAAGTTATGGCCAAAACAGTTCAGCCATGGCCATCCAAGCCCTCGTATGGCCGCAACAATATTGGCCCCGTTGTCAGTTGTAATGCATGAAATTTTACTCTGTTCTATGTCCCAGTCTTGCATGGCATCTGACAGCGCCTCAGCCAGTACCTCTGCAGTGTGATTCTCCGGAATAAATGTTGTTTCCAGGCATTTTGCTTCTAGCTTCCAATCCTCCGAAATATAATGGACTGTCACAGACATATAGGGGGTCATGTTTATGCTTGACCACATGTCTGTGGTCAAAGCAACAAAGTTAGCAGCTTTCAGATCTTTAGCAATGATGTCCCTAGTTTCATTGTACAAGTTTGGGATAGCTGTTTCGGTGAAGTACTTGCGCCCCGGCAGCTCGTACTGTTTATCAAAGGTTTGGAGCAGGCCTTTAAAGCTTGCTTTCTCGACTGTATGATAGGAGACCATTTCCTTCGCAATGTACTTCGATACAGCTGCAGTGCACTGAGCCCACCTTTCACTGTTTCTTTTGTACTTTGTGCTTTTTGCAAAAGCTCCGATGATTGATGGCTGACTTCGATCTTTGCTAATCGCGCCTTCTCTTGGCGCTAGTTTAGCAGCCTCAGCAGGGTGGTGGCCACGCAGATGTACATACATGTTTGTGGTTTGTGATTCTTTTACCGGCACAACCTTCGAGCAAAGTCTGCAAACTGCCTGCGTAACATCAGCGGGCTCACCTTTTTCATCTGGTGTAAACCCGAAATATTGCCAAATAGGCGATGTGGCATTTTTCTTTCCCACCAACTCCATCCTCCTTGTCAGAATGATGGACGGTCCTCATTTCCCATGTGTCATTCCGCGTGATAATTAATAATTACGTTAATATTTAAATAAAAGTGTAAATAAAATAAAAAAATGTAGACTAAGTAAATAAATGATCTTATAAATAAGCAAACAAATACATAAATAAGCAAAAAATTGCCCCTCCCCCCGATACTATCGTGTATCGGCGATCTTACAGGCTGACGATAGGACGATATGACAATGGGCATTATCGCGCAACCCTACATGACAGCCATACTTGTCTAGTGTTCTTATACTCAGCCTTGAATGTTTTTTTCCCTCCTTTCATTGGGTCATCTTGAAAGTATTTGGCAGTACATTGCAGGTTTTTCTAGGTTGCTCAGGTACAACCCATTTTATGCTACGGAATAAGATTGTCAGTTGTCTCTAGGAACTTTAATGTCTTGGAAATCATCATGTAGCCTTAGACTTTCTAATGTAATACAACTATTTCTTCTGTATAGCATTTGTGAGAGCTCTATTGACTTATTTGCTATTCAACTTAAGCGCATGCATGGGCTAAATGTAAAGTACTGCAGTCTCTGGGGGGTTGAATAATTTTGATTGCAACTGTATGTATTTGAAGAAAAGTGCTTTTAATGGACATTGTGATGCAGATGGATGTGCAGCATGCAGTAGCACAAAATCACTAGCATATTGTGCGACAGCGGTTGTACTGTAGGCCTACTTGGTTATTGCACCTGTTTGAACCGGTCAACCACTGAGCCAGTGGCGGATCTAGGGGTGGGGCCAGAGGGGCACCGGCCCCCGTTGAAATCTGATTGGCCCCTGAAGTGCCCCTGTCCTGTCACTCATCGCTGATTTACATTAGCATTAAGTCGTTTAAAATTCAACCTGTGCACCGCATCTTAACAAGCTTTACTTGTAAATATGAACGTGCATGTGTATGTATGAATGAATGAATGAGGTATTTATATATATGTACATATACATATGACATGTATAGCCCCGCATCATTGACATTACCAGATACAAAACACTGCTCATTCAAGGACGTGCATTTATTGCATAGACGGCGCAAGAGCATAACGTAGCCTGCAGTAAGTGTCTAAAACGAATGTGCACAGTTCAATCGATTAATAGAATTTGCACTATTTAACTTAATGCTATTGAACCTACTTTACAAAGCAAACTTTTTTTCTAAAATAAAAACGTGCGGTTTCTCGGGTGGAATTTGCGTTCATTACAAGCGCGTTATCTTTTAGAATCATCACTGACATCAGTACCGCCGCTCCCTATACGCAGAGTACGCAGTTTGCGTAGGGTACCATCTCCCGGGGGGCACCATCCAGTTGCTCAAAAAAAAAGAAAAAAAAGTGACGCGCCATTCCCGCACCCGCGACCGCTCACACCTCATGTTTGCGGCTGAATGCAAATTATCATAATTGATGGATAACTATGCCCGTGAAAAGACATCAGCAATCCGGCGCCAAGAGAAGGAAAAAAATGATGAAAACGAAGCCCGTGCGTCACTTTCAGGTAATCTACATTCAAAATCCTGTGAAACTGTTTTGGGTGTTGAGGTCAATAACGTGTTTTAATGTCGGTAATAATTTCACCACCACCAACGCGTCTAATATACTCTCAGCGATTCCATGTTCACTTACAAAAGTTAGTCATGGTTTTAACACGATTAATAAATAATAATAATAATAATGGTTCTTGGGAACCGCAAATTAACCATGGTTTTGTTACTTAATAAGAAGTATTAAGATAATATTTTTGTGGTTATAAAAACAAACCTAAGCCAACAACAGCCTTTAAAATGATTTAAAATGCATTATATAAAAACAATGAGGCAACCCAGCTGAAAAAAATGAATCACAAATACCATTACAAAGATTACAAACCATCAACTTTTAACCATTAAAAAACATTCTGTAGTGTGTTGTGGGACATATTCCATTAGGATTTAGAAGGTGACCAATTACCATAACCAGTAAAACCATTACAAATTTTGTGATGTGTCCATTTGTTTTTTTGTTTGTTTTTTTTCAACATTACATGTTATGCCTGCAAAGCGAGCCAAAGGCCTGATAATTGCTGCTGGACTTACAGGACAATCAAGTCCTTGTCTAATAGGCTATTGACCCAACATTTGATTCAAATATCTGCTTAATCTCTAATTTTTGGCCACCTTTTTGCTATAGATCAGTGGTTCCCAACACTGCACATTTTGCATCTCTCCTTTGTCTGACACACCCATTTCAGGTCTTGGAGTCTCTACTAATGAGCTGATGATCTGAATCAGGTGTGTTTGATTAAGGAGACATGGAAAACTTTTGGGGTAATTTTTGAAAAGATTTTGAAGTTTTGGGGGGCCTCCTGGATCGTGGTTGGGAAAAAATATTTCATGAAACTTAAGAGTTATAGTTATCCTCAGCTTTGAAAAAGAACATGGTCAGATTTGTGGCTTTACCTGCATTGTGTTTCTAGACAGCAACAAGGCTAATTTTATATTTTCTGTCAAAGGTATTTAATGTAAATAATATTTCTAATAACTGTAAATTCAAGCCCTTGTAGCTATTTTTCTGACTTAAGGACAACAAGCTGCCAAGTCGTCTTTAAATTGACACTACAGTTATACTTTTTAGACATTTCCAGTACATTTTAACAATAGCGTGATCATTTTGGTCACTATAATCGTCATATGAAATTGTCATAATGTTCCATTTCTACACTGCAATAAGGTTGAACAATAGTTAACAACACAGCACAATACAGAACAAAGCATTTTAATTTCCTATGTAAATGTTTTTATATACTATTTCATTTGTAGTATTAAAATAAAACAATGTAGCATCATTAAGAACTAACATGATCTAACACTGAACAAAAGTATATTTATAATTTAAATTAAGACGAAAGAGACCTCATTTAGAATGCAATACAAGTTACATGTCCCAATAATAATGTATATAGCCTTGTTATTTAGCATGTCAGTAAGTAATTGCCGAATAAGTAGATGGATTCAACCTCTTGAGCAAAGACCCTGATATGAATGAATTTTCAGCAGCGGTCACAAAAGTAGTTGATTTTATTTTTATTTATTTTTTTTACGATAAGATGTGTGGTGTCAGTTTCTCACAATATTCAAGAACAACATTAAGCTGTACATACTGTATTTTATCATATGCTCATGAATTTTCTTGTTGGAACCCAAAACTCAACAAAGTGTGAAAACGAACTCCAAATCGGCAGGGAAGCCCGTTTTTCCTCAAATATTGTATTATATTTTATTACGTATGTTATTCTTAATGAATATATATATATATATATATATATATATATATATATATATATATATATATATATATATATATATATATATATATATATATATATATATATATATATTTTTTTTTTTTTTTTACATTTACATTTAGTAATTTAGCAGACACTTTATCCAAAGCTATTTACAAATGAGGACAATGGAAGCAATCAAAATCACCAAAAGAGCAACAACATGCAAGTGCTATGACAAGTCTCAGTTAGCCTAAAGCAGTACACGTAGCAAGATTTTTTTGTTTGTTTTGTTTGTTTGTTTGTTTTTTTAAAGAAAACAAGTAGATAGAAGAGAGAGAAAAAAAGCTAGCAGTTAGAGAATAAATATGAAATTGATTGGGGGTCAAGTGTGTGTGGTTTTAAATAAAAAGAAGACAGATAAGTAAAATAGAATCAGAATAGAGAGTGCTAGAGTTAGAGGGTCAAATAAAGATGGAGATGTGTTTTTAGCCGTTTCTTGAAGATGGTTAAGGACTCAGATGCTCGGATTGAGTTGGGCAGGTCATTCCACCAGGAGGGAACAGTTAATCTAAAAGTCCGTGAAAGTGATAGAGAGCTGTATCTATCTATATCTATATCTATATCTATATCTATCTATCTATATAACAATAACAGCTTAAATATTTCCGTATGTGTGTGTGTGTATATATATATATATATATATATATATATACACACACACACAAGGAAATATTTAAGCTGTTATTGTTAAATTTCCAAAGACTTGATCGGTAAACTTGGCCCCTCTCTGTAAATGGTGGCCCCATTGTGGCCCCTGCTTCTAAAAATTCCTAGATCCGCCACTGCACTGAGCAAGTCCAACAGTGTTGCTACGCCGTGTTCAGATGTGCATCTTTGATCGTTATTCAAATAAAAATCATTTCAATTTCACAGCTAAGTAATTTCTTCCTGCCATTAAAACTAAATATACCATTTAATATAAAAAAAAAAACTATTCTAAAAGCAAGGCACCAATAATATTTGTACTTTCTACTTTAAATTTCTATATTTTGCAGCTTCTGGATAATGATTTCATGTAATTGCGTATGCACAGCATGTGGGCATTGCTCACATTGCACCATTTACTGTTTATAAACCATAATATGTGCTATAATTTTGTGACAAGATTTATAAATCAAATAAGGGACCAACTGGAGATTTAGATCCCATATTGCTATTTACCCAAGAAATATTAAGCAAATGCCTAATCACACTTTGTTTAGAATATCACTCTGAAAATGCAGTTCCAAATTTGACCCCCAAATCCATCCATCAGTGACATAATACCCTTTCACATCAAGCAAGGAAACAGACCAATTAATGCACGATCATTCAATATTTATTTTTAACCTGTCCACAGAAGTACCCAAATTCTAACCAAATTCAAAACTTTTTTTAATCCTCGCTTTGTTGACGATGACAATATTTACATCTCCACTGCCTGGTTCAACACCTTAAAATAGTCTTTGCCAGATCAGTGGCCCGTTTTTCATATGTGGATTACTCAGTTAGCTGGATTTTATTGTTGGGGATTTGACATGATCCAGGATTAATAAATTCTTCAAAGCTCATCCTGGAGTTGCTGTCAACGTAACAGGTCCATTAGCTCAAGCCTGCTTAGGGAGCAGGTTTATTTCATGTAAACGGGATTAGACTGCATCTTTTTAGGTGAAGGTGATACTGAAAGTCTGTTCCAGCCACTGCTACTTTATTCTAAAAGTTATTAAACCAGGAAAAAAAAAATATATATATTTTTTTAAATTCTAACTTTAAAATGATTTTGAAAATAATTAGAATGCTGTGTAATTTATAGTTACTTTAATAATAATAAAAATTAATAATCTCTCATTAAGTGAGATTAAATGGGCAAATATTGACCCTTCGAAATATTGAAAGTTCAATTCTGTCACAGCACTGTATTTGATATTTTTTGATATTGATCATTTTCTTCTTATATTTGTTGTTTACAATAATGATTCTGTATTATTATTATAAGTATTATAGTAAATTATTATTATTACTATGTATAAATGGAGAGCCAATACCAACAGTCGTGGAGAAATCTTGGACGTTGGTACGCTACAGTACACCTTGGACATTGCATTGGCACACTGCCGATCTCAAATACTCCAAACAGGTGGAACAACTAAGGTGGGAGACAATTAATGGCCTCAAGAAAATAAACAGCACTTTTCTCCCTGGAAAGTCAAAGTTGTGGTGCTTTCAATTGGGGTTGCTGGCCCATCTCGTGTGGCCAGTTACCTATGAGGTCACACTTTCCAATACTGAGTGGCTGGAGAGGACGGTGAGTTCATAATGAGGAAGTGGCTCAGGCTACCAAGATGCCTTAGCAACATAGGCCTGTATGGGAACGGAGCTCTCTCTCTCTGCCTCTATCAAGCCTTGTGAAATAACAAATGCGCCAAAGCTAGGCTGGAGATGAATAATATGCTGACAATGCACACTAATGCCAAGGTCTCTGGAAAGAGGTTTGGTGAGGAGATTACATTCTGCTAGGTGACATAAGTCAGAGCGGTAATTGTCTACCACTGGTTTATGTAGAGGGTATTGCTGCACAGCAAATGTTTGTTAATTGCATTTCTTTAGGTCTGTGCGTGGGATGAGATGGCATTTGAAGATTTCCAAGCCTTGTCTATAAGCTCTTGCTGTATGGATTTTGCTTGTAAACGTTTGCGGCCAAGGCTTGGTTATCTTCCCAAAGTTGCTTCAACTCTGTTTTGCTCTCAAACTGTTGTGCTGCAGTCTTTCTCTCCTCCAACCTTTGTGTTGTGGAAGAGTGAGAGAAGAGTGAGAGATTGCACAAGCTTTGCTCTGTTAGGTTGTTGAATGAAGTTTTACATTGAACAATTGTTCATTTGTTTTGGAGGCAGTAACAAAGGTTTTGTGGCTACCAAGAATGTTGCATTTTGTGAGAGATACAATTTTAAAGGCTTATGAGGTGTGTGAGGTACTTTTGTATGCACTCTACAAGAGGTTTTGGCTAGAAGAGTGTCTTTGGAAGGTATTTGGGTGACAGCAGGCTCTAAAGTATGAAGTTTTAGCAGGTTTTGTAGTTTTGATATTGACTTGTTTACTCACAGGGAAATAAATTGCTGATCACTTCATAGTATGCTGTTGTGTTATAGTGTTTGCATAGCATCAGACTGACACAGTGTTGAGTAAACCAACTCAAGGAATCAAAGTTACACAGATAAACAAAATGCTCTCAATGATATTAGGAATTTTATGTATGTCACATTAAGTTATGCATATATCAACTATCCTGCTTTCTACATATTGGTACTTGCCAAAAAATGCATACACGTTGAGAAATAGCTGTAGCATTTAACTTTACTCACCTTGTAATGTCTTCCATTAACTGGGAGGGGTCCGGTGGATAAAACTTGACAGCAAAATTAAATTGCCAAGAAGATGCTGTAAAAACATACATAGTGAGAGCAAAAAAACACAACATGCTTGCAGAGTGGTTCACTAATAAACTGAAATTTTTCTCATGGTTGGACAGCATTTAAGTGGTTTTTGCCTGTAGCAAATAAAAGCAAAGATCAGAGCAAGTGAACTGATCAGTACTGAACAAGACAGGGCTGTAAACATGGGCTAATTGTTTGAGTGAATCTGATTTGTGAATTTCTGATTGAATCCGATTTTTCTTTATCCTTTAATTTAGAAAGGTCTTAAAAATGTTTTTATCCTAATTGTTTTGCAGTATTGAAAGTAACTTTAGAGTTATGTAAAATCAGTTGGGTTAAATGTATTCTACATATCGGAATAATTAGGCATATTTATTTTAAATGAATGATGTAGATATTTATGTTTTATTGCAAAATGTCTAGGTTACTGTGTTACTAAGTAGGAACGAAATGCTATATAATGACACGATGGGAACGTATCAGTGGTCTCAAGGTCAGGGCTCTGAAAAATCACAGCAATTTTTGGTTGATGGTGCTAATACTTTAGCAGAGATATATAAATGTGTTTTATATAAAGGTAAAAAAGAGCTGCATCATAGAGCCCTTCTAAGAGTGCCCAAATGCTCTGTAAATAGGTACCTGTAGCAAGGGCCTGAATATCCAGAGATGAAGGCAATCCAGACACCTCATAGACCCCAGCAAAATCACATCCTTTGCTCACTGAGCATGCAATGTGCTTCATGGCCTAAGTGTCAAATTCAATGCCCTACAGAACTCACAAACGGCCTCAGAACCCTTATACGTGAACCTCGTCAACCTGCAAGGCCACCAGAGCGTGCAGAGCCAATGCTGTATGACCTGAAGCCACAGTGTGGCAGGCGTAGGTGAAGTCTGCTCCCACCTTGTTTAGTAGGGGTGGGAATCGCATGGTACCTCACGATACTATACGAATCACGATACATAGCTCATGATACAATAATATCATGAATATAGCGATTCTGCGGCAATCGATATATTGCTAGACAATCCTATAATGATACATCACGATATCTGTATAACTATGAAAAGAAAATGCCTTTGAAAAGGTTAAGTGCAAGTTTTCTCTCTTTATTCAAATCTAAACTGATAGAAAACAGCACAAAATATTCTGTAAATCAAATTTAACATGTTAAGTACATTAATCATTTTATTCTTGGACTAATTAAAAGCTTAGACATTTCTTTGTGTAAACCAACACATTTAATTGCTTATCAGCTTTATATATATATATATATATATATATATATATATATATATATATATATATATATATATATATATATATATATATATATATATATATATATTAGGGGTGTCCCCGAATAGTTGACGATTCGACTCCCAATCTCAGTCGAATATTCGCGGGGTGTTTTGATCATGCCATTTTGGCTATATGGTGGTGCTCAGTGTCTGAATTCACACCTAACTACCGGTTTTCTCCCAATAAGTTAATATAGAGCCTATTATGATAATGCTATAAATAATAATCTTAAAAGAAAGAAGCTTTAAATAAATATTAACGTACGTGAATAAATCCAACTTCCCCTATAGATTAAAGTTTTGCTTTCTAATCCGTCACCGACAGAGGAGCATCTTGGTGGCAGAGATTTAAATCTTTAACAAGACTCCAATTGTCACAGGCAGAGTGGAAGACTTCGATCAGGTAGGGTACAACAAGTGATTTCAAAACGTTTCAGTCGGTTTATTTATATTGTCGTGTATATATTATTTATCTCGTATAAGATGCATTTGGTTGAGTTACGCTACAGTAAAGCACTTCATTGTAGTACTATACGGTGATTATGGTGTTATTGCGTGAAGAACGCATCCACAAAAGGAGTTCATTCAGAGCTGCGCAGACACGTTCATGTGCATACGCAGCATTTTGTGCAGTTTGAGTAGATTTTGAGAATAGTTATATTTGCACTTTTTAGGAACCCCTCTTACTCAAGGAGTGAAAGCCCTGTAATGTAGCTGTCTGTGTAATTGTACATGAAGTGTTTTGTAGAGTTTATAAGCAAAAAAGAAAAGAAAAAACTATTGCCACACCTGTTTTTTTGCTGTATATAGTTAGATTTGATCTCAATTTTACCTTTTTTATGTTGTATTTGCACTATTTGGGAACCCTAATATTCTGGGAATGCAAGGCCTTAAATATAGCTCTCTGTATAATTTTGTGCATGAACTGTTTTAAAAAGTGGCAAAGCTGAAAAGAAAAAAAAAAACCCTATGGCTACACCCGCATTTTTTTTTTAAATCATATTTTTTTTTGTATATAGCTTGATTATATCTGAATTGTACCTGTATATGTTGACACTTACAACTTGTGTTTACATTTTAAACCTTTTAAAATGCTTCATTGAGCATGTTTGTGTTTTTTGTAGTAAAAAAACTATAATTTTTCTATTCGGATTTTGTATTTTTTGTGTGATTTTGGGTCCAGTATCTTGATACAGTACATCAAAGTGAAAAACTAATTGTCTGTTCATATAGGTGATGTTGTGCTGAAAAAAATGATACCAAACATTGGTATGGTATAAATTTGTTTGTCGCAAAATAAAAAAATAAAAAAGTACTCAAAAACGGCCAAAATAGCCCAAGACTCCGAAGAGTTAAAGACAGTTTTGCCAAAGTTCTACCAACATGTGAACTTTGCAACAAGGGGAAATAACAGACTGGACTTTGTTTACACAACGGAAAAAAACACATACAAAGCCAAACCCCGCCCCCACCTCGGGTACTCAGACAACATCTCTGTTATGCTAATCCCAGCATACAGACCACTTCTCAATCTTGCCAAACTGGTTCTAAAGCAGATCACGGTATGGCCAGAAAATGCTACCTCAGCACTGCAGGACTGCTTCCAGGACACAGACTGGAACATGTTTAAAGAGGCGGTCACCTACAACAACCACACATACCTGCAGGAGTACACTGAAACTGTGAAAGCTTACATCAAAAAGTGCACTGATGATGTGACAGTCACCAAGACCATCACCACACGCGCCAACCAGAAGCCATGGATGACAGCAGAGGTTCATGGGCTGCTAAAGACCAGAGATGAAGCTTTCAGATCAGGAGTTAAAGTAGCCCTCAAAACAGCAAGAGCCAATCTGTCCCACAGCATCAAAAATGCAAAACGGCCATATGCTCAAAAAATCAACAATCACTTCACTGACAGCAGAGACACACAGAGTCTGTGGCAAGCCATTCAAACCATCACAGACTACAAGCCCCCGCCACAGGCCTGTGATGATGACACATCCCTCCCAGATACACTCAACCACTTTTATTCACGGTTTGAAATGCAGAATGACACACCTGCACAAAAACTGCCCACACCTCCCAATGACCAGGCGCTCTGTCTCCAGCCGACGTAAGGAAGACCCTATCTAGGATCAACCCACGCAAGGCTGCGGGTCCCGACAACATACCTGGCCATGTACTGAAAGACTGTGCTGTACAGCTGACAAATGTCCTAACAGATATCTTCAACACCTCGCTGAGCCAGGCAGTCGTCCCCACATGTCTCAAATCCACAACAATCATACCGGTACCAAAGAAATCACCTGTATCCTGTCTAAATGACTACCGTCCCATAGCACTGACTCCAATCATGATGAAGTGCTTTGAGAGGTTAGTCATGCACAACATCAAAACCAGCCTCCCCAACACACTCGATCCGCTCCAGTTTGCATACCGTCCAAACCGCTCTACGGACGATGCAATTTCCTCCACCCTCCACCTAGCTATTACCCACCTAGAAAACAAAAACTCTTATGTTAGAATGCTGTTCATTGACTTCAGCTCAGCATTCAACACAATAATCCCACAACAGCTCATAAATAAACTAAACCTGCTGGGCCTTAACAACTCCCTCTGTAATTGGATTCTGGACTTTCTAACCGGAAGACCTCAGTCAGTCCGTGTCGGCCACAACACCTCGAGCACTACCACACTGAGCACAGGTGCCCCACAAGGCTGTGTGCTCAGCCCTCTGCTCTTCACGCTGCTGACCCACGACTGCACTGCCAAGTCCAGCACCAACCACATCAAGTTCGCTGATGACACAACAGTGGTAGGTCTCATCAGCAGCAACGATGAAATGCACTACAGAGAGGAAGTGACACAGCTGGCGAAATGATGTGGCAATAACAACCTGTACTTCAATGTGAGTAAGTCAAAGGAGGTTGTGATGGACTTCAGAAGAAACTCCGGTGATCACCCCCCACTGACCATTGACAGCTCGCCTGTGGAGAGAGTCAGCAGCACTAAATTCCTGGGGGTGCACATCACAGAGGATCTCACCTGGACCACCAACACCATATCACTCTCCAAGAAGGCACAACAGTGCCTACACTTCCTCCGCCGGCTGAAAAGAGAAAGTCTCCCTCCACCCATCCTCACCACTTTCTACAGGGGCACCATTGAGAGTGTGCTGACCAGCTGCATCACTGTCTGGTACGGGAACTGTACTGCAGCAGACCACAAGACCCTCCAGCGGACAGTGAACACAGCTGCAAAGATCATCGGTGCCCCTCTCCCCTCCATCCTGGACATTTTCCTTACACGATGCTCCAGCAAAGCCAACAGTATCGTGAGGGACTCCACACACCCCTCCCACAGTCTCTTCCAGCTTCTACCATCAGGAAGACGCAACCGGAGCATCAGAGCCCGCTCTGCCAGACTGCTCAACAGCTTTTTCCCCCAGACTGTGAGAGCCCTGAACTCAAATCACCTCGCCCCTCTCTGAAACCCCATATAAACCCCCTACCTCCTGAAACATGGACCATCTGAAATTTATGGAACATTTTTTTGTACAATTGAAGTGTTCTACACGCAGGTGAGTGGGCCTGTACAAACCACCTGTAGTAGCACACTCTCCTCCTCTATGCGCACTAGTCACTTTTCACACACACTGCTGTGTGTATACAAATCCCACAAAAAGACTCAGTAATATATGTAAGTTTACATGCTCATGCACTACAAATCATCCTGCACTGTTTCTCTTCACACATGTACACTGTACGCCCCCGCGTGTATTGTCATTCTGCTAAAGCTCTGCTTGACTTGACTTGACGATAACATTATATTATAATAAAAAAAATGTTGTGAATTCTTAAGGGTTTCGCTGACGTTTAATGTTAACTATCTTTTAATCAAAACATAAAATATTATTTACCCCGTTTGTATCTGCAAGGCGTCCGTTACACATTTTCCCTGTGTATTTATGACTGTCGAATGTCTGACTTGACGCTTGGTAATGTAATTTGCCCCGCCCCTAAATATATGATTCGACTGTCAATCGACTATCGGCATGATTCAAAAATTCCGACTATGAAAATCCTTAGTCGGGGACACCCCTAATAAGTATATTGCAAGACCAGGTTTATATACAGTATATATATATATATATATATATATATATATATATATATATATATATATATATATATATATATATATATATATATATGCTCAACAGCTTTTTCTTTGAAATGTACCAGGTTTATATACAGTATATATACTGTATATAAACCTGGTACATTTCAAAATTGATCTGGAGTGCTTTCTCAACCTTTCCTCCCCTCTCATCATAAAAACGGAGCCCCGCACATGACATATTCGCATCGCGTCTTTTGCACGCTCAAGTTCATTATTTCAAATGTAGACACATGGCAAGCACACACACTTCTGCGGCGCATTACGGCTCTGACAAGGTTTTGTTTCATCGTCCATGCCATAGGTGCAGATTTATGTTTCTGCTGGTCAGTGCCCACACTGCATAACGCACACTTGTAATATCTAAAGAGAGAGCGCTCTCTCTCACTCATATATGAGGGAAATCCACCTGCAATCCGAGCTGAGAGGTTAGGCTACTCACGGACTAAAATATGCGCTCTGCAATAATAAAGTGATCTGTGCCTATAGTCCACGCTGACAGCTGTTCCGGGGCAGTTTTTTAGTTCTCATCTCCATAAACATTACAATTTCCGTTCATCTGACCATTCGCAATCTGGGAAGCGTCACCACAAGAAGTCTGGAGGTAATGTTACTGCCGCTCCGGTAAGCCAAAGTGGTAAACAGCCATAGTGTAGGTATGAATTTAGATCTTTTGTACGTTTAAAAAAAATATCGACACTCTGGCACCAAGTATTGATACTTTTTTTAAAATTCATACTTTGGCTAACGACTTTGGCTCAACGACTATATAAATATCGCGATAAATCGGCACATCGATTTATTGTCCCAGCCCTATTGTTTAGTACTTTTGGCAAAATATGACCAAGATCTTGAAACTTTATAGTGAAGATCTGGAGAAAAGGGAAACAGCCTTGCGAGATGTGGTTGCTCTCTGGTTCAGCAGAAAAAAATGTAATCAAAAAGATTTCTGCTCCTCCGATTGTGAATTTTCTGGCCATTTGAGATGCAGCTTATCAATTGGCCATGTAATCACATTCAGGAAATCTGAGAAAGTTGCAGAAGGAATAGGGACCCTTCCGCTGGGAGGTCCTAGCTCAGCTTTCATTGAGCTGTTCAGACTCCAACACCACAGTAGACATGGCATTTGTACATCCTCCACCTGAGACAGAAAATGTCTCTTGAAAAATGCAGGTCAGGAGATGGAGAAAGCGGTAGCTTCAGGTGCCCCATGTGCTTGCTGATGGGCCGTGTGGTGCTAGTAGCTGGGTGGCTAGAGCACACCCGTGATGTCAGCAACTCGTACTATGGGCTTCCAGATTCAAAAGTGGCCTCTGCATGATGAACCCCCAAATAGGAGACAAATGTTGTATGTGTCTTTGCTGACAATAAAGTGCATGGATAAGAGATACATATTCTAAACATCATTTTGCACTCCAAATATGCTTGAATGTTAGTTGGTAGACAAAACAAGCTTAAACAATCATGCACTGATTAAAAAAAACTGAAACGATGGTGCCAAACATTCACTTTCAAGGGCACTGTGATGCAGCACCTTATGAGCATTGCTTTAGCACCATCAGCCAATAAATTAAGCATGATTTTATAGAGGTTCAGAATTTGTGACCACTGATGTGTTCTCATTGCTTCATTATGTAGCTTTGGGTTCCTACAAAAGGAAAGAAAATTAACTAATGCAATTCAATGAATTTCTCTTCCTGTCATTTAAATTCAAGTCCAATATAATTTAAATTAAACTCATGAATTAACACAGAGCCAAGTCATACAGAGCCCCTCACATGACATGCAGGAAAAAAAAATTAAATTGTGTGCACAATATAATAAATTGTTCCCTCGTTTTAATATCTGCCTCTTCATAATGTGCACATGCGCTCTGTTGAGTGGCAGCATGTCCAAGTAGCTCTTCTCAAGCTCTTCTTTTTGTTTGTGTTTGTGTGCTTTTTCTATTCTTATTATGAGTGAAGCAGCAGTCAGACTGGTGTATATGAGGGACGATCTTTAGGCGCTGAGAAGTTCAAGATGCGGTGCTAAACAATTCATACTGCAGAAGATTTACCGTTGCTGTAGAGCTGGGACTAAGCTAAAGTAAAAACAGAGAGACAAGAAGTGGAGATACAAGACGTTTCTGCCATCGATACTCATACTTGACTGGTTTTATATTGACTGACTCACAAGGGAAGATAAAAGATATTAAATCTGTTGCATGCAAATGTCAAGGAGGCTTATAGTGCTATAGCCCAACCAGCACTTTGGAAATCAGACCATAGTCTGGACTTCCTTCAACCCACATACAAACCTTGTGTAAGGAAATTCCCTGCTACAAATCATACTTTGACGAAGTGGACACGGGAGGCCAGTGAGTCACTTTAGGACTATTTTGAATGCACTGAATGGAATGTACAGTTGGAGTCACAGGAAAACAGTAGGGACATGGACATTGATAGGATGGTAGTGTTATTGATTATATTACTTTTTGTTGTGACACTGCAAGCAAGGACTGTACACTGTTTTCCTAACAATAAACCTTGGATCACTAACAACATTAAGGTCCAGCTTAATCAGAAAAAGTAGGCATTTAGAGAATAAGACAGGAGAAGATGAAGCATGTTCAACATGAGCTGAAGAAGAGTCTAAATCAGGCTAAACTGGAATACAAAAAAAGAAAGTAGAGAGAAAGCTGCAGCATTATAACATCAGAGATGTTTGGAGAGGCATGAGGAATATTACTGGATATAAGAAGAACAGTCAGACAACAGAGGGTGACTTGGACAGGGCCAATGAGTTTAACCTGTTTTACAGCAAGTTTGATGGAGCAGCTGGTGTTTGTCCAGCCTCTGAAGGATCTACTTCTCCTCGCGGTCGCTAACCTTCTACAGCAGCTATAAATCTTCCCACTATTCAATCACCCTCCTTTTAGGATCCACTGTGGATCCTCTACTTGTACTGTTGGTGCAACTTCCTACAAACCTGGCTCCCCCTCCCTGACCTTTATAGTAGAAGAGGTGAGGTCAGAGCTTGGAAGGATGCGCCCATGGAAAGCGGTGGGCCCAGATGGTGTGTGTCTGAGATTGCTTAAGGAATGTGCAACCCAACTAGCCGAACCTCTTCAGAGGATTTTCAATATCAGCCTACAGACAGGGAAGGTGTCGCTGCTGTGGAAAACAACATATCTTGTGCCAGTACCTAAAGCACGGCGCCTGAAGGAGATTAATGATTTCAGACCAGTTGCACTCACTTTGCACATTATGAAAACCATGGAGTGGTTACTTCTTCACTTCTTAAGACCAGCGACGGCAGGAATTTGGACTGTGTGGGTAATGTAAAGATGTATGAGAAGAAAACTGCAGGCAATACTGGACAATGCTTAACATCCTCTTTATAACATCTGGATTAGTCAGAGGGGCAGTTGCAGCAGACGATTTTTCACCGCTGGATCTTTGATCCCTACAGCCATTAGGTTGTTTAATAGTTTTTGATCTCTCTCACCTCTCTTTTACTTTTATTATTACAAACTTTACAAAATAATGGATATGTTGAGGCAATATTTTGGTATGTCTTATTTATTTTATTTATCTACTTATTTATCTGTCTATGTATCTATCTATCTATTAATTTGTGCTCACAAAATAATAATTTGTTACCCTTTTTTAACTAAATAATTGCACAACATCAGAATTTGTTCCCTCATTTTACTAAATCATGCGCAAGACATTACTAAATCATAGGCATGTGTAAGTTTAATCAAATCCAGTGAGCAAATTATTATATTGTGTGCATGTTTTACTTAAAAGAAGGGAATAAGTTAGTAAGTTGTGCGCATGATTTAGTAGCAAATTAAGTCGTGCGCATGATTTAGTAGCAAATTAAGTCGTGCACACAATTAACTTTTTTCCCCCTGTATGTCATATGCGGGGCTTTGTATTCAGATTTTTTTTTTTTTTGAAGACTTATTTTTGCCATTTTGCCCTTATTACAACAGGATAGTGTAGAGTCGACAGGAAGCGAAGTGGGGGAGAGAGAGGGGGGCAGGATTGGGAAAGGTCTTTGAGTCTAGATTCAAACTTGGGATGCCGAAACGCAATGGCGTTATATGTCACTAGGCAAACGGCACCGACAGAATTTTGTGGTTAAACATTTTACGTGACACACCAGTTTACATGACATATCCATTCATATAAGGGATACTCACTTCTCATCTGTTTCTTGATCTCTTTGGACAGGTCCAACCAGTTCTGCAAAACACAACAGAAATAACTAAATCTTAGAGAAACATAAAGTCCATACTGCCTAATTGTTTAAGAATGTGTTTAAGAATTATTTGGTTTGTTCAAGAATGGTTGGTCTCTGTTTCTCTATATGTCTGAATTGAGAGACAAAATTTGCAGAAGGAGATTAATGTAAATCTCAACATCTGTCTTTCCCACTGTGGCTTTAAGTGTAAATGAGATGCTTTGTATTTAGGGCATCATGGAAGACCAGAAGAGATAAATGCACATCTGTACATCAGCATGATCTTCAGCATAAGGTTGACTGGAACCATAGAAACAAAAGTACAAGAGGTTGAGGCTTTAATCTTCAAAATCACTGTTTAATCTTTAGATTAAATAACAAAGACTATGTTCTGAATGTTCCATATATATTATAGGACAAAGAACATAAAAATCAGCCATTATTATTATTATTTATCACTATCTGGAGATATATACCCTTCTACTAGCTCTTTTAATGATAAAGAAGTTACATATACTAAAAAAGTGAGAAAATCACATCCATACAAGCAAAGTCTCTTTAAGACAAGTCATGTCACATGGCGGCCATCTTTGAAATCTATCTCTTTGAATGGGGAAACATCAAATTCTCCAAAACTGTTCACTAAGCTTACGATTAAATTTCATATTTGAAATCACTAAAGAACTCTGACAACAACTGTATCATTAATGTTGTTTCTTTTGCTTAAATAGCGTTATAAAAAGCTTATTTCTCAGGCTAGATCAGCCAGTGCGCATACACAGTCCTGAGCGCACATCTCAGAACGCTGACTGTTTCTATAGCAAACGGGACTTCTAATGGCAGCTGCAGTCACACACTGACTTTACTGATTAGCGATTGGCTCTTTCATTCAGAAGGCAGGGCTTCCTGCGATTGAGCGGCCATATTGAGCGTTGTGTTTTTCCCCATTCAAAACTATACGAGTGGCACGTCTTGGAACCATTATTCCGAGTCCATCAAGGAGGAATTGTGATCAGGTCTGTGACAATAAGTTAAACTCTGGTCACAAGGTAGAGAATTATAGTGGGAGGAAAGTCTCTTCAGTGCAGGAACTCACAATATAGAAACGCTATAATGCACAGAAATTCCAGAATTTCATGGTAGAAGAATTGGAGATCAATCTGGGAGGAGATCCAGACACTGAGAACTCACAGTAACAACATTATAATTAGTGGTGGATCTGAAGCCCAATATCTTACTCGGAAAGGCATGGATAATGGCTTCAAAACAAATAATGAATTCTACTAATAATAGGAAAAATATTTGACACAATCACTTCTCAAGTTTTCGGGATAACAAATGAGCCAGGACAGTACAATCACAAATCAGTGCCAATCAGTCTCTCTTAGAAATCAGAGCTGGCAAAGCTTTATATCAACTAAGATACTGAATCATACACATCATACGATTCGATGCTTCGATAGGAGGAGACCGATTCGACTACCAATCTCACAGTTGAATATTCGCAGGGTGTTCTGATCATGCCATTTTGTCTATGTGGGGGTGTTCTGATTTCACATAGAAAGACTGGATTTTTTCAATCAGGTAGGGTATAAGTGATTTCAGCCGGTTTATATATATCGTGTATATATTTTTTATCTTGTATAAGATGCATTTGAGTTATGCTGCAGTAAAGCACTTTGTTGTAGTACTGGTGATCTCTTCAGCGTGCAGCGCAAGCAGGACGAATAACAATGCAGAATGTTAATAACTAACTATGACTGGGACTGTCATATACATAACATTATAATGAGAACACTATTATAATAAAACGCTATGAATTTTTAGAATTTAGTTGCCTGTTCATTCAGAGCCACGCAGACATGTTCATGACGTGCATTCAGGACATTTTGCGCAGATTGCCTATAAGTCGTAATATCAAATGCTTCACTCTACTGGTCATCTTCAGCGTGCGCAGCTCAAATGCAGAACATTAATAATTGTCATACACATAAAAATGTTGTGAATTCTTAGGGTTTCGTTGATGTTTAATGTTAACTATCTTTTAATCAAAACATAAAACATTAGTATTTGTATGTGAGTTAAAGTCAGCAATTATGACTGTCGAATGTCTGACTTAACTCTTGGTAATGTATTTTGCCCCGCCCCCAAACATATGATTTGACTATCAGTCGACTATCGGGAAGATTCGAAAATTCAGATTTGACTATGAAAATCCTTAGTCGCGGACACCCCTAGTCTACTATTTGAATTGTCTGTTTAAATGTTTTAAACCTTGTAAGATATGTAAAATATTTTTTTTATACTCTGTCTGCATGGCATGGGGATATAACGTGTAGATTCCCTCTTGATGAAGGTTATGTAAGTAACCAAGATGTTCCCTATCTGTTAGTCACTACGAGTTATGTCGTATCGACATTAGGGGTCCATGGAAAGCGCCACAATCCCAACATTGTCATGGCCCTGTGGCATCACAAATGTTGACAAGCAGCTGTCAGACAAATGCTACGCAAAGGTCGTAACCTTCTCAACGCCCCAGTGCAAATTCACTGACCTTGGTGCCCGCGGGGACCAAAAGGTGAGTACATCGCTGCTGGAGATAGCCATGCTGCTGTTCCGTTCACAAAAAAATTTCTTAACAGAAGGGATTTCAACCTTCAGAGAAAGAATTGCTTCAGATCTTTCCTATTTGTTGTTATCAGCTTAGGCAATAACGATGGGGAAGCGAGCCTTCCAAGGAATAGTATATGTGATCATATGGGATCGACCGAAGGGAATCAAGCCATATGGACACCTAGTCCAGTACTGGGTCTGACTGCGGGGGGCACAGGATGACACTCAACCAGGGTTCGCCGTCCGGGGAACTCTACTGGAGGAGAAAAAGGTGCTCGAAAACCCCGTTGAGCGGGAATGGAAAAGCAATGACTTTACGATCTCAGGCCATCAAATCTGGCATAGGAGAAACCCCAAAGAGGGCTAGAAATGGGTCAGGGAAAATGTTAATGTTAAGAGCTTTTTTTTAATTTAATTATTTAATTTATTACATTATAAATAATAGAAATTAAATGCCTATGGCTAACATTTAGAGCAAGAAATTGGTAAATTTGTGTTTCAGGGGGGCATTTAGAAAAGTGAGGGAACTTCTTCTTTATAAAGTGCCTGATTTGAAAGAACTGAAATAAGTGATGACTAGGTAGATTATACTTTTTAGATAAGGAGGAGAAAAAAGCAAATACCCCCTCCTCATAGAGATCATTAATCTTGAGAAGGCCATTAGATGTCCAAAGGAGAAATGCAGAATCTAAGCTAGCTAAAAAATAATTGTTAAGGATAGGCATGCAAGTAGAGCCTGATGCAATTAATCCATGATGTATTCTAAATTGGACCCAGATTCTGAGGGAGCTGGTTACTATCGGATGATCCGAGACTTTTATCCGAGCAAGGGCAATTGCGAACAAACAATAGAATAAAGGGTATTTTTCGTTGATGAAGTTTCCATATGTACCCAGGGAGGACAATTGCCTGAGTAGTTGTCCCTATTCCAAAAGAGAAGCTTTTTAATACTGGCCCAATAATACTGCTGAAAGTTAGGAAGTGCAAGGCCTCCTTTGACTTTAGGAAGTTGTAGAATTGACTTCTTGAGGCGAGCTGGTTTATTCGCCCATATATAACCATTGCGGTAACACTTTAGAATAGGGAACACTTATTAACTATTAACTACGACTTTTCCCTCAATAAATTCCTAATTTGCTGCTTATTAATAGTTAGTAAGGTAGTTGTTAAGTTTAGGTATTGGGTAGGATTAGAGATGTAGAATAAGGTCATGTAAAATAAGGCATTAATATGTGCTTAATTACTACTAATAAATGGCTAATATTTAATTAATATGCATGCTAATTAGCAAAAGACCTTAAAATAAAGTGTTACCACTATCGCAAGAAGTAGGATCCTTGTCCTTTTTGAGGAGCAAAGAAATAGAAGCATCAGATAAGGTAGGTGAAAGGAAGCCCACTTTCAAAGAGTCATTGACTGCGTTTACATGCGCACGAATATTGCGATTATTTCCAATAATCAGAGTAAGGACTTAATCGCATTTTGATGTTTACATGTCAAGAGCAAACCTCTTACTCCCGTTTACATGCCATTTCCATTATTCGCTAAGAATTGTGGTTTTTTTTTTTTTACTGCCATTACTCACATACCTCACTGGACAGCACAAATAATGGACTCAGAAAGAGCAGTGTTACTGGTCGCTGTTTTAATTTATGTACGTCTAATGCAGAATGATTTGGCTGTATTGCACGCTTTTTCGGCGCCATAGAAATGTGCTGGAATTTGTTTGCCTATGCTGCCGTCGCGTTCTGCTCGCCCTTTCTGGATGATGGTAAGGAACAGAGACTGCTGGCAGCTTGTTGTGTTTTCCTCAGAATGCGATGCTTTCTTCCCCTCCATCGTTTCTAATCTCCGTATTATTATAGGTGCGTGTCACGTTATTCATATATGTCACAAGCGCATGCGCACTTTGGTCAGAGCTGCAATACTGCGATTAAGGTGTTTACATGCCTGTATATTCCGATTAAAATCGGTGTATGCCACCTATGTTAATACGATTATGCTTGCCGCAATTATGAGCTTAATCGCATTATTTAGATCGAAGTATTGCGTTTACATGAGGTAAAGCATAATCGCAATATCGCCAAAATCTCATTATAATCGCATTAAGAGGATCCATGTAAACGCACTTATTGTAAAGATTTACTAAAATAGGAGCTAAAAGGGGAGCAAAATCTTTATAAAATTCAACTGTAAAGTCGTTAGGGCTAGGAGACTTTCCAAATTTCATGGATTTAAATGCTACCTGTATCTCTAATTATGTCACTGGGTTAGTTAAAGCCTTAGCAGTGTTTTCATCAACTGTAGGACATTCAAGCAAGTTAAGAAGATTTAAATTTACAGTATCATTTGAAGAGCTTTCTGAAGTGTATAGTCTAGCATAATAATCTGAGAACACCAAGTTAATTCCAGCTGGTTCTGTAACTAATTCACCTGTCTGAGACTTGATGCTCGAAATCCATCTAGAAGAGCTAGCTGATCTAGCCTGGTAAGTCAAAAGCTTTCCAGCCTTGTCTCCATGCTAAAAAAAACCCCACTGTCTACATTAAGTTGTCTCTCTATTAGATCTGTCATCAAAAGTTTGAATTCTGAATGCAACTGAACTCTTTTAGCATAGAGAACAGGTGAAGGGGAGGAGGCGTAAGAGGCATCTAACTTAGAAAATTTGTCTACTATCGAAGACAGTTTAAGTTTTTCAACTTTCCTTACATGTGTGGTACATGAAATTACCTGGCCAAGGTATGAATACTAATGTCTGGAGTCCGATTGAGTTCAAAGTAAAGATTAATCTGTGCGAAAAGGAAATCTTTAAAACGTCTTTAAAATCTGACAACCTAGAAGAGTTGAATATCCAGGTTGGGGGCGCCGGTTTGGTGGAAGGCAAATTAAGGTCAATAGATACTGGTGCATGATCAGAGACCACTAATATCTGGTAAGTGCATGAGGTAATACAGTGCAACAATGTATTATCAACCAAAAAGAAATCAATTCTCGAAAATGTATGATGTACATGAGAAAAGTATGAGAGTGCCTTTTTCTCTGAGAGTTTTAAATCTCCAAGGATCAGCGAGTCCCAGTTGAGAGGCATGGTTCAGCATCACATTAGCAGATTTAGTTAAAGTAGACTGGTTAGAGGAAGACCTGTCAAGGGATACATCTTGAACCAAGTTAAAGTCCCCTCCGATAGTAATAATCTCCTTTTGTTAATCTTGAAAAGAAATTAAGGAAAAACTCATCATTATCCCAGTTGGGGGCATATATGGAAGCTAGAATTACTGGTAGGTTGTGGAGCTTGCCCAAGACCATGACAAAACGTCCATTCGATTCTATAATTGTCTCGGTAAGTTCAAACATAACTCTTTAATACGGGGTATGTCTGCCATTCGCAAATGAGTTTCTTGTAGAAATATAACATCCGTCTTGAGATCTCGTAAATGCATTAAAATCTTGCTGGATTAGATGGCACTATTCACCCCCTTGATGTTCCAAGACACTAGACACAGAGTCCCGTCTCCTGACCTGATGGGATTAACCATTCTGAGAGGTTAACAATACGGGATAGTGTTGAACTGGCAGAAGGAATTCTGAAACGAGGTAGAAAAGTAAAAGAACAAAAATAAATAAATAAATAAAAAATAAACACAATTCCTACAACTAACCACCCCCCACCCACCTTTAACAGCTAACTTTCCTAAGCACTTAGGCTCAAATTCCGCTAACAGCTCCAACCTTCTGGATCTCATTCCCTAATTCAATGGTAACTTAAGCAAAAATGCAAGTCCAAAACGTACCTTTGATAGTATGAAAGTGTAAACGGGAAGAACCTTGATCACAGAAATAAATATATATATATATATATATATATATATATATATATAACTAATACAAATAAATAGAAGAATTATTATCAATACATAATAATAATAATAGTAATCACTATGTGCAACTATCAATTATAAGGCAAACAAAGGTTTTTGCAATACAGAGAATGAAGAAAAAACCTGAAGGGAGATACATTTAAGTAGTCTTCCTATACACAATGATAACATGTTGGTCCTAAACTGGGAAGTAAAAAAATAAAAAATTAAGACATGCAGAATTGTCTATGCAGTCTTACATTAGAACAGCCATGAACATAACATCATAATGTTTATGGGAAAGGGAGGAAAAAAGGCGTTTCCAGGTATATAAACAGGCTTATTAACCAAAATAACACATTATGGAATACTTCAACGACATCAGCCAAACTCAAACTAACCATATAAAGTTACCGTTAATTTGTCCTTTTGTGTGGTTAGGAATATCATTCCTATTTTTACGCTGAGTCACCACTTTGGGCGCGTAATCCTCATAGATAGCAACTGAACTACCTTTATAGATCGACTTGCCTCTTTTGGCTGGAGCTTCACGAATGATCAGCTCTTTTTCATGGTAGCGATGGAGCCGGATGATGACTGGCCTCGGCTTCTTCCCGGCCACTGGTTTACTAGTGAGAGCTCTGTGTCAATGGGTCAATCTGCGGCGGAGAGGGTAAAATGTCCTCTCCCAAAATGTCTACAAGTACTTGTGCGAAGAAAACTGAAGAGCGAAGTCCTTTGAGTGATTCCGGTATGCCCACGATCCGAATAGTGTTGCGATGGCTGCGTGATTCAAGGTCTACAAACTATCTTGTAGTTTCACGTTACTCTCAGTCAGAGTGGCGCAAGCCGCTTCTAATGCCTCCACCCATTCGTCCAACACATTGCCACTCGATTCTGATCCGACAACGTGGTCTGGATGCGATCAATCTTCTCCTCCAGTGCTGAGATGGCTGTTTTAATCTCCGCCGATAAGGCTTGGTGGTGTTGTTCCAGTAGCTTGGCCATCGCCGCCATGTTAACTTCATTAGGAGCTTCATCCTTTTTGCTCTGTTTAGCCGATTTAGAAGACATGTTTGAATAGAATAATGGCATGCGTGGTTGATATCGTTCGCTTTGGACTTGAGTAAACAAAAAAAATGGCTCAAAATGTTACTTTACACTGAAAGGTACGGAAGCGAGAGACAAACGCTTCTACTCCATCAATCCTCTAAACTGGAAGTCCGAAATGCTGAAATTTCTGCCGAATTTTAACCACTGAATTTTTGGAAGCAAAAATCTTCCACAAAAATCACCTGAAAATCACCTGTTGAATATTATACATCATATTGTTAAACAGACTGAATATTTTGGAAGTGAATTATAAAAGGTGAATATAAATTGAATTTTTAATTATGGAAATGTGTGAGAAATGTTTTGAATTAAAATATTCACAGCTTAAATAAACAATTATGTTAAATTTCAACCCCTGCAAGCCCTGAAAATACAAGGCATTAAAATGCAAGCATTGTTAATGCAAAGCATTATTTTTTCAGTTAGTGCAATTCAACATGCTTTGTTTGTTTTGTTTCAAAGACATTTGTCTTTATTTTTCTTCCATAGACTGATGACCGACTGGACAGTGAAACAACAAAGTAGCTGCTTTAGTCTTCAGATGTTAGCTTGAATCTCGAATTAAGTTAATTTTCCTTATCTACAAACTATTTTTATTATTATTATTCTATGCTTACATCTCATTTAATTGTGATACAAGTGATCTTGCAGAGATATTATTTGTGTCTTCTGTTCTGTGGGATAAAACTGTAATATGTCTGAGATTTAATGATAGAAGCATTTGGAATAGCTCTCTGACCTTTTGGCTGTCAGAATCACTGAAGGTCAAGCCGAAATAGTCCTTTTCCAACAAGTTTAGATGTTCACAAACCAGGTCCAGGAGAACCTGCCCCTTACACAGTTTCTGCAAAAATAACAAAAAACAAATGTGGAAGGGGTAAAACATACATATAAATTATGCAATTAGCAGACCATAATAACCAAGATGTTTTGACACTGGTTTATTTGACGATTTGGTCCTAATCAGAGATTAATTCTACTCTCCTACCCCCATCAGTACAAGTTGCTTGTCACATATATTATTTTACAAAAATGCATAAGCATTTCTACAATAAATGTACCACTGCAATAACATTAACAACAACAAAATATCTGATTCTATTTTCCAATAACTCGGACTGTTTTAGGTTATTTTTCAGTATTTTGGTGAAATAAATGTTTGAAAAAGAAAAAAAAATGGTGAAAAAAAAAAAAAAAGGTTTAGGAGTAGGGTTAATGTAGGGGGATAGAATACAATATAAAACCCATTGTGTGTGTGTGTGTGTGTGTGTGTACCTGGTATTTATCACGTTATGGGGACCAAATATCCCCACAAGTATAGTAATACCAGTAAATTTTGATCTTGTGGGGACATTTTTTGGTCCCCATAAGGAAACAAGCTTATAAATCACACATAATGGAGTGTATTGAAAATTTGAAATAGCAGAAAGTTTCCTGTAAGGGGTAAGTTTAGGTGTAGGGCGATAGAAAATATAGTTTGTACAGTATAAAAACCATTACGCCCGTGGAATGTCCCCACAAAAAATGGAAATGTGTGTGTGTGTGTGTGTGTGTGTGTGTGTGTGTGTGTGTGTGTGTGTGTGTGTGTGTGTGTGTGTGTGTGTGTGTGTGTGTGTGTGTGTGTGTGTGTGGTGTGTGAATTTGTACCAAGAAGGATGTCCTCATTTATAAAACTATGCATTTTCCAATTTGTGAACATACAGCAGGATGCAAGGGAGAGAAATTGATCAAAGATGTATCAGATGGAGGAAGACAGATGGAATAAAATACAGCATTTTACATTACATTATGCCATGTGATACTGTAGTCTTTACCATGGTAGAGACTGCACGTTACTATAACTCACCTTTCATCTGAAAAGTTCAGTTACAGTTTAAATTCAATAATATGTCATACTGCATTGACAGTAATCTCTGTTCTAACACAAAACCTTATTGCCAGGTCATCATTGTACCTTTTGATACAGTAACACACTGTATAAATACTTTTACAAACATTATGGATTTAGTGAGTTATGCCAATTATTGGCTGCATTACTGTAATTATTTCAGCAACAAAGGTCATTTAAAACATGTCTCTTGCATTGTTTGATCTTGAATGAACTGATTGTTAAAAGTACTAAATTGAAAGAAGATCACAATGTTGTTTCGGTGATTAAATCAAATGTTCTCAATACATATCACAATAATCTTATGTCTTGAAATAATGTAATGTGTAATTGTCTCGCAGGAAGCACGAGGGAGGCATGAATACTCTTTAACTGTCTTTAATGATGAAAACACAGGGGAATAATCCAACACACAAACACACATAGCAAACGAGTAGACCCAACAAAGGAACACAGAGCAAACAGGAACTTAAATGCAAGGGATAATTACAAAACACAGGTGCAAGGAATGATCAATTAACTAAACAAGAAAAGGAGCATGACCAAATAAGGAAACAGGAACAGAAACAGGGGCAGAACAAGGCAAAATGAGTCCAAAACCCTGACAGTAATTGTAATGAAAGCGTGAGATCATATTTTGAAAGAATGACAAGTGGTGTTACAAGTGTATATTTTAATCACTTTGGATTTTTGTAAAAAAGAGTTTTGAAAATATACACATTTCTTGTGAAAATAGTACCAAAGCAAATTAAAAAAAAAAAACTGTATGTTGATATTCATCCTTATTTTGATTTAATACATTTACATTTTTTTAAATTGGTTTGGTACTATTTTCATAAGTAAGGTGTACATTTTCAAAACTCTTAGTACAAAACTTTAAACTGATCACACTTTTAACACCACTAATCATTCTTTCAAAACCTGATCTCATGATTTCATTGTAGTTGCACATATTTTCATTCCACATAATCATTGTTTCAGAACACAAGATCATTGTGACATTTGGTTTAATCACCAAAACACAACAGTAAGATCTTCTTTCAACTTAGTACTTTTAACAGTCAGTTCATTCAAGAGCAAATAATGCAAGATACATGTTTCAAATCACCTGAAATAATTACAGTAATAGAGGCAATAACTGTCATGTTAGAAAATACACTTACTGTACATTACCTAGCTTGAATAACTCGCATAAAATCCATAATATTTGTAAAAGTATTTATACACTGTGTTACTGTATCAAAAGGTGTGATGAAGGTATGACATGGCCATAAGGTTTGGTGCTAGAATAAAGTTTATTGTCAATGCAGTATGACATATGACTGAATCTATACTGTAACTGAACTGAAAGGTTAGTTATAGTAATGTACAGTCTTTACCATGGTACCACGGTATCTTCTGATACATCTCTGATTAATTTCTCTCCCTTTTATCCTGCTGTATGTTCACAAATTGAAAAACACACAGTTTTACAAATGAGGATGTCCTCAAAGGGAGGTTTTTGGTGAGTTTTGCTCACTTCTGGGTACCAATTCGTCCCCAAAATATGGTTAGACACATACATACACACACACACACACGTTATCTAAGCGCATGCACAACCGTGCGTGCAGCCTGTTGCCACTGCTCCTGTGTGTGTGTGTTTTTTATTTTATTTCTATCTTAACTTTATTAGTGCCTTTTTTTTTCTTGTTGTATTTTTTGTAAGCTTTCTAAAGTTGGGCCCTTTCAAGGATGCTGGTGGGGAAAGTTTTAACAACCTTTTTAATAACTTTTTTCATTACTGCGTTCAACACCTGTTGGATACGCTGCTTGGATTGTTTACCTGGATTGCCGTCCAGCTTAGCGATTCGACCAGCTGACTTACCTACTGAAATCTGGAGGAAAACTGATGTAGGGGAGGAACAAGACAACGGGGGAAGAGAATTGGGATGAGACGGGAGAGACTTAAGGAGAAGAGGAGATTCTCCCCTCTCTTATCATGGGCAATGTGAGACCGCTGGCTAATAAGATGGAGGAGCTGACAGGGCTAGTCAGAAGCCAGACGGAGTACTGGAAATGTAATGTCATGTGTTTCACAGGCACATGGTTACATCAGGACATTCTGGATCATAACGGCTTTCTGATGGTTCGGGTCAACCGGGATTGCAACGAGAGCGGTAAAAGAAAGGGAGGGGGGCTTGCCATTCTAGTTAATAACAGATGGTGCAACCCTTGTCATATTACGGTTAAGGAGCAGATATGTTGCCCGGACATTGAACTACAACTCCAATTCCAGAGACGTTGGGACATTTTGTAAAATGCAATAAAATCAAGAATCTGTGATTTGATCATTCTCTTTAACTTTTATTTAATTGACAAAAGTACAAAGAAAAGATTTCCAAAGTTTTCACAGACCAACGTAAATGTATTTTGTAAATATGAAAAAATGTTGATATTGATGGCTGCAATACACTCCAAAAAAGTTGGGACAGAGGCATGTTTAACACTGTGTCATATCACCTTTCCTTTTAATTACTATGTTTCATTGTTTGGAAATTTAAGATACTAATTGTTAAAGTTTTGCAAGCAAAATTTTTGTCTAGTCTCACTTGATACAAGACTGCAGAAGCTCAGCAGTCTGTGATCGTCGTTGTCTGATTCTCCTTTTCATGACTGGTAATACATTTTCAATTGGAGACAGATCTGGACTGCAGGTAGGCCAGTCTAACACATTCACTCTGTCTCTACGAAACCACGCTGTTGTAGCATGTGCAGAATGAGAGCTGGCATTGTCTTGATCTAATAACCATGGACTTCACATGAAAGACATCATCTTGATGGCAGTATATATCGCTGTAAAATCCCAATATATACCTCCATGTCAATAGTACCTTCACACATTTGCCAGTCACACATGCTGTTTGCTCTGCTGCACCCCCATACCATGACAGACGTTTGCTTTTGCTTCTGTCGCTGATGGAAGTCTGGATGGTCCCTTTGGTCTTTGGGACTGAGAACTCGAAATCCATTTTTCCCGGAAACAAGTTGAAATGTGGACTCATCTGAGTACAGCACACATTTTCACTGTGTTTTTGACTATCTGAGATGAGCTCTGGCCCAGAGAACACGGCTGCATCGTTGCATAGAATTGATCTATAGCTTTCTCCTAGAGTAACAGATATTCAAGTTGTATTTCTTGATGCAGCAGCAGACTGTGGTAAATGACAGTGGTTTTCTGAAGTGCTCCTGAGCCCATGTGGCTATGTTTAATGCCGCAACATGACGGTTTGTTATGCAATGCCATCTGAGGTCTCAAAGGTCAAGCACATTCAACTGAGATTTCTCTGGATTCCCTGAATCTTTTCAAAATAGTATGTATGGTACTTGGTGAAAGACCTAAATTCTTTGCAATTTTGCATTACGAAATGTGATTTTTGATTTATTTGACACTTCTATCATAAATTTTGGCATGAAGTGATGAGCCATGATCCAGCTTTGCTTGCAAAGACTGAGATGCTCCTTTTATACCCAAACATGATACCTTGACCTATTACCAATTCACCTGCTTACTGTTTCAAAACAGTTTAACGTGGATATTCTATAACCTTTTCACCTTTATTTTGGTCTGTCCCAACTTTTTTGGAATGTGTTGTAGCTGTCAAAAACAAAATTTGTTCATATTTACAAAATACATTTACATTGGTCAGTGAAAACTTTGGAAATCTTTTCTTTATACTTTTGTCAATTAAATACAGAGTTCTGGCATGAAACTCTAGATGGCGCAGTCCGATGGGTCTAACTCAATCTGACCTAATTACATCATCACATGGCACAGTTGATTGGTTCTCTCCTGTATTGGTAGCCAATGAGCTCTCTGCTCATCATTCAAATATATGACTAGTGCTTGCTGTAGCAGTTTGCAGTGTGCTTCAGAAAGCCCATCACCTTCCCTAGCTCCACCTGTTGTAACAGCCCTTAGAGCTGATACTATGGATTTATTTAGGGTGCAGTTCTACTACAGCCCTCTGGGGGCTCTAGGGCGCTCCCCTCCTCTATATTAAGCCCAGGTGTGGTAGTAGAGTGAGTTACATTGTTTGGTTGGGAGGAAGCATGGCTTCTCATGCTACCTTCAATGTTTAGAGTCCCGGTTGAGAAACGTCGATGTTTTAAGCTCAATCAATGTAAGTGTTTATCTTTGTAAGTTTATTTGTGTTATTTTGCTTGTGTTTGTTTATTTGGTTATTTTCTTTGACGAATGTGTTTGTTAGCACTCTGGTTCTCAGTATGTGTTTGCGTCCCATCAGGCACGGCCTCAACCCCATCCAGAGCAATCTGGCTGTCCCTATTGTAAGACATGGTCACTGTTAAAGGTAACAAATATAATAGTCCATGGGCCAAGCCAGAATTTGGTACCACCTAAGGTGGCAAAATCTCTTTGGTACCAGTTTGTTTGTAGAGCTCATATAAGTACTTTGAAACATGGTAACCATTTCAAATGAGTAGCTTTACTAATCTTTTGGGACAATCATTATTTTATTAGTATCTGCACAGCAGGTTTGTATGAAGTCTATTGTAAGAGGTAGCCATACATGCTATATGTTGATTTTTTTCAGGACAGTCAGGGCTATCCAGATCTGCCATAATTTGACATGATATTTGTTGTATACATTTTATATTAGCCTTCACATTAAAGAAAACAATTTTTTTGCATCTATTAAATTGTTATATTTGTATAGCTATCTCAAAAGATATTGATGTTAGGGGGGATATCTTTTCAGATAAGGATAGACAAGACTGTCTGTAATCTGGTGATATCAGAACCATGATGGTGGGACAATCCATGACCTAGCAATTTGAAAAAATATGTATGAACTGTATATGAAATAGTATATTATGCAACAACAACGACTGGTGCTAGTTTCAAAACCAGATTACTCCACCACACTTTGTTGTACTGATAAGCCACTAGCATCATCTGAAAAGGTAAGTCCTGCTGTTTATTTTGATACATGTTAACCTTGGAGGCCACAAGCACTTTGCGACTTATTCAGCTGTGTGAAAATGAGTAAAGAAATGGCCGATGATTGCAACTTTGGGTTACACTTTATATTAGGTGGCTTTAACTACTATGTACTTACATCAAAAAATAAGTACAATGTACTTCTTGTGTTCATATTGTATTGCAAAACACTTTTGCTGCTATTGAGGTGGGATACGGGTAAGGTTAGGGACAGGTTTGGTGGTATGGGTAGGTTTAAGGGTGGGTTAATGTGTAAAGGATGGGTGACAGTGTAATTATAAATGTAATTACAGAAATTACTTACAGATGCAAGTACATATAGATATTTTTAAAAATAAGTGCAATGTAAAAACATGTACACAATAACTGCATTGTATCAAATTATTAATGTAAATGTAAGTACATAGTTAAGGCCACCTAATATAAAGTGGGACCCAACTTTGTTTAATTTGATACATTTTCAAATCAAGATTACTCCGACCATCTTTTGTTCTATAAGCAAGTAGAACAAAATAAGCAGAAAATTAGAATATTACTTAAGACCAATACAAAGAAAGGATTTTTAGAAATCTTGGCCAACTGAAAAGTATGAACATGAAAAGTATGAGCATGTACAGCACTCAATACTTAGTTGGGGCTCCTTTTGCCGGAATTACTGCAGCAATGCAGTGTGGCATGGAGTCGATCAGTCTGTGGCACTGCTCAGGTGTTATGAGAGCCCAGGTTGCTCTGATAGTGGCCTTCAGCTCTTCTGCATTGTTGGGTCTGGCATATCGCATCTTCCTCTTCACAATACCCCATAGATTTTCTATGGGGTTCAGGTCAGGCGAGTTTGCTGGCCAATTAAGAACAGGGATACCATGGTCATTAAACCAGATACTGGTTGCTTTGGCACTGTATGCAGGTGCCAAGTCCTGTTGGAAAATGAAATCTGCATCTCCATAAAGTTGGTCAGCAGCAGGAAGCAGGAAGTGCTCTAAAACTTCCTCGTATACGGCTGCGTTGACCTTGGACCTCAGAAAACACAGTGGACCAACACCAGCAGATGACATTGCACCCCAAACCATCACTGACTGTGGAAACTTTACACTGGACCTCAAGCAACGTGGATTGTGTGCCTCTCCTCTCTTCCTCCAGACTCTGGGACCCTGATTTCCAAAGGAAATGCAAAATTTACTTTCATCAGAGAACATAACTTTGGACCACTCGGCAGCAGTCCAGTCCTTTTTGTCTTTAGCCCAAGCGAGACGCTTCTGACGCTGTCTGTTGTTCAAGAGTGGCTTGACACAAGGAATGCGACAGCTGAAACCCATGTCTTGCATACGTCTGTGCGTAGTGGTTCTTGAAGCACTGACTCCAGCGGCAGTCCACCCTTTGTGAATCTCCCCCACATTTTTGAATGGGTTTTGTTTCACAATCCTCTCCAGGGTGCGGTTATCCCTATTGCTTGTACACTTTTTCTACCACATCTTTTCCTTCCCTTCACCTCTCTATTAATATGCTTGGACACAGAGCTCTGTGAACAGCCAGCCTCTTTTGCAATGACCTTTTGTGTCTTGCCCTCCTTGTGCAACGTGTCAATGGTTGTCTTTTGGACAACTGTCAAGTCAGCAGTCTTCCCCATGATTGTGTAGCCTACAGAACTAGACTGAGAGACCTGAAATGGCCTTTGCAGGTGTTTTGAGTTAATTAGCTGATTAGAGTGTGGCACCAGGTGTCTTCAATATATTGAACCTTTTCACAATATTCTAATTTTCCGAGATACTGAATTTGGGATTTTCCTTAGTTGTCAGTTATAATCATCAAAATTAAAAGAAATAAACATTTGAAATATATTGGTCTGTGTGTAATGAATGAATATAATATACAAGTTTCACTTTTTGAATGGAATTAGTGAAATAAATCAACTTTTTGATGATATTCTAATTATATGACCAGCACCTGTATGATGATGATGATGATGATGATGATGATGATGATGAATAAACAGAAACAGTTTGCAATGACCAAATAAGTTCATGAACAAGGTCGAATTATGTTGTTTTTCTTTGTATGACGTTCTGTTAAAATAAAGTTACAAGATATTTTCATTTTTATGCTCAACGGTTAGTGTCATTGAAGGCTGATTTCTGTGACAAAGCTACCACTAACAAAAGGTTATGTTGTAATATCATGTAGAGATATGGACTTAAAAAAAAAATCAAACTAGAATTTAGTGAAAAATGTGGCCTGGGCCCATGGACTATAAGGCTTAATGTAACCGCTCCCCTTCTCTTTAAAAGAACGAGCCACTACAATATATTTTGAGAGAGGGGCCCACCAACCTTTCTTCATAAGTGTACCTTAAAACACAAATAATATGTTGACACAATGACCAAATCAACACACAGAGTGAGATTAAACCAATTATTATTATTGTGTGGTAGAAGTTGGCATAAATCAATCACAACATAAACGACAAGAAAAACAACAGTCTCGGTTGCTTTGTGAAATGTAAGTATGTGAGTTTGCATGCATACAAACAGGAATGGAAACTCGGGTTGAAAGTTAAACCTGTAGCATAGTCCAATGGGGAACATGAATGTCACTGAATGTCTGTAGTACTTATCACTGAAGACATGGTAGATGATGATATCGAAGAAGATGGCAATGATTCTGATGAAGACGACAAAGCTCAATGTGCATCCAACAAACTCCACCATATAGTCCCAAAACCACTCTAGTCCCCGAGTGAGGAAACTCAAACTGTCCACGACAGCAACAGGAATCCCATCCTAGAAATATCTCCCAGGTACAGACAGCGTGGCCTTCAGTGGAAAGAATAACCACCCGTACAAAAGTGTCCCTATTGATTGAACTTAAAACATCGTTTCTCAACCGGGACTCTAAACATTGATGGTAGCATGAGAAGCCATGCTTCCTCCCAACCAAACAATGTAACTCACTCTACTACCACACCTGGGCTTAATATAGAGGAGGGGAGCGCCCTAGAGCCCCCAGAGGGCTGTAGTAAAGCTGCACCCTAAATAAATCCATAGTATCAGCTCTAAGGGCTGTTACACTGTATAGATCTGCTACGAGGTGATTAATGTATGCTATAGGGGGTGCATGTTGTGGATGTATTGGCAGTAGCTCTGTCACAGCAGCAGCAGCCGTGTAGCAGATCTATTTCGCCAAGACCAAATACATTAACATTGTCATGTACATTACCATGCCAATCCCTCCGAGAGTTGTATATAAAAATAAATAAAATAAAAATAAAAACAAATCACAGATTCTTGATTTTATTGAATTTTACAAAACGTCCCAACTTCTCTGGAATTGGGGTTGTAGATGAAACAGTTATTTTATGTAGTGAAAAGGATACTTTGTGATTGTGTGTATTGTACTAAGACAATTGAAAATACACTGAAATGTTTGAAAAAACTGCACTTAGGTTAATGAGAATGGAGAAAGGTTTTGAGGGAAAAAAAACATTTTGGAAAATGCAATAAAAACAAGAAACAAGATTTTTTTATGGAAGCAGAATAATGACAATAGTTTTTGAAAGATAAAGCATGCTGAATTCCACAAATCGAAAAAAAAAAGATGCATTGCAATTAACAGTGCTTGCATTTTAATGCCTTGTAATTCCAGGGCTTGCATTTCCTGAAATTTAACATAGTTGTTTAATTAAGCTGTGACTATTTCAATTCAAAATATTTCACACACATTTTCATAATTAAAAATTCAATAATTCATATTCACCTTCCAGAATTCACTTCCAAAATATTCAGTCTGTTTAAAAATACGATGTATAATATTCGACAGGCAAATTTCAGTCATTTTATTTCACTTTCCAAATTCACTGCCACAAATTCAGTGGTTAAAATTCGGCAGAAAATTCAGTGTTGCACATCCAGGAACCGCAGGAATAATAATAGAGCACCGATGCATGATCTCCAGCTGATGTCAGCCGCAGCAGGTGGCGCAAGCGGCTGTTGATGAAGGCCATACGTGGATCAAGTCATTCATTTACAAAAGCTGATTTGCAGAAATGGAGCAAGTGGTTAGTGGAAGTTTTGATTATCGGGGCCAGTATAAACATGTGGAAACGCTGATTGTGTGTATGTTTAATTCAACATCTTCGCTTTTTCCCATAGCCTACATATAAGCAGATTTCTCTACCACAAAGGAGATTATAATGTTCTATTACCCAATGCTGAAGTACAGAACTAACATTACATTTGAGGAAGACATATATTGCTTTCGGTTGCTTAGTTTCTGTAACTTTGTAAGAATACAACCCTTTTGGAGTACTGAATGCAGCAATCTCACGAGCACGGTCAGACAAGGGGACCTGCCAGTAGCCTTTTAAGAAGGTCAAATTTACTGACAAACTTCGCTGGTCCCACTTGATCGATGCAGTCATCCATTCTCGGAAGGGGAAACGAATCTGGTTTTGTGACAAAATTAACCTTACGAAAATCGGTACAAAAACGCATAGTGCCATCCGACTTAGGAACGAGTAGACAGGGAGAAGCCCAGCTAGAAAAACTCGGTTCTGCAATGTCATGTTTCAACATATAATTTATTTGCTCCTCCATTTGTTTCTGTTTTTCCGCATTTACCCGATAGAATCTCTGTTTTATTGGCTTAATATCGGACACCTGCTTCACAATACTACAGGGGACCACAAACTTCGCCTGAAACGGAGAATTAACCACAGGAAACAAAGCCAATACCTGGTCACCCGGGCTAAACGTGCGTCGAACAACACTCCTGTCATACCACAACTTCATTTTCCCCTGTGACAACTCCAGATTTTCTTTCGCTAGCATCCCAGCTGTAAAAAGGCGATACGATAAAGACCCATTAACAAAGTCTATATATACAAAGTGTATTTACAGGAGGTTCAACATTCTTCCAATTACCTGCCAACGCTCCCAAAGGACCACGCATTTCATGCGCAAAGTCAAGCTCATTCGGGGAAAACCCCAAGCTTTCTTGCGTAACTTCTCTAGCGGCAAGCATTAACCAGGGAAGAGCTCCCAATCCTTACCGAGCTCTGTGCAGTAAGCTCGTAACAGGGATTTTAACGTTTGGTGGAAGCGTTCATACACCCCTTGGCTCTGAGCATGATAGGCGGAGGCTTGGACATGATGGATACGAAGTTGCTTTAAAACCTGACTGAACATATGAGAAGAGAAATTAGATCCTTGGTCTGATTGAACAACCTTTGGAATACCAAAAATTGAAATAAACTGGGAGAGTGCACAAACCACAGATCTAATAGTTATAGTGCGTAAAGGATATGCTGCTGGATAACGGGTGCTCTGACACATCACTGTTAGTAGGTAATTGGCACCAGACTTCAATCTAGGCAAAGGACCTACACAGGCAACTATAAGATGTTCAAAAGGCTGACTCGCTGCAGGAATAGGAAATAATGGAGCAGGTTTTAACGTTTGGTTCGTTTACCTGTAAGCTGACAGGTATGACAGGTTTTAATAAAAGCGGACACATCCCTTCTAACACGAGGCTAAAAGAAATGCCTCAACACTCTGTCATACATTTTATTAAAGGGGTGGTTTACTGCGATTTCACTTTTTTTCATTTTAAATAGTGTGTAATGTTGCTGTTAGTGCATGAACAGTATCTGCAAAGTTGCTGCGCTGAAAGTTCAACGTAAGCGGAGATATCGTCTTTTAAAAATCAGGAACTTTAATGCCTACAAAATCGACTCATATGGGACTACAACGAGATACTTCCCAGGTTGCATACGCAATCAACCCCTCCCTCCGGAACATGCAAAAAAGGGGGCAAGGCCATGTTCTGCGGCTTTGTCGAAGAGGAAGAGTTATAGTGGAGAGTTGTAGCCATGCCGTCGAAATGGTGTTATTTTCACCCAACTGTCAGGTCTTCTGTGTTTGGGCTTCCTACGGATGCTGTAGTTCCTCAACAATGGTTAAAATTTATGTTTGATTATGTTCCTGACAATTACAATCCTAATTTAGCTCTCTGTGCTACGCATTTTACGGAAGACAGTTTCCAGAATCAATGCCGGATTCACACAGAAACTATTACTACAACATGGAGCAGTTCCACCTTTAAAACCAGAGGCAGCAGTTGTTGGGCCACAACCTATAAGTAAGATTTAATCATTTTAAATGTATTTGCATGTATAATTTCAGACGTAATGTTTTGGTTTTATCAAGGACATAAACAAATGCCAACGCTGGCTTTAGTAGCCAGTTAGTTAAATGCTATTTCGTGTGTCTATGACAAACGCGTACAAACATTTTGGACCCGAATTTGTAATTATGTACTAATTTTCTAAATGTATTTTCCATGTATACTTTATGACGTAATTTTTCGATTTGATCAAGAACATAAACACAAGCCAACGCGATTTGGTTAGTAGCCAGTTAGTTAAATGCTATTTTGTGTGTATAAGACAAACGTGTACAAACTTCAATAAATGATATGTAATCACAACAGCAAACTTCCATTCAGAAACGTTTTGTAAAAGCCGTGCTTGCGAAAGTTCTGCTTGACTTCCTTCATTTCCGCTTTCTGGGTCTGATTCTGGCTCAAACTGATACGGCAATATTGACAACATTATTTACATTTGACAGAAGCACATACAACTGTCGCCCATAAAGGTAATGGGTGTGAAGTTTCCGGACAATGTGCAGTACGCAGTTTAGCCAATCACAACACACCGGCCCAACTAACCAATCTGAACCCACTGCCTGTTTCTGAGGGAGTGGTTTCATAGAATCAGGACGTCAACCAGTCGTTCAAATGACAGAGGAGAAAGCGGCTTACAATAAAGGTGAAATATATGAAAAATAAGGCATTTTTTTAACAAACAAAACACGAAGACATGTTATATTGCACCCCATAAACCAGGGGTCTCAAACTCACGGCCCGGGGGCCAATTGAGGCCTGCGGGATGATATTTTGTGGCCCCCCTACTTGACATCAAAGTTTAGTGTTGTTCTCAAACGCACCTTTTTGCTGAGTCTTGGCGCCCTTTCATTTTTTAAATTTTTTTATCACTTACAGTGTTTCCCCTACCATTATTTATTAAACAAACTAATTAGCCTTATGTTATTTAACAAGGCTAATTAGCAGGTCAGCTCCAAATGGGTTGGGCCTTGTTAATATGCCCAACACCAAACCCAACCCTAAACCTACCCTCCCACTTGGAGCTGTCCCAACCTACTTGCGGCATAAGTCCCTCCCACTTGGAGGTCTCCGGGCTGCAGTGATATATACTTGAGTTAATGAGCTCGCCGACAGGTCGAGCTGTAATCGAGGGAAAATCAGCGGGTGATTGGCGCTCCACAATCTTTATGTGTGAACTACACAACGATGCATCAAAGAGGCTTGCTGACGCATTGCCGACACCTCGCGGATGCCAAACAAATATCTAGCATGCCAAATAACTGGATCACTTGGTGTCAGGTGTTGTGACGAGCTACAGCCAATGAAAGAGCAAGGCATGGGTTGAGGTCACCGGAAGAAAAACAACAGCAGCAACTTGGCTTAAAGAAAAGTTAGGCTTTTATTTTTGCACATAAAACTTGCATCAATCTATAGAATGTGTGGTAGATGCTTCGTCCTACAGAGCGTCTTTCACTCTCTTTCACAGGCTTTTGGCTGCTATATTTTTTTATTAACCACCAGATGGTGCTGTTCTCGACACACTCGAAGCTTTGAATCTTTTCCCGAAACAGTCAGAGGAAAGCCTCAGTGCATCACGAGGCTTCATTTGCCCATCTCAACCGTTCCAATTCTCACGTGTGTTTTCATGACAAAACGTGGTTTAGGAACCGAATACAGTCGTTGGGTGATAGAGTTGTTGTCAGCTCGTGTAGTGTGTAACCCTTGGTTGTGGATCATTAGTCGCTTTTCCACTGTCGGGCCAGTGCTTTAAACGGGCCAGGCGGGGCTAATAGCCTCAGACCTGTAGCACCAAGCCCAAAATCACGATGACTTTCCACCGTCGGGCCAGAAGCTCTGCTCTGCTTCACTAAAACCCACCCTTTATACGCCTCTCTGGAACAATGTCACGGGACCCCATCATTTCATCAACAAAGAGAAGTTATCAGAAAACTAATCAGAAATAAGTGACTGGAAATATAGCGCGATCACAAAACGAACATGATAAAAGTGGCTGTTTGTTTGCATGTTTTGTTAGATTTAAATCCAAAAGCATCGAAAAAAATTTTTTTTTTTTTCCATAGTCTATTAAGTGATACATTGATCATAATGAATTAATTTATCAGGATTAAAAATTAGTCACACAGAAATAAAGCAATGTGAACCACTATTTCACAAAAGAAAGAGGACAAATAGGCCTACCCTACTTATTCAGTAGAGTCTGTTTCTGTTTATTTGTAGTCACAGTATACATCACGTTAAGTAAGAATGATCATTTCTATATTTTTCCATCAAAAATACGACCCGAGTAGCAGAGGGAGCTCCCGAACAAAAACCATTATATATTTTTATGACACACACGGAGCTAAAGTCTCGAGACGAGACTTATGACAGATAAAATATGTTACTAAATAAATACAAGATTGTTATAGAGAATGAGAAGCTGACGTCTGATTTCTTCAAGCGGTCGTATTTACCATGTTTAGTATGGTAATGTTAATGGCTAGCGTGCATAGTCTTTTGCATCGCATATAAATATTTCTGCCTTGTATGGTGATCATAATCCACATCGGATCAAGTTATTTCAAACAGTTGCTGCTGTCTGAAAGTGAGTTTTGAGCTAAAATTATTTAAGTCTTTAATGCTGGTGTTATAGCTGTTAACTTTACGAAATGATCTGCAGCGCTGACACTCTCAAGACGTGGAGAAACTCCGCCTTTGTTCATAACCACTCCTCTAGTCCCAGTTGGCCTGCTTTGGCCCAAGGTTTTTGTCGGGCCAAAAAACCCCGGCCGTTGGCCCTAAGGAAGCACCAACGAGGCACGATCAAGCCCCGGAAGTGACAGTGGAAACGCGACTGGCCCTGGCACGCACTAGCATGCCCACTTTTGGCCCGACAGTGGAAACACGGCTATTTACATAGTCACGTAGTGTGAACACCACAATGACTTAAATACAAACAATCAAGTCATTTAGTCTGAACAGCACAGTGATAGGCCGACGTGTAAAGTCATGTAGTGTGAACTTGGCTTAACTTGCAACTTGCATATCCTCATCTGTTTGCATCATCAGTAACTTCTGAGTTTGGTTTTTTTAATAGGCTTGTTTGAGATGAGCAAAATCTGCACAGAACCGATCACCGGTGATCACCGCAAGATTAGAAAAGTGTCTGAGTTACGTCCGCCTTGTTCTGATGTCATGCTAACATGTGCCAAAAAACTCTCGTGACGGCAAGGCAGCTGTGTCGGATTGAGCAGTCAAGCGCAGTTGCTCTCCACGGACTGTGCTGATCAAAAGCATGATGGGAAATGACTTGCTGACGACACAGCTTAATGCTCATTGGTTCAGACAACTGTGATGCTGCGTGTTCTGCTAAAATGTTTTTTTTAAATATTTTCTTTTTTAAATCCGATTTCATGTGATTGTGTATTTAAATTATGCTTGAATATTCCCAAACACCACCCTGCTGAAAAAAAACAATGGAACCCTGCCCAAAATACAATAGAAAATGTAATGGTTATAATGGGAATTGTATTGGTTTTAATGGAAACTATAATGGTGTCTACTGGTATGTGATGGATTCTATTGGTGGGATGTTAAATCCTATTGGAAAAATGCCCAAAACACACTATAAAAAGGAATTTTGTAATGGTTTTACTGGAAAAAGCAAATGATTTATAGTGGTATTTTAATGGAAACCACTGGAATTTCTGTGATGGTTTCTATTGGGCTTCTATTGTTTTTTGTTTTTTTTAGCAGGGTATGACAGTGCGATCTCTGTGTGAGATATGTGATTGTTGTCGTATTTCTATAAAAATCTAAAATACATGTTTATATTAAAGTAGAAATGGATGATAAATACGCATTTTGTATGGGATTAAATAGCAAGCACTTTGAGTGTCGCTCATCATATTTATATTCATATAAAACAACAGAACTGAAATTATATCACATTTATTAGCAGCACAGCACGAGTGAGAGTAACGCGATATCTGCCTTTGACCGCGTATGTATCTGTTCCACTTCGAGTGGGCAGAACTGTCCATCTTGACTGTGCTTATTTCACTCCTCCCCTCACTCATTTCAGGTGAGACACATCTCAAACAAGCCTAATAGCTGTCATTGTGTTAGTGCACTACTGAGCTGCATAATGTGTTTTCTTTAACCGATTTTTGAGGGAAACAGCATGAAACCTTGCACATTTGTTCATATTCTACAACTGCTTAACTGTCTATAGTTCACATAATCATCAATAAAGTATATTCGGAGATCTGAGGTCTTCTATCACTGTATTAGTTCACTGAGGCGTGTTACCCGTCTTTGGGGAAACCTGGGGTGTGACGTATGAGGGAACCCCAGTATTACAGCACAGCGTCACACAAGCCATGATACAAAGTTACAGAAACTAAACAACCGAAAGCAATATATGTCTTCCTCAGATGTAATGTTAGTTCTGTACTTCAGAGATGGGTAAAAGAGCATTATAATCTCCTTTGTGGTAGAGAAAGCTGCTTACACGTAGGCTACGGGAAACAGCGAAGATGTTGAATTAAACATACACACAATCAGCGTTTCCACATGTTTATACTGGCCCCGATAATCAAAACTTCTACTTAGCGCTTGCTCCATTACTGCAAATCAGTTTTTGAAATATTTTGAATTGAAATATTCACAGCTTAAATAAACTATGTTAAATTTCAGGACCTAAAAATGCAAGCCCTGGATATACAAGGCATTAAAATGCAAGCACTGTTAATTGCAATGCATCTTTTTTTTGTGTGGAATTCAGCATGCTTTATGTTTCAAAAACTATTGTCATTATTCTGCTTCCATACAAAATCTTGTTTTTTTTTGTTTTTATTGCATTTTCCAAAATGTCTTTTGATACTAAAACATCACTGTGAGGGAAAGTATTTTATAATAACCTACGGTAGTTTCAGTTTAGAAACAATTCCAGTTAAAGCTGTCAGTGACAAAAACAGTTGTTCCCTTTCGATGCTTCACTCGTACTGCGTCGCTAGACGCTAATGGGGAAAACTCCTCTTTCTCCGAGGACTGAAGACTTTTTCAGTCACGCAGTGTAACTGCACGGCCATTGGTTTGTGCAGTGTATTAAAAACAAATTGGCTATATAAGCTGGCATTTCGCCATAGGATCTCAGATCAATTCTCCTTCAGTGACGACGATCTCCCTTCGCTGACACTCGGGACTGAAGACGCTCGCAGTGGAAACGCCTCGTTGTGAATAGAAGCTGCCTTTTCTTCTGCGACTTCTCGCTGCTTCCGCTTGCTCTCGAGCTCGCTTCAGCGATCTCCGCAGATACCAGCTCATCCCCTGCTGCCATGCAGCGAGCCTAAAAGCAAATTTCTCTAAAAGAGCAGTGGCGTTGCTGCAACGATGGTGAAGGCCACTCAGAGTGCTTTCCTGCTTGGGTAAACCCCACAAAAATGCCGCTCTGAGCGAGATGGATTGTTCACACTGCATGAACACAAGTCTTGCCACTCTGCGTGCTAGAATCTCTCTCTTTTTAGAGAGTGAATCCTCCCCTCGCGCCCTCCTGTTTTCTTCCTCCCAGGGACCTGTGAGGAAAAAACAGCGGGGCAAAGGGATTAAGCACTCGGTCACGAGCGAGCTCACACCGGCCCTGATCCCGCGTGCCTCGCCCCCGCCAAGCAGAGTGATTTCTCCCGTTCTCTTTGAGCGCGAAGACCAGCGTCCTTCTGCAGATGCGAGTGACATGGTCTCGTTCAGCGCCGTCGAGGATGAGCTATTAGATGACAGCATGTCTCTAAGGAGGAGCCCACTCGTAGCCGTCTGGATGAATGGTTCCTCTCGCACAGTCGCTGTTATAGCAAGGAAAATTCAAAAAACAAACATTTTCAAAATAAGAGCAAATTTCCTCTTCCAGTCACCATGAGTGTCGAGCCCCCACATGGCAGCTCTCCACCCGAACTAATCCAACCCCTTGTCACACGGGCTGAGGCCTGGCAGGCCTTCCCCGGTGTTTCTCATTGGGTGCTGGGGATTATAAAGCGAGGATATTCGCCTCAGTTCGCTCGAAGACCCCCGCGGTTCAGCAGCGTGGTCTCCACCTCAGTGCAGAGCAAGAATGCTCATGTTCTGCGAGCCGAGGTAATGAATCTGCTGGCAAAAGGAGCCATAGAGACAGTTCCGCCAGCTCAGAGCGAGTCAGGCTTCTACAGCTGTTACTTCCTCGTCCCCAAGAAGGATGGCGGCCTTCGGCCCATCCTCGATCTAAGACTACTGAACCGCGCCCTCATGAAACGGCTGCTCAGAATAACTACTCTGAGGCAGATCCTCTCGCAAATTCACCAAGGGGACTGGTTCTTTTTGCTGGATATGAAGGACACTTACTTTCATATCCAGATAGCCCCCCATCACAGATGATTCTTGAGATTCGCCTTCGAGGGAGTGCCTTATCAATACACGGTCCTGCCCTTTGGGCTATTCCTGGCTCCCTGCACTTTTACGAAGTGCATGGACGTGGCTTTCTCCCCTCTAAGACAGATGGGAGTCCATATCCTGAATTACCTCGACGACTGGCTCATTCTGGCACAGTCAGAGGCAGAGCTGTAAGCCCACAGGTCCCTCCTCCTCAGCCACTTGGAGCGCTTTGAGCTCTTGGCAAAATTGATCCTGAGTCCCCTGTCCCCCAGCCAACAAACTTCGTTCCTGGGAGCAGTTTTCGACTCAGTCCACATGAGGGCTGCAGTCACTCCAGACCGTGCATTGGCTATACAACAGCACGCGGCATCATTCAAAGTTGGAGCCTTATACCCTCTCAAAGCGTTTCAAAAGATGCTGGACCTCATGGCCTCTGCTACTCCAGTACTTCAGTTGGGCCTTCTCCTGATGAGACCCCTTCAGTACTGGTTGAAACCTTTGATTCCACCCCATGCATGGCGTCATGGACGCATCCGCGTCAGGGTGAGCCAAGCCTGCGTTGCAGCCCTGGCCCCCTGGAAGAACCCACAATGGTTCAGACAAGGCGTAATGATGGGTATGGTCTACAGAAGGAAGGTTGTCTCGACAGATGCTTCCAACACAGGTTGGGGAGCTCTGTGCGAGGGAGATCCGACCTTCGGCTCCTGGTCGATAGCAGAAGGTCGGCTACACATCAACTGCCTCAAAATGATTGCAGTATTTTGAGCGCTTCAAACCTTCCTGCCAGCCCTGAAGGGACACCACGTGCTAGTCCGCTCAGACAGCATGACGGTGGTGGCCTACATAAATCGTCAAGGCGGGCTCACCTTGAAACGCCTTTTCGAGATTGTAAGCCGCCTCTTGGAGTGGGAAAATCTCAACCTACGTTCATTAAGGGCAGCACACATGCCTGGCGTGCTGAACCAGGGAGCAGACATGCTATCTCGGAGCAATGTCCCCTCAGACAAGTGGATGCTCCACCTGCAAACGGTTCAGAAAATCTGGGAGATCTTTGGTAAGGCAGAGGTTGACCTCTTTGCCTCAAAAGACAACTCTCACTGCCAAAATTATTTTTCGAAGAGCAAGTATACTTTGGCCCATGAATGGCCCAACCTCCTCTTATACGCTTTTCCCCCGATCGCTCTGATCCCCCAGGTAATCAGGTGACCAAGGGGACAGAGTGCTATTACTGGCCCCGCACTGGAGAAACCATCACTGGATCTCAGAGCTGTCTCAGCTGCTTATAGCAGCCCCATGGCAGGATCTCCTCTCTCAGGCGAACAAAACGATTTGGCACCCTCAGCCCGAAATGTGGGCTCTACATGTGTGAGTTCTCGATGGGAATCGATAGATCTCCCTGAGAATGTCCTAAATACGATCTCACAGGCTAGAGCTTCGTCCACAAGACGCCTCTACGCCCCCTTAAGTGGTTGTTCTTTTCCGCCTGGTGTACAACCCGTGGCGAGGACCCCGTATCATGTGACATATCAGTGATATTGTCCTACTTGCAGGAGCTGTTGGATAAGGGCCATTCCCCCTGCATGCTCAAGGTGTATGCGGCAGCTATAGCAGCTTCTCATGCTCCTATATTAATACACTCCACGAACCAATGGCCGTGCAGTTACACTGCATGATTGAAAAAGTCTTCAGTCCGTCTAGCGACGCAGTACTCGTTCCCGTATCTCAGGGAACCGAGGTTACGTAAGTAACGGAGTAGGATTTATGAGTTTATTAAAGGGTTCTTAGTGCTTCACATGAGGCATAAAGACAACTGTTTTGCAACTCTTTCACTTACCTCAATGTTCTCTTCATAAATAGAACTGTCCAAAAGTGCGATTTTAAAGGGTACGGTCTTGGAGCGTTTGGAGCCTTTCTGAGGGGATCTTGGGCTCTTGTTGGACGTTGTTCTGTCTGATGCATCATGTACATCTCCAGAGTCATCATGAGGCTTGACATCCTATAATCAGTATATATTATCAGTTTATATTACATTATATCAGTTTATATTACATAATTTTTCACATCTGTTAATCATTAAAATATTTTCTTTCTTTTTTTTGTTGAAAAAAATGTTTCAATTAGGCAGTCATGCGAGTCTACAGGAATGGGTCCTTTTTGTCATGTCATCTTGTGGTTTTCCTGTCAAGTGGTTTCCTGCATGTTGGTTGACTACACTGACTTTGATTTGGTGTTTTCAAAGAAAAAAATAAATGAACATATGTCTAAAATATTAGTTGTTAAAACAATTCCCTACCTCTTTCGCCATTTTACCATCTGAGTCTGACTCTGGAATGGTAACTTCAGTACCCTTATGTTGGGGTGTCACCTCAGTCCCAGGCCCTGTCTCAGTCCTCATAGTCACTTTTCCTGAAAATAAAAAAAGTTAATTATTACATTGTTCTCTACATATCAGTTTGCATCCTTAAAAAAACACTATGATTAATGCTACTCAGCTTTCAGTGCTAAATCACATCTTTGATTGCAGTAAAAAAGACAACTCAAAAATATGCAGATACATGAAAAACGATGCCTTTCCTATTGTAGATACAGAGATAAATGGGGAAAAAACCTACATAATTAGCTTTGGCAGTCCTGTACATTTTGTCCTTATTTCGAATATTTATGTTTGTCTTGTGTTAGAGCACCTAGCTTTGTCTTTGTGTTGGTTATGTATGGACCCCTCTTGTCCTGCCTCCTTGTTTTCCATTTACCATGCCCCCTCAGTTAGTATGTGTCTAGTCTTTGCTTGGGCAGTTGCACTTACCTGTTCCTCATATGCTTTTCTCTCTATATTGTGCTGATTTCCTCTTTGTGTTTGCTGGATTGTGTATGTTGCAAAAGTACGCAAAGACAAAACCAATAGATACACATGACCAAAGACTGAGAGCTAGACAGCACAAATTCTGCCTGAGTGTTTGTGGTATTGTCTTTGTGTATTTTTTGTGTGCCTGTCTTTACAGTGGAGTCTGTGCTGCCAGTATTCACTTGACTTCAGTCTGCCCTCTCCAGTATTGATCCCTGATTACATGTCTGGTTGCTTTTCTAACTTCCTCTTGGCTCTGACCACCTGTTTGGACTGCTCACTGGTTACTGACCCTTGCCTGTTGCTGACTTCTGTCTTGAGCTGGCTGTCTATGCACTGTTGTTGCATCAGACTTTTGGATTCTTTCTGCCTTTTTGGACTGGCTGCTCTTTGGACTGCCTACCCAGCTGTTTGACACAGTGGTAAGTGGTATGGACTTACAGTACTTTGATCTAGTGGCATGTGTTATATTCAACCGCATACAGATGACAGTGGACAACAATGTTTTGTGTAAATTTGTACCACAAAATACTGAAAGCAAAGCATTTGATATCAATCTGTAAAGACAAAAAACTCCACAAGAGGTTGGTCTACTACATGGGAATATTTTCCACAGAAAACCTTGCCATTTAAAACTGGTTCCACTGCAACATCATTATTCTGTTCACTGACTTTGAAATGCATACTGCATCCAAAAATGGCAAGCAATTTCTAGATCTAGTCCAAGATCTAATCCATGGGTCCTCAAATAGCAGACTACAGTCTGGTTCTGGACCCTGGCTTGGTTCAACTGGACTGTGAGACCATTTCTACTAAATGACAGAGCTGTATACACCACGCTATATCCTCTAATTTTTAGTCCTTTCCTGGTCCATGTGCATTGCTTCTCTCCCCTGCTAAAGACATAAACTTTACAAAAACTACAGATGTTATTTTAACAACAGAGGCACAGTGCACAGCAAAATAGTTTTTGATACTTTTGCTAAAACACTACAGAAAAAAAGTTGGAAAAATTATTTGTACATGGCAAGGAAAGGCAACTAAAACTTTGAAATTACTAGTTAACTTTCCTTTTTGTTCATATTGTGTTTATTTACTGTACATTGTCTTTTTCTTTTTTTAGTAGATATTTATTTTAAGCAAAACTTCAAGATGAAAACCCTAAACTCCCATATAAAGTTTATGCTTATTTGCCAAATGGCAGTAATTTTCTGTAAATCTACATCAGTTACGGTTGCTTCCGGGCAAGTGGATTCTCCACAGCTTTCTTGCCTCCACTCTATTGCTATGACTCGTCAGGATTGTAGCGCGTTCTCATTGGTTTACTGGCCTGTGGCTGATTTCATGCACGAGGTAAGCTGTCAGCGACGCGCTCGCCCAAGCGAAAAAATGCGCTGTTGCTGTCAGATCTCGACTGCCAAAAATCACATTTGTTTGATGCAAAACCAACTTGACTAAATCAAAAGAAAAAATACACTGTAACTGTATTTTTATGTTTTCTCAAGCAAAGCAAATTCAATGAAAACATATCTTCTTACATTTTTGGATCTGTATGTTCTTACATTACATGTTGAAGATACAGGCTAGCCTACGTTATTGTCAACATGCCTAATTGGTAAATTACAAAAAAAAAATGTTTTATAAAAACGTGGGCTATATAAAATTTTAATAGCCTAATAAAAAACATCAGGAACAGAAAGAAAGATAAGAGAAAGAAAGAGTCCTCTGAACATTTTGAACATTAACATGTTATTGTTCCCTTTGTTTTGTATATGGTCATGTCACTTACAGTTAAAGTCCTTCTCTGACTTTATTGTTGTGTGCCATGTTGCAACGTTACTTGGCAATATTTTAAAGATATTATTATTTTGGATATTTTGCATGGTCTGTTATTGGAGTAGTGTCACCTGGGTGGGAGTTTTAACTCCTATTCACTGAGAATAAAAAATAAAAAAATAAAAGAAATTAAATTAAATTAAAAACCTTTAGTAGATGCAGAGACTTGTGGACTGGGGGAATGCCCCATCTCCCTCTGAATAGGGGGTTGGGGGGTTTTAATTTTATTTATTAATTTTATGACCGCTCGGCACTGACATTATATACTACCCTAACTAGCTGCCTAGGCAATATCTGTCCTATTTCCTCGAGACCAGCACGTGCTACTCCTTCCAACCCCTGGTTAACAGATGTCCTCTGCAAGCATCGGACTAAACTGAGGGCAGTGGAGAGAAAATGGCGCAAATCAAAAGGCTCTGCTGATCTCAGCAGGTATCACTCACTGCTATCTTCATTTTCCACCAAATTTCACACTGCCAAAACGACCTTCTTCCACAACAAGATCAACAGCACATCAGACACACACAAACTTTTCAAAACATTCAATACCCTCTTTGTCCCCCTCCACCACCTCTTTAAATGCTGACGATTTTGCTAATTACTTCACTAACAAAACTACAACCATCAGCAATCAGTTCTCGGCTCCACTCACCCAGGAACTCACAGCAAACACTCACACAGCTGACCATCTTCTCCTCTCCTTCTCTCCTCTTATAGAAGATGAAGTGTCTGAAATTATCCTCTCCAGCCACCCACCCTGCACCCTCCTTCCTCCACTCTCTTCTAGATCTACATCGGTCAGTAAACGAGCGGTGGCTCATGGTAACATTGCAGAGAGTCACAAAATCTCTCTCCAGGACGTTCTTTTTCACCATACCCTGTTGGTGGAACTGCTTCCGGACAGCCAAATCACTCACAATCTTCAAGAAACAACTGAAAACTCATCTTTTCTGTGAGCATCTAAGGCCGCATTTACACTGCATAGTTCAAGTGCGGTACAAGCATAGTTCAAGTGCGGTACAAGCACTTGAAGAAAAAAAAAATCATCTGCGCCGCTAAGCGGTTTTCTATTATCTATCATATAACTGTGTGGGGAATTGGCAAATTGGTGCCCCTGCTTACTGAGAAGGTACCTTGCACAGAAGCTGTGTGAGAAGTGGAAAGAGGAGCGGACAAGGAGGGCTTGTCCGCTCCATTAGTGGGACAAGTGAGAAGTCAGTCACACCTTGACTTTCTTCCAAATAACGCACACTTCATTCATAATATTAAAACACAGGCCTATAATTTGCACGTTTTTGTTTTTTTCTGAATTGTGTGAAATGGCTAATAAAAATAGGCAATACAAAACGATTATGTGGAGGTGAACTGGTTTAGTCTTGACTTCTGGTCGTGAGTGACAGTGTTGTGGGATGGGAAATCTGTTGATTGTCGAGTGCCAAATAAACAGAGTGTTTATTATGTATATAGAGTATATTTATTTAAGTTCTGATAACTTATACTGTTTTGTGCAGAATTGTGTTTTTCAAATGTTCTGTTGAAGGATTTGTGCAATTGAGAAATATAAGCTTATATTGTTATAGTAAAACATGGATGTTTGTTTTTTTTTCTCGGATGGGGGGGGGGGGGGTGCTATCAGAGGGGGTCTCGCCCGGAGAGTAATTCAATGTAGAACCGCCACTGTGAATCAGATACGTGCATTTGCTGCTGTTGTCACAGACGAGCGCTTCTGTCCCGTTCGTTCCATTTGAAACCACAAAATAAAATACACACAAACATGTCCCTGCCTTTGATATACAATCACTGATGAACGCATATGGTTTTAATTACGAAAAAAACTGATGTGATGTGACGATGTGATATGCTTAACAATATCTACCACTGAGTATTATTCCACTCGCAAGCTTTCAGCTGAGCTGAAGATCATCACTGTCCTGAAGAATTTGTTTTAGGCTATATAATTATTTTGATGTATAGATGTAACTATTGCATTAAAAAAACGTTTCTATATTCCATGTCAATAAATTAAACTCAATGTACTATTCCAATTGATTTGTGATATCATATATGCTATTTTTGGCTTGTTTCACGGCCACCCCTAAAATGACACTGGCCACCCCATTGCCCCCCCCCCCCCCCCAACCAGGGGCGTAAATTTCATCTAACAGTAGGGGGGCACAATAAACATTAAATTTCTCAAGAGCAATTTTTGAAGGGGACACAAATAATACAGCCAAAATTGTACTTGTAAGGATAGATATGTGTACACCGCATGTGTACATAGCATGGAGACGTGTTTAAATATGAGTTCGGTTCATATATGGGTATAATTATAATTATTATTTTGCGTCCTCCATAGTATTTTAGGTTTCGTCTGAAACCAAGTACATCTCTTTAGTTATTCAACCGCATTAAGCCCACTGATCTGCCACTTAACATCATATTGAGCAAAACCCAACACATCGGTAGGTCTACAATATTAGCCAAATATCAGTTCACACACAGGCTTATCGGTGACAAGCTACGGCATTCAACTTGTTAACCTTTTAATCGCTCATAGAAAAAACATCGGATATCATAATTTTTTTATCATGACTAATTTATTAATGATCCAGCATCATCTGTATTAAAGAGAAAGAATCATTTCACCCGATGTTTAGAGAATAAAATAGTCTTGACAGCCTAAGTTACTTACACATAACTAACTGTTACTGAGGAACTTGCTCTCTCCCACCGGAGTGACGGACTCGTGTGTGTGTGTGTGTGTGTGTGTGTGTGTGTATCGGTAAAAGAGGAAAGCAGGCCGTGGACCAAACCACTGTGAGGCAAGGGAGGGGGGATTCAAAACATTTCTGAACTTAAAACGTTTTTTTGCGTTTATTTTGTTTTACTACTCACACAGTTATTTTAAGTATTTGTCCATTATATTATTTTCTTTCACAGAGTTGCTTGTAATGATATTTTTAGGGGGGATAACCCTCAGATAGGGGGGTCTTGTCCCCCCCGTCCCCCCCCCGGGATTTACGCCTATGCCCCCAACCAGAAAGAGTGGAGTTTTTTTTGAATAATTGTTATTTTATAAATTAACACGGATATTGACGAAACACTATATTAAAAATAAATATAATAAATTTGTATGATTGATGTGTACTACTGTAGAATACGCTTTCAACCCCTCCCCCTCTTTACGTGCTTTGCGGCACCTTTGCGCACTCACATGCACAGCTGCACTACCGCAAAGAATACTGCAGCAGCACATGGTCTGTTCAAGTTCGTAAAGTTCGAGAGGAGCAAGCAACGCTGGAGAGGAAGGCACTAGTTTTCGTATGTTATATAAAATATTGTGTCAAACATAATACAATACTGTTTGGCTAATATAGATTAGGCGTCACTAAGGCAGTTAGGAATTGATCTGTTTCTGTTGCTCACATGTGGATCGAATACTTTAAGGTTTTGGTAGATTAATATAATATTACTCCATCAGTTGATCTGTAAATTAGTGCAGATTTGGGCAACATTTAATGCACTATCATTGGCTCTTAAAGTCACACATGTAGAACAGTTAGCCAGTGTTTACCATTAATTGATTAGATATGGTGACCCGCCCGCCATAATTCCAACAAGTTGTCTGTCAGTCACACGGTTCCTCAGACCTCGGCGTCACACAGACAGAGAGAGGCGTGCACACAAACAAGCGATGTGGTGTTTGCCGACTGCTTGTCAGAAACAGGTTTATTTTGTAGAAAAATGTTTCCGGTACTGTCTGCGAGTTCAAGGTCTTGCTTTCCCGATGCAGGATAGTCTCTCTCCACGTCTACTCTGTGCAGCGCCCGGTGTTTCAGAAAATCACATTCAACTGATTAACCGTAGCTGGCTTGTGATTGAATTAGTAAAACAGCGTTTCCAAAAACTTGTGTTACTGTTTGGATATATGACCATGAATTTTATTAATTTATGTCTGACAACAGAAACAGAAAATATGTAAATTAAGCACTGACAGTATATTTCCACACAAATGCAGGATTTATGATAAATAATCAAAATGAAGAGGAAGGCAGTCGATATATCAACCTTCTTCAGCAAAAGGTCTGTAAGTTCTGAGAAAGGTGATGAGGCAGTTAGGATGGAGGGCCGAGTGCAAGAGTACAGAATGTGACAGACAGGAGCTGGAAGAGACAGACAGACAGACAGGAGCTGGAAGAGACAGACAGACAGGAGCTGGAAGAGACAGACAGACAGACAGGAGCTGAGGAGACAGACAGACAGGATCTGGAAGAGACATCGACACACACAGACTGTGACTCATCAGGTACAGACTGCTGTGCTGCACTCAATAACGGCACATCTAGCAAACATTCCTGAAGGTGTTTAGGCTTTTCTCAATCAGGGGACCTCAACAAATGTCCAAGGGGGTCTTAGAATGATTTCATATTATTTTCAAATAAAACAAAACAAGCATTAAAAAGCTAAAACAAGTAAAAAAAATAAAGATATTTGTTAGCATTTGGCTTTTTTATAACATCTTTGTAGTAGGGCTGGGCAATATATTGCATGCGAATGTCATGCGCATCTCGTCAGTAAAGCCAGTTCTGTGTTTAGAAATAAAGATGGAAACATAATTCCTGTATTTAAAAATTGTATTTCCATCTCTGTTGCAACAGTTTTGTATGTGTATAAAATGTCAGTACATTGTCAGTACAACACAGTCATTGGTGTTTGGTGATGAGTTTTCGGCTCAAGTTCTTCATTTAAAGTCACACCAGAGGTGTTCAGCTGGAATAAGGACTTGGCTTTCTGCAGATCAGTCAAGTTCTTCCACACTGACTGAATCAATCATGTCTTTTTGAACCGTGCCTTATACACAGAGGCACTGTCATGTTAGAATAGAAAAGGGTCCTGTCCAAACTGTTGCTATAAAATTAGAAGCACACAATTCCCTAGAATATCATTATATGCTTAAACATTAAGATTTGTACTCATAATTACTAAAGTAGTCAAACGTGTTCATTAGAAATACTTTTGGCAATATAGTGTATCTAAAACATAAGCATCCAATAAATTATATAATGAATGGATATATACATAATGAATTGCGGTAGCACTTTATTTTACATTACGTGTACTTCCCTGGTACTACCTGTAAGTGACCGTTCTTACCCACACTTGTCTGTATGTACAAACTAATTACCATGCATGTATGATTTAAGTACAGCCATGTTTCTTATTTGTTATCATGTAGTACATACACTTCAGGTAAGTACTTTGTTTTACTGCTCATGTGCCTGTAGGTACAATATATTTACCATGTATGTACCAGGGAAGTACACGTACTGTAAAATAAAGTGTTACCTCAATTGAACTATTAATACTGCTTTTTGCTTCATTATAGATATATCAAAATCAAGAGATGAGGATCCTAAACAGTCCCATCTAAAGCTCTATCCAAGAACAACCCAGGGGGATAGAAGACGCTGTTTTAAAGCAGAATGGTTTAAGACTCACAAATGGCTGGAATACTCACAGAGCAAGGACTCTGCTTACTGCTACGCCTGCAGATACTTTAGTCTTCTGAACTCTGGTGATTCAGTCTTTACATCTGTTGAGGGTTTTCGAAATTGGAAAAAGGCCACTTACAAAGATGGAGGGTTTGCAGCTCACATAAAATCAGAATGCAATGCTAGCATGGACCGAGTATAAAAGATCAGCTACAACCAGCTCTTCTCTGCTGAGCTCTTTAAGTAATGAATACGATAAACTGGTCAAGGCAAATCGTGAATATATAAAGACCGTTGCTGAGGTATTGCTTCTTACAGCAACACAGAATATAGCTCAGTGAGGCCACAGAGATACGAATGGTAATAAGGGTAATTTCCTTGCTATAATGGAATTGATCGCTAAACATGATGAAACTGTTAAAAGAAAGATGTCAACACAACACGATGCAACATACACAGGTCACGGGACACAAAATTAAATTTTTAATTGTCTTGCCGAAATGGTCCGTTCATCTATAATTAGGGAGGTTAAAGAAAGTGAGTGTTTCAGTATCATGGTTGATGAAACAAAAGATGTGAGTAAGAAGGAGCAAATGTCGATGGTGTTAAGATATTACTTCAGGGGCACAGTGCGTGAAAGATTACTACATTTTGAGGCTGCGCAATACTTGGATGCTGCAGCTCTAACAGAGAAAATCATTCAAACGCTTCAGCATTATGGCCTTGATTACACAAATAATTTTGTTGGCCAAGCATATGACGGTGCTTCAGTAATGAGTGTGAAGAACTCTGGGGTACAAGCGCGGATTAGAAAGGAAGCTCCTTTGGCATTCTATGTGCACTGCAATGCACACTGCCTAAATCTTGTACTTGTGGACACTGTTAAAACAGTCCCCAATGCACATTGTTTCTTTTGACTCCTTCAAAAGCTGCTCGTAATCTTCACTCAGGTTTTTGGAGATGCAAAATACTTGTCCGATGTTTTACAGTCCCCACAACTTAACCTTAGCACTGCAGTTGCCCTTGTTGATTCTCTTATTGAAACTTTGAATGACTATAGACAGAGATTTATAGACTTATAGATTTATAGACATTTGAGCAGATCTGGGACAATAGCATGAATCTTGCTCAACAGTGCAACATTTCACCTTTAACTCCAAAACGTGAAGTAAAAGTCAGCTCCAGACTAGACAGACATTATGTTACCTCTCCAATAGTAAAAAGACAAATGGAAATGGACAAAGACACCTTTCATAAATCCACATACCTGTCCACATAAATCCACATTCATACCTGTCCTTGATGTTCTTCTCTGTGAAGAGAAGACAGTTGTGACACACTGATTGGAATACAGGCTGTAAACCCTTCCAGCCCAACATTCTGTGATCAAGACTGTGTAAAACTGTTTTAAACTGTGTAAAACTGCACTTGCCTTGCCTGTCAGCACAGCAGCTTGTGAGCGTAGCTTTTCTGTGCTTAAGCGAACTAAGACCTACCAAAGAAGCATCATGAGTGATGAAAGACTGAGTAATTTAGGAGTTTTGAGTGTAGAGTCAGAAAGAGCTCGGGCCATTAACCTGGAAGATTTTGTTGATGGATTTGCAAAAAGACATGGCAACAGGAGAATAAAGCTGTTTTGAGCTTGAGCTGCGTTGTAGTGCAAATGTGAACAAGTACAGAATACAATAGTAATTACTATTGTTATTATCAAAGTTAGGTTTTCCTGTGAAACAGCAATATAATAACTATTGTGTGATGTTCCTATGTTAACACTAAATTGTGTATCCACAAGTTAATGTGTACAATTTATTTTCTTTTGAATTAGACACTTGCCCTTTTCTTGAAAAAAATGTCAATGTTTTGTCACATTTGTCAAATTGACATGTACTGTAGCAAGAAAGATCATTTGGGTTTTAAAAAAGAACAGGGCTCTAGGCAGCAGTGAGTGACTACAGACAAAGGAAATGGATAATAGACAAAGTAGCTGATGTGCTGTATATGTTTTTTGAATATTATAGATTGTTGCACATATAAGATGCACTTATAACCTACTCCTTACACCCTATGCACCCTATCTCAATATGAATTGGTATATCCTCTTGGTCTCTTTTTGATTGTATCTTAAAGGAACACTCCACTTTTTTTGGAAATAGGCTCATTCTCCAACTCCCCCAGAGTTAATAAGTTGAGTTTTACCGTTTTTGAATCCATTCAGCCGATCTCCGGATCTAGCGAGAGCACTTTTAGCATAGCTTAGCATAGATCATTGAATCCTATTAGACCAGTAGCATCGCGTTTAAAAACGATCAAAGAGTTTCGATATTTGTCCTATTTAAAACTTGACTCTTCTGTAGTTATATCGTGTACTAAGATCGGCAGAAAATGAAAAGTTGTGATTTTCTAGGCTGATATGATTAGGAACTACTCTCATTCCGGCGTAATAATCAAGGAACTTTGCTGCCATAACATGGCCGCGGCAGGCTTAGTGATATTACGCAGCGCCTGAAAGTAGTCCCCAGCTAGTTTTAAATAGGACAAATATCGAAACTCTTTGATCGTTTTTAAACGTGATGCTACTGGTCTAATAGGATTCAATGATCTATGCTAAGCTATGCTAAAAGTGCCCTCGCCAGACCCGGAGATCGGCTGAATGGATTCAAAAATGGTAAAACTCAACTTATTAACTCTGGGGGAGTTGGAGAATGAGCCTATTTCCAAAAAAAGGGGAGTGTTCCTTTAACAGACATGTACATCTTTTCAATCAGGTTTGAAGGAAAATGTACTTTATAGAGATGGTTTTTGTACAACACTTGACACAGAAAGAGTATTTTAAATGGTACAGTGGTAATATTATTTGTAGTATAAATATGTGACCAAGTACATAATACGTTTTACAGCAGCAGTATAATAATTTCTAATGTTATTTTCAAAGGTTGTGAAACCTAGTGTTGTGATGTGAAACTAAGCAATGATATATGCAATAATAACAACTTGTGTAATGTTTCTTTGCTAACTGTAATTTGCCCATGGGTTCATGTGTATGTTTTTTTTTTTTTTTTTAAATGGGTTTTCTTTTGACTTTACTTTGGAATGTGAACATTTACATTTACTGTAACAATTGTTGCATTTTTGTTTACCATATACTCTCATTTGAAATGAATTTGCACTTCAAATAAACATGAGGGTACTTGCAGTTGAATTGGCAGAACAACTTTTTTCTATTTTGCTCTATACAGAGAATAGTGAAGTTTTGAAGCCTATAACTTTATATGCTCCCAGAAAGAATTAATGGTAACGCCAAAAAATATTGTCTGCCATTGGATTTAGGCATGCAACATGTATTGTGCCAGTGCCACCTTAACGTTTTTACTGACCCCTTTTCCCTGGCTGTTATTAAGCCTATCATTAAAAAGCCTATCATTAAAAAAAAACACAACTTGACCCCAAAGAATTAATTAATTACAGACCGATCTTGAATCTCCCTTTTCTGTCAAAGATATTAGAAAAGGTAGTATCATCACAACTATGTTCCTTCTTAGAGAAAAATGTGAGGATTTCCAGTCAGGTTTTAGACCATATCATAGTACTGAGACTGCTCTCATTAGAGTTACAAACGACCTGCTTTTATCATCTGATCATGGTTGTATCTCTTTATTAGTGTTACTGGATCTTAGCGCCGCGTTTGACACTATCGAGCACAACATTCTTTTAAATAAGACTAGAAAATTATGTTGGCATTAGAGGAAGTGCACTGGCATGGTTCAAATCGTACTTATCCGACCGCCATCAATTTGTGGCAGTAAATGAAGAGGTATCAAACCAATCACAAGTGCAGTATGGAGTACCTAAAGGCTCAGTACTTGGCCCCTTACTTTTCATGCTTTACATGTTACCCTTGGGAGATATGATTAGGAAACATGGTGTTAGCTTTCACTGTTATGCTGATGATAACCAGCTCTATATTTCTTTGCGACCTGATGAAACTTACCAATTTGCAAAACTAACGTAATGTATAGTTGATATTAAAAACTGGATGACTAGCAATTTCTTGCTGATAAATACTGAAAAAACAGAGGTGTTAATTATTGGACCAAAAACTTGTAATAACCTAGATCACTGTCTAATACTTGATGGCTGCTCTGTAAATTCTTCGTCATCAGCTAGAAACCTAGGCGTACTTTTTGATAGCAATCTTTCCTTCGAAAAACATGTTTCTAGCATTTGTAAAACTGCATTTTTCCATCTTAAAAATATATCTAAATTAAGATATATGCTCTCAATGTCAAATGCAGAAACATTCATTCATGCATTCATGACCTCGAGGCTAGATTATTGGTAATGCTTTATTGGGTGGTTGCTCTGCACGTTTAATAAACAAACTCCAGCTGGTTCAAAATGCAGCAGCTAGAGTTCTTACTAGAACCAGGAAGTATGACCACATTAGCTGTCAACCCTGCACTGGCTCCCTATTAAACATCGTATATATTTTAAGATCTTGCTAATTAACTATAAGGCCCTGAATGGTTTGGCACCTCAGTATTGGAGTAAGCTCTTATCGCATTATATTCCTTCACGTCCGCTGCAATCTCAAAACTCTAGCCATTTGATAATACCTAGAATATCAAAATCAACTGCGGGCGGGAGACCGTTTTCCTATTTAGCGCCCAAATTCTGGAACAATCTACCTAACACTGTTCAGGAAGCAGACACACTCTGTCAGTTTAAATCTAGATTAAAGACCCATCTCTTTAACCTGGCTTACACATAACACACTATCGTATTTTTATAATTCAAATCCATTAAAGGATTGTTAGGCTGCATAAATTAGGTCAATCGGAACCGGGAACACTTCTCAAAATGCCCAATGTACTTGTTACATCGTTAGAAGAATGGCATCTACGCTAATATTAGTCTGTTTCTTTCTTGTTCCGAGGTCACTGTAGCCACCCAGATCCAGACTGTATCCAGATCAGATGGTGGATCAGCACCTAGAGATGACCTCTACAGCCCTCAACGTCAGCGGAGACGAGGACAACTAGATGAGCCCCAGAGACTGATTCTCAGTGAAGATCCTGTCTCCTAGACGGCCATCGGGACAAGACCACAGGAACCAGATGAGTCCTTTGCACAATCTGACTCTGCTTTAGCCTAGATTTAAACTGCTGATTTTGTCTGGCCAGAGGAGAATGAAAAAGAAAGAAAGAATTATCTATCTTTTATCCACCTTTTTTCCTAAGTAACCGATGAGCGCCACCATGATGGATTCTAACCTCTGTTTGGATGCGCAAATGAAAATGTCTGTTAACTTGACTAGAAACACCAGAGACCGGAAATGTAAAGCATTTTTCCGTTATGAGGCGGACGAGACTACCGTGTTCAGGAAAAAGGTGGATTGTTCTTACTGAAATGATCTTAGAGGCACTTAACACAAAACTCTGTTATTAACAGCATGGTGCCTGAAACAGAGATTCCATTGTTTCAGCATGCACAGTAAGGTCATGAGTGGGGGCTTAAATGTTAATCCATGTTATGTAATGAGAGGCAGGACTTTGTTGTGTTCAACAGCAGTAGGATGTAGAAAAATGAAGAGCATTATGGTCCTTGTTTCCAGTGCATGTATTATGCAGTCTAATTGAAGAACATATTCCACAAACAGACATGGTTCCAAATATTGGTTGAAATATGTCAAACATTTTCCATCCTATGATAAATGTAGGGACTGGTGTATATGAATTCTATAACCATACTCACACCTGTAAATTTTCAGGTCTCGCTTGTATTTTCAGCAAGGCCCTTCTGTGTGAATGGAGATGTAATGACCAGCTACTAGACAATGCCTAAGAAAAGGTTCTACTGGATTAACCACAGTATGCTAAACATTATCCATTAATACTGGATAACAAATATTATACTTGACAAATACAAAAGACTCAAACTCAGGATGCCCGAAGTGCAATGGCACTATACAGTATGTCGGCGCACTGCCCACGAGGCTATTGGCGCCAATAGATTTCCCTAATCTTACATGCAAAATGCTCAGCTGGTAGCTGATGACAAGACTTTCAATTCTTACACTGAAAATTATTTCAGCATGACCTACTGGAGAATGAATTGGAAATGCAAGGTGTTGTATATTTTGCAGAACACTACATTACCTCAACAAACACTATGTATAAAGTCCACTAGCGTTTCAAACTAATTAAAGTGCAAAATAATTATTATTTAACCTTAGTTTATGCATTAACCCGAACCATAAGCAATATTTGTTACAGTAGTTATTTTTTATTACAAAAAAATACAACTGTTCATTCATGTTAGCTTGGGTCTATTAAATAATACTATCTGTATAGTACTAACTGTAATAATACTAACATTTGATTTCAATAACGTGTTATTAAATGTTGAAATTAACTTTAGAAGAATTGTTCATTGGCAGTTTATACTAACTAACGAATTAACTAATGTTAACTAATTGAGCCTTAATGTAAAGTATGACTGAACAATAAAGAATCAAAACATTTTCAAACAATATCTAGTGCACACTGTAGTCTAGATTAAAATGTAAAAAGGTTTGAAAATAAATAGCCTGTTAAGTCTAAGTGCTGCTATGAACTGCTGTTTGTTATCTTTTGATATTATGGTTTTATCCTTATTAAAGCCTTAGTACAGCACAATCGGGGTGAAAATAAGTGTTTTGACGGCATGGCAACAACACAACTTCAACATCTCTACCTCGTCTCTAAAGCAGCCCAACAAGGCCTCATCCCTTTGTTGCGTGTTTATGTAAATTTGAGGGTTTATGATGTCACAAACCCAGGAAGAAAGTTGTCATAGTCCCTACCAGCCTTACAAAAGCAAATTCTGTAAAAGAAAACTCACTTTTCATTGAACTTTGAGTATTATAACTTTGCAGATGTTTATGCTCAAACTTTTATTAATCATAATTAATTAATAAATTTTTATTTTTGGGCTAATTTGCTACACCCCAGATTTTATGTAAACCTTGAAAGTGTGCAAATTATGGACAAAAAGTTGTATTAATTTGTTCATTTGTTTTAGTTAAAATGAGAGGATGCTTTAATAGCTTTATTCATTTTAGCTCCACTGTTTAATTTTATACATCAGATGCCCATTTTCCACAAGTAGATATGACTCTTTAGGGTCTTATTTAAAAGTCTATAACATACTTTGGTTAAAATTTCTCATTGGTAGTGTAAAACAAAAACCTTTTTACCTTGTAAAAATCAGCTCTGTTTTCAGCAACCTGTTTTAGTGCATGTTCCCTTTAAATGCTAATGAGCTCTGCTCACTCCACCCCTCTCTTCTGTGGGGTGGCAAGCCGTTCTCATGAGACTGTTTAGTTTAGAAGTGGAACTTGGAACTTGCACGTTATTAGGAAAGGCAATTTGCAGAGATTCATAAAAGAACCTTATACTCACTTCTTCTGTAGGTGAGGCTGGATCACTAATAATGGGGGTGCATTCCCTTCAAAAACAATGGTAATCCACTGCGTATTCAGTGGCTCAGATGTCGGGAGTAAATGACGACTTTTCATGACTGTTCATTATTACATCCAACAACAGAACACCTCAATTGCTTAGGAGCCATTCTTGTCTACTTCTGCTCCAGCATCGAAACAATGGCGGACTGATGACAGCTCACTCAGGGCGGGTCTGAGGTAAAACGCTAGTGTCAATCAACAACCATGGGGAGGGGCTTGGGTCTGTGTGATGTCACACAGACAGGCATCTGAGAATGTCTTGATATGAGAAAGAGGAAATGATTAAACAAGATTTTTAAAAAAATCTTTATCATTATAGGGTGTGTATACACACTGCCAACACACATTTCAGTTCAAACCAATTGTAAAAGTGCATGTCGCATCCAATGAACCCTTTAATTTAAAACATTAGTTAGCGCACCTGAGAGTCCTTGCTTGTAATAAAACATGTAAGGGAATAATATGTGAAGTTTGGGGAATAAAGGGGTAATGACCTGTAAAATTAAAAATTATTTCTACTGTAAGTATTTTGAAACTAAGGGGTACCTATTCTAATATTATGTGGTATGTATGACCTAACAACAATCTTAAATTTTACAAGTGATTTAGCAAAAACATACACTGTGTAGGCCTACTTTTTAAACACGCTGGGTTATTGTTTCAATCCAAACGCTCAGTTGAGACTGTTGGGTTAGGAAGCTGACTTGATTTGACCCAATTTGGGTTGATATCAGTAATAGAGTAACCCGACGGTCTTAGATTAGGAACAGTGTTGCCAAGTCCGTGGTTTTACTGGGGAATTTTTACCGGAGAACCCCCCTCGAAACGCAACAGAGTGGAGGAACTATGATGTCACTTTGTAGGTGGATTGGCTGTTAGCATGAAACTGGTTCCCTCGACAAAAAGCCAATAAGATTTTTCCATAGACATTTGGATTATCGCAAAAAATAAGCTCTGTGTTCAATCATAGTTCATGAAAATTACACGTTTTGTCCATCAAGATAATCGTCACAAAATAATATAACTTTAACGAATTTTGAAGCCTAAATAAAAGCGCCAGAACTTAAAAGCTAAACTTAGGCTATAAACGAACTACAGAACCACGGTCGCTCGCCTTCAACGCCACAACCAGCACGCTTCCGACAACTTTTTCAAATTTATTTTTAACATGTTTAGTGAAAAGGATTTACTCTGTATATGAATTTGAATCCACGCTACATGGACCGTTTTATATAAACTGGAATAAATGCAAAACTAGAGCCAAACTAAAACAACCCCACCTGTCGTAGCCACGGTGGGATCGGAGCCCCCCCCCCCCCCCCAATTATTAAACATTTATTAAACATTTATTAATGTATAATTCAATACTAATATTATTATTTTTACTTGCCCTCTTCATTGTCCTCCACCCTTCTCCAGTTTTGATGAAATCATTATTATTATTATTATTATTATTATTAATAATAATAACATTATGGTTATTGTTGCTAATAACATTTGTTGTCTCTATTATTATTATTATTATTATTATTATTATTATTATTATCTGTCTTTATTTATTTATTTATTTTTTACCCTACTTATATCTGTTATCAATCTATTATGATACTATTTCAGTTGTATGCTTCCTTCCCCAACCCTAGACACAATGACACACACACAAGCATGCGCGCGCACACACACACACACACACACACACACACACACACACATGCATGCTCACAGACATATGAATGTAAATACAGGAGCTAATCAGAAGGGACTTGTAATGTTGGCCATCAGTATGTATGTTTGTTTGTCCTACTGTTTCTACATTTTGGCTCATGTAAATATTGTCACCTTCTAAACTTAGTGTTTTTTTGTTGTTGTTGTTGTTGTTGTTGTTTTCTCTTATGTTCTATATGTTTGGTCCATGGGGTTATGTTTTTGGTACATGTAAACATTGTCACATTCTTTGCATAATAAAAAATAAAAAAAACGTCCCCATGTACTATTCAACAAAATTCTAGTGCATTTAATCTATTAAATAACAGCAGAGTGAGCGAGTTTTTGGATATGGTAAGATTAAACTTATTTTAGTGAACAAAGTACCTGTTACATGTCTGTCTACCCTAGTCCTCGTTTCCCTTATTTGATTTTGTTCCTGTCCTCATTTGGTTAATTATCGTTTGATTGTCCCCACCTGAGTTTGATTATGTTGATTGCTCTCTTGTCCCTGTCTCCTTTATAAGCATTCAGTTTGGTTCTCTCCTTTGTCTAGTCTCATATATGTTATCGTGATGTGATGTATATTTATGTTCTTCAGTAAAAGAGTTTTGATCTTCAAGCCTTCGTCCCCTTGCCCCTAGCACCACACGCGTAACAGAAGACTAGACCAACACCGAACCTCTACCGAGGATGGAACTCGCCGCCCGCACCAGCCTGCTGCCGCTTATTCCGGGCCGCCGCCGTCTGATACTGGTCCTGGCCCCCTGGAAAAATTTCAGGCCGGTTAGGCTTCCAAGCCCGCCGCCCATTGCGACGGAGACTCAACAGCCATGGGCGGCTCTCCTAATCCCGCCGTGAAGCACGGCGTGAAGCACGCCGCGAAGCACGCCGCGAAGCACTGCGATCTTGCTGAGAAGCACGCCGCCAGAGAGTGCGGCCAACCCACCGCCGAGGAGTATGGCAAGCCCATCGACAGAAGCTTATGTCCCCTGTGATATTCTGGTGGAGTATGAGGGAATGACTTACCCACCAGAGCCAACCCCTCGCAGAAACTCACCTTCGCCTCCGCTGGTCCCGTCCAGCCCACCTTCGCCTCCGCTGGTCCCGTCCAGCCCACCTTCGCCTCCGCTGGTCCCGTCCAGCCCACCTTTGCCGCCGCTGGTCCCGTCCAACCCACCTTTGCCTCCGCTGGTCCCGTCCAGCTCACCTTCGCCTCCGCTGGTCCCGTCCAGCTCCGCGCTGCAAGAGCGCCACCCAGTGCCTGCGCCAAGAAGGCGCCTCCCTGTCTCCGCGCTGCAAGAGCGTCCCCTAGAATCCGCTCTGCAAGAGTGCCCTTCAGAATCCGCACTGCAAGAGCGCAAACCAGAGCCCGCGCTGCAAGAGCGCCGCCCAGTGCCTGCGCCAAGAAGGCGCCTCCCTGTCTCCGCACTGCAAGAGTGCCCCCTAGAATCCGCGCTGCAAGAGCGCAAAGTACCCTTACCCTGTAGCTACATGGAATAAGGGGGGAACAAGCACCACTTTAATTTACAGCATGCAAATTTTGTATTTACCCTGTAGCTGTCATGGTTACACCAGGCTCCACCACCAGTCAACACTCCCAATCACCCGAATACTAATCAGCCACACTTGTCACATAATCATCAGCACACACATATATCTCCCATATATCTCCCTCATGGATCACAGATGCTAACGCTATTCTACTCACCAAGTGTGAATTCTCTCCTTCCAAGGAAAGTACTTCATCTCCAACGATCTTCTAGAACATTCTCCGTCACTCACCTGTTTCCCCCGCACCTGGATTTCCAAGTCTGGTAATCCAGTTATCATTCCCTCCAGAATCTCGTCTGTCTCCTAAGTCCCATTTCATCCTGCTGAACGTTGAATGTCAATAAATACACCCGTTGTTGGTTTTTATTACTGACCATCTGTCTGAGTCTGTGTTCCCTGACAGAAGACCAGACCATATCAACATGAACCCCACGGGTGTCGATCCGTTACAGGAGTTAGTGGATTCACTCCGCAAAGTCCTCAGTGCACCTGATAATCCTGCTCCTACAAATCCCACACCAGCACCTCTGCCCAGTTCTCCTGCAAATCCAGTTTCTTCACCGATCTACACCGTCAGTCCCATGGTCAACCCGGCGCACTACTCTGGCTTGGAGGAGGAATGCAATGGATTCCTCCTACAATGTTCGCTCGCCCCCTTGAGATGCAGCCTCATCGCTTCCCCACCAAAAGAGCTAAAATCTCATATATTCTCACTCTGTTATCAGGTCGAGCACTCCAGTGGGCAGAGTCATTATGGCGTCAAGATGGTCCCACAACTCGATCACTCAGTTCCTTTATGACCCACTTCCGTGAGGTGTTTGGACAACCAGCTGGAGACTCAACCATCAGCGAACAGCTCTATCACCTGCAACAAGGCAAGGCCACGATTCAAGATTACAAGCTTCGATTTTGAACTTTCGCAGCAGCAAGTGGATGGAATGAGCGCTCCCTATTGATGACCTTTCGGCAAGGTTTGGAACCTTCATTAAGGCTGCATCTTGCTGCATACGACGACTCTATGGGGCTCGAGCAGTTCATTCAACTTGCCAATTAGAGTGTCCAATCGTATCCAGGGATATATGGGGTGTGATTTGTGCCAAAAATTTCCTCTCCATCACCTCCAGCCAGGGTCCCCCAGCTTTCCAGAACCAGAACCCGAACCTTGAGTGTTTAATCTTACCATTATATATTACTGACACTCTGTCCTCCAATTTGATACTGTTAAGTGCTTTGACACAATCTGTATTGGTAAAAGCGCTATATAAATAAAGGTGACTTGACTGTACAAGTAGACCACACTCGGCTTTCACCAGCTGAACGTCAACATCGGCTGATCCAGGGCTTGTGCTTGTATTGTGGCCAGATAGGACACTGTCTTCCAACATGTCCCATCCGTCCTCCAAGACCTTTGGTGAGTATGGTTTCATATTCCTCCCTAAATACAAAACCATTCACTGTTATGGTTCAACTCACTGTCCCTGGTAACTCAGCATATGCCCTCCTCGACTCTGGGTCAGCCGGCAAATTCATCTCTGAAAAGCTCTGCAACCAACTCCTACTCAAGAAAAAAGTGAATGCCATTCAGTACCAACTCCAGTCCATAACTGGCAGTCCCCTCGGCCGAGGAAAGGTCCAACTTCAAGTTGGACAATTACACACTAAAGAAATCCATCTACTGGTTCTGGAAAACTCCACCGCTGGGGTTATACTAGGGCGCCCGTGGCTCGTTTCCCATGCACCTGTCATCTCATGGAACACCGGTGACATCCTGAAGTTGGGTAAAAAGTTGCTTTCCCGGATGCTTTCCATTGCTACCACATCTTATGTCACCATCACCTGTTATTTCTCTCAACTCCACATCCATCAAAAGTCCTACGGAAAAGCTCTCAGTAATGATTCCCTCAGAATATTTCCACTTCAGCGACGTGTTCTGCCCAAAACGAGCCATCCGTTTACCACCTCACCGACCATGGGACTGTGCCATTAACATCTTACCTGACCAACCAGTGCCCAGAGGTAAAATCTATACTCTCTCCAACCCCAAGCAGAAGGCCATGGAGGAGTATATTGAAGAGGCACTTCAACAGGGTTACATCCATCCATCTACTTCCCCTGCTGCACCCAGCTTCTTCTTTGTGGGTAAAAAGGATGGTGGCTTGCGGCCCTGCATTGATTACAGTCGTATCACAGTCAAGTTCCATTATCCCCTTCCTCTCGTCCCAGCAGCCTTGGAACAACTTTGCGGAGCCCGGATCTTTACCATGTTTGACCTCAGAACCGCATACAACCTCATTCGAATACGTGAGGGGGACTAGTGGAAGACGGCTTTTGTCACCCCTACTGGCCACTATGAGTACCTCGTGATGTCATATGGACTCGTCAATGCCCCCTCCATATTCCAAGGTTACATGAATGAGGTGTTCCGGGACTATCTCCACCGTTTCGTCCTGGTCTATATAGATAACATCCTGATATACTCCCGGAACGAGGCCGACCATCGCCACCACGTTTCTGAGATCTTACAGCGGCTCCGCGAACACCATCTCTTCCTCAAAGCTGAAAAGTGTACTTTTCATCAAACTTCGATCCAGTTCCTCAGTTATGACATCAGTCCCAAAGGAATCAAGATGGACGAGAGGAAGGTGGAAGCCATCAAGACCTGGCCCATTCCCACAACAATCAAAGAACTCCAAAGATTCCTAGGTTTCTCCAATTTCTACAGACAATTCATCCAGAACTACAGCTCAGTCACCTCTCCACTTACCAACCTTCTCAAAAACAAGCCCAAGTCCCTATCCTGGACTCCCGAGGCCAACAAAGCCATGAAGATACTCCAACATATACTCCTCTATATTTGTGCAGTGTGCACATGTCCAAAAAAACCCCAATACGATTTGAAGCTTGTGACATATAAACACGCACATCAACCCAATCACTTTATTTCAATCGGAATGAATTCAGTTAGATTGAATCAAAAAGTGTGCATGTAAACGTAGCCATTGTCTGGTCTCCCTCGTGGATCACAGATGCTAACACTATTCTACTCACCAAGTGTGAATTCTCTCCTTCCAAGGAAAGTACTTCGTCTCCAACGATCTTCTAGAACATTTTCCGTCACTCACCTGTTTCTCCCGCTCCTGGATCCCAATACTTACCTCTCCGTGCTGTGTGTGTGATCTCCAGGTCTGGTAATCCAGTTATCATTCCCTCCAGAATCTCGTCTGTCTCCTAACTCCCATTTCATCCTACTGAACGTTGAATGTCAATAAATACACCCGTTGTGGGTTTTTATTACTGACCATCTGTCTGAGTGTGTGTTCCCTGACAGAAGCTACATGGAACAACGGGGTAAAAAGCACCAATTTAATTTACAGCCCGCAACTGTTGTATTTACCTTGTAACTACATGGAACAAGGGGGTAAAAGGCACCACTTTTTATTTACAGCCCGCAAATGTTGCATTTACACTGTAACTACATGGAATAAGGGAGGAACAAGTTGGGCTTAAACACAGAACAAGTGTGTATTTGCACAGTTATTACAGAGAAAAATATTGCACTAGTTTTAATTTAATTGTTTGATGGCCAAATTAAACCCTTTTTTTTGCTATAAAAACATCACAGTATACATCCACTGAAATACAAATGTTGTATCATGTATTTTTTCTGCAAACAGCTGGAAAGAGGTAAGCTTGTTTTAAGCTGCATTGAACCTTGATGGTATATCATGCAAAGTTATTTGGTGATAGTGGTGTTGGGAAGTTGCTGGTGTGAAGTTGCTGAGATCGACGAATAAGCTTTCATTAGGTAAGTAGATTCGTGAATTATAAATCATAGCAGAAACTAATTAACTCATTTCACTAGATGTTCAGTTTTGTTGTTCAGTAATCTCCATCATGTTTCCTTTAATAATAGAATGGTTAAAATACCTAGGCCTATAATAAAATACCAATCACTCCCAAACATAAGATTATTGTTTAGGCCATACATTCCACGTAATATTAGAATAGGTACCACTTAGTTTCAAAATACTTAAAGTATAAATGATTTGTAATTTTACAGGTTGTTACCCCTTTATTCCCCAAAAGTCACATTATTCCCCTAAACCTACGTGGAAATACTGAATAGGTACACCATAATTACAAAAGTTACACTGTAACTTAAGTTTACTTGCGCAGTTCTTTGCAGGTTGCATATCTGGTTGTTACCCCCTTATTACCCAAACGTAACACGTTGTTCCCTTATTACGTACATTCTTTATAGGTACACTATAATTACAGAAATGTACACTGTAAATTCAGTATACTTGCGTAGTTCTTTGCGGGTTGTACTCTAAAGCATTGCCGAATAATCTACTCGATGAAAGCCATAGAGTACAATTAATCCAGTCATATAGAAGAAAAAAAAAACACTACACCATGCAGATAAACCGCTTCCTGAAGAATTCTGAGAAGTGATGGTGCATGCATATCTTTTTGTAAAAAAAAAAAGAAAAAAGTCATATTCAGATGTTAGTATTATCACAGATCTTTTTTTTTTCTTCAGTAATACTGCCCTTCAAAAGCTAATACTGTAATTAATACCCCAGCTCTTAATTCATTGTGATGCCTTCTTCATCAGTAATTTTTAAGCAATCTGCATTTTTTCCCCCTCACAAAATATTGTGGAAATCTGATGTTATTAAAAATAAAATGCAGAGGAAAACCAAGTTCTGTTTTAAGTATGTCGTTTTTCTCTAGAGGACCCTTTGTTACAAACCTTATAAGTATTCCAAAGTATTCTTCCAAAGTATTTAGATTAAGTTTCAAAACTTCTTTAATCTAACAAATAATCAAATTAGGCTATGTTCACACTTGGCATCCTTTTGAAGCTGCCAGCATCTGTTCTACATTATAATCCTATGGAGTAAACCGTGTTTTTAAAAAAGTCCTCAGTGCTTTTTAAAACGCCACCACCAGCGTCTTTTTCTGCAGCTCAGAGCATCTTTTCAAGTTGAAAAAAGTTCAACTTTTCTGAAAAAAACCACTCTACTACGTCAAGCGCCTTTTTGACAGCAGACCAATGACAAGCGAGTGGCGAGTCATTTCTATAAAAACAAAAACAACAAGAAAAAAGGAGAAGATAGCTGGTAGACAGATTCGGAGCACAAGGAGTTGTATGAAATCGTGCATCATCCAATCGGAGCTCCTGGACTAAATTGTTGGAAGCACCATACAGAGAAGAAGCCTCAGCCTAATTATTACTCAGTGTCTTCAGCCTAATTATCAACCATAACATCCATAAGCTAAGAATTTCCAACAAAGGATAAAAGGAAACTGAGACACAATACAATGCAATTGTAAATGTCATTAAAACACTAAAATGATAGGCTATATGTGTATGTGTGTGAGTACAGGTTTAAATATCCTGGTGGGGACTTAAACCTGAATACACACACACTCATGGGGACTTGTGTCATGGTGGGGACCTAAATTTATGTCCCCATGGGTACAAAAGCTTATAAATCATACAGAATGAGTTTTTTTTTTTTTTGAGAAAGTCCGAGTCAAGACCAAGACTAGACCAGCACACCTGAAAATCATCTGAAAGACGCACATATACTGCCTGTCTTGATAAAATAATTACAATCATCATCATCATCATCATAATCATCATTTGCATTAAAATTACAACTGCAAATAATTTTATTACATTATAATATAAAATAATATACATTTTGAAAATAGAAATATGATGGAAAAATAAAATTATACTTTTTTTGTTGAAAGTAATACCTCCAGTAGGTGGCAGCAGAATCACAGAATCATGCATCTGATTCATTTAGTAAATGAACACTGCTGTGTGTTGTTTTGAAACAGTTCTGCTATGTTTGGATATTTGTATATTTTTTTGGAACTATTTTTTTTGTAATACAGCAAAAAATGTAATACATTTTTTTTTTAAACTATAAAATCAGTATCATGTTTGCAATCATGCTCATTTGTTCAAGTATATTTTTTGTTCATCATTATATTCATTACAAACATTTGGGAGAAAACAGCTTTTCTAGCTGACAATATGATCTTTGAGGTTTTTCAGAAAATATTACTCTACTGAGACTGTATTGTTGATTGTTTTTTTTTGTTTGTTTGTTTTTTTGTTTTTTAGCAACTATTTTTTGTGTGTTTTTTTTACACACAACATCACAACATCTATTCAAAACAACAACAAAAAACAACAGACATATAATCAATATTTTAAAGAGTCCAGTCAAAAGGAAGAGAGAGAGGGAGGGGAAAAACAAAAAACAGAACAAGTCATTCCTTTATATAATCAAGTATGTTAAAGGAAAAACACTGGCAAACATCAATAGTAGAGGGCTTGGCCCCATTAATTCGCACTGTTGTACATTCACAAGTCGCTATTTTCAGGAGGCACACATCTGCAGTGTAAACCAGTTCTGTATTATTGTCTTCTTTGCAGCCGTAAAACCAGCAAACAACATTCTCTTTTGTATTAAGCTTATACAGAGACCAGAATCATCATTAAGAAGACACAAACTTGGGTTCATTGTTGAGGGTTTTTAATGATTTACTATTAACGTGTGACTCAGGCAACTATGCTGTTCTTGTGCTTTTAGATTTTACTGCTGCATTTGATACTGTTGATCATGCTGTCTTTATTGATCAACTGGAACACCGTGCCGGTATTACAGGCAGTGCGTGGTTTAAACATTATCTTACCAATATAACTTTTTCAGTTAAGATAGGAGAGCTTACTTCTAGTAATGCTGAGTTAACCTATGGGGTTCCCCAAGGATCCTTTTTGGCTCCCATCCTCTTTTCTTTATATATGCTTCCACTTGGTTCCATTTTTAAAAAATATGGGCTGTCATTCTATTATTATGCTGACGATACACAAGTTTATCTGCCTATAAAATGGAATTCGGATGGACTGGATGCCTGTTTGACAGATGTCAAGGCATGGTTGTCACTAAACTTTATGAATTTGAATGAGGAAAAAACTTATTTAAAAAATTATTGTTTTTAGACCCTCAGATTCTTTGACTGCTCCCAATCCAAACCTTGGTGGGTTTTCCTCATGTGTTAAGCAATATGTGAAAAATTTGGGTGTGGTATTTGATGAACATCTGAAGTTTCATAGGCAGATAAATTCTGTGGCCAAATCATCCTTTTTTCAGATGCGGCTCCTGTCTAAAGCTAAGACTTTTCTTTCTTTTAAAAACTTTGAGAAAGTGATTTTTACGCTTTTATTACTTCTAGATTAGACTACTGTAATTCACTTCATGCTGGGATTAGTCAAACAGCTTTATCCCGATTACAGTTGGTTCAGAATGTGGAAGCTAGACGTTTGACCGTGGTTCATATACCGGATCGTATTACTCCAGTTTTACAGTCCTTACACTGGCCGCCTGTGCGTTACGGAGTAGATTTAAAAATTGTACTTATTGTCTGTAAGTCACTAAATGGTATGGCTCCATCCTATCTCTCTGATTTATTATTTATATATTGAGCACAATGTAACCAAATCCCTCCGGTCTTCTAACCAGACACTATTGTTAATCCCCAAGATGAGGTCGGAAGTGCAGGGGTGATCAAGCTTTTTCTACAATTGCCCCAAGTTTCTGAAATGATCTGCCTACTTTTATTAGAATGGCTTCATCTGTGGCTATTTTTAAGTCAAAATTAAAAACCTATCTGTTCAATAAGGCATTTAATTCTGTTTGAAGCACTCTTTATCCTTGTCCTATGTTTTTGTTGCATGTTATGATGTATTTTTTTCCTTCCTCTTGGTTTTACTGCTTTTTATTTTTCATTGTGTTATTGCTGGTTTTAGTTATTCATTTTAAAACACATTGGTCAACTCTGGTTGTAGTAAATAGTGCTATGTACTGTAAATAAAATTGCTATTGCCATATATTTGAAAACTGCTCTTGCTCTTGTGATATTGCTTAATTATATCATATGCTATAATATAAAAAACAAGATCTCATATACTTTTTTATATATTGAAATTATATTTATTTTGGTGACATTTTTGAAACAATCCCTCATAAATTTCTGACCTGGGACAATGGTAAACAAACAAACAAATAAATAAGTTATTGCATTTACAGTTGTACATACAATTTAGCGAAATTCCTGCAGTTTTGGTCTTGACCAACCTGAATAAAATCCCTGGTCCTCATAGTGTGTACTCACGTGCCCCGCATTTGTACTCTGTCTTGTCTATGTCTCAGGGTGTACTCACACTAGGCAATCTGAACCGTGTACTCACACTAGGCAATCTGAACCGTGCCTGAGCGCTTTTGACCCCAAAGCCTGGTCCATTTGACTTAGTCTGAGACGGAGACAAAACAGAGTACCAAGACAAAAGACCTTCAAAACATTTAAGTAGTCTTGGTCAAATTTTACAACACTACCAGCAAGGCCCTGTTCTTGTGACTATGCATATGCATATGGTGTGTTTTTTTGTTTTTTTTTTGCCTTTGCTTTTGTTATGATAGGTTGTATGCAAATACCTCACCTGGCAGCTGTCCAAAAGATTTGTTACTCTTGGAATATGTTAAAAGAAAGCATCTCACCTTTGCACACATTCAAACTAAATACAGCTGAACACTGTGCTCTATTAGATCAAACACTCTCTAAGATCAAAAACAAAAGAAGTGTGTTTATATGCCAGGCACTAAGGTACATGAGTCATTGTACTAGTAGTGTGATGCTGCTTTATACTGGTTGATGAGGCAAATTGCCCCAAGTAGCCTTGGATCACTGCCTACCTGGACAGAAGGGCCCATGATTCCATCTAAAGAATCCAGCTAGCATTTGCAGCAGGGAAACTTGCATATTTTCTTTGCATGCCAGCCGGAATTATGTTCCTTTTAAGCACAAGATACCATTCTAATGCTCTTCCAACAATTTTTTATATCTGTTATACTGTATACACAATTTCAAATAGAATTAAAATATATATACTTACATAAGACAATATATAAATGACAAATACAGATACATAATACAGAACTTTGATGAACAAAAATATTTGTAACTTTGCACACCCTTTTAAGGGGTAAATACACACACATATTGGGTTTCCATGTTTTATAGGGACATTCCATAAATGTAATGATTTGAATACCTTACAAATGGTATATAAAGAATATCTCAAATACCTCTATTGTTTTTATATCAGGTTAATGACCCCTGCCCCTAAACATAATCATCACAGAAATCTGTGCAAAACACTAGAGTAGATTTAAACAAACAGCTACCTGTTTGAAAAAGTAGATGCTACAATTTTTTTTTTTAAATTTGAACTAAAACTAAAGCTACTTAGGGGGGCAATACCTTAAAGGGACAGTTCACCTAAAAATGAAAATTCTGTCATTAATTACTCACCCTCATGTCGTTCCAAACCCGCAAGACCTTCGTTCATCTTTGGAACACAAATTAAGATATTTTTGATGGAATCAGAGCTCTCTGACCCTCCAAGGATATTACTACGATCAACACACAGAAACGTCATTAAAACAGTCCATGTGACATCAGTCGTTCAACCTTAATTTTATGAACCTACGAGAAAAACTTTTTGTGTGCAAAGAAAACTAAAATAATGACTTTATTCAATGATTTCTTCTCTTCCGGGTGCAATGTTGTTTAATTGACTAATGCCAGAAACACACTGCAGGATTTTCAAAGTTGTCGGATCACTGGTATTCTCACACTACTGTCTGGAGTACCATTTGCAGTAGTTGCTTCTGTGTGCACACTATACAACATATCAATGACAGGGGCTCACACAGTACCCAAATTTTCAGTAGAAGGAATCATTGACAACTCTGTCTGGTCTGCAAACTATGTTTCACAACCAAATACATGCAAGAAGTGATGCAGTAAATAAAGTACCATTTCCAAATTTCACACTCCAGGACTCACAGACAGGTAAAGATATTCAGCATGCTAAATATCTTAACAGTATGAATGAGCTCTTCTCTCAGACCACGTCTTTGATAATTCACACTACATGATTGTTGTTACTCATGTGACCGAGCACTGATTTTCCCCTAATTTTGTAGTTTTGTTGGAGATTTCCTTCAAACTGTTGATAAGTGATAATCAGGGCTAAAACTGTGTAGCATGTAATTGTCACTCTGTGTTAAATATCTGATAAAAGAAAATTACATGTATAGGTAGTGCACGTCTGTATAAGCTCTACAACACTTCAAAAAAAGTCTTCCATCATCCTATCAGAGACTTGTCAATCCATGACCAGCTCTATCATTTAGGTCAGCATTTTTCAATGGTAGGCTACTGAACAATGAGTAGTGCTGGAAACAATATTTTTGAAAAAGGGAAGTTGATGTGTTCTTGGGGGACATTTACATACACATGCCCCCCCCCCCCCCCCCCCTTCCTTCCTTTTCGCTCATTCTCTGTTCTGCACGTCTACTTAGACTCAGCTCTTTGCCATCTCAATCGAGATGGCACCTGTTTTCTCTTTTCTCTGATTTTCTTCTCTATTTGTCCCTCCGTCCTTATAGGCTTTTTGCCAAATTATTGTTGGTTACTGACTAGGGGTGCAACTGATCCGTGATCCGTATGGACTAGTCCCCATGGTTCGGCATGCATGTGATTCACGGATTAACTGTTAAATTCAACCAGTATAGACTGAAAGTTATCATTTGCACGTGTTTACCAATTTACACATTCAAGCAATTTCAGACCATTTGGATGAAGGAGAAATCGAATCGGGACTCGCGCTCCATTTTTTTGCGCTCAGCCGCAGCCGCACACACCCAAAGTGCGCACAGAGTGAGAGAAGCAGTGCGATTCAGAAACCGCGTTTCAGACAACACCTCAACGGATGGATACATACACACAAAGTTATGTGAAAATACCCGTTTTGGCAAGTATTACATTTCTGCACCTGAATACTACTGTTACTGTCTTTATATAGCCTATAATTTTATGTTGTAGGCTGTACATCTATGCTTGGAATTTGTGCAATTGTTCTTGTTATATTACTGACTTTAGTAGTTAAGCTAGTAGTTTCTGCTGGGGTATAGAGTAGTTAAAGTAAGCTTTTGGTAATAAATGAAAAGCAAACTTTTTTTTTTTTTTTTTTTTTTGCTGATCCGAAAAATGATCATATCCGTGACTCAAAATCCGTAGTATGATCCAAACCGTGAGTTTTGTGATCCGTTGCACCACTATTACTGACTGATTGTTCTAAGGATCTCCAGACTTCCTTTCTAGTCTAAGTCAGTTCCAGTCCAGTCCAGTCCTATCTAGTCTGGTCGTGTCCTGTGCTTCAACCTGTTCTCTGCCCAATCATCCTGCTGCCCATGAATACTGTTCCTGTCGCTGAGTGCGGGAAAGAGCCTGCTGGTTGGGGACTGCACTAGTCACACTCCACCACTGCCTGGACTTCTGAATACCTCACCCAAGACCTTACGCTGACATACTATTTCACCTAATGCTGGGTACACACCACAAGATAATCGGGTGATTTTGGGCCGATTTCTCTCCTTCCGACAATCCTAGGTAATGTCCCGATTATCTTGGTGGTTCTAAAGATTATCTTATCAGATTTCCTGTGGTGTGGTGTGTTAAGAGTGACTGAGTCTGCTTGGAAGAATGTCGGAGGTTACGAATGTTACGATTTTTGATCGTAAATATTCAACGTTGAACATTTAAGATCAAAAATCCTGATGTGTGGTGGGGAACCCCGAGGACACCACACACTATAGGAGCAAAACGGTTAAATATAAGATTTTTTCCCCTCATGTTTGTGGCCTCTCACATTTTGAAGATATTATTAAGATTTTAAAAATCTTTTAGTGTGTACCCAGCATAAAATTTGTATTCAGCTCTGCACCTTCCAAGTTTGGCCAGAGAATGGCAAACTACCTATGTTTCCTTCCATTAATAAACTATTTGCATTTACTTGCCTTTGCCCTTGGGTCCACATTTTACACTATGACATTTGATGCACCTTCATCAACTTCATAAATGAAGTCTTCTGGGAATACCTGCATCACTACATGCTAATCCACATTGATTATATTCTCCATGCAACCTAACAAAGCACCTCAGATTTGTCACCTGGGCACTCATGAAACTGCAATAACACTGTTTGTTCCTCAAGGCTGAGAAGTGTTCTTTTCATCAACCATCAGTACAATTCCTTGGCTACAACATCGGACCTGTGTGCAGATGGACTCAGAAAAGAAGAAGCATTCAAAACCTGGACACTTTCTTGTACTGGGAAGGATCATCGATGCTTTCTTAGCTTTACCAATTTGTCTAGAAGATTAAATTGTAACTACAGCACGATTATTACTCTGCTAACCTCCCTCCTCCAATCTAAGCCCAAGTTTCTGTCCTGGAATCCGGAAGCCTTCTACATATTCCAACATCTCAAGAATGCCTATATCAGTGTCCCTTTCCACATCTATCCCAATAAAACTCTTGATACCTTTTATTTCTTTTCACACAAATTTACAGAGTTTTGATTAATAAAGTGTAATTTTTGCACAATTATTTGAAGAATATCATGTTATGACTTTGAAAACAATATTAATATGCTGGGATATTTGAAAACTGATGCTTTTGAAAGTTAGCATCACACATATCCAGCTTCATATATCTATGGGTTTTCATAGATGGTAGGTTTGTTCGGTAGCTCACGAAGTATGGAGACATACTTGAGAGGTGAGGAGCTCCGGTTCAAATCCCGTGTAACTACAGTTCGACAAAGTTCAAATCTGCATATAAGGAAGTTCAAATAGCATGGTTGCATCAACAAATGTGTTTTTATATCAGTTTTGCATTTGTCAACACTACTGGGTAGGTTTAGGGTTGGGTTTGGTGTAGGGCATATTTCCAACACGATAGAGCATTAATTTTTAGCGACGGTCCCCGGATATTTGAATACGTACTTGAAGTACGTATGCCGCAATACGTACCTGAAGCAACGTAATAAAAACACAGCAATACGTACCAATATCAACGTAATAAAAATGTGCCAGGGTTTACGTATTGAACCCATGTTTTAGCGCCACTCAGTGGACATTTCTCTTTGAAACTGCAGCGAAATGTGCAGTAAGGTACGTAAAAACGGTCTCACTAAAAAGTGCCCCCAGGTATGCTTATGCCATGAGACCAGATTGAAAAATGTATGCATCCACCACATAGTGTAGGAGTAGTTTTAGTTGAGCAGTAGGGGAATACAGCAAAGCTTGATCCATGTGTCTTCTCCTCATGCAAAATCACCTCAGTGGCACAAAACTGATGATATCATCAACCAAGAGCTTACATCTCATCATGGACCATCATAACCTCGAATAACTCAGAACTGAGACAGAAGAACCTTGCCAGGCCTGGTGGCCCTTGGTCTTTACCAGGTTAATCTTAATTTGTCACCTGAATGCATTCCTCTTACATGTCTCTTCGAAAACTAGACATGTTCTTTCCTCCTCCAATGGTTGTCAGCACCCTCCAGTGGGCAGATCCATGTAACAATCTATCACTCATTTTAATGTTTCTTATTTTTAGTACTACTAAATAAAGTACCATATAGTTCAATACACATTGTTACATGAACAACCAGACCAATTGACTACGATGTATGTCAAGTGGCAGAGAGAATTTTGATATATACTAGAGATGTCCTGAGCTGATCTCAAGGATTGGGATTGGGGCAGATCAAACATTTTTTAACATAATCACTAATCTATCGTGAGTTTAAGTACTCTAAAAAACTATCGTTATAATTACTGAAGCTGTAGGTACATCTGCACTTATTGAATTCGCAAAACCCCTGTCTTTCAGTGATGACGCCTCTGATTGTCCATTGCATTCATAAATTCAACAGAACTGTGTGTGATTGGTAATAATGCACAACGCTGTAAAAATACATACAAAGAAATAAGGTGCAACATGAGCAAATCTTAATGCTGCAATCAATACTTTTCATTAATTTTCACTACAATTCTCATTTTCAATTTCAATTCACAACAGACGTAATAGATTTGGTTTAATTGTGCAGGAGAATTTTTACCATAAGTCCCTGTGGCCAGGGGAAGGCTAAGCCTTTGCTAACCTTACAAACACTCTGCCAATGTATATATCAGTATTGATCAATGTAATACAACATTGGAGTAGGTTTTATCTTTATAAATTAGCTGGGTCCCACTTTATATTAAGTGGCCCTAATACCTGTGTACTTACATAGTAACTAGATGTGTACGTAGTATGTAACCACAGTGTAATTACATATTGGTACATAGTATCTACAGCTCTAATTTTTGTGTAACTACACATATGTAACAACCCACTGAATGGTATGTGTAAGTACAAATGAGTAACAGGACATTGGTAACAACACTTTTTGGTAATGAAAGTACAAATGTGCAACAGGACTAACAGAACTTTTTGGTAAAGAAAGTGTTACACTTTATATTAAGTAAACAGTTCCTATGGTTTTACCATGTAATTACTCTGATGTTACACAGCCAGTAAGTTAGGCTTTACATATAAATTGTGGTTGGTGTCCAGAATGTTAAACTTTATATTAAGAGGACAGTTCCTGAGGAGTTACCATGTAAGTACACTGGTATTACAGTGGTGCAACAACTCCACCAACTCGAGATCCAACTCCTCCCACTTTACATATCCCTAAACCTACCCATTTCCACCCCCTGGATCCCATTTCCACCATTTCTACAGCTGTAGATACTATGTACCAATGAGTACTTACACTGTGGTTACATACTACGTACACATCTAGTTGCTATGTAAGTACACAGGTATTAGGGCCACAATATAAAGTGGGACTATTAACTGTTTATGATACTCCTGTACAGATGATAAACCAACCTTAATTTATTTTTTACAAAAGTTTGTCTTCGCCAGTTGTCTTAACACATAAGCAGACCTGATGATATAGTAAAGTGATACAGAAGGGGACAATTTAACGTAGGCTTTTACATTATATGCATCCAAGTTATGCAAATTAGTGGGTAAGTTGATTAACGTTAAATTGATTAAAATGTAACTGCTTGTGGGTATAGATGTTTCTACATATCTGATGAAACTTTGAAAAGTCAACAAGAAAAAGATAAGCTGTGACTTTGTATGATCTAAGACCCATGCTTGACCTAGGATTACTCTGTGTCTTGCCCATGCCATACCTGTTTACTGTTGTTTCACCCTGCCTGTGCTTTGACCACGTCACTGTATAATAAAAGCTTTGCACATGGATCCGCACGTCTCACGTCTTGTTGTCCCCGTTACAGAATACACGGCCACACAAGGATCCAGCAGCTTTTCAAACAGACAATGGCCAGGTATGGACACAACAAGAATATTATTTGCCCTTAAACAAGGTCCACGATCACTGGAAAACCATATTCGAAAATTTTTAGCCATCGCTCACTATTCAGAATCACCAGACATTATTTTGATAGAGATTTTCTGCGATGGCATAAATCCACCTCTCAAGTCTAAGCTTAGACTCGAGGGTCAGTTTTTGGACTATCCTCTGTTGTCAGTCGGTCCCTCATTCACCATGGGTGCCGCGGAGGAGGAGGAGCGCGACATCTCGTCCATGCTGATAATGGCAGCCGTACCCGAGCACACTCACATAATGGCGGCGACAGTGGAAACCGTTCACAAAATGGTGGCTACAACGACGCTCCGTCATGTCATAGCTGCCATTTAACAGTCCAGTCAAGTCACAGCTGATCTTCACGAGCTGAGTCAAGTCACAGTTGATCGTCATGAATCAAGTCACATCACAGTTGATCTTCATGAATCAGGTCAAGTCACAGTTGATCTCCATGAATCAAGTCAGGTCACAGCTGATCTTCGTGAGTCCAGTCAAGTCACAGCTGATCTTCGTGAGTCCAGTCAAGTCACAGCTGATCTTCACGAGCCGAGTCAAGTCATCGTTGATCGTCATGAGTCAAGCCACATCACAGCTGATCACCTAGAGTCACGTCACGTCACCACTGATCTCCCAGAATCACGTCACGTCTCAGCTGAACTTCCAGAGTCTCGTCACATCTTAGCTGATCGCCCAGAGTCTCGGCACGTCTCAGCTGATCATCCAGAGTCTCGTCACATCACAGCTGATCGTCCCGAGTCTCGTCATGTCACAGCTGATCGTCCAGATTCTCGTCATGTTATAGCTGATCATCCAGAGTCTTGTCACGTCCTGTCTGCCACACCTAGATGGTCAGTCCTTCAGTATCCTAGTCTGATATCCAGTCTGAGGGATGCACCACTGGTGTCTGCACGTACAACTGGTATCCCAAACCAGCTCACTCTAACTCTCCTGTTCCTGCTCTAAATACCCTGTCCGAAACGCTTCCCCTGATGGGGATCGCTTTATGTTGCATTTGGGCTGCGTACACCACTTCAGAACTGCCCCAGGCGATGGCACCCGCTGGAGCTTCTCATGTTGCAGAACCTCTCGAAGCGGCGGTGCTCGCTTCAGCTCCTTTTATGGTGTGGCATCCAGCAATGTACTCTCAGCCTGTCGTGTCACGGTCAAGGAGACTGTTACCACTGTAGAACCTCCAGAGGTGGTGGCAACCACTGCAGAACTTTCGGAGTCCACTCACCAACTCTTTGTCTGTCCTGTCGCAGTCAGAAGGGCTGTCCCTGAACTCCCGTCCTGTCCTGTCACGGCTATGGAGGCCGTCTACGAATCCTCGTCTTGTCCTGTCGCAGCCAGAAGGGCTTTCCCTGAACTCTCGTCCTGTCCTGTCACGGCTATGGAGGTTGTCTACGAATACTCGTCCTGTCCTGACGCAGCCAGAAGGGCTGTCCCTGAACCCTCGTCCTGTCCTGTCACGGCTATGGAGGTCATATACGAATCCTCGTCCTGTCCTGTCGTGGCTACAGAGGCCACTTATGAACTTTTGCCCTGTTCTGAACCGGCCAAGGAGGCCATCTCTGAACTCTCATCCTGTGCTGAATCAGCCATGGTAGCTGATTTTGAACTGTCAATTTGTTTAGTCTCATCTAATGTATTTGGTTTTGAACTGTCTGTCCTGCCTGTTTGTGTCAAGCAGTCTAAACTTGAGTTGTCTGTCTGTCTCAATGCTGTTGTTGAGTCTGAATTTGAACTATCTGTCAGTCCCGATTTAAGCATTGTGTCGGATGTTGAACTATGCATTTGTCCCATTTCAATCTATGAATCAGTTTTTTGCCCCACTAGTCCAGTCATGACCCCAGAAACTCTATCCGAGCTCCCTGTTGGCTCTAGTAGCCTTGTCACAACACAAGGACCTGCCGTTGAACTCTTAACCCTCCCTGTCACGAACTCAGAAACCATAAATGCACTCTGTGTCAGGGAAAATATTGATGGACTTCCTATGTTCCCTGCCGTGGTCCTTGAAACCGTAGATGCTCTCTCTGTCTCTTGTGTTTCTGTTTTTTCTAGACTCCGGTCTCTGCTGTGGGTTCCTGATCAGCCTGTTCCGCCGTGGTGCTCTTCCGTTCTGCCCTGGTGGGCTCCTGCTCTGTCTGCTCTGCCGTGGAGGTCTTCTGCTCTGTCTGCTCTGCTGTGGTGGCCCCCAGCTCCACCCGTTCTGCCGGCTCCATCATGCTCCCCTGTTTTTCCGGTCCTGCCTCAGTCCCAAGGTCTTACACTTTTACATGGACCTGGCCCTCCATCCCTCCCCCTGTTCCGCCTCTGCTCCACCACCCTCCTGGATTGTGTAATGTTTAGAGCGTCTGGAAGTCGCTCCTTGGGGGGGCTCTGTCATGAATCCGGTCCATGGACTTCCATTCGCTATCCACCAGAGTTCACTCCTTCATCACATTGACTCCCACATTGCACAGACTGTTTCACTTATTACCCTGGACTACATTTCCCAGCAGCCATTTCACTAATCACACGCTCACACCTGAGAACTATCACACAATCATACACCCTACATATACCAACAACAACAACGTTTATTTATATAGCACATTTAAAACAACCAAAGTCGACCAAAGTGCTGCAAAGAGTATGCAAAACAAGAACAAGTCGACGAGTTTATAAGCAATAAAACAAAAACTATAAAACACAAGCTGCAAAATGGATGAGATTCACTAAGATAAAGTACCATTGCACAACAGGTCTTACACATTTAAAAAGCACTGTTAATACACATTTAGTTAACCAAATGAAACAATACACATTTTAATGCTATAAAAGTGTGCACATTCAGAGAAATAAACAGCAGATGTTCATATTAACAACTTCTTTAACTTGAGCAAATGCTGCTAATACACATATACATTTGTTAATAAAGTTAATAAAATGAAAACATGCATGTTTTAAAGCTAGTGAATAAAAGTAAACGATCCGCCCGCAGGCCTCTGCTCAATGACGGTGCCTGGATCAGTTGTGATCTGCGTCTCGGGCCGATGACGTCACTTCCAGGGAGGCATGCCCAGGCCTGTTGGACACGCCCCGTCCCCTGACTCCGCCCCCATACCAAATAGCACCACAAACTGAGACGCGCAGAAACGTGAAGCGCAAAGGGAAAACGGTATCGCAAGCTCAAACTTGAAAGAAACGCAAAATAAGAGCAGCGTTGCAAATAAATTAGTAGATATGGCCATGGAAAATATGTATTGCAAAATCATTGCTTTTGCTCTGTTTCATTTATATTTTGCAATTCTTTATTTTTGTTTGCAAAACGTCTTTTTTTCTTGCAATACTTCATTTTCTTTTGCAATTCTTTATTTTTGTTTACAAAAAGCACATTATTTTTTCTCAATACTTTCATTTTCGTTTGCAAAATGTTATTCTCTTTTTTAGCAATGTTTTAGCAATGTGGTTTGAGAAAGTCAGCTGATCATCAATCATAACTCCAAGGTTCCTGGCTGGTTTCTGGCTGGCATAATTGATGGAATTATGGTTGATGTGCCTAACTGGATGGTGAAATTGTGATGAAACGATGGGTTTGCTGGAACCACAAGCAGTTCTGTCTTGACAAGGTTGAACTGAAGGTGATGGTCCTTCATCCAGCAAGAAATGTCTGTTAGACAAGCTGAGATGTGAACAGCTATCGTCGGATCATCAGGATGGAATGAGAGGTATAATTGAGTGTCATCAGCATAGCAGTGATATGAAAAGCCGTATTTCTGAATGACGAAACCTAGTTATGCCATGTAGACAGAGAAGAGAAGTGGTCCAAGAACTGCGCCCTGAGGCACCCCAATAGTTAGATGTTACCTCACCTCTACAAGATACCTTGAAGGACCTATCTGAGAGGTAAGACTTAAACCACTGGAGTGCGGTTCCTGATAGGGAATGCCCTTTACCAATAGGGTTGACAAGAGGATCTGGTGGTTAACCATGTCAAAAGCAGCGGACAAATCCAGCAAGATAAGTATTGAAGGTTTGGAATCCGCTCTTGCAAGTCTTAGGGCTTCAACAACTGAGAGCAAGGCAGTCTCTTTAAATAATTTTTATTTATGAGTGAAACATCACGTCATCAATTGAGTCATCAGATATGTAAATATAGTTTATAGTTCATAAAAAATATACTCACACATTCACATACCTCACGACCCTATACACTTTTTATAAAAAATTAATCATAAAACAGGCATTCTTTTATATGTTGTTATTTTTTTCATGTTATATTGTTTATAATGAATAGATTTAGGAATACTAAAAAAGTTGATGTCTAACTTTAAAAAATGAAGGAGGGAGAGGGTAGTTGATGTTGATGAATGATGTTCCAGGTCACTAAAGACCCGATGTATGCATTTAAGAGTTAATTCTTGTTAAAACTACAAAATAATTCAGTAAAGAGCCGTGAGTGATTTTCTCCCATTTAATTTCTTGGATTAACATTAAGGACACTGACAGCAGCTAGTGGGCTAAATTGGGCGCGGTCACTTTAAGAGACAATGCATCCAACATCACAATAAACATTCAATTTATTTTTTAATTGTTTACTTTGACTTAAGACATAACCAACCATTTTTTCGAGGATACTCGCAAAGACAAGTATTGTGACATAATTTTTTATGTATTTGTAAGTTCAAGAGCAAGAAGAGGTAAAACTCAATTCGGTGTTTAAAGGCTGCGAGATGCGGCCCTCTCCGTGCACAACAGGTGCTGTATTTTTGTGTTTGTATGTTTAAACTGACAAGGTATATTTGTTCGTACGAAGGAAACACGGCTCTATGTGTTCTTAGTTGAGTTTTTCCGCGTCTTGTTTGAATACTTTAAACAGTTTTGAATGTTAAATTGGCAGGGCTGTCCTGAGAGTCTTTTTAGGCTGGCCTCGGCCAGTCGGTTAAAATCCCTGGGGGTCCCCCCCACAGACGTAGGCCCCTATAATCCTCACCACCTTTCACCCCACTATCGATGGGCCTGGGTGACTGGCCTATGTTCAAATGTTGACATGGAGGCATATATTGGAATTGTACAGAGTCATATACCTATAAAACTTTAACAATTAGCATCCTCAATTCCCAAACAAATAAACATTGTAATTAAAAGGAAAGTTGATGTGACACGTGCCTCTGTCCCAACCAACTTTTTTGGAGTGTTGCAGCCATCAAAATCAAAATTTGTTTATATTTACAAAAATAAGTTGTCCAGTAAAAGCACTGGACATTTTTGGTCAATTAAATAAAGGTTAAAGAGAATGAACAAATAACATATTCTTGATTTTATGGCATTTCACTTTCTGGAATTGGGGTTGTAACATGCACTGATAAATCATGAACAATAAGACCAAGAATGTGTTAAGAAATAAACAGGGTACATTTATATTACATTTAAGGGTACATTATATGTACATTTTAATTCAATTTGAATTAAATGCTAAGGTTAGAAATGTTCTCAAACTCAATTCCTGGAGGGCCACAGCTCTGCACAGTTTTGCTCCAACCCTAATCAAACACACCTGATCCAGCTAATCAAGGTCTTCAGGATCACTAGGAACCTCCAAGCAGGTGTGAGTTGGAGCTGGTTGGAGCTAAACTCTGCAGAGTGGTGGCCCTCCAGAAATTGAGTTTGAGACCACTGGGTTAAAGGTTTAAAACAAACCCCAATTAGAATATTTAATTCCAATTTAGTCCTGCCTGGCATGTACTGTGATTCATCACCTCCCTCTAACAAGAAAATACTTGCTCATAGGTGTGGTACTTTGTGATGGATGTGACAGTAAATATAGTTGGGCGTAACTGGGTGTAGCACATACACTTTCTTTAAACCAAGCAGTTTCTTTAGGTGTGGAAGAACAGAGACTTCTGTAAGAATAGAGCTCAACAGTGACAATCGACTTTTCCCAGTAGTCTTGAAATTTCCACATTCATTCTCTCCATGAGCATTTAAAATCTTCAATGGTGGCTACGTTCAAAATTGTATACTAGTTTACTGCTTATTACATACTGCACATTAAACACTGTGTGTTGCATATATATTTTCTATAGTATGAAATACAGTACACATTATTCTGCTTTATGTATGTCTACAAAAACAACATTTATCTCTGCGCAGGCCTACATTTGGTAAAACACACCTATTAAAATGCTATTAATAATGTTGTCATGTCCTCACTTTGTTGCATATTTAAGTCAGTGTGTGGTATCGTTATCATCTTGGAAACAAAATGATAATTTTCCATTTTTAATAGCCTACTATTTTGTGTATAAACATTTTAATTCTTGACAGTCTGATTCCAATTATTAGAAATTATCAGGAAAAAATTCATGGCAAATATTACTTCCATTGCTTCAGCAAGCAATATTTGGAATGACATGAAGGTGACAAAATGATGACAGAATTTTCATGATAGGCGAGCTATTCTGTACTTTAAGAGTTTTGTTTTAAGAACTTGTGGTAGGTCTTTCTTAAAAGGTTTATAAGTTCAAACTAAACATTTAAATTGTTCTAGAAAAAAACCCTTCCTTGAGAAATTTCCCAGTGTTTCATAAGGTATCATTCACAGTGTGAATAACTGTAGTACGTCCAATGGTCTATTTATGATGCACTATCTCATAGTAGAGGTCATATTTTATTTTAGGAGTTTTGTTCTATCACTGTTAATTTGGGTGACTAAATATTGTCCTTAGTGTGACATAGTCCTGTCATCCATGATTGGCAGGTTTTACTACATTCTTTTACTTTACTACTAAATCAGCAGCCGATACAGACAGAGCAATATCAGAGTATAGCATCAAATCAATTAAACTCCTGGAATATTGATCTGGTCAGTTAAAGCTGGCCACACACTAGAGGATTTTAAGGCCGATTTTAAGCCTGATTTGCACCCCCGAACGATCGGGGGGGGTGGCCCGATTCGCAGCTTGTCGCAAGCGATTTTTTTGTCCAAAAATCCTCTATTATTTTCATTATGATTATATATCTGCTCCCGATCGAGACGGAGCGTCGCCAAACTCAAATCATAAATATCAAACATGTTTGATATTTAACAACAGGTGCACTAGATGGGCAACAATGAGTTGCAACAGGTGCACTAGATGGGCAACAATGAGACGACCCCCAAAACAGAAATGGTTTTACAGGTGGAGGCCACTGAAATTTTTTCCCCTACTCATCTTTTCTGACTGTTTTTCACTAGTTTTGCATTTGGCTAGGGTCAGTGTCACTACTGGTAGCATGAGACGATACCTGGACCCTACAGAGGTTAAACAGGCAGTCCAACTCCTCCAGGATGGCACATCAATACGTGCCATTGCCAGAAGGTTTGCTATGTCTCCCAGCACAGTCTCAAGAGCATGGAGGAGATTCCAGGACACAAGCAGTTACTCTAGTGGCGCTTTTCCACTGTGTCAAGCTCAAGGTCAAGGTCATTTTTATTTATATAGCACCTTTAAACAACATTAAATGCTGACCAAGGTGCTTCACAGTAACAAAGCACAATGATAAAACAAATACAAAGTATCAAAATTCAAAGAACAACATAAAACCTAGTAAAAAACAAGAATAAGAAATTTCATCCCTAAGACCAACATATCCAACAACTATGAATAGGCCTGAGAAAAAAGATGTGTTTTCAATGATGATTTAAATCCAGACAATGAAGAAGATAACAGATTGAGGTAATGAATTCCACAGCTTATTGGCAAAAACAGAAAAGGCTCTGTCACCTTTAGATTTTAAGCGAGATAATTGAACAGTTAATAGATTATCAGAGGAAGATCTAAGAGATCTCCGAGGTGAATATGGGCAAATAAGGTCTGAGATGTAAACTGGAGCCAGACCATGCAGAGCTTTAAAAACAAAGGTTAAAACCTTATACTCCATTCTAAATTTAACTGGTAGCCAATGCAGATGTACTAAAATAGGGGTGATATGCTCCCTCTTCTTCCTCCCCATTAAGAAACGGGCTGCAGCATTTTGAACCAGTTGCAAACGTGAAAGGGAAAACTGGTTGACACCAGCATATAAAGCATTACAATAATCAAGCCTTGTAGAAACAAAGGCATGAATAACTGTCTCTAGATCACCAAAAGATACAAAAGATTTCATTTTACGTAAACCCCTAAGCTGGAAAAAACTAGCACTCACAACAGAGTTTATTTGTTTGTCAAACTTCAACTCTGAATCAAAAACAACACCCAGGTTCTTTACGTGAGTACGGATATTTGGTTGCAAGGGTCCTAAACTAGAGGACAGGGCGTTAACCAAATGAGGGGAGCCAAATAGAATGACTTCAGTCTTGTTTTCATTTAACTGAAGAAAATTATCACCCATCCAGCTTTTGATGTCATGTACGCAAGCAAACAACACTGATAAGGACTTAGAACCAGGTTTAATTGGCATGTACAACTGGGTATCATCCGCATAAATGTGATATGGGACCTTGTAAAACTCAAAAATGTAGCGAAGAGGGAGCATATATAAAGCAAACAAAATAGGGCCCAAGATAGAGCCCTGCGGCACCCCACCAGTAACAGAAGCAGTTGATGAATAAGACTGACCTAACTCCACAGAGAAACTCCTTGCAGTAAAATAGGATTCAAACCAAGCTAAGGCTGAATCACAAATACCAACCTCGGTTTTTAATCTGTTTAAAAAAATATTGTGATCTACTGTGTCGAAATCCGCACTTAAATCCAACAGTATCAAAACTGCACAATTTCCAGAATCCACAAATAATAACAAGTCGTTCACCACTCTTACCAAAGCAGATTCAGTACTATGCTTAGATCTAAAACCTGACTGAAAGGGATCCAATATATTATTCTCAATTATGTAAGGTGATAACTGATTCAAAACAGCTTTCTCCAATACTTTTGACAAGAATGGCAATATCGAAATAGGTCTATAATTGTTCAAATCAGCTGGATCCAGATTTACTTTCTTAAGCAGCGGATGAACCACTGCATGTTTAAAATAGGATGGAACTAAATTTGTCTGTAAGGAACTGTTGATAACGGAAATAATATTCGGTGCAACTGCATCCATCACTTCCTTTAATAGCGAAGTTGGTATAATATCAAGAGAGCAAGTGTTTGATCTTAAACTAGACACTATAGTCAACAACTCAGCGTGCGAGATAGGATGAAAATGTGAAAATTTTGCTAAACTCGTAGGTATATACCAAACCTTCTGGGAAGGATTCTTAACAATCTGCGATTTAATGCAAGCAATTTTGTTTATAAAAAAGCTGCAGAACTTCTCACACAACTCTGAGCTATGACCAGTACCGATCCCGGAGGGAGGATTTAATACAGAGTTGACAGTAGAAAACAAAAGCTTTGGACAATGAGAATTTTGAGAAATCAGATTAGAAAAATATTTAGACCTTTGCAAGGCGACTGACTCCTGAAATTTGACTAAAGAATTTTGCAATAACTGATAAGAGATTTGTAATTTGTCCTTTCTCCATTTTCTTTCTGCCCTTCTACACTCCTTCCTTAGAATACGAACTTCACTATTAATCCAAGGCTGCTTCCTAGATTTTAGCTTCCTAGCCTTGAGGGGGGCAATTTCATTTAGGATCCCAATACATGACGTATTAAAACTGTCGACCAAACCATTCACATCAGAAAACTGTGCCATAACACCTGCTGAGAGTTCTGCAAAGACCTTTGTAAACTGTACAGCAGTAGAAGAGTTAATAACTCTAGACAGATATGTGGAAGGTATGCGTGGTACGACTCGGCTCGGCACGGTTCAAAATGGCACGGCACGGCTCAGTTTGGCTCGGTTCGCTTTCCACTGCAGTTTAGTACCGCTTTAGAGTGGGTGGGATTATTCATGTGTCGTTATAGTCGCACCGCCTCTGATGCCGTGACTCCTGAAAAGAATTTTAATTCCACATTGCTCCATCCCGCTTTTGCTGGATCCGTTCCTCGGCTATCAATGAGAGGACAGTCTGTACTTCCTCAACAGACAACAAAACAGCCATTTTTTGATTGTTAAAAGAAAGGTGCACTCATTCAAAACAATTGCGTTCAATCCTTCGCTGGCTGTGCTGATTTAAATCTAGCGGGTCTGTTGTGTCTCATGCCGCAAGTTCAATGATGCAGGCAGTGACGAATTTCTCCGGCCAATCAGTGATCAGCAGAGTTTACACGTCACGTTTTGGTAACGATACAGTTCGCTTGGAACCTCGGTCGAGGTGGTACTAAAAAAAGTACCAGGTACAAGGTACTGAACCCAGTGTAAAACCCCCAAAAGTGAGCCGTACTGAACCATACCGTGCCGTACCATGCAGTGGAAAAGCGCCATAGAAGAGCCATAGAGGGTCCTCCTTAACCCATCAGCTGGACCGGTATCTGCTCCTTTGTGCAAGGAGGAACAGAATGAGCACTGCCAGAGCCCTACAAAATGACCTCTACCAATGGTGATTAAATCAAACAATGCATGTTTGTTATACTTTGTAAGTATTACTTTGTAATACTTTGTTCTCAAATTGTTCATGTTAACAATGTCAGCATTGCGTGACTACGTGATTGTAGTGTGTGTTAGAGTCACATATAGATTTCAATTTCTGTACAGTCTAATCTCTAATTGTCATACCATTTGAATTTCATATAAAGAAATAGTTTTAAAGATAAAAAGCAAATTATTCTTCCTTAGAACTGGTTCTCTTTAAAATACAACTTGCGTACTCCCACGTAGGCAAGACCTATCTGTAATCAGATCCACATTTAAAACTCAAATATAATCTAATGTCAGTCACTTACATGTGTTTCATAAATCCTTTCTGGATTACAATCCGCCATCAAAATGATAAATTTAATTATTCCAGCTACTGTGAGAAAAGGCTATTAATGATCCGCCACCTACAGCATGCTCACATGTGATACAGCCTACTAGCCGGGACAACTTCTTTATGTTTACAAATGTGACATAATGACACAGCAGCATGCTCGAATTTCCCACAAATTCCTTACCAGTGCCCTCAAATTAGAAAACATTATTATAAGCTTACTGTTGTGAATCGGCTTAGGTAATATTAGAGCATTCACACTGCACACGGATGTTGTCCATCAATGCATTACAGATGTGGTGCATATGCAGCAGTGCAGTGATTGTTTCCACAATGAGACTATTTTTGCTGTGCTTCAAAATGAAAGTGCACTGTTCATGGTAAAAAATGAATATGGACTGACACAAAATTGTTTACACCATACATGTATATAAAGTCTAATAAAAAGTTCTGGCATGAAACTCTAGATGGCGCAGTCCAATAGGGGTCCGATAGAGTGGGTATCTTACTAGGAAATGCAATGAAATTTTCACTGATGATGATGATAATTAGGGATGTCCAGATCCGATCACGTGATCGGAAATCGGGCCCGATCACGTGGTTTCAGACTCGATCGGAATCGGACGTTACCTCCCGATCAGGACTCGGATATATATGTATATATATTCTTATTATTTTTTAACACAGCTATAGTTATGCGGTGGCACAGAGTTACGCCGGTTTCACACCGCACGCGTAAGCAGAGCAGAGGCAGCGCAGAAGCGGCGCGCGCCCATTGTGCTTTCACACTGGCAGCATTTGTCGCACGCAGTTGAACCGCGGCTTGTGTACTGCAAATACAGACGAGTATCGTTCATTCGGTCACGCTTTTCAGGTGTTCTCCAACAGCTGTCTGTCATGTGCTTTGATATGGGCAGCATGCTGTGATGCGGCCGTGTTCCCCTCTGTCACATGTATATAACATGCTGTACATATAGTTTACATGATAAAAAGTAATCTTAAAGTTAATAAATGCCTCTAGTTTTAATCATTTAAACAGGCCTTTGAAGTTTGGGCAATAACTCCTGCAGTGATGTGTTTTCGTGTAGTTGATTCTGTGCTAAATCTAATATTTGATGTTTTGTATTTTAAATGTTGTAGATTTAAGTAGCAAATGAGAATCGCTAAAATTATTGAATATATTTTGAGACAAAGGTCTTAAGGATTACCAGTTTGGTTTAAGATAATTAAACCAACAGTTTTTCAATAACTAGAAGAATATGTAAAAGTATGGTATTTGGGGTAAAAAGCGCCCCTGCTGTTGGGGCGAAAGGCACAATAATTAACATGATAATTAATATAGATGGCTGACTTTTCCAACTGTTGACATGACATGGTTCATATGGTATCCATGCCTATTATGTTGGGTGTCCACCTTAGAGATAATCACCATGTTTATAATGAAACCATCATATTTAAAAACATGATATTAATCATATCATATAATAAAATAAAACTTGTTGTTACTACTGTAAATCTATATTAACTTATTATGGGATCTCCTTCAATGCTTTCAGAATCTTTACTTTTTATTTTGTTTCTGTATTTTAAAATATATTTTTATATTATTTTAATGACAGTATATTTACTGAACATTATTTATCAAAATAAGCAGAAAATAGCCTAGTACAAACTTTGCTAAAGTGGTTGATCTGAACAAGTATTAATTTAGACAGTATCAATTTTTTATTTTATTTTTTTAGCTAAAGTATTTATCAATACAGTGTGCCTTTTACCCCGTGATTGTGAAACACTAAACACCTCACATGATTTTATGGTGAAATGTGTCATTTTTCATGTTAATCAGGTTAATTTTGATCAAGAAAAATGCACTGTGGCTTTAATTCAGCGTAAGCGGCGCAGCAAAAATAGACTCGGCGCCGAACCTATCGCGGCACTGCCGCTTCTGCTCTGCTCCAGCTACGCGCTGCCGCGTGAGTGCTCTAATCTGTTAACATGGGCGCCGGAAAAAATATGCGCTGCTTATGCGTGCGGTGTGAAACTGGCGTTATTCTTTTTTTTAATGTATTATAGAAGTATCGGATCGGGACTCGGTATCGGTAGATACTCAAAATCAAATGACTCAGACTCGAGGGCAAAAAAACCTGATCGGGACATCCCTAATGATAATGATACTAACTTTATTATAATTACAATAATATATATTTGCAAATTAAATTCAATTGTAAAAATTCTGACATTCATTTGAAGCACAGCTGAAGCACACTTTAATTTAAAGCGAGAGATACAGGTGAAGTTGGCTTAAGAGATATGTGACTGTGCTCACAGATTTGTGACTGAAAACATAACTTCTCCTGAAGCACTCTGACTCTGTCTGCTATTGTACACTATGGCTGTAGAATTTTGTAAAATCATATTCATCTTCATAGTAAAGAAAATACAGAGTTAAAATTAAACTCAAACTTACCTGGTCAAATGGTTAAACCCTGTTTGGCTGACCAGTGGCAGTTGGGGGAGAAATTTGGAAACCTGTTTAAAAACAGTTTGAAATCATTATTCTTGCACTTCCATTTGGTCCCACTAAAATGCAAATTACACATTTCACCTTCAACTACAGTCAACCTTTTCAATACAACTACAGAACTATTTATTTTTTATTGTAGCTTTATTTTTGGCTCAGTTACCTGCAGTGGCACATTCAATCAATACGAAAATTGGTAACACTTTAGTATAGACGGTTTTTCAACGGCAACAACATAAACAAACGTTACTGCGCATGCGCGCTTTTGTGGCCCTAACTTAACTTTCGGTAGACATCCAAATACAATCAGTAACAACAGCTAAGTCCCTCTAGAGTAGATTATGTTTTGATAACATGCAAAATATGTTTGCTGCGTAAATCAGACGGACTGAGATGCAGCAATAACTACTTGGATGGACTTATTAAAAATGCAAATTCATTTTCTGCCAGCAGGAGGCGCTTTAAAGCAGGTTTCGCAGGAAAAGGCTGTTGGGCTGTACGTTACACAAAGCCGCGCTGTGCTTAAAAACGCCGCTTTATCAGGCATATAACATGCAAGATGAATTGGAAATGACATCGGACATTTTCTAAAGACCGTGTTCCTTCAGACATACAGTGATATAAAAACACCTGCGCCTCGTTTTGATTTTTAAACGTGCATTACATGCTCATGTTTATTCAACGAAGCCTTTTGGAAAATCGGTTAGTTTTGATATCGTGGGGAATCGCCACAAATAAATAAATGTATGTGAAACACATCCCACAGCACAACAACCTGAGCCCAACTTCATTACTCATCACTTTAACTTTAACTGTGTTTGTAGCCGGCGCCAATAACAAGACCGATAAACAAACACAGACCGGAAGTTAACTTCGGTCCAGGCGTGTGCGCCCCGATGAAACCGTCTATAGGGACCAATTCGCACTATTAACTAGTTGCTTATTAGCATGCCTATTAACAACATATTAGTACTGTTTATTAGTACTTATAAAGCACACATGGCCATATTCCACATCCCTAATCCTGCCCAATACCTAAACTTAACAACCACCTTACTAACTATTAATACGCAGCAAATTAGGAGTTTATTTAATGCAAAAGTCATACTTAATGGTTTGATAATAGTGAGAATTGGACCTTAAAATACAGTGTGACCAGAAAACTTATAAACTTAACTGTTAAATCCCACACCCATTAAAACTGTGCCACCTCAAAAAGATGTTGAGGTTCTCATTGGTTTGTTGGCATGTGGGTGATTTTGGTAACACTTTAGAATAGGGAACACATTCACTATTAACCAAATCCCTAATTTGCTGCTTATTAATAGTTAGTAAAGTAGTTGTTAACTTTAGGTACTGGGTAGGATTAGGGATGTAGAATACGGTCATGTAGAATAAGGCATTAATATGTGCTTAATTAGTACTAATAAATGGCTAATATTCTAATAATATGCATGCTAATAAGCAACTAGTTAGAAGACCCTAAAATAAAGTGTTACTGTGATTTCATGTGCAAGAAAAGCTGTCCACAAATTGTTTGCCTAAGTGGAAAAGTGCGTTGTTTCTAGATCTCGGTTACCGACAAAAAAGAACGCATTTGATGCAAAAGTAACTCCACTAAAGATACCTTGCAGAATGCCACTCTTGACCAAGAAGAACATAAAAGGCTGACTTGAATATCCTAAAACAAATTTGGGTACACATTGAGTTCTGAAAGAATGTTTCATAGAATGGTGAAACCAAAAAGGAACTTGTTGAACCTTTGAATTAGCAGTATGTCTGGTGCAAAAAAGGCAAGGCTTATAAGCAGAAGAACAGCATCCCCATGGTCAAACATGAAGGTGAACTAGACTTGTTATGGGGGTACTTGGCTGTTACAGGAAATGATAATCTTGGCTGTATGAAGGACATTATGGATTCTTTGAAGTAGGGTTGTCACGATACCATAAAAATGTCTTACGATACTATGCCAGCTGAAGTATCACGATACCAAGTAGTATAACGATACCATGCAGTATTGTGTTAATTTAAAATTCAATTCTACAAAATGAATCAAAATTTAATAAATAAATAGATGTAAGTGAAAACAGACAATATTATTCTCCGAATACTTAATTAGTGTGAATGAATGACTGGCTATTGTTATCCATGAAATGATCTAAACAAAACTCATCTTAGCACTGCACAGAAGCTGCATGAAGTGACATTTAGATGTGGCATTTATACATTTAGACTGTATTTATATAATTGCATACATAATGTTAAGAGATTAGTTAGTAAGTACTAAATTCTGAATATAGAAATATGTTGAAAAATAGTGTAATATGCCTACTTTTAGATGGGAAACTTAAAAATGGCCAGCAGGTGGCAGAAGTTCGTGATTGAATCACCGAGTCATTCAAACGATTCTTTCAAAACGGCTGAATCCTTCAGGAGTGAATCAAATGACTGTTTTTATGAATGGCTCAGTGAATCAGTGATTCGCCCAAACCAACGCGGATTTGGATTCGAACACAAACGAAACAAAAACAGCAATCTTGCTCGTTTCTTATTGCCGAACTGTCAGGAGCATTTTTTTTGCTTGCGTATCTTGAAATTTCCGAGTTAGCAGCATGTATATTAAAACATAACATTATAAATGAATAAAAAAAAATATATATAATGATTGATAAGAAACAAGTGCAAAGCCGCTATGCTGATGAATGGATTTTCATTCGTGATCACAAAGATGCTTCCAGAAACGAACTATTACACCTGTTCTAGAAGTGGTCAAAACTGCGAGAATACTTTCTTGTAAGATATTATGATGTTGAATAAGTGATGCTGCTGTACACTCAATATATGGCCGCAGCAGGCGCAGTGATATTACGCAGTGCCTGAAATTAGTCCCCAGCTAGGTAACTAGTTATAATATAGCTGGGGACTACTTTCAGGCGCTGCGTAATATCACTGCGCCTGCTGCGGCCATGTTACGGCAGCAAAGTTCCTTGATTATTACGCCGGAATGAGAGTATAGTTCCTAGCCAAATCGGACTAGAAAATCGCAACTTTTCATTTTCCGCCGGTCTTAGTACACGATATAACTACAGAAGAGTCGAGTTTTAAATAGGAAAACTATCGAAACTATTTGGTCATTTTTGAATGCGATGCTACTGGTCTAATCGGATTCAATGATCTATGCTAAGCTATGCTAAAAGTGCTCTCGTCAGACCCGGAGATCGGCTGAATGGCTGAAAAAAAACAAAATACACACACACACACACACACACACACACACACACACATAATACATATATATTTCCATTGTCCTCATTTGTAAGTCACTTTGGATAAAAGTGTCTGCTAAATTACTAAATGTATGTATATATACATATATATATATATATATATATATATATATATATATATATATATATATATATATATATATATATATATGGATCATTCTACAATTGGGGGTACATTTCACGTCTTCGCGTTATTTTTTGCGTTATTTTTCAAAAACAAAAATTTCACTGAATCAGTTTTGAGTTATAACACAATTTATATTAAGCTATCACCAAAAACAATGATTTTATGTATATTAAGGGACATTTTGTCTTGAAAATAATAACTGAAAGACTGCCACTACACCTATTATTGACTGTCTTTGCCTCCTGATTCATACATTCAGCTTGAATCATCATGAAATAATTAAGTCTAATTTTCATATTTTTGTGTTTACTCTGTTAAGTTACATAAACAATTGCATGAAATATCAAATTTTTTGAATATTTGTAATTTCATTAATAAAAAAAAAACATTTTGTGTCTGTCCCTATGTTCCGGTCAACTCTGTTACGTCAGTTATAAAAAGGCATAAAAATCTTTAAAGCATTCATAGAAAAAACATGTGACTTGCACCAAGTGATGTCACTTCCTTTGGTAGGAATCTTTGGAAAGCATTGATGTATGTCTTCATTCTTTATTCCCATTAATTTGTACAAAACGTTTAGGATACACCAAAAGTAGATTAGTTATTTGTCAAATCTGTTATTGTGATTTTTGCAGTGAATCTCTCATTCACTTTTTAAAAACAATAATATGATGGAAATCGTTAAAATTCTGTTTTAGACATGCCATGTGGTATCTGGTTTGAGGGTTAGCATCTTGAGTTAAAGCACAAAATGGTGAAAAATGTCAACTCTGTTATTGACAACTCTTGTTTAATGATAACAGAGTTGACAATGAGTAACAGAGTCAAATGTTACCAATCACATTTAAGTATTTTGCATTATTATTATGTTTATTTTGGATTCTGGGTCATTTGACTGTAAATGATACATTTGCTTTACATCATTACAGGCTAAAGAAATTGAATTACAGGTAAATTAACCTCTCAGCAGCAGAAAGGCAAGGGCAACAGAGGGCACAGCAACATGCTGACCCTGTAAGGAAGGTGACACAAAAGGAAAAAAGCACCACTACTCAAAATTAATGTTTTGCTCTAATGTTTATGAATCCTAATGTAAACATATGGCATTACATGGATTTATAAAGTAAATCTAACATTCTTGCAAACTGCTATTCCTTGAATCAAGAGCTCTGTCTTTTATTATGTCAATAAAAAACTTGCATAGTGCACATTTAAATACTAAATAAAGACATATGCACTGTAAAAAAAAATTCCGTAGTTTTTACAAAATAATTCTGGCAGCTGTGGATGCCAGAATAATTTTGTAAAAAAATACAGAAAAACTGTAAACACATTTACAGAACAAAACTGTAAAATTTACAGTATAAAACTGTAATTTACAAACAGGGAAATTTGAATGTAAACCACTAAATTCAACAACACACACTGCTATTAAAATCTGTTTTGTACCTTTAACATACTGACAACCACCATAATAATGCAGGTGGTAAAAGAGAAAGCCACATAAAGAATCAAAGCTCCATCACAGGTAGCTTCGCTACAAGCAGAAGTATATACTAATATATAGAAGGTGCACAGAGTCATTCATGTAAACACAAAACACCATCATGGTAACACACATGATACTTAAATAATGCAATAAACTTTCATTAAACAACAGAAGATGTAACATAAAGCCCAAATGTACATAACTGATAGCAAAAATTAAAAAAAAAAAACATGATTATATAAACAAAATACTTTAAAATCTGGAGTGTCACGCAGGGAATTCTGGGAATATCAGTTTACAGTTTTTGACTGTAAATTATACATTGATTTGTTATTTTTACTTCTAAAAACTGTACAATTAACAGCATTTTACTGTAAAATTACATGAAATGACTGGTTAGATCTTTTACAGTTTTTCCAGGTATATAGTACAGGGACTCACTGTTAACAATTAACAGTTGTTTTTTCAGTATTGTTTTTACAAAATTTTACAGTTAAAATTACACTTATTTTTTACTGTGTGGGCAGAAATTGCCAATAACTGATTTGCATGCCCAGGGTGAGGGAGCAGCTATGTCATTTTATTTTACAGATCTTGGGACACATTAAGTTAATTTTCAATTACATGAAAGATATGTAATTCACATGTATTTTATCAAATTAAATAGTTGTTACATTTAAAATGGTTTCAGTTTCAGAATCTGGCAAAAAAATTTTGCCGTTTTTGGTCTTTTAACTACAGGTGGTCAACTCTGTTTTGTGATGTCAACTCTGTTACCATCAATATCAACTCTGTTTGTTTAAAGTTTTGCTTTAAAAATGATAATTATATGTGTTTTATTGTTAACAAATTGCTCAGAAGCTAATTAGCCTAAATAGTACTACTACTACATGAAATTTTTAAAGAATTTCATTCATTTTTAAAGCTATGATTAGAGAAAATACACACCATGTTGGCAACTTTTCAATTAAACGGGTTGATATTTTTACTCTAAAACAAAAAGTCTATATATTTTTAGGTTTAAATTTGAATTAATGGATTAAGAGACAGATGTTCTTCTAGGGAGGACAGGGTTTTAAATTGTGTTACATTTGTTAACTGTATATGTTTGACCCAATTTGTCTAAAACAGAGTTGACAGATTTTTCTGTTAATACATTGATTTTCAGAATAAATATTTAAGTTTAAGATCAGCAAATATAGAAAATATTAAATTTAAAGTGTGTTCTATGAAAATAAAAAAAATAAATCCTATTTAAACTGTATTTATGACAAAGAACTGCATAGATGTAGATATTACAACAATCTATCGATAAACACACACCTTGTCCTCTCCTCTGCGCCACCGCAGTCTGTGGATTTAAAGGAACACTCCACTTTTTTTGGAAATAGGCTCATTCTCCAACTCCCCCAGAGTTAATAAGTTGAGTTTTACCGTTTTTGAATCCATTCAGCCGATCTCCGGGTCTGGTGAGAGCACTTTTAGCATAGCTTAGCATAGATTATTGAATCCAATTAGACCAGTAGCATCGCGTTCAAAAACGATCAAAGAGTTTCGATATTTGTCCTATTTAAAACTTGACTCTTCTGTAGTTATATCGTGTACTAAGATCGGCGGAAAATGAAACGTTGCGATTTTCTAGTCCGATTTGGCTAGGAACTACTCTCATTCCGGCGTAATAATCAAGGAACTTTGCTGCCGTAACATGGCCGCGGCAGGCGCAGTGATATTACGCAGCGCCTGAAAGTAGTCCCCAGCGAAACTCTTTGATCGTTTTTGAACGCGATGCTACTGGTCTAATTGGATTCAATGATCTATGCTAAGCTATGCTAAAAGTGCTCTCGCCAGATCCGGAGTTCGGCTGAATGGATTCAAAAACGGTAAAACTCAACTTATTAACTCTGGGGGAGTTGGAGAATGAGCCTATTTCCAAAAAAAGTGGAGTGTTCCTTTAAGAACGCACAGAAAGATGGGGAGGAGCCGAAGTCTGCTGCCGTTTTCATTTGAAATTTAAAGGGGAAGAATCGCAAGATTTTTAGGGGGCTGAGCAGAAATTTAGGGGTGCTAAAGCCCCCCTAAAAATGGCCTAGCGATGCCCATGCCATAGAGCCCCCCCCCCCCCCAACACACACACACACACACACACACATAACAAATCCCAATTTAATATATATGTATATATATTTATATATATTAGTGGTGGGCCGTTATCGGCGTTAACGTGCTGCGTTAACGTGAGACTCTTATCGGGCGATAAAAAAAATATCGCCGTTAATCTATTCTCAAAGTTGGGTTGGGAGCTGGGTCTATACTACGCAAGCTATGATGACTTTCACCTTGATATTTTAGCGCGGATGTATACCTAGCCGAACTGCACTGTAGGGGGCGAGAACGAGTCTTCGAACCTGTGTGTATGCCTACTGTGAAATTACCACATCAAGCCTTATGTTATTTATCTTATTTACACGACGGCAAGTCATTTCTGTCTCTACGTTACATGGTCGCGCTCTCTGTATCGCGCGCACAGCGGAGTTCCTCCCCGATTCGCACACACACACACACACACACACACACAAACGTAAGCGCACACACAAGTGAGCACACTCCCACTCCTATTTGTAAATGTTAAGCCGCAAAACGTCTATTTAAATATGACTTCTGTGTGTCTCAGTGTTAATGTATGGCGCAGACGCCCGGCTTTGTTCACTTCTCATACAGAAGCCCACGGAATGAAGCCTCATCACCGCCGCTGTTTAAATGCCAAGTGCACTCTCCTCGGGAGACCGGTCTCTTCCCCCGTGCATGCACACTGGTGTCCTCATGGGTCCAGGAAGGGTGCGTAGAGGGACTTCTGCGCCACCGGAGATGTGAGCTGCAGAACCCGCGGTCCGGATGAAAGCCCCACCCGTATTACGGCCGTCGGGCCAGGATGCCGGGTCGTACAAGTCCTGCCAAAGGCCGTGGAGTAAGAGGAAGAGCCGCTACTAGGATGAAGCCGCCGTCCCTCGCGCCCCGGACCAGAGCGGGAGCGCGCGTGCCCCTTACCTGGACCCTCCCTTCCAGAACACTACTCTCCTTCACAAGCCCCACAGCACGACGAGGACACCAGACCCCTGTTTCTTTTGGATACTTTTCCCCTTGGACACTTTATTTTTTTGTTTAATAAAGCCTCCCCGAGGCCTGACGCCACACCCACTGTGTCTGTCGTTGGCTCCCCCCGTCACAATACACATCGGATTTTCTCACAGCTGTTCATAAACTACAGACATAAACTGTGTTTAAGTGAATACTCTCCAAGCCGGCCATTTTGACATATATTTTTGTGTGTATCGTTTGGACGCACACTCGAGCCCAAAGTGTAATCTTCTTGCCCATTTTTGGAGCGCACACATAATTCAGCCTGGGAAACAGTGCCTCTTGTGCAGATTGTGCTTTCAAAACTTTATCAAAATTGTCCTGCAATTTAGCAACAGTAAAGACTGCATTTTACAACAATCACAATTGCGCTGATCCTGATGTTAAGTTTGGGATTTATGGAGGAACGAACATGCACTGCTCTGAAGGGAAAGAAGTTGCGCTAGACAAAACACGTCTAGTTTTTAATAGTTTTACCTCATATCATCTTTTTTTTATGATTCCTTGGAAGCCAACATTGAAATCAACAATAAAATTGTCTTGATATCACAGCCTCAGGCCTAAAGTGTAAGCAGACATTTGAATATTTAGTTCTCTCTTCTGTCATCACAATTAAACAGGGCTTTCATATTTGCTCTCCGGCTCCTCGGCGTTAGCGTGATCTCTCTCCTGAATTGTGAATAGCAAAAATGCATCATAGACAAATGTTCTAATATTATTCCATATAGAAACAGCTGGCGACTCTGACGTGATAGAATTTGCAAGATAATGTCTATATAGCAATAATAAATGTATGTGTATTTTCTTAATTTCTCCAGGACCGACAGCAGAACCCTAAACCAGAACATCAGAGCTAAACCAGTCTTAAATATTTTAGCCCAGGGCCCATTTAATACTGGGTTTCGGTACACATCCCTACACACACACACACACACGCACACACACACACACACACACACACACACACACACACACACACACACACACACACACACACACACACACACACACACACACACACACACACATTTGCTATACATTCTATTTGTCTCTCCAAACACAATAATGTGTCCTTTTTTAATACGTATAACAATAAGATCAGGCTGGACAGATTCCACTGAAGATTCACATGGACTAAATATGACATTAAAAACTGGAATAGTCTGAATAGTATGGCAGAAAAAAGTTAACAAAGAATAGAGTCACTTCAGAGAGTTGCAGATATGTGGTCATGATTGACATGTGCTTGGATGCCAAGCGGAGATCCTGTCATGGACAGCAAAAGACAGTTTTCTTAAAAACAGTAAGACAGTGTTGTCTCACACAGTGCCTGTCATACACTGCCAGACTCATATGAGGCCCTCCAGCAAACAAACTCCCTCCACTGTCAGCTGGCACTGGTTTTGTCCTTGAGAAAGACGGAGAAAGATAGCAAGAGAAAGGGAAATTGGGGGAAGGATAGAAACACAGAATAGAAATGCATCATAAAACTTTTTTTTTATTTTATTTTTTTTCGAGCTAACACCAAACAACATTGTTAGTTATTTGTCCTTGTTTTATATGTAATACCTCTTTAAAGGGACTTTAAAACTCAAGTGTGCCACACACTGTTTTCTGAAGGAGTTTACAGACAGTAACTGAGTGACACTGTCAGAGTTAAAGGGATAGTTCACCCAAAAATGAAAATTTGATGTTTATCTGCTTACCCCCAGGGCATCCAAGATGTAGGTGACTTTGTTTCTTCAGTAGAACACAAACGAAGATTTTTAACTCAAACCATTGCAGTCTGTTAGTCCTATAATGCCAGTCAATGGGCACACAATCTTTGGGAGAAAAAAAACATGCACAGACAAATACAAATTAAACCTTGCGGCTCGTGACGATACACTGATGTCCTAAGACATGAAACGTTCGGTTTGTGCGAGAAACTGAACAGTATATATATATATATATATTTTTTTTTTTTTTTTTTTTTTTTTTTTTTTTTTTTTACCTCTGATACACCGCAATGTCCAACCATCCTGAGCTCATCCACAACATCCGGCGTGTGACGCGTCAACGGCTCTGGAACATAGATATATATATATAAAGATATATACGTAGATCCTTAAATATCGCGGCCCATAGAAACCGTCGCTAATGAGGCATCTGTGTGTATATATATCTATGTGCCAAAGCAGGTTGACACGTTGACAGGTTGACGCACCGGATGTTGTGACAGTCAGACATTGAGGTTTATCAGAGGTAAAAAATTATATAAATACTGTTCAGTTTCTCACACAAACCGATCGTTTCGAGTCTTAGGACATCAATGTATTGTCACAAGCCGCAAGGTTTAATTTGGATTTGTGTGTGCATGTTTTTTTTCTCCCAAAGATTGTGTGCCCATTGACGGGCATTATGTGACTGACAGACTGCAATGGTTTGAGTTAAAAATCTTCGTTTGTGTTCTACTGAAGAAACAAAGTCACCTACATCTTGGATGCCCTGGGGGTAAGCAGATAAACATCAAATTTTCATTTTTGGGTGAACTATCCCTTTAAATCGATACTCCACCCCAAAATGAAAATTTTGTCATTAATTTTGTCATTTTGTCACTCCCATGTTGTTCCAAACCCGTAAAAGCTTTGTTCGTCTTCGGAACACAATTTAAGATATTTTAGATGAGGGAGGCTTGTGACTGTCCCATTGACTGCATAGTAAATTGCACTGTCAAAGTCCATAAAAGTATGAAAAATGTATTCAAAGCAGTCCATCTGCCATCAGATGTGCAATCTGAATTTTATGATGCGACAAGAACACTTTTTGTGTGCAATAAAAAAAAAAAAAAATCAGCTCAGAAAAATATCATGGTGGATATGTATACTGATATGGACTGGGTAATTTGGTAGGGACGAAAGGATGACACATCATTTGATGGAAATAAAAATGATCAACCTACAGAGGGCTGAATTCAAAGACACCCCGAAAATCAAAGTGAAAAAATGATGCAGCAGGACTAGCCAACTCAAAATGGTACTCAGCAGTTTGTATGGCCCCCACGTGTTTGTATGCATGCCCGACAACGTCGAAGCATGCTCCTAATGAGATGACGGACGGTGTCCTGGGGAATTTCCTCCCAGATCTGGACCAGGGCATCACTGAGCTCCTGGACAGTATGAGGTGCAATATGTTGGCGTCGGATGGGCCAAAACATAATGTCCCAGAGGTGTTCTATTGGATTTAGGTCAAGCGAGCATGGGGGCCATTCAGTAGTATCAATTCCTTCATCCTCCAGGAACTGCCAGCATACTCTCCCCACATGAGGCCGGGCATTGTCGTGCACTAGGAGGAACCCAGGACTCACTGCAGCAGTGTAGGGTCTGACAATGGGTCCAAGGATTTCATCCCGATACCTAATGGCAGTCACGGTGCCATTGTCAAGCCTGTAGAGATCTGTGTGTCCCTCCATGGATATGCCTCCCCAGACCATCACTGACCCACCACCAAACCAATATGCTGAATGATGTTACAGGCAGCATAACTTTCTCCACAGCTTCACGTCTGTCACATGTGTTAAGGGTGAACCTGCTCTCATCTGTTAAATGCACAGGGCACCAGTGGCAGACCTGCCAATACTGGTGTTCAATGGCAAATGCCAATCAAGCTCCACAGTACTGGGCAGTGAGCACAGGGCCCACAGGCCACCCTCATGAAGTCTGTTTCTGATTGTTTTGTCAGAGATATTCACATCAGTGGCCTGCTGGAGGTCATTTTGTAGGGCTCTGGCAGTGCTCATTCTGTTCCTCCTTGCACAAAGGAGCAGATACCGGTCCTGTGGATAAGTTAAGGACCCTCTACAGCTCTGTCTGGCTCTCCTAGAGTAACTGCCTGTGTCCTGGAATCTCCTCCATGCTCTTGAGACTGTGCTGGGAGACATAGCAAACCTTCTGGCAATGGCACGTATTGATGTGCCATCCTGGAGGACTGCCTGTGCAACCTCTGTAGGGTCCAGGTATCGCCTCATGCTACCAGTAATGACACTGACCCTAGCCAAATGCAAAACTAGTGAAAAACAGTCAGAAAAGATCAAAAAGTCAGTGGCCTCCACCTGTAAAACCATTCCTGTTTTGGGGGTCATCTCACTATTACCAGTGTTACCTAATGCACCTGTTGTTAATTTCATTAACACCAAAGCAGCTGAAACTGATTAACAACCCCTTCTGCTACTTAACTCACCAAATCAATATCCCAGGAGTTTAACTGACTTGATGCTATACTCTGCTCAAAAAAATTAAAGGAACACTTTTTAATCAGTGTATAAGGCTACGAAGATAACTACAAGACTCCACTTAGAGGGCATAACGTAGAAGAATAACGTACTCTGTAATAACATAACCTCGGTTTCCTGAAATACAGGAGCGAGTACTAGGTCGCTAGACGCTATGAGAAAAATCCTTTTTTCTCCGATACTGAAGCCTTTTTTCAATTACGCAGTGTAACTGCACGGCCATTGGTTCGTGCAGTGAATAAAATTAGAATCAATGTTGTGGCAGCAGAGCTGCACGAACCTTTGGCCACGAACCCCACCACAGCCCACCAAAATGGGTGTGGCATCAGAATATATAAGCGGGCATTCTTGCATAGGATCCTCAGGCTACTTTGACTGAAAAGAAAGCTATCCACGAGTGCAGAGAGGAAAGACTCATGCTCTCACAATGACAATGACATGCTCTGAGATTCCGTCTCCGTGAGTGCATCTTCTGCTTCTGCCCGCTTATACAGCCAGATGCCCCACCCATTTTGGCGGGCTTCATGGCCATAGGCTCGTGCAGCTCTGCTGCCTCGCCATTGGTTCAAAATGTATTCACTGCACGAACCAATGGCCGTGCAGTTACACTGGATTATTGAAAAAAGGCTTTAGTATCGGAGAAAAAAGGATTTTTCCCATAACGTCTAGCAACACAGTACGAGTAAAGTATCGACAGGGAACCAGTACCAGGCCCAATGATAACTATGTTCAAATTTATGTAAATTACAACACAGCCACATCATACTTATTCAGAGTAAGAATAATGACAGCTTTTTTGTAGCACAACAGTTTACAGAAATTCAGCTGTTATCTCTTTCCCTGCCAAACACGGAATTTTCTGTTATTCATGAGACAACGCTTCTCTGCCAAACACAGAATTTTCTGGGTTTCCGTGTTTTCACTGTTATACGCTAGGGGGCGCTATTACACATCTCCTGAATGAGTCTAGGAAGTGCCGATCAAAAACACAGACCAGGAAGACGCAAGAAACGAGCGATCTCATATGTAAGCATATGCATATGAAAAATAATGCGATCATCAACACTAACCGCATATAAATGAAAAATGCCTAATGTTACAGAGTGAAGCTTTGCAAGCTCTGGGAGTAATGATGGAAGCCATCTACTGCATCTTTGCTTTGATAGTATTATTGAATATGATCCAGATATAGTATTGATAAAAATGTGATTTTCTTTTTGCTCAAAATGTTACTATACATTGTCGTAGTCGATTGTATTTGTTTTATCATTCAAAACGTTTATATCTTGTTTACTCAGTTACATCCATAGCAATGCATTTGTCCATATTGGGGACTTCCTGTAGCTTCATGAGTTCCGCTACTTCTGTGACTGGATATGTGGATTTTTTGTGCGAGGGCGCCCTCTGGAATCCAGTATGAATGAAAAAGACCGTTGGCACCGGTATTGAAAAAACCCCAAACGATACCCAACCCTAACTATGACAACATGTTTCTTTTGCCAATCATGTTCTCGTCCGAGAGGTTTAAAAGGAGAATGTCAGCGAAAAGAGGAGGGGTGTGACGTTTTGGATTGTGATTGCTGTGTGCACCCGCAGAATGTGTGTGTTGCAATCTTGGTTTTGACTCTCTTTAGTTGAGTTTAAGAGTTCTTTAATGGTTTTGGTATTGACCTTGTTAACGTTTAGTCACAATTCACTTTGTTAATGGCTAGCTGTGTGATTTTATGTCTTTATCAGCTCGTCGCTGGTTTGGAAGACAAGGAAGGAGTGGAATAGTTTAGTAAGTCACGTGACCTACATACCTGCAAGTAGAGATCTTTGATGTATTAGACACATTAGTTTATTTGTGTGAGCTTTTTTATGTATGTTTTGGTTTGTATATTTAGTATAGTTTATAACGCTTTTACGTTGAAGAATTGTTTTTTTTTTCATATCTTTACTTGAATAGTTTAGGGCATTTGGGAATTAGTTAGTAAGTGGGATTTTTTTAAATTATTTTTATTTTATGATTTAAGCACCATTTTAACTTCCCATCTTTTCCTTTGTCTTGTTTATGTTTAACTAGTTATTCCCTGGGAACAATAAATCTTTCCTGAGGTGTAAATCGTGTCACATGTTCCATTGCCACTTATTTCCCTGGATTATTTCTTTAATATGTAAATTTAAAGTTCCCTCTTTTAAATCCCTAGACTATATTCACATCAGAGAAGTAACACTGGTTCTCCTGCTTGAGGTTACTCCCTGGCTCCTCCTGCCTTCGTCTCTGCCCTGGCTCCTCCCTCCTCCAGGAGCCCCTGGTCAGTCAATCCTGTGCCCTCCGCCTTAATAATAATAATAATAATAATAATTAATAATTACTTACATTTATATAGCACTTTTCTAGGCACTCAAAGCGCTTTACATTGTGAGGGGGGGGGGGGGGTCTCCTCATCCACCACCAGTGTGCAGCATCCACCTGGATGATGCGACGGCAGCCATAGTGCGCCAGAACGCCCACCACACACCAGCTTACTGGTGGAGAGGAGACAGAGTGATGAAGCCAATCAGCAGATATGGGGATTGTTAGGAGGCCATGATGGTCAGAGGCCAATGGGCGAATTTGGCCAGGATGCCAAGGTCACACCTCTACTCTTTTCGAAAGACATCCTGGGATTTTTAATGACCACAGAGAGTCAGGACCTCGGTTTTAAAGGAACACTCCACTTTTTTTGGAAATAGGCTCATTCTCCAACTCCCCCAGAGTTAATAAGTTGAGTTTTACCGTTTTTGAATCCATTCAGCCGATCTCCGGATCTGGCAAGAGCACTTTTAGCATAGCTTAGCATAGATCATTGAATCCAATTAGACCAGTAGCATTGCGTTCTAAAACGATCAAACAGTTTCGATATTTGTCCTATTTAAAACTTGACTCTTCTGTAGTTATATCGTGTACTAAGATCGGCGGAAAAGCAAAGTTCCTTGATTATTACGCCGGAATGAGAGTAGTTCCTAATCATATCAGCCTAGAAAATCGCAACTTTTCATTTTCCGCCGATCTTAGTACACGATATAACTACAGAAGAGTCAAGTTTTAAATAGGACAAATATCGAAACTCTTTGATCGTTTTTGAACGTGATGCTACTGGTCTAATTGGATTCAATGATCTATGCTAAGCTATGCTAAAAGTGCTCTCGCCAGACCCGGAGATCGGCTGAATGGATTCAAAAACGGTAAAACTCAAATTATTAACTCTGGGGGAGTTGGAGAATGAGCCTATTTCCAAAAAAAGTGGAGTGTTCCTTTAACGTCTCATCCGAAGGACGGTGCTTTTTACAGTATAGTGTCCCCATCACTATACTGGGGCGCTAGGACCCACACAGACCACAGGGTGAGCACCCCCTACTGGTCTCACTAGCACCTCTTCCAACAGCTACCTAGTTTTCTCAGGAGGTCTCCCATCCAGGTACTGACCAGGCTCAACCCTGCTTAGCTTCAGTGAGTAACCAGTCTTGGGCTACAGGGTGATATGGGTGCCAATCCGTAGCCCCCTCCCACTCCACATTGTTGGACTTTTGTTTTTTATACAGTTAAGTGTGAAGTTGCGCCTTCTTGATGGATGGAGGGTTTTGTTTGGTTTGTGTTTTAGATTAGATTTTTGCTTGCCAGCTTACCTGTCGGTCCGATTTCCTTGTTTGTTGCCTTGCTTACTGATTTGAGTTACACACCTGTTTGTAGTGGAATTGCTCATTATCTTGCTTCCTTCTAAAGTTCTCCAGTGTGTTTATATAGACCTCTGTTTATATCCATGGTTGTGCATTCTCATTTATGTGTTTTGGTTGTTCTGTTTGCATTAAAAGCTATTTTGATTCCTGAATATACTGTTCATTTTGAGTTTGTTAATACAACCCGAATTCCGGAAGTGTTGGGATGTTTTTTTAAATTTTAATAAAATGAAAACTAAAAGATTTTCAAATCACATCAGCCAATATTTTATTCAATATAGAACATAGATAACAAATGTTCAAACAGAGAAATTTTACACTTTTATCCGCTAAATGAGCTCATTTCAAATTTGATGCCTGCTACAGGTCTCAAAAAAGTTGGCATGGGGGCAACAAAGGGCTGAAACAAACCAAGAAATTGTGAAAAGATTCAGCTGGGAGAACATCTAGCAACTAATTAAGTTAATTGACATCAAGTCTGTAACATGATTAGCTATAAAAGGGATGTCTTAGAGAGGCAGAGTCTCTCAGAAGTAAAGATAGGCAGAGGCTCTCCAATCTGTGAAAGAGTGTGTAAAAAGATTGTGGAATGCTTTAAAAACAATGTTCCTCAATGTCAAATTGAAATGGCTTTGCAAATCTCATCATCTACAGTGCATAGCATCATCAAAAGATTCAGAGAAACTGGAGAAATCTCTGTGCGTAAGGCAGTATTTCCCAAACTTTTTTTCTGCCGCGGCACAGTTTTGATATGTAAAAAAATCCCACGGCACACCACTAAGCATTATAAAAAATAAAAAAAAAATAGAAAGGGGAAAAGTTTTTTTTTTTTTTTTTTTTCTCCAATAATCTCTTCCTGTGTTGCCAAGCCTTACAGTATTTCTAAGCCTGCAGTTTTCAGCCTAGCTTTGAATGGACATTTGGCTGATATTTCTTACGCAAATCTGGCAACCTCGGGATCTTCCCCACTAAACTAATGTAAACGTCCGCGCTACTGCACAGCTAAAAGCGCTCTAAAAAGGCATGTGTTAACTCATTAAAGCCCTTTGGAAAATTAACCATGTTTTTACTATAGTAACCATAACTATGGTATTTGCAGTAAAATCACAGTATCCACAAATTTACTATTTACTATTATCTCACTATAGTTTGTTTTCTTTTCAATGTTTGCTTTGTTTGCCTAAAATGAACCATATCATAGACTTCAATATCTCTTTGAAAAAGAACTTTGTAACTTTTAAACAATTATTAAAATGAGTTCAATGTAGCTGTAGGAGTGTTAGATAAAAATAAAGATGATTATCTTCATTCAGTTGTTCCCTGACATAAAAGTAACATAAAAGCTCTTAATTCCAAAGATAATACAAGATAATCAGTGTATTCAGTAGGTTGCATTAGTGGCATATGGTATTGTAAATATACAACAATACGACAATGCATTTACTTTTTACTTTTGATACTTAAGTACTTTTAAAAACATGTACTTCCGTACTTTCACTTAAGTGAAAATCTGTCTTTACAACTTTCACTTGTAGTGGAGTAGTATTTGACCAGTAGTATCTGTACTTTCACTCAAGTAAGGAAGTTGTGTACTTTGTCCGCCTCTGCGCACGATTAATCATTAAAAGATCACAATCTCGATTCAAACACACACGATTGTATTCCAAAATGATGATGATTCCACAATGTCTATTAAACCTTTGAAATCACAATCACATTTAAACCTGCTTTTGCGCAGCCACTGATGCAGAGAGACAGCAGCTCTCATCATCAGGGCCTAGGACTGAAGATCCTAGGACCTATCCTAGGACTGCTCAATTATGACAAAAACCATAATCACAATTATTTTAGTAAATATTGTAACCATGATTATTTAACACGATTATGAGTGGGCCATATGACCAAAACTTTAAATGAATGATTTATTTAAAGATGCCACAGAATGCATTGATATAATATTTTAAAATTGTTCTCTGATATCTACATAGAAGGTATGTGGCTTTGGTAAGTGCAAAAATTCTCCAGAAACGGTTTTACATGTCCATTTACAACCCTAGGATTTCTCCCTAGAATTAAATGGTCTGTTATTACCTTATTTGGAAGGGTCATGAATAATAATGTTGACCTCTGCTCTGATTGGCTGTTTCACAGTGCGGCTCATTTCAGTAGCTCACAGGAAGGAAACACAGGGAAAATATATATTTCAATACTTTCTGGAGCAGTTATATCGTTGGGTAATTATACTGTAAATAAAATGCGGGAATCAGGGAGCCGCTATTAATATGCTGGGCATTGAATCTGCTTTCAAATGCACGATTGCTTTTTAGTTTCACTTTCACTTTCGAGATTCGAGATTCGCGATCGCACGTACTCTGTTTATACTATGGAGCGGCAGTACTTTCCACACATTTTACAAGATCAGATGCTTGCCAGTGGTGCTCAGGATCTGTAAATCATTCTCCATCATTCTCAGTTAGCTCTCCTTACTCTATTTATGTGGTAAGTGAAATATTATGTACTGTAATGTAACAGGCTACTGCTAGCATGGAGCTAACCATGTCCCTTTAGTGGCTCGCATTATTTTATTAGAACACGTTATTTGCTTTCTGTGCCTTTCTGAATAAAGACACCAACCCATCCCTGCACTTCACATCCCCTGCACGGCCTGGAACATAATATTTATTTCCATGATCTCCCATTTTCTCTGTTGTCATCCATTGTTTCTTCACAGTACCTGCAGAACTTCTGATTGTTCGGCTGGCGGCTGGCCTAGAAAATGGCAAATATGCAAATTTGGGGGGCGTAACTATTATATTAATAAGGATTATAGCCCGCTGTCACTTTAAGAGCCGCAATTTACTGTTAATGTATTTTCATTCTCAACTGTTTACATTCAATTATTACATAACTAACGAGGGTTTACATAAATAATCACTAAGCATCACATTTTGACACATTTTAGCATGTATTTGACCATTTAGGTGTGCACCTTTACACACCTAAGATTAGATTACATCAAGCACATGATGATAAATCAAGCACGTCCTATTTTGCAAAAGTCACATTTACATGATTTTACTGATTTGCGCGTGAAATTGGGCTTTTATGGGAGAGTGAAAACACACCGCTGGAAAGTGGGTGGAATGGGGCGCAATAATCATTTTATCTTGATTATTGCATTTTCATAATCGCTGGAAATTGAGATTGAAACCGTATTTCAATTGATTTCTAAGTAAGGTAATAACATGGGCTGCAGCCCAGAGCCCAAGGGGGCCCCCAAGACAATTCTCTTTTGCATTTTAAGCAGGGTTGCCAACCGTTCTGCATAATTGTCCCGTATTTAAGGTATCAGTTTATCCCGTATTTACAGGCATACGCTGTATGACCACCCACCATACAAAAAACAAATGAATTATTCTTCTTGCGAATCACTGTTTGAATTGCGACCATAGCCACTCCAGGAAGGCTTTAAGACCAAGCGGAATTCTTATACATTTTTAAACTATTTACTTGTAGCATATAAGAACAGCAGGAACATGCCCTTTTAGTGGTGAGTGATAGACTATTTAATTAAATTTGCTGGGCTGTTTCTGATTTGTAAGATTATTACTTGATAATATTGTTTAATTATGAAGCGTGCATTGTGTTTTGTTTATTTTACTAGTAATGTTACATGTGCCTCGGTGTTAGGATGCACATTTGATTTACCAATTCATTTACATCTACGCATTTAGCAGACGCTTTTATCCAAAGCGACTTACAGTGCATTCAGGCTATACATTTTGTTTTATCAGTATGTGTGTTCCCTGGGAATTGAACCCAAAACCTTTTCCGCTGCTAACGCAATGCTCTACCACTGAGCCACAGGAAAACTTCATTCAATTCATTGAATATAACTGGTGTGTGGGGGGTTGAGGGGCTGGTTAGGGGGCCCAAAGCTGCATTAGCCCAGGGCCCTGCACAGGCTTAACACGGCACTGCTCAACATGTGAGCTTTATGCTTGAAAACAGTCTACACAGTAGGCTACCTTACAAAAACATTAAATAATAACGAAAGTATTGGGATAAAAGTTTATAGTATTTGATGTCCGACTCATTCATTCAAGAGATTTGTTCAAAAACTCTAGGTGAAACAAGTCTTCATTCATTTCAAATAATTTTTTTACATAATGAATTCAAAATTAATAAATATTTTTTTAAATAGACTCATTTACAACATTATATAAAACATTTTGTCAGAAGCTCAAGTAAATTAGCCTACATATTATTTTGTTTGGTTGTCAAATGTTTTGTTTTCAGAATTGTGGAAGAACGTGGTCTCTATTCTAAAAATAAATTATCCAGAGTCATGACTTAAAAAATACATAATATACAATATATCTGGCATCTAACTAATACTATTAGTACTGTTTCTAATATTAAAATGTAGACTAGGATGTAAACAAGGATTTGGTACAATTATAATGCATTGTAATGCCACTTATCATTCAGTGTGTCAATGTGCGAAGTTCTGCAAACCACACCCCAATCACCAATCCCAAAGGCTTTGATACATTCACCTGATAACTTGTCGAAGTCTGTGGTTAAAACCCCACTTAGCAGTCAAAAACACCAAACGCGGCAGTACCCGTGGCAGTAAACAGCTTATTCTGGTTGCAAATATCTGTAAATATCACTTAAGCAAACCTTTTTTTTTTCTGATACCTTTGCATTGGTTTACAGTATATTCTATGCAGAATATATCTGACAGACTCTCTCCAGTATAGATCATTTTCATTTATTCAATAAACCTCCTTGATTGCTCTTTATTGTTAAGGCAAAACTGTCCCTATTTAATTAAACTTATTAAAAATATACTGAGAGTAAATCAGTCGTATATATTTTTGATATATTGCTACATTTTTCCCCATTTCATACGATATTTGACATTTACCATTAATAGGGAAGAAAATGCTTTCCACTTGTTCGTTAGACCTTAAGAATGAATGTAAACTTAACTTGTTTGTTCACAATTGATAGAAGCTGCGAGAACACTTTTTGTGTGAAAAGAAAACAAAAATACTGACTTTATTCAACAATTCTTCTCCTCCAAATCACGTCTTCTGCCATTATCAAGAGTACCTCTGCACGTAAACAATGCATGTGATACTTCTGACATAAAACACATTGCACTCTCCATAATTGTGGAATTCGTGATTTGGAGGAGAAGAATTGTTGAATAAAGTTGTCACGTTTTGTTTTCTTTGCACACAAAAAGTATTCTCGTAGCTTCGTAAAATTATGGTTGAAACACTGATGTCACATGGACTATTTTACTGATGTCCTTACTACGTTTCTGAGCCTGGCAACATTTCAGTTGCATTGCTGCCTATTCAGGGTCAGAGAGCTCTTAGAATTCATCAAAAATATCTTAATTTGTTTTCTGAAGATGAACAAAGGTCTTTCGAGTTTGAAACGACATGAGGGTGAGTAATTAATGACAGAATTTTCATTTTGGGGTGAACTATCACTTTAAAAATGATGTTAAATAAAAGTAGAAACTTTAACAATTTAATCAATATTTTAAAATGTAATCAAATGAAAATATAACAATTAATTTACAACAAAACATAGCACTTTTATTGTTTTCCAAATAAGATGCTGCCCAACCGAACTTGTATAAATTAAAACATACATGAAAAATATCTTTGTTGTTTGTACAATATTTCTTAACAGTATATAACATTCCTATAATAATAATAATAATAATAATAATTTTCCTTAGATATAAGTATATATATATAAGTATATAATAGTAATATGTCATAATTCAAGTAAAACAGAACTTTTATTTGATGGGTTGTGATGAAAAATGTTTTTAATGTGTATTTGGTGATAGTTTTTCTCAAATAAAACACTGAAAAGCGACTCTGCAGCTCTGGAAAGGAAATTCATGTGTTCATGTCCTCATATATTGAGACAGCAGACACTGCAAACACTGTGAGCAGTGTTGGGGGTAACCCATTACAAGTAACGCGAGTTACGTAATCAGATTACTTTTTTCAAGTAACTAGTAAAGTAACGCATTACTTTTTAATTTACAAGAAAATATCTCGAGTTACTTTTTCAAAAAAGTAATGCCAGTTACTTTGTTTTCCCATTTATTGACTGACAAGTCTCCTGTCCCCATGTTGGGAGAAATCGGAAATACAGAGGTGTTGTGTGCACTGTGTGAACATGATGTTCTACACTAAATGTCAACATGTACTAATTCATCTCACTCACAAAAAAAACTGATTTAGTATTCCTCAAAATGAATTAAAACTGCAGACTCAGAATGTGACGCAAACCTGCAATAATTAAATATGTTAAATAACACAGATGTATCTAATCCCATTTTATTAACCAATGTCTTTGCTGCTGACCTTTGATGATGCAGTTCAACCATACTAATACGCAAAAATGACTTTAGATAAACTAACAATTGTGCTTCATTGTTTTTTTGTTTTTTTTATTGCTGAAGAGTGTTGAACCTTCTTCTCCTGCGTTCTACTGTACAGATGTGAATTTACTTTTCCTTCAACCTGAGGTTTATTCATTACACTTTTTGGTGTGAAAGGGCTTTTACATTTGCTATAAATAGAACTTCTTATATTAAACACAAACAATCAAGCCCTGCTCATATTTAAAAAGTAACACGAAAATAGCGCAAAAGTAATGTAACACATTACTTTCCATAAAAAGTAACTAAGTAACGTAATTAGGGAGTAACGCAATATTGTAATTACTTTTTTACTTCATTACTTTTAAAAGTAACTTTCCCCAACACTGACTGTGAGTGTCACCATAAGAGTTTGAGTAGTAGACGAAACTGAACAGGAAAACTTGTTAGCGACATGTACTGACTTTCTGTTGTCATGTATATTTCTGTTTTAGTGTTTTATGATAGGCTGTTAGATTAATCCAGCTGGGTATTTCTTCGTGGCTAGATGAAACATACCAAATAACAAAACTACCAGATACTGATGATATACAGTATCTCACAGAAGTGAGTACACCCCTCACATTTTTGTAAATATTTTATTATATCTTTTCATGTGACAACACTGAAGAAATGACAATTTGCTACAATGCAAAGTAGTGAGTGTACAGCTTGTATAACAGTGTAAATTTGCTGTCCCCTCATAATAACTCAACACACAGCCATTAATGTCTAAACCGCTGGTCACAAAAGTGGAACCTGTCCTGTTAAACCGCTGTATGGTCTCGGCCACCATGCAGCATCTTAGTTTCAGGGTCTTGGCAATCTTCTTATAGCCTACGCCATCTTTATGTAGAGCAACAAATTCTTTTTTTCAGATCCTCAGAGAGTTCTTTGCCATGAGGTGCCATATTGAACTTCCAGTGACCAGTATGAGAGAGTGAGAGCGATAACACCAAATTTAACACACCTGCTCCCCATTCACACCTGAGACCTTGTAACACAAACGAGTCACATGACACCGGGGAGAGAAAATGGCTAATTGGGCCCAATTTGGACATTTTCACTTAGGGGGGTACTCACTTCTGTGGCCAGCGGTTCAGACATTAATGGCTGTGTGTTGAGTTATTTTGAGGGGACATCAAATTTACACTGTTATAAAAGCTGTACACTTACTATGTTACATTGTAGCAAAGTGTCATTTCTTCATTGTTGTCACATGAAAAGATATAATAAAATATTTACAAAAATGTGAGGGGTGTACTCACTTCTGTAAGATACTGTAAAAAAACAAATTTGATAAATAGTAATTTACTACTATTAAATACTGAAAAAAATAGGTTTTAATTATTGCCTCAAAAGCCAATGATGTAGATGCAATAACCTAGAATACTCTAATACTTGATGGCTACTCTGTCAAGTCTTCATCATCAGTTAGGAATTTGAGTGTGCTATTTGATAGAAATCTTTAATTTGAAAGCCACATCTCTAGCATTTGTAAATTCTTTTTTTTCTATCTTAAAAATACATTTAAATTACGACATGTGCTCTCAATGACATGCAAAAAAGTTAATTCATGCGTTGATGTTTTTGTTCAGACCAATGTGAAAATTGACTCGCAGTTGTGAACTGATGGATTGACAAGAAGCTAATATGCCTTTGAAAAATCATATGAAACAGTAAGATATATTTTCATGATATCTATATATATTTTGACTTTAAAAAGATCCTACAGATAGATAGTAAAATAACATTCCTTTTTTGATGTTTGCTGATATGTGTTTTGAAAATGTTTTTGATTAATATTTTGACTCCTATCTAATTTTCTACATAATTTTTTTTTTAATTTATTTGGACTAGTTAAATTAATTTTGGGCTACCGAAATCTGAAGTTTGCTTGTCTGAAGGGCTACCAGGGATTATGAAATTTTGTGAGCCCTGGTTCCGGAGGCAGGCACAATTTTTGTCAATTTAATTGTAGATCAAAAACGCATCTGTGATGTATCCCAACATTAAAGCAAAATGAACAAATTATATCAATCCACAATCTGACTAGTGATGCAGCCTGGAATTAAATCGCACCATGTTGGCTTGGCCAGAGGAGAACTGGCACCCCAACTAAGCCTGGTTTCTTCCAAAATGTTTTTTTTTTATTCCATTTTTGTCACCGATAGAGTTTGGGTTGCTTGCCACTGTCACGTCTGGCTTGCTTAGTTGCTCACTTAATATTCAGCAATATTACTGAATATTATTTATTACTGTACTGACACTACTGAATGAGAACTGAACTGAACTGCATGATGACATCACTGTTTTCTACAGGGCTGCTTCAGTAATAAATATTAATAAAATATTAAAACGTAATAAAATATTTTTTGCTGAGTTTATATTATTTAAAAATTGTATATATATAATGATAAGTTATAAGTTTTATATATATATATATATATATATAAACATTTACTAGCCAATGTACAGTCTAGCAACTCTAATGTGGTCTATTTATACTGAATATGTGGTCACCAGTTTGCATTTTAAAATGGCTTCAAACAGCTCTTCCAACCCAAAAATCAATGTTTGACCTATCTGTCTTATAAGGAACCTTTAATGCAAGTCTAAACATAGGCATGCAACTAAATTACTCTGCAGTGGTATGATATAGGATTTTAAATAAACTCCAGAGATAGTGCCCTGTGAATTATATGCATGCTAAAAGAGAGATGTCACATATGCTGTCACCAGATTACAGTATGCTGTGAATTTTCAATTAAAAATGGTGAAAAAACACCAGCAGGGGTTGCTTACTGCAGCAATATGTGCTTTCCAGCAGAAGAGAGAATGCGTGCAGCCCCACAAGGCATCTTTGCATGCTGAGGAGCATGTGTGAGAACACGTGTCTGCTTTCACATGCTTGTGTTTGTGTGACCGGTAGTGATGTTACAGCATTGAGTGAAGAGGTGTTTTATTTATTTATTTTGTTGTCTGAGCAAACAGGCAGATTTCTCTGCTGACAGAAGGTTTGATTAAACAGTGTGGAACAATAACAACCATCACTCTGTCATTTAAGTGAATTGTCAGAGCATACTACTGGCATGTACTAAAAACTACTTTACATGTCATTTCTTTTTTCACCCAAAAAGCATTTGACTGTGCAGAAATCCACAGTACAATAATAAGTACAATTTTTATTTATAAACCTGAGTTCCCCACTTGATTGTGCAGGAATCTATAAGAGGGCCATGGCTAATACAGTTAGGTTCATGGTTATAAACTATAAAGAAGAGTTCCTCACTGAACAACACATGACACTATATCCTTATTTATAGCAGTAAAGCATGGCCTGGGGAAATCATGCTGTGTGAATCCTGGTTAAAAAGAACATGGACTGCTATCCCTAGTGAAATATAAATATACTAAAATGTATTATAAATGTATTATAAAAGTATACTACAAATACACTTACATGTTTATGTATTTAATAAAAATATCCTGCAAGTGTACTTTTAGTATACTGAACTGGTATACTTAAAATCTTGGAACAACACATTTTGTAAATAATGCACTTTAATTGTGCAGAAGTAGTGATGAAGTCCAACTAAAGATATACTTAAGCATATTTGATTGTGCTAAAGTGGAACTATTGCAAGTATACTTTAGGTACACTTTAAATATCAAAGATCATACAGTCCTCATTAATAGTGGCATTAAAACATTTTAGAATGATACTAAGAAATGTGCATTGTGCACAAGTGATACTCCAAATAAAGTTGAATTGCAATTGTTATATAAGTAGGCTATATGTATATTAAGTATAGTCTTATATAAGTATATGTGCAACACAAGTCAAACCTGTATTTTATCACCTGTTTCCATAGTGACAGTAACTAAAGTAATATAAAAGATCACTGGTTGAGCCGCATATTTATCATTTGTTTGTTCTGGTATTTATTTATTTCTAATCTAGTATTCATTTTGCCTTAAATTGATTTCTACTAGGGATGTCGTGATGAAGGAATTTCCCTGGTAATTTTGAGTGGCCCACTTGCGCGATATGCAGTATTATGGCCATATATATAACGGGACGCATTTTTAACATATATATAGTTTAACTTATGGTACGAGTCTCTGTATCAGTAAAGCGATAAAACGAGCATCTTCCATCCAAAGACTTGTGTTTCCTTTCAGGGCAAAGCAAAAAACATTGTTGAACAACAATATAAAATGCAGGAAACTATTAAATGGTTATTCTACAATTAATTGTACTACAAATTACACTACAATTGGAAAATACTATAAACTGTTCGGCATGATGACGTTTAATGTCTCCGACAATGCTAACTCTCTCCTGGGTTTTTGCCTACAAAGTGATTTCATAGTTACACCACTCTATAACGTTGAATGAGGAAGTGAAATAAACAGAAGAGAATGTCAAAATAACGTTCCACAGAACATAACATAAACCGGACAATATGATTGTTGGTCTATTGTTAGCCTATATGTATAACAATTGGTTCCAATCTTCGAATCTGACTTGACAAGAGACTTTCTGCTGATATTTCACCTGCGTGTTCTAGGCGGGCTGTCAGTCAGTGCAATTACATTGTTAAGCAACAAGGTGGTGGCAAGGGACTGTCTTTAAACTTTTAATTTAACTATATGTTCAAATACTGCAGGGCAGTTGTGGCCTAATGGTTAGAGAGTCGGACTTGTAACTGAAAGGTTGCAGGTTTGAGTCTCGGGTCGCACAGGGATTGTCGCTGTGGCAAATGAATAACCAGCGCTCTCTTCTACCTTCAGTGCCATGACTGAGATAAGACTCTCAAGCAAGGCACAGAATCCCCAACTGCTCCCTGGGTGCCGCAGCAATATTGTGTGTGTGTGTGTGTGTGTGTGTGTGTGCATATATGTACTTGGATGGGTTAAATGCAGAGCACAATTTCTTAGTATAGGTCACCATTCTTGGCCATATGTCACTTCAGTTTCACTAACATTGATTCATTCAAAGAGAGACGTAATGAATGAAACACACTGTTGAAACCATTTTAACTTTGCACGTCACTTTAGAAGGCTCAGCTGACCAGCAATGTGTCGATGCTAAGACAGATTTCGTTTTCCTTGAACATGACAACCTATTTTCACAAATATTTATGACTCGGCCTAAAGGACAGACAAAGATAATCGGACACACGCAGTCAATCTCCCTCTCATTCGCTGTCTGTTTAGACTTGTTAAGTGCAACTCTACGGAGCCTCTGTACAAATCAGCATGGTACACATTATGTTATCATTAACTTATATAATAATCAGTACACATGCACAAAGTGTAAAAGGAGAAGGCATAACCTTACGAAAAAATAAAATACGCAAATATTGAGCAATGATTTTCTCCTATTAAATTCAGATAAGACAGAGATATTGCTTATTGGACCAAAAAACAGTACACAGAATCTCTTGAATTACAATTTACATCTAGACGGATGTACTGTTACTTCCTCTACAGTCAAAAATCTGGGTGTTATATTAGACAGCAACTTGTCTTTTGAAAATTATATTTCCAATGTTACAAAAACAGCATTCTTCCATCTTAGAAACATTGCCATGTTACCTGTTTCCGATGCAGAAAAGCTAATTCATGCATTCATGACCTCTAGACTGGACTATTGTAATGCACTGCTAGCTGCATCTTCAATCAACAAGCTACAGGTAGCTCAAAATGCAACAGCTAGAGTCCTTACCTGGTCAAGAAAATACGATCATATTACCCCAATTTTACAGTCTCTGCACTGGCTACCTACTAAGTTCCATATCAGTTACAAAATATTATTACTTACCTATTAAGCCCCTTAATGGTTTAGCTACTGCGTACCTAACTAGTCTTATACCTCGCTAAAATCCAATCCGCTCCCTAAGGTCACAAAACTCTGGACGTTTGGTAGTACCTAGGATAGCAAAGTCCACTAAAGTAGGTAGAGCTTTTTCACATTTGGCTCCCAAATGTGGAATAGCCTTCCTGATAACGTTCAGGTTTCAAATACACTCTCTCTGTTTAAATCTAGGCTAAAGACACATCTCTTTAGCCAGGCATTCACATAATGCATCTCATAATCTTGTACTGCAGTTATATCTGATCAAACGCACATTATTATTCTTTAGCTTGGGTTGAACAAATCATTTTTGCTTGGATGGAACAGCAGCTACGCTAATTATGTCTGTATTTTTTTCTCTGTTTCTGCCACAGATTGACATCCTGTGGTAACTAGGAATTACACAAGCTTCAGTCTGGATCCAACCCTTAAATGATCTGAGATGACCAAACACCTGAGAAGAGATGATGCCAACCCCTCAGAGGACCTCAGAAGATGCAAACCCTCAGAGAACATACAGAATTACCAAATTTTGCCATAAAGTTAAATATATTAAGTTTCTACAATATATTATAGAAAATTAATTTCCTGTAAAGCTGCTTTGCAACGATTTGTATCGTAAAAAGCGCAATACAAATAAACTTGAATTGAATTGAATATTGCAGTTGCTGCGGTTTTTGCATTCCTCTGTGGTTGGTTCATCAATAATGTGGTATTGCGATATTGCTGTTATAGCAACAGCCCTAATTTCTATCATGACAACTCTCTGAAGATTTTAGCATGGTAATGGATATGACAATGTTAATGTATTTGTTCTTGGCAGAATAAATCTCCTATGCTTCTGCTGCTGAATTGCAGCTGCTGTTGGTTATTTCTGTAGTTGTAGATGATTGCTGCTGAAAGCAAGTACAGGAACTTGCTACTTTCAATGCATTCGCCAACACGGTTCTCTGTGTATTTAAGACATACTGCTGCTGCACAAATTGCATTTATAATAACCCTTAGGGGATCTATACAGGTGGAGCTGGGGAAGGTAGAAATCTGAAAGCATGCTGCAAAATGCTCAAGTGGATGCTAACCAGCCATTTAAATGTAAAGTAACAAGCTCATTGGCTGCATATGCAACATGAACCAATCAGCTTGTGCCAAGTCGTTTAATGCTGTGATCAGTGATTTAATGCATTAAGACCCATCAGCCTGCGCCATCTAGATTTTCATGAAAGAACTAGGTATTTCTTTATTTAAATCTGTTTTGTTAACATTTTTGATTATTGTTTGAGTCGGACAAAGCTCCTGTTTATCAGCTGAATTGCAACAACGGAAAATTAAGATGCCTAGGCCTATTGTATTTCCTGGCTGGTTTACAATCAGCAACATACATAGTGCAGTCATTATATTATGGCTCTTATGAGCTACTTTTTTAGTGAAACTCATGTTTCTTCCCAATGATTTTACAAATCAGAATTTGATGAGTTATCAATTTGTTTACTAAAGGCTAATGAGATCAGAGTAATCAATGTGTAAATCAGCTTGTGAGAATTAAATTGGTTGAGCCTTTGGTTGAGCCAGTGTTGCTGTGTGAGAATGGCCGGCATGTTTAAATAAACAGAGACAGTTATGTAATTACCAGACATTTTCATCCAAAGCAACTAACATTTTATCAGTTTTTAGGCATTCCCTGGGAATCACATCCATCTTGGTACTGCTAATGCCATGCTCTAGTGTTTGCGCTACAAGCAGTTTACAGTATTTTTTGATAGTGCCACTGTTTACACTGTGAAGTACAATTTTTTTTTTAAAATAAATAATCACCTTCATATTCTTGAAGAGACATCCTTAGAAAAGGCATACTGTAAACCTATACCTAACCCTAAACCTAACCCTAAAAAAAAGAAAAAAAAGGCATACTAAACTTCAGCATGTATTACAATGCTTTATAAATACACTTAATAATTCATTAAATATAGGCTTTATTATAAAACATTATTTACTTTATTACACATCCTAAAATACTCTGATGTATGTGGACAGAAACATAATTACAATTTCATTGGCAGCATACTACACCCAAGGAGAAACCAGTCTGACTTGTTTGGATCCCAGAGACCTAGGGAGTAGACTTGTTTTTTTCAAAATAGTGCTCATAGTTGATTATATCCAATCAAATTGGCCTCTTCTCAATTGTGGAGCACAGACTTTATTAAAGAATTTGCTGATTTTTTATCAGAGTTAGTGCTGGCTGCAGATAAAGACCTAATTGTTGGTGATTTTAATATCCACGTTGATAATGAAAAAGATGCATTAGGATCAGCATTCACAGAACACTGTCTAACACTTGATGGCTGCCCTGTCAATTCTTCGTCATCAGTCAGGAACTTAGGTGTGCTATTTCATAGCAATCTCTCCTTTGACAGTCATGTTTCTAGCATTTGTAAAACTGCATTTTTTCATCTTAAAAATATATCTAAATTGAGACCTATGCTCTCAATGTCAAATGCAGAAATGTTAATTCACGCATTTATGTCCTCATGGTTAGATTATTGTAATGCTTTATTGGATGGTTGTTCTGCACGCTTAATAAACCAACTCCAGCTGGTCCAAAATGCAGCAGCTAGAGTTCTTACTAGAACCAGGAAGTATTAAACATTGTATAGATTTTAAAATCTTGTTTATTACTTATAAAGCTCTGAATGGTTTAGCTCCTCAGTACTTGAGCGAGCTCTTATCGCATTATAGTCCTCCACGTCCGCTGCGTTCTCAAAACTCTGGCCATTTGATTATACCTAGAATATCAAAATCAACTGCGGGTGGCAGATCCTTTTCCTATTTATCTCCAAAACTCACACTCTGTCAGTTTAAATCTAGATTAAAAACCCATCTCTTTACCCTGGCGTACACATAACACACTAATACGCTTCTAATATTCAAATCCGTTAAATGATTGTTAAGCTGCATTAATTAGGTCAACCGGAACCGGGAACACTTCCCATAACACCCGATGTACTTGTTACATCGTAAGAAGAATGGCATCTACACTAAAATTAATCTGGATCAGCACCTAGAGACGACCTCTACAGCCCTAATTAAATGAATGAAATTTTATGCACCTGACTGAATAGTTGAAATACAACAGTGTAGTATATTATGACATCACTCAGGATAAACGAATGCATAGCCTATTTGAGAAATACATATGCATATTTCTCTTGTTTTGTTTTTGTCCTGATAATTATATTATTATTATTATTATTATTATATTTTAATAATAATAATACATTTGCTTATTTTTTACATTTGCTAAAGTAAAGTTAGCAATGATTGTTCACAATTTTGTTGTTGTCTGACAACTTTCCTAAGCCTAAACTAGTAGATAGTAGTCTAGATCTAAACTAGTTTAGAGTATGAACTAGTTTAGATCTACTGTTTTGATCTATTATTGTTTTAATTCACAATGCAACAACCTTATCACTTAAAGGGGACATCAGATGCCCATTTTCCACAAGTTGGTATGATTCTTTAGAGTCTTCATATGAAGTCTGAACATACTTTGTTTAAAAAATTCTCAATAGTAGTGTAAAACAACACTCAATAACAGCTCTGTTCACAGTGGCCCGTTTTGGTGCAAGTCACTTTAAATGACAATGAACTAATGCTCAGCCCACCTCTCTCTTCCAGTGATTTGCAAAGATTCATTAAAAAAAAAAGTATACTCACTTCTTCTGGAGGTGAAGCTGGATCACGAACAGTTGGTACCGATCCATCCTTCTGGAAAAAATTTTTAGCAAAGCCTGCGTTGTACTGACCCTCGTTTACAAAGCAGTCTGGTATAAAATGATTCGCGCAAACATAAATGCATTTAGGTGCACTTTGCCCAGAATCTGTGAACAGCTTGCTCTATGAAAGTGCTTATGATTTGTGGGGATTTAAAGAAAGCGGATTTCTATCATTATAGGGTGGTTGTGTACACACATTGCCAAGACACATTTAAGTTCAAACACCAAATAAAAGTGATTTTTGCATCTGATGTCCCCTTTAAAAATAGTAATACCATACGTGTTCAACAGGCTGGACAGTTTGAGGTACCAATTTCCATAGCACAAAAAACATCTGAGAAGACAGATCTCAGGAAAAATCCGAATAAGTATGAACGATACTAATAGTAAGAGAAGAATATGTAATTCACTTACATAATGATAGATTCAGTACATTCACAGCACCAGTGCATTTAGAAACACCTCTGGAAAACGTAAAACAAACTGACCCACTAAGCATACTCAATCAGCAACATTCAGGTGCTCACAGTCAAAGAGCTTGGTATCAAACACATTTGAGTTGCAAATGTTTGCTCCATCTGTCAGTCACATATACAGATTCTCACTACTTCTCTTTATATACAAGCACATGGGGTGATTTTTCACTTAGGGGCACTTTTAACTAGTTGAAAGTTTGAAATATTCTTTATATTTCATTTATCACTTGTTCTAAAATAAAAATCTGCTCATGGACTTCTGTGTGAGGAATAACATGTGATAAATAAATGACTAAAAAATAAAAATGTTCACATTTTAGAGAAAAGGATGGAAGCCTTCCCAACATAATTAACCAATATTTTAAAATAAAATAAAAGTAAGTGAAGATGTAAAAATCTTCCTCTTGCTTCTGATTTCTGCCTTTAAGATTGGCTAAATAACATCTGATACAATATATGTTGTTAACAGAAAGCACATAAACACTTAACAATACTTTTAACAATAAGCGCTCATATTCATATAAAGTAGCAATTTTAGATACATAATGAAGCTGCAGAAATACATCTGCCATTACCAAACTAAATCAACTTCCATCAACCATAAAGCACAGAAAAAATATATATTTAAAGCCTATGTCATCAGCGTTTCTCTGCATTATTCATGAGAAGGAACTATTTAGTCCAATCACTTGTGCTGTATTATGCATAAGTATTACAACATTACATGTATATGTATCTGTTAAACCCTCATTGTTGCTCAGAGACATAGGGTCAAAGGTGCATTTCTTTAGTGCAGTATGTTTGCGTAATCAGAGCTACCAACACGTATGCAAAAATATTTGTAAGAAGCATTTAACTTGTAACAACATGACAAACTGAAAAACATGAAACATGAAAACTAGTTGTGCATTTCCTGATGAAAATACTAGTTCTTACAATGTAGCAAAAATCACAGCTGCAATGCCAAAGTCACTGAGCATGCATCTTGTTTTCTGTCATCAGCTGCACACAAAAATCAATACATGTACAATGTAAAGGTGACTATATGCAAGAATGACAAGACCACTAAAAATTCAATATGCAAATGCATGTACTGCAAGAAAGCAGAAAAATCACAATTCAGTATGCAATTATTACAATGAGGTATCAATAGAGTACAACCTTGCAGGCAGTACAACTAATGATCAGGCAAACAGGTTTCAACACTTTTGTCAAATACTATATCCAAACTAGGTAATAAAAAATAAAAAAAAACTTTGAAGTTGGCTTGAGAAAGTCTGACTAGAAAGTTTGAAGTAGTTCTACAAGCTTTAAGTTTGAAAGTTTTCAGTTTGAAGTATTTTAAAGCATGAAGTTTGAAGTTGCAATGCCATTGCTGGGGAATTTGGGATGGTTGCTATGCAGTTAGTGAGGTGTTCTTGGTGGTTGTTAGTAGGGATGTGTGCCATGTCTAATTTCATTCATGTTTAAATTAATGAAATCGACTAGTCGATTAGTCTAACAAACCACTAAAACAGCCTGAATAAATGATCCATTTAAAATAGCTTTACATAATCTATGAATCAAACATGTCACTGAAAAACAGATCATATATATGCAATGTGTCATTATGATGACTGTACATTAAACCCATCATTCACAATTTTAGCTAAAATAAACATATATTAAAAATAAACTGAATCAATAGGCACTACAGTATAAATTAATACAAATAATACAATATTAAAAGCAGAATTTTTCAAATTAAAGTTAATTGAGATCAACATATGTCAAGCTACTGTTTTTCATTACCACGTGTTCCTCGTGTATGAAAATGTACATGACGGGTGGCAAAATTGCAAGATTATATTACTTAAGCAAGCTACATTATTTAAGAGTATTCTGTTCATTAGGACTTTGATGATTTGTTGTTGACAAGTAAGATTTGAATATATTCTGTAAAAGTATAAAAAATTATAAATGTGCAAAAATGTGCAGCATCATTTAGCAGTATTGTTTAGTTCACTAGTCTCGGACATCCCTATTGCTAGAGTGTTCTGGGTGGTTGCTACTGTAGGTTGATCTTGGATGGTTGCTAGTGTGTTGTTATGCAGCTTGCTATGGATAGATGCCTCATTTGGACACTCAGTCTATGTAAGTATATGGGATTTTTGCAGCGTTTTTTGGGAGTTTTAATTGTCCATTTTAGGAAAATCTGATTAGTTAAATTAAAAAATATAGATATAATAAGATAAATAAAAATAGATAGCACACTAATGCCACAAAACACACAGCATGATTTTCAAAGTCGTCGGATTGCTGCTCTTCTCACACTACATGTCTGTCTGGGGGTACCATCTAGTTGCTGTTGTGTGCAAATTACACAACGTATCGGCAACAGGGGGTCACACCTTACACAACTTTTCAATAGGAAGAATCGCAGACAATTCCGTCTGGTTTGCAAACTTCATTTCACAAATGCAAGAAGTGATGCAGGAAATAACATAAGATCACACATGAGACAGGAGTTCTCATGCAAGACTGGATTTCTTCCTGAAAGAAACTGATACAAGTTGCGTGGATGCTGGTTTGCAGCAAAAAAGAAAAAAAGAAGGGTCCCACTTTATATTAAGTGGCCTTAACTACTATGTACTTACATTTAAATTAATCATTTGATACAATGCACTTATTGTGTACATACATGTTTTTACGCTGTACTTATATTTTTAAAAATACCTATATGTACTTACATCTGTAATTAATTTCTGTAATTACATTTATAATTACAGTTGACCAATCCCTTACACCTTTACCCACCCTTAAACCTACCCAGACCACCAAACCTGTCCCTAACCTTACCCGTATCCCACCTCAATAGCAGCAGAAGTGTTTTGCAATGCAATATGAACACAATAAGTACATTGTACTTTTTTTTTGATGTAAGTACATAGTAGTTAAGGCCACCTAATATAAAGTGTAACCAAAAGAAGATTACAAAGGAGGGATGGTTGCTTGCAGAAACCATGCATGCTGATGTTTTGTTGCAGATCTATGACTCCACCCCCTAAACTTTCCCTTGCCCTGTATCGTGCTCTCTCATTGGCTGTAGGTCATTACCAATGTCATTTTCAGTCAAAACACATTTCACACTGCAGGACTCGGCGCTTCTCTCAGATTGCATGTTTGATAACATACTACGTGACTGTCACACACATGAACCAGTACCAATTTGCCTCCAATTTTGGGAATTTGTTTGTGATTTCCTCAAAACTGTCTGCGACTAAAATCGTGGGCTAAAATCGTGTAGTGCATACCTGGCATAAGTCAGAACAGTCTGAAGGTCTGAGCCGAGTTTGATGGTTGTAGCTTTAAAGCTCTACGAGGACAGTCAGACATTTTAGCATTATTATCGGGGTTTGAATTTAACTTTTTCACTCACCAGTCAATTTGGCTACTAAATTTTTAAGTTAGCGGTCATTCATAACTTCTACTAGCCAAAAAATAAATAAATGAATGAATAAACCAAAAACTTGCGTCTGTGACAAAGCAGGCATTGCAAATCCCTTGAGCTTTGTGTCAGTACGTCATAAATAGAACGAGGCATCAGTTCACTGTTTGTTGTGTCGCGCCGCATCCAGTGTAGACACCATCACTGATCATCATGGGTTCGCTTGTACCCAGTGTAGAGTCTTCAGTCATTTTTCACTTCAATGCAATTTTTACCAGCATTTGGTGGATGTTCATTTCAAACCCTTATAATAATAATAATAATAATAATAATAATAATAATAATAATAATAATAATAATTTCTCCAGCCAACATATTTTTTGTAGATGTTTGGCAATTAACCTAGCCATAAACATATATGGCAATAAACAGAATCCAAATATGCTATCCGTTGAGAGAAGAAGAAAAAACAACAGGCATTGTCATGTCGCAACAACTGCAGTGTAATTAGTGCTGGCATCCTTGGTATGATATAAATTTTTGCTGTTACATTAAACTAGGGACAAGAAGACCAGAGGTTATGCCTTCTTAACACAGAATGTGTTTACAGTCTTTGATGACAGAACTCACTGTCTACCTTCCCTTGTTGTAATCCACATTTGTGTGTTTTGTAAGAACTAAATAAACCAACATTTATTAACTCTCTAAATAAGAACAATACATTTCAGAGGCTCAAATGCTTTCAAGTTGAACTTGTTTTTCAGTCTTGTGGCAGAGGTCTGTAGGAACGCCTGACTGAACTTGCAACTCCCCGGGGTGTTTTCTTAACTGTTTGGGAGGGAGATGTCACATGCAATATTGGCATAAACACTCAAATATGTGTGCATGTATCTTTGTAACATTGTGAGCTTGTAAATCTGCTAGATACACTGCATAGACAAGTGTTAGAAGTCACAGCCACATAAGGCCAGAAAACACAAACGTCAACTATGCAAATTTTACAAGTGGAATATAAAAACCTAATGGGCTGACAGCCACACTGAGATAGCAGATGACAAATTTATCAATCCAAAGATAGCATAAGAGCCTGCATGACTTTCAAAAGTTGTGATACTCATAAACAAATGGCCAGACATCATATATTTTCAATAAGCGACAGAGACGGTTGGTCTGAGTAGAGCTCAACTTTATGCAAATGAGCAGTGACAAGCAATAGAACGACAGTGATACACCACCTGATATTGTTGAATACTTCGACCTGATTTTAACATTTCAATGCAGTGGAGCAATTTTGACAGTGGGACAGCCCTGAATTTGTTGTAGCTTTGAATTAAACTGCTGGTTTCGTCTGGCCAGAGGAGAACGGCACACTATTTCAACACACCATTTCCCTGTTTAATACTGTAAAGCTGCTTTGACATTGTAAAAGGTGCTATGTAAACAATAGTGACTTGACTTGACTTGACTAGAAATGGCCAACTCCCTGGCCAGTGCACTAACTACTTAAATAGGGAGTTGTTTAAGGAACATCCTAGAACTCTGCTTCTAGACTTGTGCATGTGAGTAATTATCTTAATTCAGTCTCAACAATCTTCATTCAAAGATGCTGCTAGCTAGATCAACCTGAATGTCAAATAGCATTAAAGACCAGTGCAGTCTGATTCTGTATGACTTTCATCGGTCTGTTCTTTTTAATGAATCACCCACATCTTGCACATAGTGTGCTTGACATAAATGTCATCACCAGCAGGGGCTACAAGAATAGTTTACCCCTTGTGCAGCCCAAAATGTCTAGCTTCATAAACACATCGAGAGTGCTGTCTACACATTTGTTGAACTGACTGCAGTAATTGGTGATTGCACCACCAGGTGGCAATTAGTCTGAACTGTTACTAAATTAACCTGACTCGTTACTTAACTGTAAATTGCATGCAGCATAAAACATGCCAAATAAATATGCAGATGATCTGCTGCAGCAACCCCTAACAGGACCTTCCAAAATTGAGACTCCAAGTGATTACTTAATCCATATTGTTACGTCTACAACGTAATGCATTATAATTTAAATGAACCAATACCTGTTACTTTTCTTAATGCTGTCATGCTGTGACAAGTCATTGGACTAATGTTTTGAATCGTTTGAAGTGTTTTCGGTTCTGTGTGAATGTCGCACCGCCTTTAGAGACTGCTGACGGCAGTAAATGCAAGCACAAATGAACCAGAATTCCTAAATTATGCACACACAGAAAAATGAAAAATAAAATAGCAAATAATGCGTATTATGCCTCAAAGATTAAACGTTCTTAAAGGCTAGAATACCAGACAAATATTTCACTGTGCATAACGATAAATACCAGGCTACTTAAATGAGACATTCATTCAAACAAATTACATTAGAAGCCGATACTCTTTCGCTTGATTTTGGATTTAATAGTACAATCGATCTACAGCATATGAAAACATGACATAACTGCGATCTCTTTCATGCATCAGTCAGTGGATGCCCTGACAATGTCTGCGTACTTTCATGACGTGATTGTCATTGAATATACACAGCTATTGCTTCAGTATCAATTGTCTTTTTCTCAGTTTCTCACCCACATACATTACATTTACGATGCATTCAGCTATTATGTCCATTGATCAAAAGGCTGAAGCCTATTGGTTTTACGCTTGCATTAATTTTTTTATTTTTTTTTTATTTTTTGTAATGCGTTCGCGCACTAAAGCTGAAACAAGGAATCGTACTGTAGTAGCCTATACAGCAGTGTTGCGCATGACATAACCTTTCTAGATCTAATGTTTCTTCTCCACTGCAAAACAGTACTAATCCTAATTTTCAAATGCACCGGCGTTTCGATTAATTATATATTAAATTACAACATGTTGACACGCAGCCTGTCACTCACCTGAGCTATCAAGCGGTCGTCCAGGTGGATCATGGAGATTTCAGAGTAACGAAGTGCAAGCAGTAGAGGCGATTCGGTCCCGCCCAGATCCCTTCGACTGTTTCTCGGTAAGGCACCAACCAAATGCTACAGTGACTCAGAGCAACAGAGCACGGTTAAACTGGGGGACGTCACAAACAGGGTTATAGAGAGTAGGAGAGGTGTTCAATGGTTACCCTGGGCAAATAAGTTTAATTACTGAATGATTTTAGCGAATGCGAATGATTTTTTTTTTTTTTTTTTTTTTTTGTAATTTGTGTCAATAATTTTATGGGCACTATCAGTTGAAACCAAATGCGCTTCTTAGCACAGTTAGCTAACATGAACATTAAAAGATGTTCAATGATATGTAACCTTATTTTACAGTTATGGGAGGGGTGACTTTTTCCACTTGAGCACCTGTTCCCCAAAATTTCTATGCAAAAAAACCAACCAACCAACCAAAAAAAAAAAAAAAAAAACAGCTTTACCCACCCAAATATAAATCTAAATCATTTTTTATGAGACAGAAATATTGAAAGGAGGGTAAATGGAGAGCATTCTGTCACTAGCCGAAAGAGAAAGTCTGGCACAGACCACTGAATGCTGTGCAGTCCATAAAAGGAAGTGCTGAAGCTGGACAAATTCTGATTAAATGCACTTATCAGTTCAGTTCATGATAGCTGTCAGTGCAAAATGCCCAAACAAGACCTGGACAGGCAATCAATTTTCCTTCCACCAGAGGGCTTTAAAAACACATCAGCTGTGTCAGGGTGGAAGATGTGTTTTGGTTCATTATTATAATTTTTTAATAATCCATTTTTTGGCAAGTACTTGTTAGTAAACATCTAGTTAATATTTGGAAGGGGCTGAGTGACTGTAACAATTTTTACTTCTTTTGGAACAACCTTGGATGTGATGTCGTGATTATGATGTCTTAAAATCAACTAGGTTTTGGAACAGATCATCTTCTATATCTATTTGTCTCGCTTTCTTTGTTAGAGAGGATCTTAATTTCATAAGCTGTGCATTTGCACACACGATAAACCGCCTTAGGGTCATATGAGGGTTATGGGTGTGTGTTCGCCGAGGATTGTTTGCATGAGGAGGCACACCCTGTCACAAGTCACCTCTCATGCATGACCCAGCAGTAGTTTGCTTGGTCACAGCTGCACAGGATGCTGACCTGTGCATCCTGAACTCTGGCCTTGCCCTTTCCCAACTGGCTAGCATCTTCCAAATACACATAAAAAAAATCTCTTACCTTGTTTTACAGTCATCTTTTTTCAACATGATTAGTTATGACTAAGTGTGTGTATGTGCCCAGACCGCAACATAGTGTTGGCCCAGCACCGGCCCACATCTGGCCCGTGTGAAATCTATGTTGGCCGAATTCAGGCCGACACTGGTTGCTTCTCTGGGTGGTATGTATTAATTTAAGTCAAACTGAGAAATGTCTGAATGTCACTGCATTAGATAAAGTATCAAAGTAAATGGAATTTATTTTAAAGAAATATTTCACAAGCACATTTTCCTCCTTTAAAAACAGAAGTTTGTCAGGTTTTAAACAATAAAACAACAACAACTGTTCAAATTATTAATTCAAGTCTTTAACCACCGCTAACTGTTCTGACCCTGCAATGAATATGGGCAACAGAATATGAAATCACAACAGGACTTCTAATTTTGAATAATATAAATAACAAACACATTCAAAATAATGCATTTAAAAATCATGTTAAACTCTTCCTTCCTTCCTTAATTATTTTTTAAATTATATATTTTTCAAATTAATTATTTTTAAATTGATTTTGTCCAAAAACAATAATATATAAATATTTTGAAAAAGACCAACAATGAACTCTTAGGTGATAGTGTACGTGTTTGTAGAAGCCATAAGTCAGTATGACTGGAACTTCAATTACTGATTGAGAACTACACTAACTATCATCCTCAGAGAGATACAGCCAACAGAGAATTTGCTGTTACCATGGAAATGAAAATCATGGTATTAGAGCTCAGCAGTGACATCTTACTGCCAGTGAAGCATTGCAAATGGCATAAATCAAAAATGTTATTATATAATTTATAATAATATAAATAATTATGTTGTTTTTAATAGATATAATCAAGAATCTTTGCACATTCAAAGCAAAGATTCTTTATGCATATGCTTGCATTCTCTTGTTTTTACTCTTCACTATTCACATACTGTATGGAGGTAGCCCACATACAATAAAATTCCCTTTTGGTTACCAATTATGATCAAAACTTGATCATGAAAAGTAGAATAAGTAGTAATAATAATAATAAGTAATAATAAGATAATTATAATATAAATATAAATAAAGTTTTTGTTCTAAGAAAAATGAAAATTTGCTCTTAGTTTGCTCACCCTCAGGCCATCCAAGATGTATGTGACCTTTTTTCTTCATAGAAAAGTAAAAAAGATTTTCAGCTGAAATCACGGTCCTTGGTCATTCATTAAATGCAATCGCATTTACAGTATGTTAATCGCTACTGTCACTTTCTGAGACAAAAAAATAAATACAGGCAACAGAAAATTTGTACCCATGACCCGTAACCGTGACACAAAAAAAAAAAAAAAAAAAAAAGTGAATCTTTAATTAATTAAGGTAATCTGAGATGACTCAAAAAAGAAAACATAAGAGGTAGTCTCACTCCTTTGTGTCAAAGATGACACACACACACACACACACTCACAAAACCAAAATAAGGAAACCTACAGGAAGTTCCTTGAATTTGAGGAGATGATGAAAAAACACAAATATAATGCACATAAGGCTGAAACATGCAATATGGCACTAATGACTGAAACATAAGAGCTAGAACAAAAGTTCTGAGAGAAAGGAGCCCAAAATGAGAATAGGCCGTGAGAAACATAGCCCTGCTAAAAAAGAAATTCCAATGATTTCCATTAGAAAACCATTATAAACCATTAGTTGTAGTTTTTTTGTAGTGTGTTTTGGGCATTTTTTCCAATAGGATTTAACATCTCACCAATAGAATCCATCACATACCAGTAGACACCATTATAGTTTCCATTAAAACCAATACAATTCCTATTATAACCATTAAAACCATTACATTTTCAATTGTGTTTTGGGCAGGGTTCTATATTTTTATTGTTGTTGTTGTTTTTTTCAGCAGGGGGAACTCTTTATTGTCTTGTTTCAATCTCTTTTATAAAATTGTTTTATTGCTCGGGGTTATTTTGTCTATTTGTTTGTTGTTGTTGTTGTTGTTGTTGTTGTTGTTGTTGTTTTGGATTACACTGGGGTTTGTCAAAATGTCCCAACTCCTAGCTCAGTTTGTTCCAGTCAATCCACCACAAGATGGCGCCATGACAAAATTTTTGTAGTGTTCATTATGTAAACGTTACACAACGTTCAGGCTCTCCCAAAATCTGTCAAAATCTGTCAACTTGTAAACTATCTAATGCCAAATATAATGGTATACAGTTCCAAACAGTAGCGCTAGACATAAATAACAGCACATGACATTCTACTCTGTCCACGTCCTCGGAATAATGCATTTATTTGAAGCCTAATGAATCTGCATAAAACCAACATTGACAATTAGGATAACACTGCCAAATCATGCATTTCAGATTTGCAGATCTGCTTATGTGAAGCAACCGATGAGAAAGAACTAACTACGCCCCTATAAAGTGCAATTCTATTCTTCAGAACAGAGATTAGCAACAGAGATAATGTGTAAATCTGACTATCTATTGTGATTGAGTCAGTATGACAGTGTTTAGGCCGCCTGTGTGGTGAAGTGTATATTTTCAGTTGGGTAACTCATGTGGAACAAGTTTGTAGTAAATAAATAAATGCATTATTTTAAAAAGTTGAAATTTGGTGGTTCTCAGAGGGATTACAGGACTACTGCAATGCCCTAATGAATGGCTTCCCAGTCAATGCAACCAAACTTTTGCAGAATATCCAGAACAGAAGGCTGAACATTTGGTCTTAAATCAGCCAAAAAATTTCACTCCACTGGCTCCCAATTGCGGTCACAATCAATTTTAAGGTTTTGACACTGGCTTTCAGGACTGCACTGGAAATGAAAGCCTTCGGCACACATTCCTGTCAGGAAGACTCCAAAGCAACGTCATTCATTCATACTAACAGGTCTGGCCAATCACTGCTTGGCACCTGGAGTATATAATTACTTAAATTAGTTAATTTTTGCAGTTTCATTTTCATCAGTACGCTGATGTTCCCCTCCATCCTTCCCACCAACACCAGGTTGGCCCTGTGCTCCGACCTGCCTTCATCTTCAGGCAGGATCAGCCAAATCTGCATCCCCAGGATTTGGACTAATGATGGGTCTCTGCCAAAGAACTTTTCTATAGCCTACAACTATACATGAATTATTGTAACTCACCACCATCTCTCATCACTTTACAGAAATACCATGTAAATGTTTACCTTCTCTCTGAGTCTTTCTGATATAACGGCACCTCCCTACCTCATTTCACCCCTACAAATGTATTTGTATACTCCCTCCTGCCAGTTACGGTCACTGAACAGATGGTGCCTTGTTGTTCCTTCACAACAGGACACAAAGTCACTGTCCCCTCTCTGCTCTTCTCTGGAGGAATGAGCCAAGAAGCAGCTGAAGACTTATCCCTCACACAAAACCTTTTGCATTTTTAGATTTTCAAAAAACTTTCTGTATGATTTATAAGCTTGTTTCCTCATGGGGACCAAAAATGTCCCCACAACATCAAAAATTACTGTTATTTCTATAACGTAGGGAATTCCAGGTACACACACATACACACACAAATTCTCTTCTTTGAGCTCAGCAACATAAAAAGGCCTGGACGTCCATGGAGGACAACAGTGGTGGATGATCAGAGAATCCCCTACATCAGGGGTCGGCCACCTACGGCACGCGTGCCAACAGTGGCACGCAGAGGCTGGCACACGAGCAATAGGGAAAACTGCATACTGATGTACATTTTGATGCAATAACGTCTCATAGTCGCACAGCCTGTTAGGAGCTATAAATACTATTAAAGTGTGTGAATTAACTTGCGCTAGTCTACAGATGCGCGCGCGACCGCTGCACATACTAGGCGCTTTCAGATCAAATCCTCAACAGCGCTCGTCATTGTCAAAATGACTGAGATGGCCAATCAAATCAAAGTAGGCGAGGTTTACTGTTAACAGATGCTGAGCGCGAAGCGTCAGTTTAACGTTAAAAGAGAGCGAGGTAAACTGAAGCTGCTGTTAAATCCCCAAAGCTTGACAGTCATTATTACCTTTTCATTGGTTGACATTTTATTCCATAATGTTACACAATTTGGATGCTGTTTTATTTCTGATGATTGTGTTAGATTACATGTGAAAGCATTTGTTGTTTTGGTTTCTTCTTCACTTGTGTGTTTTTTTTTTTTTTTTGGAAATTCTGTACAGAAGATGTGTCCTACCGTATAACAATGAAAACACGGATTCTAGGAGCACAAGTATAGCTCAAATAAATTTAGATTTTTTTTCTAAGTATGTCAAGTATACTTAAATGTCATTTTAAGTATATTTCTGAGAGGCACATAAAGCCCATTTCTGAGAAGTACATAAAAAGTAGACTAAAAGTATACTTTCCTATTTTAAGTTTAAAAGACAAAAAAAACTTCTGGAAAACCATTCTTTGGACAGCTGAAATTAAGATCAACCTGTACCAGAATGACGGGAAGAAAAAAGTATGTAGATGTCTTGGAACAGCTCATGATCCAAAGCATACAACATCATCTGTGAAACATTGTGGAGCAGAGTGATGGCATGAGCATGCATGGCTTCCAGTGGCACTGGGTTACTGGTCTTTAGTGATGACGTGACAGAGAACAGATGCAGCCGGATGAATTCTGAAGTGTATAAGGATATATTGTCTGCCCAGATTCAGCCAAATGCAGCAAAGTTGATTGGGCGGCGCTTCATAGTAGTTCATAGTTGCTGTAAAACATAAAGCAAAAGCAACCCAGGAGTTTTTGAAGGTAAAGAAGTGGAATATTCTGCAATGACCAAGTCAATCTCCTGATTTCAACCTGACTGAACAGTATTTCACTTGCTGAAGACAAAACTAAAGGCAGGAAAGACCCACAAACAAACAACAACTGAAGTCAGCTGCAGTAAAGGCCTGGCAAAGCATCACAAAGGAGGAAACTCAGTCTCAGGTGATGCCCGTGAGTTGCAGACTTAAGGTAGTCATTGCCTGCAAAGGATTCTCAGCAAAATATTAAAAATTTACATTTTATTTATGATTATATTTGATTCCATTATTACATTTGAGCCCCTGAAAATGGGGGGAATGTGTATAAAAATTGTTGTAATTCCTAAGAATTTTATGTTATATTTTTGTTCAACCCCTTGAAATAAAGCTTAAAGTCTGCACTTCAATTTCATCTTGACGTATATATGTACACACATATATGTATGTATAAGCTGAAGGATTTTAAATATTACCACCAGGTTTTTAGTATAAAGGGAAATCCAGGGATATTATATCCTAAGTTTCATTTGGTGAAGCAACTGGGCAAAAAAAGGCCTCTAATACTAGCTTGCTCTATTTTTTTTTTTTATTCTATCTTTTATATATATATATATATATATATATATATATATATATAATTTAAAAAAAAAACCTTGCTATGTGTACTGCGTTAGGCTAACTAAGACTTGTCATAGCACTTGCATATCATTGCTCTTTTGTTGATTTTGATTGCTTCCATTTTTTTTTCCATTTTTGTTGTAAATGACTAAATGTATGTGTATATATATATATATATATATATATATATATATATATATGTATATATGTGTGTGTGTGTGTGTGTGTGTGTGTGTGTGTGTGTGTGTGTGTGTGTGTATGTGTGTGTGTGTGTGTGTGTGTGTGTGTGTGTGTGTGTGTGTGTGTGTGTGTGTGTGTGTGTGTGTGTGTGTGTGTATCAGTATTTACATTCCACAATTAACAACAGCACAGGATCAATGTGTGGTGACCATATTTAAACCATATTTAAAGGCTTTTTAAAGACCAAAATGAAAACTCTTCAGCTTGAAAATACCCTACTAAACAGGAAGAGGTGATCAGAAAAGTAATGTGGCATAGAAACATTGGATTAGGAGGATTAGGAACAAGTGCCACACACAGCCTTGGACATCAACAACAAATCACCTGCGTTGTACAATAAGGACAACAACATTCTAACGTAAAGCATTTTACTTACAATTCCCATTTTCTTTAATCCTACCATTGTGGTTCTAACTCTAAATATTTTTTGGGAAAATTAAAAGAATGCAAAGTTCACAAACCTCAATTTCTAAATAACAATGTGAATGATGAATGATTTGTCTTCTCAGGTTGTGTATGGACACTAGAGCATGTCATTGTTTAAGTGAATTTGAGAAGAGCCTCTTCCTGTTGCTTTTGAATTAGAGTTGAATGTCTCTCTTCCAGTTTCACTCAGTGCTGCTGCCAGCTAGCAAGCAGACCGTTCATGCATCCAGACAGGAGAGACCAAGAGCATATAGCACTTCACAACAGTTTAAGGTACAGTGCACGCAGACACACACACACACACACACACACACTGAACAACGCCAGCCTACATAATTTCAGTTTATGTGTGAAATGTAGTATTCTTTTTTTCTGATCTTCCCAAATCTGATCTGTAGTGAGAGTGAACGTGTTTTCTACAGATTGTGTCATTTATCATATTCAAAATTGCTTTGCTTGTGTTCATGACTCTGCATAAGAGAAGTAACATGGTTCATTAGTAGATTTTTTTTTTTATATATCCGTTGTCCTCGGTTTGTAACAAGGTGGGCAATAGGGTGTAACAGGGTGTTAACCAATATTCATTTTGTGTATTGTGTATTGTGTATTGTGTTACATATGGTTCATTTTGATGCACAAAATACGCATCTAAATATCCGAACTTTGTAAAAGGTTAGCTTTACTGTATACTTTATACTTTTTTTCTAGATCAGGAAATAAACCCAAGTCACATGACATATTCCTGCAAAGTGTTTTATCTGCATTCTTGTAATTCTAGCTCGCCTTAATTCAATGTAAGCATAACATCAACTTGTTCACAGTCATGTGGCTTCATCTGACTGCAAGACAAAGGTCTCTTTCAGGGCAACATAACAAATCAGAGCATTGCTTGTCTCAGCCATTTCCTTATTCTCTAGCAAAAGCAGAGATCCTGTAGTTGCTGTCAAATGATAGGCTATTATGCGGTTATTTAATATCTTATGCACTGTAAATATACAGGAACGTACTGTAATTAGCTTCAGAAAAGCTAACTTAGGCTATATGAAACAGCTTTTATATTTCAGTTTCACAACTAGCATGTTAAGCATGGAGACACTGTTACACCCCATCTAGGGAGGAAGCACAACATGAAAGGACCTGCATGGACAAAAGATTTGCAACAACAAGTTTATTGGGAGTATTTAATTGGGAGTAATTAATTTATTTAATTTGGGAGCTGACAAGGCCAAAATAACAAACAAAATGTTCTTAGTTTTTAAACCTCTACCTTACTAAAATAAAATAAAATAAAATAAAATAAAATAAAATAAAATAAAATAAAATAAAATAAAATAAAATAAAATAAAATAAAATAAAATAAAATAAACCACTTACGATACACCTCTTTTCAACAAAACAAAACAAAACAGTTGAAAACAACTATTCTTATGCCCATGATGTGTGTTTCTCATAGGCTATATTGAAAGTGATGTTCCTCTGGTGTGTTCTGGTTCTTGTGAACCTGGTATCTGTAGCTACAGGCACCAATGCAGGAGTTAAAGTCAGACTAACTCAGAAGGGGCTTGAATATGGTAAGTAAGTAAAACAATACTAAAACTCAAAATGGAACAAAAACATGCTTTGTGAAACAGATCTCAGGACACTCATTCTGAGGTACAGCTTCTAAATGTTGCTTTGTTTTGATTGCAGGTCGACAGATTGGAATTGCCTCAATCCAGCAGAAACTTAGAACTATTAAAGTGCCGGATATAAGTGGCACAGAAAAGGTGGATCCTATTGGAAAAGTTCAATACAGTTTTACAGGGTGAGATCATTATCTCTTTTAATTCATGGTCATATAAGTTCCTACTATGTAAACATTAAACCTAGTTGACACATTCAAAATGACATTTGAGTAATTCTATGACACATGAATTCCATTTGATTTGTATTCTCCACAAGTGTTTTTTCAGTGTTGAGATTTTAGGATTGTCCCCTACTGACAAATACAACAAATAAAATCAAGTATTAAAAGAGATATTTACTTGGCCTTGCAAAATTTACTTCCCAAAAAATGCATGATGCCACATTTGTAATAAAACAAAGAGGCATTGATGAAAAGAGGATATGAGCATATAGTAAGCTTCCCCGATGTACCTGTTAGGATGCAGATTGTAAACCTGGGACTTCCCAAATCAGCGCTGGGGTTAGTTCCTGACACTGGAGTCATGCTCTCAATTGGCAATGCCTACATCAATCTGCGTGGAAACTGGAGAGTCAAATACCTCAGAATCATGTAAGTTGAGTGTCCTCATTACTAATTCACACTAAATGAATTAACTAGATTCAGGATGGAATAATGTAAATTATGCTATATAATATCTGATCTCTTTGTATACAGAAAAGACAGTGGATCGTTTGATCTGGCTGTGAGTGAACTGACCATTAGCACCACTATTGCAGTCACGAGTGATGACACTGGCCGCCCAACAGTCAGCATGACCAACTGTGCAGCAACTGTGGGAAATGTCAATGTCAAATTTCATGGTGGGGCCAGGTAATACTGTGCAACTAACACACAGCAGTCAAGTCAAAGTTCACTGCTAAAGTCAATGTTGAATGCTAAATCACCATATAATTTCAGTTTATGTCACAATCCAAATAAACTGAAAATCTTTCAATACAGTTCCAAATTAAATGTTTAATGCAGAAGAAGCCACTCCACAAAATAGCTATGTTGTACAAATGTTCTTCTCTACAAATAGTATGCAACATTTAAAAAGAGGAAGTTCTCTGAGGAAGTGAATCCTCTGCTTTTTTAACTGATGCAAGTGAAAATAGCAAGACAATGGCAGGACTTATGAGTCTAAATATACTCTTATAAGTATCAGAAATGTTTGTCCACCTCAAGCAGTTAAGCTACAACTTAGTAGGGGTTAACTTTGGATGACGTTATTTTTTAATTTAAAAAAAATGTCAACAATCCATGTTATTATTTGACCCAGTTTACACATAATGACTGTTAGAAGAAACATTAAATGTTTTGCACTTTTATTTCCTGTTTTCATGACAGCTGGTTGTATAACCTCTTCAGTTCCTTCATTAATAAGGCTTTACGCAATGCACTGCAGAAACAGGTAAGGAATTTAGGCTGTGACTGCCCTCTTTATTACCCACTAAATGTGTGCTGTCAAACAAAAACTTAATGTAAGTCATACAGTTTCACATTTAATCAATCTGCTGTTTCAGATCTGCCCTTTGGTGGCTGATTCCATTGCTGACATAAACCCCCACCTGAAAACATTAAATGGTGACGTGATAATTCATTATTTATTAATTATTGGCATTTCAGGCTTGGTATGAAAATCAACATCGTTCAATACAATTTTTCAGTACATACAATAAATAAATTAATTAATTAATTAATTAAAAAAAGATGACATTTCTGTTGTTGACTCTCCAGTGTTAGCCAAAGTAGACCAATATGCTGAAATTGAATACTCCATGGTGGGGTCTCCTGTCATTTCTAATACTTCCATTGACTTGGGTTTAAAGGTAACCTTAAGCACTACTGTGTGATATATTTTTTTTGAGACACATGACAAAATAACTGAATTTAGATGTGTTTCAAAATGTTTAGGGTGAATTCTACAACATTGGACAACACAAGGAACCCCCCTTTTCCCCAACACCTTTCTCATTGCCGTCTCAGGACACAGATATGCTATACATCGGAGTATCTGCCTTCACCATAAACTCAGCAGGCTTTGTGTACAACAGAGCTGGTGCCCTCCGCCTCTACATCACTGATGACATGGTGAGATGAATGAAATGTGAAGTGTCACTCAAATCTGAAAGTTCAATAGACATACAATAGCTGTCTTTTTTGATAGATTGTCAGGAAGTGAATTTCATGATTTTGGCACACAAACACTACAGTTTGAGTTATAAATTCAGGAACAAACATTAAAAATAAGTGTCATGTGTCTATACATGCCTGAACACTGTAATCAGAACAGAAAGAAAAAAAAAACAGAAAATGGAAAAAAAACAACAGTAAGCCTGATTTAAATTTTGTAAACACCAAAATATCACAAAAAGTAACATCTGAACCTAAACTGAATGAATATGAACAAATTTTAACACACTTAAGCAAGAACAGCAAACAGCAAAAATACTACTCCTCTTTGAATTTTGGGGTTTTCATCATTGTCTTCATTTGAATAATCCATTGTATTATCACACATCAATGCCGCTGTTTGTATAGATATATTTAATTGGAGAAGATATAGCAAATTGTGCAGCTAAATGGGTCTGGTGCATATTTGAATTACTGCTCCAAAGAATGTGCGTTAAGGGCACTGTGATAGGCGATTTTTCATTGACTAACTTATCCTTAAGCACCATCATTTAGGAATTAGACCAAATAGCATTTGTGACAGCCCAAAGCTGATTTAAAAGTGAATATGTTGTCTTCAGCATAGTTATGAAAAAACATGGAAGTGTGAAAGGCTATTTGTCAGTCACACAATTCATTCGCTATTTGTAGTTAAATGAACATGCACGATGAACTTTCTACAATTACTCTTATAGCCAAGAGATCAGATTGTGGCAGGATTTTGATTCTACTAGCAACGTTGTCCAGCAAGGCTACTACCCTGCTGAAAAATCCAGCATTGCTGGTATGGCATGTTTTTGAGGCTGGGACCAGCTTGAGATGCTGTGCTGGTGGACCAGCATTTGTTGTCTTTTAATTGCTGGTATGATCCCAGCAAGACCATAACAAACTTGTGTATGTGTTACATATCATGCTTCTTAGTGTGTGTTCAAGACCAAGACAATTTTTCAAATTAATTTTAATAAATTATTTAATAAAGAAAAACACATGTTGCTGGTTACATGTTTTATTATGTGGACTTTTTTAAATCAGTGACTGACACCTGGATTTGGACATAAGTGACTTCCCAAATAAGTATTAAATTCTTTAAAAACAGCAACTTTCAGTTTTGAACTTTCATTATCAAATTAACAGTCCCAATTAAAAGAGCTCTTCTCATAACCCGTATTATTGAACAAACTGCTAGACCAGCACTAGAATAAACCAGCCTGGACCAACACTATACCAGCACTAACCAGCATCAACCAGCCTGGGCCAGCTTGGAATCCATGCTGGTTTATGCTGGATTTTTTTCAGCAGGGTAGATTCTTTCTGTCATCACACCCCCCCATTTACTTGGTGATCACAATACAAGGTCTGGCAGCAATGTCCCAGACGGGACCACCCTGTAAAAATGTTCTCTTGACAAGCTTCTGTCTCTCATGATCCACCTTGGTGCAGGTGCTGGTTCTGTCAAAAAGAGGCAGTACAAACCTTTTAAGAACCTTGGAGACTTCCATTATATACAGTATATATAATACAGTGATGACAGAACTAGAATTGTTAGAACTTTGATCTGCTGGTTTGTTCTTCATACAGTGCCCTCCACTAATATTGGCAAATATGATTTGTATCATATGGTAAATCTGAGAAAAGGTGGGCTGTGAAAATAAATCTGCATTGTTTATCCTTTTGATCTTGCAAAGAATTCACAAAATTCTAACTTATCATTGAAGTAAAACAATTGAAAGCGGGGAGAAAATCTCATGATAAAATAAATGTTTTTCTCCAATGCATGTTGGCCACAATTATTGGCACCCCTGGAAATTCTTATGAGTAAAATATCTCTGAAGTATATTCCCATTCATATTTACATTGTTTTAGCACACCAGGGAGACTAGGAGAATGAAATTGTCCAGCTATGACTTCCTGTTCCAAAGGATTGTGAATATAAAGAAAACAAAGGCCAAATTCCCTTAATCATCCATCACAAGGAGTAAAACCAAACAATAAAGTTCTGATGTACAGAACAAGATTGTTGAGCTTCACAAAATAGAAAGTTGCTGTAAGACAAAAGCTAAAGCATTGAAAATCCACATTTCCACCATCAGGGCAATAATTAAGAGGTTCCAATCAATTAAAGATGGTAAAAATCTGCCTGGAAGAGGACGTGTGTCTATATCGTCCTAATACAAGGTGAGGAGGAGAAGGATCACTGCTGGAGAATTGCAGAGATTAGTTGAGTCTTGGAGTCAGAAAGCCTAAAAAAATATATATCAAACAGCCCCTACATCACCACATATTGTTCAGGAGGGTTTCAATAAAAATTCTCCTCGCTCATCCAAAAACAAAATTCAGCATATTCAGTTGTCAGACACAACTGGAACTTCAAATGACACTTTGAAGCAAACCCACTAGATGGGTTTAGTACAATCATGGATAAAAAGTACCCCATGCCCACGGTTAAATACACTGCTGGATCTTTAATGTTGTTGGCCTATTTTTCTGCCGGAGGTCCTGGACATCTTGTTCAGATGCATGGCATCATGGATTCTCTCAAACATCAACAGATAAAAAATCTACACCTGTCTGCCTTTGTTAGAAATCTTATAATGGGTTGTGGTTGGATCTTCCATCAGGACAGTAATCCAAAACAAACATCAAAATCAACACAAAAATGGGTCACTGAGCACAAAATGAAGCTTTTGCCAAATTTGCCATGGCTGTCCAAATCCTCTGACCTGAACCCTACAGAAAATGAGTGAGGTGAACTAAAGAGGAGAAGCACCAACATGGAGCTCTGAATCTGAAGGATCTGGAGAGATTCTGCATGAAGGAATGGTCTCTGATCTCTTATCAGGTGTTCTCCAAACTCTTCAGGCATTACAGGAGAAAACTCAGGGCTGCTATCTTGGGAAAAGGACTTTGCAATAATTGGGTGCCAATAATTGTGGCCGATATGAACTAGAGAAAGCATCTATTTCACAATGAGATTTTCACCCCACTTTCAATTGTTTGACTTCAATGATAGGTTAGAATTTTGCTAATTTTTCTAATGAAAAATCAAAAGGATAAACAATGCAGATTTATTTTCACAGCCACCTTTGCTCATGTTTACCAAGGGTGCCAATATTAATGGAAGGCACTGTAGAAGGATAGCTGAGCGCAGCTAAAATTTACTTTGTTTTTGTTTTTTTTGCAGATTCCCTCTGGTTCTCCAATTCGTCTAAACACAAAGACATTTGGAACATTCATTCCTCAAGTATGAAAATACATAGACATGTTCAGTTATTAAATTCAAAACACTGACTTCAAGATTATTTATTTCAGATTGAGAAAATGTATCCTGGTCTGATGATGAAGCTTTTGGTTGAGACAGTGAAGGAGCCCCTCATTACATTTGAACCGAACAACATGACTGTTCAGGCCAGCAGTACAGTGACAGCTTACGCAATTCAGCCCAACAGCACATTATCTCCACTGTTTGTCCTCAATCTGGTGAGTCGCACCAGGAGGAGGAATAACCAAAAATTAATTTAATGAGGTGAGAAATTTTTTATAATGATTTTCCCTTCAACCAACAGGAGGGCAGTGTCAGTACTCACATATATGTGACTGAGCTCAAACTGGCAGGAAACGTGACCCTCAACAAGTGAGTTTTGGAGCCATAAATGCAGTCTATACATACAGTATACAGCTGGATGTGTGTTTATGTTCTTAACTTATTAAAGGATTGTTACAAACTATAATTCTCTTGAACAGAATTGATTTGAGCTTAGCAAAAAGCTATGTGGGACCATTCCAGGTAAGACAAAACTAGGAAAAGTGTTTAAAACTGATCTGAAAGCAATAATTCAGAATCTCAACATAAAATTTGAATCGACAGGTGACATCTCTTAACAATATTTTCACGATAGTCTTGAAGGTTGTTGTCATTCCCAAGGTTAATGGTAAGAGTTTATTTTTATTTTTTGTTGTTATTTCTTCTTATTGGCATTTTAAGTGAAAAACTTCAAAAGTTAATTTTTATTATGTACTCTTTTCAGCTTGTTTACAGGAAGGTTATCCACTTCCGGCCATTGGAAAGATGCAACTTGTAAACAGTCAACTCCAGGTTCTGAAGGTAAGCTATTATGTATATTAATGTAATACTTTTTATATAGAGACTATGTTGTCATAATAATAATAATAATATACACACACACAAATATATATATATATATATATATATATATATATATATATATATATATATATATATATATATATATATATATATATATATATATATATAATATAGTAATATTTTTTTTTTCTTTCTTTCTTTTTTTGTATCCCACAGGACTACTTGCTGATTGGAACAGATGTTCAATTTACAGGATAAATCTCACCTGAATTGGTGATGGTTAAATAAATAAATAAATACATACATAAAGTAAATGCTGATTTACTGCTGGAAACAAGGTTTTTAAATTTGATTTTTTAGAAATCATTTACCTCTTTAACATTTCTATTTGAAATTTAACTTTGCATTACATACATGTTTTGAATAAATAAACTTTTGAATAAATAAACAAAGATTTGACTTCTGGTGCTTAGATTTGATCTGTTTTTAACAGTAGTCAATGTGCTGAAATGGCAGGCAATGGAAGCATGGTGCTGCAGTATAGGGTTCCTATAGTGTCAGCTACTGAGTTGCGTAAAGATAATCTATGAAAATGAACTTCTCATTCTCATCTCCCCTTAGCAGGGAACCCCAATGCCTTTGGTTTGATTTCTGTACTGAGCTGGAAAAATGTATACCTTGCATGCACTGTAAGTTGCTTTCGATAAAATAATCTGAAAAAGGCAAAAATATAACTATGGAGAATATGGATATGCTATTTATGCATGAACTTTTCCCCTTCTCAAGCTTGTAAACACCCAACAACAGGTTTTGAAAGTGCTGTAAACTCACATATACAACAATATGATAAATACTGCACTTCAGTTTGTTGTCAGTATGAGTGCCGTATACACCAAGGTAATTTAAAGAAACTTTATTTTTCTGCACAAGACATGACATTTTCTATATTTCTTTCTATTTACTTATTAAAATACAATAACTGTGTTCATTTCTTCACTATCAACTTTTACTGCATACGCATACACATAGTGAAATAAGAACGGCAGTATGAGGTTATAGGGTCAGCATTATATTGTCTGTTTGCTCAGAAGAAGCTCAGATGTCTTTCTGTCATTCAAGGAGGAGTGGATCAAAGCATGTCCTCTCAGACACTGGGAGTTAGCTGATGTGATCTGTTGGAAAATTTGACAGTTAGAGACAATCTATGAAACAAAAGTGGTTACATAAATTTCAGTCGCTCTGTTTCAGTGTTCTACAGTGCAAGTTATTCACATACATTACCAAGTGGAATTTTTTTTTACTTTTTTTTTTTTTTTTTTTTTTACAGAACTTCTATCCAACCAAGCTACTGAAAAAGTGTTTCCTAAAACCTCTTCTCAATATTAATAACTCTTTGTTTTCTTTAAAGGAGCCCCTTTTTAAAATTTGTAATGTAAGTCTCAGGTGTCTCAAAATACCCCACAGATTATTTATTATATCATTTAGAAAATGCCTATTTTGAGTGGAAAAAGCATGTCTCTTTAAATGCAAATGAGCTCCTGCTCCCCACCCCCTTTTCCAGAATAGGGCTGTGCCTTTACAGCTTGTTCCTCTGATACTCTGCTAAAAAACATCTGTTTGGTTTTTGATTATCATGTCTATCATGCTGAAATCATGCATCTTTGCTGGAACTTTCGCCATGGCGTTAAAACTGGTACAATGTAGTTGCTTGCAAAAACACAATGGTGGTGCCCTGAGTGGAAACTTGCAAAGTAAGGGGCGGTAATATTATAATAAGATCTACATCACAGGGGGAGTGAAATCTGACTAGTGTGGCCATATGTGCCATTAATACGGAACACGTCCTGGCCAGGATTTTTATATTGCTTAAAACATCCAAAGTAGTTTGACCAATAACAGGCTGGTATTGTACATAATCGACCAATCATGGTGCGTGACAAGGATCAAAGCGAGCCGTCTGGTCTGCTCTCTAAAGATCTCGTGAAATAATATCATACAACAATCTGCAGAGTGCAAACAGCCAAAACCTGGATATTTTAGGCAATATAGAAATCCTGGCAAGGGAGCGTGCCATAAAAATGGCCCGTATGGTCACCCTACGTCTGATGTGCTCATTTTTTCACAAGCTTGCAGAGAAAGGCTTACCAAAAAAAAAATTACTGAGTTAATCTTTTTCAAATTTCCTGGGTTGGTAGATGCACCGGGGACCCGATTATAGCACTTCAACATGGAAAAAGTCAGATTTTCATGATATGACACCTTTAAGGCACGTCCCTGTAACTTTTAAGCTTGCAGTTATCAAAAACACAACATGAACTAAGAGAACCTGTTACCAATCTCAAATCTGCCATCTAACCTGATGGCATTTCTCATCTGACATGGCTACATCTGTCTTCTAGTGCCATCAGATTTTACTACTATGTCATATCTATCAAATGGCTACCACTGTCAGTATTTTTATTTTGTTACTGTACTTAAGTACATTTTTCAAGTATCTGTACTTTACTGGAGTATTTTTATTTTGGGAAACTTTTACTTCACTACATTCCAAATCATAATATTGTACTTTTTACTCCACTACATTTCAGAAAAGCATGTTCTTCCTCGTTATTTTGAACTGGAGAAATCATCACGCACTACGAGATGTGATAGAGCTGTCCGATTCCTGAACGAGCTGATTCTTTTCAATAAGCCTGTTAAATCATTAGCAAATCACACTGAATGATTTATTCGTGAATTGGATTGAGCAGATTGCAGCTGTTCTCGAGTCAACAACTCACTGATTCAAATAATCTGGTTTCGGCGAGTCTCCAGTTAACAATTTACTGAAATTCAAACTGATCCAAGAAAGGGAGATCCTCGGAGCTTGAGTGCTTGCGTGATTGATGGCGTGAAAAGTAAGTTACTAATGCTGAATTTTAGCAATTATTTTTGTAAGTGAAAATATAAATGAAAATATTTAGGTCATGAAGTGTCTAAAGCAAACTAAAGCTGCTGTAAAAGTCACTGTATGAAATGTTTGAACGTAGACATCTGAACAGAGTAGGTTTTATTTAAAAACTAAACAAAACATTAAAATAATGCATTTACCCCGCTGTCAGGGCACTTTCAAATTATGTAAAAATAGTATGTTTGCATAACATTTTCCTTAAAAAATGCTAACACAGTTTGCTCGATGTGACCTGTTTTTATAAGGTATATTTATATTTGGCAAAGAATATTTTGTTTTTCCTCATTTCTATATATTGTAAGATATATTTTGTTCTTTTTGACTTATTTGCACACTTGAATTATCAGTAATTGTCCATAGTAATCAGCATATGACATGTATTTTTAACAGGAGGATAGAGTATATATAAAATGGCAAAATAAATCAACATTCATCAATCACTAATTTTAATACTTAAATATGTTAAAAATCAAGTACTTTTGTACTTTTACCCAAGTTAAACTGAAAAAGAGTACTTAATACTTTTACTGGAGCAATATTTTATAAGGGTACTTTGTACTTTTACTGAAGTACTTAATTTGTGTATTTCGTCCACTTGACCACTTTGTGTAAATGCAGAGATATCTTAACAAGCACATGTATGGACTGCCACAGGGCTCGGTATTAGGTTCTCTGCTTTTCTGGGGACATAATCAGGAACCAATGAGTTTACATGGAGGTTCAGTAAATTAGCTACAGTTAGTTAAAAATTCAGCAGCTGGACTGACTACTAAGCCCAACAAATACAAGCATATTTTACTGTCAATTTTATTGTCACTACTATCACAAATTAAGTAATATTAGTTTAGATGCCTTTCAGAAAAGATGGCATCCACTGAAAAGATGGCCTACTGCTGCCTACACCTTGGTCTTATGATGAAAAAGTGAAAAACAACTACCAGCTATACTGCAAGGCACACCGTCCACTGCTTTCACCATCTTGATCTTAGGATGGAATTCAAAGAACATAAACTGTTATGTATGGACCCCATAGATCAGGTGTGTCCAAATCCTGGTCCTGGAGGGCCGACATCCTGCAAAGTTAGCTCCAACTTGTGAATTATCAATTCTAGTGTGTATTCACAAACCCTTTCATATTCGGTTATAGTTTCTGGTATCACAAGCCCTCCTGGATTGCAATACAGACTGAAAGGCAGGTCAAAACATCCAACTGCTGCTAGGGCATGATAGTAAACTACGACTCTAAAGTATTTGCGAGGATTTCCAGTCAGGATTTAGACTGTATCATAGAAAATGCTCTCATCAGAGTTACAAATGAGCCGCTCTCTATTAGTGCTCCTGGATCTTAGCACTGCATTTGACACTATTGACCACAACATTCTTTTGTATTGTGAAAGATCCCATACAAATACAATTGACTTGAGATTGACAATAAAATGACTATTTCAATATTAGATAAACTGTTGCCCATAGTTTACCTTGACTAACACATAATCTCCAGGTGTAATGGGGACCGTCTGAGGTTTCTCTGGCTGAACAGGCAAAGCAGTTTTAGGAAAAACCACTTTCACATTTCCATCATTTCGACCACAAAGTTCCTCAAAAGATCTTTTACTTTCCTGTAAAATATCAAGAAAGAATTCTGTAAGAGCTAATCACACTAATCACGTACCTGTACACATGTAATCTACATATGTACTGGATATCTGTTTAGCATTTTCTATGCCCAAGCAACACTACAAGTGTTGGAGAAAATGAAGCAAAACATCCTGAAGTATTCTGTTATACTCACTCCTTCTACCAACACCAGCTGTGTGCTGCCAATAAGAGCCATGTTGACTTTAGATGCCTCTTCTCTAAAAACAGAGATGAGTTCCTCCAGACGGCGCTGTTTCACTGGTGCAGGAACATCATCTTGCAGCCGATGATATGCATGAGTTTTCTAGAGAGAGATAAGAATGGAAAAAAGCCATACTAATTTTAATAAAAGCCCCCGTATTTCAGAATAGCTCTTCCTATCCCAGTTTTTAATTATTCTATACAGTTTGCTTTGGCTATTGGGCTAGGTACCATTCTTTTGTACCAGCAGATATAATTAAGTTATGTTATTTGGCAGAAGAGCAACAATTAGATCAGACCTTCCTCATGCTGTAGGCGAAGAGAAAGCCCACATTATAGCCCACCTCCCTCACAAGGGAAAGTGTCTGCTGATGGTCTTCTTCAGACTCTCCACAGAATCCTGTGATGAAATCACTGCTCAGACTGACTCCTGAAACAGGATTTATCAGGGACAGAGAGGAACATCATAAACCACTACACTTTATTTAATTCACATCATATCATATGAAAACATGTCTCACAACTTTGCTAGTCATTAGTTTTGAAACTGTTATTTGGAACATGTTCTTGTGTCTTATTAACTCTTTATTTTGTCAAAATTAAGACATTATTTCTCACTAACGCTAAAACCACCAGACCTCAAACCACAACTAAATAAAAACAGTATATACATTTATTTTGAATGTATTTACGTGAATAGCATTTACTATCATGTCTTGACAGACAGTTCACTATAAAAATATCCCTCTCTGGTCTCACTTTATATTAAGTGTGTTTTATTACTATGCTTTTACATTATACAATTTGATAATGTACTTTATTGTGTACATACACAATATTCTGCAAAAATATTGCCAAGACTTGGATTCAAGTATGGTTGGGGTATATATATTTGTCCCCATTCCACTGCCTGTGTCTTGTGTTTTTCAATGTAAAAATGCATTCTGTGTGTATAGCTGCTAAGCACTAGTGACATGCTCTACATGATGCTACTTCATAAAAAGCCCAGCATGCTCACATGTGAGCAGTTATTCGTGCACTGTCATGCGGTCAGATCCTTTTTTCTCTTAACTTCTATCATTGACGTATTGTCAACATGTCTAATTGCAACTATTGCTAATATTTTATTCAAAACAAAAAATATTACATTTGAATTGTTTATGTTTATACAAATATTTACACATTAAAAAAAAAAAAAAAAAAAAAAACTTCTGTACTATAATGTCTCCCCCCCCATACGTATTTGTGTGTACAGTGGTGGCCAAAATTATTAAAGGAACACTCCACTTTTTTTGGAAATAGGCTCATTCTCCAACTCCCCCAGAGTTAATAAGTTGAGTTTTACCGTTTTTGAATCCATTCAGCCGATCTCCGGGTCTGGCGAGAGCACTTTTAGCATAGCTTAGCATAGATCATTGAATCCAATTAGACCAGTAGCATCGCGTTCAAAAACGATCAAAGAGTTTCAATATTTGTCCTATTTAAAACTTGACTCTTCTGTAGTTATATCGTGTACTAAGATCGGCGGAAAATGAAAAGTTGCAATTTTCTAGGCTGATATGATTAGGAACTACTCTCATTCCGGCGTAATAATCAAGGCTTTGCTGCCGTAACATGGCTGCAGCAGGCGTAGTGATATTACGCAGCGCCTGAAAGTAGTCCCCGGTGGCTGAAAATCGCAACTTTTCATTTTCCGCCGATCTTAGTACACGATATAACTACAGAAGAGTCAAGTTTTAAATAGGACAAATATCCAAACTCTTTGATCGTTTTTGAATGCGATGCTACTGGTCTAATTGGATTCAATGATCTATGCTAAGCTATGCTAAAAGTGCTCTCGCCAGACCCGGAGATCGGCTGAATGGATTCAAAAACGGTAAAACTCAACTTATTAACTCTGGGGGAGTTGGAGAATGAGCCTATTTCCAAAAAAAGTGGAGTGTTCCTTTAAATCACTAGTATTTTCACCAGCTAAAAATGGTTTTAAGTTCAGATGTTCTAGTGTATGACAGAGAGAGAAAGAAAGAAAGAAAGAAAGAAAGAAAGAAAGAAAGAAAGAGAGAGAGAGAGAGAGAGAGAGAGAGAGAGAGAGATTAACAAAGGCCAAAGGCCTAACTCAAGTCGTCAATAGCATCTCTCTCTTTGTCTTCCTTTAAAGAGCTTTAAAGAGAGTCTTTCTCTCTCTGAGGTAACATTCTACATACCTGTAAATGCAGGGAACAATTAACGTGTATGTTTTATCATATGCTTCATCTATTTTGTAACCAATTCAAATGTAATCATAACCAAATACTGTTATTAGACTGTTATTTCAATTATAAACTAGTTTTGATTCAGTATTAACATTGAAGTGCTATCTATTGCAATACAATCAAGTCATACCACAGAAATGCTCTCCCAACTATTATGCTATTCTAACTGTGCTTATTTCTGTGTATAAGGTATATGAAGCAGTGGGTGCAAATAGACAAGAATATATAGATAAATATGATAAAAAATATGATATATAGCTAAATATGATAATAATAAAAAAATATTTTGTTAAGCTACTGGATACAGCATTAAAATTAAGAGTAATTCCAGTGAACATCTTAAATACCAAAAACTGTGGACTGCTACATCTGGTTAAAAACAAAAAACAAATTACTACTTGTCTTACAAGAGTAAAAAAAGTCAGTTTGAAATCATCCTATACTGTCAATTTACTCTAAACATTTCAAAATAGAATTGTCATTATTTATAGTTATTTGACAAATTATTTGAAATCAAACAAGGAGAGAAAGTACCTCTGAACATGTTTGACAGATAATACAAAATAATTCCTTGGTAGTACATGAACGTTTTTGTCAGTTTTGTAAGTAGTTCTGTCCCAGTACTAATAATAAGTGATTATCAATTAGCATATTTTATAATGACAGCCTACCTGGAATTATTTCACGAATGTTTTCCACAAGATCAAGATAAGCCTCTCGGGTGTAACTAAGAAAGAATAAAAAGACAGCCTGAAGGAAATTAAATTACACAGTACATCCACAAAGTCTTGGATTTCAATAAAAATGAAGATAAATGAAGTACATATGCTGTAAAAAGATGAAGTTAATTGCAGCAAATAAGGCATGTCATAAACAGATAGGGCTGGTTTTTCAAAACAGACATTAAATTCTTGTATTAATATTTATTTATTTATTATTGCATTCACATCATGCTCCATGACTTCAGTTATTTAAAAAAAAACAGGTTGTATAAATAATCAGCATTTCTGACACTGGTATTTCTCAGGATGCTTCTATGAGGCACAAGAGAGAGTGTTTTGGTTACATATGTAATCTTGGTTCCTTGAGTAGGAAACAAGACGGTGCATCAGTTGCTGATGCTATGAAACATCCTCCAGACTGGTTTGATCTCATAGAAAGTAACTCAAAAAACCATTTGTTACAACTGAGGTGCGTAGAAGAGCATCTCTGAAAGGACAACACGTTGAACCTTGAAGCAGATGGGCTTCAGCAGCAGAAGACCACACCGGGTGTCACTTCTGACAAACTGAGAAACTGAGTCTACAATTTGAGTCTACAATGAAAGCTTGGATCCATCCTTACTTGTTTCAACGTTTTAAGCTGGCGGTGATGATGCTAATCCTCTAGCATTCCAAATAAATTCATACAAATAAAAAAACCTCTGCCTTCCTAGCATGCACTCTCTGTTCTCTGCCATGTCAAGCGCAAGATGGGTTAAGACATGCTTTTTTGAGTGGTAAAAAATGGAGCAAATACCAGTAAATTTACTACTGCAAACCTTAGTAAATTATGTTGTATGATTCATTCAAATATTCTCCTCCCGTAATTTTGCATCTGAAAGGGAAACTCCTACAAACGCATATGCAATAAGATCAGCTGCAAAAAGGACTGTTAACACCTTTTCATCGCTAATTTTTCACTGCTTATCTTTAGTAAACCTGACCACAGCGTGCACGTACATGATGTAATGTAAAGCGATTTCTGCACTGTATTAAGAGAGAGAGGAGGCAGTAGCGGTGATTCCCTTGTGTTGTCTGTGAATTGCAGTCTGACAGAAAGATTTCAAATCATTGATTTGATCTATGTAGATTAATTTACTCATCAACCCATTTTTCTATAATGAATGAATGTTTGCGGGAACTTCCAGCTTTATAAGTTTTGAAATTTTTACCTCTAGAACCCAACTACTGCACACTTTTGCACACTGCATTGTGATGTGCATCTTGAGTTTAGCTGACAATACGCAACCCTATAAACAGTTCTTACCCACGTCTCATAGCATGAAGAACCCGACTGCTGCCGCTCTGTGCTGGGAGATGGATCTGCTTGCAGATGTTCCTTCTCTCCTGAATTAACTGTAACACCTGATTTAACACAAAAAAGTATACAGTTAAATTAAATTACAGGCAAAATGACAATCAACAAACTCTAAACCTGTTTAGAAACAAATATCACCATTACAGAGGGATCAATGCAGTAAATTTATCCAAGAACCTAAATCATAAAGGAATCTTAGAAGCCCGACAGAGGGCAAACAAGACAAGTGCAAAAATTACTTGTCATGGCCTAGCTCTACGTTATCGCTGACTAAAAAAATGATCCAACTTTACTGATTATACTCAGAACACTAGATTCTGATTATCAAATGTTCTGATATTTCTCAAAAACAACCACTTCTTTACATATTAGGCTCTATTTTACAGGTACTGCTTGCTTGCTAGGAACTGTTAACTCTTCACTGATGCTTTACGTTTATTAAGCAGAATAATGTACAGTCTATATTTTGGGTGGTACCTTGAGGTCTGACTGGTCTAAACTATAGTGCACAGTGATGACTTTGATAAGAAAAATACAGTCAAGTGGAAGATGTGTGATGGGAGTTCTTTGTGCTTTAGTTGCCTGTATTCAAGCACTGTCACAGGAAGAGTGCAACATGCATTTGCATGTTACTGTGCATATTTAAGTTGAAATATTATGTTTAAAAACATATATATCTGATTAATCTAAAATAGTTTGTCTGCAGGCAAAGTGCTTCATTTTACTAGCTTTTAATTCACTCTTTAGCTTCAGCTCACTCAGCTCAAACAGCAATGACCAACATTATTGACGATCAATGGTTTATTTCAAAAAATCATTTTCCTTAATTTTTTTCTCCAAATAATGACGATGCATAATTAATAATCTAGCAGTGTTATTTTTCATCATATATTCCTCATAATTCAATCCATTTAATTATGTTCAAGACGTGCATAGTCATGTCAATGTACAGTATATAGTCAATGTAAATGGTTTTGGTGTTGTATCTCAGTAAATTATTGTTTTTAGTCTAACTTCTTTACAAGGACCTGACTGTGTAATCAGAATCACACCCACGTACGCAGAACTGTTAAAAATGCTTCTAGAAAAGCAGAATGCATTTCTGACTGGAATATCCCATTATGTTGGGCTCTATAGTACTTACCTCATCAGGGAAATCTTTAGGATGTGGTGAGGTAAAGCGTATCCTCATGTCTGGATCAATTTGGGACACTTTGTCCAAAAGGTCTGAGAAGAGGAGGCCTCCCTGTTTTGTGCGGTATACGGTCTTGAAGCCTCGGCTGAGCTGAGTACTGCCCTCAGAACAGATAAAGTGCTGTTCAGACAAGTCTCTATAGCTGTTCACATTCTGCCCCAGTAGGGTCACCTCCTTAACCCCCTACACACAAACAAACACACTTTACCTCACCATCATAGATCATGGGCTTTTATTACATCCATATTGCACAGTATTGTAAACTCAACCCTTTTACCTGATCTGAGAGCATGCGGACCTCCTCTAATATGGAAGACAGAGGTCTGCTCCTTTCTCTGCCACGAGTGAAAGGCACTATACAGTAACTACACATGTTATCACAGCCACGCATGATAGACCTGGAATACCAAACCAATATGTCACATTTTCATTGCAGTATGTTTTATTTTATTTATTCAAATGTCTGAGTTGGGGATGCAGAATATATATATATATATATATATATACACACACACACACACACACACAAGACACTTATTTATTTTTTATTTATTGTTTTCTGACTGACAAATTTATTGTTTTACTGGAAAGATCTTCCAGAATATAGAATATATAATACAGAATATATACCATGACGTATAAATGTAAGATTCTATGGAATAATATTGGTATTTTATTAAAGGGGTCAAATGATGTGATTTCTATTTTTCCTTTTCTTTAGTGTGTTATGTAGCTGTTTGTGCATGTATAAGATCTGCAGAGTTACAAAGCTCAAAGTCTCCCACAAAAGGATTTATTCTATATAAAAGATAAGGCTGATTCAGACAGACGCTATTGGGGCTAAAACACCTCATTAAAACACGCCCCCACATGTCTACGTCACGATGTGGAAATATGTGCATAATGCCTACCCAAATGTTCAAGCAAAGAAAGGAGGTGTGGTGAAAGGGACGTTACATTTCCAACGTGTGCTTGTGGTGTTCGGCCAATCACAATGCAATGTGTCAGCTGACCAATCAGAGCAGACTGTGCTTGTCGGAAGGAGGGGCTTTGTAGTAAACGACACGTTTGAGAGAGGCGGGGCATAGAGGAACTACAATAATGTACAGTATTTTAAAAATAATGTGTTTTTTGAACATTAAAGCATGTCAACATATTCTGTTACACCAAATACACAAAATAATTATCTTTAAAATAGCATCATACGACCCCTTTAAGAACTGCAGAGTCAGATGGACAGAATCCAGTTCATTTTTGTATTTTCTGTTTTAAGAAAAAAGTACACTTTTTTACATTTTATACTTACTATTTTTCACTGTTTCATGGTTACTGTAGTTAATTTACATCAGCATCCCAACTTAAACTTTGCATTTCAATGAGACAAAAATGCAGTATCATCTAGCAACTTTTTGTGAAATACAACAGCAATATTGTGATGTTCTACAAAAGCTGGCATAAAACAGGACATTACTCACACAAAAGCACTGTGTCCCTCTGGAGTCTGATGGACAGGCATGACATCAGCGTAAGTCTCCTCTAATGATAACAACACATTACTGGCCCTCTGACCTCCGTAAGCAAGAGACAGCAACCGGGGCAGATCTCTGTATGCGTCTGGCCCTGCCAGAACATCCACCAACTTCTCCTGCTCAAGTAATCTGGTCTTCAGTCTTTCCGCCATGCAACCTACAGAAGGACATAAGATACATGCATCAGGGCTTGACAAGAAGTTGATGGAACTGTAACTTGCCCAATCAGGGCAGGAACTGCATCTCTGCCAACAACTCTCATACATCTAATACGAAATATTTTGCTACAAAGTCATTTAAATTTTTTTTCCAGACAACATAGTGGCAGGGCAAAAACCTGCACTGCTCCTTTCTGTTGAGCCACATGCGTGCACATTTACCCTTTTCTCTCTAGCAGAAGAAAATAAAGAGGAACCGTCATAATAATTACCTAGGACACCTATTTTTAATAAAGGCTTGTGTTTTTGACACCTCTTCTTTAAGGCAGTGAGATGTTTTAGTCGGTTCCAAATTGTTTGCTCTGCCTTTTCTCTGTCGAAGGAGAAAAACAATTAAACCCTAAATCTGAAAGCAAATTGCATTAGTATACTTATTATTTAATGGTTAAAAAAGGACTCTTTCTTACCTTATAGAGCAAGTGACAAGCAGTACTACATCTGCCTATAGAAGAATATCAGACGAACAATATTAATGCATTCATGTAATGACAGAACATGAACCATACTCTGCTATTCTGACTGTATCTCAGCCCTTTAAAAATTTCACCATGGTAATCTACAGATGTTTCCATGATGACTTTTTATTGGGTAAAATTTGCAGTACCTCTGGCAGCTCATGTGTCCGTGAATATCCTGCTTTCTGAAGAATGGACCAAGCAATTTCAGTGTCACTGACATTCATCTGACAGCCGTATGTTTCAAAATACACTGAAAGACATTTCACTTGTCAAAGAAAGAATTTAGACTATGGAGCCTAAAATCAGTGTAATGTGGCAACATTAAAAGAAAGAAAGGGCCTCAAAAAAGTGTTCACAGGTAGAGTACTTAATGTATTGTATGTGCTGTACATATATAATTCTTATATACAATAACTTTTAAGAAGCTACTCTTGAATAATAATAATTTATGTAACACATAGTTAATTAAGTTGTTAGATATAGCCCAAAACGACGAAGAAATAATACATTTTTATTGCTGTAGTCTAATAATTATTGCTGTTAATAATAACAGCCAAAAAAAAAAAGAAAGGAATTGAAAAAGAATTTCGCATATCGTTCATCAGACACTAATACAATATATGTCAATCTCTAGAAAAGAGGTCCTGACCTTTCTGTGATTGTGCTGTTGTGCATTCAGGAATATGGTACTCATCATATTCATATTCATCACTGCAAGGATCATTGCTCTTGTCAGAGCTCTTGATGAAATCCTGAAAACTGGGACCACATGCCAGTTTATTCTTTAACTGCATCACTCTTTTCTGATCGGTAGAGGATGGTTTACAGCAATAATATCGGTCACATGTGTCCCCTTGAAGGCGTCGAGACAAACATTTCCTAAAAGTAAATCTACAGAGTCTGAAACTGCTGCTTATGTTCATGTCTCACTCATTTAACTGAACACACTTAACAGCTAAAAACAAACAAAGAAACGCATCACTGAACCATGAGACTAATCATAAACGATTTATCCCAAATATCTACTCCAACAGATTTAGTGAAATGAAGAAAAGACTCCACTGAGTAAAAGTAGCTTATGAATGTCAAACAGCGGAGTACATGTGTAAATGACGATGTAAATATGGCGACGCCACTGTGATATATTTCAAAATAAAAGCCAGACTAAAAGATTACCATAGAAATAAAATATCACAGCTACAGTTACAGATTAAAGAAATAATCTTGGAGCCTCTTTCAAATATCTTATTCCTTTTTGTTTTGATAGTTGTGTGTGCTGTCTCCAAAAAAAAAAAAAAAAAAAAACAATGGTTAAAATGCTTCCCTTTTTTTCAAGCCACTTATTTGAGAAAGGTTTTATGTAGTTCATGATGTTTTACATAGACTTTTGATAACAATGTATTTAAAATAAGTGAGCTTAATCAGTTTTCATTTATGTATTTAAAAAAATAAATAAATACAGTAGAATGGAATTAATTTTCCAGCTGTTCATGCAAATGGATAAAAGCTTATTTTTAAGTGTAATTATTCAATTGAAAATCACTAGAAAAACAGTGTTTGTAAATACATCTAAATGCCAATTAAGATGATGAAAAGGTTAATAAGGCTTTCATATATGACTTAGGCAATCCAAAAACAAGGGCAACATCAACATATGCTCTGACACAAACAATACCAGACAAATAAGAAAATTTAGAGAAATTTAAATACAAACGAGAGAATGGAAACACATGAGTGGCAGGAACTAAAACAAATGAAACGTGACTGAGGGAAAACGAAATAAAAATCCATGAACATTTTTTAAAATAATGTATATATAACTGAACATAACTGTTTGTTAATACTGATTTAATTAGGCTGGCAACAGTCCTTTAGTGTCTTATTATTCTAATTGCATATTTATTAAATACTTTTAAGAATTTATATGAAAGGGGATGCAGGCATTTAACAAAAGGTTAGAAAAGTTGCCCTTTTAAAGGTAAAAAATGCCCCTGGAAATCAAAGGGGGAAAACATCCCCCCTATTAGAAAAGTTAACTGCTTATAGTTTTTATCCTGGCTTCACCGAATTCTCATTTAGATTCATAATTTTTGGTGTTGTATGGACCACCTGTTGGCCTGACATTTCCCAACAGCACAGCAGTAATATGACTATGAACTATTTTACTTCCAAGATCGATACTATTAAAGATAAAATTGTAACCATGCAGCCATCAGCTATATCGCATCAGATTTGTCATTGTCATTAGGATATGTACCCAAAACCTTCAAATTGGCTGTTATTAAGCCTCTCATTAAAAAAAAAACACAACTTGACCCCAAAGATCTAGTTAATTACAGACCGACCATGAATCTCCCTTTTCTGTCAAAGATACTAGAAAAGGTAGTATCCTCACAATTATATTCCTTCTTAGAGAAAAATGGTATCTGTGAGTATTTCCAGTCAGGATTTAGACCGTTTCATAGTACTGAGACTGCTCTCATTAGAGTTACAAATGACCTGCTCTTATCATCTGATCGTGGTTGTATCTCTCTATTAGTGCTACTGGATCTTAGCGCTGCGTTCGACACTATCGACCACAACATTCTTTTGAGTAGACTAGAAAACTTTGTTGGCATTAGTGGAAGCGCCTTAGCACGGTTCAAATCGTACTTATCTGACCGCCAACAGTTTGTAGCAGTGAATGAAGAAGTATCTTATCTAACACAAGTGCAGTATGGAGTACCTCAAGGCTCAGTACTAGGGCCATTACTTTTCACGCTTTACATGTTACCCTTGGGAGATATCATCAGGAAACACAGTGTTAGCTTTCACTGTTATGCTGATGATACTCAGCTCTATATTTCTTCGCGGCCCGGCGAAACACACCAAATTGAGAAACTAACAGAATGCATAGTCGATATAAAAAACTGGATGCTGAGTAATTTCTTACTGCTAAATTCTGAAAAAACAGAGGTGTTAATTATCGGACCTAAATCCCCCACATGTAATAACTTTAGAATACTGTCTAACACTTGATGGCTGCTCTGTAAATTCTTCGTCATCAGTTAGGAACCTAGGAGTGCTATTTGATAGCAATCTTTTTGTAAAACTGCATTTTTTTTCATCTTAAAAATATATCTAATTTGAGACCTATGCTCTCAAAGTCAAATGCAGAAATGTTAATTCATGCATTTATGACCTCAAGGTTAGATTATTATTATGCTTTATCAGGTGGTTGTTCTGCACGCTTAATAAGCAAACTCCAGCTGGTCCAAAATGCAGCAGCTATTCTTACTAGAACCCGGAAGTATGACCACATTAGCCCGGTTCTGTCAACACTGCACTGGCTCCCTGTTAAACATTGTATAGATTTTAAAATCTTGTTAATTACTTATAAAGCCCTGAATGGTTTAACACCTCAGTACTTGAGCGAGCTCTTATCGCATTATAGTCCTCCATGTTCACTACGTTCTCAAAACTCTGGCAATTTGATAATACCTAGAGTATCAAAATCAACTGCAGGCAGCAGATCCTTTTCCTATTTAGTGCCCAAACTCTGGAACAATCTACCTAACACTGTTTGGGAGGCAGACACACTCTGTCAGTTTAAATCTATATTAAAGACCCATCTCTTTAACCTGGTTTTCACATAACACACTAATAAGCTTCTAATATTCAAATCCTTTAAAGGATTGTTAGGCTGCATTAATTAGGTCAACCGGAACCAGGAACACTTCCCATAACACTTGATGTACTTGTTATTGTAAGAAGAATGGCATCTACGCTAATATTAGTCTGTTTATTTCTTATTCCGAAATCACCGTATCCATCCGACCCAGTCCGTATCCAGATCAGATGGTGGATCAGCACCTAGAGATGACCTCTTCAGCCCTAAACGTCAGCGGAGGTCAGGACACCTAGATGAGCCCCAGAGACAGATCCCCAGTGAAGACCTTGTCACCTAGATGGCCATCGGGACAAGACCACAGGAACCAGATGAGTCCTCTGCACAATCTGACTTTGCTGCAGTTGGAATTGAACTGCTGGTTCGTCGGGTCAGAGGAGAACTGGCCCCCCGACTGAGCCTGGTTTCTCACGTTTTTCTTCTTCATTTTGTCACCGATGGAGTTTTGGTTCCTTGCCGCTGTCGCCTCTGACTTGCTTAGTTGGGGACACTTCATTTCCAGCGATATTGTCGACTTGATTGCACAGACACTATTTAAACTGAACTGAGCTGGATGATGACATCGTTGAATTCAATAATGAAATGCCTTTAACTGAAAACTGAGTGTTTAATCTTGTCATTTTACATTATTGACAGACTATTTTCCTATTTTGATATTGGAAAGTTGCTTTGACACAATCTGTATTGCTAAAAGTGCTATATAAATAAAGGTGACTTGACTTGACTTGATTTGACTTGACTAAGGACAGTATCCAGTGGCATAGGTGAAGATACACTGTGTGTAGGTCTTTTACTGACACTTCTGTAAAGCTCACTTAATTTATTAGAATTTTGTTTAAATTTGATTTAAACTCTGTGCTTAATCTAAATTTAATTTCAAATTATTTTAAAACTTAGACTAATATTATTATTTCTTTAGTTCTGTTTTAATTTGTAAACTTGAAAATTCTGGTATCCCCTTACTGTTCATTTATTTGTTCATTAGTTCATCATAATTATTCATTTTGTAATGAATTATTTCTCTGTTGGTATCTTGGCCCATTCCTCACTTGAAAAAAATCTTTGGTTTTCATGTTGCCACTGCTTTCTTCAAATCCCACCAAATATTTTTAATGAGATTAAATCTGAAGACTGGTCAGGCTACTCAGTTTGAGAATGCACATAGTCAGTGAGTACCAGTTTATTGTTATAAGCAGAAGACCCACCCAAAAGGTAAGGGAGGAGGTATTGACACAATTCGCCACATGGTGTCACTTAGAAGTCAAATAAAATTATTTTGGTGGTTGTGCTTATGTGTCATTGTCAGATAAATTTCTGCTTTTCTATGGATTAAAATCATAATAGTTGGAAATTTTAACTTTTGCATACAGTAGGTTATGAAAACAATGCATTGGGATTAGCATTGCATTCTCAACTTTGGTTTTGATAAGACAAAATGTCACAGTAACCACTCATTGCCGTAATCATACACAAGTTTGAATTCTGTCAATTCTGTCAAGTGTGGTTTCACTTTATTTTGATGGTCCCTTTTGAGCATTCTGTTGACTATAATTAGCATTGCACCTACATACTGTATCTACTAGCTCTCATTAGTAGAGTATTATTAGACTGGTAGGGTTAAGGTTAGGATAAGTTGACATGCCCTTGCAAAGTTACTTTATAGTAAGTAGAATGTCTGTTGGGACACCATCACAATAAAGAGATAGCAGATATTAAGCAGACAGTCTACTAATACTCTAATGAGAGTTAGTTGACAAGTAAGTGCAAAGTTCCTTATAGTCAACAGAATGCTCAAAAGGGACCATCAAAAAGTGTTACCAGACACTTCAGCCACAGAGTAATGATATTTCAGATTACTACATGCTACTAAGATAGTATTTTTGAAACTGAAGGGCAAAAGGAATAATAAATAAATAAAATAAATTTAGAAGTGCATGGAAATGTTTCTAGCTACGGACAGCCTGAAAGCTGCATATTACATAGAACATAACCAAAACAATCACATTTTTATTCAGTATAATGGCTAGACTGACAAGAAACCAGACTATGAAAGAAACAGATATTTCCTCAAAGCACATAGCAGTGAATTTTTACTGAGAAAATGTAAAACTTTTGAAAGAAAAGGGAAATTTTACAGCCATCTGGTAAAGCCTTATCCCAGTTGGCTCCTAAAATGTTAAATTGCATTACTGGCAATCTGTATTACTGAGACACACTCTCAATTGTGAAAATGTTTAAAGACTTATCTTTTAGTCACAACCCATTTTATTTTTTGGTCTACTGGAATCAAAATAAATGATCACAGGTTTGAACTCTTTTTAACTCTACGGATATCAGTGAACTATTGCAAGATAAATCCATATTCCTGGTTCTGACAGCAAGAAAACCACAGGCAACATGGCAAGACTCGGAAACACTTGATTCTGTGTGGAAAGCTCTGAGCCCTCTGATTGAGTTCACTGATGCTCTATCTGGACAAGTGTATCTTACCTGAAGCATGTGCTTCATCTTTGGAATTAAACTCTTTTATCACCACAGGATGAAGACCTAACTTACAACAGATATTAAACTAATTTGATTTATTTATTTACCAGCCACACAAGACCATGCGGTACATGACATAGGCTAAATAAATATACTAAAAAACTACAAGATTGAGAAAGTGGACTGTATGATGACAAAAGCAACTGCAGAGATGGAACCACTGAAGAAACTGATTTAAATATACATTTTAGACTTAGAATCTATTAACCGTATGTCTTCAGAAGACTTGTGCAGATGTTGTGTGAAGTACTTTTTTATTTGGACCCAAACATGGTCACTATATACTTGCATGGAAAGATTCATTCTTAAATTCTCCTTTGTCTTTCAGGGGGGAAAAAAGCAGTAGTTTGGAACAAATGTGGTTGAGTAAATAATTACATGACAAATTACAGCGAGAGAGAGAGAGAGAGAGAGAGAGAGAGAGAGCGAGAGAGAGAGAGAGAGAGAGAGAGAGAGAGAGAGAGAGAGAGAGAGTAGGGATTGCGGCATAGAGAGAGGGAGTAGGGGGGGGGGGATTTTTGGTATATAAAACAAGAGGTACAAAAGAGGGGTACAAAATGCCTACCTGAGTCTTTTTAAACTCTCTTGTTCAGCATCACCGAGAATGAAACCAAACCCAGAGTACGAGTGACCAACATCTCATGTCTTTGTTCATTAGACTGTCAGAGGAGCACATCACCAACCATACAAGGTAAACTCTTTAATCTTTCTCCTGTCAAAAGACTATTCAACTTAGTAATTAATAATTTTTTTACATTAGAAAGTAAAAATATTTAGACGGTTGTTTGTTGTATAGGCTTATCATCAAGAACCTTTTTTTGGCTGCCTATATTTCTTTGGAGTCTTAAAGCTTATTGATGTTAGATTGTACATTCTTCAGATCTGTTCACCAGTTTATTGTGTTTTTTTTTTTAACCTAAAAGCTAGGAATGTTCACTGTAAAACTCTTTTTGGTTCTAAATGGAACTTTTTTGTTCAAGAATGAAATAGGAATGTTTTAGTAACAACAATAATTATTATTCTAAATTTTAAAATTAATTTACAATAAAAAATGTTATAAAAATGTGTTCATTTACAAAAATAGATTGTAATAATTAATAATAGAGTAACACAGAAAACCAAGAGTTTATATACATATATACATACATTACAGTCAAACCAAAAATTATTCAGACACCAGATATAAGTTTTGATATCTTTTTACTAGTGGGTGCAGGACACTATAGTTAAGTGAGGATAGCAAAATAAAGTAAACTGTAACATATCATACCCAAAAATCCTTCATAAAATAGACTACCAGCAAGATTGATAAAAATTTGGGACAAAAAATATTCGGACACTTTGACCTGACCATGTTTTGTTTGTGTTTTTCTTTAATTGCTAACTTTTTACACAACTGACTGAACAAAATTAAGCATTTCTTGGTAATTGGTTGGACTAAATTGGTATTATCTAATTGTATACTTAAATTTAACAGCTGACAGCTATTCAACCGAATTCATTACATACCTTTCTATCAAAGTTACCTGAAATTATCAAGATGAATTTGTTCTGACACAGTTTAACTCTTTTCTTTTCATATTTTATTACCATGTGAATCATAATGTGAACTGTGTTTTTAGTGAGAATGATGCAGAGAACTGCCCTGCTATTGCTCTGCTGTCTGTTACTGTCAGCGACATCTTCCCCAGTCTATCCACTGAGGTAAGACAGACTAAAACCAACTGTCATTACATCGTTTTTTAAATATAATATTTGATATTTTTCTTTTTAATGTAAGTTTGGTGTTTTAATTGGTGTAATTACATGTTTGACAACATATTCTGACAATTACCCCGTTCAGTAGCTAGTGTGTATATATACTCAGCAAAAAAGAAGAAAAGAAAAAAGAAATGTCCTCTCACTTATAACTTCTTTTACTTCTAACAAATTTCTTAACGTGTTGATCAGGGGTCGGCAACCTTTTGGGCACGAAGTGACAATTTAAATTTTTTCTTCTGTGTTTTTCAGAGTCAACAAAATGTCTCTGTACTGTCCTAAGTGACTATAACTGTGATCTTAATTGACTACCGACTGTAAGCCGCTAGTGTCTTAAGTTAGCGGTTTCATTCATTCTGTAATTTGCAAATGCTTTAGAAAAGTATTCCTTAACACCAGAATTTGAGTGGTAACTACTTGAGCCTTGTTCAAATATACACAGTGTCGTTATATGTCTAAATCATGCAGTCTTCTTTGTAGCAAACATAACAAATAACAGTTACATCATTTATAATTACGAATCCTCTTAAATGAGAAACTACTTGAAATCATCAACAGTATTATGTAACAGAAAACCATTCTCATAGCATTCTGATTTTCTCAGAACATGACATTTGCAGCACTTGTTGGGATACAACTAATTAACAGTGTATGACTCATTTTTACGTTATGGTTATACACTTCTATGCAAACACATGGGCAGAGAGTAGGACATGAATTGTCCTAACAAAGAACAGCTGCCTATGAGAAGCGTGAAAGTCTGTGCTGCTTCTGAGCATACGTTCAGAGTCTGTCACATGTTACCCTAATTGACAGAGCCTGAACTCTGCTTTTGTCGTGTTAACTAGGGTCAGGGCTTCTCATTATGAACCACAGACACAGGATGTGAGTCCATGGCTTTTTGAGAGCTTCTTATTTAATTCTCTCCCTTACTACATGAAGGTAATAACAATGTTTTTGTTTAAGAGCTGGAGGATAGTTGTCACAGTCATGAAACCATCCTGTGTATTAAGTGCACTATATGTTTTATCAAATGTTCAGTAGTGTGTTTTTTTTTTTTTTGTACTAAAGACATAACAGAAATTGGCTGCTAAAAATAACCTCTATCGAAAATCGGACTGTTTTGACTGTTCTATGTAGAAGAGAACTTGTTCTATCCTATGGGTATGTTCACATCTTACGAATGTGAGAGTGATATACACAGTGCTTGATGTGTTTGTTAGGTTTGGTCAGAGAGCAGCTGCGATACTGATGACCTCCTCTATTGAGGATCCAATGCAGTTGCCAGCAGATACTTCATCTCAAACACCAGATGCTGAGTTTAGGTCAGTCATTCATTCATTCACCTAGTGCTCAACAATAACACGTTTCTTCTATTGTGCAACAGTTCAGATTTCTCTTGCCCTGACATTTTCACTTGCCACTTGCATGCATGTGTAAGATATATATATATATATATATATATATATATATATATATATATATATATATATATATATATATATATATATATATATAAGAAATAAATATATATACATATTTTTTATATATAAAAAATAATTCATTTTTAACTAATTGTTTAGGTTTTTAATTTGCCAAGACAATTATAAATACACTTTGGCTGCAAAATGGTAGTATGCAGTTATATGGCATATTACAGACACTGCCTATATTGTCAACCAATTTTTGCTGATGCTTCCAAATGATCAAAAATCATTCTTGCAATTTTAACAAAACTTTAACTGTAAGACTAACGCAACACTGTCACACCAACAAGCATGTAACGTAAATTCTTGCACTGTACTGTGGGCCATCCAATTTGTCGAACCCTAATACCATCCTTGGTCAGAAATGGTCTAATCTGACTTCAAATAAAGTCATCTAAATCTGTCATAACTGTGTGATGTTTAAACACCATTTTTAGGTTTGGAAGACATGCCGACGCCATCTTTACCAATAGCTACCGAAAAGTTCTCGGTCAAATATCTGCCAGAAAATTTCTTCAAACTGTTATGGGCAAAAGACTTGGGTATGTTTTTTTTTTTTGTTTTGTTTTATTTGGACAACTATAACTACATTTATTGTTTTTAATTAAATAATTTAGTTTTAGGTACCCCATCTCTGATGCACTTTTTTCTATTCTGCTAATTAATCTCGTGATGTAACTACACAATTTAATAATGGTGTGTCCCATGATGTTTAAATCTTTTTTTTTTCCTGTCAACAGACCAGAAACTCAAAACTATGTGAAACGCCAGTCGGGCATATATGGAGACACCTTCAATCAAGATGTGGATATGGATGTCATTGAGAGGGAACAAAGTTACAGAGAACCACAAAGACTTAAGTTCTCCATAGTTACACACTGATTAAACATGAATAAAAAACTGAACAGTCTTTATACTTGCATTTGCCACATTTTACACATGATTATTAAAACTCAGTTCACCCTTCATACAGTTTTCTGTGCACGGTGAAATTTTACAGCCATGTGTTCAGAAGGTCTGCCACAGGAATCAGGAGTCCCTACCTAAAAATACACAAGCAAGAACATATGTAGTAGTATATAGTAGTATAATCATTCCTTAAGCCACTCCTTAAAAGCACTGATGACAAATCCAACCTGAAGAACTCTTGCCAAAATACACTGAAAAAAATAAAATAAAAAATTGTTTAATCTCTCACTAATAGCATTATTTCTAAGATGACATTACTCTCATGAATAATATAAAACACTTTAGAAAGACTATAGAAAATACAAAGTAGAACCTCAAAGCAGCAAGATTTATTTATTTAACCTTTATTTAACCAGAAAAGACTCTCTGAGATTAAAAATCTCTTTCGCAGGAGTGTCCTGGCCAAAATGGGCAGCAATACATCAGTTTCATCACAAAATATTACAACACTAACAGACTAGAGACACTTAAAAACAGTTAAATATCATTGAGTCAATTTCCATTTGCCGAGTAACTGTTTTAAAATGATCCAAAGACAGCAAATTTTGTAATAATATGTGAAGTGAATAACAATCCAGTGAACACACCTGTTATCACTGACACACAAGTTGGAAAACCCTGAAACACTGAAAACAAAATTGAGCACACCTGTGATTACCAATGCATGAACACCATGAAAATAGTGTTTAAATACCAAGCAACCAACCAATGAATGAACTGTACTTGAACACCAGAACTTTCTGCTTTTTGGATGTAAAGACTGTGGCTGCATCCAAAGACTAAAAAGTGCTGCCTTCGGAGGATGCATTGTAGGAAGGCATCAAGGCACACCCTGAATCTAATATCAGATTCACTTCCTGTCTCCTGAGATGCCCTCATCTGATCGATTTTTGAAGGCAGCATAGATGTATCCTTCACTGCCTTTGATATCCCACAATCCTGTGTGTTCAGTTCCATGACAGTTGAGCTTAAAAATAAAGAAAGGTGGCGTCTGAAAGTTGCGTTTTGTGGACAGTTTGTGTGTAATTGTGTGTTTTCCCACTTTTGCTGTTACTTCTAGTGGGAAATCAGTATTATATTAAATATTAGCTTACTTATCACCAAATCTCACTCTATATTGTTGTAGATCATTAAACCATTACATTGCCTCAGTAGACTTTCCGAAATCAGTTTTATGAGGTGCCTTTGTGCACAAACACTACCTTCAAAGTCATCAGCATTTTTACTCTCATTAAGTATTTTGTGTGTTTTTAAGTAGGTGAGAAAAGGAGGATTTTTTGTTTTTATGCTTAATTAGATTGGATTTTAAAACTTTAATTCGTCACATTTGCTAATAGATTGTCATCTAGCTATTACAATTTTACACTTGTCCAGTGCTAGACCAGCAATGTGGCAAAATATATGAAATGAAAATTAATTCTGTCACGGAGTAAAATACTGTTTTAATGGATGATCTGCAGCCAAAAAGTTAAGAGCAACCAACAATTGTCTAACATACACGTGAAACCCTTCAAAATGGCTAGATTTCATTTCTTTACCATGTTTTGGTTACATAATCCCCATACTTGCATTTCATACTTTTGCTAAAAAGTTCATATTTTCTACATTTTAGAATAGTAAAGAATGACTAGGTGTTTTCAGTATTACATTTGCCACCCTGCTCTCTGAAAACCAGTATCGGCCACTAAAAAACACAAAACAAGCAAATGTTTTAATTGTTTTATTTATTTAAAAAAACATTGTGTTAGCCATCAGTGTGCTGATGACTGGAAGAATGATTCCACATTTCTGTTCAGTTGACAAACAGATGACAAACAGAACCTCTTGCTCTGATGGTATGACAAAAAAAAAAGAAAAAAAAAGAAAAAAGCCCTCAAACAGGAACATGCTTCACTATTCATTACAAAAATCTGAGGACAGGAATCTGTATTCAAAAACAATCAAATGAACATTCTTTCAAAAACAGGAAACAGCAGTAGAATATCACAAACCTTCATTTGCATCACCACCAAACACAATTCAATGTACAAGCAACAATCATCATATATCCTCAACGTATTCATCTGACAGTGATTTTTTGTCAAAAAAAGAAAACTGCATGTTTCTTAATTGTCAAATTCAATTTGTATGTTTGAAAATTCCAGAACATTCCGGCCTGCATCTTTGTTTCTCTTTTAAACCACCACCAATAGTTCTGTTCCCAAATTTCTTAAATAAAGAAAAAACATGAATATGAAACATCCATGGTCTTCTCGATTTTGCCAGCATCATTTTCCATCAAGTCTGAAAAAGAGAAAGTACTGATTAAAACCAAATTTGTACTTCCTGTAGGAAATAGCAGTGCTCGCAAGGTAGCAAAAGCTTAGGTTTTAAACTCCGGTTCTTCATAATCTGCAATGCAACATTTAACCTTTTTGTCATCAATCACACAAACAGATGCAGGAAAAGACCAATCACTAAACAGTATGCAAATATCCACATGATATCATCTGTTGGTTATCTTTTGAATGCTAAAATCTAACAAAGTTAATGGCACACTTTCAAACCCTAAACAGAATGTTTGACAAACATGAATATAGTGCTGCACTGCAAGCAAGGTCATTACTATAATTAAAAAAGAAAATTATATAAAACGCAATACTGTACATTATTCAGGAGTCATGACCAATCCACTCAAGTATTCAAAACAATTTTAGGAAGGGGAATTTACTAAGAATAAATTGCATGCATTGAGTTTATTAGCATGCATCATGTCTGCTACTTCAGCATGATTCAAAAACACATGCAAATTAGGTATTGGGGCAAATATCAGACACCGTTTGCACAGAGCAATTCCTCTTTAGCAGGCTAGTTATGAGTACTGCAACAATCTGCACTCTAAAAAATATTGTAATTTTGACTAAAAATGCTACAGTAAACACCGATTAATTGGTAAATGGTAGGCTCCTTTACCATATACAGGGGGAAAAAAAACTGTCATAGGTCTTGTTTATTCTTGATCTTGTCATTTCATTTCATTTCATGTCATTTTATAGTAAAACACTGTTAAATGTGCAATTTAAATACTGACAAACCATACACTGACATTCCCAAAATTCCCTGTGACACTTCACATTCATTGTTTATTGGTAGTTTTTGTTAGATATGTATATTGATTATTTGTGTCTATAAGATAACATGCACCAACTATATATTAGAATTTACCTCAGCTTGTGGAAAGGCTAATTCTTTACCACCTGTGTTACAAAACTGATAGCAGTGTAGCCTAGCTGTTGTATTTAGATTTCTATTTTTTTTTTTATTTACAGGTTGTTCTGCAAATATGCTTGTATTTATATTAACTCCGCAAATATGCATTTTGCCAGGCAAATAGCGCTGCTATTTGTGAACCAAGTGAAGCACTGTGATGCCCCTTATTTGTATAGAAACGGGTTTCCACTGAAATAAATAGTTTAGTGAATGCTTGGAATTTATAGAGTAGTTGTTCACACAGAACTTTATCAGGAAACTCCACAACTGAGAAATTTTCAAAGTGACAAAAAGACAAGCAATTCATCACATAGGGCCTAAACTGTAGTTCAGCGGTCTGTCACTGCACACACTAATGAAGTGAAACACAAGCCAACAAAAACAAGCGATCACAACACTCTGATCAATAAAAAGCATGACATGAAAAATATGGCTTGACAGTCACAAATGGCATTATTTCAAAGGAAGTTGTGAACTTCACTCAACAAACACACCAACGTAGCCATGCAGTAGATGTTGTCATGGAAATGTTGATGCCATATTATAGGATGCACAGGTGGCAACAGCAAGCCTTACTTCAGCCTGAAGACTGGCCTTTCTTTTTGCAAAACATTCAGGCATTTATCGCAGACTCCTATATTTTGCCAACCTACTACTTTGTTCTGCAGCAATCCTAAAGGAAGGGTAAAAAAAGAGAGGGAATGGAAAAACGCAGAAGGGTTAAAGAAACAAACACCGAGACAAAGTGTGTTCACACCAAGAACGATAACTATAACACTAACATTAATAGAGTCCACACCAATGGACAATAACATTATTTATGCCATCTACCCACTTTAAAGTCAGTTGAATTCTGACTGGATTGCTTTTATTGTTCATCGGCTGGGAAAAAAACACTTTTTAATGAGATTCCAATAATATTGTTCTTCTTTTTTTGTTATACCTATGGTGTGGACTTCACTATACTTATAGAATAAGAGTGATTATTAAAAATGTTATAGTTATTATAGTGGTATGAACGTCCCTTGATGCTCCATTCACCTTGGCCTGGCAGTCAAAAGACCGCTGTATTGTTGGCTGCTAGTAGGTGTTTCTACAACTAGATGCCCCAATATTATTGGTGGGCTGTGTAATTGGCTATATCTTTTGAAAATCTGCCAACTAATGACATGTATTGGCAGTAAAAAAGATGTAGACAGTATCTCATAGCAGATGGATGAGCTCATCGAAACTTCTCTCATCTGTCAATCATGCCGGCAGACATCGCCAACTCTTACAGATAATGATTTTAGGTCACTTCACTGCTGATTGCTTTATGTACAAATGTCCCTTTGGAACAAGAGATGGAACTCTAGACAAGTGGAAGTCAAAACCTTGCATTAAATGCATTAAAGGAATTTATCTGTACAGAATTAGGCCTAGGAAAAAAAAAACATTTCAGGTTAAAACTAAACACTGAATGGACACTTATGTTCTCTCTAAGGACTTTTTAAAGGCACTACAGATTAATTGGGTGAATAATCGTCCACAAAAGGCTGTTAATTAGCAGGGCATATTCAGGGAGGTACATTCTAAATCTGTGAAATTAATCTAGTCCCAAAAGACAGAAAATGAAGAGGAAACCACTTGAGTAAACCAAGCACACACTACAGAGCTCAGAGACAGCAACACACCCACAAGTTCAGCAGGAGGTTCAGAGTGAAGACATAAAGGGGACAGAGATAAAACCCAAGCCTCTATTTTGTCAAATAGTGCAATTCAAAGCTGCCTTTTTACCACGTCAGAAATAAGACTGAAAGACCAAATATTAATAATACCAAATATTCGCTATCTACATGTAATTTTGATGGCGATATAAAATTAAGCAACATATCACAGTGGCTTGAATGACCATTAAGGCTGGCCTTAAAGTGCACAAGCCTAGCTTCATGTTGCTACAAATTTTTACTACATGCTACACTTACATACACTTAACACTGCACCTTTTTCACCAGCAGTTTCACTGTGCGAGAGTGAATGCTGTTTATATCTGAATAGGTTAGTGTTAAGGTTATCCATTAGCGAGTAATCTCAAAGTTTTTGCATTTACAGGTTACATGCATTCAAAATTTATAGTCTCTCTCTACCGCCACAACGGATGAATGATTTTGATGACATCATTCTGCATTTTAGCTACTCATGAGATTTTCTCTCCAATCTGAAGCGTCCTGCGTCCTGCCCCCTCCACGATAAAAAAGGTGCTATAATTGCAGCAGAAATTGGTCACTTAAGTTTTCTATATAGTAAATAAAAGGCACATAGTGCACTAAATAAGGTAATGTGAATGATTTGGACAAGTCTAAACATGCTTTCCATTCGGGTGCTTGCAAAGGACAATAGAGGTAATATCAGTTACTGTACCTTTTCACAGCTTTTTGTGCTAGCATGCGGTTCCCAGCCAGGAATGTGAGGCTGCCTATGATAGCCAAATACTTCAGAGTCTGGAACATGTTCAAATGAGTCCAGTACACGTACATTAGACCCAACATAGCTGCAAGAGAAGAGAATATATATATTATACACATATTATATTATTTATATATATTATATTATATTATATTATATTATAAGTTAAATTGGATGCAGATGTTCTAAGAGCAGTAAAAGGTGGAAAAAAAAACAAGGCAAGCATTATAATTGTGCAGTTACTTTGCTCCATTCCATACGTGGATAACTTTTTCTGCTCATCTCAATTTAAGTTAAATATTCCATCAAACAAGTATTACTTCAAACACTTTCTATTCGATTGTACATTAATTTGGAAATTCAATGTGCAAATCTGGTTATGATAAACTTCACCAAAAAGCTATTAAATGAATTAGTTAGTTAAATTAATTTATAGCCCATTTCAGTCCAAGGACATTCTTTTTGTACTGTGCTGGATCTTCATTTCCAAATGTAAAATTTAAGTTCTAAAGGGGAAAAAAACATTGACAACAAGTGATTTATACTTCATTGTAAAAAAAAAAAAAATCATTTCTCTGTGAAGAAAATTAGATTCTCACTTTCTGAACCCTACTGTTGCACTCTATTAACTCTATTGATCACACTGAAACACTGCTGAGTACGGTGTAATAAGTCAGTCTTACCTGCATGGCCTAAGTGGAAGAGAATGGTGCTGGGTGACAGCGTGAAGTTTGACATATTGGCTCCAAGTTTAAACCACTGTACAGGCAAGAGGGAGAAACATAAGCATGACAGAGTGAGTGACAGAATGATAGACCAAATATACATCTTTTTTTACAGTTTTTTTACATGCACCCATAATAATGGGTCAGAAGACCATTACCAGTATGAGCAGGAGCAGAAACGGAGAGAGGACCAAGGCAGTAAATGTATTGGATACAACTGTGGGTGGCTTCTTCTCTGGCTCTCTGAAAAGATGCTGTAGAAACAATATTGATGAAACAAAAAGTAATTAATTAAAAGAATACAAAAATGAGAAAACAGATAGGCCTGGGCATATTTTGACATTGATATTTTCAGCCTTTCGATATTTATGAATAAGGAACCATCATTTCAACCAAACATAATCGTTAAAGAAAGGAAACAGTATAACAAGTTTAAGAAAGAGTTGAAGTTGAAAAAGAGTAAACAAAAAAATACCTGCATTGTTCTAGTTCAACAAAATGTGTAATTACTAATTATGTTAACACAAAAATGTTAAATAATTTTAAATATTTACATGGATCCTATAATTTCTCTTAATTTGGTATGATCCCCTTTTCTTTAATGAAGCAGCATTTAAGGTTACAAACAAAACCTGATGACCAACACTATCTAGTCCAGGTGATGTGTGCAAAATTTGAGGTTATGTGTTCACTTTATCATAAAAGCATGAAACTTTTGCACAATTGAACAGGTTAGGGCCCTGAACATTTTCAGAAATGGAGCCATCGCAAAAACACCTCGTTGTTGCCATGGCGACCATTTTACTTTCCGCCATAACCAAATGATGGGCAATTCCTCTACCAGTTACTTTTAGGCAAAACCTACGCTCCCTTTCACCCTTCCATCTGTCCTCTGTAGTGCCATCTTCTCTTCCCTCACCCACCCATTTTTCATCTCTGGATGTATATACAGCAACTGACACTTTATGATCCTCTTTAACTTCTTGTCAAGACAATATCTGTCTAGACAGGCCTGTGCATACTACCCCTTCTAACCTAAAAATTTGCCCCATCATATTTGTATTGTATCATCATATTTACTGTATATTTGCGAGCAGTCTTTTGGGTGGCTCACCAATGTACTAGATTTCTCTAAAACAAAGAATTGAGGCTTGACCAAAATTTTTGTGGGGACAATTTATTGAAGATGGTAGTGTAGCAGTTCTTCAATAGCGATGTTAGCATGTCTTCCTTCAAACAATCCCTTGTGAATCCTAGCTTCTCCCAATGTTCTGCCTGTTGGATAGACTTTTATACCTGAGGACAAAAGGGCTAGAAACAATACTGTTAGGACCTTCCTGCTGGAGATCCTGCAATCTACAAGACGTTCCTGAGGAATGCTGTTCCTTTGTTATTCTAATGGAATGGACCATTTGGATCACACCTTTACATAGACAGTTACATTATTTCACAGAATGACCAACTGAACATTAACCAATCAGGTTTCAGAAGCGGCCATTCAACTGCTTTACTGTCAGTCACTTTAGCCCTGCAGATTGCGAAAGCTGATTCCAAATCATCAGTTCTTATTCTGCTGGATCCATCTGCCACTTTTGACACTGTGAATCATCAGATTCTCCTGTCTACAAATCACAGGATCTGCACTCCACTGGTTTGAATCTTATCTCACAGGTAGGTCTTTCAGGGTTTCCAGGGGAGGAGAGGTATCCAAAGAACATGAACTGGCCACAAGGTTTCCTTGGGGATCAGTTCTTGGACCCCTCATCTTCACCATATGCACTACATCACTGGGACCCATTATACAAGCACATGGTTCCTCCTACCATTGCTATGCTGATGACACAAAGCTCTATCATTCATTTTAACCAGACAATCCAATAGTAGCTGCATGGATCTCAGGCAGCCTGTCAAACATCTCGGCATGGATGAAGGAACATCTCCTGCAGCTCAACCTGGTAAAGACTGAGCTTTTCGTTTTCCCTGCCACTCTGACTCTACAGCATGATTTCAACATCCTGCTTGGTTCATCAAAAATCATTCTTTGGTGACCATCTGAGCTTCAAGTACCATAAAGACAGCTCGATCATGCAGGTTTGCGTCGCACAACATCAGGAGGATGAGGCCCTTCCAAACAGAGCATGCTGCACAACTTCTTGCCCAGGCAATTGTCATTTCTAGGCTGGACTATGGCAGTGTTCTTCTGGCTGAACTTCCATCATGCGCAATCAAACCTCGACAAATGATTCAGAATGCAGCGGCACGACTGGTCTTCAACAAGCCCAAAAGTGCCCACTTCACCCCTCTCTTTAGCTCCCTGCACGGGCTACCGGTTGCGGCTCGCATCAAGTTCAAGACACTGATATTTGCGTACAGAACAGCCACAGGCTCAGCACCCTCCTACTTCCTCCTCACTCTTACGAATCTACATCCCCTCCATAAGCCTGAGATCTGTAAGTAAGCGATGCCTCGTGGTGACATCACAGAGAGGCATTTTCGTTCACCTTACCTGGCGGGTGAAATAATCTTCCCACAATTGCAGTTATTAGCAGAACACCGGCATGTTATCTGACAGAATCACGTTATCCGACACGTTATCTGACAGAAACATCAATTTAATCCCAAACCCAACCCATTTGACATAAAAACTGGGACCCGAACAGCACCTGCATTAAATCTCCTATGTGAGGTTTGACAAAACTCATTTATTAAAACTATTATTCATATTGTGAATAAATACAAAAAGCAAGCAAAGAGCGCTCACTTTAATATAATCACTACAGCTGTCAATCAGGAGCAGCGCGATTGGCTACATTGCTCAGCGTGTACTAGACCCAGTCGAAATAGTCTTTGTTAATGGACCCGCAACCCACCCGTGCTTGTCACTGTCTGACCCGCACCACACCCTACACATAAATATTATTCCACACGTTACATCAAATATTAGCAATTCACCTGCATGTACCTGCCCGCATGCAGAACCCTGGCTTCCCCCTTGTGGACAACATAGACAACTCTGGCCCTAGAGAATGATTGTAAATTAAGTTTACATGAAATATGTTTGAAATTTCATTCTGCATCTTCTGAGATTTCATTGTAATCCTTCTCATAAAGTCACTGAATTAAACATTAACTGTTCACCAGATAGCACTGCCGTCGCACTATACCGCCAACCTGACTCTGCCTGATAAGGAAAAATACACTTACCTGAGATGATTTTTTCTGAAATACACGATAGTATTCTTGAAAAAAATCTTTTAATGCATTATTGAATAAAATATTAGTTAATTATCAAAGAAAGAAAAAAATATCAGCCATAATATGGACTTTTGTAAATGCTGTGATACTGTGATGCTCATTGCTGATTTCACAATTACTCTTCATCTGAACAGTTTATAATCCTTGACCATCACAACATAGGGGTAGACATCACCTTTTCTGTGTTATCATGTTTGGTTCAGGAGATATGGCACAAAATACATAATTTGGTTATGGCGGAAAATAAAATGGTCACCATGGCAACCATGAGGTGTTTTTGCTATGGCTCCATTTCTGAAAATATTTAGGGCAGCAAACTTTACAAGTGTACCAAGTTTCACGCTTTTATGAAAAAGTGAACATTACTTTGACATATCACCTGGACTAATCCACTATGATACAATAATGTTCTGAATAGCATCTTATGCATCAGTGGAAGGAGGAAAATCTGTCCTTTTATACAAAGTCCACAGAATCAATGTCACAAACTTGCTTGTAAGATTTGTGAAAAACTGCAAAATTGAAAATATTTTTGAAAATTATTTCATGCTTTGTTTTATTCATTTTTAATCCTAAAATGTTGATTTCCATGTTTAAACGAGATATCAAATTCCAGATTTATATATAATATTACGTTTTTACTACTACTACTACTACTACTACTACTACTACTACTACTACTAATAATAATAATAATAATAAAAATCATGTTCTCTGTACAGAAATTTGGCATTTTCCTCAGAATACCCTTTCATCCCTGAGTACCACTTACCTGGATTTCTGGTTTGGGTGCATACAATGTTTTAGCCTGAATTGCTGCAGGTGCCTCTTCATCCAAGAACTTCAGCACAACATCAGCCTTTGAGAAAAATTAAGACTAAATTCATGTCTTTTTGTAAGGACAATGACAATTCAACACAGCACTTGCAAGTCTATTTCAAGATCCCAGAGTTCTCCAATGAAAATAACTGCCTTACCACGTTCCACAAAATGGGGTTCTCCAGCGTAGCGTCTCCCACCATCAGGTAAAGAGCATAGGTGCCAGAGATGGAGTCAAACTCTGTCTTTCTCTCAGCTGTGTCCAGCTCAAACTTATACAAATTCTTACTGTCAGGTTCAGCCACAAACACAACCTCCTGACCCGTCTTCTGGTTGTGTAACCTCACAAAGGTCTGAAAAAAATGACTTCAATCAGTGCATTCAAATAGGGTTGCCAACTTTGCTTGCTTGGAGTGAGATTTTGATGACGTGGGCTTAATCAATCACACATCCCTATCCAAGGTTTTAAAGAGGACATCGGATGCCCATTTTCAACAAGTTGTTATGAATCTTTAAGGTCTTCGTGAAATGTCTGCAACATACGTTGGTTAAAATTACTCAATGGTTTCCTTGTCATAAACAGCTATGTTCACAGTGACCCGTTTCGGTGCATGTCTCTTTAAATGATAATGAGCTACTGCTCACCCCATCCATCTCTTCCATTTCTGCGTTTTACCATTAAAACCAAAACTGTCCTTAGTGGCTCTGATGTCGGGAGAAAGTGAAGACTCTTACCCCTCATTTATGCCTGTTTCACACAGCAAGCTTAAGCTTTGCATCAGCCTAACTTTATCGTCACTCCAGCTGCCCACTCGCGAGTATGTTTGAATTCAATTCAAGTTTATTTGTATAGTGCTTTTCATGATGCAAATCGCTGCAAAGCAGCTTTACAGAAAATTAAAGTTCCTACATTATATTTAGTAACAGCTTATCAGTGGTGACTCACAAATTAATGTCCATATGGCAAAATGTACGATAAAATCAAGCAGTTAGTTAATGTCATGTAATCAAACAGACGGTGAACACTATTAACAGCAATGATTATATGTTGCGAACAAACTTATAGCAAAATTGGGTAGTTTTGCATGTTGTCTGAGGTCCTCTGGGGGGTTGGCACGTTTGTGTTTAACACCATTCCAGCTTTTGTGGTTATTTTCATGGTGAGAAATATTATGGCTGAATTATATCATGTTTTTATAATTTATTTTTGCTAAACTCCAAAACTGTATTTGGTTTAATCTCTTCAACCATCTCTCCACTCGCAAGAGTATCAGCAGTCGTGGGCAGGGCCTGGGCAGTATGACATCATACTGTTCAGAAATAATTGAGACTCAAGGTTTTTTGGGGATATAAATAAAAAAAAAAAGGAAAAAAAAAAAAAAAGCGAATGGATTTTATCCTTGTATGGTAGTTGTGTCCGCACACTGCCAAGACATTTATATGCAAACAAAAAAAGCCTTTTAAGGATCAAAGCCTCACAAAAAGGCTTGTCCCACTAATGAAGGCAAAAACATAAGACTGGCAAAATTTATTCACTTGTCATGCTTTATGCATAAAAGAAAACCATTTTGGACGGGATAATCACCTGGTGAGGGGTGAGTTCCACTCCTGTGGTCTCATCAACTAACTGGAACGTCATGGCAAAGTTTTGATGGCTGTCTGCCATAAAAGATGCTTTGGCTTTAGTTGGATATTCCACTCTGAAAAACAGAGTTCAACACACAAGCTGGCTTAATTACACAATAAAAAGAAAATAATCAAATAGAGCTTGATAGAAGCTAATCTTACCTGGTGGTTTTGGGGCCAATGCTCTGGTCCTTGTCCACGACAGACAAATCCATGTTGTTGATAGCAACTCGGGTAGAGACCTTTACTTTGAGCTGAGAAAGTCACAATAAGAAATTATTTCAATCCATTAAAATGGACACGTGTGAATATGCTGGAAGAAAGAAAAAACTACAGCAATTACAATAATTGTGCCTTTTTTGTAATTTGTTCAGTGAAAGAGGCCAATGACTTCAGAAAATCTCCACAGTAAATGTGACATGCTTTTGACCTTATAATTGTACATCGAACAGTCAGAGCAATTATTCTTTACATAGCTACAATGTGAATGAATGCACTCTAGACCAATTAAACGTGAATGTTGGGTGAATGAGGAAATGAATCACAGTTCATTGCAACAATTAAGTGTTAAACGCTGAGGTCAACTCATTGAGGTCACGACAAGGTACAGCAGATACAATATGATAAACAGATACAAACAACTAAACTTTTGATTTTCCTAGCACATTTCAAAGATTCAGTTAATTACCTCAACATGGTTGGCAACAAATCGGCTGTCACCAGCAACGGCAACAGAGAACTGATAGTAGCCACTCGCTGGTTGGCTGGCCATGAAATTCAGCTCAAATACCCCACTGTGAAACAAAGGACAGAATAAATATTCAATATTCAAGCACTGTGCACACTACATAAATGCATAGTTTAAATGTATTATAAACTCGAAGCCCAAACATACATAATTGACACGCAAGAATAAAACTCATTCATTCTTGCTGGTCAAGCACGCGCATTTGAACTATCATTAAACATTTAATGTGCTTTATGTATGTGTGATGATTAATGTTTATATATGAATAAAAGCCTAAATTAAGTATGTTCATCATAATTCATTCATATAGATTACTTTTACAATGTCTTTGTTCTTTTTGAAGCTTCAAAACCGATTGCATATTTAATGGATGGTCAAAAATTAAGAGAAAAAAAAGAAAAAAAAAAAAGATTTGTGTTCCGAGGATGAATGAACATCTTGAGGGTTTGGAAAGGCATGAGGATGAGTAGAAATGTCATTTTTGTGCAGACTAACTCTTTTAAAGGAAGTATGTTTAGTAGCATGTTGTTGTTGTTTTTTCTGCAGTTTTAAAATTTGTATGGCATTTTTCATTATTTGAAAGTTGTCATCTGCAATGCACATACTCTCTGAGGGTGAAAGGTGCCTGGCTTAGGATGGCAGATTTTGAGGACACAGCACTGGCTGACTCCACCAGCACACTTGCTGAACGGAGGGGCTGGCAAAGGACATCCGTCACCTGAAGCTGCAGTAACAAACACAGACATTATTTCAGGTCTCTTAAAAAATATAGAGTACACACTCAAAATTGAGGCCTACCTGGAGGAAGGGCTGGCTGTGGGATACGGCAGCAGGGCCCTGGGCACTGACAATGACAGGCACATGGAAGCGATTGTTGGAAAGTGATGCAGCCGCGCAAGCCACACTGAATGCCTCTGAGAGAGAGTCCCAAGACTTCTTACTGAAGATGGAGTTCACTAGCTGGATTACCTGATCCTGTGATGGACAAGTGGAGGAGCCATTTACCTTGAGACTGCACTTCAAATACTTACAGAAAGTATTTGCTGTAAATAGTTATATACTTATTTTGAGTGGGCTAAACTATGAACCTCTTTCAGGGGGGTCTCCATGTCCACATGATCGGACAGGGCATACGCAGCAGAAACAAACAATGCTGTGGCCTCCAGCCCCTCCTCAAACTGAAGATACACTCCACCCAAATCATCTAAACGGGCAGCGAGATCCTACAATGAAGAAAAATATACAAATCACACAAGAATACCAAAAAATTATAAAATAAAAAGCTGGTTACACAATGCAAATAAGACAAATCAGAAAAGTTTGAAATACAGTGCAAAGTAGATTTGTTTGTAGGTTTTTTTTTTTTTTTTTCGTATTTTGCAAAAATAATCGTTATAATAAAGCATATTACTTCCATTTTTTAAAAACTGGTATGAAACGTGACCCTGGAAATGTTGTGTGAGATTTAACCATAAGCAGTTACTGTGCGATCAAGTCATGTCGGATAGATCGTATTTACAAGTTGAATGCACAAGTCATTATTACGACTGGGAAACTCGAAATTTCCTTTAAGCCCCGAGTTGGGACGTGTCAGTGAGAAAATGAGTCGGATGCAATAGACGCAGCCAAAGACAATAGATATGCAGCATCTGTATTGATGGTAGATTTGTTGAAATGAATAAAACTTTTTTTTTTTTTTTGGAATGTACAATAAACTATACAAAATATTATATTATTGTATAATTACCATAGAATATATAATGATTCTGTTTACAACACCTTCATAAATTGAATAAAAAGAGCTTTCCAGAACTCAAAAAGAAAAAAAGTGCAGAAATCCCTAGACTGTTATTTTATCATTTCTGTAGTCTAGTTTAGGCTTACAGTTCTGTGGCTAATAAATCTGAAGGGACACTAAACTCTCACCTCAATCTCCTCTAGGATATCTCCAAGTTCAGCTTGCTGAGAGAGACGAGACGCAGTCTGCAGGGCCAAAATGATTCTGTCAGGAGAAGAGAAAACCAGAGTTAGGTCTCAAAATTAAAGTAATAAAAAGAGACCACAAAGCAAGTCTCAAGCTAAAACAAAACAATTTTAACTATGCACAATATTGGATTTTTGCCGATATCCTGATAATTTAACTCATTTTGGCCGATAGCCAATGTCGATAGCGATATATAATTATTTTTCATTTTGGTTAGTTTTTAACAAGAACTTATTTGTTAGAATTAAATAAACAATAATGAAGTTATTTTATAATGACAATACATTGAAGATTTGAAAATAACTATAAAACTATATTTTTTTTTAAATCAGAAAGATGCAGTAGTAATCGTAACATTTTATTAATGGTATAAAAACAAAAGTTGTAAAAATTCTGAAAATCTTTTAGAGCTTAATTTGTTTAAAAAATATAACATTACACACTAATGAATAAATCAGTATATATAAATTTAATTTAAATGTCATGTTTGCGATTTTTTTTGTTCATGTAAGCTGTAGCTTCTGACCTTTAAATCAAAACATACTCATGATTTTATGGCATCAATTACCACTTATTTAATCAGAAACAGTCTAAATATTATTTGTGTATTTTACTTTCATTTTATTAGAAGTAGGCCAACAACAATTTTTTCATACTGGGCCAATGCCAATATTTACATTTAAAGCTCTTATCAGCTAATTCCGATATTGGCCCGATAATATCATGCATCCATAATTTTAACATAAGGACATGAACTTACGCCAAGACATTGTCCTCTTTGGAGATGCGAGCTTTCAGGGCACTGACCACTTCCTGTGAGGCCAGAGGTAACCCAAGAGCACTGAGAGCACTCACAGACTGATGGATCTGAGAGGCAGTGGAGTCCTCACTGACAGTGGCCAAAAGCAAATCACGTGTGTCATTTGACACAGGAATCTGTCAGGATCAAAATAGAAAATGCAATTTGTGGATTTGCTAGTGAAAATTACTGTGTGCAATGTGACATATTATTTGAAAGTGACTTTTTGTCTGCCCGGCTAAACACCAGCTTGGCCAAGGAGACTAGCTTAAACTAGCCAAGTCCACCAAACCATGTTTAAACAGGTTTTTTAGGAGGTTAAGCAAATACAGGTCTTTGAACTTAAAGGGTTAGTTCACTCAAAAATGAAAGATGTTACCATTTACTTGCCTTCATGTTGTTCCAAACCCTTAATAAGGCTTTCATTCAATTTCAGAATACCAATGAAGATATTTTTTAATATTTTCTTATTTTTGTTCATCCACTGAAAGTCCAAACAACCAAAACCTCCATGTAGTAAAAAGTACAAAAACATTTTAAAACTAATCCATATAAAAAGACGTCTTCATACGTATTTATACGTCTTCTGGAGATACAAAATCACTTCATATCGTAGGATAAACATATTTAATTTGTTCTTATATAAACAATGCACATAAATAGAAAACGTCAAATATACTAAACACAGAGCTCACCTATACTTGCCTGACACACCAGAACAAACCTCACTGGTTCTTGGGGAAGCTTTAACAAGCTTGCGAGACACACGAAAACAAAGCAAGCAAGCATTGTGCTTACCATATTTGATGAGCTCCATCTGACCATCCATCTGATCATCATATAAAACGATCGTCAGAAGACTTATATTAAACTGCTCAATTCTAATGGGTCACATTTACAACAAACATTTTGAAGCATCAAAGTTTGGTTGCGTGGACTTCCAATGGAGAGACCAAAAAAAAAAAAAGTCTCCAATTTCATTAAAAATATTGATATTTGTGTTTTGAATATGAATGAAAGGAATAAAAATGAATAGGTGTTTTTTTGACACCCAAAAATGAAAATTAGCCTGTTATTTGCCCTCAACCCATCCTAGGTGTATATGACTTTCTTCTTTAAGACGAATCCAATCGGCGTTATATTAAAAATTGCCCTGGCTCTTCTAAGCATTGCAGTGAGCGTGGTTCTGTTACACAGTCCAAAACACGTAAAATAAAGTGCACGAATCCGTAATAAAACATGCCTCACACAGCTCCGGGGGGTGAATAAAGGCCTCCTGTAGCGAACCCATGCGTTTTTCTGAGAATAATATCCATATTTCAAACATAATAAACACTTCTCTCTCACTTCATCTAACTGTCATAAGCAGAAGCCGTTCCGGTGGATAACAAATGTGGAGAGAGAACAAAACAAAACGCCGGTCACGAATTAGAAGTACAAAACGAGGATTTGTAAAGAAAAATGTCAGAGGATTTCGATATAAGTCAAGAGGAGACTGGTTTTCCCTTGCTTAAGGAAACTTTGCTTCCTTTGCTCCTATAAACTCATATCTCAGAGGCGCGTGCGACACATACGTCCTACATCATCGCATACAACAGATACCAGAAATGAGAGAAAAGTGTTTATGATGTTTGAAATATGGATATTTTTCTTAAAAAAAACCACTTTGATTAACTATAGGAGGCCTTTATTCACCCCCGGGAGACATGTGAGGCACGTTTTATTATGGATGCGCGCACTTTATTTAATATGTTTTGGACGGTTAAAGAGAAACACCCAATGTAATAATAACGCTTGGAAGAGCAAAGACAATTTTTAATATAACTCCGATTGGATTCGTCTGAAAGAAGAAAGTCATATACACCTAGGATGGCTAAGGTGGAGTAAAACACGGGCTAATTTTCATTTTTGGGTGAACTAACTCTTTAAAGTAGCCTAACCCTGAAGGAACATCTAATTAATTATACAAAAAAATATTCTGGGTGTTTTTAACATATGTTTAACAGAAAATAATAATACTTATAATACTACTATATAATTTATTCTAACATTGATATTTTAATGTCATTGTTCTTTAAAGCACTCACAATAGAGAATTTCCTTTTTTTGCCTCTCTCTCTCTATATATATATATATATATATAAATTAGTGCTGTCAAACAATTAGTCGCATCCAAAATAAATTCTTTGTTTACATAATGTGTGTATACTTATATGTGTGTGTGTGTGTGTACACACACACACATATATATATATATATATATATATACACAAACACAAGCATGTATACATTTAAGAAAAATATGTTATGGTTATATATTAAATATATAATATAAAATATAAGAAATATAATTCCCCCCCCCCCCCAAATATATACTGTATGTATGTATATATATATATATATATATATATATACACATACACACAAACTAAATATACACAGTACACATTATGTAAACAAAAACTTTTATTTTGGATACGACTAATCGCAATTAATCATTTGACAGCACTAATATAAATATATAAATACACAGTATATTTAGTATTATCTGTCAACACTGCCTTGGCTCCCTATTAAGCATTATATCCATTTTACAATTTTGCTGATTACTTATAAATCCCTGAATAGATTAGCTTCCAGTTTATTTCACATTATAGTCCTTCACGTTTCTTGCAGTCACAACATTACTAAAATATCACAATTGACTGTAGGTGGTAGATCCTTTTCCCATTTAGCACCCAAACTTTGATAAGTCTACCTAGCACTGTTCAGGAGGTAGACACAATCTGTAAGCTTAAACACAGATTAAAGATCCATCTCTTTAGCCTAGAATACACATAACACACTTTCACATTTCTATAATTCAAATCCATAAAAGGATTGTTAGGCTGCGTTAATTAGGACAACCGGAATGGGGAACACTTCTCATAACACCCAGTGTACTTGTTACATTAAAAGAGGAATGGCATAAATGCTAACATTAGTCTCCATCTCGTTCTTATCCTGAGGTTACCATAGTTGGATCCAGCCTGTATCCAGACCAGATTAATTGAATTAAGCTGAAATACTTAACTGTTGTCTTCTGTAGAGCTGCATAACAGCTGAATCACATCTGTAATAGCTGAACTGAACTTATTTCAAAATTGACTAAATTGATTTTTAACACTACTGAACTGACTTGAGCAAAATGATGACACTATTGTCGTTTTAGAGCTGCTTTACAGCAGAATCTAATTGGTCTCCATAACTGAGTTTCCGTAACTGATTCTGCTATTTTCCTTCTTATTACTGTGAAGCTGCTTTGAAACAATCTATGTTGCATAGTGTGCTATAGAAATAAAAGTGACTTGACTCAGTGTTAATTTTGTAGTAATGATGCATACGGAGGCATGAAAAAAAACTTAATTCATATGTATACTGTACACTAAAACACTAAAAAACCAATTAGCAGTCTTTAAAAAAAAAATCAAATTTTTTGACTCTGCCCAAAAATTTTAAGTAGAGGTATGAATGTTTTTAAACAGTAAGGCATACAAAGAACCCTATACCAGATGAGACCAATTCAAATTGTGATGAACAGTCGGTGCATCTAAATCAGAACTGACTGACATGCAACCAGTGATCAAGACAAAAAGGAGAGTGAGGAAGTATTTTACCTCACATCCAGACAGAGCCTGGCTGGCTTCCGCCGCATAAAAGAGTGACTCCACGCTAGAGGGATCCAGGTTTGACTTGATAAACCTGCATGTCTCCTGAGGTAGACCGATAAGACAAAATTAGACACACTGGTAAAGACTAATATTAATTATTTAAAAAAAAATTTCTTACATCTGCATCCGCGACAAAGATTCCCAACTTGCTAAGTCCAACAACAGAGTAATAAGCAGATTTGAGGTCAGTGAAGGGTTGGCTCAATACAGCCTGAAGTCTGGCTACATCAGTGGTGGTCAGATGATGGGTTGGGGTCAGGGCCTGGGTCTCGAGAACCAGGGACAGGACCAACAGGCTAAACAAACCTTCAAATGGGTACATGCACAAAGAATACAGTTCATATGACACATAAGTATCTCAAGGTAACTGCACTTAAGGTAAGCATTTGATTCCTAGAAAAGCATAATGCATTTTGAGGGTGTGGAAAGAGCTGGGTTATTTGAAATCAACTGGAAATACTGAAAATTTTATGTCTGGAAGCACACCTTTTTTTTTTTTTTTTTTTAATAACCATTTTATAGACACTGCCCTTACAAAGAGCAATTTCTAGCTGATTAAATATTTTACAGCTGAGCTTAATATTAAAATTTATATTCACTACAGAAATGTCCAGGTCTTTTCCAGGCCTAAAATCAAAATATTATAAATTCTCAGCTGTAATCTTAAAGTGTCCTTATTAAGCATTGTATAACTTCACAACATAAGTGAGGGAGAAAAGGAAACTTTAGGTCCTAAATATAAATAGGTTTAGAGATAAACACCATAATTTACATGTTCTTTGCAAAAGCTATCAAATACAGAAGCTATAACATACTGCTAATATAATACGACTCAACGAAACTATAAATGTTCACCTGACACTGGATAAATACTATGCACAATACTAGTAAAAACATCATAATAACTCATATCAGAAGAAATGAAGGTACTGATTGATTGGCTGCAAGAACAACTGTTCGGACAAAACGTGACAAACTGCATTCACAAAGTCAGCCTAAACATGTCAGCAACGCATCGCTGTTCACTCTTACACTGATTTAATGAACATAAACCTTCAACAAAAGCATAAAAACGTGCAGAAATATTACTTACAGAGATGAGCCATGTCGCCTAATGCACCGTCACCAAAAGCTCAGAGAACTTCCGGGTCATGCGGATGAAACTTATTTCACTATGTAGGGTGATATGTGCGTTCATTTGATCTAATAATAGACATCAGACATTAAAAATGAATACCTAAATGATACATATTTTATAGAAAATATAAATCATGTATTTGATCAAATTAAACATTCGTAAATATGTCAAATGTATGAAATGGTCATTACACTACGGGACAAATTACCCCTACGGACCTCATGTGGTGTGAGCCAAGTCATGTACAAATGAATGAAACATGGGTGAAACGGTAAAACGTGGACTTCCAAACTACGTTTTTTTATATAATAGTTTACATTAAAATCAAAACCTTTTATAAATGATGATGTACAGAGTTCAATCTGTTTGAATGAGAAATAAAAATGCTCTTTCGCGGTAAAAGACGGAAGGTGTGCGTTGTGCATTGTGTCTGTTTGTGATTGGCCGCTTCCAGTCTTCATTTCTCATTTCAACCAATCAAATACAGGATAAGCCAACATGAAAAGTGATATAATTTGTAATAACTAGTCAGTGAAGATTTTGATCTGATCTTTTTATTTCGTTCACCAACGAGATTTGTTCACTAACCCTTTTCATAATTAAGTTCCATCATTACGTCTTTAGGTGGCGACAAATACGTTTATAAGTATTTTGACAGAAAAAGGTCTTTTTTTGGCCACAGCTGAAAATGCGTGAATGCGCTTTAACATGTGACCCCTGGACCACAAAACCAGTCACGGGTATATTTGTAGCAATACCCAAAAATACATTGCAATTTTTATTTTATTCCAAAAATCATTAGGATATTAAGTAAAGAGCATGTTCTATGAAGATATGTTGTAAATTTCCTACCGTAAATAGGCCTATATCAAAACTTAATTTTTGATAAGTAATATGCATTGCTAAGGACTTCATTTGGACAACTTTAAAGGCGATTTTCTCAGTATTTTAATTTGTTGCACCCATCAGATTCCAGATTTTCAGATAGTTGTAGCTCGACCAAATATTGTCCGATCCTAACAAACCATACATCAATGGGAATTATTAAAAAGCTTTTCACGATACTTTGGCATTTCCATTATAATGAATAATAATAATTATTGCATTTTATTGATTTATTTTTGCATAAAATAATCTTAAACCAAGCATTTTGTAATGTCCCTGAGGCATGTCACTGAGTTTGTACTTAGAAAATTATTAACAAAATGTACATGTATCTATATTTTTGGCAATAATGTAAGCATTATTTGTGTTCCTTTCTTGTGAAAATTATTTTTCTAAAAAAATGCAAGATATTTTATATATACTTTAAAGATATGTCCCTCAGCCTGAACTCAATCCCGTCACACTAACCATCCTATACCCATAATAAAATAATCTCCACACATGTGACATCATTCAGGTCTCTTTAATAGTGGTGCAGAGAATGGTTAGTAGTATCATACTTTTCATTCATATTTTTGAGGAGTATTATAGTCTTAATAGTCCATAAAATTAAGATGGAGAATAATTATTTTTAAACATTTTATTTTACTCCATAGGCAATGTACTTATTTTATTGCTGCCATATATTGTCTCTCCTACCCTACATGAGTAGCAGTGGACATTTTGCGAGGAAAACCACAACTCCGTCACAAATGTATGTATTTCTCATTGTTACGTGGTTGTAAACTTGTGACAGGGTTATTTACTTCATTTATTAACAATAAAAAAATATAAATCATTTTATAATTTATATTTATATATATATATATATATATATATATATATATATATATATATATATATATATATAAAACTATATATATATAAAATTATATGTATATATGTGTATATATATATATATACAAACCCGATTCCAAAAAAGTTGGGACACTGTACAAATTGTGAATAAAAAAGGAATGCAATAATTTACAAATCTCATAAACTTATATTTTATTCACAATAGAATATAGATAACATATCAAATGTTGAAAGTGAGACATTTTGAAATGTCATGCCAAATATTGGCTCATTTTGGATTTCATGAGAGCTACACATTCCAAAAAAGTTGGGACAGGTAGCAATAAGAGGCCAGAAAAATTAAATGTACATATGAGGAACAGCTGGAGGACCAATTTGCAACTTATTATGTCAATTGGCAACATGATTGGGTATAAAAAGAGCCTCTCAGAGTGGCAGTGTCTCTCAGAAGTCAAGATGGGAAGAGGATCACCAATTCCCCAATGCTGCGAAAAATAGTGGAGCAATATCAGAAAGGAGTTTCTCAGAGAAAAATTGCAAAGAGTTTGAAGTTATCATCATCTACAGTGAATAATATCATCCAAAGATTCAGAGAATCTGGAACAATCTCTGTGTGTAAGGGACAAGGCCTAAGACCTTTGTTGAATGCCCGTGGTCTTCGGGCCTCAGACGACACTGCATCACTCATCGGCATGATTCTGTCATTGAAATTACTAAATGGGCCCAGGAATACTTCCAGAAACCACTGTTGGTAAACACAATCCGCCATGCCATCTGCAGATGCCAACTAAAGCTCTATCATGCAAAAAGGAAGCCATATGTGAACATGGTCCAGAAGCGCTGTCGTGTCCTGTGGGCCAAGGCTCATTTAAAATGGACTGTTTCAAAGTGGAAAAGTGTTCTGTGGTCAGACGAATCAAAATTTGAAGTTCTTTTTGGAAAACTGGGACACCATGTCATCTGGACTAAAGAGGAAAAGGACAACCCAAGTTGTTATCAGCGCTCAGTTCAGAAGCCTGCATCTCTGATGGTATGGAGTTGCATGAGTGCGTGTGGCATGGGCAGCTTACACATCTGGAAAGGCACCATCAATGCTGAAAGGTATATCCAAGTTCTAGAACAACATATGCTCCCATCCAGACGTCGTCTCTTCCAGGGAAGACCTTGCATTTTCCAACATGGCAATGCCAGACCACACACTGCATCAATTACAACATCATGGCTGTGTAGAAGAAGGATCCGGGTACTGAAATGGCCAGCCTGCAGTCCAGATCTTTCACCCATAGAAAACATTTGGCGCATCATAAAGAGGAAGATGTGACAAAGAAGACCTAAGACAGTTGAGCAACTAGAAGCCTGTATTAGACAAGAATGGGACAACATTCCTATTCCTAAACTTGAGCAACTTGTCTCCTCAGTCCCCAGATGTTTGCAGACTGTTATAAAAAGAAGAGAGAATGCCACACAGTGGAAAACATGGCCTTGTCCCAACTTTTTTGAGATGTGTTGATGCCATGAAATTTAAAATCAACTTATTTTTCACTTAAAATGATACATTTTCTAATTTTAGACATTTGATATGTAATCTATGTTGTATTCTGAATAAAATATTGAAATTTGAAACATCCACATCATTGCATTCTGTTTTTATTCACAATTTGTACAGTGTCCCAACTTTTTTGGAATCGGGTTTGTATATATATATATATATAAAAAAATTATAAAATAGAATTATATAAATATAAAAAAATAGTAATGGTTTCAGTAAATATACACTAACCAAAATCATGACAAATTTTTATTGTAATACCTAACACTTGATGTAACACTTAAACTTTGACAAGCATCATACATCAGAAATTGAACCCACATTTGCATCAGAAAGGCAGTGTTGGCCATGCAGAAATGTTGACCCAGAGATAAGGGGACAAGAAAGAGAGAGAACAATAAGTATGAGAGAGAAACAAAACCAAAAATTAAAACGGAAGGCAATCTATATCCCTTCAAATGTGTTACAGTCTTCAACTTCAACCCCCTCACACCTTGTCACATTAATATTTTTTGAAAAATATAGGAAAGACAATTAAGAACGAAAGCATTTCTTGCTGATTACCATCTGACATGTTAAGGACTAGAACAATAAAATTGTCGTTTTAGTTAAACTTCTAAATTAAAAATATTTTTACAAAAATAAAGAGACCATAGACACTCACTTTTTAGCTTCAGTCCTATAAAAATGTGAAAATGATGAAAAATGTTACATTTGTTATCATTAAATTATGAGGGACACGTGAGCAGTATGTAGATTTTTTGTTTTATAACAAGCTCTGTGTAAAATTCTTTTAAACCAATCCCATTTTGTCCGTTACAGGGTTGAGAAAAAAGGCATCCAAATCTAAAGTCTTTAATGCCTGAGGTGGGAAAAATATTTTTTTGGAGGTCTGATATGTGCTAAATGATGTGGTATATTTAGAAAATTAATCATATGTAGTTGAAAATAAAGTATATTCCAAGTAGAAATGTTACCGAATCCCAGGAATGATCCATATAATATGTAAAATACATAAAAATTAAAAAGAACTGAAGAAAAATCATATCATAATATTAGCCCACAGAATATTGGTTAACTCTCCTTGTATCTCAGCACTGATTATTTCATAAAAAATAACTATAATCCCCTTTCAGTCAGTCATGTTCAACGTGACGTTGATACTGACGTATTGAGGTCTCACTTAGAAGCCTCCGAGTAATACAAGAAACAATCAATGAATATTGGTGAATGGAATTTGCATGTTTAACCACTCCCTGTACACAAGATAGCGGGCTGCTTCCACTCATTCAGATTTCTGCTTTGAAGCAGAGTGGTTGTATTAGCTTATTGCCTATAAGCAAAAGAACTACAGTTAGACCTTTTCTCTGGCTTTGTACATGGCACATTCAGTGGTGTTGGTACCGGTCCCATCCTATGGCGGACCCAGCATTTCATTTAGGCTCCTGAAGAGAACAAGATGTCTACCACAACATTCGAGGAAGGGTCTTCTAATGATGATCTTCCCACCTCTGCTCACTAAAGTGTGGAAGGCACTTTTCACTGCCCGGTCATGCTCAATCACTTCCATCCTCACTGCCCTCGATAGCTTCCGTCCAAAGACTGTAAGGCAGGGCTCTTCAGCTCAGCTCCTGGAGGGCCGGTGTCATGCAGAGTTTAGTTCCAACCCTAATTAAACATACCTGACCAAGCTAATCAAAGTCTTCAGGACTATTTTAAAATGATGAACAGGTGTGCTGGAGAAGGGTTGGAAGTAAACTATGCAGCTCACTGGCCCTCCAGGAGTTTACTAGCCTTGCTGTAAGGAGATGTCAGCTCTTGCTTCCAAAGCTTACAGTGCTGCGGCCAGGCCAGTGCTGGAGGTCCAAAAAACCAAGGCAATAAAAAAGCTGTATGAGGGCAGTTCTGCCCCAGCGTTGATGCAGGAGCTGCACACAGCATTTGACTTTGGGCGACAAAAGTCATGGCTCGGTCCCTCGGGCAGGTGATGTCTATGCTTATAGTCCAGAAACACCAACTCTGGCTAAACCTGGCTGAGATGCGAGATGCAGACGAAGTTTGTTTTCTTTCAGTATATACAGTATCTCACAGAAGTGAGTACACCCCTCACATTTTTGTAAATATTTTATTATATCTTTTCATGTGACAACACTGAAGAAATGACACTTTGTTACAATGTAAAGTAGTGAGTGTACAGCTTGTATAACAGTGCAAATTTGGTGTCCCCTCAAAATAACTCAACACACAGCCATTAATGTTTAAACCGCTGGCCACAAAAGTGATTACATCCCTAAGTGAAAATGTCCAAATTGGGCCCAAAGTGTCAATATTTTATGTGGCCACCATTATTTTCCAACACTGCCTTAACCCTCTTGGGCATGGAGTTCACCAGAGCTTCACAGGTTGCCACTGGAGTCCTCTTACACTCCTCCATGATGACATCACAGAGCTGGTGGATGTTAGAGACCTTGCGCTCCTTCACCTTTCATTTCAGGATGCCCCACAGATGCTCAATAGGGTTTAGGTCTGGAGACATGCTTGGCCAGTCCATCACCTTTACCATCAGCTTCTTTAGCAAGGCAGTGGTCGTCTTGGAGGTGTGTTTGGGGTCGTTATCATGCTGGAATACTGCCCTGCGGCCCAGTCTCCGAAAGGAGGGGATCATGCTCTGCTTCAGTATGTCACAGTACATTTTGGCATTCATGGTTCCCTCAATGAACTGTAGCTCTCCAGTGCCGGCAGCACTCATGCAGCCCCACACCATAACAGTCCCACCACCATGCTTGACTGTAGGCAAGACACACTTGTCTTTGTACTCCTCACCTGGTTGCCGCCACACACGCTTGACACCATCTGAACCAAATAAGTTTATCTTGGTCTCATCAGACCACAGGACATGGTTCCAGTAATCCATGTACTTAGTCTGCTTGTCTTCAGCAAACTGTTTGTGGGCTTTCTTGTGCATCATCTTTAGAAAAGGCTTCCTTCTGGAATGACAGCCATGCAGACCAATTTGATGCAGTGTGCGGCGTATGGTCTGAGCACTGACAAGCTGACCCCACACCCCTTCAACCTCTGCAGCAATGCTGGCAGCACTCATACGTCTATTTTCCAAATACAACCTCTGGATATGACGCTGAGCACGTGCACTCAACTTCTTTGGTCGACCATGGCGAGGCCTGTTCTGAATGGAACCTGTCCTGTTAAACCGCTGTATGGTCTTGGCCACCGTGCTGCATCTCAGTTTCAGGGTCTTGGCAATCTTCTTATAGCCTACGCCATCTTTATGTAGAGCAACAATTCTTTTTTTCAGATCCTCAGAAGCCGCTTTTCCACTGTCGGGCCAGTGCAAGCCAGTGCTTTAAACGGGCCGGGCGGAGCTAATAGCCTCAGACCTGTAGCACCGAGCCCAAAATCACGATGCGTTTCCACCGTCGGGCCAGAAGCTCTGCTGTGCTTCACTAAAACCCGCCCTTTACACGCCTCTCAATGTGAACCACTATTTCACAAAAAAAGAGGACAAATAGGCCTGTACCCTACTTATTCAGTAGAGTCTGTTTCTGTTTATTTGTAGTCACAGTATACATCACGTTAAGTAAGAATAATTTCTAAATTTTTCCATGAAAAATACACCTGAGTAGCAGAGGGAGCTCCCGAAATATATTTTTATGACACACAGGGAGCTAAAGTCTCCAGACGAGACTTATTACATATAAAATATGTTACTAAATAAATACACGATTTTGATTGAGAATGAGAAGCTGACGTCTGATTTCTTCAAGCGGTGTTTAGTATGGTAATGTTAATGGCTAGCGTGCATAGTCTTTTGCATCGCTTGTAAATATTTCTGCCTTGTATGGTGATCATAATCCACATCGGATCAAGTTATTTCAAACACTCGCTGCTGTCTGAAAGTGAGTTTTGAGCTAAAATTATTTTAAAAGTCTTTAATGCTGTTAACTTTATGAAATGATCTGCAGCGCTGACGCTCGAGAGGCGGAAACTCCGCCTTTGTTCATAACCACTCCTCTAGTCCCAGTTGGCCCGCTTTGGCCCAAGGTTTTCATCGGGCCAGAAAACCCTGGCCGTTGGCCCTGAGGAAGCACCGACGAGGCACGATCAAGCCCCGGAAGTGACAGTGGAAACGCGACTGGCCCTGGCACGCACTAGCACGCCCGCTTTTGGCCCGACAGTGGAAACACAGCTAGAGAGTTCTTTGCCATGAGGTGCCATGTTGAACTTCCAGAGACCAGTATGAGAGAGTGAGAGCGATAACACCAAATTTAACACACCTGCTCCCTTGTAACACTAGCAAGTTACATGACACCGGGCAAAATGGCTAATTGGGCCCACTCACTTTTGTGGCCAGCAGTTTAGACATTAATGGCTGTGTGTTGAGTTACTTTGAGGGGACAGCAAATTTACACTGTTATAACAAGCTGTACACTCACTACTTTACATTGTAGCAAAGTGTCATTTCTTCAGTGTTGTCACATGAAAAGAAATAATAAAATATTTACAAAAATGTGAGGGGTGTACTCACTTCTGTGAGATACTGTGTATGTATATATCTCAAACCAATTAAGGGAACACTAAATCATCACAGTATAATTAAATAATATATTAACATGCACACAAACACACACACACTATATATGCAAGTGTGGTAATATATTATTTATTATAATTTTATGTAAACTAAAATTTACTAAAATGAATGAATATGCCATGAATAAATATTAATATAGTTTTTGCCGTTCGAAAAGTCAAAAAACCTACAAATTAACACTGGTATGTTATCACTTTTGAAGTTATGACAAAATGGTAAATGAATGGCAAAACTAACGTTTAAGAAATGTAATGTATTGCACTTGTGTTTAAACTGTTCACTGTTAAACTGTGCTGTTGACCATGGCCTTTTTTGTGAAGAAACAAAATACAAGATACTTAAATTTCTTTGATACTTAAGAATTCTTTGCATGTTGGCAGTGTTGTTTTGCTGGCATACTGTAATTAATGCAGTTATAATAGTGTTAAAATGTTGAAACTAAGACATTTCTGAATGTAAACAAAATGCATGTTAATTAATGTTAATAGTGTGGTTATATTTGTGCTGATCTGATCTGTCTGCTTATTTTTTTCACAATTTGATCATTCTTGACTATGAAAACTAATACTGACGTTATTCAGTCCTGTTTGTTTATAAAAAAAAATTACATTAAATCCCAGTTCTTAAGTCTTTGATGTCAATTGTAGAATTGCTAGGTTTACATTTTTGCCTCATTTACCATTGTCCTAAAGAAGCAGTAGCCCTGAGGTTAAGCTGCTCTACTTTTGCCATGCATGTAACATGAATTCCCTGGAGGATCTCAATATTCTTGTCAGGAAAGAACCATTATTCCATCTATATGAGAAATTAGCCCTTTACGAATATACCAGGAGAGACATAAAACAATCTTATAAATCTTGATAAACCAATAAAATACAAACTGGCAGATATAATGAAAAGGTACTAAAATTTAATAATCTTTAAAAGCCAGATCTTTTGACAGAAAAACACAAGAGGAAATAGTTGGTTTAGTACAATATATTTCAGTCTCGATAGACATAGAAATCGATCGTTCCTTCCCCCACTTTTTGCACTATAAAAGGCCTGTTTACTTATGAAACAATCTTTATGAAACAGAATGGCATTAGAATATGATATATGAGCTAGGAAAACCAAGTGACCGAATACAAAATAATGTCACATTGGGAATGGGGGCAGTACTTTCTGATGAACGCGTCCATAGTTGTCAGCAAAACATTTACATACATGTTTGTCATTTATAGACATTTACACACTGTATCATAAATGGAAGTACAACTTATGAGAGAAAACAACTGAACTTGACATCATTTACAACATCTACACATGCTGTCTGCTGATAACTGGATATTAAACGCCGTCATCCTTCATGTCCTTGAACATGCGGTATTGCGCAAATGAATACTGTTAACTCTGATTTCTCGTCCTGCTTCTTCAACAGGTGATGAGGCCATTGAAAAGCACAGAGTTCAAGAGTTTATGGGAAAGAGTCTTAAAAACATATTTGTTGTGAAATTTCAGTGATTTTCTCCTTCTTGACAGTGCAGGTCTTGAAGTTTCTGAACAGATGTATCCATGGGTTTTTAGAGGAAGTTGAAGGATTTTAAATATTGCCACCAGATTTTCAGCGTAAAGGGAAATGAAAAGATAAATAAAAAAATCCCAAGGTATTATACCCTAAGATTCATTTGGTAGAGTAACTGAAAATTGTGTTTATGGAGGTTAATTTTCACTATTATGTTAATATGAGGTTTGTTTAATTTCTTCATCAGCCACGGTCAGTGACGTAAAAAGTCTGGAAGGTCCGGGAAATGTTGAGATGTTCTCAGTTCTACTGAAATTTCTTCTGGGAAATTGAGTTTTTCCTCAAATTTTACTTTGCCAACATAAAGGGGAAATAAAAGAGTTGTTCTCGTTTGCTATTTCCGGTGCTGCTTTGAGTCAGTCAGTCAGCTGTTCCATTGAATCACTCACTGAGGATGGGAATGCTGGCATGATCCAAACAAGCTAACAGTTCTTCATTACAGCATTCTGCACAGAAAAAAAAAAAAAAAAAAAATCCAATAAAAACACATATTGAAGCACATTTACCACACAGTACCACACACAAGTCATTTTAACTGCTATAGACTAAGCAAATGCTGCTCTCTAGTGGAAACGTTTAAGTAAACCAACTTACTGAAGATTTTTTTTATAGAAATTACACAAGCAAATACATGGCTTCACATGATCAGACCTAAATGCTGGAATGTTGATTAATAAAAGCCTATACTGCAAATATTGCACTCATATAATGCCTTTTCAGGTGAGTTCATGCAGCAAAAAAGGGCACTGAACTGAAACTTCACTTGCACCCACTTTTGCAGTGACGAATGTTTTAACCTTTAGAGCACCACAATAAATATGCTGCTATTGTGTGTGTGGTATGAAACAGGCCTTACAGTAAATAAAGCAAAGATTAAACTTGGTACGCAACTGGTGTGTGTGTGTGCACACCCTTGCAAAAGAGTTCAATCTGCACACTGTGAGAGAGACAGTGAATATGAAATGTTTGTATACCTACATTTACGTCTCAAACAGAAATGTCATAGATCACACCTTGACTTTCCCATTTGCACCATTTTTGTTAAACACCAATCTTTAAACTTGTCAATGCCACTTGTCAATGCAAACTTTTGCCGGATTACGTTTACTGTTTGGACTGCCACCTTGGGCATGCAAGTACAAAACGATGCGTTTAGTGTGTGATACCAGGAAGTTGCCTCGGAAAGTCTCATCTTCTATTGGTTTCAGCTAGGGATGCATGATATTATCGATAAATTGGCCGATAATGGCTTTAAATATAAATATCGGCATTGGCCCAATATGAAAAATTATGCCGATATGTCTTGCCAATAAGAAGAATATATTAACTCACTTGTGCTCAGGGTGTGCTAGCGATTAGATCACGTCAGTATTGTGGCTCATTCTTGAAGCAAAGTTTTGCCTGAATGGTGACTGGATTCACTGTTTTAGATCGCTGCATTTAAACTGAGAATGTACATACAGAATGTACATACAGAATGAAGCGTTGTGTGTGTGATAGTGTAAAAAGTAATAGCACGTGCAGCAGCAGCCTCCCCCGGGTCTTAATGCCTGCTACTTAAAGAGTATTTATTCTGTAGGGGGCGCTGTTGGCCTACTTCTAATGAAATGAAAGCAAAATACACAAATAATATTTAGACTGTTTCTGATTAAATAAAGCGGTAATTGATGTCATAAAATCATGAGTATGTTTTAATTTAAAAGGTCAGAAGCTATAGCTTACATGAAAAAAAAAAAAAAAAAAAAAAAAAAAAAATCACAAATATGACACTTAAGTTAAATAATTTTATATATACTGATTAATTCATAATGTGTAATATTTATTTATTTTTTTAAATAAATTATGAGCTCTAAAAGATTTTCAGAATTTTTACAACTTAAAATGTTATGGTTACTACTGCATCTTTCTGATAAAAACAAATGCAGTGACTAATATATAGTTTTATAATTTATAGTTATATTCATCCCTAATTTCAGCTGCTTTCATCGGCTTCAATCCCAATCAATAGCAAGTAAAATAATAATAGCAAGTTTGAAAGGTAGAGTATAATACAAAGCTTATTAAAAAAAACTGGGATATGCCCAGAATAAAATGAGCAACAACATAAATGAAAGTAACTAAATGAAAAGAGAGAGAATGTAATTACTTTAAACCAAATAATATAATTTAATACTAATAAGACATTTTTATAAATAATCTATAACCAATAAATAAACTTTTGTCATTACATTAATTCAGTTACAGACAATAAGAAGAGACTTTAGATATAATAAGTTTTGACAGAGCTAATTACAAAAGCTTATAAATAAATAAATATATATATATATATATATATATATATATATATATATATATATATATATATATAGGCCAGTCAAGACCGTTGATCCGTTTTGGTACGCTACATCTGTGTAGTATTTTGGTTATATAATTTCCAGGTTTTAAATGTTTTCATTTTAATACATTTTTACTTGTAGCACATATTGAATATTACACATCACATTTTTCTTGAATATCATGCAACCCCATCTCACGGTCTCAATTTCTGAATACTGGGAAATTATTTGGCCTGAGCAATATATCAGTCTATGAAAAATAATGTAGTTGGGAGAAGCTTTGAATAAATAATGAATAAATCAATGTTGGATGATATAACTGTGACATGATGACAGACCTGGCTCTGAGCTGCTGCTGGCTCTACAGGAGGATACAATTGGATTTCTTTTTCGCTTTCTTCTTTTCCACTGGTGTTTTCCTGTTAATTTGTCTGACCAAGTCATAGAAGATCTGCAACGTGCAAAGAAAAATAAACAGATACTCTTTAAAGTACTCAATATAAACATGAAACTATGGATTATGTTCTGAATGGAGGAAATGTCAAGTGTGAGTAAATGTTACAAGCTCACATCAAGGACGTTGATCTTCGATTTGGCGGAGGACTCTAGAAAGGCACAGTTGTTCCACTGCCGGGCCAGATTTTGCCCCTGTTCTTTCCCCACCACCCTCTCATCCTCCAGATCACATTTATTTCCCACCAGGATCATTGGCACCTACAGTCGGAGAGGAGGAGAAAAAGAAAGTTACACGAATTATGTGGATCTTCCAGTTCACCATGGAAACTAAACGGTTATGCAACATTTATGAATGCATTGTAGGCTAGTTTTGGAACATTTACAGTTTATTAAACCAGTGAAGATGAAAGATGCCAAACATTATTCTCAATTTCATACCTGAAAAGCTGTCACCAAACCACTTGTCAGACATGATTTAAATGTGCACAATCATACCAGCCACAACTAAAACCTCAGTAAGCACCTATTATGGTAATCTCTAAGAAGAAAAGAAAAACTGAGCTTTCTAATAATATTTTCACCAAGTTGGTCAGCTGTTGTAGTCGGTCTATAAGCTGTAAACAAGTTACTTTGTTCTTTTACCAGACACATTGCTTATAATCAACTAACCAATAAACTGAACAAAAACATTACACGTGGTCAACAACAGTCTGCTGTAACATATCCGTCTACAGTGTGTAAAACGGTGTGTGAGTGCAGAGGTGATTGATTTAATGCCACCTAGAAAGATGCAGGACACTGTCAGTTTTCCCATTTCCTTCTGTGGCCTTAAACAGTGGAGAGCACACAGAGCGATTCTCTCACTAGACTACTCTTCAAGCACCAGAAGCCTGCCATGTTTGGACTGGCCAGATGGAAAAGGTTTCAAATCTAAACAAACCAGGAAGAGGCAGTGGTCAGGCCAGATATTTCAGCACAAGCCTCTGTAGAGAAACAGAACTAGGAATGCCATGTTTCAGCTTTAAACTAAATGACACCAAATCAGGCTGGGGACAAGGACAGAACTATCGGAGAGTGATAGCATAAAAGCAACAACAAACCAACTCACAGTCACACTTAAAGAAATAGTTAACCAAAACAAAAACAACAACAAAAAATTCTGTAATGATTTACTTAACCTCACGTTGTCTCAAACTATGTGATGTGGCTATGTTCACACAGCAGAAGAATACGGTCCAGTATTTGACTCCCTAATACAGTTACGTTCACACACAGTTCAGTTATTTACAGGATTGAGAGCCGCATTCTGTAACCAAACACTATGGGTGTACCAGTACACTTATTCGAACTAAGAATTTTCGGTACGGGTCTTTCAGATAGGTACGCCGGAAATTCAGACAATAAATGCTGCTTTGGCATTCTTTGATGTGGCATGGCATCTCGCCGTATTCTACCGCCTCAGTCAAATGGCAGCGCGACCATCCCTTCCTCTTTATTACTAGTTTTAATGCAAAATAAATATGAATTGACATCTCAGCCATCACTAGGGTTGTGACGGTGAGGAAATTTTCTATTTAGACTATACTTCATTATATTTACTTGTTAGTGATGTCTTAATTATTTAATGTATATGTTTAAATAAATATTCTATGAAACAAATTATGACCAGTGATGGGAATTACGGCGTTATAAATAAACGGCGTTACTAACGGCGTTATTTTTTTCAGTAACAAGTAATCAAACGAATTACTGTTTCCCCCGTTAACGCCGTTACCGTTACTGACAATAAAATGTGGCGTTACTATATTATATTATTAGAATATTGAATGGATGCGCAGTGTTGACGTGCCGTAAACTCTAGTGTAAAGACGCACGACTCGCCGTCGCTTTCTCTCACATACACGCACACAAAGAAAGATACAGAGCAAGAGAGTCTTTCATGACATGCAGAATTGACGCTGTAAACGATATTCAGTGTTGTATTTTCCTGTCAAAATAACGGAGTTCCTTTGGAATTCTTCAGCTTTTAAGAACTGCCGCTTTCTCTGGTTGTGGGCGGAACTAATGCGCAAACGACAATCTCATTGGCTGGCGCTCACCTATTATTTTGATTTCAGCAAATCAATTCGAGCGAACTCAGACAACGTGATTAATATTCATGAACCCAGCAGCTCATTAATCCTTAGTGCATTTTATATTGATGACAAATATGCATTCATCCTTGGTTATTCTAATTACTAAAGTTCTATCATCATATAATATAAAATTATCATAATATTATATTATATTATAATGCTTGACTGACTGATACTAAGTGTCAGTAGATAAATAGTGTAGATTAATGTACAATGTTTTATAATAATAATTTATTCTTTTTAGTGTCTATTTGTCAAAGTTCAAATGTCAAAGTTATTTGACATTTGAACGTTTTGTAAAAAGTAACGCAATAGTTACTTTCCCTGGTAATTAGTTACTTTTATAATGATGTAACGCAATTACTAACTCAGTTACTATTTGTGAGAAGTAACTAGTAACTATAACTAATTACTTTTTTAAAGTAACGTTCCCAACACTGGTTATGACTGTAAACACTAAATTGTGACCCTGGACCACAAAACCAGTCTTAAGTCGCTGGGGTATATTTGTAGCAGTAGCCAAAAATACATTGTATGGGTCAAAATGATCATTTTTTCTTTTATGCCAAAAATCATTAGGATATTAAGTAAAGATCATGTTCCATGAAGATATTTTGTAAATTTCTTACTGTAAATACATTCAAACTTAATTTTTGATTAGTAATATGCATTGCTACGAACTTCATTTGGACAACTTTAAAGGTGATTTTCTCAATAATTAGAGATTTTTGCACCCTCAGATTCCAGATTTTCAAATAGGTGCATCTCGGCCAAATGTTGTCTGATCCTAACAAACCATACATCATGTTTGTTGACGAAACGTCATGTTTGTGTACCGTTATACCCCTACCAAACACACCCAGACCTTAACAGAACTCACAACCGTATTTTCAGCAAAGCCCTGCCGTGTGAACAGAACCTTTCTTCTGTGGAAAACAAAAGATATTTTGAAAGATATTTCAACCATTTTTGTCCATACAATTAAAGTCAATGGAGTCCAAAACAACAGACAAACATTGTACTTACATTCCTTTGACTTTTATGTCCAACATCAGACATCAGTCAAGTTGTACAAAAAAATGACTCCAGAGCACATTAGTTCCATTTTTAAAAGAACCTAACAGAAATATTGTGGATTTGTTCTGCTTTGTTTTGTTTAACAGAAAAATGAAAAACAGATTCAAGAACAGGCAATGTGGAGAAAAAAAATCAAAATAAAATAATACGACATGAATGACTGAATCTACAGCACCCAGCGAAAAAATTGTTTTGGCAGAACTATGAGCAGTCTGAACTGAATATGAAAAAACTGGAGCCTCAAAATAAACATTAAACACAAAGATGACAACTTTTTATTGCGTTGTCCTTGCCATTTGCATCTATCAACAAACATTCAGTTATTTATGATTAACTATGGGTGCTCCCTCAAATGTAATTACAAAATCATTAACTATAATTATTACGTGAGATAAAACCAGAATCCAAAGAATTCACTCATACTCTCTTGAGAACAGCTGGCCTCAAATAGATGTATTCAACTGATGTGTGGCCCATTCATGCCTTCCAGCCTCAATAGATCTGAACCCTTGCTGGGGATCTGGACTTATAGTGCGATCCAAACCGCAGAAGCAGCGTGATGAGAGAGACAGAAAGAGACGCACACGGTGTAAGGCCAATCAAAACATTCCAGGGATGTTAACTGCTCATGGCTGTGATCCCTTGGGCCAGTGCTTCACACTACACACACACACACACACACACACACACACACACACACACAAACACACTGTTCTTTCCACACATGTCCAAAAAAGGGCATCTCATGACTGACATAGAACAGAGGCAAGCCAGAAGACTTGGGTTGAGGGTGGGCTGCTGCAGAGATGGTGTATAGACCCATGGGATAACAGACTTATTTCATCAGTACTCTTGCTTTGCTTAGAGTTGGGAAATATATAGAATATTCATAATATTGTAGGCAATATAAAGTTAAGCATATTTGTTATAGATTGCTACGATTTTAACATTCAATTTCCATGTAACATGTCAGACTAAACTGCACACTAAATTGTCTCACTTGTTTAATGCAAATAATCAGCAAACCATTATACAAAATGTATACAGGGAGAAAACTTTGATCTTCAAAATGTTACTAACATAGAAAGAAAGAGAGAAAGTGATAATGGTACTTAAAAGTGTGTAAGCAACTACCAGGTGGCTTGTGATGAAAAAAAAAAAAATCCATGTTTTAGTAAGGCAGTGATTTGTTAAACTAAGTCTCTAAAGTGCTTCTCTTTGCATGCATCCATACATCAACGTCCACTCAACATGAATGTTTTCTCATACTTACATCCTCTGTGTCCTTTACTCGTAGGATCTGCTCTCTTAAGTCCTGCAGGTCGTTGAATGTGGACTGCGCTGTGATTGAGTACACAAGAGCAAAGCCCTGACCGTTCTTCATATACAAGTCCCTCATAGCTGTGAACTGCTCCTGAAAGAGAAAGAGGGAAAAAGTACACAATGAAAAAAAGCACAAGCGTTTACTTTAAAAGTGTTACTTTGTAAACTCCGACACTTCAAAAAATTCTAAAATACAAACTTTTTGAAGCGTCAAAGTTTTGGGTGAACTGACCTTCAGTGAAGGGACAGATACATCTCAGATTTTGTTAAAAATATATACTGTGATGTAATATGTTACATTACTTGAGGTCTTTTCTCTGCAAATATTAATGCACATGATTAAACATCACATTATGCTATTATGCTATGGACTTTCAGGACCTTTACAGTCTAATCGTTGAGAGCTAGAGGTCTTCATGGATTTACTTGAATCTGGAAACACACAGTCTAACCATGAATCTGAACTTCAGACATGAGCCGGGTATGATATTAGTTGTTTTGGGTCTCGGGTGATTTTAAATGGGTGTTCTTTTACAGAATGGACCCGAAAAGACGTGAATTTTTTTTTTTTTTTTAATACGCCAATCTCTAAATGCATTTGAAGAATGATTACAAAATTAATCAACTAAATCAAATTAACAAAAATTTAAGCATTACCGTAGATTTTCTTTTTTTTTTTTCTTCCCTCAAACAAAACAACAATTTGTGAAATTCCACAAAAAACAGGCTATTCTCCCACATTTTTGACATACAAAAAGTCGACATTATCTGGCAACATAAGTTTAAAATATATAGCTAACAAATGTTATGAAGAAGTATCAGAGAATAAATTTAAATCGACAAATTAGGTGGGTTTGTCTCATACCTAGTTGTCACCACTCACCACTGGCATGCAGGGCTGCAAGCTGTGCAAACGTCACCAACTTTTGCATTTGGGTGCAGTTGATTTTTACAAACTTTTCCATCGGGTCATGTCAGACTTGGGTCACGTCTAATTTGATTGGGCCTGTCTTGGGTGAGGTTTTTATTTTTAAAAATTTATTTTTGCACGTCAGGTTTGGATAAGAAGTGATTTGGGTCTACCCAAAATTGGGTACAGAGCTGTGAAATCTTTTTTTCTCCACTAATGTGGTTACAGTACGTTGCCAGCTGTTGCTGGCTGAAGTGTGAAAACAGAGAGGCCAAAAGGACTTACTGTTCCTGCTGTGTCCAGGATCTCCAACATGCACTGCTGGCCATCCACTTCCACTTGCTGCATGAGGAGGAGAAGAGAAGAAATGAAACAGAAATAAGCTTCCATTGTTCACTGGGGTATTGAACAAAATAAAGGAAAGGCTACTGAGCACAGAATTTCTACCTTCCTATAGGAGTCTTCTATTGTGGGGTCATATTTCTCCACAAAAATTCCCTGGACAAACTGGACCGTCTGCAAGAGACACAGATATTAAATTAGAGCCAGAGAATGTTTCATAGAAAGCTGTACACAAGTCAATAGCCCCATTCACATAGTAATACCAGTAAATTGCCATAAATTACCAGAACGACTTTACCGGTAAATTCAAAACTGCGCTGTTCACACAGGCAACAGCATTCTGTCTTTTTTCCAGTAAAGCACCATTCACACATTGGTTTTAAATTACCGGTAAATTCTGTGACATCATAAAACGGAAAGGACCTCTAAATGGCTGCACCTCACGGTGTTGTGTTTGTAAACATGAAGAGGTAAATGCGATCAGTGTTTTTGTTGATGTTTTCATTTTTGTGCCAAATGTTCTCGTTCATGCTGCTTATTTTGGCCCAGAGACATCGCACGACTTCAAACACAGTGCGGAGTAAATGCGTCATCTGCATCAGAATGTTATGATTGGCCCAGAGCTGTTGAATTTTGAATTTCAACGGCTCTGGATTGGCCCGGAGTAGACGTCTTACGTCACCGCGTTCTGAACTTGTACGTGCTCATACCGGTAATTTTCCTTCTGAGTTCACACACAGCAGAATTCCGGCAATTTACTGGTAATGTTACAACTTCTCATACCGGTAAATTGCCAGAACGAATTTGCCGGTATTTTTGAAAAGGTCCCATTCACTCATGATCTCTTTATGGCAATTTACCAGTAATTTTCCGCAAAAGTCTGTATGTGTGAAAGGGCTTAAAGTGAAAAGTTACAAAAAAAACCCCAACCACCATATTCTCTGAGGGGGTGAAGGGTTGGTCACGATACACTTTTTGTCCCTCTGACATACGCAAATGTGGGAAACCAGAAACACAAGTTTATATGAAAAAGTTGTTAATTTTGCTGCATCTTAAATTTTGGTGAACTTTGATCTGCAAATTTATATCACATGATGTTTGACCAATAGAAGATCTGTGTGTTCTGGGGTCCATTCTTCATACCTGACTTCGTACATTGGAGATTATCTGACAGATGCCAGATCTTTCAATCCTGATAACTGATCTCTGGCTAATTTTGTTCTTCAAAAAAGTTAGCGGATTAGATTAAAATTTCCTTTTTAAGTTGTCTTTGATTACTTTGTGTTAATGTTCACTGGAAAGGGGTTATTGATAGTCAAAACCATGATCAGCAGTAGGGATGTAACAGTATGAAAAATTCTCATCACGATTATAGTCACCAAAATTATCATGTTATCAGTATTATCACGGCATTGTTAAAATGTGCTGGATATGTTCAAAAAGTACCGACACATAAATCAATTGACCAAGTTTTATATTTAAAAACCAACAAAGAACAAATAAAATGACTTTTTGTTTGCGTACTCACTAAAACAATAACATTAGCAATGATGTTCGGATTTTAAATGATAACTTGATTGACAACAATTTATTTAATAGCATGTTCAAATATCTAATGTAAATTTTTTAATAAAGCATTGAAAAAGTTTCATAAAAAGGTAAACCTCACTTTTCAGCCTTTAAATAAAGAAAAGTGTTATGTCAAAATAATAATTGATTAATAAATGATTATATGTATTTTATCTGTTCCATAAATAATTCTAGATAACTTATCTGTATTGTTTAAATGTGTAGAATTCACATAAGCTTGTTTTTCGTCAGCCGGTCAAAATTTACAGCAGGGCATGCAAATTCGGTCCGTTTTTGACCAGACAGAAACTGCACACAGGCTGAATGTAAACATAAGTCTCTGTAAATCCACTCTCTGACAGCAGGTGGCGCTTTATATGGAAAAGCTGAATACAGCTGTTTCCCGTAAAAAGTCCGTAGACAAAGAAGTATTGTGATTAAGAAAACTCCCTTTAGGTATTACATGGAGCGAAGATGAAAAAATGCCATCGAATCGTTTCTGAAAACAGTCAAAACCTTTAGAGATACATTCATATAATTCATTCATATATTCATTTGTATAATTCCCTTAACACTTTTAAAACCTCCCAGCTTTTCCGCACTATTTTCATTTAAAACTAAACTACTACGTGAAACTGTTACTGAAAACTGTGCTTTATGCTGGACAGAATTTATTTATCCTGAGTTGTTCAAATCATGGTAATCGAATAAGGTTTTAATGATAATTAAAATATGAAACGGTAATACTAACCGTGGGGAATTTTATCATGATTTACTGTCAAACCGGTAATCGTTACATCCCTAATCAGCAGTGCAGTGATTGGCTGGCTTCAAGACAGCAACTTAATGACATCATATAATTAAGATTAAAAAAAAAAAAAACAGCCTTGTGAGCAAAATGACATCACTAGTGAAAAATAAATATACTTAAATGTATTTGAAATACATTTATTTTGTGTTAAGTATACTACATATTTATATAAGTACTTTCAAAAAACACAACTGTACACTGAACTGGTATACTTAAAGTCTGCTAAACTGGAACAACTAATTTTGTTCTTAATGCACTTTAATTGTGGGGAAGTAGTGCTGAAGTCCAACTAAAGATATACTTAAGTATTCTTGATTGTGCTAAAGTGGAACTACTGCAAGTGTAGTTCAGGTATAAATAAAGGTGAGAGGTACATTTTAAATATCTTGCATTTAAAGACCGATATTATTCAAAGATCATTCAGTCTTCATTATGATTTTTATATCAGTAAGTCTCGAGCGATATGTCAGTAAATGTTAATAGATTTGAACTATACTTCGTATGAAATAAATTATTTTAAATGTTTTTTTTTTAAATGATTCTCATTTATTTTTCATTTTTCTGAATTTGTACAGGCTTTGTATTTTTCAAATGTCAAGAGTATTTTAATTAGCAATTCATTTAATTTTGAAGCTGATTTGTTATACGTGATGCATGATTAAAGTTTCTTAATTCATAAAATCCATCTTAAGACATAACTGTGTTTAAATTGAATGTGCATCATAAAAGTATTTTGAGATTTGATGAGAGCTCACTGCTCAAATGAATGCACGGCTCAGATAATTAACTTACAGAGTAAATCAAAATCAATGAGTAAAACTTGTTGTGTCTTATCTATAGATTACGCAACATTTTAATTATTTGCAAAATAACTTTACATTTCCCCCCCCCCCCCCTGGTTTAATAAGGAATCAGCAAGTAGCAGTGGCTGGGACAGACTTTCAGTATCACCTTCACTTAAAAAGATACACTCTAATACTGTTTACATGAAAAGAGCCTGCTCCTGAGCAGGTTTGAGCTAACGGACCTGTTGCTATGACAGCACCTCCGGGATGAGTTTCGAAGAACTTGACAAACCTGGATCATGTCAAATCGCCAACTGATTAATCCATGTACGAAGAATGTACCCCTGGCATAACCTCTTATTTGAATTAAAAGATAAACTTTAAAGCTGCAGGTTTGCAGCATTTTGGATGTTGAATTAATTTATTTTTTAAAGGAGCAACAGAGCATGACGTCATAAAAGGGCTAGGCAATAAAACGATAATGCTAATTATAACAATATATTTTTCCCTTGATAGAACAATAATACATGTTTGATAACTGTTCAATACAATGTTTATGTTCCAAAAGTGGAATGAAAGGTCAAGAAACACTTTCATTTTCTTATAATATGCATTTATTTTCACCTTATTTGCTCAACGACTCCCAAACGATTCATTCAATGATTCATTTTTCTAAACCCCTCCTTTGCCTGACGCTAATCTGTGCTGATTGGCTGATTTCATTTAAAGCAGAGTTTGGGAGCTTTTACCACTACAAAAGCGGCACCTAGTGGCAAAGAATGAATTTGCATTTTCCTTCAGACCAACCTGAAAATCAAGTTTTCCCAGGTCTGCGCCTGCAACAAGTGGGCAAACAATATGCTAATGTTTCATGTTGATGTCAACAAGAATTGGGATTTGTTTTAAAAACGACTCATTTCAATGATTCAGAGTTGACTCTTTCTTTTGAGAAACAATAACTTTATACATGGTGCACTTTCAGATTTAAAACTTTGCAGGATGTTTTCACTCAGAGCTGTTACACACGGCATGAAAGGAAACTTTCAAAAATCCATAATAGTTGAATGTATGTCTGAGGGGAACTTACTGTCTTTAGAAAAGTTTAGATGTTTTTTTCTTTTCATCTTGCCTCAGTATATTGCATATTAAATTTCATTAGGGCAGTGCTGCTTTCTTTACAGCGGAAAGCAAGGAAATGCTTTAAGCACCACCTGCTGGCAGAGAGTGAATCTGCATCTCATTCAGCTCATCTGCTGTTTCTGTTTCATGCAGACCATTCTGTTTTTGCTTCAAATTTCAAAATTAAACAATATAATTTAGATTAAAAACTGATCATGTTGCTCATGGAAAGAGCAAAGACAAAGCCTTATTTTGTTTATATGAAGAGATTGCTTTTATTTGTGTTATTTATTTGATTTGGGGTTTGTTTTAAAATTTCAATTTAGATTTGTTATTTATATTTACATTTAGTTTTTAGCAGATGCTTTTATCCAAAGAGACTTACAAATGAGGACAACAGAAGCAATCAAAACCAACAAAAGAGCAATAATATGCAAGTGCTATATTATTACAGTGTTATATTTCAGTTTCACAAGGAAACATGCATTTTATCCAAGCAATAATAAAATGGCATTTCATTTATAATTTGTCTTAAATCTCATTTTGTGAATCGAATCAAATCATGAAATCAAAATGAATGAATGAATGATGCATTTATATAGTGCTTTATTGTGTATTGCCATACACCCAAAGCGCTTTAAAATCATGTGGGGGGTCTCTCCTCAACCACCACCAGTGTGCAGCATCCACTTGGATGATGCGACGGCAGCCACAGGACAACGGCGCCAGTGCGCTCACCACACACCAGCTACAGGTGGAGAGGAGAGAGAGATAGAGCCAATCAAGTGGATGGGGATTATTAGGAGGCCATGATTGATAAGGGCCAGTGGAGGGAATCTGGCCAGGACACCGGGGTTACTCCCCTACTCTTTTTAGGGTTGTTCCGATTCCGATACTAGTATCGGAAATTCCACCGATACCACAAAAAATTCTGGCATCGGTATCGGCGAGTACTTGAACCCATGTACCGATCCGATACCATTTTTACACAAGACCTATAGTTATGCGCGCTAGCTTTGCTTAACACTGCAAATCGGAAATCAACTCTTCTTCGCTGCTCATAATGCAAACATAGGAAGTTGTGCTGTGTTGCCACACAAGCAACTACTATTTAGAGCAGCGAAGAAGAAATACAAACTGCTAGCACATTGCCAGTAAGTTAAATCACTCGCTTATGCGACTAAATCTTCACCCTGGGTGACTAAATGATGTCTAATATTAGCCACTGGCTAATAAATGATCAGATTTTACTGGGAGGCTATGTATAAGTTTAGCACAGATATATTGTCACTCGCTGAAAACTCCGAGCGCTTCAGAGTTTCTCAGTCAAGCGATCTATTTTTCAGATCATCTGAATGAATGCGCAGCGCACCTGTATTTGATGTACCGTAAGCTCTAGTGTGAAGTGCACGACTCGCTGTCGCTTTGCTTTTTTCCTCACACGCAGAGAGTGAGAGAGAGAGAGAGAGAGTCTTACATGTAGCGCGTCAATTCTGCATGGTATGTAAACGTTATTCTTTGTTGTATTTTCGTGTCAAAATAGTTCCTTTGGAATTCTTCAGCTTAACTGCCGGGTTCTCCGGTAGTGGGCGGAGCTAATGCGCAAACGACAATGTCATTGACAGGCGCTCACCTATTATTGTCCCTGTTTTGATTTCAGCAAATCGGTTCAAGCCAATGCAGACAATGTGATTAATATTCATGAATCCAGCAGCTCGTTAATCCTTAGTGCGTTTTATATTGTTCTTAGTAGAATTCATAGTATGATTATTATCTTATCAGTATTATTGATAGTTTTTCCCAATTTTTACAGAAACACCGAATGACTAAAAAAATCACCACCACCGGTCCTAAATTCAGTTAAAATCACTTGCCAGACTATCTATCTATCTATCTATGGTGAAGCACACCATAAAAGAATTGTATCAATTCAGGGCTAGTAGTACATATACAGCTGTATAACCAGATACACACCCGGGTATTGGATCAGTACTCGGTATCGGCCGATACCCTGAGCCTAGGTATCGGAATCGGTATCGGGAAGGGAAAAAGGGTATCGGAACATCTCTAACTCTTTTACGAGAAGTGCCATGGGATTTTTAGTAACCACAGAGAGTCAGGACCTCAGTTTAACGTCTCATCCGAAAGACAGTGCTTTTTTACAGTATAGTGTCCCCATCACTATACTGGGGCATTAGGACCCACACAGACCACAGGGTGAGCACCCCCTGCTGGCCTCACTAACACCTCTTCCAACAGCAACCTAGTTTTCCCAGGAGGTCTCCCATCCAGGTACTAACCAGGCTCAACCCTGCTTAGCTTCAGTGGGCAACCAGTCTTGGGCTGCAGGGTGATATGGCTGTATCGTGAATCGAAATGTGAGTTGAGTGAATCATTACATCCCTACAGATTACCATTATTAATAATAATTGCTGATCGTCTTGATCACACGACCAGTGCTGTGAGATCCATTGGGAAGCACTTCAATTCAGAGAACACCACAAATATCTGGAAGATTTAGACAGGGCTAATAAAAATTTGAACCACTGTCCCGACTGGGCCAGTAGAAAAATCCTGTTGTTGAGCCCTGTATTTTCATGCCTGCACTTTACTGCAGTCTCCAGTGTCTCATGATTATTCAGAAATTATTTTAATATGCTGATTTGGTGCTCAAGAAACATTTCCTATCATCAATGTAGAGAACTCTGCCATTCAAAAGTTTGGGCTAAAGTCAGATAATTAAATTAATACTTTTATTCAGCAAGGACACATTACATTGATTATAAGTGACAGTTAAGCCCTTTCCACACCGAGCGTGAAAAAGTGAAGCGAATATTGGACACGATGACGCGCTGGAATAAAACAACAGATTTCTATGGATGCTTCCACATAGACCACGAACATTTGCGCACCGAAAATGTGAATTTTTTTTTCCGAACAAGTCTGACGAATCTTTTTAGTTTCGCAAAGCGAAAACATGGGTTGTCCAATAAGATTTTAGCATCACATCACGTGGTCAGATGCAACTGCTGTTACCCAAAAGGTCGACGCGGTGGCACTAAAATCTCAGAAGACTGTATTGAGCACGAGCGTAAAAACACCGAAGTAGAGGACTTTCAGAGTCAGATCGTGTTCACTTTAGAGGCTTCGTATTATTAAAATAAAAAAAAGAAATAAAAAAACGAGTGAATCATTATTCTACACAAAATATGAAAGCAAACAGACATATGATTATGACGATATATTTTCTTTGTGTTTTACGCAGCTCATGGTATTTTTTATAACAATAAAGGATGTTTATCACAAATTTTAAGCAGTGTAGTGTTATTAAACATACAAAGAGTGCATGTCTGCCTATTATAGAATCAAAGTCAATGATCGGAAGTTATTACAAGCACTCGATGATGGTTTAAAGTGGGTTTTAAGCAATTAATTACATTTTACACAATGTAGCTTGATGCTAATTGTACCTCTATTTATACTTTACGATATATTCTTGTAAGCATTATAGATAGTTTGTTTCTGATGTAGAACCAAACTTTATTTATTTTAATTTAATGCTGTATTATGATCAGCGGACGATGTTAAATCCATACAGGTGCTGGTCATATAATTAGAATATCATCAAAAAGTTGATTTATTTCACTAATTCCATTCAAAAAGTGAAACTTCTATATTATATTCATTCATTACACAGAGACTGATATATTTCAAATATTTATTTCTTTTAATTTTGATGATTATAACTGACAACTAAGGAAAATCCCAAATTCAGTATCTCAGGAAATTAGAATATTACTTAAGACCAATACAAAGAAAGGATTTTTAGAAATCTTGGCCAACTGAAAAGTATGAACATGTACAGCACTCAATACTTAGTTGGGGCTCCTTTTGCCTGAATTACTGCAGCAATGCGGCGTGGCATGGAGTCAATCAGTCTGTGGCACTGCTCAGGTGTTATGAGAGCCCAGGTTGCTCTGATAGTGGCCTTCAGCTCTTCTGCATTGTTGGGTCTGGCATATCGCATCTTCCTCTTCACAATACCCCATAGATTTTCTATGGGGTTCAGGTCAGGCGAGTTTGCTGGCCAATTAAGAACAGGGATACCATGGTCCTTAAACCAGATACTGGTTGCTTTGGCACTGTGTGCAGGTGCCAAGTCCTGTTGGAAAATGAAATCTGCATCTCCATAAAGTTGGTCAGCAGCAGGAAGCATGAAGTGCTCTAAAACTTCCTCGTATACGGCTGCGTTGACCTTGGACCTCAGAAAACACAGTGGACCAACACCAGCAGATGACATGGTACCCCAAACCATCACTGACTGTGGAAACTTTACACTGGACCTCAAGCAACGTGGATTGTGTGCCTCTCCTCTCTTCGTCCAGACTCTGGGATCCTGATTTCCAAAGGAAACGCAAAATTTACTTTCATCAGAGAACATAACTTTGGACCACTGAGCAACAGTCCAGTCTAGGGGTGTGACGAGACACTAATCCCACGAGACGAGACGAGACGAGACGAGACACGAGACAGGGTTCACGAGAACGAGACGAGATGAGATTTTTAGACTTTTTTTTTTTAAATCCTCAATGATGAAATATATAAGGAAAATAGTCTTTTATTCAACTGAAAAACACAAAATGCAAAAAATGTAGTTGCAACTTATACTTTATGAAATTAAACTTATATTTTAATGAATTATATGCAGTAATAAACAACATGTAAACTAGAGCTGCACGATTCTGGATAAACTGAGAATCACAATTTTTTATTTATTTATTTATTTTTAAAATTGGAGATCACGATTACGTAATAAATAACGTAATTTACTTTATTTTAATATATATATATTCATTTGAAGAATTAAAAAAAAAACAAATTCAATAAAGGAGTCAGTGTCTCACTTCATAAAGACTTGTTTCCCTATTGGAATCTCCTGAATGAATGATTCAATGTCAAATACATTTTTAAACGGGTTGTCGCCACCTCCTGGCGGAAGATGATAAGCGTTACTATACAAGTGTTAAGATACTTTCGTTTTGATCGCTACTGTAGACAATAAGTGTTTATACCCAAACTATAAACCTTTATCCCAGTGCTTCTGTTATTTAAATGTCTGTAACACAGAAATAATGATTTGTGGTTGAAAAAACTCTTTCTGGATCAGCAGCAGCATGAATGCAGATTTGAATGTTTTTAACACCCGTTTCACATCGTAAGCGTCAGTGGAGCGTGTTTAGTCTGACAGCATTCACATCGGAAGCGATGTGATGTGAAACAGTTTTAATAGAATCGTTGTCATTCAGGAATAAAATCGCGTGGGTGTTTGAATCAAGATCACAAGCGCAATTTTTAATGATTAATGGTGCAGCTCTAATGTAAACATTGCAAAATATTTTGCGAGGATATCGTCACGTTCTCGTGAGACCAGTAGGATCTCGCGAGACACATCGGATCTCGTCACACCCCTAGTCCAGTCCTTTTTTTCTTTAGCTCAGGCGAGACGCTTCCGACGCTGTCTGTTGTTCAAGAGTGGCTTGACAAGGAATGCGACAGCTGAAACCCATGTCTTGCATACGTCTGTGCGTAGTGGTTCTTGAAGCACTGACTCCAGCTGCAGTCCACTCTTTGTGAATCTCCCCCACATTTTTGAATGGGTTTTGCTTCACAATCCTCTCCAGGGTGCGGTTATCCCTATTGCTTGTACACTTTTTTCTACCACATCTTTTCCTTCCCTTCGCCTCTCTATTAATGTGCTTGGACATTAATAAACTTTTTCAATGACCTTTTGTGTCTTGCCCTCCTTGTGCAACGTGTCAATGGTCGTCTTTTGGACAACTGTCAAGTCAGCAGTCTTCCCCATGATTGTGTAGCCTAAAGAACTAGACTGAGAGACCATTTAAAGGCCTTTGCAGGTGTTTTGAGTTAATTAGCTGATTAGAGTGTGGCACCAGGTGTCTTCAATATTGAACCTTTTCACAATATTCTAATTTTCTGAGATACTGAATTTGGGATTTTCCTTAGTTGTCAGTTATAATCATCAAAATTAAAAGAAATAAACATTTGAAATATATCAGTCTGTGTGTAATGAATTAATATAATATACAAGTTTCACTTTTTGAATGGAATTAGTGAAATAAATCAACTTTTTGATGATATTCTAATTATATGACCAGCACCTGTATACGAGATACATTGTTGTGCGTGCAGGTGTGAATTAGCAGAAGGCGAACAATCGTTTCGCGCCCAGTGTCAAAGCACCGTTCGTCAGCGATTCGCCTCGCTTTTTTGCATCGCGCTCAGTGTGGAAAGGCCTAAAGCCAATCAGAATTTTACAAGATTTCTATTTCACATAAATGCTGTTTTTTTTAACTTCCTATTCAAAGAATCCTTAAAAAAGGAAAATACCACTGTTTACAGCAGCGCAGCTGTTTTTAATAAAATAACTACCATTATTAATAATTGAGCACCAGTAATAATAACAGCTTGCTCGAATGATTTCTGAAGACCATTACAGCTACAGAACCAAATGACAATCAGAGAAAACCAAAGCCATGGTCTACTGATCATTACTGTGGATCACATTATTGCTTGGCTAAGCAGTGGAGTCCAGCTGCTCTGAGGTTTGGTGAAGATGACATGGTATACTGTACTTACCAGGGCTGATTTGCCCACACCGCCAGAGCCCAACACCACAAGCTTGTATTCACGCATGGCAGGGTCTCTTCACCGGACTCCTCAGTGCTCTAAAAACAAGATAAGACAAGAGAATGAGTAGGTCTCCACATATTGATACGTGTTAGTTTGTGTGTGCAATGTAGAGAGCATCCTGGATCGTAGCCCAGGTGGGGGATATTGCAAGCATGACCTCTTAAACACAAAGCAGCTGTGGGTTCTGGATGGAAGTGTGCAATCTAGAGCCAGGACTGAGGCCTGCTGAGCCTCTGGGCCTACATAGATTTAACCCATATCAGCAGGCCCACACTGATCTGGATGCCGCAAATCAATGACAGGAAAGAGGATGGTGGAGGAACGAAATCTGCTATGACATAAAAACCCAAGTCTGTTATATAACAGGACAGAATGTGCATTTATGTTACTGTGTGGGAAAGTTAACCAAGATAATAGTTAACCACCATTGGCTTTTAAAGTAAATAAACCAGAGTTGCAGTCTGAATAGCTTTATGTACAACGCATGCCACATACATTGATCAACGAAAACCATTTACTCCACCAGACCTTGAACGAACATTCTTTAAATGAACAACTTAATCTCTTCTCCAAATGCTGCTACAACCATTTGGGACCTGTTCAAAATGAATAATACATATAGGACAATCCCTTTTGTGTGAAAAGGTGTCACAGGGAAACCATTCTGCTGGCTTTCATATAGTAAACACACACGCAGCCAACAACAGGTCTTCTGAAGTTACGCCTCTGTGGTGAGGGGCCAAATCCAAACAGTGGCCAAGCTGTGTGCACTCAAGGAACACTAATCTCATCCAGTGTTACTTGGAGAGGTTCATAGGTGCTGTTGCTCGAAAGCTTTGGTCCATTTCTGCTTTTGCAGGATTGGTCGGCATGCAGGGAGGAGAATTTTCTTCCTTTAATGGTAAAGGCAGTGTAGAAAAGGCGATGAGATGCCAAACTGAGGCCACCGAGAGGGAAAATGACCAGAGGTAATGTAGAACTAAAACTCAGATGTGATTAGGAGCATTTTAGAAGCAAACGACTTCCAGTCGCTCATGATGTCTGGAAAAAACACTTGCACGCAAACAAGATGGAGAGATATAGCCTATGACCACACCTCTTGGCTCCCAAAAAACAGCTGCAACTCCAAATAATTCAAATTATGTTAGGAAACAAGCTAATTTTTGCATGTCAGTCCTCAATAGCCAGTGAAACACTTTCATTCTCCTTTTCTTCTGTTTGTTTCCCTAGGACACAAATAGACACATTCAAACAACAATACATATTTACCTTGCCCGCTCAAGTATGGTATCATTACCGAATTCACTCAGACTGTTCTTTCCATGTAAGGATGGCGTGGATAGGCTGATACCTCCACACAGCATGAACACAGCTAAACCTCCCTGATCATCAAAGGCAGACTGAACAATCTGTGGACCATAACAGCTGCTCTGATGAAAGTCTTTGAAGTCATAGGATAATACTTCAACTAAGACTGCAAATAAAGGTCCAGAGAGAGTCTGAGGGCCATGGAGGGTGGGTGAGTTGGATGAAACCCACAATACTTCAGCAAGCTGAAACATTTGACAGAAAGACAGTTTGTTTAACCCACATTAAACTAGACTTTGTGTCTAACGTTAGTACAAGTATATATATATATATATATATATATATATATATATATATATGTGTTCCAGTGTACCAACCAAGGAAAAAATTATAATTTATGAATGTCTCATTTGCTATCATTAAATTGAATACCATCATAAGGCTGTGCTGATACAATCACTCGTAATTTGTTTTTGTTTTTTTCATAATATTGCATCAATACTTGTATTGATTTTTATTTAATATAAAGAATAAAATGTTTCTTTGAAGTTATAGCATTCACTGAGAGATCATGCTAACAAGGCAAACAATTACCCCTTGATTAGAACGGATCCCCGGCAACACATCTTGAGTGCAAACACTGTGTTATCATGTGATAAATGAAAAGAAAAAGCACAAAGTTTGAACAGAAAGAATGTGTCACTACCACCTGACTGATGCCACTTAACCACAATTTGAATGTTGCCGTTCACAGCCTTTTGAGTCTCAGTTAAGGAAGACAAAACAGACAAAACGTTATGTAACCTCATAGTGGGTTTCGGTTTGTCAGTTTATTACATTCTAACTGTATTAGTTTGTTGCTCTCAACAGTCACAGGATTTTGGACCACAAATTCACAAACTCTTACAAGAGTTTTCATCCCACTGATCATCTTAAACCACATTTTCAGGAATTTAGTTAACTGAATACTCTGATGGTGACTGAGGAACACAGTTCTTCAGTGTGACACTACAAAGAAACTAAATCTAGGGTCTGGATTGAAAAGGTCAACCTCATTGGGGAATGTGACAATAGCTTTTCTTAATCATCACACTAACTGTGCAAGGTGATCTATGAAACAGAAAGTTTTCATTCTAATACTGAAAACTGATCATCCTCTGTAAAGTCAAAAATTATCAAAGAAAAAAAAAAACACCCTGGTTCAAGTTCTTGTCAAAATATCCAGCTCATCGGCAACATACAAAGACCACATCCTTTGTTTTTGGAAGGAAGATCAAACCTGACTATGAAGTCTAATCTAATTAAAAGACATTCATAGAATTACTGCCACCTCTGGACAGTGCTACTTTGAGTTTAACCTATGCATGTCTTGTTAAAAAATGACGAGTCAGTATGCGAAACCGTTAAACTTGCATTTCTCCATCCTCCTCTTCTCATAATTTAAAAGACAACATCATATCTGGAAATGTGGTTACACTTCCGTTTTTCAGGCTGAAGACATGAGAAATATGCTGTTCTCACGTGAATATGACAAACTACCAGATGAAAGATTACAGCAGGGCTTGCCTGTGATATTCTTATAAATTACTACATACTGCAGACAAAAATAATGAAATGAGACAAGTGAAATGGATCAGGTGGAAGTCAAAAGATTTTAGGATAAGACTATCGATAACTGGTCTGTACACTTTTTTTTTTAAAAGTGATATATACATTTTTTAATTTATAATTTCACGCTAACCAATGTTAGCAATTATCACAGATGAATCGCCTTCAATTATGAATGCGATATTGTGTAGCTTGTCAGAGAACTACGGCTCTGTGCATTAAATGCCGCTCCATTTGAAAGCATGAGATGGAGATTTACAACTAATCACGGAACCAGCTTTACTGACAAGATGCGCATGATCATCGCCCTACTGAAGATGTATTGCTCAATCTAAAAACAGAAAATATAATTAATAAAAAGAAATCAAGTAGATAGAATAGAAATAGAATTGACAGTGCTAGTGTTAAATGGTCAAGTTTTTTAACATAACTACACTAAAAATAACTACTGTTGCACTAAAAATTATATCAATTTCTACGACAGAGGTACAATGCGAAAAAGAGCATATGTTCACAGTTAACAGAGAAAATAGTGGAAAAATTAACAAATGTAATTTTAGTCAAAAGCAACAACAATTAGCTTTGGGGGAGGGGGGGAAGCAAAATCTTAGGCAAAGCCTGACACAAATCACACAACCTTTTGAACCTAACACCAGAGACGACTGGTTTCAAGGGATGCAGTTTACTTTCATAAATAACTTTATCTGGTTAACAACTTAAAAGAACATCTTGCCCACTCAACATAATAAACCTGACTCACATTGAGCTTACTTGCATCCATTTCAACAGGTGTAACCAACATAAAGTTATTATCTAAAGTATAAAAAAAAACATAATAATGATTAACTCCACAGATAAAAATAAGGAAACCTCACTCAGACATCATTTCACAGTAAAACCAGCATAGAGAACTGAAAACTGCTTTGCTAAACATTGGTGTCAGAAAAAAAAAACCCAATGCCAATTTACGTCTATTCAGCAAAACCAGTTGATCCGTCCTAGTCATCTAGGGATACTAAACTCAACTCTGAGATAGAATTAAGTTATTAAACAATGTGGCAACAAAAATCAGCTTGCAATTAATTCCTCATCAGCAACTGGGAATTGTAATACAACAGGACTCACAACTACTGAACCTTGTAAGAGAGGACTGTTTTGACTGATAATGCATAAACTACACCATAAAACATTGACTGGATAGTTTAATTCAGATTAATGACGGCAAGAATGTTAATTTCAACCACACACTTTCGATTTAGACTAGCAATGTACACATTTATTTTAAGGTGAGACAAAAGTTCTTTATAAGATGTTTATAAATGTGTTATAACGACAGCAAGAGTTTATTTTGGTCAGTTTCTGATGTGGTGAAATTCAGTCCGTGAGATTCGTGCTAACATGCTAAGACCGCTGGAGCCGGGAAAAACTACTCAATATCACTTTATATTTAAGGAGAAAAACATTATTGGTACAGTTATGGACTACAAGTGAATAAAACGACCCATATCACACGACACATATAGTTTAATATCTCTTCGTGAATTTTTGCAGTGAATTAACGGTCCTTATCAATAGTGTCTGTTAGCGCGCTCGTTTAGCCGCCTACCTTCACACACCCGCCGGAAAAACCCGACAAACTTTAGCGTGTTCAGCTGCAGTCAACCTCAATCCCTTTTCTCCTCAACAGACTGGGTCATTCCACGAAACAGCACCTGCGGCTGACACGAAACGAGCTTTGGGATAGAAAAAAACACGGCTCTGCTGCCCTCAATGCGACCTCACGAGCCGCTCACGCAACGCGCCTGTCACTCACCGACTCAGCGCTCCAGCGCGAGCTCAGCTAGCGTCTCGATTTAGCGCAGAGTCTCGTGACAGCTTCCGGTGTCCGGCTGAATCATGGGCCGCCACCCGACAAAACAAAGGTCGCGATGAGACGATTTACTTGTGTAATAAGGTTAAACTCTGACCAAACCCTATTTTTAACCCTAACCTCAATCTTAATCTAAATATACACCAGAAATATACAGCCTTGGCTTCTGAATTCAATGCACTAGACCACCCCCCTCCCCCCCAAATAAATTAATTAATTAATTTAAATACATATATTATTATTACATAATTGAATATATACACATATATTTAATGTATTTAACATAAGTATAATAACATAAGCATGAATAAGTATATATATGTTAAATACATATATATATATATATATATATATATATATATATATACTTATTCATGCCATTGAAAACAGACCTTTAATCAAAATGTAAATGTAACTCTACTTAAATGTAACAAGGCCCCCCGACTGAGCCTGGTTTCCCCCAAGGTTTTTTTTTCATTCTGTCACAGCTTTGGTTCCTTGCCACTGTCGCCTTTGGCTTGCTTTGCTTTGGACGCTTGACTGATTGCACACATCACTGAATCATCAATGAACTCACTTCAGCTGGAAAAATGACTCTTTGTCATTGTCCTCTTGCATTATTGACAAACTATTTTCCTGTTGACACTGTAAAGCTGCTTTGACACAGTCAGTATTGAATAAAGCACTATGACTTGACAAGACACAGCCACAGTTAAGACCATCACATAGATCTGCCTGCATTCAGTACATAAAGCCCACTTTTCAGAAAATGGTCATTCCTATGTTCCCATGTTACCCACATTTATATGACACATGATAGAGACATGACAAAGGGACCTATGGTCCCAGGATCCTATGTTCTCGATATTTATATGGCAATCATAAACACATACTTTGATGTTCCCAGGGTTAGGGTTGCACGGAGTTAGATAAGAGAATATAATTTTGCTTACGAAAAAATAAATAAATAAATAAATAAATAAATATATATATATATATATATATATATATATATATATATATATATATATATATATATATATATATATATATATATATATATATATATATATATATATATATATATATATATATATATATATATATATATATATATATATATATATATATATAAATACTGCTTAGGCTACCAGTTGGTGGTAAGCAGTATGCACTTTACACATGCCAACAGTCACAAAAATTCAGAATATCCTGATACTTACTACTTTTGTGAAGAAGTACACACTTTTGAGTGTGTAGTAGAAGAGCAGGCAAGCTTTGGGAGATAATATTACATCATACCGCTCTGTCGCAGTTGTCACAATGTCACTGTCAATCATCTTGTCACAGTTAACATCATCAACATTTAATTTAATAAAACTTCCCACAGTATTGGACAGAAAAGAAGGAGCATGTTGATCTGCCAGCGGGCCTTTAAGCGGAGAACTCTGCTCATATTTTTTTGCATAAAGATACATTTAAAAGTTAATGGCCAAACGGATGTTTATATATATATATTATTTATTTATTTATTTATTTATTTATTTATTTATTTATTTTTTAACCAGGTTAAATTTTGACACCGTTTGCGCGCATTCGCCATGTTTGTAGTTTTTTAACGCTTTTATTCGTGTTTGTAGTCCTGAATCTAATCATCCATTCGGAGACTTTTGGCATACTCTGTCCAACATACTATGCTTTGGGACATACTACTCTAATCTCACATACTTTTTAAGATAAATAGTATGAACATTGGGACACAGGGATGTTCCCCTGGCCTGTTCAACAGCGAACTGAAGAAAAAGTTCATAAACATCATATGCATCATTATTATGTTTAGCATGTTTACACAGTGAAATTATGTTTCACCTGGTTGTTTTACTAAAGGTTTTTAAATCACTGAATGACATTAATGTTAGTTTGTCTAAATATTGCAAAGGTTTGTTTTTATATATTTATTTTATTAACTTATTATTATTATTATTATTATTGCATCAACTCATCATCTAAGAGAAAGTTTAATTAATAATTTGCAGAAGCACCTAGGGTCACAAATCAAGTCTATAATGTAAATAGCAAGTGAAACTACAGCATCTTTTATAGCCTACTATTATACTATTTTTATACTATTATAGTATTATTATAATAGCATATGTTATATTGCCTACTTAAGTACGAGATCAATCATCTCCAATTTATGGTAGCAAACTGCAGTTTGGTTGAGTAGATTTTCACAACGTGGATATGAGTGTCCTCTATTCAATGAATTTGTCAATTGCCCAGTATTTTATACACTGTGTAGAATTATTAGGCAAGTTAATATTCTGGTCATATTTTTTTTTCCAAGAACATTTTACCAATTCCAAACCACATCAATCTTAATAACTATTGATTTTGTATTTAATCATTTCTAAGTTATATATAATTGTCTATGAAGGCTGAAAGTCAAAAACGCCTTATTTCAGGTCTGCTGAATTATTAGGCAGGCTTTCTTTTACAGATAAAATGAGCCAAAAAAAAAAGAGATTGAACTCAGACCAAGTAAAATAATAATAATAATAATAATTAAATGCCCATGAGAAGTATGCAATACTAATTCAATAATAGAATTAGCAAAGTTAAGGCATGACCATTGGGCAGCGAAATGCTCATTGGGTCAGCAGGGTCAGAAAAAAACAGGTGGAGAAGAAAAGACATGTTAACTGCACAAGAATTAAGGTGAAGAATTAGGTGTGAAACCATCAGGAATCATTTAGTCTCCAGCGCCACCATTTTTCAGAACTGCAACCTTCCTGGAGTCTCCAGAAGTGCAATGTGTCAGGTTCTCAGAGACCTTGCTTGGAATTTATCTTCCAGAATCTGTCTTGCAGAGATTGACTAAAATGAAATTGACCTAAAACTTACTGCCAGATTCTGGAAGATAAATTCTTCAAACAGTGGTACAAGAGGATGTGACGCTGGTCCTTCAAGAGTCACTCTCAACTTATCTGTCCATAAAATCAGTCTATATGTATTTCACAACACTTCAGCATGTTATTCTTATTAAGTGAGGGTTATTTTTTTAGCATTTTTTACCCAAGCAAGGTCTCTGAGAACCTGACACATTGCACTTCTGGAGAGTCCAGGGAGGTTGCATGATTCCTGATGGTTTCACACCTAATTCTTCACCTTAATTCTTGTGCAGTTAATGTGTCTTTTCTTCTCCACCTGTTTTTTCTGACCCTGCTGACCCAATGAGCATTTCGCTGCCCAATGGTCATGCCTTAACTTTGCTAATTCTTTTATTGAATTAGTATTGCATCCTTCTCATGGACATTTAATTATTATTATTATTATTTTTTTACTTGGTCTGAGTTCAATCTCTTTTCTTTTTTTGACTCATTTTATCTGTAAAAGAAAGCCTGCCTAATAATTCAGCAGACCTGAAATAAGGAGTTTTTGACTTTCAGCCTTCATCAACAATTTTATATAACTTAGAATTGATTAAATACAAAATCAATAGTAGTTATTAAGATTGATGTGGTTTGGAATTGGTAAAATGTTCTTGGAAAAAAAAAATATGACCAGAATATTAACTTGCCTAATAATTCTGCACACAGTGTAGGTAACTTCAATTATAAGGTAACACTAATAATTCAAGAAGTCTCATATTGCAAAAGCATCAATAACATTCTATAGCAGTAGCAGTCACACACAGGTCATGACAGGAAAAAAAAGCAATTCACAAGATGAAAGATTTATTAATTATAAGGTTTTTGTAGTGTTTGACACACATACACACACACATGCGCGCAAACACACACACACACACACACACACACACACACACAGTGTTAATATATATATATATATATGTGTGTGTTAAATGATAAAAGTGTATTTTGACATAATATAAAATATGAATAAATATCTGTTATCACTATATTGCGCATCCTCAAATCAAACTATAGCTGATTACTGACATATTATAAAAGTGTTAATATAAATACGTCTAAATAGGAATCTGATCATTTTAATGCTAATAGTGTTTTTTTTAAATATATTAAATACTGTAGTTCCCATTTTATTCTCAGACATCTACAAAGCTTATCATTTAATTAAGGTATTGATGTTGACTATTTACTTGTTTCCGATTGAAAAGCAAATAGGTAGTTTTTTAATGAAATAGTTTTAATAAATATTCTATTCTATTCTATTCTATTCTATTCTATTCTATTCTATTCTATTCTATTCTACTCCATTCTACTCCATTCTATTCTATACTGCGTAGGAATGGGACTTTTATTTTAAAATGTCGCCGTAACTCTGAGCTTTGACGCGTCGTACACGTTGCGTTGCAGTTTGCAAAACAGTCGCAGTAAGATGGCGCTGTCTTGCGGGGCGGACAGAGGATCCCACAGCATGGATAAGAGCATTACACTCCCCCCAGATGAAATTTTCCGCAATTTAGAGAACGCCAAGAGGTTCGCTATAGATATAGGTATTATCACATGCAAACTCGTACCCTTGTTTTTTTCTCAAACGTAGTACAGTCACTTGTGGAGTTTGGACGTGTCAGAGTTTGTTGGGCAGGGCTGCGTTCAAACCTGTTAGCGCGTGCTGCTAATCTGACAGTTTGTTCAATTCACGTGAGGAATAACAACACTAACATTATTTATGAAGACTTTGAGGCTGTAAATACCCTCTGAATAATCTTTATTAGAGAAATATAGCGTAGCAGAACGAGGACAGGTTGTTTTTTTTTTGTACAACTGGGCTGCAAGTGCAAACATGTCATATTTTTTTAATGAACCTAAACAACCTGATGTAATATGTTAATAACATAATAGTAATCGTATAAGACAATGTTAAATGTATATGAACATAGAATAAAGAAACTATTTACCTCATCTTATCTGACAGGTGGCTCTTTGACAAAACTGGCATATTACTCCACTGTCCAGCATAAAGTTGCCAAAGTCAGGTCGTTTGATCATTCAGCGAAGGTAAGCTTGCAGGTAAGACTTTTTCATTTAACCCCATAATTACACATAACATTGAGGGAGGCAGTGTCAGAAAATCTGATGAGAAAGTCATCTACTATACAAAAAGTAAAACTGTACAAATATTAGTTCTTGTTAGAAGAGTTCCTATTATTCTTGTTTACATTTTCAACTTCCTTTAGTGCATAATGTTGCTGTTTTTTTTTTTTTGCATGAAAAAGATCTGCAAAGTTACAAAGTACAAAGTCCACTCCAAAAGAGTTTCTGGGCTGGTCCCAATACCTACTCTTGCAGTCTTGGCCGCTTGAGAATGCATGCACACGACAAAAAATGGCAACACTCAGTGCCGTTAATGCACTCAAAATCCACATTATCTCTAATACAGTTTTGGTGTGGTATCCCATCATCATTCATCATGTTCAGGAGCTCACAAGCCCCAAAAGAGTGAAATGTTGAGGAAAACTTTGTGGTGTTATTAATTTAATTAGATATCATATATAATTTGTGTAAAATGTAAAGTGTTGCACATTTTATTGTTACAAAGGTGTGTATGTGTATTATGTAAAACATTTGCAACTGCTTCTTATCGCTTGATTAGAAGCACCACAATTGGGTCATTCACTAATGAACATAAATTTTTATTTTTATTTTAAAGTGCAAAGTATTACATGTACGCAATGTGTGTACAATACTATGTTGTAAGTGTGTCCCACTGATTAAAGGGGTCATATGATGCTTTTTTTAAAGATCATTATTTTGTGTATTTGGTGTAAAATAATATGTTGACATGCTTTAATGTCCAAAAAACACATTATTTTTCAAATACTGTACATTATTGTAGGTCCTCTATGCCCCGCCTCTCTCAAACATGTCATTTTCTACAAAGTCCCTCCTTCCGACAAGCGCAGTCTGCTCTGATTGGCCAACTGGCACAGTGCATTGTGATTGGCCGAACACCGCAAGCACTCCTTGGAAATGTAACGCCCTTTTCCATAATCGTGAGCTTCATCTTTCAAAATAAATGTAAAGACAGTTAATAATGTCCTTAGTTTTACCATCAGTTCAAGCCCGAAAGGGGAACAGAGTCGCGTGACAGACACAGTGATGAAGCTAGTATGTGTTTGCACACAAGCCGCGATTAAGAAAGCGGACTCCACTGTGATGTGACCATGTCTCTCTCTCTCTCTCTCTCTCTCTCTCTCTCTCTCTCTCTCACTCACACACATACAACGCGCAAAACTCCACGTTTGAACAGTCAATAGCAAATACATAAAGGAACGCGCCACTGTTTTTCCATATTCCACTATGTTCTTCCCTCAACTTAGACGAGTTGATACGTACCTCTCCCGTCTCAGTGCGTACACTCAATCAATGTAGCGTGCGGCGCCACTATGCTAGCGTTTAGCTTAGCACCATTCATTCCTTAGGATCCAAACGGATGAATTTTGAAGCTACCAAACACTTCCATGTTTTCCCTATTTAAAGACGGTTACATGAGTAGTTACATGAGTAAGTATGGTGACACAAAATGAAATGAAAACTAATAACAAAACATACTTACAGTCGCTGAATCTGAAGCGCCAGATGGTCATAGCAAAGCCAAAATTACCTTCTCTCATAGGTTCACAAAACAGTCGTCAATAAAATGCGTTGCTGAGCCTGTAAGTAATCTTAATGATTCCTAAATGCATCTACTTTTGGAAGGCCAAATAAAGTGCTTTTGCTTTCGCCTAGAAACACACAGTGTCTTGCTGACATGGCTGCATCAACACTACTGCGGTTACTGAAACCACGCCTTCTTTCTTTGTGTGAACATTTGGGCGGCATTGCGCAAATATTTCCACATCGTGAAGTAGACATGTGGGGGCGTGTTTGAATGAGCTGTTTGATAAAGAATATCTCTTTGGTTTTGAGACTTTAGTCTTTGCAACTTCAGGGATCTTATCTATGCACGAACAGCTTGTAACACACCAAAGAGAAAGGAAAACTTGAAATCGCATCATATGACCCCTTTAATTAAAAGTCCTACACACACTTGCGGTCTTAACGCCCACTTGAACACTTGGGCCAAATCCAGGGAATATGTCATGTAAGTATGTACAGTATGTACATTTTTATTATGTATTTCTCAACAGAACTTCTCACAATAAAAAGTAAAAGAGCATAGTGGTCATTAACTGTTATAGATGACGTTAATGGCATATGGTCTTTCAAGGTGTTGCAGGATGTATTGCAGTCCCTTTTTGACTGCATAGCATTCTTGGTAATAAATTAAAGGAACACTCCACTTTTTTTGGAAATAGGCTCATTCTCCAACTCCCCCAGAGTTAATAAGTTGAGTTTTACCGTTTTTGAATCCATTCAGCCGATCTCTGGGTCTGGCGAGAGCACTTTTAGCATAGCTTAGCATAGATCATTGAATCCGATTAGACCCGTAGCATCGCGTTCAAAAACGATCAAAGAGTTTCGATAGTTTTTCTATTTAAAACTCGACTCTTCTGTAGTTATATCGTGTACTAAGACCGGTGGAAAATGAAAAGTTGCGATTTTCTAGTCCGATTTGGCTAGGAACTATACTCTCATTCCGGCGTAATAATCAAGGAACTTTGCTGCTGTAACATGGCCGCAGCAGGCGCAGTGATATTACGCAGCGCCTGAAAGTAGTTATAATATAGCTGGGGACTACTTTCAGGCGCTGCGTAATATCACTGCGCCTGCTGCCGCAGCAAAGTTCCTTGATTATTATGCCGGACTGGGAGTATAGTTCCTAATCATATCGGCCTAGAAAATCGCAACTTTTCATTTTCCGCCGATCTTAGTACACGATATAACTACAGAAGAGTCAAGTTTTAAATAGGAAAACTATCGAAACTCTTTGGTCATTTTTGAACGCGATGCTACTGGTCTAATCGGATTCAATGATCTATGCTAAGCTATGCTAAAAGTGCTATCACCAGACCCAGAGATCGGCTGAATGGATTCAAAAACGGTAAAACTGAACTTATTAACTCTGAGGGAGTTGAAGAATGAGCCTATTTCCAAAAAAAGTGGAGTGTTCCTTTAATGGTAATTTTAAAATTTAAAAGCAATGCCATAGAGGAACTGTTTTGGGTTTCCCAAAGAATAGGGAAGAGTTAATAAAAAAAATCCTTTGCGTAAAGAACATTTTATATAATAAAAAGGTTTCATGTATGTTACTTTATATTAAGATTCTTTGCATTAACATTAGTTAAAACAAAAGTTTTATAATTATTTAATTGTATATTTGTTCATGTTACTTCTTTCTAGGAAACAGATGGTGACCCACTTTATGAGATATCTGTACAGGAAGAGATTACTGCCCGTCTTCACTTTATCAAGTTTGAGAATGCTTACATTGAAACCTGCCTAGATTTCATTAAAGACCACCTGGTCAACACAGAAACCAAAGTCATCAAAGCAACTGGTGGAGGGGCACACAAGTTCAAGGACCTGATAGAAAAGAAGTTAAAGCTAAAGTAAGTAATATTTTATAGCTTACTGAGAATGATACAGACATGCTTGGAGTTCAAGGATTTGTTGTAGGTTTGTTGTAATGGTAATTCAATTGTATTTTTTTCTCTTAGAGTGGACAAAGAGGATGAAATGACTTGTCTGATTAAGGGATGCAACTTTGTTCTGAAGAATATCCCCCATGAAGCTTTTGTGTATGCCAAACATGCTGATTCTGAATTCCGGTTCCAGAATACACATCCGGACATCTTCCCCTACCTGCTTATAAATATTGGCTCTGGTGTCTCAATAGTAAAGGTATATCTGTACTGCACTGGATCTAGATGCCTCTGTTGCATTATACACACAAAACAATACAAATCCTGAGTTTGCAGACTTTCTAAAGGGAGCACCCATGTCCTGTTTTTGAAGGTTGAAGCAGAGGACAAATTTGAGCGTATTGGTGGCAGTTCTATAGGTGGTGGCACTTTTTGGGGTCTTGGAGCTTTACTTACAAAAACCAAGGTGGTTCATTTCGTGAAGTATTACTAGGAATTTCTACATTTTTGTTTTTTCTTTATTTTATTAAGTTTCACTTAATTTTTTTTTACTATCCCTTCCCATTCTCTGTCTTAGAGGTTTGATGAGCTTTTGCAGTTAGCATCCAAAGGACAACACACAAATGTGGATATGCTTGTTAAAGACATCTATGGAGGTGCTTACGGGTCCCTGGGATTAACTGGTGATCTCATTGCAAGTAGCTTTGGGAAATCAGCCACCACAGACAAAGGTAAAGCAAAAGTTAAATACAAAAGTGGTTTGATTGTAACGTGAGGCAGTTTATTGTATGGCCTGTTTTCCTCACCCAGGAAGAGTCATTTGACCCTTCACCCAGTTTGCTGTGTTATTAATGTGAAATGAAGCCAAAAGTCTTTGGTTTCACAAAGGCATACATGAGGAAAGTGTAACAGAGTTGCAGTATTACATTTTAAGGTCTAAAGTAACATCTGCACGGTTTTGCACCATGAATTCAATGAAAAGTTTACATGGCAGATCTCACTTGGGAATTTTGTTGTATATTGCTCAGAGTTTTCCAAAGAAGACATGGCAAAGAGCCTATTGCACATGATAAGCAATGACATTGGACAGCTTGCCTGCCTCTATGCCAAACTGCACAACCTTACCAGGGTCTATTTTGGAGGATTTTTCATTCGAGGACATCCTGTTACCATGCACACCATCACCTATAGCATCAATTTCTTCACTAAGGTCTCCAACCTTTTTTTCTTAATTATAATTTGTATAATACTGTATCAATAATGATTACGTGAGTGTTTGATACAATGATTAATATTGTCAAATTCTGTCAAATATGTTTAATTTATCATTGCCCCAGGCACTCAAATTTCCTATCACCTAATTCTCTTTCTTCATGTGTAATATAGTAATACAATGACAATGTTATCCCCTGCTTACATTCTCAGGATATAAATCTTATTACATATTGCTGTGTTATGTGAGCATTTTGGATAAGGAATTGTGTTTATTTATAGGGGGAGGTCCAGGCTTTATTTCTAAGACATGAAGGATATCTTGGTGCTATTGGGGCCTTTTTGAAAGGGGCAGAAGAAGACAGTAAGCTGTTGTTGTGTACACAATCAAACTTGAGTATTTGCTGCAGTGAGTGTAGTTTGTTTAATCTACTTGTTTCTTTGTGTTAGATCCTAACCAGTACAGCTGGGGAGAGAATTATGCTGGCAGCTCTGGTCTCATGAGTGTATCTCCAGAGCTGAATCCTGTGCAGCGGGCTCGTAGTGGAACGGTAATTTGCACAAAAGATCAGGCCTCTAGAAAATTTGCTGTTGCAGTGTTTTTTTTTTTTTTTTTTTGCATATCAGTTTTGAAAGACAAAGTAGATTGTAGTTGGAGTTGAATTTTAAATGCAGTATATTTATGGATTTGGCCAATTGAGATGCATGCTTCTTATCTTTCATGACCTATTTTATGTTCTTTGTAATGTTCTTATTTCATCTCTTTTCTTTTTTCTTTTCTTTTCCTCTTCTTCATCCGTCCATTCATCCATCCATCTTCTCTATCTATACCCTAATATTTTCCCTTCAGTTTCCAGTAAGTACATTTCCATCCAGGTTTTCTTGTGATTTTCTCTGCATGCTCTTTCCTTTCAAAAAAAAAAAAAAAAAAAAGCAATCTCTGATAGCATTTTCAGCATTTTTTTTTATCATTATGAATGTGATGTTGCCATGGATATTATTCAGTGGGATGCACTTATTTCTCATGAGTGTAAACGATGCAGATTATCTAGTTGTAGATGAGAAATCACTGTCTGGAATGTTTGACAGTTGCTGCTGTGGGAAATTTGTCATAAAGGTAGCATTTTGATTGCACTGTAAGAGGCCCTTTACACAGAACACATTGTTGTGTTCCACTGTGCTACTTTTACTTGTTTTCCAATGTAAACATGCGCTAAACAGACTTCTTTAACTGTTGCACCACTTGTCATTGTCAGGGCCAGATTATCCATAGACAGGATTGGGCGAGTGCCCTGGGGCACCAGCCAATAGGGGGGTGCAAAGGGATTAAGATAATAACCTTTAAAACATTTTTCATGTTTTGTAAATTCATTATTTTGCTGGAAGAGATGCAGATACATACAAAATGAACAGTTAATGATACAATATATACATAAAGAATTGCGATTGGGTCAGGTCACAGTTTTGCCCCCTCCCCCCTGTCAGAGTGGATAGGCAGCATCGCGGTTGTGCGAAACGTAAATTAAAAAAAGATTAAATATTATGATACATAGGCAGGGCTCTACAATGTGACCATTTTAGTCACATTTGCGACTGAAAAGTACTGCATGCGACTATCAAAAAATATTTAGGAGCACCTGTGCGACTAACCCGATCAGCATATTGTATTTGAGCTCAGGGGAGCTTCAAAGATGTCTACTTACGTTATTCTGTTATTCAGAATCCACTCACTGCTCAAAATACTGGAGTTTTGTTCATTGCTGAGTTATGCAAGCTCATAAATCCTCTCGTTATAAATAACAAACAAAGTGTAGACAGGGTGTAAATAAGAGATTCCTTGTGTAGTGTAGAGAGTTTCATTGATTATAATGGAGCTTTGTGAGATCACGATGAACTGAAGTGAGTGACGGCTTTTAAAGGGGTGGTTTACTGCGATTTCACTTTTTTCATTTTAAATAGTGTGTAATGTTGCTGTTGGTGCATGAACAGTATCTGCAAAGCTGCAGCGCTGAAAGTTCAACGTAAGCAGAGATATCGTCTTTTAAAAATCAGGAAGTTTAATGCCTACAAAAACGACTCATATGGGACTACAACGAGATACTTCCTGGGTTGCATACGAAATAAACCCATCAACCCCTCCCTCCGGAACATGCAAAAAGGGGGCAAGGCCATGTTCTGCGGCTTTGTCGAAGAGGAAGAGTTATAGTGGAGAGTTGTAGCCATGCCTTCGAAACGGTGTTATTTTCACCCAGCTGTCAGGTCTTCTGTGCTCGGGCTTCCTACGGACGCTGTAGTTCGTCAACAATGGTTAAAATTTATGTTTGATTATGTTCCTGACAATTACAATCCTAATTTAGCTCTCTGTGCTGTGCATTTTACGGAAGACAGCTTCCAGAATCTACACGAGTTCAATGCCGGATTCACACAGAAACTATTACTAAAACATGGAGCAGTTCCAACTTTAAAACCAGAGGCAGCAGTTGTTGCTAATTATGAAATCTTACTTACAACCTGTAAGTAAGATTTCATAATTTTAAATGTATTTGCATGTATCATTTCAGACGTAATGTTTTAGTTTTATCAAGGACGTAATGCCAACGCTGGCTTTAGTAGCCAGCAGTGTTAATTTTGGCAGGCATTTTTGATTTAGTCTTAGTCTTTATCATGAGACGAAAATGCTTAATAGTCTTAGTCACATTTTAGTCATTTGAGTCTTTCATAGTTTTAGTCTAGTTTTAGTCGATGAAAAGTCATTGCATTTTTGTCAACTTTTAGTCATTACTTTTAGTCAAACTGCAGTTACCAACATTTATTTTGGTAGCCATTTTATACGTAGTCTTCAAACAAAAATAGTCATTAATTAATCTCTCTTTAAATAAATTAAGTTTATGAGAAATTTGAATCAAGGATTGAATCTGGAAAAACTGGAATAAATATTCATTTTTTGGTACATATACAAATTAAACTCATTTTTCAGATACAGTAGTATTGTCAGTATTGTCACCATGACAAGTATGCATTTATTTAATATTTTTCGTTGGTTAACATTAATGACACATATAGGTATTTAATAGGAATGCCGTCAATTTAAAACGGATGCATGTAATACTGACACACATTCAGTTTTCACCCACCTGTTTAAGTTCACTTAAGCCATATCCGACTGTATTTACGTGAGATATTCTAGTACACAATAGACATTTGAACTGCTGTGTATGTATTTGAGCACCGAGAACTGATCGCGCGCTGTATGAGAACTGAAGAAGTGGAGCGTGCGCGGGAGAGAGAGAGAGCGCGCTTCTATCAGCGAGATTCCGCCTATCCCGCCTTCACTAACTTTAAGTTAATCAACAACGAATTGTGACTCCCGTGAAAAACGGAACGGTCTGGTCACCCTATCGCTAACCCTTCAGGTGCTGAGGCCATTGTTTCAGATCGCTATTCGCGTTTTGGTAGCCTATCCGTCCGCGGCTGCCATACTGAGACTAGATATAAACGCCCCTCATCTGATTGTAATCTAATGACAGGGACACACATTTTGAAAGACAAGACAGTTAACTTAGCCTATAGGGTGTATTTTGAATGTCCAGTAGTCCTCAAATAACATTTTAGTCCCATCTCGTCTCGTTAACGAAGACGCGGCATACATTTCGTCATAGTTTTTATCATCAGATATTATTTTTAGCTCGTCAACGTCTAGTCTTAGTCACAGAAAAAAGGTTCGTTAACGAATATTTTTCGTCGTCGTCTTCGTTGACGAAATTAACACTGGTAGCCAGTTAGTTAAATGCTATTTCGTGTGTCTATGACAAACGCGTACAAACATTTTGGACCCGAATTTGTAATTATGTGCTAATTTTGTAAATGTATTTTCCATGTATACTTTATGACGTAATTTTTTGATTTGATCAAGAACGTAAACACAAGCCAACGCTGTTTGGTTAGTAGCCAGTTAGTTCGATGCTATTTTGTGTGTATAAGACAAACATGTACAAACTTAAAAAAATTATATGTAATCCCAACAGCAAACTTCCATTCAGAAACGTTTGTAAGAGCCGTGTTTGCGGAAGTTCTGCTCGACTCTCTTCATTACCGCTTTCTGGGTCTGATTCTGGCTCAAACTGATACGGCAATATTGACACCATTATTTACATTTGACCGCAGCACGTGCAACTGTCGCCCGTGAAGGTAATGGGCGTGAAGTTTCTGACAATGTGCAGTACGCAGTTTAGCCAATCACAACACACCGGCCTAACTAACCAATCTGAGCCCATTGCCTGTTTCTGAGGGAGTGGTTTCAGAGAATCAGGAAGTCAACCGGTCGTTCAAATGACAGAGGAGAAAGCGGCTTACAATAAAGGTGAACTATATGAAAAATAAGGCGTTTTTTAACAAACGAAACACGAAGACATGTTATATTGCACCCCATAAACACAATCAAGCAAAGAAAAAAAGCAGTAAACCACCCCTTTAAAGGTTATTAAGGCAGTTTGCAAATGTGATATTAAATGAATACAACAGTTCAATAAACAACAAGTTAATATGAAGTGACATACATTGTATGATGTTAACAATATTGCCTGATTTTGCTCTATTTCTTCAACGAAAATAGTTTCAAACAGTCACAGCTGAGCCACTGCTGAGTGTTTCGTTTATGAATGAATCTAGTGAGTCAATGATTGAATTACCTGTTGAATAAGATAGTCACTTGCTTTGTTCCTGAATGAATGATTCAGTTATAAAATCCGTGACTTACCGCCACCTGCTGGCAGTTTTATTTTTAAAGTGTCATTTCAGTTATTTAAATAATTTCAATCAAACAATAGTTCTGTATTCAAAATACAAATTTAAAACATTAATCTCACAACATTGCTTGAATTTAAAACATCCATGCCACCTCTGAGCCTCTCTAAATGTCTGTAAATTTACCTACATGCCACTTTTGTGTTCTTCTGTGCCACCTTTGTAGTGGAAACTAATTTTGTTAATACTGATTTCGTTTGATTGGTAACTTATTCTTCTTATTCTACCTGTTCTTATACTATTTTTTTTTTATTATTAGAAATTTTGGAAAAATGACACTTCCTTCTTTTCCATTTAGCAGCCTTGTAGTTCTGCAGTTGGATATTATTGCATCAGTATAAATGGCCCTTTTGGGCTATAGCCACAAGTAATGGTTGTTTTGGGTGGTGAATAGAGTGCTGCAGAAATGACCTGTTTTTGCAGGCCAAACCCCAGAAACGACCATTTTAGGACTTCTGGTTCCATGGTCCCGAAATCAATCAGTTTTTTGAATGGATTTTTGGTTAAATGCCTGAAATAAGATCAGTGGTTAACACAAGTTCAGGATATGTTTTTTGTTTTATTCTATGGCATAATATACATCAGTAACATGTACTATGACTTATAAAGCTTTTATTTGTGATGAAACATACTAGCATGTGCGAGGCTAAATAGTACTGTCAAACGATTAATGGCATCCAAAATAAAAGTTTTTGTTTACTAGGGGTGTCCCCGACTAAGGATTTACAAAAGTCGAATCGGAATTTTCGAATCTTGCCGATAGTCGAATCGTATGTTTGGGGGCGAGGTGCAAAATACATTACCATGAGTCAAGTCAGACATTCGACAGTCATAATTACCGATGTTAACATGCAGGGAAAATGTGTAACGGAAGCCTCGAAGATACAAACGGGATAAATAATGTTTTATGTTTTGATTAAAAGATAGTTAACATTAAACGTCAGCGAAACCCTAAGAATTCACAACATTTTTTTTTTTTACAATAGTGCTCTAATTTTCATTTTATATATATGACAGTAGTTATTAATAGTCTGCATTTCTGTTTTGAGGTGCGCGGGCTGAAGATGACCAGTAGAATGAAGCATCTGATAGCAGGTTTTTACTCATCATTTATCTCATAAATAATACGCTTCATTATATACAACTTAACGTTAATATTACGACGACTTATAGGCTATCTGCACAAAATGCCCCGAATGCAGAAGTGAATGTGTCTGCGCGGCTCTGAATGAACTCCTTTTGTGGATGCGTTCTTCACGCAACAACGTGCAGAAACACGGCAACTAAACTCTAAAAATTCACAGCGTTTTATTATAATAGTGATCTCATTATAATATTATGTATATGACAGTCCTAGTCATAGTTATTAGCACTACAGCACTACAATGAAGCTCTTTACTGCAGCACATCTCAACCAAATGCATCTTATACGAGATAAATAATATATATGCAATATATATAAACTAGGGGTGTCCCTGACTAAGGATTTTCATAGTCGAATCATATTTGATTTAGTTTGATTAGTTTTCATAATTCAGTCATAATTAGGCTGCTGACGTTAACACACAGGAAAAATGTGTTACAGATGCCTCGCAGATACAAAAATAATGTTTTATGTTTTGATTAAATATGTTTTGATAGCATTAAACATCAGCGAAACCCAAAGATTTCACAAAATTTTTTACAATAGTGCTCTCGTAATTACGTTATGTAGCCTATATGACAGTAGTTATTAATGTTCTGCATTTGAGCTAAGTGCGCTTAAGATGACCAGTAGAGTGAAGCATTTCACTTTCAGCAGGGTTTTGATCAATGGTATCTAACTCATAATTTTTCTCATATAGAATACGCTTCATTATTTATACAACATAACGTTATATTACAACTTATCAGCACAAAATGCCCCGAATGCATGAACGTGTCTGCACGGCTCTGAATGAACTCAGTTTCACATGAACTCAGCTTCACATTCTTGGGCTTGCTCTCTCTAACAACTCTTTCTCTCACACCCCCCTGTCAGGTTGGGAGGGGCAGAGGCACCAGTTTTCTCATTTTAAATAGCTGGAAATACTCAACTTATACTTCTTTATGCAATAATAATTATTTTGAATTTCATGCTGTTATTGTAACACATTCTGTAAAACTCCATACTGTAGTAATTTATTGCCTTCCAGGTCAATTGGGCACCATTTTAGGAGATCTGGATGTGCTGCTGTCCTTATTGCCTGAGGATGGCAGCCCACTTGTTGTCTTTGCTGACTTCAGCATCCACCTGGAGAAGCCTTAGGCTGCAAAATTCAACTCTCTCCTATCCTTATTCAATTTTAAATGGCTCACCACCACGGGAATTGAAAAATCAGGCAACCAGCGCAGCCTCATTTACACATCCAGCTGTATCACAGAAAATGTTTTGGTAAAACACATTTCTTATCATGTTTTTATTACATTTAATTTCAACTTACTTCTTATGTCCCACCAACCCCCTGCCAGTTGCAATCAGACAAAACCTACGCTCATCCTCTCTTCCGTCTCCCACCCAATTCTTACCACTAGATGTGAAAAGTGCTAGACTCTTTATCATCACTTTGACTTCCTGTCTAGACAGTATCTGTCCTCTATCCTCCAGGCCAGCGTGTACTACCCCTTCTAATCCCTGGTTATCCGATGTTCTCCGTGAACACTGGTCCAAACTCAGGGCTGCAGAGAGAAAATGATGCAAATCAAAAGATCCAGCTGACCTGAGTATGTATCAGTCTCTGTTTTCATATTTTTCTGTTATGGTCCACACTGCCAAAACTTCTTATTTCCACAAGATTAACAGTGCTTCAGATGCAAACATACTCCTACACATTCAACTCTCTCCTCTGCCCCCTCCCACCACCACTTTAACAGCGGATGATTTAGCTAATTTCTTCACGTATAAAACTATAACCATCAGTAGTTTGTTTTCAGCTCCACACACACAAGAACTCCATCCACAAGGCTACATCCACAGCCAACAGTCTCTTCTCCTCCTCCTTTCCTCTCAGTGTCAGAAGTATCTAAAATTCTCCTCTGCAGTCATCCTACCACCTGCCCTCTAGCCCCTGTCCTCTCACACTCCTCTATAAGCCATTTCTCCTACACTTTTGCCAGCACTCGCAGACATCAACACATCTCTCCACACAGGCACTTTCCCCACTATGTTCAAGCAGATTCGGTTAACCCCACTGCCTAAAAAACTACACTAAACACTTTACTTATAGTTACAGAGCTGTCTTGCTCCTCCCATTTATAGAGAGAACTCTTCAACGATTTATTTTCAAGCAAGTTTCATCTTTGCCTTTCAAAGAATAACCAGCTGAACGAGAACCAGTCAGGTTTTAAAAGTGGCCATTCAACTGAGACTGCCATCCTGTTGGTCACTGAAACTCTGCGGATTGCGAAAGCTAAATTCAGATCATCAGTTTTCATTCTGGTTTATCTATCTGCCGCATTTCACACTATCAATCATCAGATCCTTCATCCCACCCTCTCATCATTGGGCATTATAGCAACTCCACTTCACTTTTGAATCCTATCTCTCAGGTAAGTCTTTCAGGGTTGCCTGGAGATCCAGAGCACATCAGCTGGTCAGGGGGGGTTCCTCAGGGGTCAGTTCTTGGAGCCCCTCCTGTTCTGCCTATACACTATAGCACTGAGACCCATCATACAGGCACATGGTTTCTGGTGCCATTGCTGTGCTATATTTTTCATTTCAACCAGATGATCCAACAGTAGCTGTACGGATCTCAGGCTGCCTGGTGGACATCTTGGATGAAAGAACATCACCTCCAGCTCAACCTGGCAAATACAGAGCTTCTCATTATCCCTGCCACTTTGACTGTATAGCTTAATTTCGCTGTACAGTTAGGCTAGGTCCCATCAAATTCAGTCAGAAGTTTTGGGGTAATCTCTGATGACAATCTGACCTTTAAAGACCACATTGCAGAGACCGCACAATCATGCAGGTTTGCATTGCACAACATCAGGAAGATCAGACCTTTCTCGACGGAGCATGCTGCACAACTTTTTGGCTGGGCTTCCAACACGTACAATCATACCACCTATAGATGATTCAGAATGCAGCAGCATGACTGGTCATAAGCAAGCCCAAGATAGCCCACGTCACACCTCTCCATCTCTCTGCACTGGCTACCGGATGTTGCTCACATCAGGTTCAAGATATTGATGCTTGCATACAGAACAGCCAAGGTCTCTACACCATCCTACCTCCATTCACTCTAATGAGGCTACATCCCCTTCAGAAGCTTGAGAGCTGTAAGTGAGCAACTCCTCATGGTACCATCACAGTGAGGAACAAAATAACTTTCCAAAATATTTCTGTTCATTATTCCTTGCTCTTGGAATGATCTTCCAATCCCCATCTGGCACACAGAATCCCTGATAATATTTAAGAGACAGCTGAAAACTCTTGTGTGAGCATCTAACTGCATCCTGCAAAAAAAAAAAAAAAAAAAAAAAAAAATCCTTTGCTTACACTTTTCCTTAATTCCTCCCTGTTCTAGCTGATAATTTTCAGAATTTACTGGGTTTTTGTCAAGGGATCCAAAGTAATGATAACTTCTGGGTTGGCCTACAAAAATTTATCACTTCAGCATTCTATAGGAAAGAATGAATATTTATATCATGAGTGAACCCTTAAGTTAGGTGTGTATGCCTGTTTTATTTTTTGAACCTCTTCTTGGTAGCATCAAATGTCTGCTGGGGAATAATAACCTTTCCTGTGCAGATGAATGCACAAATAGCCATTCAATGCATTGTGTACTTACTCCTAATTATTCATTGTCTCTAGTTTGACATGTTGGAGATGGACCGTCTGGAGAGGCAGCTAGTCAACCTCCCCCTGCTGCAGGACCCGACCTCTTATATTCCAGACACGGTGGACCTGACTGAGGATGCATTGGCTCGGGATTACTGGCTCTACTGCTTTGAGGACGCATTGGATGGGGTAAGTCCTCCAGGCTCTGTATTTTTGTCTTTCATTTTGCGACTTTGATTATTAACCCTCTGGGGTCTGAGGTCATTTTGGGGCCCTTGAGATGCTTTGACATGCCCTGATATTTGTGCTTATTTCAGCTACTTAAAACATACTATTGACCAACATGTAATTTTTTTTGTATTCAGCACAAACTGTGCTACAATAATATGTGACCAAGATGGATGTACATGTTTGCATATTTTAGAAAAAAAATATTATGCGTGGTTAGTAAGTTTTGGGGAAAAAAATGTAGCTGAAATAAATCCTTAAAACCCACACTAAATAGTTCTGAATAAGACTTTTGAGTAATCAGTCTTGTAGGCTAGAATATTTACTTCAAAATTATGTGAAAATCATTCTGCTTGCTCATTCACAGAAAACAATATTTTGATTTAAATTTTTCAAGACATGTTTTGTGATCGAAAAACTATATGTGAGGGAGTGGCAATGGCCTTGAATATTAAGTGAGTCTCACCTGAGAGACAAAGGGCCCTCCCCTAATGGCCTCTAATGGCCCATCAGTGTGACTGTGACTTTGAGGCAGGTAAGAGAGAATGTGAGGAGATTGAAAAAAGGTTTTTGAAAATTATTTGTATTTTATTTACAACACAATATAATCAAAACATACATAATGAAGGTCAAAGACACATTATTGTGCACACTGATCTAACCACAGAGATGTGAACAGACTTTGAGTCATTCCTGCAACAGATTCTGTTCAACAAGTAAACCATACCTGATATTTACATGTGTTATTTAAGTGTTTCTACTACTTTCAATGGATTCAAGAAGAAAAAAACATAATCAGTAGAAAAGGAGCTTGTTTTAACATAGAATATCAGTGTAGTTGAACATCTGATGTTGGTGCAGCGCTCTCAGAGGAAAACAGTTTGAAGAGACATCAGGATTCATCTGTGGTGCTGGTATCTGACTCAATAAAATACAAACAACCAAACAACTAAGACCGGCGGAAAATGAAAAGTTGTGATTTTCTAGGCCGATATGATTAGGAACTATACTCCCAGTCCAGCAGCAGGCGCAGTGATATTACGCAGCGCCTGAAAGTAGTCCCCAGCTATATTATAACTAGGTACCTAGCTGGGGACTACTTTCAGGCGCTGCGTAATATCACTGCGCCTGCTGCGGCCATGTTACGGCAGCAAAGTTCCTTGATTATTACGCCGGAATGAGAGTATAGTTCCTAGCCAAATTGGACTAGAAAATCGCAACTTTTCATTTTCCGCCGGTCTTAGTACACGATATAACTACAGAAGAGTCAAGTTTTAAATAGGAAAACTATCGAAAATCTTTGGTCATTTTTGAACGCGATGCTACTGGTCTAATCGGATTCAATGATCTATGCTAAGCTATGCTAAAAGTGCTATCGCCAGATCCGGAGATCGACTGAATGGATTCAAAAACGGTAAAACTCAACTCATTAACTCTGGGGGAGTTGGAGAATGAGCCTATTTCCAAAAAAAGTGGAGTGTTCCTTTAAACTTTGAAAAAACATGTCTCAACTTTATGGCGGGACGGGTCTCTCCCCATTCCACTGCATCTCATGTTTTTAAATGAAACAAAGTAACGTTACACTTTGTGATTGGTTTTCCGTGCTTTGTCTTAAACTTGTATACATGATGCTGTTTTGTTTCTAATTGTTTAATCAACTTAATTATATAAGGTTAAACATTATTTTAAAAATTTTGCAAATTTTTCAAAGATAGTCGTGTTATTTTATGCTATGAAGAACCGTGGATTAGTAATATTTTGCTCGATGTGCCCTCTTGTGGCCTCAGGAGAGAAGTCAAAAGCTTTATTCCCCCTAACTGAAATTATGCCTTTTAAATTCGAATATAATTCGAATTTTGATAACATTTACGTACAAAATTTGAATTTAGTTTTTCAGCCATTTTGACCGCCCTAATTCATAAGCATGCAAATGCGTCCGACCGGAAACGCAAAAACCCATGTGAAAGTTTCGTATTTCACTGCTTTTCAAAGATCATGCTTAAAACTTTTTTTTGCAATTTGCATCATGTGAAACCGTGTCACCAACAGCAGATCGATACGTCACAGCATAACCTTGTAGCTGAATTAAAAGAACATAAATTTAAAGCTGCAGCACTGCAGGAAAGTGGAGTAGATGGTATGTTTTTACATTTTAGTTGTATTAGTATATGTTGTGTGTTGAATTAAAGTTTTTAAAAAGACGCTGCAAAGCATGACGTCATATCACGGCTGTTGCAGCATTCAAGGAAATTTTGCATGCTCAAAGTCAGTGTTACCGTGGCTTTATTCTTACCAACAACCACCCACTGGGACTTGAATTTCTGTTAGTTCAAATGAAGAAACAAGACAGAAATAAATTTCTGATTGGGTATATGTTGATATTGTAGATGTTTTGATGTCACTAACCTGGCAAACTCTGTAAAAGCGATTAGTACTTTAAAGCTGCAGTCTGTAACTTTATTTTGGTTAAAAATGATCCAGAATCAATATTTCAGCAAGTACATAATCAGCCAGTGTTCAAAACTATCTCCTTACTTTTGCCCGACTCACAATGGTAAGCTTATAATGATGTTTTCTAATTTGAGTGGTACTGGTTGGAATTCGTGGGAAATTTGAGTATGCTGCCACATCATTACATCACGTCTGTAAACATAAAGTTGTCCCAGCTAATAGTTATTGTCCCAGCTATTGCATGTGAGGATGCTGCAGGTGGCAGATCGTTTATAGCCTTTTCAATTAAATTTATCATTTTGATGGCGGATTGTAATCCAGAAAGGATTGTGTGTTTATGAAACCCATGTGAGTGAAATTGAATTATATTCCAGTTTTAAATGTGCATCTAGTTACAGATAGCCTTGGATTACATAAGATTTGTATTTTAAAGAGAACCAGTTTGAAGGAAGAATAAATTGCTTTTTGGGTTAAAAGAATTTCTTAATATGAAATTCGAATGGTATGACAATTAGAGATTAAACTGTACAGAAACTGAAATGTACATGGTAATACACACTATATGCACATAATGTTAGTCACGGAATGCTGTTGTTGATAACATTAACAATTTGAAAACAAAGTATAATAATTTGCACGGTTTGATGTAATATGAGATAACCGTTCGTTAGATGTAATCACCATTGGTAGCGCGATTTATTGTAATGCTTTTTTCCTCAGTTGGTCAGAACAAACGTGGTAGACTTGTTACTTGCTTGTTTAGATGACAATATCCGGTGAAAATTCTTATTTGGGTCATATATTCCAAGACGTAGGCTTTATTCCTAAGTACAATATCCACACCAGTGCAGTGACTGACAGCCACGCATACTCCGCAAAACATTAGATTCATCCGTGCTGGAGCTGTGCCTGAGCACAACCCATTCAATGAAGATAATTCAATAAAAAACAAATGAAGGTTTTCAAACAGAGATTGCAACAAAGAGGCAAAACTTACAGATTGCAGCTTTGAGGTGATTATCTCAGTACCTACCCACCTAACCTATATGATATGTGACTGTTACGTAACTTCAGTGTAATATGATGACCAGTCTTTCGTCGTGGCAACATATCTAGTTGCGTTGTCACGTAGGGCTTCAGGCTGTGCACGTCAATGCTGTTTACGTTCAGGTCCTGTTGGGTTCGAAAATAAATGCCATCAGGTCAGACTTGGATGTAATTTTATTGGGTTTGTCTCGGGTCAGGTTTTTCTTTAAAAAAATTTATTTATTCACATCAGGTTTGGTTAAAAAGTGACAGAATCATTAATGGGTTCTGTTGTCTTTAGTCACATTGCACTGCTCGCGTTTGGTGTAGATGTGGTTTATTTATTTATTTATTACGAATATATTGTACATACTGTAACTAGAACATTCTTGGTTATCTTATAACCGTAGGAGTTGGTAATTCGACAGTAATGACATTATGAGAATGCAATATTCTAAGATTTGTCCACAACAAAACTAAGAAAAACAAAGAAATCATGAAAGTTCATGAACTCATTTTGTTTTTCAACAGGTGGTGAAGCGAGCCATAGCTAGCCAGAAAGACCAACCAGAGGCGGTGGAAAGGGCGGAGAAGTTTCGCCAGAAATACCGTCATAAACTCCAGACTCTTCGGCACCAGCCTTTGTAAGAGCAACCATGAACCTTCAGTCTCTGCCACGGCTCATCATGGGTTCATTCTTCAGCTTGGACTGATATATCTGTCGCTTAATATTCATCAAGATCTTAGTAGATATTAGGATGTTTTACGAGTTACAGTCTTGTAGTGTGTGTGTGCTTGAGTGTTGCTGGATGAGTATTTCTCTCTTCTAATGTAGCTTGCCTCTCCTCTCATCTCTAGTGCTTATGGATCCCTCACCGTCAGAAGTCTTTTAGACACAAGAGAACACTGTTTAAACGAGTTCAACTTTCCTGACCCCTACTCTAAGGTTTACATTGAATCTTGAATCATCCTTCACCTTGCCTGTGGTGCTTCAAATTACATCAGTTCCCCATAGTCTCATATTTAAAATCTTGTAAACTTGTTTTTCTTTTAAATAGATTGTTTCAGTCTCTACTCTATGCATCTGTGTGTCTATTTTCAAGTGGTTAAAGCATGTTAGTGGCTGATCGAGTTTATCATCCTCAGTCTGATTCTCTGTTTTTCTGCAGATTAAGCAGAAGGAGAATGACATGGCCCTGAAATACTATCTGAAGGTAGTGAAGTCTGTAGAGGAGCTGAGCTGGGAACAGAGACAGTTCACTTTGGTCAAAGGCCTCTTGGCTGGCAACGTTTTTGACTGGGGAGCCAAAGCTGTGTCAGAGTGAGTGTAATGACGAGTATGCTAGAAGATTTTTATTTATTTTTTATTTTTAACACACATTGGGTTTATTCTTACCTTTAATTGTTCTTTAGCGTGCTTGAATCAGATCCAGAGTTTGGGTTTGAACAAGCAAAACAGCAGTTACAAGGTATGAACTTATTTTAAACTATTAAAATTATATAATAATAATAATAATATTATTTGTTCTATCTATATTTCTATCTATATCTAATCTATATATTTATTCCCAGAGAGGCCATGGCTTGTGGATGCCTACAACCAGTGGCTTGAAAGACTGAAGGTCAGATCTTAAATCGACAATGTCTTTAACAGGGCTCTCAAATGCTGTATTGAACTTCATATTAAGCTGCATTCATGCACTCTGTTTTAACCCTAAAAAGCCTTTAATTTTAACCTTTAAAAGGTCAAGACCATAAAGAGACATTAGAAAATGAATTTTCACATCACACAAGTTCAGCATTTAAAAAAAGAAAAAAAATATTTTTGATTTTAATGTTTGAATACGTCGTCCCTATGAGGGGTATAAACTGATTGAAAACAGAATGCTTGTTTAGCAAAGCACTACCACATTTTAGCAACATTTTATTCTCTCATAACTTACAGTAAACATGTTGTAATATTGTGTAAAACAATAATTACAATGTCTATTTATAAATATATTAGTCTACTGTATCACATTTCGTACGCAAATTTCTAGGGCCTTTAAATTATTAACAAGATCAAAACTTTGCTTATAAACCTGTTGTACACAATTTACTTTGTGCCTTCTGCCCTCTAATTGATAGTGCTTTTTTTATCTGTCATGATTTTATAATGTGAATACAAGAATAACTTTTATATTGTTAGTAATAATTTAAGAAGAACATGTACTGGGCTGAACCAGCTTGTTTTCTTGATTATGCATTTATCATTTTTTAATGTAAAAATATATATATATTAATGTAAAATATATATATATTTTTTCTCATGTTAAAAATCAAATGCCAAATATAGCACAACAGGATTTTCAGGAAGGTTTATTTGTGTATCTCTCAGTAATCATTGAATTGCAATGAATTGCACATATGAGCCATAAAAACCTTATGTATGAAATACATTATTAAACAAAAACACATGTGCAAACTCATATTTTGTACATATATGTTGATAAAAACAATAATAACACCTTAATAATGTTTTGTCATTATAAAATAAAAATGATACTGCTGACAGATTTTTTCAGTTTTGATGTATAAGAAAGGGAGAGTGAGAACAGGATTTAATTTATTTAATTTTTAATTTAATTTTATTTAATTTTAAAATGTACAGTATCTCACAAAAGTGAGTACACCCCTCACATTTCAGCAAAAAGTTTATATCTTCTCAAGGGACAATACTACACAAATGAAACTTGGATATATTTTAGAGTAGTCAATGTGCAGCTTGTAAAAAAGTACAAATTTACTGTCCTCTAAATATAACTCAACATATAGCCATTATTGTCTAAATAACTGGAAACAAAAATGAGTACACCCTAAGTGAACATGTCAAAACTGTGTCCAAAGTGTCAATAGTTTGTAGGAGCACCATTATTATCTAGCACTGCCTTAATCCTCCTGGGCTTGGAGTTCACCACAGCTGCACAGGTTGTTGCTGAATCCTCTTCCACTCCTCTATAATGACATCACAGAGCTGCTGGATGTTAGACACATGGTGAATGCCCCACAGGTGTTCAATAGGGTTCAGGTCTGGAGACATACTTGGCCACTCCATCACCTTCATCTTCAGCTTCATCAGCAAGGCAGGTGTCAATTGGCGGTGTGTTTGTGGTCATTATTATGTTGGAAAACTGCCATCATCTTCTGCTTCAGAATGTCTCAGTACATGTTGGAATCCATGTTTCCCTCAATAGCCGTGTTTCCACAGTCGGGCCAAAAGTGGGCGTGCTAGTGCGTGCCAGAGCCAGTCGCGTTTCCACTTTCACTTCCGGGGCTTGATCGTGCCTCGTCGGTGCTTCCTCAGGGCCAACGGCTGGGGTTTTCTGGCCCGACGAAAACCTTGGGCCAAAGCGGGCCAACTGGAGCTCGAGGAGTGGTTATGAACAAAGGCGGAGTTTCTCCGCGTCTCAAGCGTCAGCGCTGCAGATAATTTCGTAAAGTTAACAGCTAGACTTTTAAAATAATTTTAGCTCAAAACTCACTTTCAGACAGCAGCGACTGTTAGAAATATCTTGATCCGATGTGGATTATGATCACCATACAAGGCAGAAATATTTATAAGCGATGCAAACGACTATGCACGCTAGCCATTAACGTTGCCATAATAAACATGCTAAATACTACCGCTTAAAGAAATCAGACGTCAGCTTCTCATTCTCTATCACAATCGTGTATTTATTTAGTATTTTATCTGTCATAAGTCTCGTCTCGAGACTTTAGCTCGTGTGTGTCATAATGGTTTTTGTTCGGGAGCTCCCTCTGCTACTCGGGTCTTATTTTTGATGGAAAAATATAGAAATTATTCTTACTTAACGTGATGTATACTGTGACTACAAATAAACAGAAACAGACTCTACTGAATAAGTAGGGTAGGCCTATTTGTCCTCTTTCTTTTGTGAAATAGTGGTTCACATTGCTTTATTTCTGTGACTAATTTTCAATCCTGATAAATTAATTCATTATGATCAATTAATAGGCTATTGTAAAACATCGATGCTTTTGGATTTAAATCTAACAAAACTGCTTTTATCATGTTCGTTTTGTGATCGCGCTATATTTCCAGTGTCTTAGGCCTATTTCTGATTAGTTTTCTGACAACTTCTCTTTGTTGATGAAATGATGGGGTTGCGTGACGTTGTTCCAGAGAGGCGTGTAAAGGGTGGGTTTTAGTGAAGCACAGCGGAGCTTCTGGCCTGACGGTGGAAACGCATCGTGATTTTGGGCTCGGTGCTACAGGTCTGAGGCTATAAGCCCCGCCCGGCCCGTTTAAAGCACTGGCTCGCACTGGCCCGACAGTGGAAAAGCGGCTAATGAACCTCAGCTCCCCAGTACCAGCAGCACTCATGCAGCCCCAGACCATGTTGCTACCACCACCATGCTTGACTGTAAGCAAGACACAATTTTCTTGGTACTCCTCACCAGGGTGTCACCACACATGCTGGACACCATCTGAGCCAAACAAGTTTACCTTAGACTACAGACATCAGACCACAGGACATGGTTCCAGTAATTCATGCTCTTAGCCAGGTTGTCTTCAGCAAACTGTTTGCAGCCTTTTTTGTGAGCCAGCTTCAGAAGAGGCTTCCTTCTGGGACGACGGCCATGCAAACCGACTTGTTGCAGTGTGCGGCGTATGGTCTGAGCACTGATAAGCTGACTTCTGCAACCTCTAAAGCGATGCTGGCAGCACTCATGCATCTGTTTTTTGAAGCCAGCTTCTGCACCTGACGCACAGCACAAGGTCTCAACATCTTTGATCAACTCTTGCGAGGCCCGTTCCGAGTGAAACCCGTCTTGGAAACCTCTGTATACCACTGGCCATTGTACTGTAACTCAGTTTTCAGGGTGTTACCGAACTTCTTATAGCCTCAACCATCTTTGTGGAGAGCAACAATTCTAATTCTCAAATCCTCAGAGAGTTCTTTGCCATGAGGTGCCATGTTGAACATCCAGTGGTCAGTATGAGAGAATTGTACTCAAAGCACCAAATTTTAACTGCTCTAAAACAAGATACACAAATTTGTATAGTCCTGTCAAGCAGACAAAAACATGAACGTGATGAATAGGACATGTGGCTTTGCATGGTTAAATGACACATAGCTGTTTTCACGTAGGGTGTACTCACTTTTGTTGCCAGCTTTTTTGACAATAATGGCTGTATGTTGAGTTACTTTCTGAGGACAGTAAATCTGTACTGCTATACAAGTTGCACATTGACTACTCTAAAATATATCCAAGTTTCATTTCTATATAATTGTCCCTTGAAAAGATATGCTAAAATGATTGCCGAAATGTGAGGGGTGTACTCACTTTTGTGAGATACTGTACTTTTAATTGTAGATTAAGAGGAATTATGGATGAATTAAAAACAAAACATCAGATATCTGCATTGATTTATGCCAAAACTAATAGTTACAAAAATCCAGTTCACTAAAAGGTAATCAGTAAAACCAATATGTCAACATTAGAACAATGGTCAGAGAAAATTTATGTGAACAAACATTTTGCACATAAATGTGTGAATTTTATTAGTAAACATGCCAATTGTGTGGGTCGAATATTTTTTTCTTATGACTCTGTTATGTTCTTACAGACTGTGATGATGGGCTGCTTTGCAGTATATTTATTTACTAATGTTAACAAAACAAATCACTTGTTGACAGCTGGTTAGGACACAGTGACAGCAACTGGCTTGGAATTTGAAAGTGGAGTTTGTAACTTTTTAAACGTACATGTTGCATCTAATGTCAATGTTTTTAAACATTGCAAAAAACATATATTTTGTATCTGTTTCAGGACATTGTGCATACTGTGAATTTAATATTTTGTCTGAAAGCATGTTAAACAATCTACAGTCTTCCTGGTCTTGATTTGAAGGCGTACCTACTGGCTTTCTTTTACAGGGTCCTCCTCATAAATGTGCATTATTTTTCGTAGATAATAGTGGAATAGACATTATTCTTGGGGTTTTCCCTTTCATTAGAGAACTTCTCATCAGAGGCACAGAGGTAAGTCAACAACAATACACATGAGTCTTTTTATAGTGTGTTCTTAAATTTTTAGTTACATATGCGATTATGTTGGCTTTTAGGTTGTTCTTGCCAGTAACTCAGGCCCTGCCCTCAATGACGTCACTAACAGTGAGCTGCAGATCCTAACGGAGAGAATAGCTGCCATGGACCCTGTCATTCAGTGAGTGCTCACCCTCTTTACCAGAGTTAAAATAAAATTGTGTAGTCTCTAGGGATTTGGAATCGAAAATCAATTCCAACAGAATCGGATACTTAAGGTCAGGAATCAAAACGTTGTAAAATTCAAATTTCAATTCCACCTATCAATTCCTGTGTGCACATCTTTTTTTTTTTTAGGTGGTGAAAAGTATTTGTCTTTTGAATCATTCATTCAAGAGATTAATTCAAAAACACTGATTCATCCAGTAATGAAACAAGTAAATCTTGAATGAGTCATTGAATAATTCCATTCATAAATTCTACGAGATTTTGTTTAGTTGTCTAATATTTTTTCTTCAGAATTGTGAGAGAACTACAACCTCCATTTACAAAAAAAAAAAAGAAAAAAAAATCTCAATTTATCCATAATTGTGCCGTTCTATTTTGCACACAAACAGCTCTTAATTGAGTCCATTTTTTATGTAGCTGGCTGATTTGTGTTCATGGTATTCAGCAGCAATTAAATGTTTTGCAAAAAGAGAGACAGAATAAATATGTTTGATATCTAAATGTTTGACTTTTTTTTTTTTTAACCACATTGGAATCAAAACTGGGAATTGATAAGCAGAATCAGAATTGAAATTGATCAAATTCAAACGATACCCAACCCTAGTAGTCTCTCACCTATGTAGAATGTAAATATGAGTATAGATAATGTCACATGACAACTGCAGCCTTTGTGCCCATGTATGGAAGGATATTCTGGACAATTTTTAAAGGAATCGCAAATTATATGTTCACTTATGTTTTCCATATGTTGACGCATAAATTGTGACTCAAGTCAAGTCACCTTTTATTTATATAGCGTTTTTAACTATATAGATTGTGTCAAAGCACTTAACAGTATCAAATTGGAGGACAGAATGTCAGTAATGTACAAGATTAAAGACTCAATTTTCAGTTAAAGGCATTTCATTATTGAATTCAGAGATGTCATTGTCTAGCTCAGTTTAGTTTAAATAGTATCTGTGCAATCAAATCGATGATAATCGCTAGAAATGAAGTGTCCCCAACTGCGCAAGCCAGAGGCGACAGCGGCAAGGAACCAAAACTCCCTCTGAGACAGAATGGAGAAAAAAACCTTGGGAGAAAGCAGGCTCAGAGTCGGGGGGCCAGTTCTCCTCTGACCAGACGAACCAGCAGTTCAATTCCAACTGCAGCCATGTCAGATTGTGTAAAGGCCTTATCTGATTCCTGTGGTCTTGTCCCGATGGAGCATTTTAATTTATAATTTAATGTATTTGTTATATTGGTGTTTTATTCATTATTTGAAGGTTTTCATTTTATATGATTTATTCATTTGCTATAATTGTAATGTATAGTTTAATGCATTTATTGTTTCTCGGTCTATTTTTATAATATATTTGTTTGTTTATTATAATAAAAATTCATAGTTTAATTCATTTAATATACAATTAATTTAATTAAATTAATATATAATATACTTCTGTTGTGTATATATATTTATGTTTTTATATATATAATATGCAATTTCTAACAATAATAGTATTATGTAGTTGGGTATTTTATTATATTTTTAGTTATTTGGTTATATTTTTAGTTTTATTGTATTTTAGTCGAGGTCTTCACTGGGGATATGTCTCTGGGGCTCATCTAGGTGTCCTGACATAATCCAAACGCAACTGCAAATCTTGCATTACTGAATGCATAGTGATTTTCAAATTTCAAATGGAAAAGCAAAATCCATTTGCAACCGTATTTCCCATGTCTTACGTGTTATGAGCCTGTCATATTTAAATAGCAATATTAATTACCGTGTCTGCTTTTTTACTGTTTCTGCGTTGTGCGTGTAACCTGCCAAAACTCAAATGGAATCAAAATTCCTTTAGCATTTGATTTTCTAGTGCATAGATTTGCACTGTTTGCTTACGTGCATCAGTCGGAGTGTAAACACTGAGAGATTTTGAGGTGAAAAGTGTTTGGTTAATGGTGAATATTTACCTATTGTGAAAGGAAAAAGGGGAAAAAAAAAACTTTAATTTTTGTTTTCAGAGGACCAAACTGAACAAAAATGTCCAATAGGGTAGAAGATTGTGTAGAACAGGTTTTGCAGCAAAGTTTTGATTTGTTATGGTAATAATTTAGAGGCCATAGAATGGCTTTAAAGGGTTAAAGCTGTTAAAGAGGTTTAAAGAGATTTCTTTGAAAAATAAATGTTGTGAACCAATACACCCTTATTTTTTACATGATGCTGAATTAACAGTAACAAAAGGTTGAACATGTTTCTATTTTCTCTTTTTCAGCACTGCACTCAAAGAGGACAGACTCGCTTTGGTGCAGAATGGTTCTAGTTCTCCTTGTTTAGACCTGAGGTATAATGTTTTCTGTCTGTATTTGTATTTTCATTTCCAATGCTATGTGAGTTCCCTCTGCTTAAAACCATGGTCTCTCCCTTTGTTATTCATTCTTCAGTCGCCTGGACAAAGTCCTGGCCACAGTCGTCAGGGAGCGTGGCACAGATCTGGTGATCATTGAAGGAATGGGTCGGGCCATCCACACCAACTACTACGCCATGCTCAGCTGCGAGAGCCTTAAACTAGCCGTCATAAAGAACTCCTGGCTGGCCGAGCGTCTTGGAGGCAAGATCTTCAGTGTAGTCTTCAAATACGAGGTCCCTTCCAAAGCCCAAGAGCAACATTAGGGAAATTAAGAGGCTTTTAGAGCTAAAATGGCTAGTGCTGAAAGGAAATTGCACTACCAAGGGTCCTCAGTGCTTTTTCCTGCGATTGACATAATGATTGTACTTGGGGTTTTCTTTTGCTTCTTTTTTTTTTTTTAATCAAAATCAATAATAAGGGGGCAGTCGTGTGTGCCTGCTCTGAAATTGAATGTGCACGTCTGCTGTAGCCTCCCTCATAACAATTGGATGACAGCTGTAGGGGCTTTTTCTTTTGATGAGATTGAATTTTATTGTTCTCAGACCAGATTCGGTTGCTGATGGTCACTCTGTTGGATTCAGGATGGTTTGGAATGACAAATATAACATTTATGAACGGTTTTCAAATTGAATTAGTCCTAGTTATGAGGTCTTATGCTTTTTTCCTGCTGGATTTAACAATATATTTAAATGTATAATCCTCTGTTTATTAAATGTGGGTCTTTCTTTTGAAACATTGAAAACAGCAGATTTTTTTCTCTCATTTAGTATTTTCAAACAAGTATATTTTGTGTATTTCCATTTTTGACAAAAAAAAAATCTGCTTTCAAGTGAAGCTGGTATGTTTCTAATTTCACTCACTGCATTTGTTGCTGCCATACTGAATCATATCTCATCCAGCTGGCATTGTCTTTTAATGACTAGCACCTCTGTTCCCATGACAACATTTCATAGTGACAATGATTTTGTTCTTTTAATACAATGGTGACCCAACAGAAGTGAACAACAAAAGCTTCTTGAACTAAATAGAATACTTGGCCTTTGAGTGACAGTTTATGGGTTCTGATAGTTTTTTGTTCTTCGTTTTGATTTGTATGGCCACTGTCCGGATGTGATAAGTGGTGTAACTATTGGGACATACTCAAATATAAAGAGACAAAAGGCAGTTTTTATAATGGGCTATGTAACCATTAACACTAGATGTCAGTATTGTATTACAGTTGGTCCAAAATAGTAACATTTCTTGCTAAAGGCAGATAGTATTGCGTATTCTTTTTTTTTTTAATTATTTGTCAGGTGCTCAGTAGGAAAAATGAGAGGGAACAGAGTCTGCAATGCCTGCTTCGGATATTGCACCAATATAATGTAATGCATTTGTCCTCAAGTTTGATGCAGCTCTCACTTTCTGCCATCTGTGGAAATCTTTGTAATCTAAAATCCATTTCAGGATTCTACAGCACAGCATTGCCTCACTATCACAGCTCTTTCTGTTAGAGAGAGAGAGACCGACAGCTTGTGTGAGTGTTTGCATGAATAATAAAAATCTCAAATGTTTGAGACAATGTATAAAACAATGATTAGTTTGTGAGGACTAAACTTTAAAGCACAGTATTTCAGGGCTCTGTTATAGAGTAAGAAGCACGTTAATTGCTTTTTTTTTTCATTCTGATTGATTGGTTGGTTCTCTTCATGTATCTTGTGTGTCTGTATTGCGTACATGTGTGTGGGCCAGAAAAACAAAATGTTCATACAGATTGACAGGATATGTGTTTTCAGTATTTTAAACAGTGTGTACAACATCATTCTGACTAAAGGTTTTATACTAATGGTCTAGAATATGTAACGTCATTTCATTTGGGCGGTAGATTTGAAATATGCTTGTCACAGATGTCGAAAAAACAAGGATCTCTCTCAGACTAAAGCTGATTGTACAGTCCTCATTTATTATTTGGCCAAACGTACTTTACTAATGCATTAACTGTGAAATTTTGTAAAATCAGTTGTAAATATAACGTAAACTTGTACATAGAGTGTACTGTTTATTTGCATATCTTGATGCATTCTCGAGATTTTAGAAAAAAATATGCTCACTTGACAATCATATATAATTCTATGTCAAATATATTTTACACTGTCTTCACTCAGCTCAGATGTCTTATTTCTGCATTTGTATTATTTTTACAAAATGACTGAGGATTTGGCAGAGCACTGGTTAAACATCTATGCTATTTTGCAATAAATCTGATTTATATGTTATTAGCAAAACATTTATCTCATAAGAAGCAAAAAAAAGAAAGAAAGGAAATGGTACACTTTATATTGTGTCCTTGTTACAGTGTAATTAATTTAAGTAGTGAGTAATGCTAAATAATGTACTTACTATATGGTTAAGGTTAAGACTAGGGCTTGGCTTAGGGTTACTTGCATGTAATTAGGTAGAATTAACAGTAATTATAACAGTAAGTACCTGTAACTTGTAACAAGGACGCCTTAATATAAAGTGTTGCCAAAAAAAGCTGTGATGGCTGCCAGTAGAGAAAGTTTTTTTTTTTTTTTTTGTTTGTCCATATGGTGTAATTACAACATCTACCAACAGATGCTTGATGGACCAAGCTAACCAGTAAAATCTTAACCTCTTGACCTGGACAGCCTCATGAATCACATGACCAGCCAAGTAATAATTATTAAGACCTGTGAATAAGGACATTACTATAATTATTATTATTATTATTTATTTTAATTTTTTTTTTTACTGTAAGAACAGCATCTGCTGTCTTTTGAGAAGCTTTTTAGAACTGTGCTTAGTACTGCACAGGGTATTTCCACATATAGTGATATAACACTGTTAGATATGATTTAGTATTATTTGCTAGATGGAACCTCTAACTTGTGGGCCGCTGACTTCTGCAAGTTATTCATTTTTAAATATTAATAATATATATTACAGTTGTTTTAAAAAGGAAAGTGAGAAAACAATTAGTTAAACAATGCAAGCAACATATAATAGTAGGCCTACATGTAATACCTTTCACTGAATTAATTTGTTTGTTTTGTTTACAAAGTTTCTAATTAAACGAACAAAAACGTTCCCTGTTTTGAGGGCGGCTGCTGGTCACTTTTCAGTTTTACTTCTGAGCAGATGTGTGGGAATGCATGTTTGTTTAATATTCTCTCCTGTGGGATAACAAGCTTGTTCGCTGATTTTTTTCTCATCACTGACATCAGACTTCACAGCGGCGCGCGTTCAGGGTGCGCGCTCGACTTTCAGAGCCAGAGACAGTTCATCTGTGCTCCGCTTCTTCACTCGGCTGCTTCTCAGCGGAATAACACACGGTGAGTGCTGCTCTTACACTCGTTCTCAAGCTTTAAAGAATATGTTATATCGTGTTTGTTTGGGCAAATATTTTGACGGAATATTAAGAAGCTTTTTCTGTACAATTCTCTCGGGGGGTTTCTGTTATGATTCACGATCATAGCAGAAAGACAACTTTTGCCTCTTCTTCCTTTTCTATCCTTATTACCTTTCAAGTGTGTTTTTCATTTGTATTATTTTAAAATCTCAAATTATGGTTCTCATAAAAACTGTATGGATAACAGCTTTCTTTTAAAACTTGACAATTAAGATAAGCATTGACACGTTTGTCTATGCAGGATACACCCCGTAAGCAATCGCTATCTCTTCTTTATACTTTTTATAAGCAATTTCCTTTTTTCATAAAATGTCCATGTTATTTTATGAGGAGGAATAGAGAATGTATGAGAGTGCGTCTGTGCGCGCGCACCTGTGAGTGCACAAGCTTGATCATATCTTGATGTTCATAATTGTGTATCTTGAATTGAGTGGGCAGCTGAGTTTGAAAGCATGCAATTATATATGAATTTCAATTAGACTCCAAATAAGGCTCTTTCTCTTTCTGCACACACAAAGAACTATCTTTTTTTTTTTTTTTAGAAATAAAAAGAATGTAAAATTATATAGTAATAACCTGTTAAGTAAGTTGCCTTATCACATGCAGTGTTTGTGTGTGTGTGTGTGTGTGTGTGTGTGTGTGTGTATATATATATATATATATATATATATATATATATATATATATATATATATAAAATAAAGGTGCTTAAAAAGTTCTTCACAGCAATGACATAAAGAACCATTTTTGGTTCCACAAAGATCAGATTCAGTCAAAGGATCTTTAAAGATCCTTTGATTTTTGATCAGATTCAGTCAAAGGATCTTTAAAGAAGATCAGAAGAACCTTCTTTCGCCACAAAGAACCTTTTGTGAAACAGATGATAAAGGTTCTTTATGGAACCATTTAGACAAAAAAGGTTCTTCTATGGTATCGTGAAGCACCTTTATTTTTAAGTGTGTATAAGTTAAATACTTTTACAGTCAAATATTGTTGCAGTTATTAATTTGATCATTTATTTATTTGTCCTTTATTTGGCCACAGTTGCTGGAATGTGGTTAGTTTTTAGGAACTTTAAGTCATCACGTGGTCTTCTATTGTGTTATTGTCAGTCCATTTTATGGTAATAAGCCGATTTTAATAGATCAAATAGGTAGATATAATTAACATGATATAATTTAATGACATGTACAGTTAGATACTGCAACATATACAGGAACAAAAATGCCATCCAGTAATACTTATAACATCATCAGTTTGTACCTTAAATTTTATAACCACAGATTGCAGATTTCTACAGTAAATGTAACAAAAATAATTTTTTACAGTCCTGCAAAACTGTGACTTTAGAAGATTGTTTTAGATGCATTTTTTTCTAGCCTCAGTACTAACACAGCTGCACAGCTCGTAAATATTCTTATTATTAATATGATATTCTTGGTCATACATTTCCATCATTTGGTACTATTTTTATTTTTTTACTTAAATGTTTTCAGCATTAGTGTACCTAAAGTAGTGCTTGATATTTTCCAAATGTGTGTTCTAATTACAGAGCCACACTCCTAAAGAATGATATTTTTAAAGATGATACTTTATTGATCATGCCATACAGTGGTATCAGGACATTGACTGCACAGTGCTGAATGAATATCAAAGAAGTCTGAATGACCTTCTGCTGATTCTTGCTAGAGGGCGATTGTTAAGAGAGAGCAGACGCTCCAAATGTAGACCATCCCTAAAACACTTCCAATCGTTTCGGCTATTAAGAGACCCCAAAGCAGATCAATAAAGACCTTTGTGTGATTTGTTCTCCAGCCTCCATCTCCTGCTGGCTAACTGGGAATCAGTCTGGAGACAGCTGGTCTATTGCTTAACAAATGAGACACTGTCTTTCTCTCCCGCTTATCTTGTACGGAAACTGCTTTGACTCAACAGAGACCGTGTGGACTAGTTTTACGGTTGATGTCAAATGGTGTGGTTCTCCACGTTCCCTTCTTTTTGTTGTCTTCACACCTCACAACATGCCTATAAAGACTGCGCGCCCACTCAGTATGTGTGCTTGTGCGTCTGACTGTTTTTGGGACAGGATGAAGGAGGTTTCCCTGCTGTGAGGATGAGGAGCATTCTGCCAGGGTGCTCAGCTAGAAGATAAGGAGACACATTGCAGGGAGCCAGTTGTGATACTGCGAAACAAAAGCGATATTTGATGGAGCACCACATGTGTTGTAAGCAGTCACATTGGAGAGAGGATCTCTCTCTATCTTTCCCTCAGCTCTCTTGGCACCAGATGGATCCTCCTTATGGCAGTTTTAACACTTAGCCTGTTGTTACACGTTTTGTGTCCTTGACACTTTTAGAGCTGCCAAAACGAACAATGTGAGGTGTGAAATTGCTGAAACTGTTTGTCAAGAGATGGGTGCTCTCATTTGTGTAGATGGGTTTATTTCCATCTTTTGAAGCAGTCTTTTGTTTGATTTTTGTCATTTTAGGAGGCTGCCTGATGTGAAATCTTAATGTTTCATCCAGCCTTATCTCAGATTCTCAGAGCAAGATTGGAACGATGCAATTTGCAAAGCTAAGCACTTGTTTATTCCCTCTGATTGATCTTAGTCACATATAATGTGCTTATACAGACTGACACACCAGCAGTGCAATATCTGACTTCCATTAAAAAGAAATTGTGATAAAGCAATACCCTTTACCTGAATGGAGTATGACAATGTGCTTATGATATTTGTACAACATTGATATTATTGGTGCCTGTTTTTCTGTCTTACCACATTTAGTCCAAGGATTGTGGTTGATTTGATACTAATCTGTTCCTGTGCCTCAGTATTGATACTAAATCAATATCTCAATACAAAATGACAGTAGGCAAACTGTTAAATATGCATGGCAATGGACACAATTACAAATCGAATGATTTAAATGCTGTCATATAGCTAGGCAGATTAAATAATTCAATAAACAATTAGCTCAAATGCACTCAAATTAGACAGAAAGCCAAACTCCAGCATTTGCTTTCATGTCCTTTCACTTTGCTTGAAGTGCTGAACTGTGCTAAACAGAAGCTTATTGTTAGCAACGTGCTAACATGAAATCAAATATAAGTCAAGTCACCCATGTTCTTTGCCTGAGGAGTGCTGTTGGTAAGATGCTGCCTATTAGACAGCAAGGCAGCTCTCTTGTAACAGAATATCTTTGATGCTTCTCAATAGTGCTACCCTTTCTTGATGGCTATGATTGTCTTCGCGGTCCTGCAGATTTGATGGGTGTGAAATTTTGTGGGTGTGAATCAGCCGTGGCCAGTATCCCCTCATATTATTTGCTAATTGCTTCTACACACCAAACATGACCCGATCCTAAACATCATAACTAAGGTAGACCTACATACGATTCCTGGAATAGAAAGTAATTAGAGTTAGCTGATGTTGACTGAGAAAATGTTCTCTGTGTCCCGTATGTGGTCTGTACTCACCTCATTCAGCATCAGAAAACTCACAGAACAATATAACCTTCTTAGATCTTCCAGTTGGGAAAGTATGTATAGAGGAAAAGCTTCAACCTTTCATCCTGTTGAAAAGCTTCTTTTTTTTTTTTGTTCTTCTGCTTTCTGGAGGTAGCAGGGGTGCAACAGATGGCTTATGAAGCCCCAGATCTCAGCAGGAGGAGATGTTGAAGACCTCACAGTGGAAGCTCTCCCTCCTCTTGAGATGTCAGTGAGTTCATTAGTGAGCTCCACATTCCTTTCAAACTTTTTCACAATATCATCCAAGTCGCTTGTGGAGGCTTTTATCAGTTATTCACACAGTAGTAGGATCTGAAGTTTCTGAACACCATGTTGTGCTCACACATACCCTCTGTGGTAACTCCACTGCCTCGCTGTTTTCTTTCTGGGATTTTTTTTAAATTCTCTTTCTGGGTCTGGGTCTCGTTTTCTTTTGCTGAATTTCCAGCGCCATGCTGGGCTCCATGTTGTGACCCTTTGCTGAATATCTTATATCATCTAAATTTGCCTGCTGTTATTCCACAAACAGCAGAAGTACTACCACATGAATCCACGGAGACCTCTGGCTATACTTCTATGTGTTGTATCTCATATGTATGTGTCTGACACTGAAGCATGTTTTTATGATACTACAGAGGACTATCTGTTGGCTATTGGAATGTGCTTCCAGGATGTGTATTTGATTATTTCTGTTGGATTGACTGGAAATAGCAAAGAAATTAAATTTTAAAAATATATTCAATATATACTTTAGCTTAGTGATTTTTAACAATCTTTTTTGTCAGCTGAACAATTTTGAACTGAAATATTTACTTGGAGATTTTATGGTAATATTTTAATAAGTTAATTACATATTCACATGTTCAAGATTTTTTTAATGCCAGTCACATGACATGCAAGTAAAATAAATAAATGATTTCAAGCGTTTTATTTAAATTTTGACAATTATTGATTTTAACTTAAAATTTTATGATTTAAAGAATTATTAGCTTTTCATCAACTCACACATCACTATTATTATTAAGCATCACTATTGCTCATACTTAGGGTGATATGAACATTTAACTATTAACTGGAAACATTTACGCTCATATAACTACTAAGTAATAATACCGGCTAAAGTGGACATGATATCTCAAATCCTGTGATATTTTTGGTAACAAACTGGCAGCTGTGGTTTCCAGAAATTCTGTTAAAAGATATGGTGACAATGCTTCAGGTATTACAGGATGCTATATTGGTGCCTGTGTATTTTACAACTTTAAATAATTGTTTAATAATTAACTTACTTTCATTTTAATATACCAAATTACTTGAAATATCAAAATCAGCCTTTTTTCCCCTTAAAATTTGCTGATAACCACCATAACAGATAGCAAAATAGAAAATCACATGAATGAATCAGAATTAAGAGTAATAAAGAATAAAGAATAAAACATGGCCGGTGCATCTCTATGGATGGTGCACAGGGTCATAGAAACAAAGACGAACAATGCAATAAACATAAACTAAATAACACAAAATGTAACATAAAACACCCTAATGTATAGCACATAACTGATGACAAATTTGATTATATGAATTTGATATATATTTGGTAACACTTTTGAACAGGGAAGACATACTCACTATTAAATAAGAGTTTTCACTGAACAAACTCCTAATTTGTTGCTTATTAGTTAATAAGGTAGTTATTAAGTTTAGGTGTGGGGTAAAGGATCTAAAATATGGTCATACAAAATAAGGCATCAATGTGTGCTTTATAAGTACTACACAACCAATATGCTAGTGCTTAAAAGAAACTAGTAAATAGAACTGGTCCTTAAAATAAAGTTGTTACCTTTTTTTTTTTTAAATTTGGACCAGCAGCGTCCTAGCAACCACCCTGAACAACCACATAACAACATGATAATAAACACCCAGAACACCTAACCATAGTAGGATGATACTGTATAAGCCACTCAGAACACCTTAGGATAGTAACACACTTGTAATCACCAAGAACACAGTGGTATTTTCTGGGTAAATACATACAGCATTCTCCTGAAAAGGTAAAAAAAAAAAAAATCAGCAGTAATTATTAGTACTGACTCTGAGCTATTTCTTACTGTCACAGTAAAAATTAATGTTGCAGATTTATCAAAAAATGTATATTTACTCTCTTGTTTTGATAAAGGCCTTTTCAAAATCTAGAAATCACATTTTGATAAACAGCCAGAACAAATAGGCAACATTTTAGCCAATGGCTGTATTATTGATTTTGCACAGCCCAGCATCTTTATAAATCATGCACTGGACACATTAGGTTCCCCACCCCCCTCTTGTCATCTCACGGTCAGCATCTCACCTTAAGCCTGAGCCCTGGGCATATTGCCATGTCATGCCAGATGTTGTATATGTTATCCATGGCTCCTATTTAAACAGTGTGTGGTCTTTGTGGGTGAGGTCCTACTAAGCCCAGCAGGGTGCACGGCTCCCAGACTTCATTTCATCCCATCATTCAGCTCCCTCAAAGCTCCACCTGTTAGTCACATGACAGTAGGCAGTTTTTGTATGGGATCAGCATGAACTCAAATCACCCAGAGCCTTCATTTATAAAGACTTTTCAGGAATCTTAGAAGCTTCCAAACATTTGGGTTTGTTTGTTTATCGTTTACACTGTTTTTTGGTATCTTTACTGTTGTTTTTTGTGTGGTGGATGAGAGACTAATGAACTACTAACGAACACACTTGTCATACTAACAAAGTCTACGGGGTAGTGCTTATACTGAATAGAGACCAGCAATTGTGTGGAGACTAAAGCTCAGCGGTCGCTCTAAACTCTCTCCGGTTGTGAAAAGCGCACAGTGCATACAACAGACTGATACAGCCCAAAGCAGTCAGTATGTGTCCCAAATGAAGCGCCTGCAATCTTGATACAAATTTCCTCCGGCAGGAGTTTTGCTACCCAGCCTCATATGCAATTTCCTTCGCTCAGTCTTTGTGGATGGGTTCTGGGTTCTTAAATAGCCCGCAATAAAGTCCCCTAGCTAGCAATCCTACACAACGATCTCTGCAGGGTGTGAGTTGCATTTGTGTGTCTGTGGCTGATAAGGCTGGTCCAACTATCGACCCACACAAGCTCAATACCCCATCCCCATTGATTTATCATACGCTGTTGTCTTCACAGAGCGGAATGGCTGCCTGAGCAGGTTGCCAGGTTGATGAACTACCCCCGCCCACATTAAAGAAAGTCTCAGAGAGACCCAAATACGTTAATGCTGACACCAACACAATGTAAGCACACACCCCTAAGCCCATAAAAGCGTGGGCAATAACTCAATACAAGCACTAATTGATACTAATGCTAATGGTAGCACTAACACAATGCTAAAACCTGTATGTACACTGCCATACCTCTAGATGAGAGTACGTAGCATTTGTGGTAGGAAGTTGTCCTAAATCGTTTTGTGCGCATGCAAGACATTTTTGAATCTGATTGCGAAAGTGAAAGATGGATAATATAAACCATGGCATATCAAACGTTCCTCATTACCGCCCAGTTGTACCAAACCCTTCTCATTAAAATTCTGCTTTATTTCATTGAGCTTGATTCATTACCTAAATCACAGCACTGAGATACCAATTATAAGGCAATAATGGTGAGAGATGGAGCTGCAATTTAAATGTGCTCTCCAGTTGCAAAGGCAATGAAGAGTAATGTTCTCCTCTGATAATTTTACTTGCATCTTAAAGGCAGCAATAAGAATTTTGGATGTACTGTATGGAATCAGGATGATCCTTTATTCATCCAGCCCAAATGAATTATAGGTGTACTCATTCATTTCCTATTGAGTAAATTTAGCATATAAAGAAATGGTACTTTTGTGAAATACATGATGCACACTCACATATCCAGTCCAGTCGTATCTAGAATGTTGAGATTAAGTTGTCTGAGGTACTATATACTATGAATTCAAATAATAATAATAATTTTACTTTCTGAGTGGAAAAGTAAAATGTTGCTGTAACATCAAATAAACAAGCTGTGACAAAATATTTGGTCCATAAAACAGCTACATAGCCTCAATCTGACATGATCGGAAGAGAGCTTTTGGCAAAGCTCTGCAATTCAGAAGACAGCCATGCACCAGAATGAAACATATGTTAAAAATGTAAAAGATGTTCCATTTGTGAAATGTAAACAATGGATATAAGATAAAACTGGATATGGACTGGGCTTAAATAGAAAGTAATTCATTGAAAATTCATTATTTGTTTTGAAGTTATTTTTCTGTGCCTTCTGAATAAGAGCTCTCTAGTAGACATCTTCTCAATTTTACATCTTGCATGAATTGGCCTAAACAGTCTTACAACCTACAAGGAATCTTTTAGCGCAAAGTGATTTTCATTTGGAATAAAATGGCAGTTGGGCAGTTTTATATTTCTTGCTCTTTTTCTCACTTGCCGATAACATTCACAGGTATACATTTTATCAGTTCATGCATTCCCTGGGAATAAAACCCATGATACTGGCATTTCTTGCACCTTGATTTACTCTTTGAGCATGGTTATCACTAGTGGAAATGTGGTTTGGTCACACAAGCCTGAAAACTCATAAACTGGCTAAATTATTATTTTCTGGTTTCATTGCAATACCTAATCTACAATATACAAAATGCATATAAATGTTATTACTGCGGACATTCTTGTAAATACAATGACTTGATGCCATCAAGAATAGCCTTGCTCCATCATTATAAACATGACAAATCATCAGAAATCTAAAGACATATTATATGTAAAATTAGCATGTTTGTATCAATAACACTGGTGCAAGTCTTAAATGCAAGGATGGATGTTTGCCGTTTGAGGTAACGTGCGCATCTCTTGGGGACAAAAGGCAGAGTAAAGGGGCTAGATTTACTGAGGGGAGCATCTGAGGATGAGAGCAGACCTCGGATGATCAAAGTAAGACCCATGTCACTGATTTGCATGGTGAGATGCATGGTGAGAACCTCCTCAGAAGCTTAACTTTGATATACCACCTGAGGAAAGATTCTTCCTTTGGATCCTCTAATGCTTGGCCTATGGGAATCCAAACCTGATATTTAGTCTGGCAAGTTTTCTTAACACATTTAGGTTGCCTTTGAGCTCTTGTTTATTTCATGTCAAAGCAAAGCAAAGCCATTATTTAAATATGAAAGTATATTTCTGGGTGTAACGTGATGCTCTGGTTTGTAATGTCCTGGTTTAAAATTCAAAAGTTTCTTTGAAAGTCTTTGAAAGTTTGTCAGATTTTTTCAGTTTTTATTAATTTAAGCTTAGATAAGTTTTAATAAACATTATTATCAGGGCATATTGGCTATAACATCCAAACTTTTATGTCTTGGATACATGGTCAAACAGTGAGTTGCAAACTGGATGTTATAAATGGTCTGTCTATCTGCCAGAGTGTAAATGCTGGTTAACCTATTAATTTATTCAATAATGTATTAAAAATGTAATTCATACATACACCAAAAATACTTTTTACATGATGAGCATGTTTTACATTTTTGAAATAATAGTAATTTTTTTTCGTGTGGGGGGCATTCTTAATATTTGAAACATGAATGAAATTTAAGTATTCATAATATTGCCAAATGAATGTGGTGCAACAAAGAAACGGTTCAACCAACAGATAAAAAGGAAATGATATCAAAGAGGAACTCAACAGACCCTCATGGCTGTGTACTAAGCTCTATAAATATCAAATCATTTATAACCACACTAATCTTAGTTCTTGTTGTAAAATGTGGTCACACTTTAGTTTAGGGACCAATTCTCTCTATTAAATACTTGCTTATTGGCATGCATATTACTAGCATATTGGCTGTTTAGTAGTAGTTATAAAGCATATATTCTGCATTCTACGTCCCTTAAAGGGTTACTCCACCCCAAAATGAAAATTTTGTCATTAATCACTTACCCCCATGTCGTTCCAAACCTGTAAAAGCTTCATTCGTCTTCGGAAAAACAATTTAAGATATTTTGGATGAAAACCGGGAGGCTTGTGACTGTCCCATTGACTACCAAGTAATTAACACTGTGAAGGCCCAGAAAAGTATGAAAGACATCGTCAAAATAGTCCATTTGCCATCAGTGGTTCAATCTGAATTTTATGAAGCGACGAGAACACTTTTTGTGCGAAAAAAAAAAAAACTTTTTCTTCTCCTCCGTGACACTTCCTGCAAGCGCGTTTATGAGTTCATGAGTTCACGAGCAGCGCCTTCCAGGTTCTTTGTCTGTACACTGCGTTAGCAGGTCACGCCGCATGCGTTGTGTGTGATCTGAGGCATGTTTCTAGAGCCCTGCATTTCAGCCCGGGCCAATTTTCCCATCATAATTCAGATGCGGGCCAGGCCTCGGGCCTGTTTTCGGCTTTTCCTCATTTTTATATTTTATAAGAAAAAAATTGCTGCGCTGGTGAAAAAACAACACGAGACCGTGCTACCGCAACTGTCAAGAGCAGCTCGACGGTGTTTAGTGTCCCACCACAGCAGTATGCCTGCCGTCAGCGCAACTGAAGAGTTCTGCGTTCAAATGCACGCAATAGGCTAAAGCTTGCCACAAATCCCCAGCAAAATAATTACCATGAATGATGTACTAGTGTTTTCTGAGTCCATGTCGCAAGGATGAAGTTGCCGATTCTGACTCGCCATCTCCTCATTAGACGCACCTTTAGAGAGAAGTGCATCTTTACAGATTATGATGAAAGAGTTTTTGTTTTTGATATGTTTTATTTCGTTAAGTAGTAATTTAAAGCTTTCTATAGATATATTTATTATGTCTGTGACTGTGAGGCATGTATTTGCTGAGTTTCGGTTCATCATTGTGAAGCACTCCTGTTCAAGACGAGACGGCAGAAACCGCATCATGTTTGTTTTCTTTATTTTATAAAACCACAATGTTTTGTTGATATTGTGAGTGCACACAAATAAAAGACCATTTACAGTTCCAAATGATATTATGTATTACTCTTACCTTTATGAGGAAAAATGACAGCGTATCCACTGAAAGAAATACAAGTGATCGCACTGGCGCCTCCATGTCCTGCAAAGCGCACTTTAGCTTTCACTCTCCGCACAAACTATTGGATACAGTGCACGTTTATCTAGGTTTAACATTTAAACATTGTTATATGCTTGAACTGTTTTAAATCTATAGATTTTATTTTAGGCAAGTCGTGATGATGTGAGAAGGCTAAATTGATCAAACATAGGCTACTACACTGTCTGCCGCTGGCCGCTTGGTCGTTTCTTTAAAAAACAAAAGCTTATAATGAACAAAAAATGCTCCAAAGATTTTTCTAAATTAACTCTAATAAAAAAACGAAACAAAATATAATCACTTTGCCATTACATACAAAACTGAATTATTTTAATAGCTGAAACAGTAGTATAAGCTGTTTTGGGAGAAAGGGAAAAAAAAGACGGGTTCGGGTCGGGCTCGGGCCGGTAATTCTGATAAGCTGTCGGACAAGGGCCGGGCTAGGGCCTGAGCGTCTCGAGCCTGGGCTGGGCTAGTGCCTATATTTGAGGCCCGTGCAGGGCTCTACGTGTTTCGTCGTGTTTAGGGGTTTGGAACGACATGGGGGTAAGTGATTAATGACAACATTTTCGTTTTGGGGTGGAGGAACCCTTTAATTTATTGAGGCAAAAGTCGTAGTTAATAGTTAGTTAACAGTGAGAAATGGATCACTGTTTTGTTGATGATATATAGGAATTAATTATGATATATGAAAAAAAAAATTAATAAGCATTTCTCAAAATAATAATAAAGGTGTGTACACTTACATGTATTCAAAGTGCAAAAGTGTAAAAGTCTGACCTGATCTTGCCCTAAACAACAGGTGGCGCTGTGTTTGAAGATGGCAGCTCCCGGCTTTTGTCGTCTCTTGGCTGTGGTCCTCATCACACTGTCCCCCACCTCGTACAGCTCTGAGATCCCATCAGAAAATGGCAAAAGGAGTCTGACCCGGTCTTCCACCTCTGACTCCAAGCAAGACCAAGATATGGGACTTCTGGGTGGCAGCCAACGACAGAGACACTGGCCACGTAAAGACAGGGATAGTGTTGGGCTTCACTCGCAAAGGCCACTGGATCGACCGGAGGATGATGGGACAAGTCTGGAGGGCCTGAGCCCTGTAAGGCTGGAGATGGGGCCTGGGGACAGTATGAGGACGGAGGTTCATGAGGAGGTGAGGGGGCCTGCTCATATGCGTAGAGGAAATCATCCCCCGGAGGGAGAGTTCAATCGTAAAGGCAGGAGACATGGCCATGGGCATCAGGCTGATCACAGAAAGCAGGGAGGCAAAAGAGACAAAGGTCGAGCTAAAGGTAATTGAGATTTGCTGAATTTTTTACTTGGGTAATATGAGTCATTGCAATTTGCAATATGGTAAGAAGTTTATTTCATAAGAAATCATCCCCCATATTTCTGTTTGCTTAAACATCTTTGCAAAAATCACACTTGGAAAAAAACTGCAGGTAGTCTTTTAAGTCTATTTAGTTGACAACAGGTTTATAAACACTTCTCGTTAGTAATCTGAAAAAATGCTAAAATGTGTGTGTACGTATATATATATATATATATATATATATATACATTTTGGCAATTATGTAAATATAAATAAACACAGTGCCATGCTTCACTCTGAAATTGCATCCTTTCATTTATTAATCACACTAAGCCATAACAAAATGTAGTTTTATTTTAATACGTGTACAGACCTATTTTGCAATCTCTGCATTTTTTTCATACATTGAAAACTCATAGTGACCAGTGACTGTCAAGTTAGCCAATGCTTGTGTACTACATTTAGTAGTTTAGCTGAAGCTGTATGAAAGAATGGCCAAAAAGTTGTTATCCACAGGAATGACATACAACATGTAATTACACACTTATGTGGTAATATAAAACTACTTTCATGATGCTTTTTGGAGCTTGGCAGCACCTTTTCACAATATTCTATGACTATTTAAAGAGCAGATATTCTTCTAAATGTCTCATTTGTGTTCCACAGAAGAAAGAAACTAGTTTGGAACAACACAAGAAAATGATGACAGAATTTTGTTTTTGTTTTTCATTTATATTTGCAGAGACACATATCTAAACTTTCCCTGCTTACTGGCAGGTAGATATAGAATATTTATCCCAAATAATTTCAAATTTAAGCACACATCCAGCTTCAAACCACATTCGAAGAACAAGGACTATGTACTGTATGTAGGCCTGTTACATACACTGCTTGGTTCAGTACTATCTAATTTGCTGATTTGGTGCACAGTTATTAAAAATGGTTCTTAATATGGTTCTTAAATGTCAAAAACAGCACGATTCTTTGATTAATAGAAAGTAAAAAAACAGCATTTTCTTGAAATAAACATCTAACAGTGAAACATAATTAGTGTTTGAATGGTAGTGTATCACAGCTTTCTGTTTCAGCGTTGATAATAATCAGAAACGTTTCTTGAGCGGCAAATCAGCATATTATAATTATTTCTGAAAGGTCATGTGACACTGAAGACTGGAGTAATGATGCTGAAAATTCAGCTTTACTGCAGGAATATATGAAAAAAATGACACATTTCAAAGTATATGTAAAAGATGTTATTTTAAATTGTAATAATATTTCACAGTTTTACTGTTTTTACTGTTTTGGTCAAATGAATGCAGCCTTAATTGGCAAGCATAAGAGACTTAATCATAATATTCTAAACTTTTGATCAGTAGTGTATATAGTACACTGTATAGAATTAAATATATTTAACAATACAGCCCTGAGATGTTCAATAGGCCTATGGAGTAGAGTAACAATGGGTTCGTTTCTGTGTCTATAAGTAGCCATATAAGATGTTTGCCAGGTCTAAACTACGAATGCTAATTTTATTAAAGACCGACCATAGTTTCTCTCTCTTTTTCTCCTAGGGGATCTCTATGACCCTGAACCAGAATTAGGCTCCTTGTTGAAGGATATGAATGCATTTGAGGATGGTTTTTACACCTCCCCGCCCAATCACGACAATGCCCCACTCACTGAAGCTCCCTCCCCTCTCTTTCCCATTTTGGTAACCACGGCAATCAACGAGCATCCCCCAACACTGTCCCCAGCCTCCACCAAACCCCAGGTACCCTGGCAAGCAGAAGCGTCCTTGAATATGAAGGTCTGTTGTGTTGCTCAGAGTGTTTAGTTTTCTAAGATGCTGTTATTCCTCTCATATACACAGAGGACTGTGTACAAAAGCATTTTTGCATTGTTTTGCCTGGATTCCTTTTTTTTTGTTAAACATTTCACCAGCATCCTGATTTTATTGTTAGAAATACTTAGTCTGTGGCATCACTCTTGGGACGTTTTGCTACTTTCAGACTACGTTAAACCGCCTTGAGTCTTTTTCCACTCTGTCATTTTGTTGTTAGATCCCAGAATGAACATCTTCATTTGAACCGCACACTGTGGCAGATATAGATACTGAAATGCTGTTTGGAGCCAGTAGTGGAGGTACTTGTCATCCTTGTGGTGTGCAGCGCTTCATCACACAGATTTATTTACCTGTGCTTCTGTGCCATGCTTATTACTGAGTGCCGCCCGGGGCTGGATCATACACGAGTAAAATTACCCAGCTCGCTTTGCACTAGGGAGGAGGTGGAGGAGGGGAGCTGTCACCAGAGCGAGTGAGGGGTGAGATGTCGCTCGCCCATCCTCCTGCTTCTCTTTTTCACAGCCATCTGTTCTGCTCCATTCTCCTCCCTGGATATCTTTTTACCACTCCCCGTATATATTCAAATTCTCTTGAGAGGCATCACTAGGCCTGGATACTGATATTAATAAAAACTACATTTGCATTTCCTTAAGGAAATGCAAACGCTTACAAGGCAGCAAAAGAATAGTGTTTTAAAAAATAATCCAGAAAGGAAAGTAAGCTGCCAGAATGAGACACAGAGAGATGAGCATAAACTGATACTGGTGAAAATGTTATGATTTAAGTCAATAGGTGAATTTCAAATTTCAATCTTAAGTAGATTAAGTCTTGAGGAATCATTTATTTTATTTTATTTTTTATTTAGAATACCACATCAGTCTTTTTTATTGAAATTAAATAAATAAATGGATTTTTGGGAAATAAAGAAAAAGAAAGAAGAACAGGGAAAGAACAAAAAAAAATATATATATATATTTTTTGTAAAGTAATCAAGTTGAAATGTTTTAAAATAATAATTTTATTTCAAAATATTCACCCATGCAATCTGTTTTGTGTGCATAATGTGTTGAAAATAGAGAAATGCTTCTTGTCTTCTCACATTCAGTTGTGAATTACATGAATCACATAAATGTCTATATTTTCAATTCACAACTGCAAAATTTGACAGTAAAGTGAAGCAATTGCATTGCCAATGGTTATATCTAATGTCTGTGCTTACAGACCTGTATGTCAGTGCACCCACTCATGGTGAATTAACAGAGGTGGGATAGATACTATTGTTTATTTTTATAAACACCAGAAAAAATAACAAAACACTGTTAAGTCTGTCAAACCTTCTGGCTGTAAGTAGCACCTGAAACAGTCAAAAAATGTAATCTTTCGGCGACTATGGTGTGAGACATATCAGAAATTTAACAAGAAATGCTTTTGCTCAGATTCAAGCAACAGACATGCTTGAATAAACACATTTTATTACATCTTGATGAACAGACAGAACAAATCTGTGAAAGCTGCATGTTTGAGAAGCTCAGATGCACATGGTGCAAAAAAAATCATGTGAATACACCAAAATAACCTTCTTGCATGTAGTTCACTTTAAAACTTTGGTGTGGTCTGGAAAATGGTGTGAAGGTGCACATTATTTTGATGTTTATTTTCATAAATCCAAATATTGGCCTTATATTTGTATTTAACATTAAGGTTAACAAAATGCTGGTAAAATTGGGCATTCACCAGCTAATGAGGTTAGTGTGCAAAACAATTTGTTTATTTATTATTTCTATTTTTTTATTGTTATTATTTTTTTTTTACCCTGATTCCAACTTTATAAGTCAATTTTGTTCAAGTGGTTCAGGCTGAATTAATGCAGAAAAATTATGTCGAAGAAAAAGACAAAATGCTAAAGAATTTCAAAACAGTATTGCATTGCAAGCACTATAATGCCAAATGGTATACAAGCTTGTGTTAGTGGTATGGCTACAGACAGCTTGTGTCATTGGAGAATTGAGACTAACACACAAACCCCAAGCTGCTACTCAAATGCTGTGGTTTGCAGTTCAATGACTTAAAGTACTGTGGACAGTTCTAATTAGGCTTCGATCACTAACAGCCTTAGATAAAGAAATATAAAGACAGATCTTCTGTTTGCACTTAATCTAACTGCCATTCCTCTAGTAGATCAGCTGCAGTCTTTAGAGACAATCTATATAGCTATCCATCTATCTCTACTACTCCCTCTAGTTTAATTATAAGGTAAATTTTGATCATGAAATAAAATTTCAAGAGGGAAACTGAGAGAATGTGGTATCTTGATGGCATGTCATAAATGATCCAGGTCTCAAACGTGATGCAAATGCAATTATTGTATTGCTGAGGGAATGAGGAGCAGAAGTCAGTTATTACTCTGGTTAGATTCTCTCTGTCCTTCTCCTCTCAACTCCCAGAAGAGCACCGTTCTTAATGCTGTTCCCTTGCACTGCGTCAGTGCCGCTACTGCTCCAGCCGCTGGCAAAGACACAGACTCTACAGGAACTCGCACACATATCAGCATGTGATGCCAGAAGCTTTAGAGTGCAGACTTCAGTGTATACACATCTAGGAGCCAGATTTACTAACAGCTTGCACCAGCACAAACCCTCTTTTGGTGGTGTAAAACTACAATCAGGATTTGCTAAAGACATGCAGTGAAAAATTAGCAATGAAGTCTTTTTTGTGGCTGATTTTAGGAAAATAGATGCAAAGAGAGTATTTAAATGAATTAAATATTGTGTTCAATATTTAACTCAAGTTCACTGCGTCTGTGTTCCTCAATTTGCGCAATGTCACCAGATCACTAGATGTTTAGTAAATCTAGTCCTTTTAGAATACAAAAAGTATATTTTGAATGTTCATACAGCTCTATTTAGGGTTTCAATGGACACTGAAAATCCAAGGGAATTTCAGGGAATTTTTGAATTGGGATTTGCAGTCATGGATATTGTATGTGAAGACTGTCAATCCAGGTCTACTTTTATAACTTACACATTGATTTTGTAGAGTTTCTTTCTTTCTTTCTTGCTTTCTTACATTTATTTTTTTAGTGCTTTTCACAGTACATAAAATTTCAAAGCAGCTTTACGGAAAATGCATGTTTCAGTGTTAGAGTGTCTTTGGGATCTAATAAATATGGGGAATATTTCCTTAAATTCCTTACATCTGCTTTAATCTTTCTAACACTTGTATTATGCTGAAGTTCTAAAATCATGTAAAAATTGACCCTAGGTGGATTTAACACAATTCACTAAAATTCACACTATAAATTACAGCGACACAATTATAATAAAAAGGAAAAAAATAAGGCTTAGTTAAACAGACGCTATCCTTGACGTGATGCTATCCTTCCACATCATCACGCTTAAGGTTATGATTCAGCTTGTGATTGTGATGGTTATGACATATGGATAATATTTGTCAGTCTCGTAAGTCATCTGAAGTCTTCAATCTACACTGAAACTTAGAGAGTGTGTCTGAGTGCCGACCATTATCAGGAAAGCTGTTCCAGAGTTGAGAAGCCAAATGTGAAAAAGCTTCTATAGTGGACTTTGATATCCTAGTGTTTTGTGACCTTAAAGAGCATGATGGATTGCAATGAGATGCAATGTAGCCAGTTTAGAGACAATAAAATTGGTGTGATAAGATAATATTTTCTTGACCTGGCAAGAACACTAGGAGCTGCATTTTGAATCAGCTTGTTTATGGATGCAGGGCAGGCACTTTGCAGTGCACTACAATAATCTGGTCATTAATGCATGGAGTAGCTTTTCTGCATCAGAAACAGATAATGTTCTGTAACTTGGCATTGTTTCAAAGGTGGAAGAAGGCTGTTTTGGTAACATGGAAAATATGATTTTCAAAAAGCAATTTGCTCTCCAATATAACACCTAGATCTTTAATTATAAAGCGTGGAGTAGTATTTTGGTCTGATGACTAATAAAATGGCCGGTCATCGAACCTTTCATGTCTTTCATACACTTGTATTTAAAAAATATTTGAAAATTGGACATTAAGAACCCATTAAATTGGAATAATAGTGTGAGGCCAGGCAGTTAATTGTTAATTAATATCAACATGATATCAACATTAAGCCTATTTATGGTTTTAAATGTTATTATGCAATATTTATCAGTGTACATTATTTCAAAAATAAAATATAAAAAAATCTTATCAAAAAATAATAACTTTCTCCACCTCTAAAACTTCCAAAGCTGTGCATAAGGTGAAAAACAATACAGGAATTACAGGGACAAGCACAGGCTACATTCCACTAAATGCAATGCCAGACAAAGTCAGTCTCAACAGAGGAACAATCTCAAGATCATCCCATCTGGGATTTGAATTTATAAACTGTAGTTATAAGCCCAGAGCTTTATCGCTTGTGATGGCATAACTGCATATTGCTTTTTGAATTATGAAGATGACCAGAAGGTGGCGCTGTCACTAAACCTGGCCTATGTGACACTTCTTCTGACTGTGTGTGAGCCAGGACAAGCACAATATGTCACTTCACAGAAGTTAGCATTCTGGATACTATTTAGTATCCTTAAGAATTTCTTAGCTGTATTTTAGTGTTGTTAGCTATCCTGTAATATAAATCAATGCATAGTTGTTATATCACAGGTTTTGAATTAGCACCTTGCTTAAAAGTGACGTCAAGTGGATCACCCAGAATAAACCTGTCTAAAACCATATTTTCAATCTGTCTCATTCAGAAGTCGGGTCGAGGGAAGGCTCAAGGGGAGGTGATGCCGACTCTGGACATGGCCCTCTTTGACTGGACTGATTATGAGGATATGAAGCCTGTAGACACTTGGCCATCCAACAAAAGAAAAGGTATGAAAGTACATTCTCAAATCTAATAAATAACAGTGATTTTACAATCTGTCAGATTTGTTTCCTGCAGCAGGTTTTTTTTTTTTTTTTTTTTTTTCCGCGATTTTCTTTCCAGATATTCAAGACGAAAATCTTTGGAGTGTTTAGACCAAGATATATTGAGAGATCTGGATAAATATTTGATTATAAAACCGGATGTAGTTCTCCCAGATCTTTAAACCTCTAAACGTAAATAATTTGCAAACTCACAGCTGATTTCTGAATAAAGGATTTCATTGGAGGCCTGTGTCTGTCTGTTTCCCCAATAAAGATAAACGTCGTGGCAAAAACAAGAGTAATGGGAACGCAACGGTTGATACTGATGTCATTGACCCATGTGACCATCATCTCGACTGCCTCCCTGGTCAGTTATGATTGTTTTTATATTATGGTTATCAAAGGAATAGTTCACCCAAACATTACAAATCTGTCATTATTTATTTTCATCATGTTGTACCAAACCTGTATGATTTTCTTTTTTCCATGGAACAGAGAAGGTACATTTAAAAAAAAAAAAAAAAAGGCTTCTCGGCACATTCATGAGCGAATGAGATTTACACTTTGAGTCTGATCTTTTCAATCAGAATATTTCCTTCACAAATCTGATTGGGGTTCAGTGACATAACTCTCTGCCTAACTAGTATGATGTGTCGTTGAATAAGTTACCCAGCTACTCAAACCGTGGTAATATTGTCCAAACGACATTGATTTAGTCAGGAGCATGTCTGGGTCATTTCACCAATAAATCAAAAGAAAAGAAAAAAAAAGAAATTGTATTTTGCTTTTTACTTTTGTACTATTAGGATTTTTTACAGTACATAAAGGCAATAAAAAGCTCTCTTCTAAAATCTCTTCCATATATATCTTTTATCCTAACCTGCTGTGACAAACAATAAACATTTCAAAGTTTGTATTATGACAGAATATAAAATATATAATATCTCCGGCATATAAGCTTGCTTTTTTGCTCAAGAGCATTAAATGCACATGCCACATGTCATATGCTTCTAACCACGAGTTAGCTGTACAGTAGTTTCAACCACAACATACACAGTATGATGATGTTTGCAAAAGTTTGTTGGAACAATGGTTTCAGGAATTGATGAACTAAAACACTATAATATAGCCCTTCTATAGAAAAAGATTAGCCTTTCTTTCTTTCTTTTTCCCAAAATACACTTTCTGTGTTTCACAGTAGAAAAAGTCATACTGGGTTAGAATGATATGAGGATGAGTAAATGATGACAGAATTTACTTTTTTTTTTTAAAGTGAACTGTTTATGTAATATGATATGTATTAGCAAGAAATACTATAAAATACTTACATTTGTGGTTTATCTTGTTGTGCCAGGTTCCTGTTGTGACCTGAGAGAACATGAGTGCAAACCTCACAATCGCGGCCTAAACAACAAGTGTTATGATGACTGCATGTGTGAGGAGGGTGAGTATGACTTTTTTGGTTTCGTTAGAAGGTAACATTCTAGAGCGATACAAAGAAAAAAAAAATATAGAAATGAATCTCATAAAACCTGTCTGGGAACATGTCTAGGTCATACAGTATTTCACTAATAAATAAATAAATAAATAAAGAAAGAAAGAAAGAAAGAAAGAAAGAGAAAGAAAGAAAGAAAAATAAATAAATACAAAACTGAAATTGTTTTACATTACATCAGGGCCCTAACCTGGGAAAATGTAATAAACGAAACATAATAAATTAATAAATGTAAATGTAAAATTCTTTAGGTCTGCGTTGTTATGCCAAGTTCCACCGCAAGAGGAGAGTGACCCGAAGACGGGGCCGCTGTGTGGAGCCAGAATCAGCTAACAGCAACCAAGGAGCCTTCATCACCATCTGACATATAGAGAGATACCCCATGACTGATGATGGACTGAGCTTTGAAGAATGTGGGTCAACGTTAAACGTCCTCAGCCCACAGTATAAATGTACATACACTGTTCATCTGCCTGTCAGGGTTGTGCACCATTCAGAATTAAATTTAGAATGGCTTTTAAATTCTTGAATTTGAATTGAGGTAGCAATCAGTATACAGAATTGTAATTTGAAACAGAAATTAGAATTTTATTTTTCAGTTTGAATTAACCATGAATGTTGTCACATGCACAACATATGGGATAATTTCTAGAAACGCTTGATGATATTAATAATAATAAGTCAAAAAAGCCAACTAATGGACCACTTAATTTTCTAATATACTTTTATTATTAGTACACTTGTGTGGATAAGCTCAATCTATTATGTAATTGATAGATTCAAATTTGGTCAGTATGTAGTTTTTATAGAGCTGTCAAATGATTAATCACATCCAAAAAAAATAAAAATAAAATATATATATATATATATTTTTTTTTACATAATATATGAGTGTGTACTGTGTATATATATATAAATACAAACAGATGCATGCATATATTTAAGAAAAATATGTTATGTTTATATATTAAAATATTTATATATAATATAAAATATAGGAATATAAATATATACATGTAAATATTTTCAAAATATATACTGTATGTGTGTGTATTTATATATATATATATATATATATATATATATATATATATATATATATATATATACACATACATAATAAATATACACAGTACACATACATATATTATGTAAACGAAAACTTTTATTTTGGATGTGATATCTATTAATAAACAAATATTTTTGTGTGGTTCCTTGCGTAATATTATAGTATAACCTCAAAATGCTTTTACCATAGCACATGATTTGTAAATAAATACATGTTGACATTGGCATCACATAACCAGCTCCATATATATGGCTTTTCTAACATAGTAAACTTGCTCAGTATCTCATCCGGTACAGCACTGCACTTTACGATGCAGAACGCTCAGCAATGAGTTCCATGAAACACAAGATAAACACAAGATAAAACACAACTTTTTTTTGGAAGTTAAACACTGCGTTTACTTTATAGAAATATATCTGTTCAAAGAAAAATTATTTGTGCATGTCAGGGATTAAATAGGCACTATCATACAATAATAGTGATTAAATTGATGATTCAGTTAAATTTCTACTTTGAATTACAATTCAGTCAATTGCTCTTTCTGTTATTCAAATACCAATTCAACATTCTGACTGTGGCCAATTGAATTTTGCAGTTCACACTTATGAACTTCAAGGAAGCCGATTCTTAAAGTATGAATTTTGCCCAACCCTGCTGTTTGTCAAAAGTTACTTTTAAGTTCGAACAGAATCATTTGTGTCTGAATGGAAAGCTTTTTCTACTGATTATTGTTATACTACTGTCAATAACTACTGCTACTCCTGTGTTAATGGATAATGATATTGATTTGTTTGGTTTATTTGTAATATATGCTTTATTTATTCAAGTACCAAACAGCTTCTTTTATTGAGAGATGTTATCATGGACAGGGAATGTGCCCTTCTTTAACGACTGTGTGTTCTGACAGAAAGATGGATGGTTGAATGAGTGATTGTTACCTGTATGGATTAGAGGGATAGAGATGGACAGAGGAGATTGAGGGAGAGATGGATGTCTTGTCAGTTTAAATCACTAAGCTTCTTTATGGTCTGACACACCTCTGTGTCCCATCACTGTCTTGTTTTAACTGTTTGTTAGACTTTTATGTTAGTGGGGCTGTAGATATGCTTTAGTCTTTGTAAAGTTTTTTTTTCTTTCTTTTTTCTGTCACTTATTTCTGTCACTTATTCAACTTGAAAATTCTCAAGCTCCATAAATTGTCAATTATTTTTAACTGATACACCAGAAATAAACTTAACTAAGGACACTAGGATCCTAACAGTTTTTATTTATTTTTCTCCATCACAGATGCTCTTGAGACGATAACATACTGTGATATATTGTACATATTATTGCAAATATTTAGGTCACAAAAATGTTAAGTTTCCCTACAACCTTTCAAAACTGTGCAATTAGTAAAGACAAAAGTTATGTTCTAAGTTATGTTCTAAATGCATGGGATACATGATGGCTTTCTACTTACTAGCTAATATGTGACATTGCGCCACAAAATCAGTCATAAGTGTCAATTTTCCTAAATTAAGATTTATACATCAATGGAAATCTTATTTATTCAGCTTTCATGCATGGTTTGTTAGGATAGGACAATATTTGGCCGAGATACAAATCTGGAATCTGAGGATGCAAAAAAACAAAATATTGAGAAAATCGCCTTTAAAGTTGTCCAAATGAAGTTCTTAGCAATGCATATTACTAATCAAATTAAATGTTGATATATTTACAGTAGGAAATTTACAAAATATCTTCATGGAACATGATCTTTACTTAATGTCCTAATGATTTTTGGCATAAAAAAAAAAATCCATTTTGTTAGCACAATGACACACAATGTTGAACACTGGCGGTAGAGCCTGGGCTTGCCATTGATTCTAGAACCTCAGGCAGTGTTTGATGCCTCTGAAAAACTTCCTCAGAGAGCTCTGTAATGCACGGATGTGTCCTCTAAACTGACTAATAGTCTGTGGCATTGTCTCTGTCCAGGGACTGGAAAGCTCTCTGCAGAGCAGGTGACCTTGCTTTCGCTGTCTTTGTGTCCTTCTGCCTTCCTTACTGTTTATTTATCTTCCCATTCTCTTTGTGTATTCTGAGTCACACTTCCTTCCTGAGTATTGCTGTTTTTTGTTTTTCACCTTCAATATATTACTTGATATAGATATTTGCGAGGTAGAGTCCAAATCAATTTTTGGCACATTATTGCTATTTAATGGACCAGCCTAGTGCCACACAAGACCTTTGAATGCCAGGGGCCTTTTAAAGCCACAGGCTGCATGGCTCCAGACTGCAAAAGGATACTTAACACTGGGGTCCTAGGTGCATAAAATCCGAGCTGACCATTGAAGCCTCCAGGCCATTCATGTACACAGTATTATATATATATATATATATATATGTGTGTGTGTGTGTGTGTTTGTGTATACAGTGCCTTGCGAAAGTATTCATACCTGTTCATTTTTTTCACGTTTTGTTTTGCCTTATGCTAAACTGCTTTAAATTACTCCCCCCCCCCCACATCAATCTGCACTCCATACACCATATTGACAAAGCAAAAACAGAATTGTCACAACTTCTTAAATTTATTAAAAATAAAAAAAACTTAAATAAGTACATTGCTTAAGTATTCATACCTTTAACTAAATATTTAGCTGAAGCACCTTTACAGTCTCAAGTCTTTTTTGACAAGCTTTGCTCATCATCATTTGGCAATTATCTGCCATTCTTCTCCTCGCCTCTTCATCTCTCAAGCTCTGTCAGGTTGGATGGGGTCAGATGCACATTTTCAAGTTTCTCCAGAAATATTTGATTGGGTTCAAGCTCAGGCTGTGGCTGGGCCACTCAAGGACATTCATAGAGCTGTCTATAATCCACTCCTTCTGTGTGCTTAGGGTCATTGTCCTGTTAGAAGGTAAACCTTCTGCCCAGTTTTGGTGCATTGAGCTTGTCTTCTATTCTGATGAGTCCTTCAGTCCCTGCCGCTGAAAAACAGCCCCACAGCATGAGCACACTTTACTTTTGGGATGGTACTCTACAGGTGATGAGCAGAGCTGGTTTCCTTCAAACATGAAGAAAGAGTTTGGAATTGAGGTTCATCAGACCAGAGAATATTGTTTCTCGGAGATTGAGGGTCCTTTAGGTGCTGTTTTGCAAATTGCAAGTGTGTTTTCATGTGTCTTCACTGAGGAGAGGATTGAGTTTGGCCACACCGCCATAAAGCCCAGATCGCTGGAGTGTTGCAGTGATGTTTGTCTTTCTATAGGTTTCTCCCATCTCCACATATGATCTTGGAGCTCAACTAGAGTGACCATCAACTTCTTGGTCACCCGTCAAGGCCCTTCACCGTCAATTGCTCAGTTTGGCCAAGAGGCCAGCTCTAGAAAGAGTCCAGGTTGTTTCAAACTTCTTCCACTAAGGGTAACAGAGACTACATGCTTCTGTGAAACTTCAATGAAGCAGAATTTTTTTCTGAACTCTTCCCCAGCTGTGTGGCTTGACGCAAACCTGTTTCTGAGCTCTACAGGCAGTTCTTTTGACCTCAGGGCTTGGTTTTTGTTTTTTCTGTCAAACCTTTTATTAAGACGTGTGTGTCTTTCCAAATCATACCCATTCAATTGAATTTGCCACAGGTTATCTTCATTAGTAACATCTACAAGCAATATGAATGATAAATGTCAGCTGTCCCGGATAAGGGTATGAATACTTATGCAATGGAATAATTTTTAATTTTTAATAAATTTGCAAATATGTTAAAAACCTGTTTTTTACTTTATCATCATGGTGTATGGAGTGTAGATTGATGTTGAAAAAAAAGTAATTTAAAGCAGTTTAACATAAGGCAGTATCAGAACAAAAGGTGAAGGGGTAAATAAAGGGGTATGAATACTTTCGCAAGGCACTGTATATATAAATATATATATAAATATATACATATATAAATATATATATATACTGTGTCATTTTAAGCAAAATACCTTCATTTATTAGATTGTATTTGGAAAGTTGACTAAGAAGAGGTTAACTGAACATGTGCTGTCCATTCCCTCATTACTTCAAGACAAATTAAGCAGATAAAAGGAGTTATCAGATATCTGGAGTTGATATGAAATATCTAATTGGCATTTGGAAGCTGTTTGACTGGTGCTACCAATATGAAGTCCAAGGAGATCTTGATGAAAGTGAAGGAGGCCTTCATTAAGATGAAATACAACATAAATAAGAGAGATAGCAAAAACCATAGGTGTGGCCAGAACGGTTGGCTACATTCTTAAGAAGAAAGAGAGCACTGGTGAGCTCAACAACATCAAAAGGCCTGTACGACCACGGAAGACAACTAAAGTGGATGATCGCAGAATCCTTTCCTTGGTGAAGAAAAACCCCTTCATAACATCAACAGGAATCAAGAATACTCTGGAGGAGGTAAGTCATTGTCAAAATCTACAATCAAGAGACGCCTTCATGAATGTAAATACAGAGGGATTACAACAAGATGTAAACCACTGGTATCATTCAAGAAAAGGAAAGCAAGATTAGACTTTGCCAGAAAACATCTAAAAAAAAATAGACTTCCATGTTCTGGAATAAGATTCTTTGGAATGTTGAAACCAAGATTAACTTGTACCACACTGATGGGAAGAGAAAAGTATGGCAAAAGAAAGGAATAGCTCACAATCCAAAGCACACCACATCAAGTGTCAAACATGTTATGGCATGGGCATGTATGGCTGTTCACTGGTGTTTATTGATGATGTAACTGCTGACAGAAGTAGCCGGATTAATTCTGAGGTCTTTAATGCTACACTCTCTGCTCACATCCAGCCAAATGCTACAAAACTGATAGGACTCAGCTTCACAGTGCAGATGGACAATGACCCTAAACATACTGCGAAAGCAACTCAAGATTTTTTGAAGGCAAAAAAATTTAATATTCTTTGAAGTCAGTCGCCTGATCTCAATCCAGTAGAGCATGCTTTTCATTTACTGAAGACAAGACTGAAGGCAGAAAGACCCACAAACAAGCAGCATCTCCAGGGAGGAAACTCAGAATTTGGTGATGTCCATGGCCTCCAGGCTACAGGCAGTCATTGACTGCAAAGTATTAAAATTGTGCTTAGCTGGTCTTTGAGTGAGGCCACAGAAACGGTATATCACATTCACACACATCCCAATTGGACACCCACTGCACAACATTGTCACCCCAGGAGCTTCATTGACAATAAAACAGTCAATAATGCATGGGATAAGAGTGAGACACAGAGAAAGAGCTGTTTCCTCATGCACTGCTGTTGAAATGCAGTAGTTGTACATTTAGTAGATGATATTCAACGTAAGAAATCTGTGATTTAAGTAACACAGGAAATTTTACTGTGTTGCGTGGTAGCAGTTCGTTTTGTAACACATCCGGAAGATTCTTCCTTTTTTTCTAAACATCAAATGTGTATCAGTACAGGATTGTGCAGATTGTATGTTTTTCGACATATTCTGTAGAAAATTTAAGTGGTTTATATGCCATGATTTTACAGTGTTCTTCGTGGTTGCCAGGACATTGCTAAATGAGTGAAAATGAATAGCACATTTTCTCCACGTTTTGAGGTATCCTTCATGACCATAGCACCAACAAGTTGGAATTAGTGCCATAAAAATGCTCTAATTAACTCAAATTAGTTTTTTTTTTCATACCCTAAGAATGAACAAGAGTAAAGGAGCAGTCACATCACACTTTTCGTTACATTGGTTCTTCTATTTCTACATTGACTATTCCAAAGCTGGAGGTAGGAAATGCAAGTTCATGTGAATTTTGGTGCATTCTGAAGAATACATTTGTTGAACTCTGTCCTGCAAACATGCATCAAGTGAAGATGTCTGACCAATAGAATATTGGCAGAAATAAAAGAACAAAACATTTAAATCTTTCAGCATTGCTATAAAATATAGTAAATTGCATATTTTTCACATTTTAGATGTATTACAAACCACCCAATGTCCATAGAAATTTTGTTTGCTCAAAGTTTATTGTGACTGTGGCTTAATAGTGAAACTGGCTTTAGCAAACACACACACACACACACACACACACACACAAACAGGAAGATGAACCTTTCTACCAGACACTCAAACAACAAAGGAACTAATTTCCCATATGACATGTGAAGTTATTAACGTAATTTCGGGAGGAGTACGCCCATCTAATCTTCCAATTAATATCTGAGTATAAAAACAGCCTCTTACCATTTACGTTTTTAGTTCCATCTCCTCCTTTATGCATATTTAATTAATTTATCCTTCTGTCTATAGGGGGGCTATCGGAGCTCGAGTAGAATAGTCTCTCTGAGCCCTCCATTGTGGACATCAAGCCAAATCCGTTTACCTCTAATGCTAAGATTATATGGGCACACAAACTCGTGAAGTGAAAACCTTCCAAAGTAGATTTTGGTTCCTCTAAGCTAATTGAGCAAATCTGGGCTATTCATCAGACTTAGATAGTGACATATTCTTCCAATGAACTGTCCCAGGTGTTATTAAAATCATGGACCACAGCTGGCTAATTGAACCAGCAGCATGATCCATCAAATTCAGCTTTGTTGTATTTAGTAATTCCATGTCCATAAGTTTGTGTGTGTGTATATGTGTGTGTGGGGGGGGGGTGGGGGGGGGGGGTTACTGAACAAATCATTTATGAGCACAGGCTATATTTTATTTAGTAATAATGAATGTGCCAAGAGGTAGTGCAATTTATTTTGGTTGTTTCTGCTATGACAAGTCTTTAAAGGGCTGCGTATTAAAATAACATGAACCACAAATCAATGGGAGCTGAATCTAAATAAAACAAACAAACAAACAAAAACCAATGGATGGTTGAGAACAGTGTGACCCTTTACTGTATTGTGACATTTCCTAGTTAGTTAAACTTCCAAATGTGACAACAAACCCTGATCTCTCCTATACCATTCAGAAAATGGTATTGTAAATATGCACAGTAGAAATTAAATCATTGTTCACAGTGACATAAACGCATAGACACTCAGGTTTCCCAGTTCTGCTCTCATGTGTTCAGATGGAATAATGAGTAGAGGGAGGTGTAGTCACATGGCTGTGGTCATGCTGGTGTCACATGGTTTTTGTTTGCAGTCACTTCAGAGAGCTGGGAAAACTTCTGTTACACACAGTTACGATGAAAGTGTTTCAGGCTTCCTTTGTGAAATACTGAAAACTACAGAGGGACACTAATCGTAAAAGGGCAGTGATACTATGGAAATACCAGCCATAAATCTCAAGGTAATGTTTTTAAGTTACAGTATGTGTTTTGTATGAGTACACTGAGATACAAAGAATTTCATTGCTAAATGATCCATCAAAAAAACTTTAAAGATCAAAAGAAAAAAGGAAATTGTTGTTTTATTTAAAAATATTTCTACACACACAGGAAACATTAAATTTGTTAAATAATTTATTAGTAACTTTATTATGAATTACCTATTACCTATTATCCATTAAAGCAACTTTTTGTCAGTTTTGTTACATTATTTCCTCAGTTGTGGTTCCGAGATTTTAATTCCACTTCTTACTATTGTATGTCAATGGCTGTGTTTCAAAACCGGTAATGTTATTTTGTTATAAACAGGAACCAGTAAGACTCTGAATGGATATAGTAGTGCTGTAAATACATATATTTTCTTCATTTTGGACAGAAACCATTTTGTTCTTTTGTATGGGTTCATTTCCTCATCATTTTAGAAACGCATTGTCTTTATTAAAGGTATTTGTTCTGGGCACAGTGATTTTTAGAGATGCCCCAGATCATAGGTGCAGCAACATTTTTTGGTATGTAGGCCCAAAAACGCCCATGACTGAATACTTACTGGGTTTGAGCCACAGCCTATGTCTAGGGAACAGATTTGTACTTTTACTCATGAGCTGCACTGTGTGTGTGTGTGTGTGTGTGTATTTTCTCTGCAGGCCATCGTGTTGGTTCACTGGTTACTGACAGTCTGGTGAGAGTTATGGTGCATTTGCCTTTCTCTTTTCTGTTTCCCCACACTAACCTGAGGAATTTCACCAGTTCTCAGTTCAGCAGAAATTAAAATACATTTCTTCTTCAGACTAAAAAAGTCAAGTCTGTAAATGTGTGTGTATATAAACATTTGAAGCCATGTAAATATTGTATTGTATAAACAAATTCTGCAATAGATTATTTTGAATTCATTTGAATTGATCTCTTCTCTCAGTTAGTGTGGTACACTGTCTGTAGTAGCAACTGGAGGACGCGGAAATATGCTTTGCATTTAGGTGGTACTTGAAGCTTGAATGCTCCGACAGTCAAAAAATTGCTTATTATAAAATGTATGTATGGATCAGAGGACAATTAAGTGCTCATTTGCTATATTAAAAAAAAAAGAATTATTTATTTAATTTAGCAAACTGAGTTATATTGACAGCCCTTATTAAAATACTAGTCTTAAAAGGTTTGAATGCATGTTTGTATGCAGGGCATGCTTGTTCCCCTGGCTTAATACTTCTTATGTGTTGGGGAACGTGAGTGTTCTTGCAGTGGGTGTGTGGGCCATTGCACAGAGAGACTCCATAGACGCTGTATTAATGGTAGGTGTGACTTTTTTTTACATCCAAGAAGAGCATGATTTTTAAGTCACGAAGGCTTAAAGACAAACAATTTGTTCATTAACGATGACAGATGAGAAATCCACAGCTTGAGTCTTGCATAGCCAGAATTTTGACTGTGAGGTACAGCTAACTGTCAGTTAAAAACAATTCTCTTAGACAGGAAAAGAGCATCTGAAATTACAATTTTTTTTTTTTGTGCCAGTTAGGGGTGAGTTATATTATGTGTCATGTGTGTAATTTGTAATGTATAAAATTTGATTGAATTTGTAACTTAGTTTGAATTCATTTGAATTCCTGATACAAAAATTCTCTAAAGCCAGCCAATCAGATTAGAGCTTAAAAGATGGCCCATGAGCATGCTGAGATAATAGTGTTTTTGTCTACTAATATGTGATCTCTGCTCTCCTTCATTCAGTTCTTGATTGGGTTGGCAGTGACTATCCTGACTGACATTGTTCATTTTGGGCTGTTCTATGCGGACACTGAAGCCCGCTTTGGGAGCGGCTTGTTTCGCTTTAGTGGGGGCATGGCCATCCTGAGTCTGCTGCTCAAACCTGTTTCCTGCTTCTTTGTCTACCAGATGTACCGTGAGCGGGGTGGCGAATACAACGTCAACTTCGGTAAGTGGGTGACCGAAGGCCCAGGGGAAAAAGAATAAAGGGTGACTGATTAATTTTGGTCCAAAATGCTTTCTGACGCATGTGAAAGTCTTTCTGTGAGGTTAAAATGGCAGCATTGTTTGCTTTGGTTTGTTTAAGGCATTATTGAGCCTATTTTAGGCATTATAATTCCTAGGTCACTGATTGTGGAGCACAAGCAAAGTATTTCACTCAATATGGCAAGCAAAATGAGTTAAAAGAGGAGAGGGTAATTGAGTTTTAGGGCTGGTCACAAGGCAGATGCCTGACAGAGTAGCCCACAGAAAAGAAAAGAGACAGACAGCTTGACTGATCTCTTTTTGAAAAACAGGGCTTGGGCCCAAAGGGATCAGGCCAGTTTCCACTGATTCCTCACTGTTAAATCTTTATTATCTGTGATCTTAGTCTCTTAGCTGTTTTATTAAGGTCTTAATCCATTTATATTGCATTAGAATAATTTATTTAGGTCTTTTATTAACCCTGTAAGGTATGAAATATGAAATGAGTCAGGAAAAAAAAAAATCCATTTGCATATGTTGCACAGTATCATTCAGTATGATAGAAAAATATGGACACCTCAGTTTTATTCAGAGGCCCAAACTGAGCAAAAACATGAAATTTGATATAAATATCAGTTGCTGATGTTTATGTGATCCTAATATTATATAGATCTCATCTCTCAGATATAAAGATTTCATCTTACATGATAGCAGACTACTTACACAAAATGCATATAAATATTTGTCACTCTATATCTCCCAATAATATGTTTTATTAGAATGATATTTAGATTTATAAACAAAACCCTGTTTATTTATTTATTTGCTTGATTGTTTGTTTGAGCAAAACTTTTGATACAAAACAGTAAAATGATGAATGACAGATTGCCAAATAAATGTTCCTCATATTTAATACATTGCACTTTTTGAATTACGCAAAAAGGATTTTTTTACTTAATAAAAGAAGTGTGAGCAATCAATTTGATCATGTTGATAGAGGCTGATGGAAAAATGCAATCTGCCATTATTCTTTTATTCCACAAGTAAATATCCAACAATAGACTGACCAGTAGTAGACCAGTATTTGATTGGTCACGTTATCTCAAGATATCCATCTTACAAAATTGTGTATCAAATATGATGCTCTAGGAGTGTTAAGGAAATCATTAGAAATCATCATGCCTATAACGTCTCAGCCATGGAGAATAAAACAAAACAAAAACAAATCCTGTGAAATTCTGAAGGTCATTGATTCACTTTGCACTAACAAAATCAAATAATTTAAACTCAAATCAGTATTTCATCTACATTTATTCAGTTGGTAATCCATACTGAACAATAATCAGAACAGCGCACAGTCAGTCGTGAGTATTGCAGAGAATCCATTGGGTTTATACTGTCTGACTGTTAATAATTTTCTGCATGATTGTTTTACTGTAACCAGTAATGATATTTTACTCAAGACACGTTTAATTCTAGATTCAGGCCCGTTTTGTGTGTTTGTTATTCATCTATCGTCATAGTGTTTGCTCCTGTCCTTCATGCTCTTTCTGTGACTTCCCCTGTTTGCTGTCTCGCTGTCTTCTGTCTCTCAGACCTGGAAACATCCGTGGACAGTCGCTGCACCACGGACAGTGCTGATAGCACACTGCTCAGCCGTCGCTACTGAACCTTCCCTCCTTTTCCTCCTGCAGTCCTGTTTAGCTTCCTCTAAATCAAGGAGTTTTCATCTCTGAGCTGCTGTGGTGTATTTCATGTTGACTTATTTTCTTGCTCTTCTTCACATAATGTCTTGGTATTTGTGTTTTTTTAGCACTTCATATTATTTCCTACATTTTAATGTCTTGTGTTAGTTGTTTTTTTCCCATTCTTTGTGCATTTATTTTTGCTTGATGTTATAATAATGTATATAGCTACATTTGTTTACTCTGTGTGTGTGTGTGTGTGTGTGTGTGTGTGTGTGTGTGTGTGTGTGTTTACATGTGGTTTCAGAAGAATAATCAGTTCTGTTAGAAGTCTCTGTGTTTTTTAATACACAATGCCCAGAATTTACTACAGAAAGTTTATAAATATATTTAATAGGTTTATAATAATTTTAAAGTACAACACAAAACAATATTTATTTGTAAAGCACATTTAACCGAAGTTGACCAAAGTGCTGTACAGAATAGAATAAAAACTCAGAAATAAGATGAATAAAACAAGACTATCATATTTAAAACACAAAAATAACAAAACCAACAATTAAACCAATGATCAAGGAGCATTGAATGCTAGAGAGAATAGATATGTCACAGCTGCATTTTGCACTAGATGTAGACGAGAGAGGGAAGGCTAAGAAACACCATAATAAAGTCTAAACGAGTTGTTACAAAAGCATGGACCACCATGGATAATAATATTATATTATATAATTTGCATGCTGTACCACGGTCTGTCTGAATACTAGATTCTGATTTTAGATTAGCTGGCAGGTATGCATTAAAACCGTTTAATGCACATGTAAGTCAGTTTAATCGCCATTCTATATTAATGAACTGCTTTTCAAGTCACTGCAAGTCAAGTCACCTTTATTTATATAGCGCTTTATACAATATTGATTGTGTCCAAGCAGCTTTACAGTGTCAACAGGAAAATAAGAGGACAATGCACAGAAACGTGTTGTCAATGCTGCCCCACAACTTTTAGTAATAGAAAAGCTTAGATACTGGATCGCTACATTATATTCTTCAGGCAACAAGGACGTAAAAATCGCTGTTTAAGTAACTAAACTCACAACTTCATTGTCTGAAAAAATGACCATGGTATAAGCAGGATAATGCACGTGCTGATATTGCTTTAAATGATTTTAATTTCCTTGCCTATAGCCTGAGACGCTAGGCTCCATGCGTCCTCGCAACTCAACATAGGACATGTGGTGTGGAAAACAGATGGATAAAATATTTAGTATATTTCCAAATGTTTTGAAGTATTATTTTGCAGCATCTTGTTACATAGTAAAACTGTTTGTTCAGTTGTCTCTACTGAGTGCAACAACTATTAAAAGAGCAAGGATTTCTCTGTATGACAAAAATGTATGGGATAAAAAAATAAATAAACAGAGTGCACCTTTGATTAAGAAAATAGGTTCAAACTTATTTATGTTGACCATAATATTGTTTGTTAATGTAAGTTTTAAATGGGAAATCTAGTTTTGGGCTGGTTGTGAGTCTGGGTGCGGATCTCTGTGTTGAAACCTTCCAAGAACATTATCAAGAACCACACCATGTGTTACACGAGGCTTTATTTTCTAGCTGTATGTGGTATTTTCTGCCTGAATGGTCACAGAAGTGCTGATTTACTGCACTGTCTTAGCAGTCAATATTTTCCTGGGTTTTTATTGCGCAATAAAAGGGAATTGTGTTATTTTAAATTATTTATTGACATTGGATTTCTCAAGTCGTGTTTTAATAAATGGAAGCAATAGCAAATTGATCCTTTTCTTGAACTATGTTTTTTTTTTTTTTCTTTTTCAAAGCCCTTTCTCATGCCTGAGATATTGGGCCTATAATGTAATTGAGAACATTTACCTCTGTGCCTGAATTGCTCACAATGCAGTGAAACCGTCTCTTCATTGGTATTCTGTTGATGTGTGATGGGATTTCTTCAGTTAATCTATCATAAAGGAATCTTCAGGCTGAATAAAGAAGTTTAGGCACATTGTCCAGGAATTACAGGATATGGTGTGATCAAAAAATCTGTATGTTTATTGTTTAGCGATAATTGTGTTTAATTCACTATACCTCATGCCTGAATATTTAACCCGATCTCACGGAAAAACATGAATTCAAATGAAATGAATCATACTAAAAAGTAATATTTTTAGAAAAAAGCATGAAGACATGAAGGTCCACCATCAACCCTACCTCTGATCATAACCATAAACGTCAATGGGAAGTACAAAAATGAAGGAATGAGATTGTATTCATACGAATTAGCCACCAAATCGCAAAAACTGATAGTGTTGCAATGTTCCATTTGTGCAGTCTGAGTGTTTTTTTATTAGAATGCAATTTCTGAACAAGTGTATTTTATAGTCACAATATATTTTAACAATGCAAACTGAAAATACTGTTGAGTATGCAAAGGTTCAGAGTTTTTTATCTTTTAATTTCAGGTTTTCCAAGGATAACTCGAAACAGAGATGCCTACCAGTCCATTGACCACCAGGACCAGTCTGGCAGCTCTGCCAGCTCCTACAACCAAGCAGAGGCTGGCAAACCTGGGCCACCTTCCTACTAAACAAAGACAAACCCAAGATATAACCAACAGTCTTTCTTTGCTGGCAATGCCATAATGCATAAGGAATTTTTGCTTGGGTTATGTTTTATTATTATTATTATTATGTTTTGTATTTCATGAATACACAATACAAGCTTCGAAAACAGAAACGAGAGGTTTTGAGCGAACTATTTGAACAGCTTTACATTTGGTTGGTTTTCAGCCTGAGGGTTGTGAAGCTCATAATGTGCAGTTTCATCTTAGAAAGGTCTCCTGAAGCTGTATTTTGGGGTGTTTGGCAGCTCTCCTGCTAAGTGTCCATCTGTTACTGTTGGTCAATTATTACTTCTATTCCGAGACTGTTATACTGTAGTTTTCTACATTTATTTACTTCATTTAATATTTGTTTGCAGTGGGACTCCAACATTTGTTTATTTTGTAAGTATTTCAAGGATTCGAAAGATTCTTGTTAAACCATATGCCATGCAATCTGTTCCATATTTATATAGTACAATTTATTAGATTGGTCATGCACTAGATTATTTATTTGCTAAGCTTGGTAATGCCGAGTTTGGACATAGGAGAATTAGGATTTCCTAATTTTGAGACCTATAAATCAAAAGTGATAAATTTGATGTAGGGATGTATTTAGATACAAACAATTATGCAAATGAGCGTTAAGCACCTGCAAACATTAAAAGAAATGGAGATTGTATTGGTTTTTGAAGGAAATGCTGATATCAGTGTACCAGTATCAACAGATTTGTTACAGAATTAATTCATCTGTTATGTTCTATTATTGTCCTTAAATGTGCTTTAGATTAAAGATTAGCTCACCCCAAAAAATAAGAATTCTGTCATTATTTAATCATCCTCATGTCAGCGAATGGGGAACATCAATTTTGCATTCCATGAAAAGTAAATTGAAAATGAAAAATCAAATGAAAGTCATATGAAATAACTTTAAAAAGCATTTTATTTTTGGGTGAGCTATTCACAACTGTGAGGGTTATTTTAACAGCTTCAAAAGACAATATAAGATTTTACAGGTATGTACTTTTGCAGTATAATGCAGTTTGTTTATGTAAATAAACTGCATAACTAGATGGTCATAGTTCATGCGCAACATGTGCAAATACTTTGCACATCAAGATCATGTTAAAACTTAAAATGTGAAAGTGTTTTAGATAGAACTATTTGTTTCCTTATCTGAAAATAAATTCTGTAACATTGAGCAGTTCAGTACTTTTAAATGTTGTCATCTGCTTGAGTCTGATTAAGTAGCTTGAGTCGATATGAAATCAAGTATAGTTCTCTGTCCTTCTTTACATCAGTTCAGTGCTATTGTTGTCTCGTGTGTCAGTTTGGCTCAATCTGTTAGCTAGTTGAGTCAAACATCTTGAAACAACATGTTAAAGTTGCACCAGATTGACCACAGAATCCAGAACTCTTATCTGAAATTTTGGACAGCTCTCAAAATATGCTGATATGCCAAAAAGTGATGTCCCCCAATTTAATTTAATTTTTTTTTTTTTTTCTGCAGACAGATGCAACCATATCTCATAAGGTGTCCCTGTTACAGTGTAATTGCACAATAAGTACCGAGTAATATTAATTAACAACATGCATACTCTAGGTATAGGGTTAGAATTGCTTGCTTGCATACTTGATTTTGCTACATTTACACTTAGTCATTTAGTAGATGCTTTCATCCAGAGCGACTTACAAAAGAGGACAACGGAAGCAAACAAACCGACAAAAGTGCAACAATGTACAACTGTATAATAATTCTTTGTATAATAAATAAACAGAAAACCAGTAGATAAAAAAAAACAAAAAAAAAACAGAGGACGCTTGAGGTTAGTGTTAATGTGTAATAAGGACACTGTAAAATAAAGTGTTACAAATGATTGTTTTTATTAATCTTGAATTTTTATCTGAACAACAACACCAACATTTGTGAGATTTAATAACAGCTGTTTCAGTCCTGCTCTAAATTCTTTATATTCTTCTGTTCATTTCCAAAGTGGTAAGAAGCACTGACGTGTACCTCAAATGATATCTGTTTAGATTAGTTCCCACTGCTGGTTTTATATTCCCATTAGTGATATTACATGTTGTCATAGGAACGCCACAGTGCTCATTTAAATTAGCTTTTGGTTTTGGGTAATGTTCCAGTTTTCATTGGCAAGAAAGATCTTTTATGTGGGCTTCATTATATTGTTTAAAAAACGGGGGCGGTGAAAGTTATTTCAATATTTTAGTATTCAGTATTTTAGATCTCTTTGCTAGTTGATCTGTAACATTATCAGTACTATCATTTCTTAGTTTTGTCATCTTATTGTAGCCATAGAGTTAGAAATTAGAAATAACAGATTTTTATATAATGAATACTGACCTGGGGTGCGTTTCCTGATAGAAGTGCGGCTTTGCTCAATCAAAAGCTGAGGTCCAGAATATTTATTATACCCTATACTTCTCTTTTTTTTTCTTCTTTTCAGTTGAACCCTTTACAAAAGTGACTATGACTTTAATGCATGTTATGCAAATATGAGTTTAATTTATTATTGTACTTCCTGTAACTGTTGACAAATATTCCTCAGGAGCAATATTTTTTAAATTAAATTTCTTAGGCACTAACCATTATTTTTTATTATTATTTTTTGACTGAAACCTCAAGATGACCTCAGGAAGGCAGTATGTTGTCATAAGTGTCACAAGAAGGCATAATTAAAGTCATTAAATCCCTAGTAAATAGTAAACTTCCCTCTTCACATGTATGAGGAAGTTCATTGTGCTGAATGAACAGAAACTAGCAGAATGGCGGACTGATACATGTACATCTAGAAGTGTGTTTCTCCTACAGAGGGCGTCCTGTGGCTCATGAAGCACCATTCACACTTTGGTTGCTGTTGCTGCTGGGTTGTGTGTTAAAGGCATCATGTGAAACGTGGTTAGGTTGTTACGCTTAATGATCCTCAGCTATTCACTTACTCAGTAACATATAAAAAAATAAATAAATAAAAAAAAGGAGAAGAACTGGGACTATATATTTAAATTTAATCATTTAGCAGATGCTTTTATCCAAATGGGTAACAGTCAAAACCAACAAAAGAGCAATAATATGCAAGTGCTGTAACAAGACCCGGTTATGTAACAGTGTATGTAGCAAGTGTTTTTTTTTATTAATAAACAAAGAGAATACAAGTAGGGATAGAGTAGAAATAGAATACAGTAGTGGTTCTTAATTCTGGCCCTTGAGGTCCACTTTCCTGCTGTGTTAGAGGGTCAAGTTTATATATATATAATAAAAATCAATCAAGTAGACAAAACAGAAATATAATAGAGAGCAGCCTACTAGCATTAGAGGGTCATAGCTCCAACCCTGATCAAACTCACCTACCTGTGATTTTCTAATGATCTTGAAGACTCTGATTAGCATGCTCAGGTGTGTTTGATTAGGGTTAGAGCTAAACTCTGCAGGAGTGGGCCAGATTTGAGGATGCCTGATGTAAAGTTTCGTGTCATGGAAATCATGTTATCGAATCAAACCAATGAACGCAGTCCGACTCCGCCCACTTTGCGACCCCGTTTAAATGTGTTTTTCTCATCCATCCTTTTAATTTCAGTAGTGTCACATGTTAGTAATGTTTATGACTCGTGTTGATTTGTAGACAGGAGTTGTTTTTCGTTACAGTGATTTATCATCCGTTTAGCATCAACATGTGGGTTATTGTGTCTCTCTTCGTGCTAACTTTGACCGCGCAGGTGTGGTCCAAAGTTTGCCCATGTGCTCAAGAGGAGCTCTGTCAGCCCATCCGATCCCAGCCGGGGTTTGAGGTGAGTGACCCATCCAGTGATCAGCTGATAGCTTCGCACTATATCATGTCAAATACAGACACTTAGACCACACTTAAATGCGTTGGATTTATTGCATTAGATAACAAATTGGCATATGCAAACAAATGATGCGAACATCTTTTCTCATTTATTTAATGATATAGGCTACTTGATCTTTACTCGTTTACTTAATTGGCTATTTTAGTGAAACCTTTTGCTTGAACGTGTCATGCAATGAATGCAATTGCATTATTGTTGTGATATTCTGACACTTTTAACTCTGGCTGTGTCTAATAACTTTTTTTTTGGTCCCACTTTATATTAGGTGGCCTTAACTACTATGTACTTACATTTAAATTAATCATTCGATACAATGCAATTATTGTGTACATACATGTTTTTACATTGTACTTATCTTTTTAAAAATACCTATATGTAGTTAAATCTGTAATTAATTTCTGTAATTACATTTATAATTACACTGTTGACCCATCCCTTACACCTTAACCCACCCTTAAACCTACACATACCACCAAACCTGTCCCTAACCTTACCCGTATAACACCTCAATAGCAGTAAAAGTGTTTTGCAATACAGTAAGTGCATTGTACTTATTTTTTATGTAAGTACTTAGTAGTTAAGGCCACCTAATATAAAGTGTGACTTTTTTTTTTTTCATGGGTAGTTGACCCAAAAATGAAAATTCTCTCATTTACTCACACTCAAGCTGTTCCAAACCGGTATGAATTTCTTTCTTCTGATCAATGAATACAAAAGAAGATTTTTTGAAGAAAGTGAATAACTGACAGGTGATCCCTGTACAGGCTTTCCTGTAGCTCAAATAGTAGAGCATGGCGCTAGCAACGCCAAGATCATGGGTTCGATTCCCAGGGAAAGCAAGAGCTGATAAAATGTAAAACTGTAACTTGAATGCAATGTAAGTCGCTTTGGATAAAAGCGTCTGCTAAATGCATAAATGTAAATGTAAAATGTAATCCCCATTGAATTGCATAGTATGGAAAAAGTACTATGGAAGTCAATGGCGACCAGAAACTGTAGAAGAAATTCATACAGCTTTGAAATAAATTGAGGGTGAGTAAATGATGACAGAATTTAATTTGGGTGAACTGTCCCTGTAACTATATTTTAACTTTGCTTTTCCATTGTTTTTTTGTTTTTTTAACTCGCAGGCACAACATTTCATCATCACCATTTACTGTTGCACGCTGTATTGTTGAGCATTTGATAAGTTGCCTGATTTGAAGTTAATAAAGTATTAGCACAACCACTTTAAATTTGTTTAAATTTAAAATTCTCTCTATCACATTGTATGATGCAATAAAGACACTGAAATTAAGACCAAAAACTATTATCTTTATACTGAGAGAAAGCTTCTTAACACATGTAGTTAATGCATCTTTTCCAGGTTTTTGTATTTGATGTTAGGAAAAAGGATTGGAAGTCTTATGACTGGACCCAAGTAACAACGGTTGCAGCTTTTGGAGAATATGATGCTGAACTCATGTGTTACGCTCACTCTAAAGGAGCTCGTGTGGTCCTGAAAGGTAGGGTTAGACTGAACATATATCAAAGTTTCACATTTTATAAGCATGCTGTAGTCTATATATCAAATAAAACAAGATTTTTACATTTTCTAAACAACGTGTGTGACACTTTTTCTTGCCAAGCCCACCACCATGATGCTAGGGTATTGTATGCTATTGCCAGGGCCTTGTTATTTAGTTGCTAGGGTGTTCTGCCCCTCTTTCAGTGTATATCTAAAGGGAATTGTTTTAATTAAGAAAAAAAAAAACCTAACATTTATCATAACCCAACGATTTTTTAACAAGCTGCATTATTTGCATTTGTCTTTAGCAGAATGGGTGCTAGGCAATATGTGCCAAAAATGAGAAAAATTTGTATGAGAAAACTGATATTCTTTTAGTCTATTGTGTTTTCTATAGTGTGTGATGGTTAAAATGTTTTTCATAGGAGATGTGCCACTCTCATATATTGTGGATCCAGTAAATAGGACAGCTTGGATTCAGGAAAAAGTCCAGTTAGCAAAGAGTCAGTTCATGGATGGAATAAACATAGATGTTGAGCAGGGAGTGGAGACCGGTTCCCCTGAATACTATGCTTTGACAGCCCTTGTCAAGGAAACCACTGAAAGTTTCCACACAGAGATCCCAGGCTCTCAGGTAAAACAGCATTTCAATTGAAATTGTGTCGTATGGTTGCTTTAAAAGCCCCTGACATACTGTCTTCTTACAGGTATCATTTGATGTGGCTTGGTCACCCAAATGCATTGATAAGCGTTGCTATGACTACCTTGCTATTGCCGATTCATGCGATCTCTTGTTTGTTATGTCCTATGATGAGCAAAGCCAGATCTGGGGTGATTGTATTGCCATGGCAAATGCCCCCTTCAATCAGACATTGACAGGTAAGGGATTTGTTGAAAAAATAAATAGGCCATTTGTTTTTTGACAATAATATCTCGCAAGGCATTCAAATAATACACTAAAGAGCTTTTGTAAATGTTGCAAAACTTGAAAGAAACTGTGTTTTTGTACTTGAGCACACTTTTTTTTTCTAAACGGGTGTCTACATAGTTTGCCCTTTTCCACAAATGTGAAATCTGACATGTCTTTCTTGATGACATTTCCAAAATATCCCTTCTCTGTATGTAATCATAACATAATGTTTGAAACGCACTATTTATGTTCATTGAACAACAGTTGGTTAGACCATAACATTACATATCAAGTCAAGTCACCTTTATTTATATAGCGCTTTATACAATACAGTATTACCGTATTGTATTATTTGATTGTGTCAAAGCAGCTTTACAATGTTATACAATAAAATAGTGTGTCAATAATGCAAACAAAATTCAATTCTGCTGTAGAGCAGCTCTAAAAAGAGGACAATAGTTAATGGTCAATTTTTCAGTAAAGTCAATTCATTGTTAATTCAATTCATCATCCAGCTCAGTGCAGTTCTCTTCTAATAGTGTCTTTGGAATCAAGTCGACAATATTGCCAAAAAAAAAAAAACTTTTGCTTGTTTTAACGTTACAAACCATTGTATAATGTACATCTAATGTTTAGACATTTGTTTTTCAGGCTACGATCAATACATCAGCATGAACATAGAGCCAAAGAAACTTGTGATGGGTGTTCCATGGTATGGTTATGACTACATCTGCCTGAATTTTACAAAGGTAACAATTTATTTTTGATATTTTCAGTACTTTATTTAAAATGACATGCAGTACTAGAGCTGTTCGATATAGAAGAAATTGTGATATGCAGTGCAATAAACTCAAATCAATTTGCAGTTATTTTAGATTGAAATACATTGTTTATATGTACTCAAAAAACAAAGTTATTACAAATGATATAGTTTAAATCAATATTTTGTTTCCAATTATTTGTGGCAAATAGATGTATAATAAGCAGGACAATGCATAGCCAATAGGTTGTTATCGCAAAATGAAGCCTTCCCATTTTATCTCTTACACAATTTACATACTTCCCTTCACTCCCACATATTATCTTTTTTCATCATGCATATTTGTGTATATACACTGAACAAAATTATAAACGCAACACTTTTGTTTTTTCCCCCATTTTTCATGAGCTGAACTCAAAGATTTAAGACTTTTTCTATGTACACAAAAGGCCTAGTTCTCTCAAATATTGTTCACAAATCTGTCTAAATCTGTGTTAGTGAGCACTTCTCCTTTGCCGAGATACTCCATCCACCTCACAGGTGTGGCATATCAAGATGCTGATTAGACTGCACATTTTAGAGTGGCCTTTTATTGTGTCCAGCCTAAGGCACACCTGTGCAATAATCATGCTGTTTTATCACACAGCACAATGCCACAGATGTTGCAAGTTTTGAGGGAGCGTGCAATTGGCATGCTGACTGCAGGAATGTCCACTAGAGCTGTTGCCCGTGAAATGAATATTCATTTCTCTACCATAAGCAGTCTCCAAAGGCGTTTCAGAGAATTTGGCAGTACATCCAAACGGCCTCACAACCGCAGACCACGTGTAACCACACCAGCCCAGGACCTCCACATCCAGCATCTTCACCTCCAAGATCGTCTGAGACCAGCCACCCAAACAGCTGCTGCAACAATCGGTTTGCATAACCAAAGAATTTCTGCACAAACTGTCAGAAACCGTCTCAGGGAAGCTCATCTGCATGCTCGTCGTCCTCATCGGGGGCTCTACCTGACTGCAGTTCGTCGTCGTAACCGACTTGAGAGGGCAAATGCTTACATTCGATGGCATCTTGCACTTTGGAGAGGTGTTCTCTTCAGAGATGAATCCTGGTTTTCACTGTAAAGGGCAGATGACAGCGTGTATGTCATCGTGTGGGTGAGCGGTTTGCTGATGTCAACGTTCTGGATGGAGTGGCCTGTGGTGGTGGGGTTATGGTATGAGCAGGCATATGTTATGGACAACGAACACCGGTGCATTTTATTGATGCCATTTTGAATGCACAGAGATACCGTGACGAGATCCTGAGACCCATTGTTGTGCCATTCATCCACGACCATCACCTCATGTTGCAGCAGGATAATGCACAGCCCCATGTTACAAGGATCTGTACACAATTCCTGGAAGCTGAAAACATCCTAGTTCTTGCATGGCCAGCATACTCACCGGACATATCACCCATTGTGCATGTTTGGGATGCTCTGGATCGGCGTATACGACAGCGTGTTCCAGTTCCTGCCAATATCCAGCAACTTCGCACAGCCATTGAAGAGGAGTGGACCAACATTCCACAGGCCACAATCAACAACCTCATCAACTCTATGCGAAGGAGATGTGCTGCACTGCGTGAGGCAAATCGTGGTCACACCAGATACTGACTGGTTTTCTTTGAGTTCAGCTCATGAAAAATGGGGGCAAAAACAAAAGTGTTGCGTTTATAATTTTGTTCGGTGTAGTTACACAACTAGTTACAAACTATGTTACTCCAACATACAAACACTGTTTAACATTGTGTATGCACATTTTGGAATAGCAAATGTAAACTAAATAAAATTTTGACTAAAATTTAACGAGACTGCAGCTGTGCTCAATGTCCTTCTGAATATTTCCCACATGAATGACACATCAGAATGGGTACACAAACTTTTCTAGCAAAAGATCATCATTAACCCGGTGCTTAATATTGCATTAAAACAAAAAAACTTATCAATTTCTCCATGTCAAAGCTTTTGTTATCAGACCTGGTAATGCAGTCTCTAGTCATATATTATCTGTTGGCCAAGATTTTGCCGTATTCACACAATACCTCATTGTGTGCTTTAAATGGACCATACACAGAATATTTCCACATAAACATACAGTAAACAATGGCCTGCAGGTGGACAAAAATAAGGAATAGATGGCATTTAAATAGGGTTGAGTAGTTGAATAGAATGAATGCACTCTCTTTGTTATTATAACAGGATGGGATATGTACAATTCCAAAAGTGCCATTCAGAGGGGCTCCATGTAGCGACGCATCCGGCAAACAAATTCCCTACAGCATCATGATGAAACAGATCAACAGCTCAATATCAGGACGACTGTGGGATGAGAACCAGCGAGCTCCATATTATAATTACAAGGTATTGTGTTACATATCAGTTCTGCATCAAAAGTTTAATACTTACTAAAATACTTTTGTAAAAACAGCATTTTCACTGTTAGACAAGTTATCTTTTCCTTAAAATTGATAAGATTTTATTTACAGGACACAGAAGGCAGGGTCCATCAGGTGTGGTATGATGACCCTAAAAGCATTGCTCTGAAAGCTGCCTATGTGGCACAACGCGGTCTGAAAGGAATTGGAATGTGGAACGGAAATCTCCTGGACTACAGTGGTGACCCAATCGCCCAGCAACAGACGGTGGACATGTGGAACGCCCTTACATCCAGTGAACACAGGGAGTCTGCTGCCGTCCCCTAGCTTCATTTCTTGTTATCTATATACACATATGGTCTGAATGATAGAAGGTGTTGTGCTTACTCAAAAACACATCATGAATCTGACAAATATTTAATTGCTTTATCACAAATCGAATAAATGGCGCACTCCATTTCAGCAAGCCTAAAACCTTTTATTTAATTGAACATTATTGACATTGGCACGTTTACTAAATGTAATCATTTACATGACCATAATTTCTAGTTCACTACTGCATATCATGATTCTAAATCAGCAGGATCTGCAGGTCTTATAGTAATCTGTCATTCAAATCAGAGCAGAAAGCAGGATGTCTTAAATGCATAAAAGCATAGCGTGAAGTGCTGCATACACTGCAAAAGAAAAAAAAATTCTTCAAGTATTTTTGTTTTTCAATTCAAATATCTAAACATCCTTAAATACATTTACCGGAGATGCAAAATGCAGATAGTTGAAGTCTTGTTTTTTGAGAAATTGAACAAAATTAAGCAAATTTATGCTTAAAACAAGAACAAATGTCAATGAGGTATGAAAACTTGTTTTCCCTTTTGAATTAGGTTGTGTTCTAAGCCCGCTGTCTGATATTTGTTTCTGTTTTGATCACAAACTTACTTCATTTTGATCAATTTCACAGAAAACAAGACATGTCTTCTTGCTTCAAGTAAATGTGTCTTGATTAAGGAATCTTTAAACATTTACACTGTAAAACTAAAATACTGAGGAACAACATTTTTTTTCCCAGTGTGATTAAGTAGTACAGGTAAAATTATTTCTATATTCTAGTGGTTGGGAGCAGAGTGTTCTCTCATGTGGTGAACAGCACATTCCAGAGATACAGTGTATCCAGAAAGTATTCTCAGTCACTTGTACTCTGCAGGTGATGAGCAGAGCTGGTTTCCTTCAAACATGATGCTTAGAATTGAGGTTCATCAGACCAGACCAGATTTAGGTGCTTTTTTGTTAATTGCATGGGTGTTTTCATGTCTCCACTGAGGAGAGGATTGAGTTTGGCCACACCGCCATAAAGCCCAGATCGGGGGAGTGATGTTTGTCCTTCTGTAGGTTTCTCCCATCTGCATATATGATCATGGAGCTCAACTAGGACCATCAGGTTCTTGGTCACCAGTCTAACCAAAGCCCTTCTCCATCAATTGCTCAGTTTGACGAGATCTAGAAAGAGTCCTGCTTGTTTTAAACTTAATCCATTAAGGGTAACAGAGACTACATGCTACATGTGCATCCCCTGATACAATCCTGTCTCATGAATTGCTTGGACTTCATTGGCTTGGTTTGTGCTCTGATATACACTGTTAACTGTAGAACATATGGACAGGTGTGTGCCTTTCCATATCATGTCCAATCAACCGAATTTACCACCGGTAGACTTCAATCAACTTGTAGAAACATCTTAAAGATGATCAGTGGAAAAAAGGATGCACCTGAGCCCAATTTTGAGTGTCATGGCAAAGGCTGTGAATACTTATGTACATGTGATTTATTAGGATTTTTTTTTTTTTTTAAATAAATTTGCAAATATTTCAAACAAACTTCTTTCATGTTGTCATTACGGGGTATTGTTTGTAGAATTTTAAGGAAAATAGTGAATTTAATCCATTATGGAATAAGGTTGTAACATAACATAAAATGTGAAAAAAGTGAAGTGCTGTGAATACTTTCCAGACAGATACCCTATGTTCAGATTCTTCATCCAATGACAGATGCAGCACATCCTGAATCTCCATCCTAGAGAGACTAAAGTAGACTGACCATTTGTTCTGTGTGTCTTCTGCCTCTCTGGGCCAGAGACTCAGACATTTGCAACAAGGTTAAGCTCCGGCAAGCAAACCTTCACTTCAAGGTGCTTTCATCTGCAGGTTCCAGATTTTAGGACCCTTTAGTGCTCCAGGAGGGAGATCACCATGTCACAGCGCTTCATGTTCAAAGCTGTTGAAAGAGATTCCTCACTGCATTGTTACCCACAGTCACCACCACCGGACTGCTCACTCAGCTACAGAGAATGTAAATATATCACTTATCTAAACCTCTTTCCAGAGACCTTGGCACTGTTTTATATTATCAGCATATGAAATTCTAGTTTACATTAGATGTTACATAGCTGATGTTAGTTAAGAACAAATAATATTTCATTTATTTGTTTGAGACATAATAAGGTTCTTCACTTTATTAATTTCAAAGAAGCAACAGTTCATCTTCCCATAAGATAATGTAACTGCCATAGCAACACCCAACTTAATCACTTGCGTTATTTTATTACACTTATGTCTTCCTTGTTGATAATACAGTAATCCCACCAATCTTTCAGATATATCGGCTGACCAACTTTCTCCAATTTAAGTTGTCCAAACAGCCCCCTATTAGGAGTGTTTTCATACTGCCAAGGTAAAAGTCTTCGGCTATAGTGTCCCAAACTAAGAGAGGGGAGAAGTGGTCATCTGATGTTCTCATAACCGCACTTAGTGACGTGTCCCAAAAATCACAACGTCATTAGTGACCCATCACTACAGTATTTCACCTCCATAGGCGGGCGAAAGCAAAAATCACTACACTAAACAATTACATTTAGAGAGCATATTCACGTATTGTGTTCCCTTCAATTCACTTCTTAAAATTTTCTGTACTTGCTTGTAAAACGTTCTCTAAAAAGTAATATTTACCAGCATGAGACTTGCAGAAACCCTGATAAAATCAAGTAATGTTGTTTTGCTTGACAGCTCATTTTTTTGCAAGACTTAATTTTTACAAATTATAAAAATGATTTTTGTTACATGTTACAAGTAAAGTTTATCACTTTCTAGCAATCAACTAAGTCCGCCATCCGTAGGTTGGTTTCTCCAAAATGTGTAAACACGGGTGCTTTCAAACCATTGCACCATTAGTCATTTCATCAGCTGAATCACAACTTTTGTCCACAAAGAAATCTCATTTCTAAGAAACCTAATGCTGAGCACATAGACATGTATTCTGTGTTTCTTTATAATTGAGCTCTCTTTTGCATCAGTTCTGCTCTCAGGGCTCGTAGTTCTGTGGCAGCTTGCTTTCTCAACTAGACAAAGAAAAAGAAAGAAAAAAACAAAAACATCACTGAAATGTGATGTGAAAAGTGACTGAAAAGTGCTGAAACTAACCAACAGACCTAAACAGCGCATGTCTATTCAGTACCTTGATCTCTGTAGCCAGTTTCATATTAGCATCATCCGCATTTTTCCTCAGATCATCAATTTCACTGCTCTCTGTCATAATCTGGATTATCAACTCATTCTGTAAGTGGCAAGAAACAATGTTTTTGTTTTAATGTATCAAAACATTACATTTAGAAAGAAAGAAATGGGACAGTTCCTTCCCTGCGAGGAGGAATTCTATAAATAAAGCATGATTAGACTATCATTTAACTAAAAAATAGTACAGAATCAGTTTAAAGTACCTTTAATTTTGTGCTTGACTGTTTCTTTGCTTGCGTTGGTCGTTTTGCACCATCCCGGGCTTGGAGTTGTTGTAGCATTTTACTGTAGAAGGTGTGAAGTTCCAGTCGTACACTCTTCAGTGTGTCCTCCAGAAGTGTTGTTGCCTTCTTAGTGTAAAAATATTGCCTCTTCCACCGGTCACGTGCTTCAGAGGCAAACGGAAAAAATAAACTTTCATACACCATAACCTGACATAACACCCATTTCACAAACAAAAAAAATCTGACAGATTAAAGAGAGCCTGAAATCCTAAAATAACTCATATGAAGTGCTTAAAGTATTCAAAAAGTATTCAACAGTAGACTATCCAGTTCTCAGAATCAAAGTTTTAGTCGGAATGAGACAAAGTTTTTGCTATAGATTGTATTCCTTGCATAAATACTTTGACAGATATACAGTATGTACAATTATAATGCCCCAAATGGCTGATATCTGCACAAAAAATTATTCACAACAAGTATAATGTGTAATTTCCCCCACTCCCATAATAAATATATAGAAGAGTGGTTTTCAACCAATTGTTTCTTTTTTAACTAATGATATTACATGAATTTTCTGGTCTTTCATGATTTACTAGAATTTTAATTTGTTTATACTTGACAAAATAACCAACTAAATAAATCCATACACCCTGCTCTCATTTTATCATCACTTTGTTTCCTGCTTTATGCTATTTCATGGTTTCTTCTGCAGACCGTTCAGGCTGATCTTTAATGTTTGAGTACATGACTGTAACATCAGAAAGACACTGATGGGAACAAATGGGATCCATGGCAGAGCAGCACGACAGAAACCAAGAAAAATACAATCAAAGGTTGTTACCACAACTTCTTTTCAGGTGCTGAGGGGTAAAACACGTTTCAAAAGAATAAAAAAATCAAAAAGGTCTGTACTCTAAAAATATTTATTTCAAAGAAGAATGAAAAACACAAAAACTTCCCAGCTTTTCTTAGACAAACCTGGATGATCCTCTCAAACTCTGGAAAAATGTCTCATAGGAGGATGAATCAAAAGTGGAACCTTTTGGCAGAGGCACGCACCGTTTGTCAGAAAATGCTGAATTTCATAGAAAAACTTTATAGCAACAAAGTGTGATGGTTTGGTGATGTTTTAACACAATCTCAGAGCAAAGTCCAGATGTAACCTCACTGACATGCTCTTGCCAGACCTGGCACATACTTACATTTGAGTACATTTTTAATTCTAGATGACTTTATACCTTGGTTCCTGCGATGTCTGTTGAGAGCTAAAAGCTCTCTGCCCTTTTTCAAAAGCTCTTGCCTTGTTTGTTCAAGCTCCTTCCTTTGCTCTTTGAGTAGCTTGATTTCCTCTGTCAGTTTATTTTCTGAAAGCATGAAATGTTGAGTATGCTATACAAGAGCAAGAATGACAAAGTAACTGCTAATTAGTAACTGTCTTACTAGTGGTTGTTTGTTGTGTATGAAGTTCAAGGGAATAGACAGACAGTGGAGAACTTCTCTCTGCTGGGAGTGGAGAGGCTGGTCTACTCATAAGAACCTGTGAAAACACATAAAATCTTCAATAAAAGCTTCTCACAACAATGTCCAGAACACTGTTCAACCTCCCGCTGCAAGAGCTATTTTACTCGGCTAATAAACCTCATGTTGTCTTTATGAGGGTGAGCCATTTACAGGTACGGTACTTCCTCTTTCGTCTGGAAAATCTCTACTAAACCTTCAGAAACGCTCCACAGGAATGTGGGTCTGGGTGAAAGGTTGAGACTACAACAACACAGTATTCAGTACAAAACCAGAATGACTTATTAAAAGATCCACCGGATGTATCAAATGTAATTTGAGACCAATAAGGGTCTCTCTTACCATATCATCTGTTTTTTCTTCACTTGATTTCAGTGTCAGAGAACTGTTGAATTTCCTAAATGTATGATATAGGGTATTAAAATACAATTAAATATTCCATTACAGATATAATATTTAAAAAAAAAAAAAAAAGTACTACCAATGAATGAATATCTGACAATTTGTAGTCTTTGTACAATTACAAAAGCAAAAAGAATTGGGTTACCTTGCCAGTCCATGAGAATCCTCAAATGACTCAGAGTTTCTGTTGTTCCTTTTAAAAAAATGTTTATTTTTTGCAGCTGTATTCATTTCTACTTGAGAAAAATCTCCCTGTTTAGCAAGGTGTCTGTCTGCATTGAACAAAAATGAATAAACGCAGCAAAGTAAAACCGCAAGTAAAACTGTATTACATAAAATGTTTTGTCAGGTAACTTGCATTTGACATGAATGAACATTACAATTAGACTAACTGCATTGTATCTCTCAAATATTTCACATATATAATTTTTTTCTTTTGGATGTCTCGCTTACTGGACACACCACTGAGTTAATTCAGCTGGGTTAAACAAGGAAGACTGGGAAGGGTCCAAGAGTTTAAAAACTCCAGGGTAGATCTGCACCAGCTGATCCTATGTATTTACTAGAGGCTTAGTAAGTACTAGTTGGTTTGTAACTTTATTTAGTTGCACTATTTGTTCTTAAGGCAGAGTTGTTCATGAGTTCTCCATGCAGTAATGCATAAAACATTTACCCTCAGTGATCCAATGCAGCCTCTAAATGTGTGAGCCGAAGTTCTGCTGAATTTTAGTTAAATTCAGTAAAATGCCTTTACATTGTAATACGATATTACTTAATCACTATTAACAATAGGTCATTTTATATATATAAATAGCATTCAATAATTGCATTTGAAAGTAATAATAATCTATGAATTAATACTGATACAAAAGAAAAACATAAGAACTTATTCTTATTTGATATGCACAACACTTACCTACACACACAGAGGTGCACGGTTTAAGCCGGGTTTGTGTTGAAGAGCCACTAACAAATTTAATCTAAGTCTAAGTAATCCAAGTAATTTATTGACATAATGTTTGTAAATGTCATGAATGTCAACATTATCATATATGTCTAAAAGATTGAAGTCTTATCAGGTAAAACGAGCTTACTGATGCAATTCAATCAATCGACTATTTTATTCGAACTGCTCCCATTTTAAGGCTTCCATAAATATTTAGTTTGTTTGCAGAATTATGTTTCAACTAAGTTTAATGGTGCAACGCAAGAATCGTTAGCAGTACATAAGGTGTAATTTAGTGCCCCTTTATGTGAAAGCTAAATTGTAACTTGCGCACAGCCGGAGTAACTGGCCCCGGGTGTAGATGAGTGCATCTGTGCTTATGTTCTTAGCATTTCATACCGGACTGTTTGTGTACGGGCTCCATCTGATCTTGCGAACTGTATGTTAGATGAGGAGTGTCAGCGGATCCTGTGTCTTCATCACTCTCATCCTCCTCTGCATCCTGCATCAGAACAGACTGCTGAGGTCCTTTACTGATTGAGGGGAATTTAATGGGCTCTTTTATCTTGCCAGGTGCACATGTTGGTCTGGGCAAATCGTGACTGTGATGGTCAGTGTTGCTAATTAAAGTATCAGGGGTCAGAGAGCTAGAGCAAAGGCCACTGTCATTCTCTCCCACGGGTAAAAGGTACAGCTCAGGAAAAGGAGCCTAATGGGGTCAAGGAAACAAGCCATAAACAATAAATCATAAGAAGCATAAACCAGCTAAACTAAACTTAGTTTGCCTTTATTTCCTAAGTACTTACAAATGGTGGAGTGAAGGATTTTACTGTCAGTTCTCCCTCTTGTCTGAATTTAACCTGGGATCAAATGGAAAAAGTGTTATTTATTTTAGCTTTACATTTTTCCATGCTACTCATGGGTAATTATCTCACAGTTTGCAAGTGCAGATGGTCTATATTGAAAATGAATCATTGTATGTATGTCTTGTGTCTAATAAAACTTTTAATTGTCATACTAATCATCACCATCACACTATGTGCTTGATTTAGTCTAATGCAAACAACTCTAACACTTATATTGATTTAGCTTACTTTCATTAATCTAAATTAAAACTTGTTTATTATTCTGCAATGATAGCTACTTACCAGAGCCAAACTTCTGCCAACACATTTTAAAAAAACATATCTATCTGCGATCCTGTCCAGCCCAAGAAATGTTCCAAGATCAGATCTGAGATCAGACAGGCTCACATCTGAGTCGACTCTGAAACAAACAGCAATTAAATCAGACAGACTCGCATATGAACAATCCGAGTAAGGCTATGGAGGTAGAAAAAAGATATATGGGTTTCATATTTATGAAACTACATCGGAGTACTAAAGATTTTGAGCGAAATTACACAAATTCAACAACTAGCACCAGACCCCCAGTAGACGAGGTCAGCAACTGACCTGATAAATCCAGCTGAGATGAAAGTGTCCACAGCTTCAGCCGATACTTTATTCAACTTCCGATCAAACTGATCATCGGGTACAAAAAACACATGCAGCTCCACACGCTTCATTAAAAATAAAACAAAATTAAATCAAAAGAACACATGCACGTAGAATTAGCTGTTGAAATTAAGGTTATTTATTAAACATACCTCTGTAATTTCAGCCCGCTTGCCAGTAAACCCGCTCATGGTCACATTAACCTAATGATGATTTCACAGAGAGTGCGCGTGGGTGTGTGAAGTGCTAAGGAACGGTATCTTGAGTAATCAAACAGTACCAGGGTGAACGGGACGCTCATAAACCCCCGGAGCTTCAGTGTACAGGACACTGTGTGAGCGCCGCCATACACATGAACATGAGTACTGCCCACCGTACATGCATCCAGAAAATTAAATAATATTAACAGCAAATTAAGCGCTTCGGACCTGATTTTTTTCTGCTGAGCAAGAAAAAAAATTCCCAATTGATATTTACTCCCTTCCACGACTAAATGAACGTAAAATGCCTTGAAATCTTAGATTAAAAAGGCCATGTTTTTAAAATAGGAGGCGGATTGAATGGGTTGGATGATTGTGGGGATCGTACAATAACTGCTGCTTATATAGACTCACAATGATGATCGGTAGGGTTAAATGATTAGTCTCCTCCCAAACCTAAGTTTGGAACTTTACTCAGTCTTATGACTGTAACATCTAATCACTCAATAACCCACCGTCTCCTTTACATATATAATTAAAAGAAAAAAAATCTCACAAGGATGTGTAGAGTGTAAACCATAATCAGCATAGGTTCCTCCAACTATAGGATGATTTAAACAAGTTTATCCGTCTTTTGGATGAGACGTTAAACCAAGGTCCTGACTCTCTGTGGTCACTAAAAATCCCATGGCACTTCTAGTAAAAGAGTAGGGGTGTATCCCCGGTGTCCTGGCCAAATTCCCACCACTGGCCCTTGTCAATCATGGCCTCCTAATAATCTCCATCCGCTTGATTGGGTCTATGACTCTCTCTCCTCTCCACCTGTAGCTGGTGTGTGGTGAGCGCACTGGCACCGTTGTCCTGTTGCTGCCGTCGCATCATCCAAGTGGATGCTGCACACTGGTGGTGGTTTGAGGAGAGACCCCCCCACATGATTGTAAAGCACTTTGGGTGTATGGCAATACACAAAGCGCTATATAAATGCATCATTCATTCAAGTTCAGTTCAAACAGCTTTTTTTTTTCCAAGGGTTTGTTTTTGCATATCTGAAAGTATTGTGTGTATGTCCTAACTTCAGTACTGTAAAATTAAGGCAGAAGACATCAGTCTTTTTAATCTGAAATTTCACAAACACTCACCACAAACCGGCCTCTTCCACCCATGTCTCCACACAAATATTTAGAGAAAAAATATATATAATGTATTAACTTGATTTATTTGTCATGACTTGAGACACACCAAGTCTCTTTGTGTCCAGCCTGATTATAATACTCATATGAACAAATGCTTAGCAGAAAATATAATACAGTAAAGACAAAGCTTGTGTTTCTACAACACTTTCTTTCCATAATATAAAAGAGATTTTTAGATAATTCATTAAATGTCAACATGACTGTCCGGTGTTTGAAGTCTGTCCCTTAAAGATGGAATTTTCTTCTGCTGGAGTCCATCTCATGGCGCTGAAACATTTAAAGAAGCAGTTAATCATGTAAGACTGATACATAAATTACTGACAAATAACAGCACATTCAAACAACCAATGTACCTCACAAATGAGATTTTAAATTTAGAACGCACCTTGTGAACCCACTCATATTCCCCAAACTTTGAGTCAAAGGTCCCTTTCTGTAAAGAGCGAAGTTTAAGAGTGAAGCGAGGTCCTAGTTCCTGTATACCCACTTTCTTTTCATTCTTGAAGATGTACCTGTATGACATACATAAGTTTATTCAGTCATGTAGAAACAAAAGTTCCTAATCTGCATACAATTTTTATCCAGTTAAAAATGTAACAATGCAAAATGTAGGATAGGTTAGGTTAACTTTATTCGTCTATTTATAGGGACTAATAGAAGTGTCAGACTTTTGGACTCTACTTGATATTCTAACTATATCTATTTTTATGAGAGAATATTTACCTGTGAAACCTGAAAAAAATGAAGTCTCTCTGATTGTGAAATGTGGCAACCTGACGGCCCACAAACTGTGGATCATGAGGAAACAGAGCAGCAAACAACCGGCCGATGGAGTGACCGAGTCTAGTAGTGAAGTTGTTAAGGATGACTTCTGGGACGTGTTCCGTTGGGTCCTTACCTCTTCTCTAGAGAGGAAAAACAGGAGTTACGGTTAAACATTTTTGAACTTCTGATTTCCATCGTCCCAAGTATTTTATTTTTTATGTATTTCTCTGAAATAAATTTTGTGGTTAACACAAGCTCAGAATATTTTCACTTTTTATTCTACAACATGAAATGCATCAGCAATGGCCTCTTTTTGATTTTTTTTTAGCACATCTTGAAAAAGGCAGTTGCTAATAAGTGGCTAAATAGTAGGGCTGGGACAAGAAATTGATGTATCGCGAATCGAGTAATTATTCTGAGATTTTCCGAATGTGTCACGATTCTCTCTTGAATGGATTCTGAGCTTAGTTTTTAACAGCAGATGGCACTGCGTGCTTTAGAAACAGTCGTACTCTGCTTGCTTCCACTTCCTAACACTTCATCGGGAGCGTTTGAGAGCACTGTTAAAAACTAGTCTACAGCTCCATCTGCTGTTAAAAACTAAGCTGAGAATCGCGATGCATCGATTTATTGTCCCAGCCCTACTATAAATAGTATTAGAGGCTGTTGGGGACTTGAAATATCATCATGCTTAGCAGAAAAACTCATCTGCTCCTTAGTTTGCTTTACAGCCCTAATGCATTTACACTTGTGTTCAGAAAAACTATTCTATTCAAACTTTCCAACTTTTTTCTGAAGCTTGGCAGCAGTGGTGATTTTTAAGTCAAGTGGCTATGGTTCTTTATATCCTACCTTTTGACTGCATTTAGGCTCCATTTTCATGATAAACAACAAAGCTCATTCTCTGCTATTATCCAAAAATCCTATTGGTTTTATTATCAAGAGAAGCAGGGTGATGCTAACTTCTGGTTTGAACTACAGAAATGTCATCCCTGCCAAACTCTATTGATATAATTAATAAAAATTATTTTGTTGTACAACATGTATCGCACAACATGGACATCAAAATTCACTGCATGACTAGTTTAATTAAAAAAAAACACACATTAATTCACTAACCTTCATTTCCTTGCGAAGGCGAACATTACTAACTTTGAAATGTGCAGTTGGCCCATCAGGAAGGTGACAGAGTACCAAACCATCTGTGATACTTTAAGTGAGGGAAAATCCTTCATGTAGCATTCAGTGACTGCTTCTCATGACCTCATTAAAACGATTCAACAAAATCTCACAGATCTAAAGATGTGGCTATATACTGACGTATGAACAAAGGATACTTGGCACTTTTCTGTCCTCATTGATCACCATCAGATAAGTGAAACCTCTAGATACACACTGTGGAATGACTCTCTTCAAAGCCAGACCTCTTCTGTAGTACACGTGAGCGTGTGGGATCACTGTTGCCAGCTGTTCACAAAGCCTCACAGTCCTCTGAAAACAGGCAGACATGAACCCATAAAGACAAGATAATTGAAGGACACACTTATTGTAAAAAACATAACAGTAAACTGAACCCACTCCTCTGGGCCTGTCCGAAGTGGTGATGAGCACTTTAGGATTTGTCAGCCGATTGAAGTAAGCAGAGAACTCATCGGTTCCTTCATCAAAAGCCACCTGGATTTCAAATAAATTAGTTCCAGGTTAGGTTCAGAACTGTAAATGAGGTCTACTGAAGCAGTAAGCAGGTGGAACGGTTCACAAATCACACATCACCTCCTCATCCTCTGGGTTGACTGTAGTTTCATCGTATATTCTCTGGTTTTCTATCGTCTTGGGAACTTCTTTTGGTGGAGCCTGAAATAGAGAATAAGTTATTACATATAGCCATGGCCCCCACATCTGCCAAGAGCGTGTTAATTGTTTATATTTGATATAGATTAATATCAAATATATAATAAACAGTTCTGCACATAATATCAAACATGGACTTAAATGTTTTACACCAAAATTCAACAGCAATCATTCAGTATTCATTTACTTAGACCTTCCTTCTCAAACTCCACCTACATTTCCACTTTTGCATGCAATTTAATCGTACTGCATGATCACAAGAGAATCACTTTGAAAAATAAATGACAAAACTGAAGTAAGCACATATACAGCAGAGTTCATCATGTTTTATTTTCCTTTTCATTTCAGAGCTGGTCAGTCCTGGTCAAACCAAAGTCTTTAAATCCCAGTAACTCAAAACAGGAAATCTAATGACTTTCAAAGTGTATTTTCCATATGTAATCAGCTTTATTTTTAACTGAATTAAAATGTATTGCTTCCCATTCACTGATTTCATACGTACCACATCTAAATTCTTAATTATCATAATTTAACACTAAAATATATTAGCTTTTCACCAGATGGAATTGAGAATCTGAAGCAACAAGTATGTACTTCACAAGACATTTAATGCTGAGTGGCAGGATAAATTTATTTACACATGCATTGCAATCTCCAGAAACAGTGAATGCTTTATTACAATGCATGCTACATAAAATGTTTTTTTTTTTTCATAAAACAAATGTGGATGCTTTATGTGGTAACATTTAAATTTACTAGTTGTGTGCAAGTCAATAAAGCCATTTTATTTGACTATATCACCCTGACAAACTACATCAACTGAAGTAATTTTTATGGGTTACATCTAAGTACAAACAAAAGCAGGTTACCCCCTTATCTCTCAGTGACTATGATTTTGTGTTCAATCCTGCATGCATTAAAAAATAATGTCAAGCAGATGTAAATTGTAATAGATAAACTCAATAATTAATTGTACTATGAAACCATGACCGTGGTTTTAAAAAAAGTTTTTTTTGAATCACTTTACTATTAAAAAAAATACTGTTAGACCATAGACCATAATATTATTACAATACAAGATTTTACTTTAAATACCCATCCTTAACGGCAAAGAAATTGTTTTTGCAGAGAAACTGTGATATAGATCTCATAAAGTGATAATAGTTCACCCAAAAATGAAAATTGTCATCGTTTGTGACCCTGGACCACAAAACCAGCCTTCGTGTACTAAGATCGGCGGAAAATGAAAAGTTGCGATTTTCTAGTCCGATTTGGCTAGGAACTATACTCTCATTCCGGCGTAATAATCAAGGAACTTTGCTGCCGTACCATGGCCGCAGCAGGCGCAGTGATATTACGTAGCGCCTGAAAGTAGTCCCCGGCTATATTATAACTAGTTACCTAGCTGGGGACTACTTTCAGGCGCTGCGTAATATCACTGCGCCTGCTGCGGCCATGTTACGGCAGCAAAGTTCCTTGATTATTACGCCGGATTGAGAGTATAGTTCCTAGCCAAATCGGACTAGAAAATCGCAACTTTTCATTTTCCGGCGGGCTTAGTACACGATATAACTACAGAAGAGTCGAGTTTTAAATAGGAAAACTATCAAAACTCTTTGATCGTTTTTGAACGCGATGCTACTGGTCTAATTGGATTCAATGATCTATGCTAAGCTATGCTAAAAGTGCTATCGCCAGACCCGGAGATCGGCTGAATGGATTCAAAAACGGTAAAACTCAACTTATTAACTCTGGGGGAGTTGGAGAATGAGCCTATTTCCAAAGTGTTCCTTTAAGTGTCAATTTTTTTCCGAAGGATCTGACAATATTTGGCCGAGATGCAACTATTTGAAAATCTGGAATCTGAGGGTGCAAAAAAAAAAAAAAAAAAATCCTAAATATTGAGAAAATCGCCTTTAAACTTGACCAAATGAAGTTCTTAGCAATGCATATTACTAATCAAAAATGAAGTTGAGATACATTTACAGTAAGACACTTACTAAATATCTTCATGGAACATGATATTTACTAAATATCCTAATGATTTTTAGCATAAAAGAAAAATCGATAATTTTGACCAATACAATGTATTTTTGGCTATTGCTACAAATGTATCCCAGCGACTTAAGACTGGTTTTGTTGTCCAGGGTCACATTTACTTACTGTCATAATCACCCAGTATGGGTTTCTTTCTTCTGTTGAACACAAAAGAAGATATTTTGAAGAATGCTGGTCACCAAACAGTAGCTGGTCTCCTTATTGACTTCCATAGTATGGAACAAAGTACTATGGTTAAACTTTGGTTATGGACTTGGACTTGGTCTGGTTTTGGTTAGCCATATTCTTCAACATATCTTCGGCAGAAGAAAGAAACTCATGCAGGTTTGGAAGGCTGAGTAGATGCTGACAACTTTAATATAGTTTACTGATTTATGAGAGCCAGTCTGATTATAGATGGTGTGAAGCCAAACATACCTTATCTCCAAGAGCTTTTCTCTCTTTTTTCTTTTTCTTTTTCAGTTCCAACTTTTGCTGAAAGACATGAACGACAACTTTAACAATTTGAAAAACGTATGTTGCAGAGTTGCACCTTTAATGATTAAAGGCTGTGCCTCATCCTTTAGCGAGCTACAGTACATTTCTAAAAGAGGTGTTTTAAATAGGCTAATTGTTTTTAATTTAAGTAATTCAGTTTTTCTGAGGCACCGAATGCGCATTTGGTCATCACCGACATCACCTGTCTTGTGATGCCCATATTGCTGTCTATCCTGGCAGCTCGCTAGGTTTCGAAACACAGCCAAATAATGCTTTCGTGAGTGATGCAGTAAGTGTGTATATGTTAGTGAGATGTCACCTTTCTTTTCTCCTCCTTGAATTTAAGGAACATCGAATGTCTGCGCTGCTTGTTTTTGATCTCAGACACACTAAATGTGGGAGGAAAACAAGCTTCAGACACGGATTTCTTTTCTGTTTCTTCACCCTCCGCCTGATCCATCTCTTGCACCGGAGCTTCGTCCGGTTTTACCTTTCGCTTTAGTTTCTTCGTTTTCCCCTTTTTCTTAGAAACACTTTCTGAAGTTGTTGCCTCGTTAGAATCCATTTTCTGCTGCTTCTGTCTGCTTCACGTGTGTGTGTGTGTGATACACTACTTCCGGTCGAACAGGAAGTTCCTGCTGCCACGTGAGTTGGTGTTATGTTTAGCGTCCTCTAGCGGAGAGGCAGGCGACTGAACAAAATACGAATTTTGTAATAATAATAATAATATTATTAAGGTATTAATTCATCTTTTTTTTTTTTTTAATTGAACTAATTTCACAAGTAACTACAAAGAAATGGCAAACAACACATTGAATTGAAAACAAAGGTCTCGTTAAACATACTCCAGTGATCTTTGTTTTATTTACAACTTCAAAAACATATTACTTTACAGTGTAGCCTACAATGGAAGTCAATGGTCATCAAAAAATCTGTTTGGTTACCAACATTATTCGAAGTATTTTCTTTTGTGAAGGTTCAAAACAAAATAAAACAATGTTAAAACTTGGTTTTTCTTTTGTTGATAGCTTGGAGGACCACCACAATCATAGTTAAATTTACCATTGTGTGTGTGTGTGTGTGTGTGTGCATTTCCTGTTATGTTTATCTACTTTTATATTTGCGTCTGGGCTTAAACTGGTATAACCGGGGGTTTTCAACAGGGGTTAACGCATGCTCCAAAGTCTGGAGCTAGTTCTGAAGGTATTTTTCAGCAATGTTTGTACCCAGCCATGGCCTGACGGAAAGCTTTATAAATGATTGAGCTTTGAGAACATATCAGCCCACCACCTCTGCCAGCCTGGCCACTGTCTCTGTTCAAGTCCCCCAGACATACCCACTGGTCTTTGAATGCATAAGACACACACCACTTTGAATGATCCTCATAGCTTCTGAACATCTGCGGTCCAGGGAGACAAACTCTGTCAATGTTCATCACGTGCCGGGGAAGTGAGCAGTTCGAGGGGAGCCGATGAGCCTGGTGCAGCCATGACTCCACCAGCAGATCTGTCCCCAACGCTTGAGCCACCCAACCGGTGTAAATATCTGTAGAGGAGTTATACTCTTATTAACCTATAACTCTGTTTCATGTTAAAGGAATAGTTTACCTGAAACTGTTTAACCAAAAATCCTCTCATCATTTACTCACTTTTATGTTTTGTGGAACACAAAATACTCAAAATGTTGAAGACTGTCTATTCTCCTTTGCAATTACAATGAATAAGGACTGACACATACAACTTTCTTGCTGTTTTCCAAGCCTCCTGAAGCAGATACAGCAGTTTTGGGGAAAAAAACCTTCTTTCTTTCCTTCTTTCTTTCAAAGCAACCGGTGATTGTTTGAGGAAAACAACTTGCAGTCCTCATTTATTGCTTTCGCATAGAAAAATAATCTCATGGTTTCTAGTTTTGTGTTTCACAGAAGGAAAATCAAATGGGATTGGTCATTTGGGGAATGATGGGAATTAAATTATGACGGAACAATGACAAAATCACATTATAGATCACTAGCTTTTAGCCTGCTGTATCATGATGGGAATAGTAAGATAACATACTATGTAACATTGTAATAATATATTGTCTAGAAAAAGACAGTTCATAGTATATAATAGTCATACAAAGGTAAAATATGTAGGGACTGAACTTGAGTCTTGCACGCTTGCATGGTTACATAACCAAGGTAAATAGTACTTTGGCATAATGCAATGACAATAAACTGCTGTAGGACCATCAGCCTGAATATATAGAAGAGTTTTTGAACTTGAGAGCTCTCACCATCCACATAGTTGTGTGATTTGGCAAAACTGAAAAAAGTTTGTCCTCGAACCGATTTCAGCTTCTGCAGACTCCTTCTGTTTTTAATGGCAGGTGTCTTACCATCACAAATGTGTGCCATGACTGCAATGTCTGGGCGAAATGCCATAGGCACAGAGCAGTTATACATACGTGGATTAAGATATGCTAACTGCCATGCTGTTAAAAGAGAGGAATACTTATTTCAGACAGTGAGCAATAAATTATACCACACTTTAAATGAAACATAATAAGAATTGCATGTGCTTACATATTTGCGGTAACTGTGTATAGTTGTATGTAATACAGAGCAGAGTTTGGCCGTAGTATTTTCCTGTAGATGGGTAACTGTAATTTCTCTCTGGAAATGGAGGGAAACGAGGAACACTGTGTGTGAGCCAAAATCCCTGAGAGTGGTCAAACATCAGCACGCCTGCAAAAAAAATCATATACATGACAAACCAGTTACCCCATATAGTTGGATACATATTTACACGTTTCAAATCTTGTTTATTTAATGTGTCAATTGGTTTTGAGGGTATGTGAAGAGCAAGAATAGGCCAATTCATTTACTGCAATAATGCCCACTTGCTTCACAGCCAAGTTACAGGGGACTGAAGAGAAAAGAGAGAGAGAGAGAAACTTGTCCTAAACTATTTATGACATTTTTTCCACAAACACGACTTATTAGGCATCGCCTTTGTGCTATAACTTTGAATACTAAAAGTGACAGGACAGTATTAAGTGAACAACAAAATCAAATCAAATACTAAAATTGTTGTTGGAATCTTTAAATCTGTGTATGCGTTGTATATACCTTATCACATATAAATGTACCTTTTGTATGTCCATACTTGCTTGGGTACTTCAGTTCTGGTGGAGCGTCATTGTAAAGCATATAGACTGAGCCGTTGGACTGAAAAATGAAAGTACAGTCATCTACAGTATGTTCAGAGACAGCACAGTGTTATTGATGCACACTACAGTAAAACATCTGTAAAAAAAGGAAAAGATTTGAAGTGTATTTTAATGAACTTTTTTAACAGTCCTGTGTACAGTAATATATTAATATATATTAGTATTCAAAGAGCATCTTACTGTATATCTGGAGTAAAGCTGTGTCAGTGTTCTGCCTAAAGCTCCTTTACTGTTGTTGACTGTATGTTTACTCATCTGAAAATCCATGACGGATGGATCCAGATACATGTAATCCACTCCACTTCCCTTAACTTCCATCTTGTAAATGGGAAGCTTGTAAATAATGAACCTTTTAAAAGAATATATGAGAGTTACAATACTATAAAACATTGAATAATACGATGCACATAACAGTTCACAGTGCATACAGTGGATATAAGATTGATTTCAACAACAACTGTCAAACATGTTTTCAGAAACTAATCCTAAACCCGAGAGGAAAGATTTCATCCTACCAGTCAACCGGCTGACCATCCTCATTTAAACAGGATATCGCTGCCTCTGAGAAACTGAGAAAAAACAACAACACACACACACAGATTCGAAACAACATTAACATTTCAGTCTGTGATTCAAAGTGAATAAAACATCTGAATTTCCTGCTTGAATGAAAACAGAGAGAGACGCTTTCTCTCGTATTCCAAGCTGTGAAGTCAAAATAGCTGCTCTGATGTCAAAAAGAGGAAGTTTGTCTTATGACCGACATCATGCAGCTGTAATCTAGTGACAGAGAAGCGGCTTGAATATAGCAGGGACTAGGGAAATGAAAATCTGGTTATTTCCCCCTAAAATCTGTAAATTAAAGTCTGTAAATTAAGTCATATTGAGTGATGCTGTTACAACCTACCCCACTACCAGCGTAAATTCATTATTTATGAATAAACGCTGCAAAGTCTAACATGAAATAAGAGTCTTAAAATGTATAGTGTATGTAATTCTTTGAAATGTAACTTTTTTTTTTTTTTTTTTAACTTTTGACAAATTCTAATATATTATTTCTATATTAAATATAATATTTTGCTTGGCTCTTCAGTTCTGGTGGAACATCACTGTAAAGCATATAGACTGAGCTGTTGGACTGAAAAGTGAAAGTACTGTAATCTGCAGCAACATTATTTATATAGCTCACACTCAAGGAGGAAATATTATTTATTGGTGCAGTTGCCATATGGCCTAAGAAGAAATTTTGATAGTTTATAATGTAAATCATGATCTTTATAACAGTACAGCAGACTGCTTACATAAAATGCATAGAAATATTAGTTGTCACTCTATATATCCCAATAATATGTCTAAGAAGATATTTAAATGCTTATTTTTATGATCAAAGTAGTTTTTGTGGTGGGCAAAAACAATAAACAATAAAATGATAATTTAGAGATGTTCCTCAAAAGCTTCATGTATCAAATTTACTACAATTAAACAGGATTTTTCTTTAAAAAAAAAAGAAAAAAGTATTGATTATGAAGTATGAGTTTCAGTCCAGTAAGTGTTCATCTTAAAATATTACAAACAATATAAACATTATTCTTATGTTTACTTTAGAATAATCAGTGATGATTTCACAGCAAATGCTTGAAATGCAATAGTTTCACATATCGTTGTCCCGGTGAATGTTTGCTCTTTGAATGAATAATATAATATGCACAAGACACCTAAACTGACAGTCCTCAAAACTTTTCTGTGGCAGACATTAGTAGGCCTATATATATATCTGTCAAAAAATAATCAGGTTCCTCTTATTTGGCACTGCAGGTGTAGAGTAAAATTTATTTAGGTTGTTGGCACAAGACAACACAACATATACAGCCTCTCTATGCTGTATATCATCTTTCACCTCCAGCTTTCACCAAACCAACGTGTCCAACCCTGATAATTTTCCAAAGCATGTAGAAATCAAGCTAGAAAATTGCATGCAGCATGTAGAAATTGTCATTTAATGTTAATTAAGAAGGCATAGAAATCTGTTAATTTGAAGATCAATCAACTGCTGAATTATATAGAAAGAAACGCCCTTTGAAATGTACAGACAAAATCTTGTAGAGATTTCTCATTCCTAAAACACTCTGTTGACGCAGATATTACCAGCTCAGGCCTGATTTTCTCTGGCCTGATTTGTTGAACTTTGGTTAATGTACAGTTGAGGGGTGGTGAAGGGAGGCCATGAAATGTTGGGTCATGGATGGGGTGGAGAAGGACGTGACTGTGGTCACTGTGTAAATGGAACAGGACAGAGGTAGAGAGGAGAGGTGGCTTGTTTTGGAGGGCTTTCGGCAAATCAAAATCTCTGTAGAGGTTTATGGAGGTGGGGCAGATCATTGATCATTTGGACCCAAAACATCAAAACTGGTACATGACACCACCTCCTCAGCAAAACCCTTTGCTCCCTCCAAAACCTCGTCCAACCACTGGTGCAGTCAGTAACTCCAGTTACAGTCATGGCCACTACCTCAAATCAGGTAAAGAAATTTACTTTTCATTCATGCCGTATGTGTGTGGATGCATGCCAGCCTCTTTAAAAAAATGCATTTGAACTGCAATATTATTTAATAACATGTCTCATGTAGAATGTGGAGTTTGTGAGAACAGGCTATGGGAAGAATGCGATTAAAGTTCTTCACATCCGCCGTGAAGGGATTCATCACCATATTACTGAGCTGATTGCAGACGTTCAGTTAACCCTGAAGACGCGCAAAGACTACTTGACAGGAGACAACTCTGATATCATCCCCACTGACACCATCAAAAACACCGTCCACGCTCTCGCCAAACTAAAAGGAGTAGGTCCTTTTGATGCATTTAGTTTAGCCCCTGCACCTTACTTGTTTTAGCTACATTCCTAATTTTCTTCCCCAAATATAAATGAAAACAAACAAAAATTACATTGTTAACATAAGATTTGTTACATAATATGGTACTTCATGTTATAAATTAGCCTAGAATCAAATATTTAATATAACTACCACAGTTCAAGTAGAAACAGCTACATAGCCTTTTTTTTTTTTTAGAGTGATTGCCAACCAGCATCATTACTTTAGATAATCAGCAAGAATGTCTAATGTATTCTATTAAATGATTATTAAATTAAGGTAAGTCATCTTGTAATTGTTATATTAAGCCATGACGGTATGACTTAAAGCACAGAATATTTCTTGTCTTGCAGATTAAGACCATTGAGGGCTTTGCCCTGGATATCTGCGAACATTTCCTTACAGCGTTCAATCATGTCACAAGAGTGAGGGTCAACATTGATGAAGTTCCCTGGAAAAGGCTGGAAAAGGTGTTGTGTTTCTGCAAAAGCAGAATATATACAGTGATTTTCAAAAAAATATGTAGACCTTTGTATTAATATTTGGTAATTTAGTAAAACGACTAGGAATGAGAAACATCATCAATTTATTATATAAAAGCCAACAATACTCACGGAACTGCAAGAGATCCAAAGCTAGGGAAGTTCAGAAAAGTTGATAAAATGTGTTAATTATTATTTATTTATTTTTATTATTATTTTTAAAGTGCCTTTAAAAAGAAGTGTCTAGCTGGGCTGACCAGGAATTCTGTGTTTGCAAAGTAAAGCTGAAGGTGGCATCCATTCACCCAGGCCAAAATGCTTGAGTCGCAAGCAGAAATACAATCTGAGATAGTGCCAGATAGTGCCAGGTTGGAATGACAGCTGTGTATCATCTGTGTAGCACTGATAGGGAAAGCTGTTTACTTTTATTATTGAGCTGAGTGAGGTGGTCAATATCGAGAAGAGTAGGGGACCAATAACTGAACCCTGAGGCACCCCAGGGGATAGCTGATATAACTTTGGAAACTTACTGGGTTTATTTGATGAACTAAACCTGTAGTAACTCTGGTGCTAGGACTAGCCAACTTAGGCCTAAATGGATCTGACTTCAAACATCCACTAAAAATCACCTTGACACCACTCACTGAATAGATAACTGAAAAAAAACAAAAAAAAAACAAAAAAAAAAAAACAGAAAAGCATAAATTATTTGCAAATGCCATTTTGTTTGGTAAATGTTTAAATCATATAATTAATTTTACAATTAATTAATTTAATTTTTAACAAATAATTGATTTTAATTAAATACATTACATCTTATTAAATACACTGTAATACTTATTGACTAGAATCATACAGCTGATTAACACGTTTTTAATACCCAAAATATTATTAACGTGTTTAACAGAATGGAGTCGAGCACACACATGCTTTCATCAATTGTCCCGAGGCCTGGCACTTCTGTGAGGTCGAACAGCATTTGAGTAGTGAGTAAAAATGACATTCTGAACTAGTCTGAATGTATTAAGGGGAAAGTATATTCTTGCTTTATTTCAGCAAATATATATCTTTCTCAGTGACTCCAGTGGTTCACAGCGGTATTAGAGATATGAAGGTACTGAAGACTACTCAGTCTGGATTTGAGGGCTTCCTACGAGACCGTTTCACCACACTGACAGATGCAAAGGACAGATTCTTCTGCACTTCTGTTTATGCAAGATGGCGCTACAACACTCATGTGAATGTGGCATTTGATGCTGCATGGTAAATGCTAAACATTTAGACATTCTATAGCACATAATATGTCATATGTTCTATTACATGCTGTACTGTGTTGTATAGCTTATCGTAATGACAATTTCCTTGTAGGAAAACTGTTAAGGACACCATCATTCAGAAGTTTGCAGGACCCTATGATCGTGGGGAATACTCTCCTTCTGTTCAGAAAACTCTGTATGAAACACAAGTTCTGGTACTTGACAGAATTCCGCAGGTAAATCAAACTGATTTCAGTTTTGTGTGACTTTAGTTATAGTGTTTGCTAAGGTAAGCATTACTATTACTCATACTTAATTGCTTTAAGTTACTCATTTATAAGTATACTTGGAAGTAAATGTAAAAAACATAAATCTCGTCATCCCGTAGGTTGAAGAAATTGAGATAATCATGCCGAATCAGCATTATTTTGTCATTGACATGACAAAAATTGGACTCTCAAACAAGGATGAGGTGAGTGACAGAAATCCATTGTAAAAGTTTGTAAAAACGAGTCAGTCAAACAGGTTATCAGTTCAGAACGGTCTGAATATACTTCTCTATTGACAAAGGACAAAGTCTAGAGTTTTCAGGCTCTGTGACAAAATCAGGACTTGTGAGACTGCTACTCTTAAAATGACTTTATTGCCAAACTTTTACAAACCACACACACAGGAGCAGGAGAAGGATGTTTTGCTATCCCAACTTAGAGATGATAAAGTAACGATTTTGCTTTGTTTGTATTAATACTTTAAAATCACGTCACAATATGTTGTTGTGCTTTCATTTCAGGTTTATCTTCCCGTTGATAATCCATCAGGAAACATCACAGGCACTGTATGCAGAAAACCACGAGCCAAAATGTAAAGAAAAAAAAAACAACATTCACAAACCAGACATCAAATACAAATAAACCCTATAAAAGCAATCTCAAGTTAGGCTCTAGTATGAGGATCTGTCTATACATTCAACAAACTTGATTTTTTAAAAATGAGAAACATGTATTTTTTTGTGTAATCACACAAATAAAATAAAAAATAGAAAACATCATTCTCATCTCGGATAAATATATTAATAAATATAGTCCAAAAAATGTGTGTGTGTTCATCTTTGTAACTTTGTTTGAATCCATTTATAATAGATTTTATATTCGTTTTAACTCTGTTTTCCTAACGAGCCATTTAAAACCAAAATTGTCACATTTGTTTGAGTTGAAAGGTGTTTACAGCAGTGTTTTTGGAGCAAACACAACACAATCAAAATCATCATTAACATTAAAGAACAATTAGTTTCATCACCTTACTATAATAAGGAATCAAGTTTAGAAAAAAAAGAAGAAAGAAAGAAAACTGAAACAGATAAACATGCAGGTAACATATCTGGGATTTCATTGTTTAAGGAGATTGGTTTTAAGTGGAAAACTGATTATTACATTTAATGCTCCATTTTTTGGAGATATTACTCAAACACCACATACGCACAAACAGAAGGAAGTCACACAGCACTGTAATGAGGACCAGGAAGTGGATTTTTTTTTAGCAGTCTGAAAAAGCACCATTTATTGCAGTCTACACTCACTTTTGTTTAATCTTTTAAAACGCCCTGTATCACAAACCGCTGTAGATTTACAGTGTTGTGCTGGCTTTCAAAAACAACAATTCACCAGTTCATCAGGAATCACATTGTTAGCTACAGAATGAAATAAATAAACTGAATTCATAGCAGCACAAAGCACTGTCATTCTGACAGGATTCCTGCATACAAAGCCCTAATGTGTTGCGCCTTTATAGCTGTAAACCACAGCAAATACATCATTTTCAGACATTTGATCATTTGTGCTGTTTCTTTATCTCAACACACTTTTTATCTCTTAAAAACCAGAAAAAACAAAAAGGAAAAATAAACACCAACAAACCGATAAAATCACAACCTCCCTCTCATTTCCGTTCAAAAGTACTTCATGCGTTACACAGAAACATCTTCAAGAATAGTGTTTCAATTTTAGTTCAAGCCATTTTTCAGTTTACATCACAGATCACGTTATTAAACTGAGCATTTAATCTTAAAAGCAAGAATGATTTATGTACAAGCACACAAAGTGAAGGTAAAATCTGAATGAACATGTTAAACGTAGGTAAACTAAAAACAGTAAATATACCTGTACAGCAGAATGAGACCTTTAAAGCAATAAATTCACCATGTTTATTTATTAAGATGCATAAAATGTATTAGTTCTGCTTGCAGTTACCCTGCGCCCCTGCTGTGATTGTCTTCCATGCGTCCATGTGGCTGCAGCAGCTATGAGACGTTACTTTTCAAGTGTTGGGTTTGGAGAGGCTTGACGTGATACTCATAGATCTTCAGTGCAGGACCCAGTTTTATTGACAGTCCGGTCAGAACGTCATTTCGAGTCATTAATAAAAGGGATTTGCCATCAATCTCCTGTCGGGGAAAGTTGAGCAAAAAAAGACACAGATGAATAATAAAATGATATTTTCTACTGATAACATGATTCTTATAAAATGATGAAGCTCTGCTCCGCTGATCGATGAAACTGAACAATTGCTGTCAAATTCCCATATTTTTTTATATACAGCTGATTGTGACTAAGAGGCAAACATGAAAAAGGCATGTAGTTATGTAAAAAACAAAGCATGCAAAAATAAATTTAGGGAAAATGGGTTTAATACTCCAGATCTAAAGTACAGGTGCTGGTCATATAATTAGAATATCATCAAAAAGTTGATTTATTTCACTAATTCCATTCAAAAAGTGAAACTTGTATATTATATTAATTCATTACACACCGACTGATATATTTCAGATGTTTATTTCTTTTAATTTTACCATGGGATACCATGGTCCTTAAACCAGATACTGGTTGCTTTGGCACTGTGTGCAGGTGCCAAGTCCTTTTGGAAAATGAAATCTGCATCTCCATAAAGTTGGTCAGCAGCAGGAAGCATGAAGTGCTCTAAAACTTCCTGGTATACGGCTGCGTTGACCTTGGACCTCAGAAAACACAGTGGACCAACACCAGCAGATGACATGACACCCCAAACCATCACTGACTGTGGAAACTTTACACTGGACCTCAAGCAACGTGGATTGTGTGCCTCTCCTCCCTTCCTCCAGACTCTGGGACCCTGATTTCCAAAGGAAATGCAAAATTTACTTTCATCAGAGAACATAACTTTGGGCCACTCAGCAGTAGTCCAGTCCTTTTTGTCTTTAGCCCAGGTGAGACGCTTCTGACGCTGTCTGTTGTTCAAGAGTGGCTTGACACAAGGAATGCGACAGCTGAAACCCATGTCTTGCATACGTCTGTGCGTAGTGGTTCTTGAAGCACTGACTCCAGCTGCAGTCCACTCTGTGAATCTCCCCCACATTTTTGAATGGGTTTTGTTTCACAATCCTCTCCAGGCTGTGGTTATCCCTATTGCTTGTACACTTTTTTCTACCACATCTTTTCCTTCCCTTCGCCTCTCTATTAATGTGCTTGGACACAGAGCTCTGTGAACAGCCAGCCTCTTTTGCAATGACCTTTTGTGTCTTACCCTCCTTGTGCAACGTGTCAATGGTCGTCTTTTGGACAACTGTCAAGTCAGCAGTCTTCCCCATGATTGTGTAGCCTACAGAACTAGACTGAGAGACCGTTTAAAGGCCTTTGCAGGTGTTTTGAGTTAATTAGCTGATTAGAGTGTGGCACCAGGTGTCTTCAATGTTGAACCTTTTCACAATATTCTAATTTTCTGAGATACTGAATTTGGGATTTTCCTTAGTTGTCAGTTATAATCATCAAAATTAAAAGAAATAAACATTTGAAATATATCAGTCTGTGTGTAATGAATGAATATAATATACAAGTTTCACTTTTTGAATGGAATTAGTGAAATAAATCAACTTTTGATGATATTCTAATTATATGACCAGCACCTGTATATCATACATAATAAAGATCAGCTCTAAAAACAATTAATTGCCTCAAATATGTAAATACAAACCATGTACATTCGTTTTGTTTCGAACTGGGGGTCAGACCTTTCGAGAAATGTTTGGGAGAAATGCAAGGATAAAATGTCACTATTTCTAGTGGTTGGAAAAATATTGACTTATTTCGTTCAGTCAAGAATGTTTTGTAAATTGTCTATTGCTTTTTCTGAGTGACTCAAAAATATTTTAATTATTTAATAAGTAAAAAAAAAAAAAGCATGTGTGTGTGTGTATGTATATATATATATATATATATATATATATATATATATATATATATATATATATATATATATATATTAGGGGTGGGACGGTACACAGATGTCACGGTTTGATACAATTTCGGTACAACAGGAAAAAAACAAATCTATGCTCGGTTTCTTTTTATTTATTTTGAACAGAGTAGTACAGTAGTAATAATAAATATTATATTACATTATATATATAATCTGCAGTACATATATACATACAAGGAATAAATTCTTGAGATATATCTGATTTAGTTAGCAGATAAACAAGGGGGAAAAAACAGTGCGACAAGTAACGTTGCCTATATATGCTGAATTTCAGTTCATTTTCCTTTTCAGAAAGGAAAATCAAATGGCAGAAAGCAACATCCTACTTGTTTTCTTTATTTTATAAAAGCACAATATTTTGTTTTCATTGTGAGTGTACACAAATAAAAGCAGACCTATATACAGAGATGCATTATTAAGACGATAAGTGTTTAAAGTTGATTCTGCTGGTATAAGGAAACAGTTGAAGTGATCACGTCATGCACACACACACATCAGTTCCAGCATTGCTAAAGTTGGTACTTTATCAAAATAAAATACAAACATCAGCGCACCCGCCTCTGTGTCACCGTTGGAACGTGAAAAAGCCTATAATTTACATAATAAATAATAGTTTAGCATTCAGATACGTTACATCGTAAATATGGAAATATTATGGAATATTTGGATTTGTGCTGAATGAGAGAGGTAGGATACACGAGCAAAGGTCCATTTCACAAACAGTTGCGTGCACAAGCCTTTAAAGTATACTCCTTTGTCAGTCTATGTGAGAGACGCATTCAGAATCAGCACATGGTCACTGTCTAGGGGACTTTGTTTTCAAGTGCGCAACTCATGGCATTCACTGTTCTTCTGCTGGCGGTTATCAAACAGCATTGCATAATATATATATATTAGGGCTTGCATAGACTAGTCGAGTGATCGACTACTTCAACCACTAGTCGGCACTGTTGGAAACAATCGGCTACTCGAGCATGCATTAACCATAATGCATGCACAGAGTTTGCAAGTATGACGTGAATTTTAGGATTACAATATTGTGTGTAGCTGTTACTTTCTATGAATTTATCTATGTTGCATGTAAAATTAAAATATGTAATGTAATAATTAGGGTTATGTCCGAAGTACCTTATTCGGAATGGCACGGATAATGGCTTCAAAAACGAATAACGGATAAGGAATAATCTGGCTGAGGCTGGCACAGTCTGGTGTTTGCTAGATAACAGGTGAGCCAGGGGATCAACGCAATATTATATGCAGACCTCTAAAATCACGCAATAATGAGTGTGTGAATTGAATGGATATAAACTTTATGAATGAAAAGAGCGCAAATCAAACACCGCATTGCTGTTGCCTCTCCGTGCATCTCTCAGAAATCAGAGCTTGGCAAAAGTAATATCACCTATAATAATACACCATACACGTTCTATTATTTGTGTATATTTAAAAAGCAATGATGTAAACCGTAGGCTACGATATGATACAGGAATGAATGGAATAAGCACAGCGTGATCACCAATCAAACAGCCGCGTTGCGCATCGCAGTCTCTCAAAAACCAAACCAGCTCTCTCTCAAGAGTAGGCTAATAATCAACTTAGATACAGATACAATTTCTACTAGGCCTACATGTTTGCTTCTTCCTCTTCTGCTGGTTTGCGTTAGTTAAGTAAAAAAAAAAAGACTTGCTTAAAAGAGTTCTGCATAATGAAAATGTGCGCATTGAATTAATTCAGTCGTGTTCAAATGATCACTAAACATTTGTCATGACATCTCTCTGGTTGTATGATAAATGTATTTTTAGAAATTAATAATTATTTTAGTTTAAGACAGCATATTTGTTCAGTGATGACTACAAAAAAAAGATAGTCATAACGGTCTCAAGTAACTGTACGAAGTTCCACCTGGTTTTATCCGAATACAGATACAAATAATTTTGTGATTGTTACAGATACAAATACTGGCTGTTACATGAAAATTAAAATATGTAATGTCATAATTATAATGTTTTGACAATTTACGTGATGCATTAGGCTATGAATTAATAAATGTTTATTGATATGAACCATTTCATGTCTTTTCATGTACAGTAGCATGAACCACGAGTAGACGAGTATTTTTTTAAATAAGAAATCGACTAGCAGAAATCAGTAGTCGTGCAACCCCTAATATATATATATTCATAATATTATATCATATGAACCTGGTTAGTTTGTAGAAATATATATAAAAAGAAAAAGGTGCAGCAAAAAATAAGATTTAGGAATATGACAACAAATTCCTACCTGATCCTGGAAAGCATTGGCTTGCTCCTCAAACCCTGTAGCTTTAAAATAATTGACCACATCTGCTACGGCCCAGTGGGCTGGATCAGAAAGCTGCCCATTCTCCACAGAACTGTTAGGGAGACAGAAAAAGATTTCACTGATGCATTAGCATAATTTAACCAAATACTGTATGTCTACACAATCTTCAAGAGATGTGACATCAATTTATTGGGCCTAAAGGGTTAGTCCACCCAAAAAAAGAACATTTTGCCATAATTTACTCACTCTCATGTTGTTCCAAACCCATAAGAAAACAAACTCCAGAAAACAAATGAAGATATTTTTAATGAAATGTGAGAGATTTCTTCTCCCTCCATTAGAACTCTGACACTTGAAATCGTGCATAAAGAGATCATAAAATAAATCCATATAAATCTTCAAGAACTGGCCAAAAACACATCTCTTCCATCTTTATTTGACCCTCTAACTCCAGCATTCTAATTCTATTCTTAAAAACAACAACAACAACAACAACTAACACTAGCTTTTCTGAGTCAGATCCAGTGATAAACATGATATTTCTGGCCTTGTGATGAAATGGGCCAAGTACATTCGAAATCACTTCATGTGCCCTATGAAAGTTTAAAAAGTACAGCAACTACATAAAATTAAGATGCCAAGACATTACTAAATGTTTCTCACTCAAACTCAATTGTTAAACACTTGGACTCTACCTTTTGGTGTCCAATGAACCATTTTCCTTGGTTTCCATGACTGCTGGATGAAAAAAAAAGAAAAGTTTAATACATGCAATTATAGTCTATCATCACTGTTGTAGCTTTGTAAGAAATACTACAGTATTGAAGATGCATTATCAAAATGCAATAAACTGTTTCATGTTTACGCAAATTCTAAATAATTTCTTGAGGTACATAAGGCTGAGGGGCTCTGTATTTATATGAACAATAATAATCGTATTAATCTGATTTATTGCTCACCTGTATGTCAGAGAGGTAAGACTGCTCTATTCCATTAGATGTGTTGAGTTGTTTCCTCATGTCCTGCTCATTCCCTCCTCATCAGTCTCCTGCTGTGCAAAGCTGCCCCATCTTCCAGAAATTTACATAAGTTTCTGAATAAACTTAGAGAATTGATTCTGAAAAATAATAAAAGATCTGAGCAATCAAAAAGACGATAGACGATAAGTTTAGGACCACAAAACAGACAAGAGAGAAATGTTAAACATGCGAAACTGTAAAATACATTGTAAACACTAAGGTTATCTGTAAAAAAAAAAGAAAAAAATGTATTAATATTACTGTCATAATTATAAAATGTCTATCATCGCTATATCATAGCACAGCTATTAAATTTGCAAAACACAAATATCACAGTTATGAGGGAAATTAAATAAGCATTTTCCTTCACATCTGAGGTTTGACAGGTTTGGTGTCTATGAAGAGAAACACGATGAACAAAATGACAAGCATCGTTTTTAAAGCAGAAAAGAGATTTTTAATTGTAAATAAAGTATTTAATAATTTATTGTAAATAAAGTATCCTTGATTTTTAATAATTGAAAAATGCCGTTTGAAATATAGTTATAGCATGACTAAATGTATCTGTCACTGAAGCTGTATTCTGTCAGGCTAAACAGAAGTATCGGATCATCAAAATATTCATTTAATATATTACAAGTGTTTTCATGATGAATTTCGACAGTGTGATGATTAATAAGGCAGCTGATAAACTCATTAGCTAGCTAGCTTCCATTAACTCTACATTTATGACATTTTCCGTCTTTCTGAGAAAACAAAACGACAATTTCCAATTATTTGCAAGAAAAGCCTTTATCTTACCAATTTAACAGGTGTTTTATGTTGACGGTTTGAATGTTATTGATTCTCGATCATTGGAACAATATTACGCTTTTTTTCCCAAGCACAATCCGACAAATGCAGGCGCTGGGGGTTATGGGTAATGTAGTCTCGAACGATGGGAAATGTAGTTGTTCACAATCTTATAGTTGCAACCTCTTCGACGAATATGGAATTATAGGCAATTATCAGTTACATCAAGGACAATAAATAAAGCAAAAAGGTAAATCTGCATCTTAACAAGCTATTACATGCATACTTACAACGGACAGTAATTCACAAAGCTGCCTTTCCCCCCTCTTTGTTATATCTTTTTTTTGTTTCTGCTAGTGTGAAGGTAGAGACCTAGCCTATTTCTTCTGAGTAAAAGTTTTTCAGTGTCCATTTATGTTTCCCATATATAATGAGTAAATTCACAACTAATCATATTTTAAAACAAACACAATTATCTAAAAAAAAAAAACTTTCACAAACTTTCTTTGAGTTGCAATGTAATGTTTTTATTCTTTGCAACAAAAATCACAACAAAACAATTTTGTATTCATAGTCTTTACAAAACATTGCAGTCACCTAATAAATCCAATCTTCAATCATACTTCCAAGTCTGGTGATTTTAAAGATGATTTTAGGAAACACTTTTTGACAATAGTTAAAAAAAAAAAAGTTGTTTATTACGTTTTTTAAAAAAGTGTTATTTTCTCTCTTCCACTATAAATACTATAAATACCAACTGAAATGTTATTATTACGTTACACATGATAAATTAATACTTTTGATACATAGCTTTTTTTTTTTTTTTTTTTTTTTCACAATGTGTAGGATGCATTGAATGAGTTTGTGTCAAATTAATAAATGCACATGCAACATAATACAATCAAGCATGAGAGGTTGTGCAACTGGACTATGGGTCCTGCACAGAGATAAGGTGAATAAGGACAAAGGTGTTACTTGTGTATTGTGGAATATATACAATTGGCATACAGAGCATTACCTGTTTAATATATGTACTGCATAATATGTTAACCAATCAGAGTTTCTCTTGCTAATGACATTTTGCTTTACCCCCCCCCCCCCCACACACACAAAAACAAACAAACTTTTTTCATAATTATACTCTCAACAGTACTCCCAGACAAACAGAACTGACAAAAGGCACTGGACATTATAAAGCAATGTAAATCATTTTCTTTTATTCAGTGTCAAAATAAATTGTCCCAAAATTGGACATCATTATCTCTACAGCAGATATACTATTTATCTTAAAAATAAAAGTATTCACATGGCCCATATAAGATGACTGTAAAAGGTGCACAAATCAAAGGCATCTTTTCATTACAATTGCAGTGCCATTTTAAACACTTTCTTTATCTTTTGATATTTCTGAACATCCAAAAGCTTTCTTCGGGACACATATTCTACAGACAGATATCGTACACACACACTTAAACGTAATGTAGAAATGAGTTTTTCTCATGTATTAATACTGAGCATATAGGCTACATTTCCTTAATGTGTAGCACGAATGGAAAAAAAAAAAATTGTACAATGCAGGAAAAAATAGGCTTTATTCACTGTATAAATTAATTAACATATAATGTTTCCAAACAGAAGACTATCTTTTTTTTTTGATGCCGTAGATTACACTTCACTGCTAAAGGTACCTGTGAATTTCCAAATCTCCCAAAGTCTGTGAATGAAGCAACGTGGAAGGAATTGTGATGTTCTTGGATTCAACTTTGAAGGTGCATAACAAGACAAAATAACCATGTAAACTTCAACTAAAGCCTTTACAGAAACCCTAAAACTCCAAGAACTCTTTTGCACATTTCTCTGTGACAGATACCCGGACGTCTTCCTCGTCGTACTCATCAAAGTTACTCGTGTCTCCAGGCCCTCTGCACTTTGGTATGATGGGAGCATCAATCTATAAAAACATTGAAAAAAAAATCACCAGCTTACAAAAGAGCAGTTCTCAAGAACAGCTAATAAATTGAAGCCTGAATGTAAAAAACAAAAAGCAACACCTTCTTCTCATAAATTGCAATCCAGTCTATTGTAGAGAACCATCTGTGGTTTTTGATGTCGTTGACTCCATTTTTCAAATTGCCAAAGCGTTTTGTGAGGTCCACCTGCAGCAGATTGCGCAGAAGATCCTTCAGGTCTGAACTAAAGTGTGAAGGATATCGTGCCTGTGGAAATGAAATATTCACATCTGTTGGAAATGTCTAGAACATTTGTTCTCTGATTGTCAGTAATTTTTTACTTTTGTTAGCAGAGGTTTTAAAGGGTTGGTACAGTATACACAGAACAAAAGCTGCGTCCCAAATCGCGTACTTATGCACTATTTATGACGTTTTGTAGTATAAATAGTGCGAGTATTGCATTCACACTGAAAATTCCAAAAAGAAAAAGTGCACTTTAAATACCTGGATGGTGCACTTAAATAACCGAAAAAATGAAGTGTGGAATGTTGGACACTTCATGCACTCAACTGTCGCAGCTTTAATTACGTCGCGAAGGGGGTGGGGCTATCAGACTCCGATTATTAATGACAAAATAACCTTATAAAATTCACTACATGGTTGAGTGCATAGTGCATAGTGTATAGTGTGTCATTTGGGACGCAGCTAAAATGAACCTTTAGACCGACTCAAATTATATTTATTAAACCTTAAATTTTGATTTAATATTCAGCAAAAATATTTATTTTCCTGAAGACAAAAAACATTCAAACAAAGTAAAAATGTATTTAAAGTCACGCACTGAAGAAAGTGTGTTGGATTTACATTATTTATACATGTACATCAGCTGGACATCAATTAAGTATTTTGTTCTCATGACTGGCCAATCATCGAATTAAGTCATTTTAAAGTGACCAAATTAAGTAGTCTCAAAGTGATTTTATGTGGCAAAAAAATTAACTGATTTATATGATTGTACTATCTAACAACTAAATAACTAACTGTTACCAAACAATAGCACATATTAGCATAATAAATGATAAGTTTGCTCCTTAGAAAATCTGATTTTATACCTGTCTGTCCTCTGCCTAAGTAAAATCTCCACTCTTCATCACAATCGGTAACCCGGTGTAACTGTCCCGGGGTAACTGTAGTGGGTTCTAAGTCCCAACATAATTAAATATTAAACATGAACAAGCCTCCCACTTTTCTCATCTTGCTTAACAAACACAAACACACACACACACACACACACACACACACACACACACACACACACACACACACACACACACACACACACACACACACACACACACACACACACACACACACACACACACACACACACACACACACACACACGTTAAAACATGTTTAATCTAATTGTTTAGTTTACTAATTTAGTTTGCTTACTCTAAAGTTGTTATTTTTAAAACAATTTTAGAACAATATTTTGCATCATATTTTTTGTTTTGTACTAACAAATAAATAAAATTAGATGTAAAAATACATTAGAAATATTAGTAAAAATATAAGTCCTTAACACAAGTCCATAATCCATAATATCACTTCCTCAGAAAAGAAGTCCATCCCCTGTTGTGCTGCACTGCTCTCACATCAAAATATTTGTTACATATTAGAACAGTTTTGAATGGGTTCCACTTCCAGATCTGTGCAAATTTATCTTCTAATTCAGACAAGATGACTTTTTCACTGGAGAAAGCATATGGATAGAGGACTCAAGATTTTAAAAGGTCTTAATGATTGATTTGTTTATCACAAACATGCAGCTTTCTGCTTGATAAGATGTTAATTGATAGACTGGAGTCATGTGGGGACGTCAGCTGTTTGGACTCTCATTCTGACGGCACCCATTCACTGCAGAGGATCCTCTGGTGAGCAAGTGATGCAATGCTAAATTGATCAAAATCTGTTCCGAAGAAGAAATAAACTACATCTTGGGTGGCCTGAGGGTGAATACATTTTCAGCAAATTTTAATTTTGGGGTAAGCTTGTTTTTCATTCCGGTCTCAAAACACATGATGTCATGAAATTATTCTTTTTTGACCTCTTCTGATAAAGCAACCTAATTTCATTGTACTGATGGAGCAAAATAATTTGTGTAAAAATAAACGGTTAAAGAAATAGGGATAGAGTGTAGATATACAGTAAGGCCAACACCAAGAGGGAATTTTACTGTGCTGTAATAAATAAAATAAATCATAGTAAATATAATTCAAATTCTTCTGACCTTGCCAGATACAATCTTCTCATAGATCTGAATAGGTTGATCAGCGAAGAAAGGTGGATATCCAGCAGCCATTTCATAGATCAGAACGCCCAATGCCCACCAGTCAACAGCTTTGTTGTAGCCCTAACAAAGAAAAGGAGAAAACATTAAGGATTTGTTTAACTTCTAGAGGAGTAAGAACGGCTGCCGTGTTTTCTTACCTTGCTGAGAATGATCTCTGGCGCCAGGTACTCTGGTGTACCGCACAACGTCCAAGTTCTGCCTTTGACTCGTTTGGCAAAGCCAAAGTCTGTTACCTAAATCACATTCAAATATAAGAGTTAGAAATAAATGCTCATTAAAATATCAATTACACAACCAAAGTGCAGGTAACATTAAAGTGACTGGCACACCTGGATGTATCCCTGATGATCGATGAGCAAGTTTTCAGGCTTAAGGTCCCTGTAGATGAGGTCTAGAGCATGAAGATACTCGAATGTCAGAACAATCTGAGCAGCAAAGAACCGTGCGTTCTGCTCACTAATATGAGGGGAAAAAAACATGGTTATTTCATTTATAAGAGAAAAGGACAGGTAAAGGCACATAATAAAGACATTTTATTACCTGAATCTTCCAATCCGTCTCAGATGTGAGAACATCTCACCTCCTTGGATATACTCCATGACCATGTATAAATTTGAATGATCCTGTAAAGGTAATTTAAATGAAATCATCATAATGCTACGTCATACAAAATGTTTCTGTTTTTATGTAATAACGTAGATTTTTTTCAGTAGCTTTAGCTACATCCTAGAATCACACCCTCTGCTCTGACATTGTATTTATTTTCAATATAAACCGCATGTGTACCTTAAAAGCGGACTCCAGCTTCACAAGGAAAGGAAAGGACACTGCTTGTAATATTTTCTTCTCGTTTAATGTGTGTTCTATCTGTTTAAGCTTCACCACCTGAAAAATCATCAAAAGCAGGAGGAAATACTGAATTAAAAAAAGAAACAAAAACAAACACACATTTCAAATATTAAACAAAATATATTCTTTTTAACATACCAAAAGCATATCTTACATAGAGCAGTGTAAATAAGTAAGGTAAAGTGGGGCTAGATGGTCCCTTTATTTATTCATTTCATAGAATTTAATAGAAAAAAATCTAATTTGTGAAAAAAAGTTAACAAATGAATGAGTGATACAGTGTAGATATACGACCAATATCATAAGGGATTTGTATTGGCATTTACTGAAAAAAAAGAAAAGAAAAGATGAATAGGATTAAATCCTCTTTAATGCAACTGAAAATCTTTTGTTTCAAAAGATACGTGATAATTTTAGGGATTCTCATTACATACATTTCCAGTATTTTGGTAAAATAAAACAACATTAACCTTTTTGTACCTTATTTCCAAAAACACCATCAGGCAAGATCAGAGTTTTTAAAATTGTTACAAAGTAACAATTGTGGTTTTAAAATGTCTGTTAGAAAGACTTTAGTATTACCCACAGTATTGAGTGACAAGGCATTTAGCTTTTTCTTCTTATTTGTCAGATCACGTCACGTGCTTCATATTTGACTCCTTTCGCCAACATAGCTAAGGTTTTTAATGCATGATCCTCTCAGTACATTGTTATAATAATAATATGTTTTGGTTTCATAAGTGACAGTCAACAGTGGAAACATTATTAGGCTGCTTGCTGCGGTTTGATCCTGTCAGCAGAGGAAGTTTCAGTTTCCTCCCTGCGCTGTAAATGTATTTGTACCATTTCACATTATGCTCTGACACATGAAACAAGGCCTGGACCAGCCAGACTCAACTGAAACTGTGACAATTAACCTGCTTTTGAATTTCCTAAAATTCCAAAATAATAATCAGTTTCAGTGTTTGAAAATTTAAGAAACTATTTGCTGTAAATTTCATTTGAAAGTCAACTGAATAAACAAATTTAGTTTAGAGCATACAACACATAAAAATGCATTTAGTTTTATTATATTGTTCTCTGTAGGGAACATCGGGATTCAGTTATTTAGAAACTGTTATAATAAATCAGTTATTTATTATATGCTCATTTTCATTCGCAAATCAGTTTTTACATTTTTGTTTTTTGCAAAAATGTCTTCTGTAACCCCGACAAAAAAGATTATATAAAAATCTAAACAAATTACGTTTATCCTACAATGTTTTGTATTTACAGTATTAGTGTTTTGATTAAGGTGTTTAATCCAAATGAGTACATCTTTACATACAGCGGTGGCCAAAATTATTAGAACACTAGTATTTTGACCAGCTAAAAAATGGTTTCAAGTTATTTCTTTCTTTTGCTGTAGTGTGTCAGTAGGAAATATCAGTTTACATTTCCAAACATTCATTTTGCCATTACTGTAATGATCCAGTGAGATTTTTGTTTAGTCTTGTTTAGTAGTATAGTGTTCTAATAATTGGGCCACCACTGTAATCTGCATAGCAATTTTATTTGTGGAAAACATACAGTAAACAAAACATTGACGTTACATAAAAAATGAAGTTTGATTTATATTATAACTTAAAATATTACACAGCAACAACTTACAATGTTAAATTTGGTGCTGAGCATGCAAGTCACTGATACTCGCTAATCACCCCAACCTGTCCTCCAATTTGTCAAAATCCCTGAAATACGACCCATCAGAGCGTATACTACAATTGCTACAAAAACGTAAATATACGTCGTAATAAGGTGCTTGCACAAACGACCTATAGGGTCATTTTTTGTTGGAGGACAGGCTCAGTCACCCATAATAAACTTGTATAATTTGTGTTTTTGGTTAAAGCTTGTGGACTTACAGATATGAGCACATTTTTGTTAATTCAGAATTAATATATGTTCTAGCTCTATTTACTGTTAATATTTTTAATATGTTTTAAGTCACCATTGGGGTGATTAGTGTTCACTTTGGTGAAGACTTTTTCAATTTTAATGATTAAATTCTTTATAAATTCTTTATTACATAAAGATAAACCTATATGATTTTTGTTGATGTTTGTCCCTAACTGATACACAAATTAAGCAAACTTAGTTTAGTGGAAAGGTCTAGTTAGTAGCATTTGCATCAGTAATGCGCAATATTGTTACTCAGTATAACTTCAAAATACAGGCTTATTGAACTTTATTGAGCTTAATGATAACTATAAAGTTTTAATAAAGTTTAAATATACAAAGCATTAATAATTGTTCTAATTCTATGATAATAGGGAAGTCCACACCACAGCTATAACATTGATGACACAGAGGAATGGTATTTTTACCAGCTGACGAATGCTAAAAACATTGACATCTAATCAGAATCCACAGGCGAAAGAGTCGAGCCTTTAAAGCAGCAGACAACATAAAAGGAGTGCATAATAAACTCACTCATAATAAACAGAACGTGAACAGGTCTTAAATCATTTACTTTTGAGTTTATGGAACTTATTCTGCTTATTATGTTCTATAAATTAACAGAACATCCTTAATTGTTATGGTGATACAACCATTTTTTCCATATCTTTATAGTAAAGTCATACTCTTCTTGGAAAACTTAAAAAATAAATACTTTCAAAATAAGATACATTCTGCATTTTTAAAAGACCCAGGATGTACTCATTAAGAGTCACCAGGACTGTGTTAAAAAATGTTATGTCTCATAGAAGTTCACAAACACAAATGTCTAGCACAGAGGACAAAAATCAATTGCTGGGTCCTGCAGGAGGATATACAGTACAGCATGCATACTCACTTTTTCTTTGTCCAAAATCTTCATAGCATAGTATCGTCCCGACTGTCTGTGCTTGACTAGCATTACTCTTCCAAAAGATCCAGTGCCAAGAGTTTTCAGTCTGTCAAAGTCATCTAGACACGATGTGCTCTGCAGAACCCAAGCCAGAAGTCAACAATTAGTTCTGCTAAAAACTAACTGTCTCCGACTTTGTTGTAATGTAATAAAGCTCCCATACCTGTTGCTGACAGTCCCATTTTCTCAAGAAGTCCTCTTGGGCTTTTGCCAAGAATTCTTTCACTAAATAAACAGATAACAGAATTAACATTATAAATTGAAAAAGGATAGCTCAATGCAAGATTTTAAGATAAACAATAAATTGCTTTAAATGGAATAGAATGGAATACAACATTTTCAACTTCATTTCAATTCATTTAAATGTGTAACACAGAGCTTATTTAATGCATTGAAATTGGTCTCATACGGTAATCATTCTGTCACCATCCTCTGGCGTTTCTAGTTCTGAGCATGGGAACTGTGTTCTATAATGAACTGAAAGTTACAGGTACAGTAGTTTTCTGCTACAGTGTATGAGTTGAGTTTTGTGTAATGAAAACACATTTCCAACATGTGAAACCACAGTGCAAACTGAAACTTATTTTTAAAACTTGAAACATACAAAAGTAAAAATGGCTTAACAAAGGATGTGTTATAAAATGTGGATGATTTCTGCTTGTTGTCATTTAGGCAGCAATAGAGATGCTGTTATCAACTAATCTTTTCATCTGGTTGGTCAGTCAAAGGCATAATCAGTAAAAGCTACTCAATTTACCATGTACATTGCAGTTTGAAACTTTGGAAGTTGGATGGGAACACGGCAGTAACTGTGCAGCACTGCATAGTGTTAATACTTAGCAGGCACAGTCCTTTTAAATAGGGATTTTGACATGACAATCAATAGTTGCAAGTGCAAATACGAGTCCGGTAGCTACTGTATAATTCCAAAATAAAATCTGTCTACACACATAATTATTAGGAATTACGTCAGCACAAATCCCTATTGGACCAATTAGCTAAGAGAATCAGTGTCGTTAAAGATAAGGCAAGTTAACTGCAATGGCATCTACCATCAATTACTCAATAAGTACCTTAGTCCATGTTTATGCCCCCAACTTGAGTACAGCACAACTTATTCTGTACCTTAACTCATAGGTACATACACCAGTACAGACATAGTAAGTATATGCAAATAGGACTGTAAAATAAAGTGCACCATTTTACATAAACATTACACAGTAATTACCAGTTCTTCAATTTTTGCAAGCACTGTTGTGGAGAACAATTTAGCATTAACAGTCCTACATAAGCAATTGAAAAACAGTCCTCTTTTTATTAGGTAAGGTTAGGACTTACCAAGCGTACCGTATATACCAAGTACAGTATGTGTCTTGTTTGTTACCACATAATAGCACGTTTTTCTGTAGGTGCTACACATTTACCATGTACATATCATTAGTATGTACAGTAATGTATCTTATTAGTTACCATATACGGATACTATAAGGACATGCCTGTTTGTACCCACTTGTCTGTAAGTACTACATATTTACCATGTATATACATTAGTAAGTACCTTAACTAGTTACCATGTACGAGCACTACCTGTAAGTGACCGTTCTTCCCCACACTTGTCTGTATGTACAAACTAACAACCATGCACGTACGACTGTTAAGTACAGCCGTGTTTCTTATTTGTTACCATGTACATACACTTCAGGTAAGTACCTTGTGTTACCACTCACTTGCCTGCAGGTACAAGATATTTACCATGTATGTACCAGGGAAGTACACAAACTGTAAAATAAAGTGCTACCCAATTTTCTATCCAGAGAGATTATGGAAAGTAACGGTTTAGAATTATTGAGGAATATTATAAATAAAATGCAAATTAAAAGTACAAAACTGCCATCTTTTGATTATTATTTAATGTAGAAATACAATGGCCAGCTGACCATCAGCCACATGACAGTAATGACTTCCTTTTGGATTTATCTTGATTTTACTGAGACTCCTGAAATTACTTTAAAATGCACACAAATATGTTTTAACTGTGATATTCATGCTGACCAATAAAACAGTTTCTTCTGACATTTATTAAAAAATTAATAAACAAAAACGTGGCAGACTGAGAAAGAACAGTGAGACAACATTGCACTTATTACATATGCAATTATACACTGCATTTAACAAAAAAACTGTTTACAGAATATTATCGCCCCACTTAACAGCTTTATAGATAAATAACACTGTTTTCATAAAGCCAGCTACAACAAACATTGTAATAATGTAACTTTTGTGATATCAGTCTTAATAAAGTTTAGCCCACCACCTGCAAATGAGATTTGAATTGCACACGTTTGTCAGGGGATGTATTATCAGTAACAATAGTGTATTTGTTTACATTTTTACATTTACATTTTAGCCTAGCAGGGCAACCTACAGGTCTGCCATTAACTAGAAGAAAAGTTGGTAACACTTTAGAATAGGGAACACTTATTAATTATTAACTACGACTTTTCCCTCAATATATTCCTAATTTGCTGCTTATTAATAGTTAGTGCGGTAGTTGTTAAGTTTAGGTATTGGGTAGGATTAGAGATGTAGAATAAGGTGATGTAGAATAAGGCATTAATATGTGCTTAATTACTACTAATAAATAGCTAATATTCTATTAATATGCATGCTAATTAGCAACTAGTTAAGAGACCTTAAAATAAAGTGTTACCGAAAAGTTAATACTTTATGTATAGGAAACTTGATGTTTTAACACTAACAAATTTAGCGTGCTTTAAATTTTTCTGGCTGTGAGAAGCAGCAAACTGAACTCTTCCTGTTAAAACCACAAGAAGTCTGACAACAATCAAAGTGTATAGAAATACTCTATACAATTAGACAAGACTAACACATTTTACTCTGCACTCTTCAGTTAATTACAATAAAAGACCTACATCATATCCTTCAATCTAGAGCTTGTGAAAATCCATCAGATACTCTCTAAAGTATATGCAATGGCTTTATTTATATCAAAAGTCAATCATTTTAAGAATCATTTAACAGTCATTTTGTGCATTTAAAAGAAATATTTAAAAATATTTCACTTTGACTTACTTGTTGCATCCCAAAGGACGGTATACTCTGACACATGTGGCCCCTCATTCTCTAGTCCTTTCTCCTGGTGCCCTTTTCGATATTTGTAAAAAAATCGGCTAGCTAACGTGTCCAGCCTCTGAAGGGCAGAGTTAGTGCCTGATGACTGCCCAAAGTTAGGATCTTTAGTCTGGGCCATCACATGCACCGTTCACACTGAAGGAAACTCTCAACTGGTTAATAACCACAAATGCTCTTCAACTGAAGTCTCTATAGCACAGAAGTCATAGTCATTTCCTGTTTGAGAGGCTTAGATTAACAAGCGAGTTTTTGCCGTACCACCAGCTGAGCTAGTTATACTTCCTGTTGGAGTATTCTGTGTTAATGAAGAAGTAAATACATCAGGCCCTTTGCTCAACACCCACAACAGTGGAGAAAAACAAAAAGACACTCTAAAGTTCCAAAGGCCATCACAGGGAGAATGTATTGATTCTCACTGAGAGATAACTTGTGAATACTACTACCCTGTAGAAATGTTTTACTTATTCTTGAAAATACAGAGCTATCTATTGTTGAAATAACATGTCAAGATGTTGATCATATCATTTGATGAGACCATGATGAGATGTACATGCAGAATGTCTTAACTTTCCAATAAAAAATGTGCATAAAATGTTTATAAATTACTAATGAGTTTAAATATAAATAAAACTTATTGTTGTTGCTGATTTGTCATGCACTCTATAAAACCATTTCACATTAATAGGTTAACAAGTAGCCTATTACTCAGTCCTGACTAATGTAATTAGGCTACTAATGTAACTAAGCTTACTTTTTATTTTTTATTTTTTTATTTTTTTAAGCAAGATGCAGTTAAACAAATACCCGGGTGGTCAGTGCTTCCTTAGCATATGAATTTACCATAAATTACTACAGAGATCAAATTGTAGGCAAGAAAAAAACAAAACAAAACAAAAAAACATTGGTGTTAGCAGTTACCAACGAATACCCTCAGGAATAAAAACAAGCCAGCACATAAACAAAGCAAAACGAAAGCAAGAAAATAATAGCGAAGGCCGTGTTAAGTCGCAGCGCCATCAAGCGGAGAAAAGACGAAATAAACATCAGTGCTGAAACAAATGAACATCAGTGATGAAACAGAGATTCTTAGTAGCCTACTGTATTTTAGTAAAACGTACATCTACGTTATTGGCCAACTGAGTGAATCGTCTCTTTTAAACAGTGATGTTACAACAAACGACACTACCATTTCATCAATGCTTAATATGTTTAATATTAATTTTTAAATATATATATATATATATATAAAAACAAAAACAAAAAACAAACAAAAAAAACATTTGAAGTATGAAGTAACGTGAAGTAAAGTGCGACTGTAGTTTATGTAGGCCAACTGTGGTTTTTATTCATCTTTTAGTTGTGATCTATACACATATTCAGCAATGCTGAACATGCTTGAAATTTGGCTTATATTTATAAAATGACACCGAAAAAGAAGAAAATAAGACTATTTATTACTTTAGAAATAGGAAATATATGTAATATTTATTATTAGCCTTTTATTATTAGTCATCTGGAATAAGAACCCGGATGGAAACATTGGTTTGTTGCTAAGAGTCCGTGCGCTCCGGAAGAATCCATGTATTTCAGAGTGGGTAATTATGGTCTCTCACCATTTTATGGTAATTATGGTCACTCACCACATGCCTCTTAATCTACTGTTTAGTAATAAACACTAATTTTTATAGACTCAATATGAAATACAAGCTGACAAACTGTGGTTAAATTATATTGTGTTATTAGTACTGTGTAAACAGTATGCAGTCCACACGCCCCTATTTGAGCAATGGATCGGTCCATCTTCATCGTACACTTGCGGTAACTGGACAACATACAGAGCAGATTGAGGGATTTCATTTAACACCAAACCTTTAAATGACATGTTAAAATGAAATAATATGCATTACGGCCAAATATAAGACTTATACACAAAGAGACAGAAAAGAAAGAACAACAGCGACAGCATCGCAGACAGAGGCTGGAGCCTGTGTATAGGTAATTCACTCAAAACCTTCTCATTTTTATCATCAATGATCTGATCACTGCTGTTACATAGTTTATGCAAAATAATAACAATGTTACTGACAAATAATTATTCAATGGCTTGAGTTCAGTGGCTGTAAGCCATCAGGATGTCTTGTGTGTCAGGATGCGGCGCATCTCTCATCGCATCCGCCTTTTATAATTAATGATAATTTTTCACTGTAATAACATGCACCATAACATAAGCATTATTTATAAGTTATTAATTTTCGATGAGTAGTTTAGTTGAAGAGCTTCATAAATCCTGGCAATGCAGCACTGGTGTTTTATTATCATCTGGGCCTCCTTGCATCAGGGGATCTTGCAGGGAATTCAGTGGCAAATGAATCACATGACAGCGCAGAGTAACCTGTTTTTAACTGTGAGTTATTATGAAGACAGGAAAAGGAGAATTAAAGGAGAAAAGCAGGTGTTTGGATGCAGATCTGGACATCCTCATTAAACACGGCCTACTACACAAAGGCCAGCACTTCCATCACATACAGTAGTGATCATGAATTAACTGGTGCACATGAGCCAGATCAGCAAAAACCAGGAGCAGGACGTATCTACAGTATGAATCTGTACATTTATCCACCCCATGCCACAGGATCTATCCTTCTTAGCAGTACACCTCATATAACATTTGGGTGCCATGAGTGTAACAGACCAGTTTACTGTAACAGACCAGTGATTTAAGAAGATTACGTCACCGAATTCCTCTGTTGATGTTAGAGAATGGTTTCTGGGATGGATTGATGTTGTTCATTGTTTCAATACATTTTTTTTGTTATGTATTGTTCAGAGTAGGAGCTTTGGAGATTTCTGGTGCTGTCTTTTTCGCATGCTGTAAGTAAAACTGGTGTGGTTATTATGTTGCCAAGGAGACATATAGGCCTATGTCTAAGAGCTGGTCCTAATTTTAGAAACTTACACAAAACTTAACACCCCACGCTTAGTGTGACTTCACACATATGCTTTATCTGGGGTTTGAGTCTTTTATATAGAGTAAATTATACTAAACTTTTTGGGTGACTATCCCTTAATGGGTAACTTAAGGTACTAATATACACCCTTTAAGGGTAGAAGGGGCACAAAGGGTGCTGCCCAAGTGACAAGGTACAATTTTTGTAATGCAAATCATGGAATAGGTGTTTTCAAGCAATCATTATTGGTTATTTTGGTAATCGACAAATTATTTGGATGATAAATAGTAAATCAATAAGGGTTTTATTGAACAATTTGTTCTTCAATGTTTTCTGTTGAAATGCATAATGTAATGGTATATGGGTGCATATCATCCTGTTCTGAACTGGAAGAGAGACAGATATGCAGTAAAAATACATTAACATCACCCAAATTAGTCGAGTCATTTCTATTTCAATTTCTAATAATTTGTTGAACTGTTTAATGCAAATAATAATGATTGTATTTAATAGTACAACTGTAAAACTGCAATAGTAATATTTATGTCTTCTCCTCTGTTGGTACCAGGTTTATAAATGCTTCTCAGTACAAATGTGGTGAAATAAGTGCTGCATATATGCAGGTTATAAGCATCTCAAACTCACAGCTCGTGCAGAAATTGAGTTCATAATAAGCAGGATTTTCTATTAACCGAGCCGCTCTGAGATCTATGCAGCAAGTATATTTAATTACATTGCAGCCTTTGTTATTTGATTATCACACTAAGCCATTTCATATTTCCACTTTTATTTTCATATATCATGCAGACTTTGTACACATTGTTTGTTTATGCAAGTCAAGACTATATGCAAAACAACAACAACAAGACCATACAATTGTCTCAGATGCATACAGAATCTTGATTTGTGAGGTACTTTTTATATGAATGATTAACAGAAGTGTAATTTTTTTTTGGTTTTTGATTTCCTGTCAAAAGTTCTCAGTGTTTGTGTAGGCAGAAACAAGTCTTGATGTGTTTGAGAGGAGTTTTCAAATTTAAGGACCAAGTTTGGTTGATATGCTGTGTCTGAATGGAGGCACAAATGGCTCCAACCAGATCTCACGAAAGTGCGTATAAATAGTACGCCAAATAGAAACAAGAACTTGTGGTATTGATACGATGGTATTGATAATAAAAAAAAAAAAAAAAAAAATGTTCACAAAAACTGTGTATCATATGCACGGCAACAAATTTCGTATCATATGCACGCGAAAACTGCGTATTATATGCATGCCAAACATGTGCGTATCATATGCACGCCAAAGTCAATTTTTGCGTATCCTTACCACAAGTTTTTGTTTGGGATGCATTTTCATGAGACCGGGCTCCAATTAGTTGCCACATTGGTCATGCAGTATGGCATGAGGCTTTATGAGTCAAATTTTGCTCTCAATCACCAATATTTGAACCTCTCCCTTCGTCAACCTTTCTCAGACCAAATGGTAGAAAATACCATTCCAAAATACTGAAGAAAAAAATTATATTTAAATGTAATATTTAGCCAGGGAAATGCATTATCAGTTAGTAGAATATGTACGCTGTGGCACAGAGAACCTCTGTCAGCGACGTCTCTTAAGGCTGGAACACACTACACGACTTTTAAAATCTGAACAGATTTTAAAACCCTAGGCGTCATACACTTACCGACTTTGTAGCAGTCACAGAGGAATACTGGCAATCATACAGTAAATGAACTGAGGATCTTACATTAGCAGATTTTAAAGTTGTTCCGATCACAACAAACTCACAAAGACTTGAGCGCCATGTTACAGGAGACGCGTGACAAGTGAAAACAATGTATGTTCTAAAATCAGCTCAAAATATCAAACGTGTTTGATATCCTCCAACTGGGTGCAATCAAAGTCTGAAGCGAAACAAATCTGTGATGGTCTGTGACCATCATAAACTATGTGATTTTCTTTGAAATCTGTCAAAATCTGCAGACTCACTCTTTGGGCAACTAGCGTCAACTCTTCCAGACTGTAAATCGGGGGAAATTGGAAGTGTAGTGTATAGGAGCCTTTACAGAAGTGTGAAATGTGTTTGTATGAAAATGCCCAAAGCATACTTTACACAAGTGCAAAACATGTGCATAATCAAGTCAAGTTTAAGCACATTTCACAGTACACACCATTTCAAAGAAGCACAAAGGGTGCTTTGCCATAGAGCCAAGTTTTAGAGCTGTGGGATATGATGATACATAACGATGATACGAGTGATCCTCCAGATTTAGATCTAGCTATGTTGCATTTATAGTGTTGTCAACAAACAGTATGCATTATTGCTGCAGTGACTCTGGCACATGTTTGAGCGTTCAAATGTAATTAGATTTAAATATTGGTTGGTTTTGTTCTGTGTGAGAGTAAGCAATGCGCAAAACGTTTTAATGAAAATATGATCAGGGAGAAAATCTGAGAAAGTCTGGCGCACAGGGATTTGGGTAATGGTCAGGTTAGTTCTGAGAAAGAGTGAACAATTCTCAAAAAGCATCAATGAAGATATGATCGGTTATCTTTCCCCATTTAAAAAAAAAAGAGGAGATAAGCAGAATTAAGTTAAACTAGTATTTAAGGTATATTTGACCTGGCCGCTTGTAGTAGAATGATTACGGTAGTTGTGTAAACCCTACATTATATAATAAATATTTAAAAAATGTAGGCTATTTTAAAAATAATTTCAGAAGGTTATGTGATTTTGTTCTCCTTTTTTTTCTTTTTCTTCTTAACAGCTCCCACTCACTGAAGTGGAGTAGTGACATAATATCATTCTTGTAAACAAATTCCAGCATTTCAGTAACTATTCATATTTGAAATACATACACAAAGTGCAACAGTAATTGTACGATGCTTGGTAGTGTTCAAAAAGTATTTACAAAACAGCTTTCAAATTAATCCCTACTTGTAAACTGTGCTGAGATGAGAAGTCTGAAGTGAGTTTAACATTTTCCAAATATAATTAGCTGTCATTAGTGACAATGTTGAGGAATAAAAGAAATGGCTTTAATTTCAATAAGCAACTTCCCTGATTTCAGGCAGAATTGCCATATTGTGATGTTGTTCCTTTACATTTTACTTGGGCTACTACATATATTTTTGTTGAAAATTACTGATACTGTGGTAAAGATTTTGGTCATGTCACAGTCTTGGGGTCTTATTTTAACGATCTAAGTGCATGGTCTAAAGCGCATGGCGCAAGTGCACTCAGGGGGTGTCCAAATCCACTTTTGCTAGTTTAACGACAGTTTACGATTAAAAATTATTTGTAATAATTTGGCATGTTTGGGCGCACAAATGGGTGAAAAAGCATTTGCTATTTAAACAACGCGGTGCAGAAAGGGAAAATGAGAACTGCATCGGGCTGAAACTAGCATGAACACTTGTGCCGCGCCTTGCGCCGGGTGTATGATAGGGCCCTTGGAGTTATAGACCAAGATCAATTGACCCTTCACAGTCAGGGAGTTTGATTGACAGGCGGTCTGCCCAATCATAATGCTGAGTCTGCCATATTTGTCCTTTAAACAAACCAGACAGGAGACTAGATTAATGTTGGCGGACTTGAATTTTAAAAATTGTGCGTATATTGTCATCTTTCCACATTGAAACAAGGTACCTTCTGATGTTCATGTTTATTTTGTGCTACATTATATAACTAGTAAAGAGAAAGAGATGATCGGTTCACTTGCCGTTTGAACTGAGGTGCTACACAACACATTAAAGAGCCAAAAAATTTTATTTATTGTTGAAATTTCTTAAAAAATGACAAAAGTTTAAAGCTGAGACTTTGTTTCATGCCTAAAGTAACCTGCTGTGTCTTGCCTGTCAGTGCAATGTATTTTTCACTGCGTGAGAACATGGTGTGACACATGGGCGGACTGGGACAAAATATCAGTCCGGGAAATCTCACACTCATCCAGGCCATCCCACCACGGAAACCACGGACAACAATGTTTTTTGTATGACCATCATCATCATCATCACATAAAAAAGTTTAAATCCCTAGGCTGAGGCCGTGCAAAATAATTCAAGTTAATCACTTCCATTTTCCTTTTTAGTCTCTTCATTTTCCCTGACATCTCTCTCTCTTATGTGTTTACTTTTTTCATCAACATCTCCTTGTTGCAAAACAACCACATCATTATAATTTGTTTGCACATAGTAGCCTATACTTTTATTTTAGGAAAAATAAGTATTACATTAGGACCATATGTTATTGTTTTATCTTACCTAAATGTCAAAATTGGTACAATAATAGCTACATCTGAATATATCTTTATAGAAAAAATTATCCCATTATCATGGGTCATGTTTTGTGCTATAAGGAAAATTAACCATGGTATTATTAGGCCTATGGTAAAAGTAACCATGTTTTTTTTTTTTGGCAGACTGATTACCAATTGTATAACCAGAGTTTTACTACAAATACCATGGTGAACTAGACTATATAGTGTAAAACCATTGTTAATTTGTGGTTACCATGGTTTAACTATGTTAATTTTCGTTGTGTTGTTGTCTGCCTTAAACCTGTTATAAAACGATGTGAATATTTGTCTGCTAGATTCCTACGCTTTACAATAGTAATTATGTCCTGTTGGTAATTTTGCAGTAATTAATTGGCCGCTATTGCTAACATTTGCTAGCAGTCTAATGTTTAAATAGGTAAACAAATACAAAACTACAATACAACAAAAGTACACTAGTCTATTTACAGATGTAAATAAAAAGTGTCAGCACTTGAAGTCCTGAACAGGACAGTTTTGCCTCTCTGCTCCACCTGGTCACTTCCACTCCATTCTCGAGTCTCGCATGAGTCGCATCCTTTTGGCTGACGCGCGGATGCGCGAGGCAAAGCGCGATGCCAGTCAAGACTAACCGATTCATGATTTATTATTTTACTTTTTTTTTTTTTTTTTAATTAATATTATTGAATGGTGAATTTGGAAATAATCACTTTAGTACATTCGGCAGGCAACAAAAACAACAACAACAAAAATATCTAGGCCAGTTGGCCAATTTCCGCCCCTGGTGTGACAGCTCCACTTCTTGTCGGGCATAGTAACATTAACTAAGGGTCTGTATGAAGGGTCAATGAGTGTAAATGTCTTCTTTTATGGTCAGTTTTTTCTTTGAGGTCATGCATTGTCATGGAGATACAACAGTTCTGTTTATAGTAAATTTGCAGATCAGAATAACAACACCTTTGGTTTATTGATTCAGAAATTTGAAGGTACTGTAACTCTGCCCTCTTGAGTTGCCTGCAGACCAATGCAAGAGCACACATTTAAAGAGATTGTTCACCCAAAAATGAAAATTCTGTCATGAATTATTCATCCTCATGTCATTCCAAACCCATACGAACTTATTCATATGAATTAAGAAACAAATTAATATGTTTTTGATAAAATCCAAGAGCTTTCTGACCCTGCATAGACAGCAATGCAACTGAAATTTTCCTAGGCCCAGAAACGTAGTAAGGACATCAGTAAAATAGTCCTTGTTCTTCTGCTCGTAAACAAGGCGCAGCGCATGTGTGTTCTAAATCAGCAGCACCACACGCATGCGTTGTGATACTCTCATTAATGGCGGCAGACGGTGCGGGAAGGAGAAGAATTGTTGAATAAAGTCGCTATTTTTGTTTTCTTTGCGCACAAAATGTATTCTCATATCTTCATAAAATTATGGTTAAACCACTGATGTCACATGGACCATTTTACAGATGTCCTCCTTACTATGTTTCTGGGCCTGGGAACATTTTAGTTGTGTTGCTGTCTATGTAGGGTCAGAAAGCTCTAAGGTCTTACGGGTTTGGAGCGACATGAGGGTGAGTGATTAATGACAGAATTTTCATTTTTTGGGTGAGGTACGCCTTTAAAAATGTTCTCATTAAGTTACAATAATCCTGTGGACAGTTACTAATAAATAGGGGTGTGCGATATTGAAAAAAAAAAAAAAACTTTATACTTTATACAGCTGACTCCTTAAGTTTTTTATATTCTTCATATTCTGTGTGGTGGTCAGTTCACACCGATATAATTTTTTCCAATAAGTTTAAATTAATTTTTACCTTTTATGGAGTTTTTTACCTTTTCATGTGCATTATCTTTTGAGTCAAATTCTTACATTTAATCAGATGACATCAAATGACATCAGTATCAATAAAATTCATCTTTGCAATGCAGAGAAAACACAGAAGCTGCATCTGAAGTGGCATTTATATGCATTTACACACTACTGTTTAGTGCAGGACATGAATGCATTTAATCTGCAATTACAAATGCATAAATAATGTTTTAATATATTAAACATAAAACGTTGAATACTGTTATTTGAAATGATTTAATTAATAAAAAGAAACTTTAAATGTAAAATTAAAACCGCCAGCAGGTGGCAGCAAGTCACTGTTAATAAGTGGCTCATTGCGATTGAACGAATCATTTAAATGGGTGATTCATTTAGGAATGAAACACCATCATGTTGCTCAGAGACAAAAACACAGCGTTGTAACTGTGTTTGGAATTATTTTTGTTGTCGAAATAGAGCAAAAACTCTTAACTAACTTCTTGTTTTTGGAATTTTTGTAAAAAAAAAAAAAAAAAAAATCAATATTACGTTTGTAGTCATGGCAATTTTTGGAGGAAAAAACAGCACTCTTTGTGTGATATTGATTAACTGTATGGAATTATATAAATATATACATTTTCTGTCCCAATATCTTGAATTTTGTGATCATTCTAAATGTATTCAGACTGAATCATGCAGTGAAATAACGCACTCTAAATGCGCACGTGCACTATTCTAGACCAGTGTTTCTCAGCTGGTGGGTCGCGAGTGTGCGGCCAAAGAAACGACATCAACAACAAAAAACGTAATTCTAAATGTTTTTTTTTTCTGATGCGAGACTTTTATTTTAAAACACGAGCATGAAAGCTGTTGACAAGTCTGTCAGATGCACTTTAAGTAAAGAGTAACAAAAACTAGTTTGGGACTGCTATTTAATAGCCTTACTGTTTAAGGCTGTTTATTCAGTATTAATCATATTCTTAACAGTCTTAACTTAATTTTTGTGAAATTAATTTGCTTTGTTTTTGTTTCTTTAACTTTAATACATTTAATACATTACAATAATCTAAATTTAAATGCTGTTAAACATATAAAATGTAAAATAAACTCATATTTATTTTTTCCTCAGTAACTATCATTTTTATTGAAGAATATAAAGTTCTGGAATCACAAAATGAATTGTGGTTAATTCGTTTAATATACCAATACTTCATAATTAACAGGTTCTGTTAAATATTGTGTCATAATTAATCATAATTACAGCAGAAATATATCTTTCAGCCTACATGGGTTGGGGGGCCTTCAAATATATGGGTGATTCTTAGACTATGGCCACTTTTATGTTCTTTGGCCATATTTTTAAAAATACATATAATTTTGGACTAATTCCTCTTTCTTTGTCAAACTAACAATATGTGTGTTTGTGTGTGTGTGTGTGTGTGTGTGTGTGTGTGTAAAAAAGTGGGTCGTGGCTTGATGACCATGGGAAAACGTGGGTCCCAAGGCCAAACCAGTTGAGAACCACTGTTCTAGACTTCATGTAATGTACGCGTGCACTCTGTAGTGGTGTTTTGAATGTATTTGCAAAATACTTGATAATATCAAATCGCATATCTTTAAAACAACAGTTACGATATTATCGCAGACGATATATATCGCACACCCCTACTTATAAATATAACATTTTTGAGCAAATTATGCACTGGGCACACCGTCTCACAGCACAAGCACTCTGTCAGCACCTGACACTGCAACTGATTCACATAAAACTCATTATGATCTTCTTTATAGTGTTTAATGTGAAGCATGCTTTGAGTATATTGGGTTTGCAATATTCTCACTGTAAGAAAATCAACTCAACTGCATAGTTGCATATATTATTCACAATTATTCACAATACAGTTATATTATCAAAACAAACTGATAAAAGTCATGCAAAACAAGTAAAACATGTTAAAAGAGCACATTGATGAAATGTCATTAATGAAATAAATATTTTATTTTACAGCATTTTTAGAAGAATACAATTAAACAATATTGTAAATGGGGATAATGTCAAATACACAATATATTATACAGTTGCACCACCTTAAATCATACAAAACTGCATACAATCTGGTGTTTTGGTAGTTTTAGTGCATTTTGAATGTGAAATTCACTGCTGTGCGAATGTTGAAAAAGCTGAAGGTTAACTGTGTGAAGAGTTTTGAAAAAGTGACCTAAGTATTTAAAACTGTGTTTTAGTGATTGTAAAAACTGTAAACTGAAAGAGAAGTTTGATAGTAATAGCATTAGTCCACAGAAGCATTTGGACTTGATTATTCATTGAAAATTTGTTCTTGGTCCGGTCTTGTCTGGACTCGTGTACCAGTAGCTACTGCAATGCCACTTGCTTGTAAAAATTGTATTAAAGGAATAATCATTTAAAAACAAAAGTAAACGTAATCTGAGTCTTGTTTTTCCCCTGATTCAGATTTTAAGTTAAGTTAGTATGCCATGAAGTTATGAAGTGAAATATCCACTGAGTGGTGCTAAAGTGAACAAAATGTTCTCTAAAACAGATGAACTTCACGTTCGTCTGTTTTAGACTCAGATTACGTTTACTTTTACCTTAGTGCAGCATTATGCAATCTTGCACTAAATAAAACCTTAAACCTAACCGATAGGTTTCAAACAGAAAAGCAAAAGCAAATGTGAGATAGAAAAAGAAATAGTGTGCTCTCTGACTCCCTCTACAGCTGAGAGAGGTGATGCGACGTCTCAGAGGAAATAAATAGTGAGTGGATTGTGGGTGGTGGAGCTGTCAGGGTGATGCATGATAGCAGGAGATTACTCAAGCACTCATTCATCAAACGCACGCCTGCCTGTCATTGTGTTGCTGTCTTGTGCTGTAACAGATTGACTGTAGCTTCATAAATTGCCTGAACGTCTCTTTTAGCGACTGTTCTAATTGCATTAGTATTTCATAATTTGGAAATTGTATCGATGAGCAAAGCAGATGCTTTTTATGCAGATATTTCTTTGCAGTGTTTTGCAATGAGCTCATTTCGGGAACACAGTGGTGACAGGATTTTCTTGTAGGTTTGCAGTTCATGGGTCGTCCCTTTGCGGAGACCAAACTTTTGAAGGGTGAGTCAGAGCCCAGAGACTTACCCTTTCTGAATCAAGCACTGAAGCAAATAAATGAACAACTTGGACATATGACATTTCATACAAGGTGTATTTACTTTCCCTTCTGTCAGTAAAGGGACTTTAGGGAGATAAAACAATGTTGAAGATTTATTCATCTGAAGAAACGTCTTCAGCATCCAGTCATGACCAACTAATTAGTTTAAAAAAACACACTCTCAGAACCCTAAAATAAAACATTAATAATCGGTCTGATCAGTGTTTTTGCGCTTTCAAAAACCAAGTTTACCACAACTACACTGAAGTTACTTAAGAGGGCAATAGCTTTATATCTATATAACTATCCAATGATATAATTAATAATTAAACAAATGAACTAAATCAAAAACATAGTAATGAACAGCAGCATTTAATTTACTGCAATGTTTTACTATAAAAGATGTAAAAACCGATTGTGACTTGTATGAATCTGATGCCCCAGTGCTACAGTACTTATAAGAATGAGAAACACTATACGTCGTATCAGATTTAGACTTTGATATTCATAGAGACGTTCCATAACTCCATAACTTCATTGAATCAAACCACAATTCTAAACGAATAATAAGCATGGTATCAGTACAAAATAGCTTTAGAGAATAGAATAGAGTTTAAAATAAAAGACTCAAAGTGATATTACATGATAAATATGACTGCATGAGTCGTGTTTGAAGCTGTGGTAAATCAGTGTAGGTGTAAATGGGATCAAAATGCTTTGTGATCTTATCATGTCCGGGACAACATCAGAGGACCACCTGTAGGGCACAACCTATCAATCTAACTGACTCAGATCGTGAAGTTACTTAATACAGATTCTTGAGTAAAACAGTTAAACGGCATGTTTGCGGTGAAATTAAAATTTGGAAGCATATCTGGTGTATTTGAATAAACAACACTGTACTACTATGTGATGTTTGTAGTCACAAAATCAGTGACCCTCTTCTCAAAATTCATTCACAAGTGGTCACAGGAGAGGCAGACATGGTGAGACTAGTTTCCCTTAAAATCTCTATTTGTAGTTGGAATCTATAAATCAACCATTTTGTTTTGTTCCTTGTTTTATTCTTAAACTGTGATCTGTTTATATGTCTTTTATATGTCCGTTTGTGTGGAATCAGTATTTGCAATGCATTTTACAAACACACCACCAGAAGTCAGTGTTGTATTATATTTTGCCATCTGGGTTGCCATAAAGTAACACTGAAAATAGCTGAACATTTAATTAATATCAGGAACATTTAATAAAAAAATATGTATTTACAAAAATCTTGACAAAGAAAGCTAAATAAAGCAAAATTATTTTTTCAAAATATAAACCTTTTTGAGTACTGTGCACCATTTTTCAGAGCATTTCATGGACATGTGTCCACATGGTATGTTTTTATCCAAAGTCACTTACATTGCAATCAGCACAGACACATTGTAAAGATGTTTGCATATTGTAATTTAAAAAAATATATTTTTAATCTGTATACCCTCTTGTTGTGTATAAAGGTACTAATTCCTAAACATATTTTAAGATATCCTGAATCCTGATTTGTGAAGACATCACTTGCAAGGTTGTATATTAGAATGAATGTTAATTTATTGTCATTTAAGTTAAGTTATGAGAGATATTTGTAGCAGGTCACCATCATTGCTTGAGTTATGTGTAGGGCTGGGGGGGATGTAGTTTTTTTTCCCTTCATTTTGATCAGCGGTTGGTGTTTTTGCACTCGAGGACCAGGATTAAGAACCGCTGCTTTTCACAATCAAAAGACAAAAGGAAGATTTTTAAAAGACATTACATTAAGAAATAGTTAAACATTGGTTTTCATTTTATTTATTTATTTATTTTTTAAAATAACACTGAATATATATATATATATATATATATATATATATATATATATATATATATATATATATATATATATATATAGTAATAATTACCTACATACATTTACGGTACTAAACCATTTGTTAGGCTACACAATGTGGATATTTTTGAGTGCTCAAAAGAATGATTGAATTTGAACTGATTCATGGAAGTGAATCTAACTAACTTGTCTGTAGCAAAGCCATCATAAATATGTGATGAATAATAAGTATATCAGCCAGCCTTAGATATCATTTGTCATCCTTCTGTCAAAAGAAAATACTGCTTTGTTGTTGAGTGTGATGTTAGTTCTGCATTCGTTTTTGGACCTGTTATGCTGTTAGTGGTGTTGTCTCAATTTACAAAAAATATGACTTCGATAAAACACCTGACAAATACTGAACTGATACAACAGCAAAAACCTAAAACAACAGGAAAAGTAATTCAACAATAGAAGACCCAACATGGAACTTATAGTTCTTAGTTTTATTTAATTAAAAAAACCCCTGAAATTTCCCCTTTGACCATTGTGTTCCTGCCCTGCTATTTGAACATTTTCTTTAAAAAATAAAAATAAATAAATAAATAAATATTAATAGTAAATGTGTGTGCTTGGGACAGAGTGAGAACCGCAACTGATTCTTTATTTTATTTTGTTTTATTTTAAAGAATAGTGATTTACACAAATTGAAAGTGATTACAGTACTGATTACAGTACACAAATTGAAAACAATTTGTGAACAAGACTTTATCTCTAATTTATAATTATCTAACCTCTTATTTATCTAATCTGTTTTGTCTATTTTAACTATGCCTAATATGCAAAGTTCATTTGGGCTTCATATAAAATTGTGATATTGTATTAGAGTAAGGAAAGCTGTGCTGGGACTCGCTCCTTTTGAACCAAGAGCCGGTTGCGTAAAAGGTTAAGACTAGTCTTAAAAGTTAGTCAGCCAATTTGTTGCTTTAAGACTGGATATCTTTTTTTTTTAAATTCAGTTACATAAAAATGTAGATTAGTCTAAGTTGAATCCCAAAAAATACTGATTACCCCTTGGCTAGTTGGTCAGACTAGTTCTCAAGACACTGTCTTAACATAGAGGCTAAGTTTATACAACTGGTGCCAGATATAAGCGCTCAAATGTTTTTTTTTTAAGGTGAACATAGCTTCGGACATCATAGATCACATGCATTTTGGCAAAAACAATACAGTGCTTTAATGTGAAATGTGCTGTTTTTGGAAATTTTGTTGAATGTAACTAGTGTATATTTCTTTATCACTTTATCACAACTCTTATTAAAATGGTTTCTTACTTAAAGTATCGGTAGTAATAAAATGAGGAATCACACCGTTTTTACCAGCTAGGTATCAATACCTCTCTAGTATTGGTATATCATAGACCACTAGCTGTTAGACGTGTGCATTGCTGCATGACAGATTACAGACATGTAAAGCGAACATTAGAATGTTAAACATGGAGAAATCTCACAGATTGATGATGCAGTGGTGCTAATGTTGCGTTTACTTGACAAGCAGCAGACAGACCCTCATCTGCCGAAGCCCCCGTCAGGCGGTAAGAGCTGATCAGTGAGGTGAAACCTGCTGTCAGCGGCGCTGATAGGTTTGAGTGACACAGCAACCGTTTGGCCAGACTGTGCAGTTCCCTCCAGCGCTTCTTCTTTGTCTGACATTACCAATCTTGCTGTTTCTCTTTCTCTCTTGCTCAGACGCCTTGTCTATCTGCCCATCTGTGGTTCCGTGGAGAAGCCCTGACCTCTTTCCTTCAGGGTATACAGTCTACAACCGACCTTCGCCCCGTCCTCTGCCACGTGATCTAAGTGGACAGATGATAGTGCCACCTCCTAAAACTGTTGCCACAAAGACAGCGAAGAGGAAGTAGACTGGTGCCAAACCGTGCCTCATAAGACTCTGAGGCTGGGTAGTGAGAGGTCAGCTGTTTGAGATATGCCCTCACCCCCCTATGATGGAGGTAAGTTTGATATAACAGTTTGACAACAATGACCCCAAAAGTCCATCCAGAAAACCAGAGCCCAGTCTATATGCCCACTAGGGGTGTTCACAAATAGTTGAATATTCGCTGTCCATTCACGACTGCAGGTATAAGCACAGCTGTACTCTGAGTAAGCTGAGAAGAGAGCTTATCTGATTGATCTTGAGACATACAGTATGCTTCCTTTAAGTTTCCTCCAGGGAGAGTGATTTAAGAACAGAAAACACAAAGCTCTGTAAGAAACTCTGCTTAGCACACTGTTATCTTTGTTTCTCTGTTGGCGAAACATTCTTATTGTTATAAGAACATCCCTAATGCCCACCCTCTTTGTTGAAGTAGACATTTTAGTAGGTAGTGAAGGGTGTTTCTTAATACTAAAGTGTAAAAAATATCAAAAACTGTGGTAACACTTTAGTATAGGGACCAATTCTCACTATTAACTAGTTGCTTATTAGCATGCCTATTATTAATATATTGACTGTTTATTAGTACTTATAAAGCACATATTCTGCATGACCATATTCTACATTCCTAATCCTACCCAATACCTTAACTTAACAACTACCGTACTGACTATTAATATACAGCAAATTAGGAGTTTATTGAGGCAAAAGTCATAGTTTGTGGTTTGTTAATTGCGGGAATTGGACCTTAAAATAAAGTGTGACCACAACAGTGACAATAACCTTAGTAAATGGTCAGTTGCTAAATATTCCACAGACGATCAAGGAACGTCCCCCATGAACATGCCACCAACACTGTCAAATCAGAATGGAGTAAAAAGGAAGGTCCACACCAAGAAGAAGAAGAAGGGTTTCATCACAGCCAACGTTGCTGGAACAAAATATGAGATTGGTAGGAAAAACATTCTATTATTTATGTAAAATTTGCTGATGCAAGGGGACATTCATACAGAACACAGACAGTTGTGTATCCAGAGACTCAATGGAACTGCATTCTCTCTTGAAAAAGAAGACCGAAGATGAAAGGAAGAAACAAAACAAAACACACACACACACACACACACACACACACACACACACACACACACACACACACACACACACACACACACAAAACCCTGCTGAAATTGACATCATTTACTTTCCAAGTACTTTAAGTGCCTTTTTTATTCAGGAAACATTTTAGTAAGACATCTAAACCATTATACATGCACCCTATAACTCATTAGCACTTGAATAAACCATGTATGACATACAAAATCATATATTCAGCACACATATTCAGTGCATCTCATATATGACTTACAACCCGAATTCCGGAAATGTTGGGACATTTTTTTAAAATTTGAATAAAATGAAAACTAAAAGACTTTCAAATCACGAGCCAATATTTTATTCACAATAGAACATAGAGAACATAACAAATGTTTAAACTGAGAAATTTTACAATTTTATGCACAAAATGAGCTCATTTCAAATTTGATGCCTGCTACAGGTCTCAAACTAGTTGGGACGGGCGCATGTTTACCATGGTGTAGCATCTCTTCTTCTTTTCAAAACAGTTTGAAGACGTCTGGGGATCGAGGTTATGAGTTTCTGGAGTTTTGGTGTTGGAATTTGGTCCCATTCTTGCCTGATATAGGTTTCCAGCTGCTGAAGAGTTCGTGGTCGTCTTTGACGTATTTTTCGTTTAATGATGTGCCAAATGTTCTCTATAGGTGAAAGATATGGACTGCAGGCCAATTCAGCACCCGGACTCTTCTACTACGAAGCCATGCTGTTGTAATAGCTGCAGTATGTGGTTTTGCATTGTCCTGCTGAAATACACAAGGCCTTCCCTGAAATAGACATCATATGCATATGTTGCTCTAAAACCTTTATATACCTTTCAGCATTCATAGTGCCTTCCAAAATATGTAAGCTGCACCCCCATACCATCAGAAATGCTGGCTTTTGAACTGAATGATGATAACACGCTGGAAGGTCTCCCTCCTCTTTAGCCCGGAGGACACAGCGTCTGTGATTTCCAACAAAAATGTCAAATTTGGACTCGTCTGACCATAGAACACTTTTCCACTTTGAAACAGTCCATTTTAAATGAGTCTTGGCCCACAGGACACAATGGCGCTTCTGGACCATGTTCACATATGGCTTCCTTTTTGCATGATAGAGGCATCTGCAGATGGCACGGTGGATTGTGTGTACCGACAGTGGTTTCTGGAAGTATTCCTGGGCCCATTTATTAATGTCAATGACAGAATCATGCGTTGCAGTGTCGTCTGAGGGCCCGAAAACCATGGGCATCCAACAAAGGTCTTTGGCCTTGTCCCTTACGCACAGAGATTTCTTCAGTTTCTCTGAATCTTTTGATGATGTTATGCACTAGGGCTGGGCGGTATATTGAGTTTGTACGATATATCGATATATTCTTTATAAGCGATACGGTATGAAGCAATACCATTAATATTGATATAAGTAGTTTGATACGAGGACACAGACTGAACTGCTGCGGAGAAAGTGCATAATACAATTTGTTCTACATGTATCAGGCTTTATATGAAGGGCTTTAAAAACAATCGTAAGATATAGTAGCCTATAGTTTATAGTTTCAGTTTAAAGCGGCTCTGACAGAAAGTCTGCGTGTGCCGCTGACAGAGATGTGCTGTTTTCCTTAACGCATAACTTACATTTCATAGGTATATTATCCATCTGTAAATGTTAGAAAGCCATGGGAATATTTCCATTTTACAGTCAGAAGTGTGTGAGCTTTTGCTTTGCAATTCTCTGCTAAACTTCACAGACTTCATTTAGAACGAGCGCCGCCACGCGCGCCAAACAGACGGAGCGCAATGAAATATGAGCGCAATAACTCTGACTAAAATATACATTTTGCTGAAATATTTGTAGTTGGAAAATAAATGTGACGTATGTAGAATTTTAAACCGACAAGTAAGTGTATTTGTATGATAGCACTAACTGTAAAGTGTCATGGGGTAATCAAAATAGCCTTTTTACTCAATTAGTCTGCTTTTTTATTATCTTCAATTTTAGATTAGTAAATTTAACTTCTGCTTTAAAAGCATTATTTTTGTTTTTAGATTGCAATGTTACAATGTTAGAATGTAATGTGATTTTAACCCTTTTTGCACATAATATATGCCTTCATTCTTACATTCACTTTATTTGTTTAATCCAAATACAAAATACTGAGATATATACCGTATACCGCACATCAGCCAAAAAATACAGAGATATGAATTTTTAAAGTATTCCTCAATATTTTTATCTGTCTTTCACAGATTGGATAGCCTCTGCCCATCTTTACTTCTGAGAGCCTCTCTAAGACATCCCTGTTATGTTACAGACCTGATGTCAGTTAACTTAATTAGTTGCTAGATGTTCTCCCAGCTGAATCTTTTGTTTTGCAATTTTCTTGCTTTTTCAGCCCTTTGTTGCCCTCGTGCCAACTTTTTTTTATACCTGTAGCAGGCATCAAATTGGAAATGAACTCATTTAGTGGATAAAAGTGTAAAATTTCACAGTTTAAACATTTATGTTCTCTATGTTCTATTGGGAATAAAATATTGGCTCATGTGATTTGAAAGTCTTTTAGTTTTCATTTTTTTTCAAAATTAAAAAACGTCCCAACATTTCTGGAATTCGAGTTGTAAATATATGAATTTAAACCCCAACATATTGTCTGTCTGATTATTTTAGCATTCTCTCATTTACTGAGCAACACACATGACCTAGCCCATGTGCGGCTAATACACTCAATTACACATACAGTGCTAACAAAGCTAGCATTCTGAGTACAAGATATGTGCAAATGTTACTGTTATTATAAATGTTATTGTTTAGTTGATTTATTTATTTGGTCACACTTTATATTAGGTGGCCTTAACTACTATGTACTTACATCAAAAATAAGTACAATGTACTTATTGTGTTCATATTGTATTGTAAAACACATTTGCTGCTATTGAGGTGGGATACGGGTAAGATTAGGGACAGGTTTGGTGGTCTGGGTAGGTTTAAGGGTGGGTTAAGGTGTAAGGGATGGGTCAACAGTGTAATTCTAAATGTAATTACAGAAATGTTATATAGGTATTTTTAAAAATATAGGTACAATGTAAACACATGTATGTACACAATAAGTACATTGTACCAAATGACTAATTCAAATGTAAGTACATAGTAGTTAAGGCCACCTAATATAAAGTGGGACCATTTATTTTCATTAATTCATATTGTGGTGTACGTTCAATACGTCCAACATATATATTTTGTGGGTAAAACAATTAATTCCCCGGAATGTAAAGATGTGTTCTGTGTAAACAGCCCCTAAAAAGGATTTTCTTTCAGGGATTGATTCAAATTAACAGTTTGTACGGCAAACCTATTTTTTTTTATTTATTTTTTAATCTACACTGTCTCTTGGCTTCTAAAACTAAGAAACAAAGTTTACTTTTTTACATGTAAATACTTAATTTAGTATTCCAAAGAAATAGTAGAAAAATACAATTAATTTTTTTTTTTTTATATCTGTACGTGTTCGGGATAATTCTAATTGAGTAAGATTTTGAAACCCTCCCATATTTGAATTTATTGTAAGTGTAATGCTTTAGAGCAGGGGTCACCAAACTTGATCCTGGAGGCCCTGTGTCCTGGACAGTTTCGCTCCAACTTGCCTCAACACACCTCCCTGGAAGTTTCAAGTATAGTAAGACATTGATTAGCTGCTTCAGGTGTGTTTGATTAGGGTTGGAGCTAAACTCTGCAGGACACCAGCCCTCCAGGACCGTGTCTGGTGACCCCTGCTTTAGAATAATTCTCTTAATTAACAATCATATAGTTATTTAACAGGCATGGGAAGTTTTTAAGCTTTGGTTTAACTGGATTTCAGTGTAAGCCACACCGATTTAGTTTTATCCAGTAATGCTGATGTTTATGAAAAAATCAACATCATGGTCATAACATTACCAGTTGCTACAACTGTGTAATGCTTCTTGGAAAGATAATGTAATGCAGACATAATTTTCTCAAAGCATTTGGGTTGAAGCAAAAGCATAAGTCAAGTATAATTATTGTTAAAGCATGAGTTTTTATTTCAAAAAAAGAATGAGGATTTCTGTTGTTAAATTCTTCTAATTAAGTCATTGTTTGTGTCCATTCAGTGGAAACAGAAATATGATCCAGTATTGTCAATGCATATTAAAGAAAACTAATTTGATTTATTTGCAGTTCGTATTGTCATTGAGGAGATGATCTTTCATAAAGCCAGAGATGATGATGAGATGGCCAATCTCATCTGGAACGACTCTGCCGTGCAACATGAGAAAATCGCTGAGCTCAGGAACTATCAGGTATTGTGATTTTCCTTTCAGTTCAAAGAAAGGAAGAAAGAGAAAAAGAAAAAAGTTAAAAACAAACATGCTAAAGTCTTTTTTTATTTTCCATGGCTTTAAGAGATGTGACCTTTACCGTGGCTTTTACTAATTTTCCTAAAACTCTTCACAGGGATTTGTGGTTTAATCAACAGAAGTCACGTAATGTACTGTATATAACCTTCATGGCTAAAATACAGTACAGTAGTAAACCATCAACTGAGGTCACTTGAGATCAGCAAATTTGTCAGGAAGAGAGTTGAAATAAAGTCCTGTTCAATCACCTTTTTAAGTGTGTAACGAACTACAACAAAAATAGAGAGATTGTTTGCGATAATTAAGCAAATATTTATACAATAATAATTTCTTGCTAAAAATTAAATCAGTTATTCAAAAATATATACAGTATGTACACACAAACTGAACACCAAATGCAGCTTTCAGATGCCTTTTTTATTAGCTCAACTGTCATAGAATTGAATGCAAAGGATAGTGAGATCATAGGCAGGGAAGAATAGATTTATGTTGACTTCAAAAATTGATCAGATGTAGATATCTGAGTAGACAGGATGTGTCATGATCAATGGATTCAAACGTGCATTGTTGGCTTCCTACCTGAGATTTTTCAGTGTTTGAATAAAGCTTTTTTTTAAATGCCTTATATACAAACTTTAATTTGGCTTAAACTAGGTGAAAAACTGTATTTTACAGACTCATCTTATACACGTTTTTAGTAGAGTTCTCTATACAGAACTATACAGGCATTGACTCCCATTCATTTGTGACAAGTTGTCCACCTACTCCTACACATAAATTTGTGCCCGGTTTGTTCACCATGCCACAAAAGCATCCCACCCTGGCAGAAAGTCTGTAGATGCCAAACTCTCTGTTTATGTACTTACTAACATCAGATTCAAAGCAGTCTTTTGTTAGCATGTTGCTAAGCTAACAGCACATCACTCAAATACTGTATGTCTTCTTATGCACATTAAACAAAAATATTGTGTAATTGTTTTTAATTACACTGAATATTTTTTTTATTAATTCATTGCAGAATTAAATGACACATAAGTTTACCATTCTCTCACACATAGTCTGCTATCTTTGCATTTTTTTGTGAAGGATATACTCCATGCTGTCTTAAAATTGCTCTAAAACAATGTATCTCAGGAGGCAGCTTAGTGTTTGAATTGACACAAATACAAAATAATACAACACATTCAAACAGACAACATAACATACACAGCAAATACTTAATTAAGATGGCTACCTTTCAAAAACCCTCAATAAATCACGTTTAAACAATGTTATCAATATCAGATATTTCAGCATCAGAAGCAGTCTGTTGCATCTGCAGCAGCATGACCATACTTCACATTTTCTCCATTTATTTCCAGAATTTTAATAGGGAATGACATGAGGATGAGTAAAAGATTAAAGTAAACTCTAAATCCGCAATTGCAAAAACTTTTTCCCCAAGATATCAATCTGTCTTTCATATTTGAAACAAATGACATTTACATTCAGTATAACACTGTGTTATGGCTTGCTTTCATAAAGCAACTCTGCATGTCTGACTAATATTTCCTGTCACGTATCACAAGATTACAGTTGCAAAGAAAAATCCCCCAAATAATTGGCTTAGATGCTTTGCTTCATATAACACTTTTCATAAAGTTGTGTTTTGTTACTTTTATTTTTGGAAAAGCATGCTGTGCTTTCACACCTACTAAAATGTTTGTTCTACAGTTTTTTTCTTGCTTTCCTGTGATTGGCTCGGCTGCCAAGCTACAGGTCATCTGAGTCAAATTAATGGCCCTGTTCAGCCTCATTTGCTCAAAGAATACTGAAAAACTCTCCACCCCCTCCCTTCCTCTTTGCATTCAAAGCAATTCATTCATCTGTCAGTACCTACAACTACATGGGCTCTGATGCAGAACCAATTACCTTGGCCCTTAGAGTCAAAATTGATCGTCTTTTTTAGTTTTAAATTAAAAACAATGTGGGGAACTAAATAGGGGTTAAGAAAGGTCTGACAACCACCTTTTGTTTTGAGTCTGTAATTGGACATAAATGTCAAAATATTATAGTCTCAGTTCAAGACTTGGGCTCTAATGTTGTGTTTTTCCTCTCAAAGGTGAATAACCGAGTGCCCTCTAACAGTGTGATTATTTTCCTCAGAGGATAAACCATTTCCCAGGAATGGGTGAGATCTGTCGGAAAGACTGCTTGGCAAGGAACATGGCCAAGTGAGTTTGAAAACATGATACCATATAAGATACATGACTGATTACAGCTGCCCTCCAGCCAAGGAAAGTTGACTTAAGCTCTTTGTTTTCGTTAATTTTAATATCCTCTTTCTTTCCTTAGAATGATTAAAAGTCAGCCTCAGGAATATAGCTTCATCCCCAAAACCTGGATCTTCCCAGCCGAGTGCACGCAGTTCCAGAATTATGTAAAGGAGTTGAAACGAAAACGCAAGCAGAAAACATTCATCGTTAAGCCTGCGAATGGAGCCATGGGCCACGGGTAAGTTACAGCAGATTGGAAATTGCGCATCCTGTTTTACTGTGTTGTTCTGGAATATTTCTCAAAATGGAGGTTATTTGTCATTTTCCCATGGGCAGCATACTGCTACAAAAGTGGAAAAGATTTCCCAGTAAAATTTTGCTATTTCAAAATTTTCTATGCCTGACAGACCAGGGCCTGTATTCACAAAACATTTTATCTCACCACTAAGAGTTCTCCTAAATAGCAGTAAAAGTTTGTAGCTAAGAGTTTTCTCTTAAAACCAATTCACAAAGCATGCTTACTAACTAAGCCCACAGTGATTGGCTGATAGGGACAGGCTCTGTCAGAGATTTATACATAGAAATATTGTAGAGCACGATTTTATGTTGCCATATTCAAATAAATGTTTAAAAATAAAAATGTTAATTCAAACATTCAAATAAATATTTTAAAACGCAGGCTAAGAGTCACTAATTAAACAAGTATATGTTCAGCTAATTGTCAGCCTCTTACATGTATACTTCTCGTAAACAATTAGTGAATATGCATATAAACAGCCTTTTAATTAACAGTGGAATAATCATGGCTGATGTAAAAGAAAACCAAACTGGATGCAAGAAGAGCTGCCTAACTGGCCTACTTGCCGAACTGGTTAATGAAAGCAAGGATATAGGGAATCAAAGGAAAATTGTCCCCGACAAGTTCTACAACAGTCATAATACCCCCGCAATTAAAGCAATATACTTTTTTAAAAGCATATTATAATTAAATGTTTACATTCCAAGGCAGATTGCCGGCAACAGCCATTTTTAGGATAGTTTGTGGTTAGGGTTGCTTTGTGAAATACTCTTAGAGCAAAAATTTAGGAGTCCTAAATTTAGGACTGACATTTAGGATCATTATTTTTAAGATTTTCTCCCAAATCGGCGAGTTATGAGCTACTTGTAGCCTTAAAATGTTTTGTGAATATGGGCCCAGAAGTTATTCAGTCATAGCTGAAACTAGTACAGGAGCTGCATGGACTTCCAACCATATGTGTATTTGGATGCAATTTGAGCTTCGGGCGCATTGAAATATTTGAACTTTTGTGGTTAGACTTGTATGAATTAACAATAGTTTTCCCACTAAAACTAAAAAAAGGAAAATCTTCGTGGTTAAGGCAAGTCATTTCTCTTTGAAACCCCTCTCTAGATCCCCTTTTGTTGAATTAGCGCTGGGGTTGAGATTGGTTGATAGGAGTATCGTTCTACTGTGTCCTACTCATGTAAATAATATTGTGCCACCGCAAGCACTAATTCTTATTGTAAATTTGAAACTAAAGTAATAACCCTATCACCAACCCTTATACCTAAGCTGAACGTGTACAGCAGCAGATGGGGCACTAGATTTATTTACGACTGCCTTTTATCTGTTCATAAATTAATATTTCTATGGTCATACGCTACAGCAAGCCGGTACTTATTAAAATGAGAAGTCATCAAAGGTTGAGTTATTGTGGTGCATTTAACAAGTGAAAGAAGATCGTCTGCTAGGCTGGAGATTAAATTTGAAAAAGCGTAGCGTGACGCAGGAAATTAAGTTATATCTTCCTACGTAATTTATTTTTCAGGCCGAAAACTAAATGAATATTGTTTGTGTCTAAGAAGAGGCTTGTTAAAAACTGTGGAGGGCTAAAAGACGAGATCCCCACTGGTGCCAAATTAAACAGTCAGCCAAAGTGGGTTTTGATTACCTGCCATCAGCCCTCATCAATCATGTCATGCAATTCAAACAACCCCATTATCCTCTACAACATAACACAACACAAGCTACTGGACGCTAAACACACACCTGAGCCAGCGGACGCCAAGCACAGGACTACACTGTGTGCCAATACGGTGGAGATAAGGAAGATTGGCTGGTGTGCTGCTTTTGGCTGAGCACCAAATTCACATACTCTGAACTCCCTTCACAATAGCCGAAGCAATTAATATTTAATTTTTAATTATAAATTAAATGTTTATATATTAAACAAAACACCTTTTAGCGATAGATGTGGCATTTCTTATTGAAAACAGAATGCATCTGAAGTGTAATAAATCCTGGAAACCCCTCAAGAGCAACTTATTATGCTAGTAGAAATGAGACTCAATCACGGTAAATCATTTTTAATTGTTTTAATTGAGCAAATGGAGCAACTCAGTGTTGCGTTGGTCTTTTTGTGGCCCTTGTTCTTGTTTGGTCATTTTCTGCAATTTTGTTCTCGTACTAAATAAACAACCGTAAATGAGTCAAATGTATCACGAGTCACAGGAGAATCTTTCGTAACAACGCAGTTCTAGAGAACATTCAGCTGTGTTTTAATTGTCCTGAACCTCTGCATCTAATTGCAGCAAGACCAAGCAGACAAATTCTTTTGCAATATTTATCAGCTGACATAGCTAACAAATGAACTGTGATGATCGAGCCCTCCTTCAGCAGCTTGTGGTCTTTGGAAAGTTGACATCTCAGGTAAACTCTGAGGTCACATGGAAACCGGACGAAAAGAAACATGCAACCAATTAGGTTAATGCAGACCAATGGCCGTATATTTTACCGTCAAAGCTGGTTTTTCTAAGGCCCCTTTGTTTGTTAAACATCCAAGCTTCACTTATTCATGTGTTTGGTACTGGTAAACGCATCGTCGTCTGTATACTATAACAGCCAAGAGCTGGAGATCTGTTCAAGCTCAGAACCAAAGGAAATAAATGATGGCAGGGCTTGAAAGAGACCAAGACGTCTGGTCCTATTAACCTGGGCCTAGTCAGGGTCCAGGGACCAGCGATAGAGACAGCACCTTAATAAACTCGCTCTCTGCTTTGGATTTTTAACCAACGATAAAATATGCAGCACATTTTTGGGATGTGCACTGAATCTTATCCATTTTCTCCCAGGATATCTCTGATTCGCAATTGTGAAAAGCTTCCGGCCCAGGATCACTTCATTGTGCAGGAATACTTAGACAAGCCCTTCCTCATGGAGGGCTACAAGTTTGACCTGAGATTCTACATTCTTGTTACTTCTTGTGATCCACTACGTGTCTTCCTCTACAATGACGGCCTGGTGCGAATGGGTACAGAGAAATACCACACGCCAAACGAGTCCAACTTGGTGAGTTTGCATATAATAACATATAAGTGACATGAAAATTTAAATTCTATGTAGTGAATGGACAGTCAACACAACATCAAAATAAACTGGGCAGAATCCTCCACTCTATAAAACTGGATAGACATATAGACACTTTTCACAGTTCAGTCAATTCCCGATGGATTCAAGCAATTGCAAATGCTGTTTCATATTGACTTTAACGCTCTTATACATACTTGAGATAATAGACATTAGTAAGAGTAAATACCATATGTAATTGTAATTGTGGTGAATATGAGTGTATTGCTGCAGTTGTTACATAATACATTTTCCCAGGTGAAAAACAAGTGCCCTTCCATAATGTACTTAAAGTGCTCTATTTTCACGCACTAATTTTGTACTTAATATACTAAAAATGATCCTTTAGTTCATATTCACGGTGTCTCAAAATAGCACAGTTGAGTACACTTAGATGATCTTAAGTTTATCTTAAGAAGTACTAAAGGATAATTTTTAGCATATTAAGTACAAAATTAGTGCGCGAAAAAATAGAGCACTTTAAGTACATTATGGAAGTGCACTTGTTTTTCACCTGGGTTAGCATGTTGTCAAGTTGTCACATTATGAAGTATGCATAAATCTTGGTAAAAAAAAATTGTGTAAAATGCCCCATTACATATATTCATAGTAGGGCTGCACGATAAATCGCATGCGGTTGTCATGTGCATCTCGTCAGTAAAGCCGGTTCTGTGATTAGTAGTAAATCAATACCATAGATCACTTACAATCTACGCAATATTGCATTCATAATCACAGTTGAATCGCAATCGCAAACTAATCCCAGAACCGGCTTTACTGACGAGATGCGCTTTACAATCACATGCGACTTATCGTGCAAGCCCTAATTCATAGAATATTCTTATGTAAATGTTTTCATTGTAAACTATCAATTATTTAGACCATAAATGTGACAATTCGTTTAATAATGGTTGTACGCTCATGTGGACCTTTATTTTTTTCCTCAGAACCAGCTCTACATGCACTTGACCAACTACTCCGTAAATAAACACAACGAGAACTTTGAGCGAGATGAAACCGTGGACAAAGGCAGCAAGCGCTCTATTGGTTGGTTCACAGAGTTCCTTCGAACCAACGATTACGACGTGGCCAAATTCTGGGGCGATGTTTCAGTGAGTTGTTTTTATTTCTATCGCTTCTTCAATAACTTTCAATCTAGGGCTGCATGATACGATGTTCGATAATGAAACACAATGAAAGATTATGTAATTGGAATTTTTAGCTTCCCGTGCCATGAGCAATGTGTGAAGTTAATAGAAGTTCTACATAAATTGTAAAAGTTCTAAAAATGTTTTCATGCTTGTCTTTATGCATATGATGTCATCGGTTCACACACGTATCAAAAGACATTGCACACCCAGTCTTTTCTCCACATTTCCATTAACTACAGATTAATGGCTTTAATTTCATATCGCAATGCATATCACGACCCTGATGATAAGCTTATCGAGATTTGCCGTATTTTTCAGAATTCGATAGCTCACGCAGCCCTACATTAATCCCTGGCTCCAGTTTCTCAATTGTATCAAATTTTCCTTTAAAAAACAAATCTGTTTCCTGTCAGAGTGTTACCAGTGTGACAGCTCTGCCCTTATCTTTCCTCTGTTTCTGTTTGCCGTCTCATCCTCCTTGCTGTCCACTTCTCTCTTTTGATCTAATTGTAATTCTTTCATCTTTTCAAATGGAGAGATCATCCACTCATTGCACTGTATTTATTGACTCCTTTGCCAAGCATTTACAAGTGTTACATTTTACCCAGTGTGCACCTTCTCTGTAATCCAGTGCCTCTTTATTGGCCCTCAAGCTGTCCTTATTTATTGAAGTAATTTCTCAGAATCAGAATCAGACTCTACTGATAACTAATGTTAAATTCTCATTTATATGTCAGAACAGATATGCATGAACATTTTCAGTTCAGCTGAGGACAAACACACACACATACACACACACACATACACACACACACACACTTCTTTCTCTTCTCCTCGGAGGATGCATGCTGGGATCTAACCTGCTTCTCCGGAACTGCACGTTTGGGGTCCACGGGACGCTCAGCAAACGTCCCGCCGGTTATCTGCCCCTCATACTTCAACACAGCCTCTGTTTAATCATGCAGGGAGACCGCCGGCCTGCCAGACCTCTGATAAGAGTGTACAGCAGCTGATACAGGCCGTCTGTTCCTGTCTTCCTACGATCTGCCCCTGTCTTCCCGTAGCGTGCTGTCAGTCTTTGACCTATCATGTCTCTTCAGGGAGCTGGGATGTTAATGAGTCCCTCATACGGGCTGTTTGCACATGCAATGAGATTTCACGAGCATGTCCTCACTGAGAGTTAACACAATGTCATGCATTTCTTGTGATTGGAGCAATTCAATTCACAACATTCAATTTTCAATGCACTGATTGGAGTTGTTTAAATTTGTTGTGTGGTCTTTTATAACAAATGCGTGTTTTTGTGCATGTGTTCGCAGGAGCTGGTGGTGAAGACCCTGATAGTGGCCGAACCACATGTGCTCCACGCCTACCGCATGTGCCGCCCGGGCCAGCCACCAGGGAGCGCCAGCGTCTGCTTTGAAGTTCTGGGATTTGACATAATCCTGGACCGGAAACTCAAACCCTGGCTGCTAGAGGTCTGTTTTCACCTTCTGTCCTCAATTATTTCACTTTTTGATCCGCCACACTTGATATACAGTATGCAGTTCACATTTGAGTGTCCTCACTTGTACAAAGTAGAAAGGCCATTTGCAAATGCTATATACTCTGTACGTTTATCTTGTCATATTTTGGTCAACGGTACGTTTTAATTCAAATTTTTGTTGACGAAATAAAAAAACCCCATCTCAATTACCCATAGACTTTTGACAAGAATGAAAATGAGGATGTGAGGAATATAATAACATCCTGCAAGTTTCATAGCTTAAAACACCTGGGCACAAACATTTGCATAAACACTGCCTCCAGAGCAAGACATCGACGAATAGTCATCTTCTCACCATAGGCCCCGCACACTGGCATCCAGTCGAAATTACAAGCAAGAAAAGCAAATAGAAATTACAATCACTGTCGCTATCTTGTCTACAATGGATACAGTATACAGATGAGCATTCACTTTCTGACATCTCTAGATGACATTTGAGTCTGTCATCAATAGGAAAAATGGAGTGAAAGAACGTTCATTTTGACGCGTTTGGTTTAAACAGCTCGTTCACGTCTTTGTACAGATATCAGAAGGATTCGTGGTAAATTCTAAAAATAGTTCAATCCAAACGTATTGTTTAGTAAAACATGTTGAAGATTAGCAGATAGGCTGTCGATTCATTAAATGATAAGCCGTTTCCTCCAAAAAGCTGTTTATTCAGCGTAGTAAAGCCTCTCCTCCATTGACATCCATTAAAAAAAAACGGCTAATGGTTGCAGGCTTGCCTTCTAGTGGCTTTGCTGAGAGGACTTAAAGGACCCGCCCCTTAAAACAGGTCGTTTTAGAAAGAAGGTCAGAATGAGGATTGAAAATATTAATTTTTCCAAATATTTATTTTTTTATTTTTTTTTTTTTATTAACACTATAAAGTAAACTTCAGGGAACATTTAAAAATAATTTAAAAATCCATGTCACGATCCCTTTAAAATGTTTTAATTGCATAATAAAAGCAAAAATTCATAATTGACCTAAGATCTAGAACTGTGCTGTATTGCATCTGATTAGGACGCGATGTAACGCTGTATTGTAGGAACATCTGGTTTGTTAGCACTAAACATGTTAGCAGTAGTTTTATGTTAGCTCATTGCTTTTACACTAATAAACTTAAAGGTATACACATGGCACACATTAATATTGGATAAACTGCTAATGTTTTAACAAAACTATTTTTTATCAATATTTTTCGTTACTGAATCAATGTTATCTACCATCTTGAAATAATTTTTGTGCGCTTTGCAGTGAATTCAGTGATTGTCTAATTTATAAAGGATACATGCAGTACTCCTGTAGAATGGGTATCTTATATATCTTAAAAGTGCAGTATTTCTGCTTATCTTTCAGAGCTGCCCTCACATCAGCTGTATGCCTATGAGGCCTTAAAGTGCTGTCTAGATAGGCAGCTCAGCAGGTTTTGTAACAAAGATATAGAGCGGAATGATTGCTGGACATCACTGATTTACCCAGTTTAATTTTGTGGAAATGGGAATAAGATGCATTCGCCTTGGTCTTGCTCAAGATGTCTTGGGTTTTGCGTCCTTTTGTTCAACTTTTCACCATTTAAGGCAAAACATTCCATGTAATTCAGCTAAATGAGGGACTCCCACTGAAAGATGATCTAAAGAGGCAGTTGTTTGTGTGTTTGAAAACAGTTGGTTCCTCAGATTCTGGGGTTTGGCGTTTTTTTTTTTGTTCTGTTTCTCATTTTCATTTCCTTTTGCTGTGGTGTTCTGTAATGTTGGATGACAGTCATCTAAACAACATTTTCCAGTCGTTCCCAGCATGTACATCTTTTAACTCAACAAACACAAAGTGATTGTGCTGACTATGCCGCTTCACCATGTGTTTGTCATGGTTATTGCATAATTAAAAACATTTTAAAAATGTATAGCAACCATCATTTTTGGTGAATTGTAAAGACACTGAACATTTCTAACTCCTCCGGCATTTAAACCTTTATTCACGGGTGAGTCATTATCATGGATCAAGGTTGAATCTGTTGAATTTTGTTCCTATTTTACAAGAAGAATCAGTGTTGTTTCAGCATTGACGTCAAACGTTTGAATTAGTTACGATTTTGTAATGCTTTTGAAAGAAATCACTTCACCTTCACGTTGTATGAATTTGATCAAAAATACAGTTAAACCAGTATATCATTGTGATATTTTAAATAACTGTTTTTTTATTTGAATATATTTTAAAATGCAAAGCTGAATTACTCCAGTCTTCAGTGTCACATGATCCTTCAGAATCATTCTGATATGCTGATTTGGTGCTCAAGAATGACTGTTTTATTATTATTATTATTATTATTATTATTATAAATATTGAAAACCGTTTTTGCTGCTTAATGTTTTTGTGGAGCCTGTGATACACTACCTTACATATTTTTTTTGTTCAACATTATCTGCATTTCATTGATCAAAAGTGACAATTATAATGTTACAAAAGAATTCTACTTCAAATAACTGCTGTTCTTTTGAACTTTCTATTCATTGAAGAATCCTGAAAAATGTATCACGATTTATAAAATTTTAAGCAGCAAAAACAGTTGATAATAATAATTATATTCAATATGTAATAGAACCATTATATTTAATATAAGAACCCTAATATTTTGCAGTATTACTGTTTTTACTGTATATTTAATCAAATAAATGCACTCACTTCTTTAAAAAAAACACTGACATTTTTTTGTTTTGTTTTACTAATTATGTACATATTTTGTTAACCCTTTATTCATATTTAAGTGTTATTTTTAATGTTTAAGCAATCAACAAGGTTGATCGCATGCCAAAGGGGAAGACTAATGAATATATAGAATTTGTAATCTAAGCTGTTAAGTAACAATATTCTTTGTTTGGTTTTGATATCATTGAACAATAAGCTGACCACAGCAATCCATTCTGCAATTATTATCAGTCTGTCAGACATAGAGCCTGTTTGCATGTTTTTGTGTTTTGTCTGCAGTATTTTCCCATGATACCTCAGGCCATGTTTTTACGATGGTGTGTCAGGTGAAAAGTGTTTCTGACTGTTTGAGTACATGGATATGTCCTGTGTGAACATTTTTGCTCAGTAAAAGTGATTTTGATGAAGCATGTTAAGTGCAGCAGACTCCCAAAAACGTGGTTCTTTGAGTTTGAAATTAAATTCCTGATTTTGGAATTTATAGACTGGCCAAGGGTCATGATTAAATACATGCTTTTTTTTTTCTATGTTATATTGGCAGCCCTGCCAATTTTTGAACACTTTTGGCTTGAGGAACTGGCCACCTTGTGTGTTTTAACATCTGAAGTGGGGTTCCTGCACAACAGCAAGGATAAATGCTTAAATAGCAGCGTATTCACCACCGACGTTCAGCATAAACACAGGGCTGAGTTTGCTTACACCAGAGCAAGAGCAGACTCTCTCCCCTCTTTCCTCTGTTTGACAGACACGCTGCAGAAATGTAGGTCAGGACTGTGAGTTAAGACGGTTAGGATGCAGGAATGCTGGCGCGCGTACATGTGGGGTAACGTGCCGTTTGCTAGCCCAGAAAGTTCCATGTCAGGTTTTCTGGATCGCCTACACTTCTGTGTGGCAGTTAAAGCATGACCTAAATCTTTTAACCCAAACTTCTGGCTGCAGCTTCCATCTTACTAACCCATTCTAGAATGTGACATGCCTTGGGATTATTATTATTATTATTATTTAATTAATTTATTTTTTGGTTAAATCCTCCAAATAATTTGATCTTTTATTAGAAACTGGAAATTTTTCACATTTTATTTTCGGGCTTTTTGACACTGGCGCTTTTTTGATAGACACATTAGAAAGGGGATTTTATTAAGGGAATTAAAAACTGGATTCAAACCTACAACTCCCATGTGAGCACCATAAGAGTATGATGCATATGTGGTTACTGCTAAGCCATGGCTCCGAAAGAAAAGTAAAACAAAGTCTTTTATTATTATTTTAAGTCAAATCATTGGCGAAGTTTGTGTCATGGTTCAGATTTTCTTTTCTTTTTTTTTCCTTTCTCTCTCTCTTTGACCACTTTTTAATTGAGATACTTTAGAGAGGAGATATTTTTAAGGTATTAGGATTAGGTTTCAGGCTAAATTTATTATTTTTTTGAGGGGTAAAGAAAAGATTGTGGCTTTTCATTTTGTTTTGAGGTGAGTCACTGAAGAATTTATCTGGCATTGTCTTTTTATTTGAACCTTTGCAGCTTTTTATGGACAAACATTTGAGAAGTCATTAAGGAAGTTTCTTGAATTTTTTTTTTTTTTTACTTTATTCTTTTGGGCTTTTTGCCACTTTTTCATTGGGATGCTAAAATGTTTAATTGAGAGGAGGAGACATTATATTAAGGTAATAAATTCAGGTCACAGACTGGATTTTAATCCAATAAAGTAGGAATTTCTTGCAGTACGTGGCATTTTTCTTTTTCTTTTCTGAATTTTATGGAATTGGATAAGGTTGCAGGCTATATTTGAACTTCTATGTCCCACATGAGCACCATAGCTCAATGTATGTGGATAAAAGTGGATTCAAAAGTGGACTTGTTTTGAGTCAAGTCATTGTGAAAGTTTGTTGCAGGTTTTAGGAACGTCTAGCGTAGACGGACGTTCGCCGTCAGTTCTCCGGCACCGTTCGTGTCTCTTTACAGGTTTTGGGAGGAGAACACAAACTGTGGCGGTAGATGCAGTCGTTCAGCCCCAGTGATAATGATCCCTCAGTGCTACTAGCAGCCGCCACAAACTCCCATCAATTAACATCCCACAAGCTCCTCACTGAGGGGGAAAAAAAGCTGTTTCTTTTTCACGCTACATTTACTGAGCGAACATTTATTTCCGATTTCAAGTGATTAGTCAAGACACATATCCACACTGCAGCGTCTGACGGAGAGAGGCAGGAGGTGTGATGTCTGCTGTCTGTTCTCTTATGAAAGTTTCAAAGCTGACTGTCGTAATCTTAGTGGATAAATATTGGGAATTGTCCGCTACGGTATTCTTTCAACTTCCTCCATCGTCCTCTATTTAATTTCAGTTTTGATGGCTAACCCTTATCAGATATTCTATAAAATTTATTTCTTTGAAGCTGAAATTGTTATGATTGATCTACAATTATAATTTATTCAGTTTTCAGTGCATCCGCAGGTCTTATGATTCTTTTATCAAGACACTTTAGTGTCTGCCGCAGTGGCAACAAAAAAGTAAAATGTAACCTCTTACTCTGACAGAGAAATGTCATATTCTCCTTTTTCTTCACCGCTTATCAAATGTTTTTCATTTTATTTGCAGTTTCCTTTTCCTCTTATTTGCAAATGAGGCTGAAATGTCAGCTGGGGTTTTACAATACCTCTAAACTGACAGCTCTTTCTCACACACAGCTCTTACTGAGAGCTCTAAAACTTGTGTTTTTAAAGGACCTCGGCTCAAATAAACATCAGTTGCTCAATTGCTACACAAAACCAGCGAATTCAAATACACGGCAGCATTCTAATACAAACTGTAATACATATACACCTCATAATTAACACACACACACACACAAACACACACACATAGTTAAAACCACACATGAAGGTTCTTCAAACTAAGGGACCCCCTGGGGGGCACCAAGGGAAAAAATTACAACAGAAAATTTTAGAAAATGTTTTTTCAAAACATTTTTCTTTCCAGGGCTGTCAAAGTGAACATATTCATTAAAAAATGTGCTATTAAATATGTAAATAAATTGACTTTTTTTTTTTTTCAAGTAATTTACCGCTTTTTGCATTCTACTTTCTAAAGAGTAGTAGGAAAACAAAAATAATTGTGGTTATGTTATATTATTGACAGCAATAGTTTTTAACAGTAAGACATACAAATCAAGTCTGCATATAGTTATTTATTTTTAGTGCTTGAACTGAAGATGTTTCTTTTCAGGTTTATATGTCTAACTGTAATTGTAATAGCTGGTAGAAAAAGATACACTTAACACAAAGTGAATATTTCCAAATAATATTTTAAACTGCTTTTAGTATAGTGAAAATATTTATGCTTAATAAAACACACAGTATAGTCTTTATACACAGAAATACATATATAACATGCATATTTGTGAAAATACATATATAATACAATTGAAAAATATATACTTTTTAATGTGGTTTTGTCAGATTTAGCTCACTTTTGGAAATACATTTTCCCTTAAAATATAGTTTAAGCAGGGATACACGCATTCAATCATTACACAAGAACACCATTAAAATAATGTAAACATACGTTATAGAAATACTAACATGAACACTCCAATGTAAACCAACTAAAGTCACACAAATGTACACACACACACACACACACACACACACACACACTAAAACAACTCAAACAACACTCAAATGCAGTCACTAAATGGATCTAACACACAATTTCAAGCACACATTGTTAAACACATATGCGCCTTCAAAAACACAAATTGGCTAAATAAATACTTAACACACATTTGAACACATACAGCTAAGATGGCTCACGTTCACTTCCACACACACACACACACACACACACACACACACTGCAGGCTGCAAAAGCACTTTAGCTCTGGCCGAACAGCTAATGTTCTGAGGCTTTTGTACTGATTTTATCTTCTCTGCGGGTTTTATTCTCCTTCCATTGACATTCAAAACATTTGAGCCATTGATACGTGCAGGAACACAAACATGGAAACCGGAGAAACCTCACTCTCTTTAGCTCGCCTCACATCATCCGCTAGACGTGGTGAGGCACCATTGTCCACGTCTTCAGCAGAGCGCATCATTAACATGTTAATCTGGGCGCTGCTCGTTCACAGGGCTGCTGGGAAGGTTCGTCCACTCCACAGGTCAGACAGAAGCATCTGAGGGACTTGAATAGCCATTAGTCAAATGCTGTGGCGCAACATTGATATCACTCCCCCCCTGGGCCATCTCTGTCTTTTCCCCCTCTTTTCTTTCCAGAAACTGCTCACACTGGAGCTGTTAAGCTGGCATGACGAATAATGCAAAGGCACAGCGACAGACAGAGAGAGAGAGGAAACATGGCTTCTCTGTTAGTAGACTAGTGTCTGCATGCATGCATTTTATTTTCCAAAACTTAGTGAGCTGCCTACCTAGAAAGCGTTTTAAGACAAGGCAGAGGTTTCAAAATGTAAGTGGCAACATTATGCTGCCTACTTTTCTAGAGTTAAATGCAGCATTGCATGTGTCCCTCATTAAGAAGGCCATCCCACAATACATAGTGACAAGCACGTTAAGCGACACTGTATGTATTTTATAGCAAATCTCAACCAAATTGCTCGACTTAATCGTTGAAATATTTTAAACTGTATTATCACCCAGCGATATATTAAAAGTTGGATATAGTACATTCTAATTTACATAGAATATACTCACGTGAAGCAATATATACTGTATAGAAAAGTTGTGATTTTTACAAGCTATATTTGCACAGCTCTATATATAAAGTTGGATATATATATATATATATATATATATATATATATATATATATATATATATACACATATACACACACATACAGTATATAGTATAGTACAGTATACTGTACTATATAGCATACTCCTATCTCAAGAATAACTGCTTGATTGCTTGTATTGTCACCAAGCTGTGATCTGCTAAATGCGACATGAATATAGCAAGAAATATTAACATTATATTTTGTAAAATTGCTTTGAAGCAGTGTGTATTGTGTAAAGTGCAATAAATTAGACATTTGATATGAAAGCACAAAAATAAAAATCCATTTAAGATGCTGGGTAAACGAAGATAAATATTGATTATTAATATTATTAATGTAGCAATGGAATTTCATAAATGTGCTGATGTTGAAAAAGGTGAAAGTTTATGTGTGAGTTTATGTGTGAATTCTTTTTTAAAGAGTGTCCGCTCTTTTCAGTGGACAAATGTGTATATACTCAAAGTATAGCTACTGTCCCCCGCTCACACTCACACTGATGCTGGTTGTATTTTAGTTCCATTCTCACTAACAGAAATGCACTAGCAGTGATCTTAAGCAATCTTCTGTTCTGTCTCTCTGATTCTGTGTGGGTTCAGTGTTATTGTGGAGACTGTACCTGCAATAACGACAAGGTAGAGAAAAAAAATAAAACAAACTGACTTCATTTTATGTTTAGCTCTCGTGAAGGTTGTGTCCTTGAGGCAGTCGGTTTTCTGACAATCATTAGAGAAGCAGCAAGCATCCAGGGACAGGAAGTGCTTGTCAAGTGTTTGCCAAGCGCGGGTCAAGTAGAGCTTTAAGAGCTCGTCTGCACACCCAAGATGTTCGAAAGCACGTTCGTCTTACTGCTTCTCTTGTGGTATTCTTTTTAACATAATTTTTGAATTTCCAAGAAATCTTTAAGTCATGAGGAATACATTTTTTTCTTTGATTATTTACTCTTCTTCATGTCATTCCAAACTCGTACGCTGTTATTTTTTCATGTAACACAAAAAGTTTTTTTTTGTTGTTTAAATAATTGTTACACTGCTGCTGTTGTCATTCAAGGACGGTTTGGTGTTTTGTGAAATCATGTGATAGTTTTGTGTGAGAAACAGACTTTTTAAAATCTTTTTATTTTTGGACAGTGATGGATACTATGAATTTTTCTATTTTGTGTTCTGTTTATAATAAACACAACAACAACAGGATCTGTAATTTTTGGGTTAACCATCCTTTTAATTTAGATTTGTTGTTCAGGCCATTTTAGAGTTTATGACAGCACATAATGAAGATACTTCATTTAATTTTTTTTTTTGAAGAACATAAAAAATGGAAGAAGATCTTTAAAAGCTCTTTTAAAAAAATATTTTTAAATTCTACCAAATGCTTTTATTTATTTCTTTTTTTTAACCACTATGAATTTGGTTTTGCGCATTAGGAATTCATGCATGAAACAGAATTTTAAAACTGCCAACTAACTTAAGATTCCTCAAAAGATGACCATAAATTATGCAACGCATGCGCCATGATATGAGAAGCCTGCTTTTCCATACATGTACCCATACGTATCTAACACATTCACTGTTGGGCTACATTTGATTTTCCTAGCGTGCATTAGTCGTCACACTTCTCTATTTGATTTTTATGCTCTTAATTAAGTCATAAAAGCTGTGGTTCAGTGAGTGGAAACTCTAGGTGGCAGTGTTGCTCTGTAGTCCTGCTCTTTTCAGGTTTATTAAAAAATGATTACAGTGATCCATTCATCTGTCTATATCTGAACAAACTAAATTACTTAGCATTTTTAATGCAGTCTCACAGAAAAAAACAAGAAACAAAAACGAAGTAAAGGCCCGTTTCATGCTCTAAAATAAATCTCTCCATCACCTAGGTGTTTATTTTAAGAAGTATGACAGTCTGTGTGTGTTTGGGAATCTCTGATAGGGGGGTCAGGTCAGCGGCTGGCCCTGAACACGCACAGAAACACTGATTGGGTTTCGCCGCTGGAAGCAGCCTCTCCAAATGCGACAAAAGAACAAAACGGTGATTGATAAGGATGTGAAATGCGATCCACACGTCTCTCTCCGCAGCTGCTCCATTAGCAGAACCCAGATCAGTATTCCTGCGTGTACAGCGCGCTGAGGATTCGAGCAAGTGTTGTTTTGTTTATCCTGATGTTGTTGTTTATCCCGTATGCATGGGATGGCGTGTTCAGTACTGCTGCATAGTAATGCATCGTGCACTTTGCATCATTTCAAATATCACAGATTATTTAAAACAGTTCTCACTTTTATGTTTCTATCCGAGATTTTTTTTTTTATCACACTTGAACATTTAAAGCACATTTAAAGAGTTCATGAATGTACTCTTTATTTTCTCACCAGAAATATTCTAATCTTTCATAGTTTTTTTTATTTTTTATGCAATACATACAACATGAAGGCAAATAATTAAAATCTAAGTAAACGTAATTCAAATGCATAATATTCACTGGAATGATTACACACTGGAATCATAATCCCCTCGCTGTGGTTTCTTGGATTACTGTCAGGCCATGAATACACCAAAACTTTGAGGTTACTTGAGGTTACTAAATTGCATGAGTTGTTTTCACAAAAACTGAGGGAAATTAAGTGTATTGATTTAACTTGATTAACTATGACCAAAAATCAGTATAGTATTTCGTTTTATGTGCAAATTTTTTTTTTTTTTAAACCTCTCTGAATGTAATTGAAAAACCTATGACACTTGAGAAAATGTGTATTGGGTTTCAAAGATGCATGCAATTTTTCGTATGTTAAAGAGACAACTGCAAGTGTGCCATTTCTCCTAAAAGTTTAAACACAGCAGTGTTGGCTTATGCAGCGTCTTGGCTGTTTGCCTGACCAATAGCAGATGGAGTGAGTGTTCAGGAAACAATGAGATACAGACCATGGTAGATCGTTCAGCCAAGTGTTATTTTAGTATCTCTAAATAGTATTAGAGATTTTGCTTGAATTCTCATTTTAATTTGACTTAATTGTAATTTTTTTTTTAAATTAGGTTTTTGTGATTATATTATTAGTATTATTTGTGACCCTGGACCACAACACCACAATAAATAAGCTTTCCATTGATGTGTGGTTTGTTAGGATAGGACAATATTTGGCTGAGATACAACTATATTAATAAATATTGACAAAATCGCCTTTAAAGTTGTCCAAAAGAAGTTCTTAGCAATGCATATTACTTATTAAAGGGATACCAGTAACGCATGGATACGTATTGTACGTTTATTTACGCTTTGATTTGAATGGAAACAGCGTATCCATGCGTTACTGACGACAGAGAATAGCGTACGCACTTTGCGTCCAACGGATGCTCTCCATAATGGCGCTATGCCGACACAGACAGACACAAAGGAGACAAATTGTTGAATAAATGTAGTTATTTTTATTTTCTTTGCGTACAAAATGTATTCTCGTCACTTCATAAAATAATGATTGATCCACTGATGGCAGATGGACTATTTTGACAATTTAAACTTTTCTGTGCCTTGACAGTGTTAATTACTTGGCAGTCAATGGGACAGTCACAAACCTCCCGGTTTTCATCCAAAATATCTTAAATTGTGTTCCAAGGACAAACAAAGCTTTTACAGGTTTGGAACAGCATGGGGGTAAATGATTAATGACAACATTTTCATTTTGGGGTGGAGTATCCCTTTAAGTTTTGATATATTTAGAACATGATCTTTACTTAATATCCTAAATATTTTGGCATAAAAGAAAAATGGATCGTTTTGACCCATACAGTGTATTTTTGGCTATTGCTACAAATATACCCCAGCAACTTAAGACTGGTTTTGTGGTCCAGGGACACATTTTTTGTCTATATAGTTTTTGAATAATTTTTTTAGTCTTGGTTTATTTAGTTATTCTGAACAAAAATGAGAAATGTTGCACTGGCAACTAGCTACAATAAAATAAGTGTAACTTTTTGGACACTTAACTTTTTGCCTTAATAAACTCCTAATTTGCTGCTTATTAGTAGTTAGTAGTAGATAGCATGCTAGTTAATGTGAGAACTGGTCCTTAAAATAAAGTGTTACCAATTTTTATATTTCATTTTGCTTCAGTTAATGTTAATTTTAAGGTATCCAACAAATGTTTTTCCAAAAATTTCTCGCATCATAATCTTTTGATTAAAAGAGAAGGAAAAGGCTGTAAATTTGAAATGTGTGCATGTGCTATATTTGGACTTTTGGTCAACTTTTAAGTCTGCACTAGCATCCAGTGCTAAAAGACAAGACGCAAAGCCACAATTCAGTTTTTCTGGGGTCTCTACAGAGATTCATTAATCTCAAAACAGCTGGATTCCCTGTAGTGTGACACCACGTTTGCACCACAAGTCTCAGTAAAAGCACAAAGAAGGTGTGTAAATTAAAAATCAGTAATATCTTTTGATGGCGTCGAGGAGCTTTTGTAAAATCTACTTGCGTCAGAACGATTATTGTCAAAAGGTGTTGAATTGTGAAGAAAAAGGCCGAAAACATGGCTGACATCCTAAATCTGCGGGACTCCTGCGTGGCGGATCTTGATGAGGCGTCTTTGTTGCTTTGTGAAATGGGCCATCTGCGGGGCATCTACCCAGCGAGGGGTGACGTGGCCCAGCTCGGAGAGCTAAGAAAGCGTGAGCCGGATCAGCTACTGCTGCTAAGGTTACGGCTGATACAGTAAATTCATTGATTCAGTCCACCGTTAGCCGCCCCTCCCGCCAAACCCCCCTGCGCCGCTCAGTTGTGATGTAAATATTATCTTACGGTCCTCTCCTAAGCGATCACCTTTCTGAGGGAGATTAACATCTGAGCGGGGCAGCTCTATTAAGAGCCCAGCGAGGGGCGGCTGTGTCTGCTGTCATCTCTCTCTGTGGCTGCCATCTTTCTCCAACCGTTTGTCCGTGCTGACGCTGAAGCACTAATGCTGTGTGTCTTACACACTGTAATGTGCAAACTGTACCCAAAACTCATTTTTGCCGTATCGGAGCGAGCGAATGCTTTTGCTGTTGTTTGTCATGGGCGGAATACAAAAGAGCGTATTATTATTGTTATTATCTGAGGTGAAGAAAACCCTCCAGGAGACTTACCTGCTGATAAATGGAGTTGGTAGCTAAAGGAACAGTTCTCCCAAAATTCTGCCACCGTTTACTCACCCTCATGTCATTCCAAATATATTCCTTTAAAAGTTATGAATGTCCTGTCAAAAGACCTTTGTATACAAAAGGGGTAAAGATGTGGGCTGTTGACAAAAGGTTGAAAGTTTATATACCATATGTGACCCTGGACCACAAAACCAGTCTTAAGTGTCAATTTTTCGAAATTGATTTATGGTTTGTTAGGATCGGACAGTATTTGGCTGAAATACAACTATTTGAAAATCTGGAATTTGAGGGTGCAAAAAAATCAAAATATTGAGAAAATCGCCTTTAAAGTTGTCCAAATGAAGTTCTTAGCAATGCATATTACTAATCAATAACGACGTTTTGATATATTTATGGTAAGAAATTTATGATCTTTACTTAATATCCTAATGATTTTTGGCATAAAAGAAAAAATGATAATTTTGACCCAAACAATGTATTTTTGGCTATTGCTACAAATATACCCCAGCGACTTAAGACTGGTTTTGTGGTCCAGGGTCACATATTATATATAAACATTATGTACTAAACATTATTTTACCAAAGTGTCTAGTCGATGTTTCGGATAATCAATATATTTGATATTATAAACATGATTTCTGACAGCTAAAATAATAGTTCCACATGAAGGAGAAATCTATTCAGTAAATGAAAAATAAAAAAGCAATAATATTATTCCTTCGAGGTGTGCTCTGTTTGAGATACAGATGATTCATATTATTTATTTTTCAAGTGTTAGAGTTGCCTCCAACCACTGTAACACTCTGACTTCTTGTATAAAATTTGATATTATTTTCTAGTCTTTCTTGCTTAAGGTCTATTAATAGCACAGTTTTGGCACACAACGGGTCAGAAGATTGGAATCATTAAGATTTTATAATTGATTTGAAAGAAGTCTCACCAAGGCTGCATTTATTGATCAGTGATATTGTGAAATGATATTTAAAATAACTGTTTTATTTCTGAAAAATTATTTTAAAATGTAATTTATTCCTGTGATGGAAAAGGTGGATTTTCAGCAGCCATTACTCTTTAGAAATCATTCTGTGCTGATTTATTAATATTCTCAGTTATTATTAGGTTATTATTATTATCATTGTCAACGTTTTTGCATCTTAATATTTTTGTGCATTTTTTAGGATTCTTTGATGAATAGAAAGTTCAGAAGAACTTCTTTGAAATATATAGAAATCAGCATTTATTGGAGATAGACATCTTTTGTACATTATAAATGTCTTTACTGTCACTTTTGGTCAGTTTAACATGTCCTTTCTGATTAAAAGTATTAATTTTTTTTTTTTTTTTTTTTAATCTTTTCAATATTGTGAATTTTTTTGTTTTGTTTTAATTGTAATAATAATTCACAATATTACTCTTTTTAGTGTATTTTTGATCAAATAAATGCATCTTAGGTGATCATGAGACTTATTTCAAAAACATGAAAAATTTTTAATTTATTCCAAACTTTTGTAAGAAAAAATAGATAAAAATTAGTTACCCATAAAGATAAAGATTAAAGCGCCTGATATATATAGACTTGCTAATGGTCATACATTCAAATTTTAGTGCAGTCACTTTTTTTTAATTTTTTATTTGTATTTGAGGTTTTCTTTTGCCTTGTGCAACAATACAAACAACAAAAGATTGAGTTTCTGGTCAGCTTCTGGTTACAAATACTGCAGCACTGAGCGTGAACATTATGAATGAATATTACCATACATCACAGCGATTGTGCAGATATCATGAGCTGATCTCATTTCCTGTGCAGTTCTTTTTTCAGTTCCACAGAGAAAATAACTCTGGCATCTGATGAATTAGCTTGTGTTGGCAGGAATGTGACAGATTATACTAATGCACGGAAAGACATTCTATTGCTCAATTATCTCCAATTAACTGCTCAAATGATTCTGAATAGTTATAAATGATTTAATTCAAACAAATATGTAAACCAGCATGCAAAGCTATGGTTTTCGTGTGTTTAGATTGTGCTATTATTCCGGCCAAAGCGAACCAAAGCTGATCTGATACATTTAAAATGTAAACGCCTGATCATCACACTGGGTAATGACAAAATGTAAAGGCTCACAGGATATATTTGCATTTAGTGATGACTTGTTTCCCAGTAAGCTGTCAGAGATCCATGGAGTGGCCGCGCTTGAATAGATTCCTCATGCGAGATAAGAAAAGATTGTGCCATTCAAGTGGTGGCGTCTACCAGCATCATTCAGCATAATGGACTAGTTGGTTTGTTGCCTGGCTGATCACACTTGCTTAATATCTTTGTCCCATTCAGACTTCATATTTAAAAAACAACAACGGATGCTTTTTAGTCACGTAACAATCTAGCCAAGAAACACGCAGCCTTTAGTGGTCATGATTTTAACATTTTATTGACCAATTTGTGGGCGGAGCCTATCTGGTGGCAGAAAATGACAGTTTTGAAGCAGCAGTCTAAGCCATGGAATAACAGAATAAAAAAACAGTAATTTTGAGTTAATATTTCAAAATTCTAACTTTTTTTCTTGCAATTCTGAGATTATATCTCACAGTTCTTGTACCGGCTCAGAATCATGAGTTTATATCCCACACTTCTACCTTTTTTTTCCCCCTCAAAATTGACATACTCACAATTGTTGAGTTAAATGGAGTTATTTAAAGTCGTTACCATGATAGATAAACTTGCATTTGAGAGAAGAAGTTCAGAATTTTCAGATAAAATAGGTAAATATTATGTGAAATGTTACAGGGTTTAAATAGTATTTCATGCTGTAGCTGTAGGGATAATACAATATGACCCCTATAAATTGCATATTTGAATATTGTGCAGACCTATTGTTTAAATCAAATTTACGCTTTAAAAAGTAGGGTGATCATAGCAGGTTCCATCCATATTCTGTGTGTTTAAATGTCTGCGTTTAGCTTCAAATGGCATCTTTGACGACATTATTCTATAAAAATGATTTGCATTCCGATTCTGACATCACAAGGAACAACAATACATTTTTTCTCTTTTTCCGTGGATTTTACCTGTTTCCCTGTACTTGTTAACAGTGTTTTTGTGGCACCACAATGTGCGCGCAGCTGCAACTGACGTACCTGTGACGTCTACTCCAAATTTGTCTATGGAGTGCATCTTTTCTTTTTTTGTGATGTGCCTTTGACTTTGTGTCACACAACTCAAATGTATCTAGACATGCAGGCTTCCATTTTTTGATTTAATGGCACCACCTATGCACTGATATGTCATGTCAATTGTCTGGTAATCACTGGCTGCGCATTGAAAGCTCAGCAGCAAACAAGATCAAAGTTGCATTTGTTTGAACTTGAGTCTCGCTTGACCAGCATGCAGTGCTTCACTCCATAGAGGTCATCATTTACTCACCCTCATGTTGTTCAAAACCTGATTCTGGGGAACAATATTTGAAGATTTACAATGAGCAGACAATGAAGCTTTCAGACTTCAAAAATGATACAAAAACATGACATAAAGCATGTGTACCATATTCCAAGTCATCTAAAACCATACAATAGTTTTGTGTGATCAAAAAGTCAATGTTTAATGAAAATCGTGATATCTGCCCTACCTCTTCTTGGTGCGTTCATGGGGTTATAAGAAAAGTTGCAGTGTCGCCTAAATCGAGACCATAAATGTTCTCACTGTTTCAATAATTTTTTTAGGGTGGTTAACAATGATACATTCACAAATCAGACTGAACGGGTTCCTGAGTAATTGACTAAATGATCAGGCCTCAGCAGTTTCTTGTGAAGTCAAATTCTGACTGAATAATGATATACATTTCGGTTTCTAACACAAAGCTGTCATATAGTTTCAGAAGACTTGGAGCCACTCTATATTGTTCTCGACATCAACGGCATGTGGTTAATGGGACACTAAACCAGATGTAGTTTTTATGAGAGCTGATGCCCTGAGATTTCAATAATGGGTGACTGCTTCTATGTGGCTTCTCAGTCCTCTTTAAATGATGAATATTGCTTCAGGTTTTTGATGAAATCAAAAAAGAAAACAATATGAAAACAAAACCATCTCTCTTTTTTCCCCTCTACAGATCAATCGTGCCCCGAGTTTTGGGACAGATCAAAAGATTGATTACGATGTGAAGAAGGGGGCTTTGCTCAACACCCTGAAACTGCTCAACATCAGGTATGAAGCAATACTCTCTCCAGAGTCCCATTAGAAAGAGAAAGAAAGAGTTAATCAGAAATCTCATTCTCCATTCCCAGCTGTCCACCAGTCTTAAGTGTTTTAGAAAATATTGATTCCTTGATCTCCACTAAGAAGTTACTTGAAACTCTTTGATGGGTCCTCATGCACTTGGTTTTACTGCTGCTGTTTGATTTGGAATATTAATTTTTGGACACTTAAGCCACACTTAAAGATATCTAAAGGTCACAGGTTTACATGACAAACTATCAAAACAAGTGACATCTTCAAACTAATAGTGCCAGACCAACCTTTTGAACTTTTCACAGAACTGAGCCATTTTTGCAGTGACTTTAATGCAACTGATTCTGATTTTTAGTAGATGTATGAAATCAGCTTATACAGGTTTGTTAACTAAGGACAAATTCAACCAAGATTCGACAACCACAAAATGTCACAATACTGTTCTTAATTTTGAACAACGTATCTGTTACGGGTCTGACGATACGTGAGACGTGCGGATCCAAGTGCAAGCTTTTAAATCACAGGCATGGTCATAAATACAGGCAGGGTCGAGCAATGGCAAACAGGTATAGCAGGGACAAGACAAAGAGTAAACTAAGACAAGTGTGGGTCGATGATCGGCGAACAGTATCCAAAGGGGCAAGACAGGAGAGGTAGTCCAAAATGTCAGCGATAGTCCAGGCAGGGGAAATCACAATCCGACAAAGGCAAGGCTAGGCAAGGCAAGGCTAGGAAAACTAACGGGGCTCTGTAGGGCAGCGATAATGCATACAATACTCGGCAACGAGGGAGAGAAAGTCCATGGCTTAAATAGAGTGTGTGATTGGTTACAGCTGTGTGCGTGTGATCAGGTGAGCGTGTGATTGGTGAGATCGCTGATGGGAAACGCAGTCCATTGTGATGTGTGGTGTGAAAGTCAATATGATGAGCGAGTGACCTCTGGTGGTGAAGTGCACAGACTGGATTCGTGACAGTATCAATTGTTTTGTGATTTGAAACCTTAACAAACTAACATAAAACAATGTCACTTGTGAGACAAAAGGAGAAGACAGAACATGCACAGACACAAGGACTTAGGTAGGGAACACAGGAAGTTCATAATTAGTTTCCATAGCAGTGACTGGACAGGACGAGAGTTCATTGACGGCCTCCATAGCGGTGACAGGACAGAACGAGAGTTCATTGACAGATACCGCTGACACCTCTGGAGGTTCTGCGGCGGTTGCCGCCACCTCTGGAGGTTCTACAGTGGTAAACACAGGACACAGGGAGAGTTCAGTAATGGTCTCTTTGACCGCAACACAACAGAATGAGAGTTCATTGACAGATACCGCTGACACCTCTGGAGGTTCTGTGGCGGTTGCCGCCACCTCTAGAGGTTCTACAGTGGTAAACACAGGACACAGGGAGAGTTCAGTAATGGTCTCTTTGACCGCAACACAACAGAATGAGAGTTCATTGACAGATACCGCTGACACCTCTGGAGGTTCTGTGGCGGTTGCCGCCACCTCTAGAGGTTCTACAGTGGTAAACACAGGACACAGGGAGAGTTCAGTAATGGTCTCTTTGACCGCAACACAACAGAATGAGAGTTCATTGACGAATACCGCTGACACCTCTGGAGGTTCTGCAGTGGTTGCCACCACCTCTGGAGGTTCTACAGTGGTAAACTCAGGACACAGGGAGAGTTCATTGCTGGGTGCCACCACCATACAAGGGGTCGACGCGAGCCCCGCCGCTTCTGGAGGTTCTGCAGCGGGCGCCACCACCTCGGGCAGTTCTGCGGTGGTGTACGCAGCCCAAATGCAACAAAGCGATTCCCATCAGGGGAAGTGCCTCAGACAGGGGAATATGCATAAGAACAGGAGGATTAGAGTGAGTTGGTTTGGGGATACCAGCCGTGCGTGCAGACACCAGCGGTACATCCCTCAAACTAGACATCAAACTGGGATAGTGGAAGACTGACCTTGAGGATCTGAGTGTGTCAGCCCGGACGTGACGTGACTCTGGACGGTCTGCGGAGAGGTGACGTGACTCTGGGAGATCAGCTGAGATCTGCTGCTGTGACTCTGGACGAACAGCTGTGACGTGCTGCTGTGACTCTGGACGAACAGCTGTGACGTGCTGCTGTGACTCTGGACGTACAGCTGAGACGTGCTGCTGTGACTCTGGACGAACAGCTGTGACGTGCTGCTGTGACTCTGGACGAACAGCTGAGACGTGCTGCTGTGACTCTGGACGAGCAGCTGTGACGTGCTGTGGCTCTGGATGAGCAGCTGTGACGTGCTGCTGTGACTCTGGATGAGCAGCTGTGACGTGCTGCTGTGACTCTGGATGAGCAGCTGTGACGTGCTGCTGTGACTCTGGACGAGCAGCTGTGATGTGGTGCTGTGACTCTGGACGAGCAGCTGTGACGTGCTGCTGTGACTCTGGACGAGCAGCCGTGACGTGCTGCTGTGACTCTGGACGAGCAGCTGTGATGTGACTTGACTTTAGGAGATCAGCTGAGACTTGTCTTGACTCGTGAAGATCAGCTTTGACTTGGTTTGACTCACGAAGAGAAGCTGTGACTTAGCTTGACTTATGACGATCAACAGTAGCTTGACTGGGTTCATGAAGATCAATGGTGACTTGACTTGGCTCTTTAAGATCGACTGTGGCTTGACCTGACTCATGACTGGCAGCAAGGACATGACGGGGTGTTGTTGTGGCCGCCATTTTGTGAGCGTGCTCTTGGCGGTTGAGATCACACGTTCCTCCGCGATACCCACAGTGAACGCTGAACCAATAGTAAATAGAGCATAATCCATAAAGTCACTTAGAGACGAATGGGGACCTTCAAGGATTAATCGTGATTTTAGAGGCTGGTTAATGCCCTCACAAAAGAAATCTATGAGCACACAGTCCGGCAGATCAGAAAAATATGCGAGCTCTAAGTACTCTTGTACATATTCCTCGAGCGATCGCAAGCCCTGCTCGAGGGTCAATAACAGTCTTGCAGTGTCCATACCTGGCCAATGTCCACATGAAAAGCCGCTGGATCCTTGTGTGGCTGAGTATTCTGTTACGGGGCTGACGAGACGTGAGACGTGCGGATCCAAGTGCAAGCTTTTAATCACAGGCATGGTCATAAATACAGGCAGGGTCGAGCAATGGCAAACAGGTATAGCAGGGACAAGACAAAGAGTAAACTAAGACAAGCGTGGGTCGATGATCGGCGAACAGTATCCAAAGGGGCGAGACAGGAGAGGTAGTCCAAAACGTCAGCGATAGTCCAGGCAGGGGAAAACACAATCCGACAAAGGCAAGGCAAGGCAAGGCAAGGCAAGGCAAGGCTAGGAAAACTAACGGGGCTCTGTAGGGCAGCGATAATGCATACAATACTCGGCAACGAGGGAGAGAAAGTCCATGGCTTAAATAGAGTGTGTGATTGGTTACAGCTGTGTGCGTGTGATCAGGTGAGCGTGTGATTGGTGAGATGGCTGATGGGAAATCAGTCTATTGTGATGTGTGGTGTGAAAGTCAATATGAGCGAGTGACCTCTGGTGGTGAATGAACGGAAGTGCACAGACTGGATTCGTGACAGTATCAATTGTTTTGTGATTTGAAACCTTAACAAACTAACATAAAACAATGTCACTTGTGTTTGTTTTTTTTTTGGAACTGCTGCATTTGTGTGAGTTTAAAGAAGTGTTCTTGGTGGATGAGTTGGTGGATGACTTTGTTGTGAAGTTCTAGTTACACGATATTTGTAAAACAAAGTAGGGACACCGAAATGAAAATGTTTGGCCATTTTTGAGACCCCCTTCTTGAATTAGGCATGTATTTTTCAGGCAGCCCAGATCCCAATTTGAACACTATGTGTGAATGTTGTAATAAATGTATTAATAGAGCTGTTGTAACTATTATTATCATCATTATTATTGTCATCAATTTTATTTGACAAAAGTTGCTTTTTCAGCTTTTATTTTGGCAGTAACTCGCAGGAAGTCCTCAGTGCTTTTTGTTGACAACAGCAGATTTATAAATGATGTTTGTCGCACGTATCGCACTGTCACATGCCTTAAAAAAATCATAAAAATGGTTAATAACCAGCAACGACCACCCCTTCCACTTCTCTTTGGAGACATGCGATGCAGTGCTAAACAGTCTCTCGCTGTCGGTGCTTGTAATATAATTCTTGGACAGTTTCAAATGCTGCTTTCACACTGCAGACATGTTTGCTGCATTAGTGCGCCCCTCTATTTGATCGCGTCACATCATTGTTCGGTACAATTTATTCAGCAGAGATATCATGTGAATTTCCAAGTCAATGACTTGAAATGGTTGTGAGATGTGTTGAAAGTTATAGATATAGTAAGGTGAGCAAATAATTAAATCCCACTAGTCTAGAGATTTAGGGCCAGATTTACTAAACAAAGGGCAAATTAGAGTGCAATCGCATAATGGGAGTGGAAAGTTCTGAGGTTGATTTACTTACAAGGTACACATTAAAGGCACACATTAAAATACAGACACAGTCAGATCATTTCCATAATGACCAACACAATCTACCAAGAGCAGTGCAAATAAGGGGCTGTTTACACAACAATGGAAAATTTTGCCTGTTCGTTTACATGACAACGGCGTTTTGGGGACTGAAAACGCATAATTTTGAAAACGGGTTTCAAAGTGCAAGTTTTTGAAAACGCCACCGTCATCTTTTCCGTGTAAACACCCAATACGGGAATCTTTGAAAACGGTGACGTCATGTGTGTGCGTAGCATGTGTTAGGTATGTAGACATGCGCAGTACGTGTCGAATAATTTGAAATTATTTGAACTTGTTTACAGACATGTGATTTTTTTTTTTATTGCTTTTCCTTTTTTAATTTTCTTTATAATATTTGTTTTGAGTTAATTTAAATGTTATTGCGCTTGTATGTTCTTTGTTCTAAAATCTGTAATAAAAAAAAAATAAATTAAAAAAAGTGCGAACAAACATTCACAACAATGGCGGAGTACATGTAGTGTTGCTGCTCAAGAGTTTGCTAACGCAGCTAAAGCTGCTATCGCTATGAATGAGGAGTACAGCAACAGTCGGTGTGGTGATTTGAGAACGCCTGCTCTCAAAGAGCTAATCGTTACTTCCCCACAGATACTGTTTACTAACAAGGTGGCAGCACCAACTACTGGCCTGGCATACGTAATACAGCGTTTTGGCATTTTTCACGGGTATGTGTAAAACTGTAAAATTTGTGTAAAACGCAAATCGTTTTGAAAACGTTGTCATGTCTACGTGAAACTTTTTAAAAACACAAGGGAAAAACTTTTCAGTTTTTGACTACATCATTGTCGTGTAAACCTAGCCTAAGCATCTGGGTTAAGACATGCTTTTTTAGCCGGTAAATAATGGCGCAAATCTTGTTAATTGTGTTGCGTGATTCATTTAAATACTCTCCTCCCGTAAATTTTCCATCTGAAAGGGACACTGCTACAAATGCATAATGCCAGCCGTGAAAATAAGTGTGTCCACATATTTAGGAAATAGTGACAGTAGTTTTTTAATGCCAAAAGAGGGTTTGCACTGGTGCAAACTGTTAGTAACTCTGGCTCATAACATGGTTTTATGGCTATAATTTTGATCTAATTGTGTTTTTTTTTTAATGTTTATTACTGTGCCATATAATCACCAAATACACTTCAGTTGTATGTTTCAGTTAGTGTATTACTGTAAATATTGAGGGTAATGCTCATTTTTTCAAACTGTTTTCTATGATTGTATTGTATTTAACCTAAATGGTGTGTTTATGTTTGAGGATTGTGTGTTTTATGTTGTGTATGTTTGCTTCTGCACGCTTCTTAAGTTTGTGTGATTGCCTGTGCGTGTAGTTGTATGTCAGTACACAAGGTTTCCTGTGATTGATTATCATAGACCTGGCCTTCAAATCCCAGGTCCACTTTTTGTCCTAAATATACCAGAGTGGTCCAACAATGGTCCTAGAGTAGGAAACAACAGCAGACAAACTCAATCCAGCAGTGGATCAGATTTCAGGATGCATTGCTGCCATTCTGTCGCAGTGATTTTCTTGAAAGTCTCCACAGACGTTTACTGTGTCCCAACTGATCCAGCTGAGTTCTTACCAGTAACATATCAAAGCGACTCCTGTGTTATTTCCCCAGCAGTGGTAGGACAAAACCAATAACTCAGCGACAAGAATTCAGAAGTGTGAAAGTCGTATCAATAAAACGAGAGGGTCCCCAGTGGTTCAGGAGCCCACTGACCCTGAGTGGCCACTTACAACAGCAAATTTGAAGGGCCAGTGAGCGATGAAATCTTGAAGTGCTGAATGCTGTCAAGGCAAGTGATGTATGGAGTCTCGGAGTCTGTCAGGATTTCGGGTGGGAGTTTGGGCTACTTTGAGTGCTATTACTGACCATTTCCTTTTATTTTATTTATTTTGTTTTACCCAGAGCGAGTGATAAACGACGGAATTTGGCCCAGCAGAAGGCGGAAGCCCAGCGACGACTGTATGGACAGGGATCAATGCGGAAACTGACGGCTGGATCATCGGAATGGGAGAGACAACGTCACCTACTGGAGCGCAGGAGAGAAGAGCTGGTGAGGCCTGTTTAGCAATTAGAAAGCAACATTGGTCACACTTTATATTAGGTGGCCTTAACTACTATGTACTTACATAAAAAAATAAGTACAATGTACTTATTGTGGTGAAATTGTATTGCAAAACACTTTTGCTGCTATTGAGGTGGGATACAGGTAAGGTGAGGGACAGGTTTGGTGGTCTGGGTAAGTTTAAGGGTGGGTTAAGGTGTAAGGGATGGGTCAACAGTGTAATTATAAATGTAATTACAGAAATTAATTACAGATGTAATTACATATAGGTATTTTAAAAAGTATAAATACAATGTAAAAACATGTATGTACACAATAATTGCATTGTACCAAATGATTAATTTAAATGTAAGTACACAGTAGTTAAGGCCACCTAATATAAAGTGGGACCGCAACATTTTATTAGGTCATGTTCAAGTAATGAAGCAAAATAATATTTGGTGTTGGAACCATGGATTAGCAGTTTGTGCACTTGTTCCAGACTTGTTGAGGCTTGGTGCTCATGTGGAAAAAGAAGATTCAGATCTCACTTATTTTGTCTTATTTCTCCATAAACAAAAAGCAGTGTTGGGGGCGGGGGAGTTGCTTTTAAAGTACCCCTATTATGGGTAATGAAAAGTTCATATTTTGGTTTTGGGAGTCCCCAACAACAGGTTGACATGCATGCAAGGTCAAAAAACACTTTCATTGTCTTCTAATATGAACCGAGATATGCATTTATTTTTTACCTTACTTTGCTCAACGACTCCCAAATGATTCACTCAGTGATTCATTTTTCCAAACCCCTCCTTTGCGTGACGCTAATCTGCGGTTATTCGTTCCATTGGTCTCACTTTCATTTCATCTCGTATGTAATGCCTGATAAAGCAGCGTTTGTGAGCGCAGTGCTGCTTTATGTAAAGCGTTACCGGGGAAACTGCTATTTTTACCGCTCCAAAAGCGGCACCTCGTGGCAAAGAACGAATTAGCATTTTCATTCAGACCAACAGACCAAGAGGGCAGGCAAAATGCTAATGTTTCATGTTGATGTCAACATGAAACGTCTTGGGATTCGTTTTAAAAACGACTCGTTTCAATGATTCAGAGTCGATTCTTTCTTTTGAGAGACAATAACTTTATACACGGTGCACTTTCAGATTTAAAACTTTGCAGGATGTTTTCATTCACTTAGAGCTGTGTTACTCACTACATGCCATGAAAGGTAATTTTCAAAAATCCATAATAGGGGCACTTTAAAAGTAATGCATTGCGATATTATTCCAAGTAACTAATTGCGTTACTTAGTTACTTTTTACTTTGCCGTTATTTATTTATTTATTTTTTCACCTGGGCTGGGCTTGATTATTTGTTTTTTAATTAAAAACCCCATACCAAAAGTGAAATTAAGAAGGAAGCACCTCACTCCCAGTTTCTCTCAACATGGGGACAGAAGAGCTGTCAGTGAATAAATGGGAAACAAAATAACTTGCATTACTTATTTGAAAAAGTATACTGATACTTTGTCGTAAATTTGCGTTACTTTACTAGTCACTTGAAAAATTATGTAACTTGCGTTACTCCCAACACTGATAAAAAGTGGCAAACCCCCCCAAAACCAAAAAAGAAAAAAGATATTTAAATATTCATATTCCGCATATTTACAGAAAAAAGCACGTTTTCCAGGGAGTTCAGTAAGTAGAAGGTGCTTTGTGCACCAGTTCTTGATTGGTCTTTCGATCAACTTTTTATTATATGAAGAGATGAATGAGGTTGAGATGACTGCAGGTAGGTGGTATTTTCAAAGGGCAAAGCTAGACGCAAAAGAAGAGTGAGATTTGGGGATTGGGGGCTGAGCGAATATGCCTGTACCAGCATTTAGCAGAGATCAGTGACTATTATAGAAGACACCCTGCTGCGCCACTGCAAATTGACCAGCTGACCTTTCCACAATTATAGTTTTTGATGTATTAAAATGGTACAGTGGGAGTTAAATCTATATGAATTATGAATGTGCTCCCTGTATTAACAAGTGTAGAGGAGAGGCTGTTATTCGCGCCCGCTAACTCTCAGACTTCATTAAGGTGCCTTGTAATATGGGAAACGAGTCATTCGGTGCCATTGTTATTGGGTTTTGGGTGGCCAAATTACACTGCAGTATAGCACTAACAGAAACAGGGCTTTATTTCTTTGTTGTTCTCACTCCTTATTCACTTGTGTTGTGTTTTCAGAAAGAAAGACTGGCCCAAGTCCGCAAGCAAGTCTCCAGGGACGAGCACGAAAAGCGGCACCTGGGGAACTACAGGTAGGGAAGCCGCTTTGACGATTGTTATCCTGTAAGAACGCCCGCTTACACCTGTGGGGTCTCTTGTGGCTTGGTTTGGGATGTGACAGTTTGAAACAATTTCTTAGGCTCTCATGTGAGGACAAAACAAGGACAAGAGTTGTTTCTGAAACTTGAAATATTCTGCCTTCGTAGGCAGAAAAGGGGGATAGTAAGGCACCAAAGCATGTTGGAATCCAGTGTTTTGGTAACATTCTGTTCATTAATATAAGTGAAAACATTACATTTGTGCTTTATTCCTGTGAAAATAAAAAAATAATTTATACAGACATGCATACTTAGGTGAAAGACGAAAAGGGATTTTCAAACATCTATAGTTTAATACAGCTTTAAAATGATCCCATACGTTAGATTGTGTCCTGTTTGTTTGTTTATTTATTAATTTTTCTTAGCAAAAAATAATGTCTGTCATACATAAAACATTACCATGATTTACAGAATGTCATTCAGTGTAACAATAGTTCATATAACAGAAAAAAAAAAAAAAAGTTTTAGAAGTAGACTCTATTTACGGATGACAGTTCAGCCCCCAAAACCTAATTAATTGTAATTTTAAATCTTTACCAAATTTTGCCACTATCCTTCAAACCACTAGATTTTGCCCATTTGTCATCAATAATTGTTTTTTTTTTATGTTTTATTTTTTTTTTCGTTTTTTGTTTTAAATCAATAAAAAACATTATAAAATCTAGTAGGATCACTTTTTATTTTATATATTTTAATAAGTACAGGCCTGAATAAGTATGTTGTTTTATTTTTACATAAATATATATTTTATGCTGAATGATGATAGAACATAATTTCACCCATATTTTGCCATTTTATTTTCACAAAAGTTGTTTGAAACATTAAAGCAGACATTTACTTGCATTTAATATGCTTTCTTTGTATATAAAATCACTTTTGTAAATTTTACTTTGATACGGACTTCAAAATGGGGTGTCTCGTCTTTGACCCACATAGAAGGCCAAAGTAAATTATAGACAACATTATAGAAAATTTGTAATTAAATTAAAATTTATTTGCAGGATAAAATATTTTCTACCTCACTTATGACTGCTAATTTGAGAGCGCTGGTCTAGAAGAACCAAAAGTTGTCAGTATTTTTATCTATATCTGTCAGAGATTGCTTGCTTCAGAACATTAAATGACTCCAGGTCACTACTTTAATGACTGCTAATGTTTTGTAAAGAAGCCAAATGCGTCAGCAGCCAAATGCTTCTTGCTTTTATTACTTTTGTCATTTGTCACATTCAAAATCAGACACTAAGATCTGCCAGACGAAGACCTGCCATTAAGACTTGATTAACCTGACCTCGTTACACAAGAATCTTGACTAACCCTTTGTATTTACCATAGAGGGTGGCTTCTTCATAGAGAAATTGCAGCATTTAGCATCTTGTTGCGATTTTTTCTCAGGAAAAAATATGCAGTCGCTTTGTAATTGCAACAAATCGCTTCTTAATACGGAGCCTCCACGTCAGAGCCTCAGAGGAAGAATACGAAACGAATGCCTTTTCCTAAATAGGTCATTTTATGCCTATGCCTGTAACTGCTGTTCTGTTCAACTCTAAATAAAAACACCCCAAAAGATGCTGAAACATGAAAAAAAAGTGTTTGAGGTTTGTGGGTCAGACCCAGATTTCAACATGTGCCATATGCCGAAGACTAAGCCCACTTACTCTTACTAGATTACTTCTCCCACATAAGTTTGTCCATCATGCTTGTAGCTCTTAATGGATTTGGGGCGGTTTATCGTCTGATCTGAACATTTACATTTACTTGAGCTTTTGATTACGTTGAAGCCGGAATCCAAAAGAGCCGTTTTAAATGTCACACGCCAAGTGTGTTTTAGTTTATTAGGCTGAAATATGGAAATATGTCGCTCGCTCCACCATTATTTTGGTCAGTGCTTCTCTGGGACTGAATGCAAAATAAAAAATGCAGCTAACTATGTAATTGTGTGAAGTTATGATACCAAAATGTCTTATTAGACAGTTTTCTGAAATACTTGATGCTGATTGGTCAAATGCTGCATTCTGCATTTAAATATTCTTGATTTATTTATTTTTTAAGTAGTCAGTATAATAAGCAGCATAATTATTGTATTCTGACAATCATTATTTCTAAATAAACCACTTCAGGGATTGTACAAGTTCATCTTGACTCTACATTGTGCTCTACATCAACTTTTAAGTTGGAGGCAAAATACTTTGCACATATTTTGTTGTTGATGTCAATGGCTATCCAGTCAAACTGCATGGTATTTTTGCACAAATACACCTAACTAATACTAATACAATATCTATCCCATTATCTGTTTAATCCAAACTGGTACTTTTTAAGACACAGTCGTAACGTTTATGCAACCAGCTCCTGCTAATGTTATTTATACTACATAAACTAACAATGAAAAATACTTATAAAACATTTATTAATCTTAGTGAAAGGGTTAGTTTGCCCCAAAATTAAAATTCTGTCATTAATTATTCAGCCTCATGTCGTTCCAAACCCGTATGATCATCTTCGGAACACAAATTAATATATCTTAGATAAAATCTGAGAGCTCTCTGACCCTCCATAGACAGCAACTGTAATATTCTCACGCCCAGAAACGTAGTAAAGACATCAGTAAAACAGTCCACGTGACATCAGTGGCTCAACTTCAATTTTGCAAAGCTACAAGAATACTTTTTTGCGCAAAGAAAAGAAAAATAACAATTTATTCAACAATTCTTCTCCCCCGAGTTACCGTCTTCCGCCATTTTGGAGAGTGTCACCATGCATACGTACACTTTCCCCTAAGCGTAAACAACGCTCATTATGCCGATTGCGTTCATGTGCACGCTTTCCCCCCCTAAAGTAAACAATGCTGTTTATGTTGATTACATTCTTGGGTACTCTCCAAAATGGCGGAAGATGGTAACTCAGGGAGTAGAGTAGTTTCGCAAAATTGAAGTTGTTTTACTGATGTCCTTACTACGTTTCTGGACCTGGGAATATTACAGTTGCGTTGCTGTCTACGGAGGGTCATTCATTTTGGGGTGAACTATTCCTTTAATGTTAATTTCAACATTTAGTAACATTTATTCAACATTTAATACATTACATTATTTTCGATCAAAAGTTGTATCTGGTGATATTATTTAATGGACCTGTGTTTTTATTAACTAATATTAATAAAGATTAATACATACTGTAACAATATATTGTGTTGCCAGTAATATTAATAAATTTCAGGGTTTTGTTTGCATAATTTTGGTACCGTAGCAGCAGGTCGTCATCTGATGTCTAACGTAAAATCTGGGTCCTGAAGCTCAGCCAGTTGCTGGTTTTGATTATCTCCCCGACTCAATATGGCGCTGATCTGAAGATCCATCACACAGATATAGACAAAGGTTTACATATCTCTGGCTTTTGTTTAGTCTTAACGTCTAATATAAAGACAAGTTTATTAATCATTAGTATATACACAGCATTAATGGACAAATGCATGTGTGAAAAGAACGATTGAGGTTTGTTTAAGTGATTAGAAAAGCAGGCAGGCCAGGCTGTTAAATCAGATAATCAGATAAAACTCTCTCTCTCTCCCTCTCTCCGTACAGACGTATTTACCCCCCAGATGACAAGCTGCTCTTGGAGAAATATGAGAGTCTCCTTTCAGCTGCCTTTCAGACATTCCTCGCTGGGCGAGCAGCTTCACTTCAAAAGGAAATGAATAATCCACTGAAACGAATGAAGGCATGTACCTGAGACGCAACCGAACAATCTTTTGCTCTTTTTTCTTCTTTCTTCTTTCTCTCCCCCCTACTACTTCTTTTTCTACTTGCTCTTTTGCATTTAAAATAAGAAATGTGGAAGTGTATTTTACTTCCTAACTCTTGTTGTGACCATCTGGTTTTCATTAGTGCAGTTAAAGGCAACCATCAGCAGTGCTATTGCTCATTCATAGGGTTAGGGATTTAAACAAACCATTTGAGCTACGGACATGAATGATACATCAAAAAGCGCGTGGCTTGTTGAGGAGAGGTTGCTATTACTATAAGCTCTGAGACTTTTTGCCTAGTAGATGATAAATCTAGCCCATTGACTGACTGTGAAGGCCATATAAAAAAATCTAGACAATCTATAGGCAGTGTTGAGAAATCTATTTGGAAAATGTTGCCTTTCAAACTAACAGCTACTCATGATTTAAGATAGTTTAACTGTAGTCAATAGGCCTGTCAGAATAAATAATTGCGATAAGTGATATTATTGTCATTTTAAAGACCATTTTATGCCACTGAATAAATAATCGTATGTAACAGCATAATAATGCAAGAAGGCCTACAGACTTCCAAATGACAACAGACTTTTAATTTCTAAGAATATTTAGATCATGGGAATTAAGTATCAAAATATTAGATACCTTAAAAAACGTTTTGTTAAATTGTTAAACATTTTCTAACAAAAAGTGCAAAGTAACAAGTAGAAAAAAAAGAAAAATGCACAAAGAACATCTTTCCATCTACATTTTTTTCCTGACCTTCATTTCTCTGTAAATTAAGGGTGCACGCTATTACTGAAAAACACAGTCACTACTTAGCAGTCAGATAATAATAATAATAATAATAATAATAATAATTCCTTACATTTATATAGCTCTTTTCAAGGCACTCAAAGCACTTTACATTGTGTGTGTGTGTGTGTGGGGGGGGGGTCTCCTCATCCACCACCAGTGTGCAGCATCCACCTGGATGATGCAACGGCAGCCATAGTGCGCCAGAACGCCCACCACACACCAGCTTACTGGTGGAGAGGAGACAGAGTGACCGTATGCACAAAGGCACAGATCCCTAAACAAGGCCATATCTGCAGATTAAACTTTTTTGTAGAAGCATTTTTAAAATTTGAATTAGCACCTCATTACTACACCACATTATGTACGAGAAGCTGCAAAAGACACAGGCACAAGTGGAATGTAAAAACCATGGTGACATAAATTTTTTTGTAAATATAATGGACGATATATTGCATCACCAAAAATGATTGAGGTCATGTACATAGATTGCATGACAAGTTGATATATTGATTATTGCGACAGGCTTAGTAGTCAAGCTGGCTTTTTTGGAAAAGTAGTTGGCGACACTACAGGTTATAAAAAAATGTAGCCAACTGCAATTTATGTGGTACAAAAACAGTGATGATCTATAGAAAACCTCAATAAATTAGTCACTTTGTGAAATTTAAAGTTGTATTTACAAGATATAAATACACTGTTGTAAAATATCCTGCCTTTCCACTATCTCCAACAAATGATAGACTGAAGTTATTCATTTCTAATGGAGAATGATATGGGAGCTGCGTGGAGATTTGAAAGTTCCATGCGAAATGCAATAATCATATGCGAATGTCAGAGGTAGTGGAAAGGTGGCCTAAAATATATAGAAATTGTAATTCCGAGAAATGTTGCAGTTGTGAGAAATATAAAACCTTTTATGGAGTCTAAGGTCAGTTTTGAGAAATAAAGTTACAATTGTGAGATAAAATGTTGCTTCTTTAGGGAGAAATAGATTTCAGTAAGGATTGTGATGAGATTAAACCAGCATTAAACCATATTTAATCAGACTGATTAAAAACACCATAATGTGTATAACTGACCAAAACTATACCACTTGACTAATTCAAAATTCTCCTAATAAACATTGTAATATTAAATATATAGAGGAATAATGCTGTACAAGCGTTTATGTGGGAATTCAAATACAAAAAAACGCAAGGCCTTGGCAACTATCATGACATCTTTTTTATAATAAAATAAAAAAATGTAATTGTTACGTAGTGCTTTAAAAGCTTTATTAGCTTTATATTAGTGCTGTCAAATGATAAAATGATAAAAAGTTTTTGTTTACATAATATATGTATGTACTGTGTATATTGATTATGTATATATAAATACACAAACATACAGTATATATTTTGAAAGTATTTACATGTATTTACATGTATATATTTATATTCATATAATTTATACTATATGTAAATATTTTTAATAAACATAACACTTTTTATTGAATATATATACACATGCATATGTTTGTATTTATATATACATAATAAATATAAATAGTACACTCATATATGTTATGTAAAAAAAAAACACTTTTATTTTGGATGCGATTAATCACGATTAATCGTTTCACAGCACTGCTTTATATACAAATTGTCCTACTGCATTTCTAAGCAGTTTCTCTTTTTTATGAAAGCCTCTGTTCTAAGGTTCTCTATTCAGCTGGAGTTCATTATTGTGCTGTGCTACCTCTCTGAAACCTCTAGATGTTCATTTTACAGGGATTTTCAAGGCCGGATCTGTGTACCCATCCATATGAATGTGGCATATTGTTGGAAGGGTTTTGTCCTTATAACTCACATTAATGGAATCTGAAATCTGACTTAGGAGTGGGGTTGCGCATTAGTTTGAATAGAGATGGTTGTTAGGCAGGTTGTAGTTTTGAGCCGGGAGCCGTCTGCTGATATGGCAGGGGAGCTCGTGAGCCGTTTCCTACGGCGCTGGTGTCTGGCTTATTTGGGAAAGGTTCAAGAGCCATAGTTTGTGCCATTTCCATGTGGTCTTTGACCTTCCTGTCTGTCAGTTTGTTAATTTCGCTTCAGTTTTTCAGCAACCCTGAGCCTTTAACATTAGTCTAGGGCCTGGCTACCTCTCACAAATTACAAAGGGTTAAGAAAGTTACTCAAAATAAGTCATTACAAATTGCTAATTACTTTTCTAGTTTTTCAGGGGAATTCTTTACTAATTACTCTGTCCAAACAGTAATCACATTACTCTTCACTATGTACTTACTATTGCTGCCAAAATGGCTTGTTCGAGAATCACTGGATTACAATCACTGGCCAAATTTACGTGTCAAAAGTACCTATTTGATGTTTGGAAACTTGACCTACTCCATCATGTTTGAGTAAAAGGGAGAAAGCAGGATAAATACTATTACTCCTAAACACTAGAAGAACTACTAACACTAGTAAACTGTGTGTAGCACTTGTCGCTTTGTATATTCTTAAAGGGATAGTTTACCCAAAAATGAAAATTACCCCATGGTTTACTCAGCCTCAAGCCATTCTTTCTTCTTTCAGACAAATACAATTGGAGGTATACTAAAAAATATCCTGGCTTTTCCAAGCTTTAAATGGCAGTGAATATTGGTCGAGATTTTGAAGCAAAATAAACATTCTCGAGTGAAATAAACACATTCAGCTTGGATTGTTTTTTAGCTGTCACAATGTAATGCAGGTGGTGCAGAAAGGCTGTTTTTGAAAGATAGGGCAGCACACAAACTATACTGGACCCAAAAGAAAGCTCACAGCTCGCAGCAAAGCACTGTTACTCATTTCACATGCAAAGACGCATTTACATCTTAAAAGCACAGCAGCAAAAAATGGTCCGTTTAATGCCAAGGGTCACAGAGAGGATGGAAAATGGTCACGAAAATCTAAACAACGTCATTAAAAAATTCATATTCGTACTATTGTTAAGTGATATTGTCTGCTGATGATAAGATAGATTTAGATTATTTAATTTTAAATTACTTTTATTACTTTTAATTACTAAAAAAAATATCCAGATATCAGGATTTGGCAGATTAGGTTTCCTCTTGCCATAACATTATGATTACAAATGTCTTAAAATGTCAAGTCAAGTCAAGACACCATTATTTATATAGCGCTTTTTACAATGCAAATTGTGTCAAAGCAGCTTTACAGTATTAAACTGGGAAACAGTGTGTCCTATAATAATAATAATAATAATAATAATAATGTCCTAAATACATGTGAGTAAGGTAAACAATAAATTCCAGTAGCATAACTGCATATATCTGACACTTAATGTCCTAGTTTTTTGTAGATCATAGATAAATACATGGACTTATACATGGCATACATAAATACATGGAATAGCTCACATGAAATAAAAGTGGAAATAAAAAGACGATGTGTCTTTTTAAATTTAATTTAATTTTATCTAGTAATTTATTTGTGTGAAAGTTTTGTTTAATGATAAGATATTAAAAATATCATCTGAAGATGAACAGAAGTCTTACAGGTTTGAAATGACATGCGAGTGATTAAATAATGACAGAATTTTAATTTTGCTGTGAACTGTTCCTTTAATAATGACCCATTACTCTAGTGGAGTGGGTCTCAGGCAGCCACAGGATGATTAGTAAATTATTATTATTTAATAAATTATTATTAATATATTAAGAAAATCTAAGCCTAATTTAAATGAAAATTCTCACAGTAAAAGAAACTGAAATCAGAGTTCTTTTTATTTAAACTCTCTAATATAACTTTATTTTATATAACTTTCTCTAGTGGTAATATTTTTGCTTTGAGTGTGACCAGATGGTTGTATTCCATCCAGAAAATAACATTTTATGTTAATACCAACATTTCTTCCGTACATCAGTCAATGTAAAATGCGAATGGTGATGTATTTGTTTACATTTTGTTTTGCGATTCCTCTAGAATACATCAGCTGTGAATAGATGTGAAAAGCTGTGGCAGGAGAGAACATTGCTCTGTTGTTTACTTGCTTTCCACAACTGCAACAAGCTCTCGGTAAAACATTAACAATGGCAAGTTCCAGCACCTGATTGCCACTTATTGTAACGCACGATAACAAAATGAAAACTCATGTTAGAAATGCGTCCTCTGTATTAGATGCACACCTGCCTCAAAATTGTTCTTATGTCCTCACGTCTGTGCCCTGTCACACAAAATAATCCCAAAATCGACTTTGTGAGTTTGCACCCAAATCAAAGCAACAAAAACTAATTTCATAACAATCTAACGGTAGCAAACACTGGCAAATATTGACTCGTCACCTGCAGTCAGAGTGTGAGGTTTTTCTGGCCTTTTTTTCTCTTCACCGACTGCCTGAACAATGAGTCTAACTCTGTGTTTGGGGAAGAATGGAAGGCGGCGATGAGCAAAAGAACAGATTTTAATGCACTTAAAATCTCTCTCCATCTGAGCCAGAACAACAGATCAATGCCTAGCTTATTGAGTTACAGCTGGGATAATGTTTCTGCTTGAAGAGCATGCGACATTTGTAATAGAGAAACATCAGAGTCTTACGGTTTTGAGAAAAAAAAAAAAGAAAGAAAAAAGAAAATATGTTGAAGCAAATTCAGAACATTATTGATCAAATTCTTGAGACTGTGATGATTCAGTCTTCACCCAAATACATTTATTGTTTGTTATACAGCTATCATTATGTTATTTATGTTATTTTTTATGCTGTTATTTTAATGTTATTGAATATAATTAAATTAAAAACACCTGTTCTGTGATTTTTATTTTTTTTTAAATGGATAATTATCAATAAAATTGTTGTTTAGTACAGCTGTTCCAAGCTAGTAATGAAAAAAAAATAATAATAATGAAGAAAGAAAAAAACTTCTGTATTATCTATATTATAGGTAAAAAAAAATAAAATAAATAAAAGTGTTACATATTAGGACACACAGAAACTGGATTGGCATTTAAGCAGTGTTAATAGATACAAGAAAATATATTTTATTTTTGATTACATCAAGTAGCTATTCAAATTATAATAAAATACATCAATTAAGTAGAATCAAGTGCAAATTGCATGATATGAAGAAAGGTGACACCTTACATAAACCTAAAAAAAAAGCAAAAAAACAACACATCTGGTCCATCAGCATTGAAGTACACCATGGCAATATCAAAAGAACTGCTTGAGCCCTCTCCAGAAGAAAATTGTAGAGTCTTATGAGTCGAAAAGGGCTTTAAAGTCATTTCCAAGATATTTTAAGTCCACTATTGTATGTAATAATTGTTTCAGACTTCTGGCAGTCTGTCCAGGCTGTTCTGTCCCATCCAATTCATCCCAAGAGTAGAACTACAAGCTGAGTTTCAGGAAGACTCGAATAAACTCCAGGGTATCGTAAAGGAATCTGCAGGAAGCCCAAGCAGCAGTCAGCATGAATGTGCCACTGTTGTGGAAGTGGAATACATAATTTAAAGACTGCTGGAATCATTGACACTTTTCTATGAAAAGTGTTATACTATAATTGGAATCAGTATTATTAATCATACTGAATCATACTGATAATGAGTTTTACAGTGTTTGAATTAGCTGGCGTTGCTTGCCTGAACCATTGGCTGTAATTCTTAAAATATAATGGAAAAAGAATTGGTTGTGTGTAATTTGTAATACCAGGAAACTGTAATTTTGGAGTCTTTAAATGTTATGAGCGCTTTTCTCATGTGAACTGTACAGTGACCCCATACTTCAAAGTCAACAACAGATTGCTTTATTTGAAAGATATGACAAGAAGAAATTCTACATAGATTATGATGTGCTAAACTCAAAGTGTGGTTCAGATAGAGTGACTTGTAAGAAGGAATGAGGTTGATTCATATTCCAGATGGATTCCTGAACTTGGGCTAAACACATGGCTTTGATTTATGCCAAGAAATTGTTTAGGTGTCATGCAACGTGCTGTTTTGATTTAGATTTTTTTCCAGAAATTACTCCGTTTGATTACTCATAGTTTAGACAAGATAATAATGTGTTTAAAATATTTTGGAATTAAGAGGCCTCACTAAAATTACATTATGTGTTTGTTCCTGATTTTGCTAAGAATGAGCTGGTATATGTTAGGAAAATAGCTAAAACAATTATATGTTGATAATATACTACTTTTTTTTTGGTGATATTTAATTTAGATATTTAAGCATTTAATATCACTTGAGAAGGTTCAGTTAGAACATCCATTATTTCAACCAAACAATCACTGAAGGTAATTTGATATAAATTTTACATTTGGTTATAAATAATCAATATATACAGGTGCATCTCAAGCACACAGACTGAAATAGTTTAAGTCTTTGGTTCTTTTAATTGTGATGATTTTGGCTCACATTTAACAAAAACCCACCAATCTCAACAAATTAGAATACTTCATAAGACAAATATTTTTAGTGCATTGTTGGCCTTCTGGAAAGTATGTTCATTTACTGTATATGTACTCAATACTTGGCAGGGGCTCCTTTTGCTTTAATTACTGCCTCAGTTCGGCGTGGCATGGAGGTGATCAGTTTTGTGGCACTGCTGAGGTGGTATGGAAGCCCAGGTTTCTTTGACAGTGGCCTTCAGCTCATCTGCATTTTTTGGTCTCTTGTTTCTCATTTTCCTCTTGACAATACCCCATAGATTCTCTCTGGGGTTCAGGTCTGGGGAGTTTGCTGGCTAATCAAACACACCAACACCATGGTAATCTAACCAACTTTTGGTGCTTTTGGCAGTGTGGGCAGGTGCCAAATCCTGCTGGAAAATGAAATCAGCATCTTTAAAAAGCTGGTCAGCAGAAGGAAGCATGAAGTGCTCCAAAATTTCTTAGTAAACGGGTGCAGTGACTTTGATTTTCAAAAAACACAATGGACCAACACCAGCAGATGACATTGCACCCCAAATCATCACAGACTGTGGAAACTTAACACTGGACTTCAAGCAACTTGGGCTATGAGCTCCTCCACCCTTCCTCCAGACTCTAGGACATTGGTTTCCAAATGAAATACAAAACTTGCTCTCATCTGAAAAGAGGACTTTGGACCACTGGGCAACAGTCCAGTTCTTCTTCTCCTTAGCCCAGGTAAGACGCCTCTGACGTTGTCTGTGGTTCATGAGTGGCTTAACAAGAGGAATACGACAACTGTAGTCAAATTCCTTGACACGTCTGTGTGTGGTGGCTCTTGATGCCTTGATCCCAGCCTCAGTCCATTTCTTGAAAAGTTCACCCAAATTCTTGAATCGATTTTGCTTGACAATCCTCATAAGGCTGCGGTTCTCTCGGTTGGTTGTGCATCTTTTTCTTCTACACTTTTTCCTTCTGCTCAACTTTCTGTTAACATGCTTAGATACAGCACTCTGTGAACAGCCAGCTTCTTTGGCAATGAATGTTTGTGGCTTACCCTCCTTGTGAAGGGTGTCAATGATTGTCTTCTGGACAACTTCCCCATGATTGTGTAGACTAGTGAACCAAACTGAGAGACCATTTTGAAGGCTCAGGAAACCTTTGCAGGTGTTTTGAGTTCATTAGCTGATTGGCATGCCACCGTATTCTAATTTGTTGAGATAGTGATTTGACGGGTTTTTGTTAAATGTGAGTCAAAATCATCACAATTAAAAGAACCAAAGACTTAAACTACTTCAGTCTGTGTGTATTGAATTGATTTAATACACGAGTTTCACAATTTGAGTTGAATTACTGAAATAAATTACATTTTCCACGACATTCTAATTTATTGAGATGCACCTGTAATCCATATGCAAATTGATAGATTTAGATAAAAATAATCACCTATAAACTGATTCATGGAAATGAATAAAACTTACTAAAACTCCTAAAGCTTAAATGAAAAATGCTCTCTTAACTCTGTCTTACACTCTCAGTCACAAAACAAGGAGAGATTGTGAATTTAGAGTTGAATTTAAACTTGTACTTCGCTTATTTTCTTTTGTCATGCAGTAAAATCACAAGTGAGGTGCAAAAATGTATTCATCTAAGTGCATAACCACATGAAAAGGTTAACAAAGTTTTTTTGTGACTTGTTCTGCAGGAGGAAGATATCCTAGACCTCCTGGAGCAGTGTGAACTGGATGATGAGAAACTGATGGGAAAAACCTCCAAACAGAAAGGAACTAAGGTATATAGTATAATGTATAAGGTATATATATTGTATATACAAACTAGTGCTGTCTTAACATTAATGTTTATCCAATTTAACGTTGTTAAAAATATTTAATGCAGTTAATGCAGGGGCGGAAATAGGGTTGGCCACCCCACTCACAACTGCTGCTTCAGTCTATTTTGAACTGTATTTATTTAGACGAATAACGTCTTTACCACCACATCAAACAGGAGCATTTTCAGACGTACACTCCACTTCGCCTCAGTGCCAGGCGCTAGTCAAACAAGTGCAGAAAACAGTACACGTGATAAGGAGCTTCAGTAGAACAACAGTGAACCGTGGTTAGATGAGATGTTGTCAGGCCATATGTCAATAAAAACAAATTTTCCTGTTCTGTCAGCCATTATACTGTGCTCATAGCGCATGCGCTGTAGCCTGTATCATTTCATATTAAAGTGCGAATTAAAAATATGTTCAGCAGCGGCAGCTCTTAAAGTAATATCAGCCAAATAACCTAATAACCCAGCTGCTGTGATGTCTGTTAATCAAAGAACAAAAGAAAAAAAAAGGAAATCAATAATTTTGTAGCTTTAAAGATTCATCTATATTTAATTTAGAATTTACTGTTTGATAACTTTAAGTTAATACAACAAATTACAATGATGGACAATTGAGTATACTGAATATATGTATTTTTGGTGTCATTGGTTTAATATTTTTCTCGTTAATTTTCTCTTTTAAGGGGGTCGTATGATGCGATTTCATGTTTTCCTTTCTGGAGTGTTACAAGCTTTTTGTGCATATATGAGATCTGTAAAGTTGCAAAGATTAAAATCTCAAACCCAAAGAGATATTCTTTATAGAAGTTAAGACTCAGCCATGCCTTCCTAAAACGGCTCATTCAAACACGCCCCCACGTCTACGTCATGGTGTGGGAAGATTTGCATAACACCGCCCAAACGTACACACAAAGAAAGAAGGCGTAACTTTTATTCTCGTTGCAGTGTTGTTGTTGCCTATATATATATATATATATATATATATATATTCACACACACACACACACACACACACACACACACATTGCCGTTCAAAATACTTTTTTTTTTTTTTTTAATGTAATTTATTTCAGTGTTGCAAATCTGAATTTTTATCAGCCTGATTTCTTATCAATGCTGTTGTTTTTTTTAGCTTTCTATTCATAAAATAATCCTGAACAAAATGTCACAGGTTCCAAAAAATATTAAGCAGCAAAACTGTTCCCTGTTGAAAAAAACCAGCATATCCTGGTATGGTATGTTTTGAAGCATGGGATGCTGATTTGAGCTGGTTTAAGCTGGTCATGTGGTGGTCCTAAAGACCAGTTAATGACTAGCTTAAACCAGCATCCCAGCTTCAAAACATACCTAACCAGCATATGCTGTTTTTTTTATTTATTTTAACAACACTGGTAATAAATCAATATATTTGAATCATTTCTGAAGGATCATATGACTCTGAAAACTGGAGTAACAGCTGATAAAAATTCTGATTTGCATCAGTGAGTTAAAATAAATATTTTAAAGTTGAATTATGTATAAATGTATATAACTATATAACCTCTGACACGGAGAAGAGTGAAAACTCCTCACATGACCGCTACAGAACATCTGAACATAACGAAAAAAATGCACATTGACGGATCTTCTTCTGTCTGTTCTGCAAAATGTAAACAAATGTAGCCTTTATTTTTGCAAGTGTAAATATTGTGAAAATATCAATATTAATTGTGTCTAGGCAAAGGTATTCCTCCTGGAACTAATGCGGGTTCGGCGGGTGTTTATTTCATACTCTGTCACAGCTTATTTAATGAATAAATTGTATTTAATGTGTAAGGTACATGTACAACAAACTGGTAATGTCATGGTGGTATCATGTACTGTAATCGAATCTATACCTGTGGAACCGACAGCACACGCGTTCATCTTATAAAGATCTTCATAGTTAGCAAATTTGCTTTTAACTGACTGTAGATCCAAAGCCACTTCTTCAACGCTCTTGATGTTCTTAAACTTTCTGTTACAACTCTCTCTGAGTGAGAACCGCTTCCGACAACTCAGTGCGTGCGGCAGGGAACTGAACGAATCATTCAAACTGATTCGCGAACCAATTCACTGGTCTGCCAACTGGTTTGATCAAACCTTAGAACAGAATTGACTCAAAAGAATGAATAATTTGCCAATGGGCATCGCTCATTGCCCAGAAAAAAAAGTAGACGGCGCGTTTGGAATAAATTGAAGGATTTTTAACTTGTATTGCATTAAGATAAAGTAACGAGAGGAGCGTCGCCCACAGTAACGAAGTAAAAGTACCTTTTTTTCACTAAAAATGTACTTGAGTAAGAATAAAAATCCCCATTTTTAAATATACTCTAAAAGTATTAGTTACCCCAAAAATTTACTCAAGTAAATGTAACTCGTTACTACCCACCTCTGGTGGACACGCTGTGTGTTTCGTTGCGAAAGTGAAAAGTACTTTGGCCTTCCAAATGAGTACACAACAAGAAATCAGTGGTTAAGTTATATTTACAACACTGTTCCAAAACAGTACAACGCAAATATTCGAGTGTGTGCAGCGCATTTTACGGAGGACTGTTTCCTGAACCTGGGAGAGAGTAACGTTAGCCTACAATGTGAACACTATGATTGGCTGTGAACACTATAAAGTAGGGCAATTCCAATGTCGCACAGTCTGGTGCTTCTGACTCACAGCCTGTAAGTATGTTTTGATATTTAAAGAATTTGCTACTGACTATTCAAACGCGAGTTTTGAACAGTGTAGAGTAGTGCTTGTTTGGCGTTTCTACGATCACAAATGCAGACATGGTGTTATGTTTACGCGGCGTGGCGCAACCGCTTATGAGTCATTATAATCAGTAATTATGTCCTCACTGAATGCAACAAATGCCTCGTTTATAATGGGTTTTATCGTTTTTGTCTTGTCGCACCGGGGCACGGTATCACAATACGGGAAGGGGCGTAACATTTCCGTCACACGCTTGAGGTATTCAGCCAATCACAACGCACTGGATAGCTGGCCAATCAGAGCACACCTCGCTTCTCAGAACGATGAGCTTTGTAAAAATTGACGCGTTTCAGAAAGGCGGAGCATAGAGGAGCAACAATAATGTACAGTATGTGGAAAATAATGTGTTTTTTAACCTCAAACCAAGTAAACACATTGCATTACACCAAATACACAAAATAATGGTCTTTTTAGCAACATCATATGACTCCTTTAAAAAGTTTGTCAGTAAAGAGTTCTAAGCCATGAAAATGGGCCAGCCCTGAACCAGACCTGAAGCAAAAATGTTTTTTAATTTTTTTTAAATGTTTAAAACTTTTTTCATTCAAGGTATAGATCTTTTTAGTTCATCCATTCCCTGGGAATCAAACCCAATGGAACCCATTTGAGCTACAGGAATGCAAATCTGTGAGATTCTACTTTTATAAAGGAAGACCTTTTGTAAGAGACAATGAATTTTGTATCCCATCATGCATTATGACTTAATCCAAGACTTAAGTACGATGATGCAATACTACTGAAAATAAGTCATTGATTATAAAGGAAGTATGAAAAAATTATACTTCAAATGTTTTGCAAATATACAATTAGTTTGAGAATGTTGTGAGACTTAATTCAATTACGTCTTTGCCAGTGTTTCATAGGAGTGCCACTCTGACGGTTCTCTGATTGGGGAAACCACACTGACTCGTGGCCCAACAAAGGCAAAACACAGTAACTACACGACAATAAATAGAGTGTTTTGACAGAGCTTATACTCTGCTCATGATAAGTCTGTCTTGGAAGTTTTCTTACAATTCTATGTATCCATGGATAAAATGAATGGGTTTTTGCCTTCACAACCTATTGAAAATAGCATATTTTTATGCAAAGTATAATTCCCTTTCTATGTTTGAGGGGAATTATGAACCAGGCATGAGATTTCATGATGAATTTTCATGACATGCCCTCATAGAGATGTTACAGACAGTTACAGACACTGTATGGCATGAAATAATAGTAATTGGTTCACTTTTGACTTAGCAGAATGTAGGTTTCATTTCAGCAGTATCTGCTCTGATGGATTGGAACACTCTAACAGTGCCATTTCAGGGCCATCTGGAATAATCTGACTAGACAGAAATTAAGCAACTGAAATAGTCACAAGCAGTTCCTCTTAAAATGCCAAGGAGAGCAGGATCTCTCAGAATTCTTTCAAAACTCTTTTGGAGATTATGTCCAAAGTGTTCATTTAGACCTTTGAGCCAAATTGGAGTTGAAAAGGTGAAATTAGTGCATTCAGAAGGCTAATAGTCAGTACTTCCCAAGTGTTGGACAGATATTCGATTCTTTGTTCAATACTTCTTGAAGGACATAATAGATTAGTTCCCCTGACATGCAATGTGTGTGTTCCAGAACAAATGAACATGTTTCTGCAGTGACATTAATCAAGACTTGGTGCGTCAAGCGTGTATCACTGCCGCCTTTCCATTCTGCCGTCAGTGGCAAGCGTTAATTGGACTCAGGGTGGAAGCTCAGGAACTGATATTTTTCTAGGACCTTCTCTCATCATCTCTCCCTGCGGGTGTGTTTATGTGATTGTTTGTCTGTAGGTATTGTCATCCATGCCTGAGAGCAGCCCGACGCCCAGAGGGCACAGGGAGCCTGAGGACTCTTCGGCCAGCTGCAGCGACAGCAGCTCTGGTTCTGACGCTGATGGAGAAGATGAGAGCAGCAGCATCACGCAAGAGAAACTTAATCGCCCCGAACGCTCCAGTGAGTTCTTTCCTTGGGCCTGTCAAAGGAAGAGGTCTGGGAGCCTCTATTAACCTTTTTCCTCAGAAAAGCCGCTGGTTCTTTTTTTCTCAAAATGGTTCCAGTGCCCAATCTGGAACCCTACCAGTGAAACCATATGCTAAGTTTTTATTTTTTTTAATATAAGGTTGGCACGATTTTTTTTTAATGTTTTTGAACATAAATATCTTATGCTGACAAAACTTCAGTCAAAAACAGTAATATTGTGAAATATTTAAAGTAAATGTTTACAATTATAAAATATTAGCGGTGTCCCCGACTAAGGATTTACAAAGTCGAATCTGAATTTTCGAATCTTGCCGATAGTCGACTGATAGTCGAATCATATGTTTGGGGGCGGGGGCAAAATACAACACCAAGAGTCAAGTCAGACATTGGACAGTCATAATTACCGATGTTAACATGCAGGGAAAATGTGTAACGGACGCCTCGCAGATACAAACGGGGTTAATAATGTTTTATGTTTTAATTAAAAGATAGTTAATATTAAACGTCAGCGAAGCCCTAATAATTCACAACATCGTTTACAATAGTGCTCTCATTATAACGTTATGTATATGACAGTAGTTATTAATGTTCTGCATTTCTGCTTTGAGCTGCGCACTGACGATGACCAGTAGAATGAAGCATATGATAGCAGGTCTTTAATCAATGGGATTTAACTCATTTATCTCATATAGAATATGGTTCGTTATTTATACAACATAGCGTTAATATTACGACTCACAGGCTATCTGCACGAAATGCAGAGGTGAACGTGTCTGTGCGGCTCTGAATGAACTCCTTTTGTGGACGCTTTCTTCACGCATTAACGTGCTGAAACACGGCAGCTAAACTCCAAAAAAATTCACAGTGTTTTATTATAATAGTGTTCTCATTATAATATTATGTATATGACAGTCCCAGTCATAGTTATTAATATTCTGCATTGTTGTTTTTCCAGCTAGATAATCACCGTAGTACCACAATGAAGCGCTTTACTGCAGCGCAACTCAACCAAACGCATCTTATTCGAGATAAATAATATATACATGATATATATATAACCTGGCTGAAATGTTTTGACATTACGTGTACCCTACCTGATTGAAAAAAATCCAGTCTTTCACTCTGCCTGTGTCAGTTTGAGTCTTGTTAAAAGATGCCAAGATGCTCCTCTGTCGGTCACGGATTATGGAAAGTGAAACTTAAATCTATAGGGGTGGTTGGATTTATTCACGCACGTTAAAATATTTATTTACAGCTTCTTTCTTTTCAGATCCTTGTTTACAGCATTATCTTAATAGGCTGTATATTAACTTATTGGGAGAAAACCGGTAGTTCTATGTGAAATCAGACATTTGAGCACCCCCATATAGACAAAATGGCATGATCATAACTCCTCAGCAAATATTTGACTGTGAGTTTGGGAGCATATCGAAGCATCGAATCTTCGACTATTCAGGGTCACCCCTATAAAATATATTTAAAAATTTGTATTTATTCTTGTGACAGCAAAGCTGAATTTTCGGTCTTTACTGTCACCTTTGATCAGTGTAATTTATCCTTACATAAAACAAGATTTTATTTTATTTTATTTTTGGAAAAATCTTACTGACACTTTTACAATAATAAATTAATTTGAAAAAGAAATGCACAAATATTTTAGTTTTGAAAACATACAAAAATATTTAGCATCACCCTCCCTAAAAAAAATTGATATCTTTTACCATCACAAACTGATTTTGATGCAGCTGTCAGAAGTTACATTGATTGCAATCAGTTTACAGAGCATTGCAAATAAAATTCCTGTATTTTTTATCGTTTGAACACACTTCACATGGTAGAAAAGTTTTAATGATTGTAATGGGTGTCTAGTTTTGTTTTGTGTCAGTGTTGCTGGACTGAGTTGTTGTTTTGAGAACTCTACTTGGTGTAGACATGATCTCACTACTGAACCTCTAACGTTATCTTTTCCTACTTCAAGACCAGCAGGTTTTAGGGGTCTGTTCAGTGGAAAAGCTATTTATCACCTGTGGGCTGGGACTATTATGGTAGACTGGGAGGTTCTGGGACGTTCTGCTGCTGAACTGCTTTTATAGGTGCTATCTGTCCCTCGATGGTTTCCAGATGACTGCAAGAGCTGCTTATGGCTTAAACTTTTAAGCAGCCTTTTGTCTAGCCAGACGCATTAAATCTTCAGTGCCGTTCGCCGAGCCTGAGCTAAATTACAGATGTAAATCTACTATAATGCATTTGTTTACCTAATTAATACATGAAACAGAGAAAATCCATCTTTTTTAATTAGGGTCACAGTATTCGCTGGCCCAGTGCAGTGGCTCTTAATTTGACTGGCTGACTGCGGCAGGTGATGTCGTGAGAGGTCCCTCGACTCTCATGCGCTGTAGCTTTAATGAGCTTTTCTGATGTTTCAGTCCGCTGGTTTAAAGGGAGACTGGACGCTTAGCTTGAGGAAAGCACAGGTTGGGGAGAAGTTCAGAGGAGCACTTCTGGCGTACCTTGAAAACTGTGCAAACAAGCCTCGAAAAATGTTTGTTTTAAAGTAGAGTTCTTTTTAGAAGCAGAGTGTTCCTCGGGGTCCAGCATCCTACGCATAGTCTTTATATATACTGTATACTGTACATAGATGTTTTTAAAGCTGCGCTCACTATTCCTCCAAGTGATGTTTTTCACAGATATGGTTCTAAAAGGCTTGAGATTACTAGATTTTTTTTTTCTTTTTCAATAAATGGTCATGAAAGAAGTTGCTAAACCTTAAGACATTTTTTGTCCACTTTATTTATTGTTATTGCTTATTTTTTAAACAGAGGTTTGCCATTTCTGCAACCTTGTTACATAAATTGAAGAAATGTCTAAAAACATTTTAAAACTATCATGTGTGGAACTTAATCTTTCTCTAGCTATAAACACTTAACAAACCCATTTAAATTACATTGCAATATTTAAGCCAAAATGAAATAACTACAATTTAAATAATTGAATGATTTAAAATCAGTGATACCATTTACTTAACTTAAGTTTCACAGTTTTATGCAATATTTTTAATGGGAGGGAAATCACGTACAGGCTTCTCCACAAAATGTGGGACACAGCTAAATATAATGTTTCTGGTAATTAACGTGACTTTTTCCGAAATGATTTGAATAATTAGTTTAACAGCTTATATCATGATTTTGTTTAATTATTGGGAACAGGCAAGATGGTACTAGATTCAGAAAGTGTCAAACTGGGATAGGACAGGCCAAAGTGTTATACTATGATAATTTTGTTTATATAGTCTATAGTTCAGTAATGGAGCACTAGTTTGTACCCTATTTTTGGAAAGTGCCATAGATTGTGAAGTATATTGATTATCCGGGCCTGACACAGTTGAAGCCATGCCTTTTCCATTAGCCACTGAAAGAGGGACAAAACAAGCTGACAGGTTTATTTGGTCTGCGAGGGGTCGCTGGTGATTGGGTTGCAGCCGGAGGGGGCTTTGGGCCATTCTGGGGTGACATTGTTTGCCCCCTTTGCCCCACACTACCCTGAGGCCATCTGCGATAGTCTGAGCTAAGCTGCTATAATACCGCATTTGGCAACTTCTTCCCTCAAGATTCACGGATGAAGCGGTGATGCCGCTGGCTAGCTCACAAACTGGAGGTCATTCAAAATCGTAGATTTGTCTGTATGTGTATTTCAATTCACTGGCTGGCCTGAGTTGGAAACCTGACAGCCACTCAGGCCTGCAGGATGATCACATGGTGAAGTGATTAATTAAAACCTTTTTTGTTGGTCATTAGATTTCAGATGCTAGACTTAATTTCCAAGAGGGTGTGTGTGTGTGTGAGTGAGTTTTAAATTGAAGTCAAGTGCTTTGGTTCTTTGTTTTAGGTCGTGTGCATTGGAAACCTGCCCCTAAACCAATGCGAGGTCCTTCCTCCTCGCCCAATCTTTCCGGGCTCATCCGCCGCTCCATGTCCTGTCCACGCTCCATATCCTCTCTGACTGCGCAGTCACCTACCAATGAGACCAGACGGCCAAAACCAGCCACTCACATGGCTAATGCATCGACTGCGGCCGCTCAAACCACCATGACGCAGATGACCCCGATTCGACCCCACACGGCATGTCGCTCTCATTCGCTCAGTCGCAACAGTTCTACAAACAGAGTTCCACACAGCAGCAGTCTAGGTGCCATTCACCCCAATACGGCAAGTATCGAATTTCCCTCTATCACACACAGGGAATATTCACAAATTACCATATTGCTCGTTCTATTCATGCAGAATGTGCCCTGAAATTCCATATGCATTGAGTACCTGGTCAAAAGATTGCATTTGTCTGAATTTGCAATATACAACCAGTGCACACTACTGTATGTGGAATTAAGTATCCCGCAAGGCAATGACCTGACCTTTCATTTCCAGCTTAATGAATGAACAGGAAGTTCCAGTTCCAGCTTAATTTACACCCCAAGAAATCAGAAAAAGGGAAACATAAAGTATATTTTGCATAATGGAAATTAGATTTAGAGTTTTTAGATAATGAGAGTTTTTAGATTCTTGTACTGTGACTTTATATTCATGACAGTTATAAGCACGTTTTCAAATTCTCAGTTCACAGTGAAAAAGATATGATACATATTATATTTTTGTACTATATCATGGTAGTGCTTCTTGCCATTAATATATGCTCATTTAAAAATTATATATATCAGAAATAAGAATTCTAATTAGAACCAGCACTGAGAGACTGCAATTACTTTACAATTACCAATTCATTTTTTTGTTTTGATTTTGGGGAAAAAGTGTGACCTGGTGACCTTTCTTTTTTTTCTCTTTTTTTCTTTTTTCCATCAACCTCTCTTTCACATGGTTACATGTTTGCAATGATTCAGTATATACAGTAATCAACATTTGAAGTGAATCAAAAAAGTTCATTAAAGTTGTCCTAAGACAAAAACGTATTTTGGTTTTAGGTTTTAGGACAACTTTAATGAAAGGTTTTGATCCAGTTCAAATGTTGACTACTATAATTGGACTGACCAAAGATTTTTACTAGGGCTGTCAAACAATTAATCACATCCAAAATAAAAGTTTTCATTTGCATAATATGTGACCCTGGAGCACAAAACCAGTCTTAAGTCGCTGGGGTATATTTGTAGCAATAGCCAAAAATACATTGTATGGGTCAAAATTATTGATTTTTCTTTTATGCCAAAAATCATTAGGATATTAAGTAAAGATCATGTTCCATGAAGATTTTTTGTAAATTTCTTACTGTAAATGTATCAAAACTTAATTTTTGATTAGTAAATATGCATTGCTAAGAACTTAATTTGGACAACTTTAAAGGCGATTTTCTCAATATTTAGATTTTTTTAGATAGTTGAATCTCGGCCAAATATTGTCCGATCCTAACAAACCATACATCAATGGAAAGCTTATTTATTCAGCTTTCGGATGATATATAAATCTCAGTTTTGGAAAAATTGACACTTAAGACTGGTTTTGTCGTCCAGGGTCACATATATATGTGTGTGTGTGTGTGTGTGTGTGTGTGTGTTCTGTGTATATTTATTATGTATATATAAATACACACATTTGCATGCATATAATGTGTGAAGAAATTTTGAAAATATTTACATGAATATATTTATATTCATATAATTTATATTATAAATAAATATATTTAATATATAAACATGCATTAAAAATGCATGTGTGTGTATTTATATATACATAATAAATATACACAGTGTACACAAATATTATGTAAACTTTTTTTATTTTGGATGCGATTAATCGTGATTAATTGTTTGACAGCACTAATTTTTACATGAAATTGGCAAAATAATAATGTCCCCCACACACACAAAATGCTTTCTAAAAAGCAAAAGCTACATAATTTATTGGATGGGAAATAAGTGGAAATTAGTCATTTTGGATACTGAGGCACTACTGCAGACTGTCTGTGCAGCATAGAGTAAGCATTACACTAGTATTTCATCCTGAACATAGACTATATCTACACAGACACATCTATCTTTTTCTTTACCCTAGATGTCCTCTAGAGAATCTGAACAGATGTTCACAAAGATGGCTGATTTAGAGAAGATCTGGCAACACACCACCTGTAAAAATGACAAATATCATTTTTATTTTCCCATCGCTGTCCTGAGTCATTCTAATCCATCAAACAATAGAGATTCAACACACGCACAAACACATAATCAGTCACGGTGTGTTTTCAGACTCTGAACGTTCCTTCTCGTTCTCATATCCACTCTTGTTCTTTCACTCTCTCTGGGCACACCTTGGAGAGGAAAATCAGTCATATTGTGGAAAATATTGGGAGTGTGAAGCTAAATTGGGCCTGTATTTACGGGCACATTCATCTCGTGAATACCAGCACTCCCCCTTGTTCAAACTCTCATTAAGGAATATTAATCAGAAAAAACAGCACACACTCTTATGCTCTGTTTAATAAGACTTTAGATTGTGTTTAGCAAGACGGACTACTAAAGCTACATGCTCTTTTCAGAGTAATTGCATATAGACTGCATGATCATCAAGTTAATAAGGCTTCATTTTCTAATAATGGAACCTGGTTAATTAGGATTTGTGCTCTTTCCTCAAAACTCTTCTAATACTTGGATTTTGTGCTGTGTTTGTAGGACTCTGATAAGACTCCATAAGCATATGTTTTTGCTCAGTATATGAAGTCTCGAGTATGATAAATCTCAGGAAAACATGTCCATCATAGTGTACTCGTCAAAATTTACAGATTCTTTAGTATTACTATTTTTCACATTTTATAATAATAGTAAAAACATACAAAACTATGAAAAATCTAAATATCAAGATTTCATAAAAGCAACCAGCTTAATTCATGATTTTTAGCAGTATTAAAAGGAGTTCCTATGTACTGCATGCTGGACACCTGGCAGTTTTTGTCCTAAATATATATATATATATATATATATATATATATATATATATATATATATATATATAATTCATTGGAAGGCACAATTTGGAATTTATATTCTACACTAAAACTGGTAACCAGCAGTTGTCAGCTTAAGGAGCTATTGATGTCTGATCTAACCCTAATATTTATTTTTGTTGGTGTAACTAAATGTGTTTTGGTCAATTCAGGAGTTTTAAATAGTATATTGGACATGAATAGATTGGATGTTATTATGTGAAGCGCATGTTTAGATATGTTTTAGGAACATTTCTTTCAGTGAACAACACTGTTCTGTATATGTGTGTGTGTGTGTGTGTGTGTGTGTGTGTGTGTGTGTGTGTGTGTGTGTGTGTGTATATATATATATATATATATATATACATACATATATATTAGTGCTGTCAAACGATTAATCACATCCAAAATAAAGGTTTTTGTTTCCATAATATATGTGTGTGTACTATGTATATTTATTATGTATATATAAATACACACAGTATATATTTTGAAAATATATACATATATACATGTATTTACATGCATATATGTATATTCATATAATTTATTTTATATAAACATAACATATTTTTCTTAAATATATACATGCATGTGTGTGTATTTACATATATATATACACACACACACAGTACACACACACACACACATACATTATGTAAACAAAAACTTTTATTTTGAATGTGATTAATCATGATTAATCATTTGACAGCACTATATATATATATATATATATATATATATATATATATATATATATATATATATATATATATATATATATATATATATGACGTATACATACTTTTAAAAATGTAAATAAAGCAAATACTCAAATACTTTTTTTGCATGACTGAAATGAAAATATGAGGGGGCATGAACTCATTTCTTCTTTTTTTCGTTTGGTTTTGGGATGACATGACCTTGATGTGTTCTTGAGACTCTTCGTTTAGGGTCTCAGACTCTGATATGCCTCTGTAGACTATATTTAGTCCTTTTAAAACTTTTGCAAAGTTTATGAAACCTTATTTCTAGAAAGTAAAGATCACTGTTTTTCTTCTCACAGTGAGCAGTCAGGTGCCATATGAACGCACTGCTGCGATGGCCGAAATAAACCTGATGACTGCAGAGAAAAGACGTCCCCCTCAATAATTCATCTTTATTGTGTTGGTTCTTTGCATGTGCGGGTGCAGGGGGAGACCCCGCTGAGTAAAGAGCAGGAGGCCGAGCTGATGCAGCAGACGCTGGCTGCGCTCGGGGAGATGAGGATTCGTTACCCGGGGAAGAGCGAGGAGGAGGCCGAGGCCGTGTTGGATGAGGTGAGACACGCAGCTGAGAGAAAGCGCTCGGTCAGGGCAGGCGCACCGGCTGCTCTGTTCCCCTCATTCCCCGAACTCATTTGAGGACGTCCGAGCCGTTCGCAGCATCTCTCGTTGTATGTAGAGTCATTAGCCGTCCACCTGTATGCTTAATGAGATCCATTAGCTGTCTGCGCAGAAACACAGCTGGCCGGCAGCACCTGTTTAAGACACTTTCCAGCATTCATTTACACCATCACTTTCACGCCGATAGATCTGGCGTACATTTGCACATTAACAATTATGGAAACACAGCATTTAGCAGGAGAAGCACAATTGAACTGATGCCGCTCTATTACCGGAGCTGTGAAATTGTAATTGGTGCATTCCGTGAATACGGTACACTTTGGTAATTATTTTATTTTAATCCATTAGAGGCACACTATTAGGTGTGTTAGGTAAACTCTTATCTAACATAAAATTAATCTAGCATGAAAAGTAGCTAGTTTTAAACACATTGAATGCCTGAAATCACCCAGACCCCTGTGAAGGTAAAAGTATAGCCAAACCTGAAAGCTTTTAGATTTGAATTTTGAGAACTTGTACAATAAATATCTGTAAGTTGAAATTTACACTTACAGCTCTGATGTGAAAAGCTGAATGTTTTGATTTACACATAGTCAATAATCAAAACACAGCTGCAGTGAAATAGTTTCACATAAAGATAGAAACAAAGGTGTATTATATATTTACTTTTGCATTTGTTTTAGTTTCATGGCTGCTGGTCGGCACTTACAACCTCTCAAATCTTACAGGACAACCTTACAGTACAATCTAAGTGCCTTCATTTTCGCTACTGCTTTTGCCATATTTTGCTTTTGCCACTCCCTCAGTTGTTGTATTAGAAACATAGTTCCTCTTCAGGAACTCGAGCTGCGTCCGAAAACGCTAGGGGAATTCCTCCAGAGTGAGCGGCTCAGAATATCGTGTGCAATCTATCCAATCGATGGTCGAGACGTCACGGACGGGGTGACGTAATGACCAGTTGGTATAAAAGCACGTGTGGTGAAACCGGTGTCAGCTTTTTGTCATTCAGCAAGTGCTCTGTGTGTTTATTTTCTATTCAATCTGTTGTGAGTCTTATTTGGTGTTGTCTGTCCCATAAGCTCCATAAAATGTCTAAGAGACATTGTAAGCGTGCAGTACAAGCTTGTGCGTGTTCTGCTTGGGAGCGGAGCACGCACAGTCGGCACTCGAGGGCGCCGGCTGTCCGCATTGTGAATGTTTGCCAACGCACGTGCTCCGCTCCCAGAAGACTCTCTTCAATGAGAGAGGATTTTTCACCAGCGTTCCCCGTGGCGCTGGTCCCGCTGCCGCTGAGGCGGAGTGGTGTAGGCGCTCATGGGGTTCACAAATGTATCTGTTGGGGGGAATGGAGACGGGCAAGTCCCTATCTCCTTCCCCACCCATCAGATTCGGCGGCTGTTCTCCAAGATCGGAAGCCTGCTCTGCGGTTACTACTCCCCGAGGCTCCGCCCCCTCAGTCGCCCCAGTATGAGGAGCTGTTGGAGGTGATGACTCGTGCTGTGGCCAAGTTAAAAATCGACTGGCCGGCCAAGGAGCAAGCTGAGCCGCAGACAAGCAGACTGGATGAACGCTTTCTGCGAGCAAAGCGATCACCTCCAACACGGAGCCTGCCGTTCTTCCCCGATCTCCACACCATAGTGTCAAGATTGTGGGCAAGACCTTTTTCAGCCCACATCTTCATCCCCTCTTCAGATTACTATGGTAATGTGGAGGGATTGAATGATTGCGGTTATAGAGCGATGCCTCGGTTGGAACAGATGCTCGCGAGCTATCTGTCCCCCGACGCTGTGTCGTCTCTAAAGGCTCCATCCTTGCCCTCCAAGCTGCTGCGTACATCTTCAGCGCTGGTGGGTACGTGGCAGCGGGTAAGGCTGGTGCGTGCCTGTACACTATGTCAGTGTTACAGGCATACCAGGCTGACCTGCTTAAAGAGCTGGATGTGCACGAGGTGATGAGCTCCGATGACATCACGGAGCTCAGGCGAATCACTGATTTGGATCTCCGTGCCACCAAGGAACCCGCCTTGCGGTCTATGGCAGGCCTGGTGGCAACAGAGAGGCATCTGTGGTTGACCCTGTCTGACATCAGAAAGAAGGACAGGGTCTTCCTCCTGGATGCCTTGCTTGCGCCTTCTGGCCTGTTCGGCGATGCCGTCGATACCGTTGTTGACAGGTACCATGAGGCCCGTAAACAAGTAGCGGGATTTCAGCGGTTCCTGCCTCGCTGCTCTTCAGCTCAGGCGGCTGCTGGACAGTAGCAGCCCCAGCTGCATACTAGCTCCTTGTACAGAGAAGAGCAAAAGCTTCGGTGGTCTCTAGAGCAGATAGTTCGGCTGTCTCTGATTACACCAGAGCCCAGTCTCGAGAGACTGGTTCCCTTAGTAGACTATTTGGCAGCTTGGAAACTACTGCCGAATGTGTCTCGGTGGGTCCTGCATACTGTAGAGAGAGTCTACAGAATCCAGTTCGGTTCTCCTCCGCCTCGATTCAACGGGGTGAATCCCACACTGGTGGGCCCCGAGCAGGCTCTGGTAATCAAATGAGAAGTAGATACTCTCTTGAGGAAGGAGGCCATCGAGGTGGTCCCTCCTAACGAAAGAGAATCCGGGTTCTACAGCCGGTACTTCATAGTTCCAAAGAAGGATGGAGGGTTGCATCCCATTTTAGATCTGCGTCAATTGAACCGCTCAGTCATGAGACTGAAGTTCAGGATGCTTACACTCAAACAGGTCATGTCTCAGATCAGGTCCGAGGACTGGTTTGTCATGATCGATCTAAAAGACGCATATTTCCATGCCTCCATCCTTCCCACTCACAGGAAGTTCCTGAGGTTTGCTTTCGGGGGCGAACCTTACCAATATCGGGTTCTTCCCTTCAGCCTAACACTCTCACCCCGCAACTTCACGAAGTGTGTGGATGCTGTGTTAGCTCAGTTGCGGCTGCAAGGCATCCACATACTCATTTACATTGACGATTGGTTGATTTTAGCTCAATCAGAGCAGATGGCGGTTCGACATCGAGATGTCGTACTCGCTCATATGGAAGTATTTTGTGTGTGTGGCCCCTGAGGGGGCACAGCTCATAGCTTCCAGTCTCTGAATTGAGGTTGTTGAGACCATCCTCCAATCTAAGACTGAACGCAAAGAAAAGTGTGCTTTCTCTGGCTCAGAGAACCACTTGTCTGGGTGTGATGTGGGATTCGACCACGATGCAGGCACGTATGTCACCTGCTCGGATCGAGTCGATCCTCACTGCAGTCGCGAGAGTGAGATAAGGCCGGTCACTCAATGTTAAGCAGTTTCAGAGACTGCTGGGTCTGATGGCAGCTGCGTTCAACGTGATACCTCTTGGCCTGCTGTACATGAGACCCTTACAGTGGTGGCTCAAGATCAGGGGGTCTAGATAGACATGTGGAGACAACCCTGGTTCTTGTCTCAGGGCCTGGTGCTGGGAGCTCCTTGTCGCCACATAACTCTAGCGACGGACCTCACCGGTTGGGGTGCAGTCATGAGTGGCCACCCTGCCCACGATCTATGGAGTGGTCTCCATCTCACTTGGCATATCAATTGTCTGGAGATGCTGGCCATGTTTCGAGCTCTGAAACACTTTCTCCCGGACCTGAGAGATTACCATGTGTTGGTGCGCACCGACAACACAGTGGTGGTCTCTTATATCAACCACCAAGGAGGTCTGCGTTCGCGCCCCCTGTACAGGCTGGCGCACCAGATCCTTGTGTGGGCCCAAGGGATGTTCTGCTCGCTGAGGGCAGTTTATATTCCTGGGCACCTCAATATGGGAGCAGAAATCCTGTCGAGACAGGAGCCGAGGCCCGGGGAATGGATGCTTCACCCAGAGGTGGTGAAGCAGATCTGGAGAGTGTTTGGCCAGGCTCAGGTGGACCTCTTTGCGACTCAAGAAACAGCGCAATGTCCCCTCTGGTACTCTCTGACTCATCCAGCTCCAATGGGGCTGGATGCCATGGTACAGACGTGGCCGAGGCTTCGTCTGTACGCCTTTCCCCCGATCGCTCTGCTCCCGGGAGTTCTGGCAAGAGTGCGCCGGGACGAGGTCAGTCTACTACTGGTAGCGCCGTTCTGGCCGGGCCGAGCTTGGTTCTCAGACCTGATTTCTGTCCTCGAAGACTCCCCATGGAAGATTCCTGTCAGGACGGATCTCCTCTCACAGGTGGGGGGCACCATCTTTCACCACCGCCTGGAGATATGGAAGTTGTGTGTGTGGCCCCTGAGGGGGCACAGCTCATAGCTTCCGGTCTCTCAATCAAGGTTGTTGAGACCATCCTCCAATCTAGAGCTCCCTCAACGAGGAAACTGTACGCCTTAAAGTGGAAACTTTTCACTTCTTGGTGCAGAGACCGCCAGCTCGACCCAGTCAACTGCCCGATTGGTACAGTTCTGGAGTTCCTGCAGGCCCGACTCTCCAGAGGGTTGACCCACTCCACCTTGAAGGTTTGTGTGGCGGCGATATCGGCCTACCATGCCTCTCTTGGTGGACAGTCAGTGGACAGACACCCCCTGGTTACACGTTTCCTCCACGGTGCGCTGAGGCTAAGGCCCCCAGTACGGTCTCGTATTCCTCCTTGGGACCTGGCTGTGGTGTTCGAAGCTCTCTGTAGGCCTCCCTTCGAGCCTATTGAGGAGATTTCTGATTGCTATCTCACTCTGAAGGTCACTTTCCTTCTGGCGATATCTTCTCTCAAGAGAGTTGGGGAACTTCAGGCCCTCTCAGTGGCCCCTACTCATTTGGACTTGGCCAAAGCCTTTCTATACCCTAGAACAGGGTATGTTCCGAAGGTCCCCTCCTCAGCACCACGGCCAGTCGTACTGCAGGCCTTCTGTTCTCCTCCCTTTTGGGAGCCTAACCAGAAAAAGCATAACTGTATGTACGTCCACAGAGCTTCCTTGTGCAGAAGGGCGGACCAGTTGCTAGTATGCTACGGTCCCCCAAAAAGAGGTCTCCCTTCTACAAAGCAGACCCTCAGTCGGTGGATTGTGGATGCCATTAACATTGCTTATGAGTCCTCTCAGCTCCCCTCGTTGATGGGAGTCAGAGCTCATTTGACTCAAAGTGTGGCGGCCTCCAAGGCCTTTCTCGCAGGTGTCCCAATACAGGACATCTGCAACGCTGCGGGATGGTCTACGCCCCTGACCTTTGTCAGATTTTATGGACTTGACATACAGCCCACTCCAGGCTCTTCCGTTCTCTCGCCCTAGATGTGCTCCGCAGGGATACACACTGGGCAGGGACTTGGAAGCCTGGCGGCATTGGTATCTCGTTCCCCTATCGTTTTCGGATGCAGCGTCTTGTTCCCTCGAGGAACCAGGGTTACATACATAACTTGAGGCATTTTATGTCATTTAATGCAAAGGTAATATAACACAAAATATAGTTATAAATGCACTGTACATTAATTCATTTCAAAATGTAAATATAAAAATAACTTTGCTGGAACTGTAATGTTAATAACTTTGGAAACTCATCAGCACAGCCTGTGAAAAGTCCATTACCCTTCACTCTGGTATGTTAAGTCACTACATTCATCTTGGCATTCAGGTATTATCTAGTGCAGAAATGATGCAACATCTTTCGACAGTATATCCTATATTTCATATGTACAGTATACGTTTTGCATATACACATATACTATATTACAGTTTGAGAGTCACATGGCTGTACCAACTTTTTATTAAATTAAAAAGCTAAAGGATGGGAATATGTTGCACCATGTTATATAATGACAGTCGTAAAGACACAACTGAAAATGAAACAGGAAGAAAAATACTTATCAATATAGCGCAGAGATAGGGTGTAATGGACCAAAAGCTAACCCTAACCCTTTTAGACCTATTGTACTAACCCTAACCTAACAGTCTACCGATACTCTAATGAGAGTTAGTTGATACGTGGTTGCAAATTAATGAAAGATAGTTATTTGTAGTTAGTAGAATGATGTAACACTAAATGATGCATTGTTAAAAAGCCTGGCAATGTACAAAGAAAGAGCACTAACTGACTAACTGATATAGCTGTTTTTCCTGCTGTATCCTAACAATACTTATAAAGCAAATGCCTGTGCAGACTGATTAAAAAGACATTACAAAACTATAAATTGCTACGAAAGGTAAACCTTTTAGCTTCACATGCATGGTGGGGAACCAACGTTTAGTCCCAAACTAGCCGACTCCTATTCAATCAATCCGTATTTAGACATGTAACAGATGTTGGGAACAGGACAGCAAAAATCGAAATAAAAACAACTCATATAATATTTAGTTTGACCTCCTGAGATTGACGATCAACATTTTGAAGGTTAAGCATCTTGTTTCTCTGACACTTTGGTGAAAAAATGAAAATAAAACGGTTTTTGAATAACTCAAATTTTGAGAGCATTTCCTGTAAATGTTTGTAATTAATATTTTTCAGTGTTTTTGGTCTAATTCACAGTCTAAATGAGTTATTAATGATAAGGAAGATAAATGATAAATATGACCATATTTATGCCATCATCTCACACTCAAAACATGGACATAGTTCATCTACTCGTTTTAGTGGCATGTACGAGAATGTATTCACTAGAAGCGGCGTTCACTGGTGCGTGCAGTGCCACCGGGATTCAATGAGGAGAGTGAGCATATTTTATTGATAACGTAAATGATGTAAATATATTCAAACATTCAGATCAATGTTCCAAAATGTTAAAAATTAATATGTGGGGAGAGAACCTATGTGAATGGGCTGTTCTTATTCAAGGTCCTTGTGTTTGTAAAATAAAAGAAAGATGCCTGCAGCAAACAGATAGATAGACAGATAGATAGATAGATAGATAGATAGATAGACAGACAGACAGACAGACAGACAGACAGATAGATAGATAGATAGAAATGCATATTACAATAATAAAGTGAATGTTGTTTCACCCTTTAGATTCTGAACAACTGGAAGTACCATAAACCAAAAGTGGCGTCTTACTGGCTGGTGAAGTTAGATGCCACAAAACAAAGGAAGGTGAGTGGACTTAATATGCATGGAGTTATACAAGGTGAAACACTAAACACTCAATGATTTTTTGATAAGTTGGAGTTTTTCAGAGTCTCAGGTGACCAAAGTGTATGGTGGATGGTCTTAAAAAATGCCATTTGGATCTGCCTTAACAGAACACATGATGCAACAAATTGAAACAGTTCAAAGGCACTCAATTTCAGCACTATTACAGTAGTGAACGACAGGTGGTTACAGCAGGTTACAGGTGTTTTGATTTGACACAGTAGGGTGGACGTTGTAGAGTGGGCATGACAGACTGATATAATGAGGGATTGTCTCGTTCCACAAGCTGATTATCAGCCGAAGTTTGAGAGATCAATCAGAATAGAGTTAACATGTCTCATACGGGGCCATTAAATCAGGCATATTGTTGAAAGTCACATCACAGATGTCGACGAGCAGAATAACTGAGGGAGCTGAAGAGGGAAGAGGAAGATTGGCGGAAACTCGCTGAGACTCATGCCATTACTCTTCTTCTGAATTTTACTGTTCACAATCCATACCCCTCCAGTATCTTTGGGAAGTCTGATTCATTTTAGCAAGTCGGTTCGTTAGGACGATTCATTTCAATAAATGATTCACTGATTCAATTGAATAATCTGTCCAGAAGTTCCTGCATTTTTTTTGTTTCAAAATAAATATTTAAACTGTGTTACTGTATTCATAACTATACTGCTATAAACATCAGTGGGATTTTGAGTTTTTGCTTTTTTCAGTGTAAAAGTATGGTATTTACGTTAATTCTGTCACTGCGAGATCTTCTGTGTGAACATTGTGTACTACTTTCTGTGATATTTTTAGCCACTTTTATTCATCTGATCATTTCAGGTTTTGGATATTGTCCGTACCAACATCCGCTCAGTGCTTCAGAGGATTTGGAGTGAACCGGATGTGGAGAGTCTACGTCTTTATCGCCTTTTCAACCGTGTGTTTAACCGTCTGCTCTGGAGTCACGGTCAGGGGCTCTGGAACTGCCTCTCCAGCTCTGGGTAAGAGACTTTTATTTTGCCTTAAAAGTGAACATGACATTAGAATAGCGCTGTCAAACGATTAATCGCGATTAATCGCACACAAAATAAAAGTTTTTGTTTACATAATATATGAGTGTGTACTGTGTATATTTATTATGTATATATAAATGCAAACACATGCATGTATATATTTAAGAAAAAATATGCTATGTTTATATATGAAATATATTTATATATACTATAAAATATATTAATATAAATACATAAATGTATATTCATGCAAATATTTTCAAAATATATACTGTATGTGCGTGTATTTATATATACATAATAAATAAACACAGTACACATACATATAGTATGTAAACAAAAACTTTTATTTTGGATGTCATTCATCGTGAGTAATCGTTTGACAGCACTACATTACAATGAAACCTATTTACATTCACTTTATTAATTTGCACTTCTAGCACATCATTTCATAGAAAAAAATGGGTTGTCTTTTTTTTTTTAATTATTTTTTTTTTATTTTAACTCCTTGTTTATTGAACTGTTGTGTAAAAGCAATATCACACCAGCAATCGTACTGTCAGTCAGAATATCAATATGATCAATATGAAAATCAAAACATTGTGATATTGCCTAATTGCATGTCAGAAATATATATTTTGCCAAAAATACAGTAATTTTAGTGGTAAGGCCTCTTAAAATATTGCCGCAGTAGTGTGTAAATTGGCAAGAGCTTCTCCAGCTCTACAAAGAATAATAAGCTGTCATGTCTGGTTTTAAATGTCCTTCATTCATTAATTATTTGACTAGTAAATGTCACATAAAATGGATTGGGAAGAACGTTTAATGTAAAAAGACATTTAGATAGAACATAACCCCGGCCATGAGAAAAATGGTCTCTGTTTTGTCTTTATTGACTCAATCGTGAGTCTTTATATAGACTTTTACTTCCTTAGAGAGTCGCACATAGAAGCATACACGCTTGCTGTTATAATACACATAGAGCCTTACATGCTGCGATTTTATCAGCTCTGAGCGCAAACAGCGGGGACACCTTCTTATTGACCGCCTTCCTCCCTCTAGTCATTGTGAGCACTTCTCAGGGGCTTTGTGTGGCCCAATCACTCTTGTAATTGCCACAGAGTGAAGGATGTTATATAGCCAGGTTTAGACCATTTGGAGTTGATGAGAGCGAACACAGCTCTAGGGGATTAGAGGCAGTGCCAGCGACCCATGCTGCTTCTGTTTAATCAGGGACTGACGTGTGAAGGTGGCCCGTGAGCCGTTAGCACGGCAAGGAGATAGCAGTGGGAGAGCACTGTACAGCTTCCCTGCCTGTAATGTACAATTCAGATCCCTAGAAGTTACATTTCATCATCTCTACAATGAAACCTCATCTCCTCCACCAAGGCTTTAAAGAGAAAAGACTTTTTAGCGTTTCTTTCTTCAACAAGAGCCAAACGAATGAGAATCAAACCTTTTAACTTTCCTCATGGTTTGTTCCAGCAGTGTCTATCGTTGTAAAAGCTGGCTCATATTGTCTCTATAGAGTGGTTTATAAGAAAGTAAAAGCTAAAGTTTAAAAATTGGTCCTTAATCAGAATTTTGTCTGATTTTCCAATGAAAATATGTAAACATCCTTCACTGAAAAAATTATAGAGTGGACCAACTAAAAAAAACTAATTCGTTACAGCCAAATTTATTTGTCTCAAATTATGTTTATGATTTGCTTCAAATCTTAAATTTTGATTTAATAAATATTTCTTCTCGGAAAGACAAAAACATTATTATAGATAATATACAGGAAAAGGGTGTTGGATTTACATGATTTAATAATGCATTGGTTGTACTTCAATTAACTAAGTAATTCAAACATAATTTGTTCACATGAGCAGATATATATATATATATATATATATACATATATATATATATATGTGTGTATATATATATATATATATATATATATATATATATATATATATATTTGGACAGATATTTCTGTCAGTGGGTAGAACTGATTCATGTTATTGTGTTAATGCATTATGTAGAAGAATGATGAAAAACATCGAATTGTGTTGAAGATGAAGTTATTATTAAGAGGTTTAAGCGGAGTTTACAGTTGCCACACAACACTGCAATGGTCTGTGTCCATCAAGACCTAAAATAAAAAGATAATATAATTAAATGAAGCATTTTCTGTTAAATTTCCAGCAAACTATATCATCATTATTTTACTATGACATAAATTATGCATACCATGTTATATATGTTGGTGCCACCCACCATTTATGTATGTATTTTCCTTCAGCAGGTCATCATGGGAGAGTGTTTTCAATAAGAGCAGTGAGGTGGTGACCGCGCAGGAGCTGAGGTGCTGCCAGCGTGTCGTACAGTTGTGTAGAGACTGTCTGCTTGTAGTCTACAAGTTTGTGGCTGACTCCCGTGGTTCTCTCAGTGGACTTAGCCCAGACTGGGACGACACAAGGTATAGTCACTTTTTCAAGCGCCCATGATCACGCTGCTAAAAGAACATACTGACACTCACATCACCATTAGTACAGTTAACACTGCAGAACGGCATTTTAATATGAAACGAAAGAAAATGAAGTGATTCATTGCATCATGCAACCTCATTTAAAGTATCTAAAACTTGCAAACTCTGGGACTAAACTCTACAGATACTGCATTCATGTCACGTTGAATTTACGGCAATTATGAGATGACAAAACAGAGATTCTAGGCTAAATTGTCCTCTTGCTCAGACACAGTCACACATTTTGTTTCTATGGCAATGCTCACTTTTGTTTCTAATGACAGCAAAAATTTAATACATTATTTCCCCTTCCATAAAATATTGAAAAATACTGAAATGTAACATGTGGCACTGGCTATAATAATTTTACATGCAAATATCAAGTTTGCTAACTGTTTGTTGTTTTTATATGATGTCACAATAGGGGAATTCACAAAAAAAAAAAAAAAAAAAAAAAAAAACCTTTTCCCTGCAGTATTTCAGGACAAACACTTGTATTTAAATTAATTAATTTAAAGTCAATATTTAAAGTCTTTTCAGTGCAAACATTCCCCTTTCTATGTAAATTTTGCCCGTAATGCAGGAGATTACACTTGATTCACAAAACTCAGTCTGGCATAATTAATATTGCACTATACTCACAATTTCTGACTGTTTACAGGAAAGTGTTCCACATTTTGAGGCTGATACATGTTCTTTACCACTTTGAGCATTCAATGTGCATTCAAAGCAAATACTTTTCATTCGCTCAGTTCATTAGGATGAAGGTAAATTAGCTCCACATTTACTGAATTTCTGATGTTTAATTAACCCGCCCACAATTTGGTTCTCATCACCTTGTATTTGACATGTTCAATTCAGGTCTTAGAGTTCTGCAAATGTAGCTGAATCAGGTTTGTTAGGAGATCTTTACACTGGAAAGGTGGAACAGAAACTGCAAACTGAAGTGGTATTTATATGAAAAGAGGAGTTTATACAGATATAATACTATACATATATATATACTCAAGAATTACAATCACTATAATACATCACACTAATTCTTAAAATATGGTCACATTTACCATTGCTAACTATTATTATATTAAAAACTATTTCTTTTTCTTTTTATTCATGTTTTAAGTATAAACGCCACCTAAAATTATTTACATTATATTATATAAAAACAAGCCTTACTATTCTATTTGTTTTAACATTAAAGCAAATAAAGTATTTTTTAATGCAAAAGTACAGTATACTAAAGAAAAAAAAAAGAAAAACTTAAAAATTACGTATAAATCATCTGAAGTTTCATATGAGGGTGAAAAAGTTCCCTGTGCAGGTTTCTTTCATGGTGGAGTTAGTTAGCCTCATAAATTCAGTGTGACCAACAGAAAGCTTCTTGGTTTGAGAGTGACTTATGTTTGAGAACTGCTTCATTAATCTCAACCATATTAAAGGGATAGTTCACCAAAAAATGAAAATTCTGTCATTAATAACTCACCCTCATCTGATCTTGATCTTCGGAACACAAAATATATTTTTTTAAGAAATCCGAGAGCTTTCTGACCCTCAAGGGTCCAATCACGTTCTTGGTCCAAAAAGACATCAGTGGTTCAACCTTAATTTTATGAAGCTACGAGAATACTTTTTGTGTGCAAACAACTAAAATGATGACTTAATTCAACAATTCTTCTTCTCCGCGTCACCCTAGCACCAGTTTGGAGAGTACCACTGTGCTTTCCTCTGAATGTAAACAAAAATGGAGGCAGAGGGTGACTTGGGGGAGAAGAATTGTTAAATCAAGTCGGTATTTTATTTTTTTGCACACAAAAAGTATTCTTATAGCTTCATAAAATTACGGTTGAACCCCTGATGTCACATGGATTATTTTGTCAATGTTCTTGGTACCTTTCTGTGCTTCAAACGTGGTAGGACGCTTGCTGTCTATGGAGGGTCAGAAAGGGTCAGATATTTCATCAAAAATATCTTAATTTGTGTTCTGAAGGTCTCACGGGTTTGGAACAACATGACTGTGAGTAATTAATGACAGAATTTTAATTTTTGGGTGAACTATCCCTTTAACATTCACCAGACTTTCTCTCAAATGACTTCACCTTGAATCACAATATATATATATTTTTTTTTTGGTGCAGAGCATTTTTACTTGTATTTGTTAGAAAATGTTGTATTATTAGGGCTGATCAGCTCAGTGTAATCCACTTACCTTTTTGACATGCTTATGCAGACATTGTATGATTTTTTTACCTGAGTTTTAAACTTTTGACAGAGTTTACTTGCATTTCATAACCTGCATAAACTTAAGGACTTGGGAATGTAGAATTATGCAGAATGATTTAGTTTGGATTCCATCTTTCGACCCTGACTTGTTGACTGCCGTGTTTGCTGGACGTCTCTCATCCTCTCATTCCATCCCCCTGGGCTGTATATTTTGGTTTTGGATCACAGTCGTTCCCGCAGTATCTCAGTATGTCTGATCTTCGGCCACCAACCTTTGTCCACCTGCTTGCTTGTTTTTGTGTTTTTTTTTTGCTGGATTTCCATGGAGAGACCAGCTAGTCATTTTCGATTTCCTCTCCACTCTCCATCCCATCCAATATCCGCTCTCTTCTCACACTTGTGTTCTCTCAGGACATGCCTCATTGACGACTCATTGCTGGAACGGCCCTTGGGGATCCGTTATTTTTCAATCAGCCAGCATCTGCTTTGCCTCGTTAGGAAAATGATGCCTGGGTAACAGTCTCATCCTTGCTTCTTACTCCATCGCCTCCCTTCCTTCCTTGTTCAGATCCATCAGGTGACTGTCCTCTCTCGGTAGAAACAGAAGCGGTCAAGTGACTTATACCCCTAAGTCAACACAAAATCAAAGCTCTGTCTCTGAAAAAAAACAAAAAAAACTTTACTTTTCATTTGATATCACCCAAGTCCTTTTATTTTTATGCCCCATCTCTAACCATCTGTTATATATATATGCAATGCCATTTTTTTTTTACCATCCAATCAATTTCAGATGAATAGAATCCAAAAAGTCCCTAGCTACAGTACATTTTGTTTTTTATTTTTGGAAATTTGTTAGATTTTGGAGATACAGTACATGATTCACCTATCATAAACACAAAGTTGTGCCAAACTTTACGAACTTTAAAACTTAAAAAGTTACATTATTGTGTTAAAAGTAACTAATTAGGCTACTAATCCATTTACAGTGGGTTTGGGGGGTAACCCCCAAAGTAGCCCCCAAATTAGCGCAATGACCATGTTCCATATCAAAACTCAAAATATGTCATTTACATACCTAATATGTATATATTTTACAGTCACCGTTATGCAGATGATCATAAACACAGCTAAAAGGCTTACCAGTTGCCATCCTTCACAAAACTTAACATTTACAACAGTTTTATCATAGGTAGAATGCAAAATGTTTTAATACAAGCATTTCAGTCAAATGCAAATCAACCTGCCGCAACAGTTTACACTTCCATGCAAAATATGTGGATTTGGCAACCCTGCATCCAACACGAGCTGCATCCAAAGCAATTTAAATACTCCGCATATTGATAGAGCAAAAATTATATGTAATATTAGAATGTTTGCGTGAGCAGGTGGCAATGGTCAGAAATTCAGCGGGAGCAGGATTAAGAAAACAGTCCCGCACAGGGCTTTAATACAAAAACGCACACAGTGAATGGCGACTAGAATTCAAAAGCCGAATCGCGGACATTTTGGGCGATTTAGAAATCCTGGCCGGACACATTTTTTTAGGTCCAAAAAGAGGACATGTCTGGGAAAAAGAAGACGTATCGTTGAATCAAGTGTAAGGTGAATCACCCTAGTGTAAGGTATTACTACCAACTCTGGTCAAGAAGTCATTAGAATTCAGTGTTTAGTCATGAAATGTAATAGCAACCTACACAATCATTTTTAGAATGAATGAAAACAGGACACTTTCATGGTTGTACAACAGCACGTTTGCATAAGATGCCACGGAAAGTTTTGTGAGGATTTTTATGTAAAACTCTTAACTTTTGAGAACTGTAATATGATATTTGGTGAATAAAGAAGTCTCCATTTTCTCTCAAAGTGTCTAAAAGTTCTCTCTCAAAGTTTTTTTTGCGGCGTGTGGCAGTTGGGTGATAGAGTGTAGGCTTTAAACAAGCAAACAGACGTGAGATATGTGCAGATCTCCGAGCGATTGTGTGTAATTAGTAAAGCACACACACGTTCGAAGGTTAGACAGCTGGCGGTTCTCTAGGGCTTTGCACTGGCAGGTTTTTCCAAGAACTGCTCAATGATCAAAAGCCAAAGACCTGGAGGAATCCTCACAGAGGTCCAATTAAACACTGCCTGCAGCCTGATTGGACCCTGAGTGATGGAGCTCTCTCATGGATGAGACTTCCTTACAGGGAATTCTTCAGAGCCAGAAAGGCCCACCTCCATATATGTTCATATTTGAATTTCATATTCCTTTGACATTTCCTTTTGTTGACCAAACTCAGCAGTCTGTAGTGAAAAATATGGTAATGAGGCTCAACCCCAACCCAAAACCATTTCCTGAGAACTCACCTGTCTGGAGTTCCCGGAGGGAAGAACCAAAGAGTCGGGTCTGATTTTTAAAGCTTTAATGAAAGGAACGTAGGGAAACATCATGTGTGCATGAAGTGAATGGTGCATTGGAATGTGCATTGGACATATTTATCAATATTCATCGTTGTCCAGAGTTTTATGATCCGTAACACATAATGCAGGACATCCGTGTTTCTTATTACTCATCGCCGATTGGAGTAAATGCAAGGACATTCTCTTATAAAAGTTAATTTGATTCTTCCAAAGTCTCTTGGCCCTGACTTTCTGCAGCAAGGGCTTTAGAACAAATCTTCTTTCGTTAGATAAGAAACGGTCCTAATTTGTACTGGCATTATGTATCGCTGTTATAACTACAGTGTTGCATTCATACAAAGCCACTTTATGTGATTTAATTAAAGAGACATAGCACTCCTACTGTTTATTTTTTAAATGTATTTTATTTAAAATAAATATCTGTTCATACATCAATGATTTGAATACACAACTACGCTCATTTTTAAAATTGTTATATATATATATATATATATATATATATATATATATATACACACACACACACACACACACACACAGTATATGTATATACACAGTATATATATATATATATATATATAAACTGAATTTCTTGAAAAAAAACTTTACTAGGGTGTGATAGTTCACCCATTTGCTCACCTTCAAGTTGTTTCAAACCTTTATGAGTTTCTTTCTTTTGTTGAACATGGATAGGAAAAAAAAATCAAATGGAAGTCAATGGGGACCAACATACCGATATTCTTCAAAATATCTTCTATTGTGTTCAGCCGAAGAAAGAAAGACAGGTTTGGAACAGTACGAGGGTTAGTAAATGATGACAGAATTGTCATTTTTGGGTGAAATAAAAAATCCCTTTAAATAATTTATTTTTATGTATGTACTCTATGTATGTATAAAAGTATGATAAATATTAATGATTGAAAAATTATTTGTTTGCCAAATCAAAGTCTCTGTGGTTCAACCAACATGCAGAGAATCTTTTTTTTTTTTCCATGTTACAAAAAAGCCAAAATACATGTATTACAGAGAGGACACCTGTACAGCCATAACTAATGATTAAGATATTTATGATTGATTACAACAGTTTTTACAGACATAAATCTAAAGTTTTACAAAAACATAGTAAACACATAAAGAACTTGAGTTCATGTTTAACTATTAGAAACATATCAACTATAATTTCTAAAAGACATTTCTTTTTTATCATCTCAGACATCCTTATTTGTCATTGCCCCAAAAACATTTTACCACTACCAAAATAAAAAAAGACTTCCGCAGTTGTTTGTTCAAACGATTTAGTGTATTCAGCTTATTTAGCACAACTTTTTTTTTTTTTTTTATTGTCACTGTTTTATTTAATTAATTAACCGTTTGAATTGCCTTGTTTCGAGTGGAATTATAATTAAGCTGTTCTGCAATTAGATAGTGCGGGTCGTCAACTGTCCAGGCTGGTTACTCTCCTTGTCTGCGTGTAGGCCCTAATTATCTAACCTGTTATCCTGTCTCAGAACATCCTGCGCATTAAACAAGTTCTTATCTGTTAAAACAAGTCACGTCCAGCCACTCGTGTCACTCATTGTTAAAAACGGCACAGTGTAAACGTGAGGGTCAGCAGAGGGGACGGGAATCTAAAGCATCAGCTGGAGGAGGATTGGAAGCGGAGAGAGAGAGGAAAAGTGCCTGATCTCTTTAGGTGACCTTTGTGCGTCTAATCCTGCCTTTGAGTCTGGCATCCAACCCCCATTTCTGATTCCTCTCTCCGTCTGTGTAGGTATCTGCTGCCAGTCACCTCCCAGTTCATCATCAAGTGGCCGTCGTCTAGCTTCAGCCGCTCGGCGTCCTCCACTCGCCCCCGCAGCGTCTTTACTGCACGGATGGGTCACTTCTGATGGCCACTGGACTCCGACACCTGCTGGGGGAGACCATATCCAGACTTGAGATATCCAGACCTAAGGGCATAACGTCTGGGACCTCCGTAAACTCCAGCAGCATATTTAAGGGGATCTGCCCACCTGCATTGTTAATGCATCAGATGCATATGATCGAGCAGTTCCTGCCTCCTGTCCGCTGTAAAATATCAGCTGCATTGCTATCTCCTTTAGGATGCTTGTAAAGATGAAGAACATTATGAAGTTATTTTCCAGACTCTACAAATTATTCAGTGGGTTCCAGTGAGTGTTTCTGTGTCATGGAATCAAGTCATGTTCACTTTTTTTTTTTTGCTTTGACCATGGTGTTATTTCTTTCAGTTTAATTTTCAGTTTATCCCTAAATCATTTTATCCATTAATATGTAACATGATGCCGCTTTCTTAATATTCACTTTATATTTTAGCTCATTTGGTCTATTTTAAATTCTTCTTGGAATTAAAATTTTAATAATATGGGGCCGTTCACACAGGATCTCAAAGAGCTTTTAACTTTTCAAGGCGCTTGAAAAATGTTAATGGCGAGAGGGAAAAAAAGCGTTATGTGTTGCAACGGCCGAAGATTTGAGTATAACATCAGGAATTTGTAACCTTGTGAACATTTCATTCCATTGACCAATCAGTTTGATCTATTCATTAAAAGTAATCTTGAAAAAAAAAAAAAAAAGAAGCATAATGTGTTGTCGCATGCAGTCAGGAAGGACAACACAATGTAAAGTTGAGTTACATGCAATTGACAAGCTCACATCCTAAGATTTTTCCAATGTTTTTGAAAAGCGCAACTGGGATATGTCCTGCGTGAATGCCCCCCTAAAAATGATTTAGAAAGGGAAAGAGTTAGTGTGAAGGAGTTAAGTGTTCGAATTGGAGTCAGGGTTAGGGTTAGGTTAGGTCTAGGGTTCTACGAGTATTATAGTGTTAGGAATTAAAACTGCTTACTGTTTGGAGTAAATGCTTTACGTTATACTAGACTATAGTTGCCTGTTCTGAACTAACAGATCAACTTTTAAGGGACGCAAGTCTCTTTTGCATAACTTTTATGAGCCATATTGTGTAGAATGCAAATATGAACCTCAGCGTCTGGGCTGTCTGATGTGCAGTGCTGATGAAAGGGATTTTTAATATTGTGCTGGTAGAGTATGTTTGGTAAATTGTCAATGAGCTCAATGTGCTAAAACTTGGATGGCTGCATCTTGAAGATACTTGAATTAATTTATGTTATTTATTTTATTAAAATGTCTGTGTTTACATCTAATTTAGCATTTGTTTTAAACACACTTGTTCATTTAATCCATGGCATTACCAATGTATGCAGTGAAGTTTATGAACGGAATAACCTTTTATGAAAGTACTGTAATAAGTGCTAATTGCAGAGCTTTGCTTTGGATCTAATTAGGATAAATGTTCATGTAGTGTTTTAGTAAAAGTGACCTGGATGTGCCAGCTCAAACCACGCTGTGCCAAGACTACTCACAACCAGCAGTGTGTTATTGAGGAGCTATGTGACTGTTGGCAGTATTTATCATTTGATATAATTCATGGGATTTTCTGTTCAGAATGTGCTGTTTAAAAACCTTCGGGTTTTCTTGTTTTGGTAAGTAAGAGAAACTGTAGTGACACTGTTCTGACAGACAGCTATGTAACTCCCACTGAAAACAGCGATAACCCAACATTTATTCATCAGACCATTACAGGTCATTTTGCCCAACGTACCATCACGTCACAATGCCAAATATTATTTTTGCCTGGATTTTCATTCAGGAGAATGGTTTTTAATAGCAATAAAAGGCTTAAAACATCTAAACCGTCTCCAGAATTCTATTTGAGAATCTCGTTGAGAGGCGTCTGACCCTTTTGACTTCTGTTCCATCTCCTGAGGGTTTCTTAACACAAGGTACCTTCCACACACCGCACATACACTTCCACAGCATGACACTTCATGTCATTCCACACAGTCTCGCGTGAGATTTCAGAGCATAACCTTGTCATGTTTTGATCTAACCTAAGGTCATTCTTGAAAACTAAAAACTACACTGTAAAACTCCTTGTCTCGTACAACAAAAGAAAGACCGTGACGGTGTTACTTAGCAACAGCAGAGAGAAGCATTGAGATAGAAACACGTGTTGACACGTCCGTGTGATTCTTGAATCAAAGAAATGAAAGTGTCAACAGCTGACACTTGATGTGAGTTTTGATTAAAGTCAGTACATTTTGCTTTCAGAGTTTCTTGCCTTTGTCCTAACTGTTTTGCTAGCGTCAATAGTTTTGCTGTCCTCGGTTAAGGTGCTTTAAATCACTGACAGTGATTTAATTGCTGGAGGTTGTGAAGTTGCTGCACTGTTGTTTGCTTGTAGTTATTACTGCTTTACTGCAGTATTCAGCTGTATCAGGGGATAAATCACGTGAGCACAATTGTCTCCATTTCCATTGGTGGTTACCACACTGCATTGCTGTTCAGTTGCATAAAGTCAAACTGATTTGAAAATAAGAGTTGTAAATTATTGTTTCTGTGAACTTTGTATATAATTGTGTTAGTAGCACCTAATGAAATTGCAAAAACATGTTTCCTATTACACTTCACAAACATTTCTACTGATCATTTGACCATGACCTGTCTGTTTTGATTGTTCCAAAAGGTGAAAGCACCACAGAGCAACAATGTCTTCTCTTTAGGTCAACCTACAAAGAATTAAAAGAATTCCTGATAATTCTCTGACTGCATTTCAGCACTGAACAAATGCATTCTCTACCATTGTAGCTATATCAGAAGTTTGCATGAATGTCTTATTTTATGGCCTTTTTTTCTCTTTCAGGCCAACTACCTGCTACTTGGTAATAACTCATCTGGTTTAGTGTCAGAAGCATCTAGGTTCACACACACACACACACACACACACACACACACACACACACACACACACACACACTTGTTCATACAGCAAAATCCAGAAGCAAGTTAGTATCTTAGTACTTCTAAAGTCAATGTTTTTTTTTTGTTGTTGTTGTTTTTTGCCTTGACCTGTGGTGAAAATCTCAAGACATTTTCACCCTTTATTCTACAACATAAAATGCATCAGTAACACCACTTGTGATTAACCTTTATTTGTTTTGAAAAAGGCATTTGCTAACAATTGTCAAATCGGGACTACATGTCACGTTTGAGCTCTGTGGCAAACGAAGGAACACAGAGACAAGAGATAAACTTCCAAAATAACAGTATTTTAACCATCCAAATCAAACAGGGGACACAGGACATGCAGCGAGAGACACACAGAAACACAACATCAACATTCAATACCAGACGTTAAACTCATAGAAACACAGGGTTTAAATAATCAAACTAAACGAGACAATTAACAAACACAGCTGGACACAAATTAACTAATAAAGACAGGAACAGGAAAATCCATATATGGGCACATGAGGGAGCACATGGGGAACAAAACGCAACAGAAGCCTGACACTACAGAGGTTCATCATCACACCAAACAAGAAAACTCATCTACTGACTAGTCACTTTCACAGCTTTTTTTGTGTTTATAATTGTGCTCTGTTGTTTTTCATGCTCTATTGTAAACTCTATCATTTATAATCACGCTGTGTTGTAAACTATTGTTGGTCTATTTTGTGTAATGATCCAAAAGCCAATGGAAAAATCCTATTGGGTTTTTGTCGAAGGAACAAGGGTGATGTTAAATTCTAGGTTGGCTTACAAAAAATGTCATCACTGCAGCACTCTATAGTTGTCTAAAATGAACAGAACATGAGTGGTGCTTGTCAAAAGGTGTCTGTCAACTAAAGGCATTTTCTGCACAAAAGAGCATATCAGAACATTTACAGTTTGGACAGCTCCATTGATTATACTGTGAACGATAGTATTGTCATGTCATGCCAGTGTAGAAGGAACCGCAGATTAGCTCTTTACAGGGTAGCAGATATTAAGTCACAAAATATTTTGATATTCTCTTAATACAGTCAAGGTCTACTCAAAGAGTGAGGATATGATTAAAAAAATACACAAAACAATGTGTACTCCATCATATACTCCGTCATATACCGATGTACTTCATCAGTAGTTCTTTGCATCACTGGGGCTATATTCTCCTTTAATTATTTGTTTTGTTTTCTGATCTTTATCTTATTTAAGGCCAAAAAGAGAAAATATCTTTCTTTTTGTAGATACTCTTCATTAAAGTCTGTGTTTTGTAAAAATAGTAGGTTTGTGTAATAAGAGTACTCCATTGCACCATAGGAGTCACAAGCGAAGAGAGGCATGTTAGAATTACTGTCTCTTGAGCCCTCTACTCTGCAGCCTTTCTATTGCCCACATATAAAGGTCTCTGGGTGCCTATTTAACGGATCACAGCCATAGACGCCTTCATGCACTGTAAAGTGCGAGTTTAAAGCCTCAGATTACCTGTGAACGGCCAACAAGAATAGTATGATTCTGAATGCTGCCACTCTGGGATTTGAAAGTACTTATGGTGAAGTTTGCTTTTTTCCTGTCTCGCTGCCACAAAACCGACTCCAACCACAGTGTGGGCATTTCCACTGCTCAGCTAAGTAAGCGTCAGAAGAAAAGCCCATCTGCCAACTGGGGGCTCGTCCGGGATCCTTCTGGAGATTATCGTTGCCTCTGCTCTAGCCAGTTTTGCAGACAGACCCCTCTGCACTGCTGTTCTGAGCTCAGGGACTCAACAGCTGTCTGGCGGTCGCGACTCCCTCTTTCATGTCGAGTGCTGATGTATTCAACAGTCTCATTCAAAGCACTTGGTTAATTAGAACTCTTGTGTTTTTCAAGTGTGGTGATTCATACCGTTACCTTTGCTCCCCTCAGTCATTGTGAAGGACAGCTCACTAAATGAAAATGGATTCATTAACATCGATGACTTTATTCCGCTATTTTTCTCCTTCAGTCTTCTGTGGGAATGCGAGAGCTTGCCTCCTGTCCATCTTCTCTCCATCCAGTTGCAGATATTGATTTAAGATTACAAATAGCCACAGTGATGGCTCAATTCTCACCGAGCAACTAACTTCTAGAAAGCCGAGTAGCTACTGTGAGTTGTAGTGGTCAATTAATGAGGAGAATGAATGGTCTTGTCAGCCTGTCCGATGTTTTTGGGTCTTATTGTCAACACAACAAATGTTTTTTATTTGTAATCGAATACATTCCTCCTGTGACCTGGACTCATTATGCTTGCCTTTTCTTCTGAGGTTTCCAGGAACCGGAATGCCAAGACCTAAGCAATCCCCGGAATATTTATGAACCCCCGTGGTCCCAAATGAGACAAAACAGGCTTTGAACAATCGACTTTTTAACGTTTCATGATTTACTCTCCACTTCTGAACACAATTAAGTGTGGATTGACAGTAATGGTTATAATTATAATTATTATAATTACAAAAATGATTATACTTCTTTAGAAGAGAGGCAAGTGGAACAAGAACAGTTCTTTACAATGAGGGAAAGCGATTAAAAAAATGGGCTTTTCTCAAACGTGTCTTTTTCTTTTCAAAATGACTGGTGTTTTACTAAATATATTAATAATCCACTAACCATTCTTATCAAAAGCTTTACCCCATGAGTGGTATTGACTACAAAAGTCTGAACCGACCGATTGCCTGGACAATAATGCTGTTATCTGCCTCTTATCCTGCTGTTTAGCATCTTATGCAGCTCTAGTCTTATCAGTTTCACACAGTGAGGGGAGATGCTTGTAATGTGGGTTCTTGTGGATATCCATATGTCTCTCCAAACTTTGTCCTGCAGAATATTTAATGTGTGACACTGATGCTCAGATTGACCACAATCTTGAGTAATGTTTTGCATTTTAAAACAGTTCAATCCCAATTTTCTTGCACAATGAAGATCTAATATATAATTCCAAATGGCAAATTTGTGATTTGTATGCCGGTTTACTGTAGTATAATGCGATCTGATAAGGGAAAATTAATGTATAAACTATTGTTGTTTTTATGCAATATTTATTAAAAATGTTTACAATATTTAAAATAAGAAATTGTATATGAACCATTAATAAGGCATGGATGGATATTGAAAATAATGCATGAGAACCCCGACATTTCAATTGACAAATTACTCTCTGGTTCTTGGCCTTCGGCCGCAATGTGTGCTTGATGTATATAGGCTTTATCAAGAGTAATATATTAATCTTGATCTGTAAGAGCACATAAACAATGGGTTCTTCGGTCTGTCCTCTATTAACTTGATGTAACCCTTCTGCGTTGATCTGAGCTGCGGCTCCTTTAGAGTTCATGCCAAACATTTAATCTCTTCCTCCTACACAGGATGGCAGAAATACAGGTTAATCTGAGCTCACCGGCTGCTGCAGACACAAGATTTGAGGCTCTGACTGGGCCAGTCGGGGATTCATGAGTGAACAACTGTGAATTACTTTAACAGGTGTGAATGTTTATGTGTGTGTGACCTTCATATTAGGCAAGTCGTGATGTCTTTCCTAAAATGTTCATGCCTAATACCAGTTTCTCATTTACCTTTACTAGTTTTGCATCTAAATCACTCACTTAAATATCCTCTACTTTGATTTTCCAACAGCTGATCCAAAGTACAGATTGTTGCTTGTAGTTGTGACTTTTTATTTCGCGATTCTGAGAAAAGAAGTCAAAATTGCAAGATATATTCTCACAATTGTGAGAAAAAAGTCAGAATTGAGAAAAAAAAGAGTCAGAATTGTGAGATATCGGGCCCTATCATACACCTGGTGCAATGCGGCGCCAGGTGCGACGCAAGTGTTTTTTCTAGTTTAAGCCCGCAGTTATCATTTTCACGTCCTGCTCCATGTTGTTTAAATAGCAAATGCATTTGTGCATGTTTGTGCGCCCATGGGCATGCTGGTCTGAAAACGAGGTGTGTTCAGGCGCATTGTTGGCGCGTTGCTATTTTGAGGCAACTGAAATAGACATTGACCAACTAAAACCTGCTCTAATGTCAATGGTCCAGTATTTTTGTTGTTTTTTACAGTGCATGTTAGTAATATGTGCCTATAGGTGGGTCCATAACCTGCATACACTCTGCTTATTACTTACACAGGGACGTGCAGAAGCACACAAATATGCAAAATATTAAAAATTAAAGGATTACAATGTAAAAGATTATTATTGTGTAGGCTACATAAATATAAAAATGCCTACATGTCATAATGGATAGTCATTGCATGTATTAGAATTAGGCTACTTTGCTCACGCACGAGCAGCTCCGTTACTCTCTGAAGACGCGTTCAGTCTTTGAGCTTGTAAATGCCTCCGTGTAAATAGCGAATCCGCCATGGCGCAAGCGCAACTGGCTCTTAAAGGGAATGGGAGATGAGACTCTGATTGGTTTATTGCACGTTATGCCCAAAACACTCATTAAGAGAATAGGGACAACCCTTTTAGATCATGCGCTGGCTGTGCGTTTTTCCTGTTGTTAAACTAGCAAAAGTGGATTCAGACATGCTCTCTAAGTGCACCTGCGCCTTGCGCTTTAGACCATGCGCTTAGAACGTTAAAATAGGGCCCATTAACTCACAATTCCAATTCCGAGAATTTTTTTTTTTTTTTTACAATTACTAGTTCATATCTCACAATTCATACTTGCAAATGCATGTTATAAAGTAAGATTTACCACTCTGAGAAAAAGAGTTTATATATATCACAATTATGACTTTACTCAGAATTAATTTTTTTTTCTCAGAATTGTGCGTTTCCATCAAACAATTCTTACTTTTTCTCAGAATTTTAAAAAAAGAGATAAAAATTCACAGTTACCTTTATTCAGTGGCAGAAATGGTCTTCCATACGCTTGTCTGTGTTTGTGACATTTCAGACCAGAGATTGTGAGCAGTGTGGAATAGAAGCAGAGTCAAGTTGCATGATTGTGCCAATATTGAGTACAACGGCACTCTTGCTTTTTGTGATTTTGCTTAAATATCACCTGACAAATGTGTGTAGGACATTATATTCTCATCTGTCTGTCAAACCCTGAATATTTGCATAGAGACTTTCCTGCACGTTTTTTTCTTTCTAAAAATGGATTGGTGAGAATGTTGGAGAGAAGCCAAACCATCCAGAATTTTTGGATGACAAGGGTGAGATGTGTTAGTAATGTAGCATGAAATCAGTAGGGTAAATAAAGCTGTCTGTTATCTCTCTACCATGTGATGAGGCAGAAGCCAAAGGATTTAATAGGACTTACTCAAGAGGGAGCTGATGCCCGCAGGAGAATGCAAACGTCTTTCTGTCAAAAAACGTCAGACAGCTGCTTACTTTCTCTCTGGCTTTCTCACCCCAGTTTTAATTCCTCACTGAACGACTTCAGAGATAAGTGATTTAGTTTTTGCATTACATTGTTGAAACAGTTTTCAACATAGCTGACATCGTGACATTGCATATTTGTTGCATATAAATATGTCACTTCTTGTCACAAATAATTGTTCACCGCACTGTTTTTTATGGAAATAGAATTTAATAGGCTGTGACGACCCAATGTGATCTCATGAGAATTCATATGTATTTTACATAAGATGCGGTTCTACCACACGTACAAGTTTACCCAAGTGTGTATAGACACTAAAACGTGCAATATTGACGTATTAACAGTATCTAAAATGTAAATCATTTATGTACATGGACCTTAAAATTAAGTGGGACCCATTACTTGTAATATATATATATATATAATTTTTTTTTTTTTTTTTTTCTTGTGGGACACAGTAATTTAAAAAAGACCATCAATTCCACCATGTTGGATATGAAGTAGAAAATGTATTCAGAGAGTATCCTGTGGCACCGAACTGAATGATGTCAAGAGTTCAAACTCTAGAAACTAAATTAAGCTACAAATCTTTAGGCATTCTAAGTTTGAACATGCAACCAAAAAGCAAATTTCACTTCCCATATACACACACATATCTAAAAACTTATTTTTAAATTTACTTTAAGCACCACCTGAAATTTCAAGTTAATATTTCAATAATTTACCAATATATATGCATGGTTTTAGTTTTCTGATATCAGTTAATGGTGATTTCTATTTTGATCAGAGTGATTTCTTCCAGGATGAATATGGCCCCATGCATAGGGCACAAGTGGTCATTGAATTTTTGGATGAGTATGAAATTTATGTGAATCATATGGCCTTCACAGTCACCATCTCAGCCCATTTTAACACCCGTGGGAGATTCTGGACCAGTGTTAGACAGTGCTCTCCACCATCATCAAAACAACAAATGAGGGAATATCTTTTGGCTGACTGGTGTTCCAGAGACTGTAGAATCAATGCCAAGAGGAACGGAAGCGGTTCTGGCAGCATGTGGTGGTTCGACACCTTACTAAGACACTTTATGTTGGGTTTTCTTTTAATTTGTCGCCCATCTGTATGTATGGTATACAAACTATAGGTATGTGTTCCCACATATATCAGATAACTTTTTTTTTTTTTTTCATCACCTCAAGCTCAGTCTGTTGTGGCCAACTCTGTTTTGTGGACCATATTATGACAACTGCCAGGTCCTGCCACATTCTCCACAGCAGAATTGACTATAAGGCCCATCCTCAACACCTACTCTACAAAGCTCTAAGCTCCAGTCTTTTCTGGAAACTTTTATATTGCCGGACAACCAGCATCTGCCACCCAACCCCTCGAGGGCTTTCAAAATACTGTTTGTTTTCAACCTCCAGAAATTCTCTCACATTACTCTTCTCAGGTCTCTTCACTGGCTGCCAATATCTCCAAGAATTCAATTGGAAACACCGTTTCTGGCTCACACTGCTGCCAATGCTCCCCCTGCCCCCATTACCTTCATGCCTTGTGTCTCTCCACGTGAAGGGTTCCTGCCTGTTCAGCTCCAGAAACTTCTTCATCCTTGTTTTTGACTTTCACATAGCATTAAAAGGGAACTTTTACATTACCTCTCTTAACTTTTACATTCCCACAATATACAAATGCTGCGTAGAACTTTTGCATTGAAAATTAGTTAAAAAAAATAACCTCCAGAGCTGATAATTTGACAAAAGTTTTTGTCTTCAGTAATTCTGCTTGTTTCTTTGAAAACACGGGATTTCAAAATCAGTTAATAATCAGTAATATCATCAATTTGACAGTATCAGATGAGAACAAAACTTGAACTGAACTGAGATGGATGATTGTATGCTTCGTAGCTAATTGAATTTGTTAATTGATAAACTTCAACAGTTGTTAAACTGAGTTGAGTTTATTATTGACACTTGTCTTCTGTTGAGCTGTTGCATAGCTGAATTGAATGTTGTGTAATTGATGAACTTTGCAACATTGACAATGTTATTGAACTGAACTGAATCAACACTTAACCGACTTCAGACAAATAATGACACTTGTTAAATTGAGTTTGTTTCATAACTGATTGCTTTTGCAATATTGACACTGTTATTGAACTAAATTGAGTTGAATAATGACACTATTGTCTTCTGTAGCTTTGCTGAACAGCTGAAACTGAGTTTGTTTCATAATTAATTAATTTCACAACATCATACAATTCTGCCTCCATTGCTGATAAATAACTGTATGCTGTACTATTCTAGGGAGAGAAAAAAAAGCTTCAGACATCTTCATGGAAGCACTATTCAAAGGATGAGAGAATGGGAAAACTATACAACACAGAGAAAGCTTATATGTGTAAAAAAAAAAAAAAAAAAGTGCAGTGCTGTAACTTTGTACTGAACTGATTCATGCTCCTTTGGCCATTGCTGACTCGTGCCTCCTACAAGCTCTGAAAACAAACGGCCCTTCTGTAAACAGGTTGTTTGTAGCTACGGTCAGCTAAGCCCGAACACAAGATGTCCTGGGGGTGTCAGGGAGCAAGGGATGTTGATAGGTCATGAGAGAGAATGAGAGAGAGTGTTTTCAACACAAGATAGAGTGCAGTTCAAGCTCTGTTAAAGTGAAATGAAAAACATTTCCCTTCTCCGTCCTCACGTCCACAGTCTGACCTCTGCGGACACTGGATTGTTTTATTATTTTTTTCAGGGCTCAGTGAATTGTTGGGAATACTGGTTGGGAAAATTGTAGAGTAAGAATCTATCAGCTTGGAACAACTGACCTTACATAACTGATGGCAAGTGTAATAAATCATTATTTTACTCACTTTGTGAATTCTTGGGCCAAAAGCTGCTGACGTGTTTGTACTAGTATGCTGCTAATCTGGGAACAGGACAATGAAATCTTTCTTACAGGATTAATTGAACAAAAAAAAAGAAAATTCTGTCGTTATTTACATACACCCTGATGTCATTCCAAGACTTTTCACTGTAAAACAAAAGGAGATGTTAAAATGTTCAGCTCTCTCCCATAAATCTATGTTTTGTTTTTGTTTTTTTGTTTTTAAATAAAATAAAAAGTATTATTAAAATCAAAAATGATCTACTAAGACTATTCCCTGGGCTTTATGTCTATCCCTCTCAGTCTTGTTTGAAATTAAATAAGACATCTAACCTGATGATCCATGAAAACATATTATGGCCAGGAGCTATGAAGCTCCAAAAAAGCACTACATTGTCAATATGAATTGCTGTTTGTAAATAATTTCAGTTCCATAATATGACGTATTTCCAAGTAAAACGGGATATCAATCTCCCCTTGATTGGATCTTGAAAGTGGACATTCCATACCAGAATGGAGCCAGACCAATTATAATATAAATGGATGCCTAAATAGCGATTTGGCTGCATGGTCTGGCTGCATATGATGTCAGAAGAAAGGAAATTGTTTCAGAGGAAAAACATGCTATTTTTATTAAAGATTACGAGGTGAAAATTTTTGCTTTGGAATAACATGCACAGATTAACAAAAACACTGGGAACATACTTTAAGGGGAAAAAAAAAAACTGAAGAAAAAAAACCTATAAAACTGTGACTGTTTTTTTTTTTTAAGGTACTAATATACTTTAAGTAATATGTAATACTTTTAAACGCTAATATGTACGGGTAAATAAGGTACAAAGAACTACCACCCCAGTGACAACTTTATAATTTATTTACTTATTTTTTTGATGAAAAATTCGTAAAAACAATAATAGTGTGAAATTTGAACACTTTTCTATTTTAATGTGTTGTGACGGGAGGAGCCAACGACAGACACAGTGGGTGTGGCGTCAGGCCTCGGAGAGGCTTTTATTGAACAAAAACAATAAAATAAAATGTCCAGGGGGAAGAAGTGTCCAACAAAACAGGGGGATCTGGTGTCCTCGTCGTGCTTCGGGGCTCGTGAAGGAGGGCAGTGTTCTGGAAGGGAAGGGTCCAGGCAAGGGGCGGAGTCTGGTGGCCGCACGCGCTCCCGCTCTGGTCCGGGGCGCGAGGGGCAGCGGCTCTTCCTCGTCCTTCCGCGGCCTTTGGCGGGACTTTAGACGGCCCGGCCTCCTGGCCCGTTGGCCGTAATACGGGTGCGGCTCGCACGCTGACTCTGGAGGTTCCGCGGCTCACATCTTTGGCGGTGCAACGTCCCTCAACGCACCCTTCCTGGACCCACGAGGACACCAGCGTGCATGCACGGGGGAAGAGACCGGTCTCTCGAGGAGAGGCGCGCTCGGCATTTAACAGCGGCGGTGATGAGGCTTCATTCAGTCCAGCTGTGCCTCATCACACGCCGCCAGCCCACGTTGTTTCCACGCCCCTCCTCTCATACACACCCACTCCAGTCGGGAGCCTGGTGAAGGGCGGCGAATAAGGGACGGGGTGGTGATGATGATAAGGGGGAGGGCACCCGACTCGTCACAGTATTTTTTAAAATGTTATTTTACAAAGCTGAACTTTCAGCATCATTACTCCAGTCTTCAGTGTCACATGACCCTTCAGAAATTATTCTAATATGCTGATTTGCTGCTCAAGAAAAAAAAAAAAAACATTATTATCAATGTTGAAAATAGGTTTGTTGCTTAATATTTTTGTGAAAACCTGTGATAAAGTTTGCATGAAGTAATAATTAGAAATATATATATATATATATATATATATATATATATATATATATATATAGAGATAGATAGATATAAGAAAAAAATTAATACATTTATTCAGCAAGGAATTAACTTGACCAGAAGTGACAATAAAGACATTTGTGACCCTGGACCACAAATCCAGTGGTTATAATTAAGTGTAAATTTTTCGAAATTCATTGATGTATGGTTTGTTTGGATCGGACAATATTTGGGCGAGACACAACTATTTGAAAATCTGGAATCTGAGGGTGCAAGTTAAAGTTGTCCAAATGAAGTTCTTAGCAAGGCATATTACTAATCAAAAATGAAGTTTTGATATATTTACGGTAAGAAATTTATCTTCATGGAACATGATTTACTTAATATCCTAATGATTTTTGGCATAAAAGAAAAATTGATAATTTTGACCCATACAATGTATTTTTCAAAAAAAAAGAACCATTATTAATAATTGATCATCAATAAATACTGATATTAATTAATCAGCAAATCAGCATATTAGGATGATTTCTGAAGGATCATGTGATGCTGAAGACTTGAGTAAAGATGCTGAAAATTCAGCTTTGTAAGCTTACATTTGAAATTATACTCAAATAGAAAACATTTATTTTGAATTGTAATAATATTTCACAATATTACTGTTTTTATTGTATTTTGGATTTAAAATGAATGCAGCCTTGGTCAGTATAAGTGATTCCTTCAAACCAAGTGAAAAAAGAAATCATAATTACTTTTGACTGGCAGTGTATATATACTTCAGAAAAGTTCTGCAGTCTCACTGTAAAAAGTAAGTGCTTTTCGGTAAAACATTCCGCACCGTTTACAATTATGACCAGTGTTACTCTCCTTTTGATTGAAATGTTCCAGTTCGCAGCTTTTCCCGAAGTATCAAGGTCTCGGGCTGCCAAGTAACATCAACCCAAATGATGTGAACACTGCGCTCATTATGTAGCCCTGCTGCCCTGCTGTTTTTCAGCAGCACTACAGTGGACAGATGGTCACAAACACTGACCAGCTATTTCCTGGTCACCTGAGCAGCGAGGAGCGGCTCACTTTGAGCTGGCTTCCTGCCTGCCTCCGTGGGTCCTGGGAAGGGTCAGCGTGAGCCAGCATGTGAAAGGAGCCATACTGCCATATTTGTTATTCCAGCAAAGTCTTCTGGTCGAGAACAGGCCACCAACATCTTTTTGTGAATGAGGAACGTCGGTTTACAAGGTCTAATCAGATCTCAGCATAGCGTTAGAGTTACGTCGTTCTTCACTGGCTTGAAACGGCCACCAAAGCCTGTAAATATTAAGCGACAGATTCCTAGCAACTGAATGCAACAACAAAGACGTTTATGAGCGATTAAGGAATGAACCGTTCTGGTTGATGTTTAAAGCACTGCGCTGTTCATTTGATCCTGAAGGATAAACAACAATGTTGGAAAAACAGACCAGAGCCTTCATTCGTCGAGAAACAAGGCAGTTTTCAGAGCAGATGTTCCTGTTTTACAGGAGTCTCCGGGAGATAAGGTTTGAATTATGAAGGGAAATATTTATCCAGGCAGAGGAATATTACTCTTCCCCGTCACTCGGCCACACATTTGCACAGGCAAGACACAATATCCAGGGGAAGTGGAGGAGTTAACCTCATTTGTTGCCAGGGGTGATAAAACTAACCCAAGATCAGCCAGTCAGATATACAGTGACAAATATGTGTCTCTGACTGCTTATATGTACTACTGGTCAAATATTTTAGAATAATTAAGATTTTTAAAAAATATTTTTGAAAGACGTCTCTTATGCTTGGCTGCATTTATTTGATAGAAAATACAGTAAATGCTCTTTCGAGCATTCTATTCATATAAGAATTCTGGAGAAAAAAAAAGTTTTGATCACTGATGAAAATTAGAACCGTTATAATAATAAATATAATATAAATATAATAATTGTTTATTTGGAGGAGTCCAGGAGGACTAGTCTCAGTATCTAATTACACAAATGTGACCCTGGACCACAAAACCAGTCTTAAGTCGCTGGGGTATATTTGTAGCAATAGCCAAAAATACATTGTACGGGTCAAAATTATCGATTTTTCCGTTATGCCAAACATCATTATGATATTCAGTAAAGGTCATGTTCCGTGAAGATATTTTGTAAATTTCCTACTATAAATACATCAAAACTTAATTTTTGATAAGTGATATGCAATGCTAAAAACTTCATTTGGACAACTTTAATGGCAATTTTCTCAATATTTAGATTTTTTTGCACCCTCAGATTCCAGATTTTCAAATAGTTGTATATCAGCCAAATATTGTCCAATCCTAACAAACCATACATCAATCATGGAAAGCTTATTTTTATATATATATATATATATATATATATATATATATATATATATATATATATATATATAATTGGACCCTTATGACTGGTTTTGTGGTCCAGGTTAGTTGTGGTTATATGGTGAGCTGATGTTGATTTCAGACATCTTGTTTAAAATCATCTTAGATTAATATAATGTTTGTGAATTCTGTCCTCCACACTAAAATTCCACTGTTATATTTTTGCGATAGCGTTGTTGTTAGGACAAGGGTACATGTCATATTTTTACATTTATGTTTTAAATATGCACTTTATTAATTGTCAGCCAAAACAACTTCTAATCATATTTATGTGCATTACATTTATGTTTTTTCATAGCTGTTTTACCATATAATATGCCACTTAATGTGCAATGACAGTATAATTGTTCAATCGCTGACTAAACTCACCATGACAAATTTCATTCAAAGTAAAAAGTGTGACAACTAGCCCCAGTCTTCCCTATAATGTATTGCATTATATAGTTTTTGCAAGACCATTGCAACATGCTCTTTAGCAGTTTCTAAGATTTCTCAAGTTATTCAGTTTTAAATCATGCCATTTGATTGCATTTTATTATCACCCCGCTGTCATGGCTTATTCACTTCTGCATCATGATATGCATAACTTCAGCTCTTATCTGTTGAATAATAATCTTTTGGTGAATAAATCTTATCAGCTGTGAAATTTGGCATTGAGCGGCTGTTGGCTGATGACATATGAAGATAAAATGCCTCAAAACTCTAGTTCTCTTATGTCAGAATGTCAACTGTGATGCTTGAAGTTTTAAATTTCAGTCTAAATAAAGCATAAATGAAATGTCACGACTATATTTGACGTTAATGAAATATCCCATTATCCCGGGCCTCCAAGATGAATTTAAAAAATCATTAAGAGATACATTAACACAGATCAAGCTACTCAGCTTACCAGAGGAAAAACACATTTTCTCCACCCAGCCGTGAGATTAATGGTTTTATAAACATGATTAATGAGCGTTATTTGTGTTGACAGTCCTTGAGTGACATGTTACAGGTGTGAGGTAGCCCACAACAGCTTCCTCTTAAAAGAGACTTCACAGCTGTCTCCTTCATACCAAACTACCTTCTCCATCAGCGGCAGAAAGCCATGACTGGGAGCCAGAGCCTTCGAGTGCGATGATAAACATTTTCCAGGCTTACAAGGAAAGTTTTTGTTCACTTCCAAACCATGGAGTGCTCATGGTCCTTAACATTCCCAACGGACCGGCCCAACTGAAGA